>OZ018379.1:85231779-86576909 GCA_963969555.1 Polydrusus pterygomalis
AGATTAAACATGGTACTTTTTACAATAATTTTAAAACAACCATGAAAAAAAAAACAAATAAATATGTACTTACCAGCAATTCCTCTTTGTTCCCATTTAGCAGGAGTGATCTTAAGAGCCTTTGCATACTCGTAAGCTAAAACTTTGATCTGGTGGTAATTTAACCCGTAGTTTAGGTCTGAACATGTTTTTATGTAGGCCACAAGTTCCTTTTCCTGCTTGTAATCAAAAATTTGTTGAGACGTGTATTTGTTACTGAAAGAATTATTGGGTTGTAACGAGTCACTTTCGTTACCAGAATCTTCCCATTCTCTTAATAGTTCATCCTTTGATTTACGCTGCAACAGCTTTTTAATCCGTGATTGCAAGGTCTGTCGTTTGACTTGGTATTCTACTGCTGCTTTGTATTGACTCAAACGATTTGTCAAAATGGCTTTAATGGCTTCTTTTATCCTTAACTCGCTAATATCGGACCTATTTGTCTTTTTGATTTTTTTTCTCGGCATCTGAAATTATAAGATGCTAGTCTGAATAAATTTTATTAACACAAAAACCTTACTAAAATTATTTTACGTCAATATTAATACCAAATACAAATCATATTCATAAAAAAATATTGGGGAGGGACCATTCGGCTATAGCTGAATGGTGACCCCCTCGACCAGCCGAATGGTGCCCACTCTACATCAAAAAATGTTTGTTGACAAAATAAATAGAAAGATAAGTTTTAAGGTTATGTTTGCATATGCAAATAAAAACTGTGATATCTTCTTACATTTTGGTACAAAAATAATGAGATTCTGACAAAAAACGCATAAGTTATGTAGAAAAATGTAGACATAAAAAAACTTACCTTTAATGTTTAAAAAAACACTTTTTGTTATATAATCTTTAACACAGTGCGTACACACCACAAACTTTTCTGCAACTGAAAACAATAGCGTGGCTTTCAGATGGGGGTTTAAACCGGCGCCAAATTTAAATTAGTTTAGGAAATATTAAAGGTAGCCGAATGTTCCCGATAGCCGAATGATCCCGCTTCTCCCCTAGTTGGTTTCTTTTTGGCAAGAAAAGTTTCTTGAAAGACGTTTTTTTCCTCCAGTTCTTCTTTATTTGGAGTCCCGGCTATTATGGAAGCTCTTTGTTTCTTTCTCTTGTTTTTTTTTTGGAGAGGGCGATGGTATTTAGAAAATGGTTTGATTTCTAGTAAAGATTTACTTTTATTTGCGACTTCCCAAGTAACACAGATTGTCAAAAAAAATTTACAGCTAATTATGGGCGGAAATAACGTTGCGACAACACCAACTTTGCTGTAATTTGGCATTTAAAATCTGCAGCTCTTTGGTTTTTATTTGCATCTGTAATATCCTTAAAGCGGCATAATTTTACAACTAAATTTTACAACATCACTAGTTTGCTTTCAAACTTGGCTAAATATTACATTTAAATGTCATTTTTATTGCCAAAGTATAGCTGGAAATAATAGTCATAATTTTTGATTGAAACATAATTTTTGATTGAAAAGTAGCAGTTTCCAAAAAAAAAACTAACTTATGGAAAAAGCCACTGGTTTATAATATTTAGCTGTAAAGTTGACTTTACTGCTAAGAAATGGAATTCTAACACAGTGGCGTAGCTAGAAATATGGGCGCCGGGGGGCAAACATACAGGCTGGCGCTTAAAAATTAATCAAATTTCAAATAAGCTGCTGGCAGGCCCGCCGGAGGCAACCCGCCCGAGGCAAACACTTTTTGGGTGCTACGCCCTTTTTTGGGTCTGGGTCTTTTCACGGCATGTAATGTCAATATTTAGTCAAAAATAATATTACAGTAGTCCGGTATAATACGAGACATATGGGAGTATTACTAAAATATAAGGTAGGTGCGGGTAATAGGGCCTAGCTAAGGGAGATTTGAAAAAAAACTATGTATCCGAATCAACAAATTTTAATGTTATTTATCCTACAGAACAGTTACTATAAAATATAAACGAAAAATGGCAACTACTGCCGTAATCAACAACAAAATTAAACATTTTTTAAAACCTTGTCAGTAGGCCTTATTATACTATAGTAGGATAATAAGGCCTAAGATCTAATATCATACATAAATAATCAAAATATACTTCTATTCATTTGGTAATTGGGATCAATAATAATATATGCATTAATCGTGCTTATAAAGTCTTAAAAACTAGAACACATTTCTTTGTTTAACAGCCATATAGGACACTAAAAATCATCTGTATCATCCGCTGTCAAACCGACATGATACCACTTGCCGCATTTAGGACACTGCCTCATATAACCCATCTTATCCTCACAACCGTGACAGTACCAACTCGTCTGGTTCTGTTTAGTACTACTTCTATCTTTGAGGGTTGAGGTATTTTTTTAGTTTTCTTCCTTGTTTTTGTCAAATAGATCTTTGGTGACTGGAGTTCCCCTGTAATGTATGGCTTTTTTTCTAATTGTCTGTGTTTTTTCAGTATTTTTGACCGGGTGTAGGCATAAGTGCTGCTGAAATGGTGTATTTTTTAGTTGATTTGATTTTTGATGATTTCTAATAGTTCTTCTGGGAACTATATACCTCTTAGCAGCTTCATATGTGCTCAGCAATCCTCTTTCTACTGCTCGGACGCCAAATCATTTTCAGACCACAATGCTCGTTTGGGCGGCATCGTGGTTGTAGTCACTAAAAATAACAATAAATAAATTAGTAAACAGTAGTATTATTACTTACTTACATCCCTAATATTTTGAAAAAGACATAAAATAAACTATAAAACAGAAAAATGTTGATAAAAAAAGAAGCCCTACTGTCTAATTTGGTAGGCCTTAATACCCGCTGACAAGTTATGTAAAGAAACCTAAAAAGAATTAAAATTCGGACAATAATATATTATTCAAACATCAAGGGTCGTAGAAGCATCAAATAACAAAACACTATAGCGCAAAATTATATATATAAGTGTAATATTACAAAAAATACTTACAATTGATTCGGACGATTTATTATTATTCGTGCCGCGCAACCTCCACTCAAAATGAAAAACGCAGTAACTGGCGGTAGCGAGTGAGCTACGCGTCACGACAAGTTCGAGGCGCAATCTACGACTGTTAGGTACCCTACGAGTGTGATCTTTAACCACATCGATCATTATAAATTGTATATTTATTATTTAGGCCTTATTAGCCGACCTAAGTTAATTAAACCAGATCCAGATGCTACCTCCTTAGATGAAAATAAACTAGTAATTTTGGGCAACTTTCCCCTTTTATCTTCTTGCTCTTTTTTTCTTTTTAAATTTTCCCAACCACTCGACTTCATTTTGCCTTTTTCCATATTGGGTTTTCTGAACATCAGAAAAATAAATCATATTATTACTTATTACTTACGTATATGCTTAATAGTGGATAAATAATTTTCAGTTTTTGCTTTGAATATTAGTTACTTACCTTCGCCTTTATTCCCTAATATGCAGTGGCGTGCGGTGAAATTTGGGAGAAGGGAAGCAATTTTTAAAAACTTACCTATTTCATTATATGTATATTCGAGGGTTTAGAGCCATAGTGACGTAACTACGAAATTGTTAATGTTCAGGAAAGCCAAAACTATGTTCTGACATCGGTATTAATGGTGGTAGCTCTATAGTTTATAACGATATATTAAATATATACGGTTTTTATTAGCAATTAACATAATCCGAGATGGAATATCCAATCAGATTTTTATTTTTTTTTAGATTTGTGCAAATAAAATTCGATTTTAAACATTTTTGTTGTAACGTCTTTGTTGCACTAAAAAGTGTAGATACGTTTTTAATAAAAGTATTGAATAATATCCAGGTTTTGATGAAAAATATACTATATTATGGAAAAATATTATCTTCACAAGGTTAAAACTAAAAGTAAGTAATTAATTATCTTCTTCATCGGTGCTGTCTCCTTCTGTGGCATGGGAGTTATTAAGGGATGCGTAGAACGGGTGATAAGTGGTAGGAATGACGCCCTGGCAGAGCTCCATTAAATTTTTATGCTTTTCTGAGGAAATAGCAATAGTACTAGTATACAGTCTTGCAAGCTTAACTTCTTCTTTTTTCTGTGCTTTTCTTAAACCTTTTCGTACAGACGTTTGTGAAGATCTGATATCAAATTCTAGAAAGATTTCCGAATCCATTTCGTATTTAAAAAACACTGTGTGGGGGCTATCCTTTCTGAATTGAAACCATACGACTTTCAACCAATTTATTTTGTTTCCATTCTTATCTACTGTCCTGTTATGTATCATTTTTTCTGTCACACTCTTAAAATCCAAAAATAACAGGTGATCCATTTCAATTACTTTATATTTTGACTTTTTGGAGGCTGCTCTGATAATGGCGTACCATCCAGAAGGATCAAATATATCTACATTTTTGCTTTGTTTTTCAATTTGAGCATGAACAGAGTCGCATTCCATCATGGAATGACCCGGCTCAAAAAAGAATTGATTGATAACATGAATATTTTCCACATTCTTGACGGAATAAATAAACATTCCCACCATATTAATATTGCGGTTTTGACCACTGCATGTGTCTGAAAAAAAATTAAGCTCTGTATGCTGTTGGTTTTCCGATAAATATTTCCAAATACACGAAGCAATCTCTGCCGAACCACGCTTGGCCATTCCTTCATGCCAAACATAATTGTTAGCCTCCCGAGACGCAACATTAAAAACAGTTAAATTGTAGATTGCCAATCTGCGCTTATAAAATATTTTCTTTGCGTTACTTTTTGGGCAATAGCGTACAGCTTCAAGATCAAATTCGGCCAACAAACATTCACCAGCAATTGCATTCTCTTTTACAGAATTTTTCATATTTCTTGCTAATGTTTTTCTTTTTAAATGGTCATTGTGTTCACTCTGTTTCATAGCCTTCTCGTTATTGTCCATTTGATCAAATGCATAGCATTTATCGCACATGTCCTTCCTAGGAGTATGAAATGATAAGTTAAATTCAGTTTGAAAATTTTTTCTATAATACCAAAGCTTTTCTGGTTGAACGTTAATTCTTAAGCACTCTGCTTTATAGAGATCATACATAATTTGCACATTGAGATCAGCAGCAAGATATTCTTTACTAGTGTCTTTGCGGCAATAATGAGACAATACGCGTGGAAATAAATTTATGTGATCAATTATATTCTGTTTAACATGTTCAGGTCGTTTGTTTGCAGGTATGTGGTGACCGCGTTGGTCAGTTTGTATAATATTTTCTTCAGTTCGTTTAAATAAAAGCTTTCTTATAAATGTTTCAGAAGTATCTAATGTTCTAAGAAAAAATCCTTGACATACTGGAATTCTGTTACCGCCTCTAACCAAATTATAGTTGTTAGTATTATTTCTTCTAGATATTTCTGATTGAGTTCTTTTGGATTTTTTTGGAATAACATCAATCAGTGAGCTAATGTACTGACGCTGCTTTTCAATATCTCCAATATCCCAAAAAGCTTTATGAATTATCTGTTGTTCTTCATGGCTAAAGTTTGTATTGCATTTTTTAGGGCATTTACTGCAGTCTTTTTCCCTCGCTTGTTTTGGGGGCACTTCTTTCCCTCCAACTGAAATATAGGCTTCGCCTTTTTGACGCTTAGTTTTCCTTATATTTTTTTTCCACATGGCTGGTTCTGCAACCTTTCTTCTTTTTTTTTCGAGGGCATTAATTGTTTCCGTTGGCTCCTCATTATTATTTTCAGTTTCTCTCAACTTCTGAAATAAAATCGTATTTTAAATATTCATGCTTGCAAATTATAAATTTTATTTTACCTGAGTCTGAACTATTATTGGGTTCAAAATCTGGATCCGCGATAGAGTTATCTGAATCTGGATGTAGCTCCGCATGATCTGCCACAATGAATAATATGGAAAAAAAGATATACATAATTAGAAAGAACCATAAAATAATAACAAAACATAATAATTACCAACATAACTTGCCGCTTCATTTTCAATTATTATATTACCATCCGTTGTCAAATACTGTTCCACTTCTGCTGTTACATGGAGCCTTTCTGTACTCGCATAATTTGATGCACTTACTAAAAAACATTTATTTGCCGGTAATATAAAATGTATTTATTTAAATTCAATGTAGTACCTACCTACCTATAGGAACCTTAAGATGTTCACAATGCACCATATCCACAATTTTTTTTCCTCTAGACATGCTTAATATGTATCTTGCAATAATAAACTAAAATAATTTATAATCACTCACTATTAGTAACACCACTTGACCAGAATAATAATTACTTTATAGCGTCGATTGAACAACTTTTGCTTTAATAAACGTTTACTTTATAGGTTAGAATTCCCGCGTAACGTGTATATTTCGCAGGGGACAACGCGGTTAGTTAGTGCCAGAAGAACGTATCGCCGCTTACGTACGCGCTGGTAAACCTTTTATTAGAGCGAAGTCGCGTAACCGCTCTTACTATATTATTGCACTAAACAGACATGTATTTTTGTAGTTACGGATTTTGGTAACTTGTTTAATAGTGAAACTAGCACTTCCGTTCGTTTGGCACAACATTCTTAGCATCTTTATGAGTAAGGTGGTTCGCGTAACTCAAAAACGTTAATTTTGTAGTTACGTCACTATGGCTCTAAACCCTCGTATTATATTCATATTTTTGAAATAATCTATCCGCATTAAAATGTCGTGAACAAGCCTTAATTTTGATCGTCAGGTTTTTCATTGTAGGCTTAGCCCTACCATTGTTTATTAAATTAAGTTTTTTGATAAAAGTTTGTGACGAAAAATTTTTCTTCAGCAAAAAACACAGAACACAAGCACACAACTTTAGAGTTTCATCCGCGAAAACACGATTTTCTTTGGCCCCGACCTCGAAATCGGCTGATGTTGATGTAGACGACGCCATCCTAACACCTAAACTAAATAGCAGACCGTTAAACAAACCACCCAGTAAAACCATAGACTTCTTATCAATAAATATAATAAAAACATAACCAATAATCAGCCGTAACTACTGCTTATTCAGTAAGAAAACTATGCTGTGTGCAGAATACAGTTACCACCTGAACAACCGCCCGCGAAGCAAAACATAATCAGCTGATGTTCAAAACACCCAATAAATTTATGATAATCAATCCTAGCAACTGCTTATTCGGTAGTAAAGCGCCCGCAACTTGAACTCTCAACTTTTGCATTTGACCCCGAAATTTGTATATGGAGACCAGTAAGCACAGCGATGTAAGTATTACATTGTCGGGATTGTAGGCGGTCGGCCGGCACACGGGTCGCGGCGGTACACGGTTCTCCTATGAGAGAGGGAGAGAGACGAGAGATATACAGGCTAAGGCCAACTTTTTCAGATGCTTGCCCGAAGTATAATAATAATAATTGTTTTATTTATTTAGGATAAATGGAATTTATTAGGATAAAATAAAGATGACGTTTTGGTTTTAGGGGAAGCAATGCTTCCCTTGCTTCCATTTGCCTCTGCTAATATGTCTTAACTAATATGAACAAACAAAAAAAAATCACCACCGCGATAAACGCCGATGATTCTCCGAATGTTTTTGTTTTGTCTTTGAAATCGAATGCCTACTGCCGACTCGTCTCACGAGCCGACTTTTACAAATTGCTGATGTGCCAGTTAGTGTTTGTAATAATTAGGCTGTAGGCGGCTGGCGGACGAAGGCCGAGTTTGATTGTATTACAATTATTTAAAAAATCAGTTAAACTGATTTATTAAGAAAAAACGGAGCGGCGCCTTCGGCGCCTATTTTTTCTTGGCGCCGAGGGGCGTAGCCCCCCCCCCGGTAGCTACGCCACTGTCCAACAACACCATTCAATAATGTAGCAAATTATCGGCCAAAAAGTGGTAAATATTTCTTCAAAATAACTGGATAATTAACCACCTAATATTAGAAAAAAGAAGAGATTTAAAGTGTAGGTGCTCGGGTTTGTATTACGAGGTGGTTACATAAAGTCCTCAGTTCCTAATAACACTTTTATTTTCAACAATTGTACAGGACATGTTCTTATCACAGATTGGTTTATTTGTTACAACGATAGACGGCTTAATATGTTGCTTGTAAGACGGTTCGTGGAAGAGAGAGCTAACGCTGGGTCTGTGCTCAACAACTCAACTCGGTCCTGGCAATGTTGCCATATTTAAATCGTGCATTTCCCAGACACTGCACTCTCCCCCTCCTAATAAGATTTATTACATCATATGTATTAAGAGGAGCTTATTATTGTAATGATCAATAAAACCTAATTATTCTAGCTCTACTATAGTCCTTCCAAACATTTCCTTGCTGAAATGGTGACTTTTCATTTATTAATAATGTATTGTTATTTTAGCAAATAAAGTCATGTAATGTGTGGATGGACAGATTATTGTGTTTTATTTCTACTAAGACTTGTAGTCTACTTTATGTTAGTGATCCTACATCTTAAGATATTTTATTTAAACCTATCTAACGTTGTACCATTTTTTTAGACCTGTCCTCTTGTCTATAAGTATATTACTATATGAAATATCTAACTAAATATCGATATTATTTAATTTGTCACAAACATACATATTTACATTTACAGTGTAAGTAACAAAAATGAACATTTTTTAAGAAAATGAAAATGTAATTCTACTTTTTAAAACACCTTAACTAGGATAGATGAAAACCATCGAACCGCATTTTGAATGTCATCCCCCCAGTAAACACATACTCGTCCCTTGGATGTTCGAGGGACGTACTCATGGGACGTAAGAATCGTCCTGAGGACGTCCCCTATAGATCTCTCAAATCTCTTGGACGTCCAGGGGATGTACTTTTGAGACAATTTGGGATGTACCGTGGACGTCCCACTTTCGTCCTACACGACGATGCGAGGACTATAATAGGACCTAAGGAGAACAAACACATACTCGTTCCTTGGATGCCCCAGGGACGTACTCATGGGACTTAAGAATCATCCTAGGAACGTCCCCTGTAGATCTCTGGGATGTCAAGGGGACGATTTTTTAGACAATTTGGGATGTGCTGTCGATATTATAATAAATAGGGGATAAATTGTACAAACCCTATGGGATATTTAAAAAAAATAGTTATCATAAGAGTTTTTTTTTTATTACTTTTACAATTAAGTTTTTTGCTGGGGCTGATTACGTAACAGTTTTTTTATTTTATTTCTTTCTGGGGCATGCCTCAGCCAACTGGCCATTTCCTGTTCTATGTTTTTTTCGGTCTCCTTCATTTTATTTCTCAAAATTCCCTCTAAAAAACATCATGTTATTTAAAGGCAGCAAAATATTTAAAAACCATCAATATATACTATTACTGTATAGTAGTATTTAGTAATATACCATACTAGTTAAGTTTATATTTTGAAATTTTTGGGATCAACAATATCTTGCACAAGACTATTTTTACTTGTATATTGTAGTGAACATTGTATTGTTCTATAATTACGCAATAACAGTATAAATATACTAAACAGTAAGTAAAATTATCTAAGTACCATACGAAAAAAAAAATTTTTTGGACTAGCCATTTTGCCCCCCAATCTGTTTATTGTTAACATTTTTAAAATTTGATAAAACTCACCAATTATTCCCTTCGCTATTAATAGGTCCTTAAAACTGTCTTTATTTTTTCTTCCACACCAACTATATTTGGCTCCCAGATCATACGTTAAAAGCCTTTTCATGACTCGGTATACATTATCTTGTAAATTTCCTCCACCGATAACTTCAATATATCGAATCTACAATACATATTTATACATTGTTTAATGCTATGCATTTATTTCAAACTAAAGTAAATGTTGAAAACTTACAAAAGTTTTAAAGCTTTCCTCAACCGATAAATACTCATTGAATAGTATCATCTCATTTTGGGTTTTTAATGGAAAATTATAAATAAATTGTTCCTGAGGGTGATTCTCAAAGCCCCTATTTGTAAGAGCCGCCACATCTTTTTGAATGTTATTAAGTTTACTGTTTATTAAAGCTAATTCCTGTGAAATGGTAACCATCATTCCTAAAATTAAACTATATTATAATAAACCACACATCAAGTACTTAAATTATATCTAAAAATGTACCTGTCATATTAGGTGCTTCCACTCTCTTCTCAGCCATTACTGGTTGCTCTAAAACATATTTTCTAAATCTTTATTCTTGAAGCGGGTGCATTAGTTATATTAACTTACCAACTTCAGCAATAGTAACCTTAGTCCCTAAGAACCTATCCCTGTGCATTGCTGCTGCATTTGAAATCTTAACTCCTAAAAAATGTATATTAATAACTTATTGCTACTAACCTAATCTAAACCCTTTTATACAGTATGGAAGAATAGAAAAAGTTCTAAAACTTTTTATATCAAATACCCAGTTATAAACGAATTCTTTAACTTTTAAAATGAGTTAGAAAGATGTTAAGCATAGTGTTACCTTTGGTATATTTTGGCATACTTAATGCTAATACCTCTTCTTCACTTTCGCTACTGCTAGTAAAAATCCTTTTTTTTTTTTTTTTGCGGCCGTTTGGTTCCGAATCGCTCGCGAAACTTGATGTGTCCTCTGCCTGTGAACAGGCTTTTCGGGCCTTTAAATAATCACCTGGAAATTTTTAAAACTGGAATATTGAATTTAACTAAAAGGATCCTATAGAGTATAGACATTAAAATATTAAACAAAATTGAACTAAAAATATCACAACTTGTGACTTACTAAAAATTTTCAGTTTTCCTCCCGGAAACCTGACCTTAAAAACATTCCAGTTTTCCTTATCGGGCGTGTCACAACTATGAATTTTTAATTGAAGGGATCCTTTATCAGTAGGCCAATAGCAAAGACTGTCCTCCCTTATTACCCATGATGTAGGGACTACCTCCACTGAATTTTCTTCCGTGAAGATAACGATTGACCATGACATTACAATAACCTAAAGAGAGCCAAAACAAACGTTAAAAAAGTACATAAGAGAAATATAGAAAATGTTAAAGGTTGCTTATTTTTTCCATAAAGTTGTATTTTTATATTATGGGTACTTACTTAATCTTTTTTTAAATATTTATATCTTAATTAATGATACATACGATATATATTTTATATAAAAAATAGCAAAAGTTTTAAATATCCAGTGGTTTAAAAGAATAACCCTAGGTCTTTCTTATAAGTATATTTGTATTGTACTTTTAAGGACCATATCCTTTGCTATTTAGCTTTATAAGTACATACATTTTCAAAAATTACATTTTGCTTAGGGAACTAAAAAATAAAATTATTAATTAAAATGTTTTTGAAGGAGAAAGAGAACAATAAATTACTGATCCGAGTGCAGCAAGGGTAAAACAATGAAGGTATCGTCATTAAAATCAAATTTAACAAACTTAACATCTAACTCTTGAACAGACCAGCTTTCTAACTTGGTCTCTAAACATGAAACCTGATATATTTTAAAAATATATTTTAAAATTAGAAGAAGGGCATGGCTCAGTAAAAAAATTTTCAATTTTTTTAAATTGTCTTCCAATTATAACTAAGGAATCTGATTCCGTCACAAAATTTTCAATAAGAATAACTGTGCCATTTTTAAGGCCACAGCAGTTATCTGGTAAATTACATTTCAAAACAAAATTTAAAAAATGATATTCTAAATATTGTGGTGAAGAACTATTTTTGGTTAAAGGGCCATTGTTATGTTGCTTATGAGCACCAAAAATATTTGCCTTACGACTCAAGATATTTTTGTTTGCATGTTCAATTTCAAATAACCTGTTAATAACTTGCTGAACTGGAGTGCCAGGTTTTCTAATCAGTCTTTTTAATACTTGTAAATAATTTTCGAACGAAAAAGCACTATAATTATCTAAGCATCCAAACAACTTAACATCAGCAACTACGTGAAGTAGGTTATGAACATTATGGCTCATATTTTCTTTACCATATAATATTTTAAATGATTTTACAAAATATATTAACAAACTATGAGCATTATTTATCTGTTCGTCTTCTGATTTGGAATTACAAAGTATAAAAGTGGATAAATGGAGAGCCAAGAAGTTTTGATAATATTTTTTTGGTAAAAGATTGTGTAATACCACGATGCCAGAATATAACAAAAATTGTCTAAATTCAGTTGCTTTCCAGCGATTAGCTTCTTTTAATCCTCGTGGTTTTCTGCAAAATTCACTAGGGATATTTTTGGATTGCATAAGTAAATTTTCTGATATTTGAGAAACTTTATAAGTTTAAAGCTTTACTGGTGGTTTACCATTAAGCCAAATAGAAACCAGTAACTTTTTCATGACTCCTAGACAATGAAGATGCATGTAGTCTAAAGGAAAAGATGATACTAAACCCAGATTTGGAATTTGTTGTAAAATTGTTACATTAGTATGATGCTCTTCATCTTTTAAATTTAAAAAGTCATTATCAGTTCTTAAATCAAAATCAATTTCTGGAAAGCACATTTTATTATTAGTAAATTCTCCCTCTTGACAACATTTAGAACAAGAAAAATATCCCGTGTGTCCTTTAATAGACTTAACAAACGATTTTGCAGGTGCATCACACACGAAGCATTTGATCTTAAAATAATAAAAAGTATTGTTAAAAGAAAAGCCATCGACAGTCAACTTAGCAGCTTCATTAACAAAATCTGTTAAATATTGATTTGAGTCTCTTGGTTTTTCATATCCATGGTAAAGTCCAACGATTGTTACAATATTTTTTTGAGGATAAAGTGACATGAGAATGGGATATAGTTGACTACTTGAACTTTTTGCTATTGGTAATCCATCAATGTTTATTAGGACTTCACACATATTATTATTTATAGATGTATTTGATGAGTTAAGTAATAAAAAATAAAGACCCCGTTCAATTCCAACATGATAGTACGTGCCAGGCTCCATATATTTAATTTCAATTTTTCTTGGCGTTTTTAATAAAGTTCTTGGATCTAAAGGTAAGCTATAATGTGTGGTTTTAAAATTTTTAAAAGCATTCCGAGTGCTGAAGTGCTTATGTTATTTTTAACAGACCAACCTATAAGGTCGGTGTTTATTTCAGCACTTGGTTTTTGTACTTGAATATTATTATGGCTAACATAAATTTCACTCGACTGACTATGGAGACTGTCTTGGCCATTATTGTAAAACTGATTCACAGCCAAGAGTGATTCAGAGGTATCAGAGAATACTTCAGATTTACGAACTTCAGGTTCTAATTCGAGGTTACAATTAGCACTACTACTGCTCACTTCGGAGTCAAGTTTGTCATCCTCGGAATACAATATGACTGAATTAACCCGGGAATTATTTGAAATATTATTAAATATTTCTTGACTCTTTGAATTAACACGTCGATAAAACGTAGCTCGACTCTCACGAAAAGTATAGGGCGTAGTTTTAGGCATCTTAAAAAAAAGGGAAAAGATTTACCTACGTACCTACCTTAATCCAGCAAGTGTCTTGGCTAGAAAATGTATTAGCGTAATATGAGTATTGTAAAATCACAAAAACAACAAGTTTTTCTTATTTGATTTCCAAACAGCACAGAACGTTTCCCACAAATAATGATTAAACGAATGATGCCCAATTGCACCATTCGTTATAAACAGTGTTTAGAGCTAAACCATGATTAATTTTAAAAAATTCCTTGCACCGTGGTGTAATCGTTGTTTATTTTTGCTAATCGCTTAAATTATCTAAACGGTCAAATTTGGGCGGTTAGAGATGCGATTAACTATAAACATCGATTTATAACCTCAAAATTCAGACTAGTTTTTATGTTTTTGGATTGAATTGAATTTTAACTGCCTTTTAACTTTTCTAAAAGCAGAACAAAAATTAAAGTTTCTTAGAATGGATTCCGATGATGATATTTTCGACGATGATATTGATATTTTGGAGATTATTGATTATGGATTTCCTAAAAAAGTATATGTAAGAAACAACCGTTTCTATGATTTTGATGATTACACTTTTTTTAAACGATTCCGTCTTACCAAGGAAACTGTGTTGCGTCTCTTAACCTTGGTCGAGGCAGAATTAGAGTATACCAATGATCTGTAAGTATAATTTTAACTGTTACTGACAGTCGCACTATATTTATTTTTAATTTTTAGCAATAACAGTGTTTCCCCAATAAATCAAGTGTTGGCCACTCTCCGTTTTTTTGCTAGTTCTGGGCATCTTGCCAGTATATCTGACTTTATTCCAATGGACCCTGCGACAGCCACTCGAATTATTAGAAGAGTTTCCTTGTCCATAGCAAGGCTTTATCCCCAATTTATTAAAATGCCCACAGGGGCTGAAATATTGAAATCCCAAACAGACTTTTTCAAAATGGCTTCATTCCCCCGGGTAATTGGTATTGTTGATGGTACTCACATTCGGATACAGTCCCCTGGTAGGTATATTAATGCAATTATTTAACAATAATAAAATAAAAATGTTAATAATTTTGTAGGAGGTGAAGATGCTGAAATCTACCGAAACAGAAAAGGATATTTTTCTATAAATGCGCAGATTGTTTGCGACTCCAATTTAAGGATAATGGATTTAGTTGCTAGATGGCCAGGCTCAGTTCATGATTCAACTATATTTAATAACTCTAGATTAAAGGGTCGGTTTGAAGGCAATGAGTTTCAAAATTCTATTTTATTGGGTAAGTAGTCCTACATGCAGTAATTTATTTTATTTTATTTTATTTATTTATTTGTTCACTCTACAAACACCTAATTGGTAATTACATGCAAAGGGTCAAAATTACAATTACAATATAAAATCACAAAGCAAAGGACAGAATAAATACAATACAGATAAGAATATAATACATGTACCTAGATAGGATTGGATCCTGAAACAGTAACAAGCTGTATCCTGTAAGCTGTATATATTTATTAGTCTAATTACATTTGGGTTTTAGGAGACAGTGGCTACATAATGAGACCTTATTTTTTAACACCTTTGGTTAATCCCGCCTTAAGAAGTGAAAGACTTTATAACGAGTCTCATATCAGAACCAGAAATTGTGTGGAACGTTGTATTGGTGTGTGGAAAAGACGATTTCCGATCATTGCTTATGGAATGAGAGTTAAGGAAGAAACCGTTCTGTCTGTTATTGTAGCTACCGCTGTGCTTTATAATTTAGCTAAAGACATGTTCGAAGATGAACCTCCACTACCTGAAGATTTGGACGAAAATGACATAAATTATCTTATAGAAATAGGTAATTTAGCAGATGTACCAAATGGTAATATGAATGAAGACGTTCCACCAAATTATTTTCGGAATGAGTTAATAAATAATTATTTTTCTCAATTAGGGTTATAAGATATTATATAAAAAAAAAAAGTTATTTATGCGTATGCAAATTTAAGTTGTTAAACTATATATGAGAAAAAAGTTTTCATAATATAAAAGAAACCTATACTTAGGGTTGTATATTTTTTAAATATTAAAAACCAAAACATAGAAATCCATATGATAGGTCCTGATGATATATTTTAATAAAACAAATTATTTCCATATTTATTTCGTTTTTAATAAACTAATAAAAAAAAGTCCAATAAGTACACACATAAGGAAACAACACTTTGTTAAGACATCACCTCAGAGTTACTCAGATAAGTATCAAGATGAAAGTTTTCTTATAAATAAAAATACTTTATTCTTTATGTATCTAGTTTTTTTCTTTCCACTTCTATTTTAATCTGGTAAAGTTGTAGTTTTAGTTTATTTTCCTCACTTGCTTGGGATATATCTTCTTGCAATTTTTTTTTCTGCAGATCAGCTATTTCTATGCGTTTGTTAACCAATAAGTTATATTTTGCACCCAATTCTGAAGATGTCAGTGCTTTTACCGTGGCAGCAGGGCGACGACGTGAAGCCAATAGCTTCTTTCTAGGTGTACTGTCATCTAAAAAAAAAAGTTTGATGATTAAAGACAAGACAAGAGTTATTTTTTAATGGAAGGTGGGTTTTGTAATTACATTGCCTTTATTTTTTAATTTGTCCAGGTTTAGGTTTTTACATTATTATTAAATGAAATAAATAAAAAATACCTTTATTGTCAATTTTCCTTTTTAAAGCTGGTGTTATTGGTTTATTGAGATCTGCAGCCTTATAATTTTTCCATGAAGACTCCTCAATATCCTAAAATATAAATATGGCTATATCAATATAGGATATATACAGGCTGTTTTTAAATAACATGCTAATATTTAAGAAGGTTATTATTATTGGGACCATTTTGAGAAAAAAAAACTTCATATTTACATGTGTCCTAAAAAAGTCTTTCTGTTGAACTAGGGGTGTAAAATTTTATGAAAAAACCTTTTTTTATGATAACTTTGGTATGACCATATAAACTTTGATTCATAGAAGATGCGTACCAAGTTTAACAGTAGCTAGCAAACATAACTACCCACCTGATTATCATACAAGTCTTCTATTTCTGATTCATCGTAAACAATTTCTATATCATTCGGCTTCGCAGAAGAACTCTAAAACAAAGACTAAACGTAATTTTGTAAACAATAAAGTAATATTATATGTCTATTTCTAAAATAATTTGTTGATTAGAATTTATATTTGTTTAACAATAAATGCCAGTTAAAAAAAAAGATACGTACTGACTCTACAGTGTATGCAGAACTGTTTCCTATATTTTCATTATGGGGTGCGTCACCATCTAAATTGTTCTCCAACCCATAAACGCTTTTGGAATTCATCATAGATAATATGATGTCGTGACATGCATCCTTCTTTATTTTAATTTCTGGCCCCCCTCCAGTAGCAAAGATTTGTTGTTTTTCCTCTGCAGCAATTTTTCTTACTTCCCGTTTCCTATTTTCATAAAAGCGTTTTAAAATATCAGGAGACCTATATGTACCATGTACTGATGTAGAATTTATTTCATCCGAAATCTTTCCCCATATTTCTTTTTTTTCTTTTGCAGAAATGCTATCCGTTTTTTTATTTTCCAAAATATATTTATATTTGGCACAAATGTTTGCAATAACCACCTTTTCATCAGCACCAAAACTCACGCACCGAGCCCTTTTTCTTTTTATTTCTTCGGTAGATTCCATTTTTAATATTATTTTCAACTGTAAGTAAAGCCACAAAAACAAAAAAGGTGTGATAGTTTCGTTGTGAAGTTAGCGAAGAACAAGAAAATGCAACGTTGCCAAGCGTGTTCTCTGATTAGGTAAACATCCCCTTATTTTATTCGGTGCAACTCCAATAAAAGTAATCATTGATTATATTATAATCAACGATTCAGTAATCATCGTTGAATACAGCAACGGTGCAATTGGGCATGAGTCACCAAAAAGTTAACAGAGAGACCGCCAGAAAAAGTGAGGTTACAATTATGAATTATAGGCGTGGCAATAACACCATCCACCGAACTTTTAAAGGAGATTGAAATATTATTTTGTAATTATTAAAATTAAACCTGAAATAAAAAAATAATGATTTTAAAAGAAGATAATTAAGCCCTAATCCGGTAAATATAATCAAGCTATGTAAAACCAACTGAAACGCACTATTTTATAAGATTTGAGAGCAAAATATAAATCCACGGTAAAACAGATAAACCTCTGATAGTGTATTATCGAAGCGCAGCCTACCATTACTTGTACAAAGTGAAAAAAGACACGAGAACAAAAGAGATACAATCAGCCGTACAAATACGTCAGACCGCAAACGATTTTAGGAAGACGGAAAAAGTTTTGTTTCATTCTTTAAATTTTTTTCTTCTATAATAACACTTATCAATAAATTTAATTGAATTTTCACTTTACTTTTACAAAAAAAAATGCTCCAATACATTATATGAAAAAAAATATGATAGTCCCATTGGGGATGTCCTACGGATGTAGATAGCGACATCCGTAGGACATCTTGAATCGGATCTAATGGGGACATTTCTGTTGTCCCACGGACGTCCCAGGGACTACAAGTTTAGTCCATCCCATTTTGGGATGTTTGGATCTATATGGGACGTCCCATAGACGTTTTGTGTTTACTGGGCCAGTCCCTCTTCGATCTTCTGATGGTGTTGGAAGCACTTTCATTACATTTTCTGAATTAACGAGAGCAGTATCATCAACAAGTGGCCAAACAAATTTTTCTTTTTGTACCTTAAAAATTTTACAACCCAATCATCACTTTCACATTTTTCTAGAACTTGTCCCACAAAGTGTTTGAGTGTTTTTTTGGTCGCATATTGTACTAAAACCCACTTTCCAACTTCAATAGTATAACTTTCAAAGCAGTCCTCTTCCTCTTCTGATGCTTGTAGTTCTAGTAAAAATTCTTCTTCATTATCAGATTCTTGATAAGACAGCAGTTCTTCACTTGACTCGCTGGATGAACTTGGACTTTGATGTTTTTTTGTATTTTTTTTTGGTGTTGGTGTTTCATATTGCACTTTTGGCGCTGTGATGACATCTGCTCCAGGAGCTAATCTTTTTTTGGAAACTTTTGGTGTTAACTGATGTTGACGAACGCAATCTAAGAGAAGGGTTTCAAAGCTGATTTCTTTTGAAGGACCGGGTTGTTCATTTGATGAACCAGGTTGTTCATTTGATGAACCAGGTTGTTCATTTGATGAACCAGGTTGTTCATTTGATGAACCAGGTTGTTCATTTGATGAACCAGGTTGTTCATTTGATGAACCAGGTTGTTCATTTGATGAACCAGGTTGTTCATTTGATGAACCAGGTTGTTCATTTGATGAACCAGGTTGTTCATTTGATGAACCAGGTTGTTCATTTGATGAACCAGGTTGTTCATTTGATGAACCAGGTTGTTCATCTGATGAACCAGGCTGGGATTTTACAGTACCATTAACAACACTTGAATCTGACTTATTTGGGATATTTTGATGTGGAACCATGTTAATATTGCTCGTTGCAGAATTTCTGGCGTCCCATCGTTTTAAAGCCTCAGGATTAAATTTTTCTCTTGACACTACATTATTATTATAGGGTACAATACCAGCTTTTCGAAAACCATTGAAAATAACACTTGCTTCGGTGTTCTTCCATATTTCGGCAATAAACGACGCAAATATCTTTTTGGGCAGTTTTCGACCTACATTGTGACGTTGCCATTTTAGCAACTTTAAATCCCATGCAGTTTTTACAGACTTAAAAACCGCCAAATCAAGGGGCTGTAGAAGGTGAGTTGTGTGAGCAGGTAACTTAAGGATTGTAATGTTTTCATTTCTCGCCAGTTCAATTACCGATGTAGTAACATGTGTGGAGTGTCCGTCATATACAATTAGTACAGGTCTTTTATCTCCTACAGCAGGAATAACCGTGTTTTTAAAATAATTATAAAATATTTCGGCATCCATCCATCCTTTTTTGCTAGCTGCATAGGATAATCCAGGAAACACATCATCAGGAGCTTGCCATTGGTCCCAAATATTAGCACCTTTAAAAATTATTAATGGCGGAGCCTTTTCGCCAGCCGCACTTGCCAATAAGGAGACTGTCGTATTTTCTCGACCTGGTGTACTAGTTACTCGCGAACATGGCGCTCCTCGTTTCCCAACTACTTTTGTTTTGCTTGGGTCGATACAAAAGCTGCTTTCATCAAGATTCCAAATTTGAGAACTTTTATGTTGAAGATTTAACTCCTGAAGAAGATTTTTTAAAAGTTCAAAGTATCCCATGATTATAAACGGATCTGTTGCCTTCTTACGTGCATATTCCACTGACTGAGGAATTTAAATACTTAAATTATGCCGCTTCTTAAAACCTAGAAACCAGTCTGTACCAGGCATCCCATCTTTAAAAGGAGTTTCGATTTTATTTTCTTTTACAAAAATGGAAACTTGTTCAATAACTTCCTTTTTGGATAATCCAAAACCCCATTTTTCCATAGTGGCCAAACCTGCGGCTAACTCCTTTTCTTTTTCTAAACTTAAAGCAGTTTTCCGGCCCTTAGTCTTCTTTTTGACTCCTCTTAGTCCTTTTATGCGACTATATAATGTACAATATGGTATGTTGTAGGTCTTGGAGGCCTTGTACATAGTCATTCGGCCAGTTTGATATTCTTGTATAGCTATTTTCACATCAGCTTCAGAATATTTCGGGTCTGCCGTTTTTCTTTTATAGCAGCGTACCATTTTTTGAATCTGTAAAAGACAAGGGGCAAATGTGATAATGTTTATATTACATTTGCCCCCATCCACCCTTTTCAACGGGGCAAATGTAAAATATGCTACTAAAAATAAAATTATTTTTAATTCATTATTTTTACGAAAAAAATATATAAACATGGTCATATTATAGTTCTATAAACAATGCTTCCATAAGCTTACCTTGCAAAGACAGGATCTAGGACGATTTTTAAAAAAGCATGAATCACTTTAATTGTAACCTCAAATGCGACCGCGGAGCACTTGTTAGCTAATGGCGGGTATAAACCAAATGACACTATTTCAACCGACGTTAGAAGAGAGTATTGACTACGGGACAACAGGTAATGTGGTCGTGAAAATAATTTTGATAAAATTGTAGGAAATATGTAATGTTAATACATTTGCCCCATTTTGACATTTGCCCCACTTCACCTTAATTTTTTCTGTTTTTCTTTTGGACGTTGTAACTTTGTTATTTTTAGGTCTAAATTAATGAACCAAAAAATAAATTATTTAAATAAACCTATATTTTTACATTTGCCCCACAAAATTGTGTAGTGTAATAAATAGTAGAATAAAAGAAGATTATCACATTTGCCCCAACATAAGGGGCAAATGTGATATAATGACTTCATTTTAAAAAATGTATATTTTACTAGGCATAAAGTGTATCAGTAATTTTAGCTTCAGCTATCACTAGATAGGTCATCTAGGATTGTGTCATAATTTTTTCAGAATTTTTAAGCCATAAATATAATTTTGTTTAAAATTTGATCTTACACTAATCGAATTTTACGTCACATTTACCCCACTTCACCTTATATAAACAACAAATTTTACATATAAATTTATGGTCGAACAAACCTCTCTTACCACATTTTGAGATTTTTAAATTTTGATGGAATTTTACTTTTCCTACCGCTTCTCAATTGATAACTTCCCAGTGCTAACTCTGGACTTAGACTTTTAATACTACTTAAGCTGGATTCAGCTGAGTCAAAACTTTCAGAACTATTTTGACTAGTTAGCTCTGGCAAATTATATTTGCTATCATTTAGGGTGTTACTACCTAAATTTGAGAATACCAAGCCATCTATTTGATCCTGTTCGTTCCTTTCGACAGATGTGCTGGGTACTATTTCTGGGGTGATCTGATCTTGGTTCGATGAGGATGTTTGTTGATGGTTTGAATCGGTTGATCGGTCGCAGTTCCCACTGTCTTCCGGGGTGGACTCCGTCCTTGCTGGTGACTGCGTACCTGAAATTGGAACGTAGGTGCGAACATACAAGTGTGATAATGAATTTTCACTAAAATTGTCATTAAATGTGTTATTACTACAATTATTTTCAAAATTTACACTATTATGCGCGATATCCTTCTCTCTCTCATACAGAATAATCTGATTCACGTGCCTTTTCCACACTTGACCTGTACTCAATTCACACAAATAAATATTTACACCGATTCGCTTTTTAGTTTTTGCTGCTATCCATTTCTTATTATTTCGCGCATAGTTTCTTACCATGACATTTTGTCCAATCATAAATTCCTTTCTCTTGGGTTTGGATTTATTTTGTTTATTTATTGAACATGGCATACAAGATTTCACCATTCTTTAATTCTATATCTTCGTTTATTTTAGGCCAGAATATTATTGATCTTGCCGTACTTTTTATTCTATTTATTCCAAAGTGTGCTGTATGCAGTTCACCAAGTAGTCTCCCTCTTAAGCTTCTTGGAATGATTATTCTATGACCCCACATCAGGACATCCAAGTCTGCGGACAGTTCCTTTCTTTTGTGGTAGTATGGTTTTATTTCCTCTGTTATTTTACTTGGCCATTTATCATCTTTGACATATTTTACTACTTTAGTCAATTTAGTCTGCTGTCCTTTTTCTGACTTCGTTATTATTTATTGGCCACGACTCATTGGTCTCTGTGAAGTTTATATAAGTTCCTTCACCATTTGGCTCCGCTAAAATACAATTAATTTGCATAGGTGCTCTGGATAGATAATCTGCTATACCATTTTCGCTTCCTTTTATGTGCTGCAAACTATAATTAAAATTTAAAAGGTACATTGCCCATCTCAGTAATCTATTTGATGCCATAACAGGTAACTCCTTATGTTCTCCTAACCAGGATATAATTGGTTTATTATCTGTTTTTATAGTGAATTTGTTTCCAAATAAGTAATGATAAAATTTCTTTACTGAATAAAATATTGCAAGACTTTCCAATTGTACTATTGGCCATTTCATTTCAGTTTTATTTAGAGTTCTTGAAACACATGCAATCATTCGTTCTTCTCCATTTATAACATGACTTAACACTCCACTTATGCCTACATTACTAGCATCGCAAGTCAATGTGATAGGTAGTCTCGGATCAAAATGTACTAAACAATCGTCCGAAGCCACACTGAGCGAAATATCGAGTTGAGATAACTCAAATATGAATTATCCTAGCTCGACGCGTGTTGCCAATAGGGGACAGCCCAGACCTCTGAATTACAGCAACTAAATCAAACAAATTGCATTAAATCACTGTTCATAAGTTGTAATAGCTCAGAAAATGTGTTATTTTATGCACTGGGATGGCTCACCCAACCGACTTAAATCATTGGTAAGCTAAGGCTACCGTAGCTGCGACTTGGGCTGCAAGCAATTCATTGTTAAAGCTGCCAGAGACCAATAGGTGAATTGTGATTCGTTTACTACTCGGGCTAGATTAATTCATGAGTCGAGCTATGAAAACTTGATTATTGAGTTGTCCTAGCTTACGATGATGGCTAGAATAACTCACTCGTTTGGCTGTCAGAAATACTGTACTTTTTTTTTTGAAAATATTAAATGATGTGTTTTAGGAGTGTATTTCGAAACTTAATTCAAACCCAGTTATTAGCTAAAGTACGTTTATTAGTGAAATAAAAAAAACATTTTTACATTTAACCAACGAATTTAAAGAATTACTTCACCAACAATAATGATAAAAGTTGAACAGTAAAAAAATGTTTTATACAAAAGAAATATAAATATAATATTTAATATAAATATAAATAAAAATAGTTTTTATGTAGTTACTTCAATGTGGAACACATCTACAAATCTTGATAGAATACATATCTTAAGCAACAAAAAATAAGCGAAGAAAAGAGAACATTTTTTGTAGTCTTTCAGGTAGGTTGCTAATATCCTACAACAAAAATATCAATAAAAACAATAAATTTGTTTAGCCTGTTGGTCAGTTTTGTCTTCCTGTGTCTGAATGACTAGTATTTTAAGCCAATTGACTTTTTCGGTATTTCAAAAATAAAATTACATCTTTTTTTAACATGCGATTTTTAAATTAATACAATGTCAACTGTCATTAGCATAAAATGTCAAATCTTTTGTGCATCCTCAAGTATTAAGTTTACACACACGAGTACTTAATGCGTGTTAACTAAATATGAAATTTAGTATCCTTCTCGAAGGATTTTCCGAAGCCTACGCTTATAGTTTTTCTTGAATATTAACAGATGGATAGAAAAAACGACAATTTTTGTTTCAGAAACCTTAAATAGTTTATCAGTCTCAGAGCGTGTTGCAGTAAATTTATATTATTCTTAGAAAACATATTTTACACTTAATTTCAAATAGGTCAACAAAATTTAAAAGCTCCCATTCCATTAACACTTACTTTACTTTTTCGTGTCCGGAATGAGTTTCTCGGCCCAGTAATAGGCCACGTCCAATGCTTCGGGTTTGCCCAGCCACAGGTCGTCGAGGGAACACCGTGCGGGGCAGTTCGGGAATATCAGGAGATGTTTCATGGTTTGAACTGCGCCACAATCACACTTGTCGTCATTTGGTTGAGATAGGCCCCATTTGATCAGATTGGTTTTAACAGGTGCAACCCCTGTTCGGATGCGGTTCAGCATTCTCCATGTTTTAAAGTCGCTCGAAACGCCGCTGGACGCAACGTGCATTAAGTTACTTCTGCGCCTACGCGTGATCGAATGTATACTGAGGTGAAGCTTAAATGGACGATTTCGCAACACAGTAGAAAGAGAAAGAAGAGAGAGAGAGAGGGGTGTTAGTGTGCCCGCCGGCCATCAGGGCAAATTAGCGCTGCTGTCGCCAGCTGGCCGTGTAACCGGGTTCTGTCGCATATTTTTGACGTATTGAAGAGAAGGACAGTTATATTCTAACCTACTATAACGCTTCCCAAACTGCGCCAGGTGCTAATTGGAACAAACCAGCCAGCCCGCCATCCATCCATGTCACAACTGTCAATTTTTCTTGTCCACGTTTTTTTCTGAGGAAATTAATTAATTTTATTATCATTTTAATATACAATTCTATTAGTTTCTATTCTAGAAAACTTCGCCGATGTGTGTAATCTTTCAGTTATTATTCCAGCCTACTATGCAGGTAATTATTTTTTATTGTTTATCAAATTGATTTTACACTTCCTTACCTATTTTTTATATAGGAATATAGGAAATGTAAGTTTACAATAAATAAATTAACATGAAATGTTTCACATACATAATAGGTGTTGGTTAACAAGTCAATCTTAACAAAATATCACTGGGCAACCTGCAGATAACTGCAACACATTGTGCCCGAGGTAATACCTAACAATCTATCAGTTACGAACAGATAAGTTTAGTCTCTTGAAATGATAATTTTAACATTTTTGTTTTACTGAGTTGATTAAAAATTATAACATAATGGCACAAAGATAATGGTTTGAGCTAACTCGATAAGTAGATACTTGACCATCGACCATATTTTACAGAGAAATTTAATGTCTACCCGATACTGTTTCTTTTGTTTCAGAGAACGCTGTAAGAATCACCTGATAGTTTATGGATATTTTAGTACGTGTCTCAATGCAGTCTAGTGCTTGTGTTTATACAGTATTTGTGATAATATTATATGAATTGAGACAATTCCAGATGAGTGAGACCTGTGAGACGTAACCTAAGGACATTAGTTTATTCTAAACAGTTATTTTTTGTTATGGTTGTCAATGCAGTTTTTATTTATAAATAAACGTAGAAAACATTATTTACGATAAAGTGCTTCCATCTTTATTTTCTAAATCTTGGTTAATATAAAATTGTGCATTATTTTTTCCATAAAATAAAAACTTTTGTGCGTCTTTTTATTGATTTAATTTGTGATTTAATAATATTTATATTGAATCACAAATTAAATCAATAAAAACTCGTTCAAAAGTTAATAATTAAATTGAAAAGTCCTAAAACCGCTGTTTAAATTTTTCGCCATTGCGCCTCTGATGGCCGGCGGGCACACTAACACCCCTCTCTCTCTCTTCTTTCTCCCTCTACTGTGTTGTGATTTTTTAACAAGGAGTTAACATTTCTAACCCTATAAATTTTCTTTGACTAAAACTAAAACAGTAGAAAAACTGCACCCAACCGGCGCGAGCACAAATTCGGAACTTTCCGTGACTGTTTGGTCGGTGATTTACCCACGATATGGGGTTTTGTAGCACGTTTTATGACTTAATTTTAAACAAGTCCTGAATTATTCCAACCTAAAATAATTTACACATGATGATGAGTTAAAATAATGCACATCCGGGTAAAAATGGCACTTTTAAATCTATTAGTAAGTTTTCCCAACCCAAAAACTGAGTTCGGGTAACCTATAAAATGGTTACGAGATGAGGGATTGTGGTAATCCCAGATGTGTTTAAAATGTTGATAAAAAAATCTTTTTCTGTGTTGGGGCGAACCAAAAGAAGCTGAATAATTGTAGCGTTTTTAAATGATTTGTGATAATTCGTAGGCTCAGCTGGCACAACACAGAGACGTGCATTAAAGTAGCTCTAATTTTGCAACTCACGACAGTGGTAGATCCATTTTTGTCTTCTTTATCTTATTAAAGCATTTTCACAAGATTCATTCCACTCAAACCTATTATTTTCTTTCTGAACCAGTTTATAAATGGGTTGCATGATTTTTGCAATATTAGGAACAAATTTATGATAATAATTTACTAAACCTGCTAATTTTCTAACTTCAGTTATATTACTTGGTCTTGGGGCATTTAAAATTGCTTTTATTTTATCTTCAGATTTTTTAAGTCCTGCTTTGCTTATTTTATGTCCTAAATAAGTCAATTCTGTTTTAAAAAATTCACATTTATTTTTTCTTACTGTTAGACCTACTTCTGCGAGTTTTGAGATTACCTTTTCTAAATTTTCTAAGTGCTCTCTTTCATTCTTACCCGTTACTAATATATCATCTATATAAGCTACTACACCGTCCATTCCTTGGAATAAGGTATCTATATGTTTTTGAAAAATACTACTAGCGATTGTAATCCCAAAGGGTAAACGATTCATACGAAATAATCCCCTATGAGTATTTATAGTCAAGATCTCGCTTGATTCACTATCCAATTCTAATTGAATATCACTGAGCGAAATATCGAGTTGAGATAACTCAAATATGAGTTGTCCTAGCTCGACGCGTGTTGCCAATAGGGGACAGCCCAGACCTCTGAGTTACAGCAACTAAATTAAACAAATTGCATTAAATCACTGTTCTTAAGTTGTAATAGCTCAGAAAATGTGTTATTTTATGCACTGGGATGGCTCACCCAACCGACTTAAATCATTGGTAAGCTAAGGCTAGCGTAGCTGCGACTTGGGCTGCAGCAATTCATTGTTAAAGCTGCCAGAGACCAATAGGTGAATTGTGATTCGTTTACTACTCGGAGTACTCGGGCTAGATTAATTCATGAGTCGAGCTAGGAAAACTTGATTATTGAGTTGTTCTAGCTTACGATGATGAATGATAGAATAACTCACTCGTTTGGCTGTCAGAAGATATAATCTAAATTGTAATATTTTGTTTACTGGGCTAGCCTGACTCAGAGTTAGGACTGCCACCCCCCAATTTTGGACAACCATTACCTAAATTGCTGACTATCGGAACTCAAAATATTTCTTTGATTTAACGCCTGCATATTGTAGATAATACTCCTGTTTAATTTTGTAAAAAAGAAAAAATTGCAATGTCTTAAAAAAAGTTAGGTACCTATATCAAGATTATCCACAATATGCAGACGTAATTCAAACCCAGTTATAAAAGCTAAAGTATGTTTATTAGTGAAATAAAAAAACATGTTTACATTTAACCAACGAATTTAAAGAATTACTTCACCAACAATAATGATAAAAGTTGAACAGTAAAAAAATGTTTTATACAAAAGAAATATATATAATATTTAATATAAATATAAATAAAAATAGCACTTAATAGCTTTAAATGTAGTTACTTCAATGTGAAACACATCTACAGGTCCCATTCCATTAACACTTACTTTACTTTTTCGTGTCCGGAATGAGTTTCTCGGCCCAGTAATGGGCCACGTCCAATGCTTCGGGTTTGCCCAGCCACAGGTCGTCGAGGGAACACCGTGCGGGGCAGTTCGGGAATATCAGGAGATGTTCCATGGTTTGAACTGCGCCACACTCACACTTGTCGTTATTTGGTTGAGATAGGCCCCATTTTATCAGATTGGTTTTAACAGGTTCTGTTCGGATGCGGTTCAGCATTCTCCATGTTTTAAAGTCGCTCGAAACGCCGCTGGACGCAACGTGCATTAAGTTACTTCTGCGGCAACGCGTGATCGAATGTATACTAAAACTAAAACACTGGAAGGAACCGCGCCCAACCGGCGCGAGCACGAATTCGGAACTTTCCGTGGCTGTTCGGTCGGTGATTTACCCACGATATGGGTTTTTGTAGCACGTTTTATGACTTAATTTTAAACAAGTCCTGAATTATTCCAACTCAAAATAATTTACACATGATGATGAGTTAAAATAATGCACATCCGGGTAAAAAGGGCACTTTTAAATCAATTAGTAAGTTTTCCCAACCCAAAAACTGAGTTCGGATAACGTATAAAATGGTTAAAAGATGAGGGATTGTGGTAATCCAAGATGTGTTTAAAATGTTGATAAAAAATCTTTTTCTGGGTTGAGGCGAACCAAAAGAAGCTGAATAATTGTAGCGTTTTTAAATGATTTGTGATAATTCGTAGGCTCAGCTGGCAGAACATAGAGACGTGCATTAAAGTAGCTCTAATTTTGCAACTCACGACAGTGGTATATCCATTTTTGTCAGTGTAAGCTTTACTCAAATCAATTTTTGAAAATGTTATTCCCCTATTCAATTTAGCAAACAAATCATTGATTAAAGGTAATGGATATGTAAATTCTTTAAGGTATTTATTCACAGTTATTTTATAATTGCCGCACAATCTTATTTTGTTATCGGTTTTTAATATTGTTGGAACAGCAGGCGTGGCCCAATCACTACTATCTACGGGTGGTATTACACCATCGCTTATTAATTTATTAAGTTCCTCATCAATTAATTCTCTATAAGCGAGAGGAGGATTTCTATATTTTATAAATATCGGTTTTGGATCTTTCTTTAAATGTAATTTAATTTTTGCAGTTTTGAGCTTGCCTAGTTGTTCGCAAAATACGTTCGGGTACTTAGTGATTATTTTATCCAATTCACAATTTGATTCCAGCTGGTTGATTGTCTCAATTTTAATCCTGAATCCATCCAACCAGTCCCTTCCCAACAGATTTGGACCATCCCCGTCGACAATGTAGAACTTGACCGACCTTTCGATGTTTTGGTACTTGACATTTGCCTTAAAACTCCCGTTTGGCACGAAAGCACTCCCATCATAGCCTTTCAGCACTACTGTCTCAGGTTCCAATCTAAAATGAGAAAATGTGCTTAAATATACATTTTTATTTAATGCACTTACAGCACTACCTGTATCTAAAAGCATATCTAACGAAATATCGTTGATTTTTATGTTTACAATGAATGGATTTTCTAAATCTATTTTTAATATTTGAGAGTATTTATTTTTTTTTGAATTATTATTCGATTTCCCGACGTATAAAATTTCTAAATTATCTGGATCTTCCATAAAATTGATCCTATTATTATTTTTGAAACAAACTTTTTTTGTGTGACCTGTTTTCCTACAAATTTTACAAATGTGATTTCTATAAAAACAATTACCTTTATGGTTGTTACCGCAAATTTTACATTTACTTAATTGTTTTAATATTTTGAGTATTTCTTTTATAATAATTAGAATAATTTTGATTATTTAAAGTGTTAAAACTGTTACTTCCCTTTTGTTTATACTTGTCGGATGACATCTGGCGTTGACTGTTGGCTGAATTTTGACTTCTGACATTTCTGACATTTGCTGATCCATCTACTCCAACTGATCCGCTCCGGTTGCTCCTGCCATGTAGTCCATTTTGGTTTCGATGACTGCGCACGACGAAATTGACGTTACTGCTACCGCCGTTGCCGGACTTCACGTGATCTTCTACTTTTTGTGCAATGGTTATCAGCTTGTCGATCTCCACAGTTATTTCTTCTTCACATAAACAATCAAATATTTTCGATGAATAAAGACTGCTTACAAATTTGTCTTTTAAAACGCTTTCCAATCTTCCCCCAAATTCACAATGCATGGCTGCACTTCTTATATTTGCGTACCATTCTACGATTGATTCATGGCTTTCTTGCTTGATGTTCTGGAATTTTCTACATTCTCGCCACGTGCTTTTCTGTATGCAAAACTGTTTTACTAGTATTTTGCACAGATCGGAGTATGATTTTTCTTTTGGTAGCTGTGGGAATGACAAATCTCGCAAGATTTTATATACTGTAGGGCTTATTGAGCTTAGTAAGACTGCAGTTTTTATCTTCTCCAAGCTAATAGCATTTGCTTCGAAGTGTTGCTCAAGCCTTTCTTTGTAAATGTTAAAATCGTCTACTTCTGGTGAGAATTCTTGAAATCTGGGTGCAGAGACAGACGCCATTTTGTATAAACACGTTTTCTTTCTTCTACTTTTTCTTGAAGTTCTTGATTTTTCCAATTTATCTCGTCGCCAATTGCTCGGGTTTGTATTACGAGGTGGTTACATAAAGTCCTCAGTTCCTAATAACACTTTTATTTTCAACAATTGTACAGGACATGTTCTTATCACAGATTGGTTTATTTGTTACAACGATAGACGGCTTAATATGTTGCTTGTAAGACGGTTCGTGGAAGAGAGAGCTAACGCTGGGTCTGTGCTCAACAACTCAACTCGGTCCTGGCAATGTTGCCATATTTAAATCGTGCATTTCCCAGACACTGCAGTAGGGTAGTGTAATGGGTATTAAAACACAAGCTTCGTTTTCTACACCCATCTATTGAATAATTTTATTTCATTTAGATACTCATTTCATACAAAGGTGCATATCCTGCAACCGTTACACCTCCCTTTCCAAAAGAATGACCATCAATGGCCATTTAATGGAGGGCATTTCAACAATCTGAACGAAATGCATCCCAGGCAGAGGTCGCCAAGTAAGCTCTATCAATGCCAAATGTCCGCCACATCGATAATCTCATAGGTCACTTAGAGAAGTTATTATGCGAATATCTTATTTTCGTCACAATAATGACGATTCCGAGAAAAATCGTGGTATTCTCTAGAACGTCTTTAAGATAACTTACAGTAAGTCACAATGCGAATTTCTTATTTTCATCGCAACCAGGACTCAATGGAGATATGTTTTTTGTCTGCACTAAAATATCTTTAAGATAGCTTACAGAATTCACAATGCGAATTTCTTATTTTCATCGCAACCAGGACTCTATGGAGATATGTTTTTTGTCTGCGCTAGAATATCTTTAAGATAGCTTACAGAAGTCACAATGCGAATTTCTTATTTTCATTGCAACCAGGACTCTATGGGGATATGTTTTTTGTCTGCACTAGAATATCTTTAAGATAGCTTACAGAAATTACAATGCGAATTTCTTATTTTCATCGCATTCAGGACACTTTGGGGATGTATTGTTTCGTCCTTTCTAAAATATCTTTAAGATAGCTGATAGAAGTCGCAATGTGAATTTCCTATTTTTATGGCTAGGAGGGCGATTTTGGAAAATATTTATTGTACTGCAGTAAAAAACAAGGCAAAAGTCGCTTCCTTCTAGATTTTTTTTTAAGTTAGAACAAACTGAAACATATCTCATTTTGTAAGGTACCTAGGTCATTGTATGTTAGAAATCAGAAGATTCGACAATTGCAAACGTCCCAGGCAGCAGACCAACGTCATTATGACGTATTTTTTTTCGTCACCTCAAACGTCTTTTTCACCTTAAAGATGATGTCATAATGACGGTAGGATGACGTGATTATGTCATAGCCCAAAGACGTCAATAGTTAACGTCGGTGGTACGTCAGTAGCCCAAGTCATAAGTACGTCATTTTTTCGTCGTAATTACGTCATAACTGACGTCAAATGTACGTTAAATTTACATAAAAATACTAGGGATAAAAACACCGATTTTTTTATAAAAATATTTATTTCTTCATGATCTTTACATTCCGCGAATCCGGAATTAAAAACACAAATTTTAATAAAAAATTAAAATAATAATGTTCCAATTCAACAGATAACTCGGTAAATTTTTTTATACTTAAACAATATTTACATCTTAGAAAAACATTTGAATATATAGTATAATAAAACCCAAGCTTGTTATAAAAATAGGAATAATGCCTAATAAACTAGGTGTTTCTAAGTTCGTCCCTAATTATTGTTTATATTTCGATGCATAGAAATTGACCCATGTTATTTACTTTACCTGAAAAAAAATAACAAAAATTTTAGGAAACTGCTGGTAGTTTAAACAAGTTTGGTTATTGAAAATTGTATTAACCGTTAATATTATGAGTACAAATATTTTTGTAATTTAACCTACCCAGGCAGCAGACTGACGTCATTTTGACGTATGTTTTTCGTCAGCTCTGACGTCATTATGACATTAAAAATGACGGCATAATGACGGTAGGATGACGTGATTATGTCACAGCTAAAATGACGTAATTTTTTGACGTCATTATCACGTCATTATCATGACTTTGTTATGACGTCTGTTACGTCATAATGACGTCATTATCACTTCATTGTCATGACTTTGTTATGATGTCTGTTACGTCATAATGACGTCTGTTACGTCATAATGACGTTATTAGACCCATCAAAAATAGTGCTATAGATACTAAAAAAAGGGGCGATTTTACTGTATATATGTACTCACTAAAAATATATTAAGCTTTATTATATATAATTATTTTTTATTAGTATATACTTATTATAGTTTCCGAGATATCGAATTTTGAAAAATGATATTTTTGAAAAGTCGATAACTCGGAAACTATTAAGTATAGACTCTGTAGAATCTGAAAATTTAAAAATATACAGGGTGTTCCATTAAAAATATAGATATTTTTCGCCGTGCCGCTTTTTTGGAGCACCCTGTGTAGACAAAAATAATTTTTTAAAAGGGGCATCTCCTAACCCTCTAAGCTTTGTCAAAAAAGTTTTTTGCTATCCTTAATGGTACAGCAGGAGATATTGACCTTTGTCGCGCTATAATTGCCCACCCTGTAAGTAGTAGAATGGAAATGATATGCAATAAAAGCAAAAATAATACTAAAAACGCATTCAAAATGTGTTTAAAAAGCATTTCTACTAGAGAAATAAGGATGTAAAATAATGATTCAAATAGAAAATAAAAATCCGTACATTTCTACGTAAGGATCGAAAGGTCTATACAATTTTTATAGGTATAATAATTATTACGTCTATGTAATACCTATTAATTATATTTTAACTAATCCTAAAAACTGTGGAAGTACGTAAGTCGATTACAATTCAATCAAACACTTCTCTCTCTCTCTCTTTCTGGTTTCAATGAAGGAGACTCGAATTATTCTGATTAAAATGTATGTCGAGTTACGTGCTCCCACTGCAAACCTTAAAACTACAGGGCTTATTATGTCTATGTAATAGATATTAATTTTATGTAAAAGCTGGTATTAAGGTTGAATTCTCAACGTCGTTCAATTTATTGCCAACCTATTTCGCTGTTCGCTTTGTTTTTTCAACTTTATAATTTTTTAAACTTTTTTTAAATACAATCAGTATCGTCGGCACATTACTTAGGTAATATCTGATATATTACAAAAATATCAATTTATTTCATTGCTAATTTTGGGAGAATTGTATAATGAAAGAACATGTCATTGCAATGACATAATAATGTTAAAAAAAATCTTACCCGATATTTTTCGTTATACCTACAATTCTCCTAAAATAAGTTATGAAATTCCTTGATAATTATTAAATATGTTCATTAATTACCCATAGAATATCAAGTCAATACTGATTTTCTTTAAATTTTGTATAAGAGCTGGAAAACATAAATTATTTCACGCGAAATAGGTTATAGGTTGGCAAGCATGTTGATACTTCCACCTTAAACCAAACAACAAAGAATATTTTCTTTAACATATACAATACAACTTAAAATAAATTGTGAGAACTTTAATAGCACAAAGATTGGCAAAGTATGTACAATCCTAAAATATTAATAAAAATAAAAATCCGTATATTTCTATATACTGTGTGTCTACGTAAGTTGGCGGCATAGGGGAAACTCTTTTATTATTAATTTTACGAAAAAAAGTTATTCTTTATAAAAAGTTCTGCATGGTGCAAAACCTAGAATGCAACCATCAGATGTTAAATTGTTTCAGTCGTATACGAGGTTTGTCAAAGAATGTGATTTTTGCTCTAGAGTCAAGTACCTTTATTTTTGACAATATCGAGCATTTTTATTAAGAAAAGATGTTTAGAATTAAAAATAACTTTCAAATATTCAACATATTTACATTAAAAAACAATTTTTTCCGACTCTAGAGCAAAAATCACATTTTTTGACAGACCTCATAATATACGACTGATAAAATTTGATATCTGATGGTTGCGTTTTAGGTTTTGGACCGTGCAGAACTTTTTATAAAGAATAACTTTTTTTCGTAAAATTAATAGTAAAAAAGTTTCCCATATGCCGCCAAATTACATAGACAACACAGTATGGGAAAAAATATATAAAATTTGTATAGGCACTTTTATGTCTATATGTAGGCAAGTACTATCCTAAAATGTGTGTATCATGGGAAAAGACACGAAACGCTGTCCAAATAAAGGAAAAACAATGCACTTACATATAATATCTTTAATGTTCCACAACTGCAACTCTTGGCACAAATTTTCTACAGAATATATATCCAATGCAGTTGAGTCTATAGGGTAAGTATAAAAATATTTTTGTTTTAAAAATCGTTTCCCAACTAAAAAAGCCTCCCCAGTATTTGAATTTACCAAAATATTATGTATTTGAATAATAACATTACCTACCACTGTACAATAGGAATCTCCACTTTTGTGAGTATTAATACAGAGAGTGAAATCTTGGACCGTCAGTTTTTTAAACTGTCTAAAAGTAGGGTTATAAGGTCCAAGAGTATGTAAAATAAAATATTCTATTTTGTTTTTGAATGACATGGTTTTTTAAAATGATTTTAGTTCTGTAAGCCTACGGAATATCTGTTGCAATGGTTTATTCGGTGTTTTAACTAACTTTTTTAGCTGACCTAAGTAAGACTCAAAAACAAAAGCAGAGAAATGATCAAGAGGTCCAAAATTTTCCACATCAACACTTAAATGACACAGTACATGTACAGGGTTATCCAACCAAGAATAGACAAGGCGATTTTTTGACTTTTCCTGTACTTTTATAAAAAAAAAAACTGAAATAGCCATCTTAAGTCATTTTCTCCCGCGAATTCGAATATCTTCAGCAAAAAACAATTGAACATCAAACAAAAGTACTAGGGGTCACTTTGACATTTTTTTAAATGGAACACCCTGTATATTTTTACATTTTTAAATTCCACATAAAATTATAATTATTTTTTATTAAATGCACTATAAGTCTATACTTCATAGTTTCCGAGATATTGACTCTCGAAAAGTGACATTTTTGAACTTTGACAGCTTATAACTTTCTAACAGTACGTCTTAGAGCGAAACGGCTTACATATCCCTATCTTCAATTTTTATTATCTTCCCAAAAAAATCAACTTCCAGTTAAACCGGAACAACTGTATTTCCTTCTTTCGAGTTACATCCGGTTTAACCGGAAGTTGATCTTTTGGGAAGATAATAAAAATTGAAGATAGGGATATGTAAGCCGTTTCGCTCTAAGACGTACTGTTAGAAAGTTATAAGCTGTCAAAGTTCAAAAATGTCACTTTTCGAGAGTCAATATCTCGGAAACTATGAAGTATAGACTAATAGTGCATTTAATAAAAAATAATTATAATTTTATGTGGAATTTAAAAATGTAAAAATATACAGGGTGTTCCATTTAAAAAAATATCAAAGTGACCCCTAGTACTTTTGTTTGATGTTCAATTGTTTTTTGCTGAAGATATTCGAATTCGCGGGAGAAAATTACTTAAGATGGCTATTTCAGTTTTTTTATAAAAGTACAGGAAAAGTCAAAAAATTGCCTTGTCTAGTCTTGGTTGGATAACCCTGTACATTGTAAACATAAAACTGATCTCCATAGATTTTTCCACAATGATTTATGAAAGTTGTCAGAAGTTTGTTAGCAACCTCAGAGCCAATTTTCTGTAGATAAGTTTTAGACATAAGTATAAATATCCCACAATGAAGTAAAAGAAAATGCTCATAGACAGCAAGGCTAAAAACATCTTTTAGTACCACAGGGCCTGTATACAGCAAAAAAGTTCTAAACTCAGTCGCTTTCCAGCGAGCTAAATCAGCTAGTTCTCTGGGTTTTCTATTAATTTCAACGGGAATATGTTCTCTAAAAGAAACTAGACGTTGTGATATTGTTTTTACTTCTTGACCTCTTAATCGGTTTAATAAAGGTCCACCAATCCAAACGTTTAATAATTTTTTTACTACACCAAGACATACAGCATGCATGTAATCTACCGGAAAACAAGATACCAACCCAACCTGCAAATCGACTAAAGGGGTTATACCCAAGTGATGTTCCTCATCGTCTTGGTTCAAAAATGAAGCGTCTGTTCGTCGGGAAGCTGATGTTCCTTGCAAAATTATACGTCTCTCATAGTATTTACCTTCCTCTGTGCATTTATCACAGGACGAGTAACCACCATGCGATTTTACACATTTAATGAATGACCTGGCAGGTGCATCACATAAAAAACTGTGAACCTGAACAGAATAATGGATATCATGATAATAAAATCCCTGATTTAATAAAAGTAACAATTCTTGAATGAAATCTTCTAGATACAAATTTAAAGGTAGTGGTTTGGACTTTCCGCAAAATATTGGCCAGAACTGAATACTGCTGCTGTGAAATAAAGGAATGCCATCTATGTTAATATTTAATTGGACCCTATGATCTGGAAATATATCATCTAAAGCGGGACAAAGTGACAAATCACTCAATATATTTTTGACTATTCCAAAATAAGTATATTCACCACTGTCCAATACTTTAAGTACTTGATTTGTTGGGGTTTTTAACAAATACCTGCAGTCTAAAGGCAATTCGGGATGAAATGGGGATAGAATATGCAATAGATCTGTAAAGAATGATTGTGTTACATTGTGAGCAATTGCACAATGTGTTAACTTAGTCTTTAAATCGATATCAACCAAATTATTTTCATTTAAACAACCATTTCCTATTACTTCAGTATTCTGAATATATACAATTATGGAACTATTTAAATTAAGACCTTGTGGGGAAATTACTTTCTTTTCAGGACTATTTATTGGGTGTTGTATATTTGTTTCGTTGATGGCCAATGTGACATGTAATGTATTATCTAAGGTTAAACTAGCAGCTCTTTTTTTTTTTGAAGTGTCGCATGTTTTCTTAACTGAATTTTCGACTTGTACTTTAGCTCTTCTATATATTTGTCTTTTTCCAATAACATTTGTTTTTAAAAAATACATGGTTCAATCTACTCTACTCTATTCTATTTATACCTATTTAAGATAGCCTTTGCCAAATTTGTACTTATTTTTTTTAAAGCTAGGCTAAAAAATGTATCTATGGGTCTTAAAACATTTTGTGTACATTATTTAAAATACCCTGTCCCTAAATTTAGCCAGTTGTTTTTTTCAAGTAGCGTTGTGGTGCATGTTTAAGCCAGGTTTTTATAATTCCTTCAACTTCAGTATTGGTTACGTTTAAAACTTTTTTCACTGTGCCTGGATTAAAAAAAAATCTTACTTTTTATATGAAAAGATTAATCAGGAAACAGGAAAAATTTCGAGGAATCCTAATGGTGTCCATTAAGATTCGTTCCTCGAAATAATGTACGAAACAAAATTTTATATACATTTTTTTTTTAATGTAGCCTCTTAGATGCCTTTTAGCTAGTATGTCACTGTAACATATTATGTATTTACAAGTGTATGTTGTGCGTTTATGGTTTGTCCTGCCTGACGAAGAGGCACTGATGATGGCTTAATAGCCGAAAAGCGCTCTGAATTTTTTTAAATATAAATATTCATTTAATACAATTTTTTTTTCCTTTTTCCTGATGATATAAATTCTACACTAAGCCCTTTCAAACCTTATTAAACAGAAAAATACTTACGAATTATTGTGTCACATAAGAGAAGTTCCCCAAAAGACCTTTTCAACCGCTTTCCTTGGAAACTAAAAAATGTTGCTAAGTGATCTGTCATTAGTAATTTTAAAATTCGGTTTGTTTTGGAAGTTACATCTTTTCCGCCCACACCGGATAAGAAGGACGCCTTAAAGAAAAGAAATTAAAATATTAGTTAAGGTTTTACTGGCAATTTTTCTATTGCATTTACCAGTGCAGATAAATTATCTTCTGATTTTAGAAACTTTTCCACCTCATTTAGCTCATCAAATTATTTTATTGGTAGTCCAACAGGGAAATTTTTGGGAAGCACTCCAACTTCGATGTCTTTCTTACTATTTAGTTGATTTAAAATTTGACAGTTTTGTTCACGGATCTGGTACAGCAACGATAAAACTTTATTATCAGTTCCTACAAAAAACAAAAAGGAAAGATGTAAAAGCAGCAGAATCAATAAAAATAATACATTTGTAAAGAAATACCAGTATTTTAAAAATAAATCAATTAAAAATGCTGTCTTAATTGCTGTTAAATTACCTAAAGAACTACTGATATTTTGTTCGATTAGTGTGGAGTTATGACTTCTGGGTGTTACATCATTACCATGTTACAAATTAAATATCGAACTTTGCCCTAGTGGTGTAGGTACTGGCGAATTATTGGTGGTACAGGAACGTTCTAAAAATAAAAGTTCCAAATGGTAGGTCATGACCTGTTTTTTTAATAATTGTGCTGGGCATAATGATATTCAATGTGTATAGGTATATTAAGTATGTAATGTCATTTGATAAATTATTAAAGTCCATTCAGCCAGTAAACCTGCAAGATGGCCGACATGTCATATGACAAAAGTCATATTTTTACTAAAAATTATAGCTGGAATATGCTTTTGTCATATGACATGTCGGCCATCTTGCAGGTTTACTGGCTGAATCGACTTTACCTTGTGAGTAAGTATTTAAATTTGAGAGACTGCTACTGCCGTTTTGTTGGATTAGTGTCGTGGAGTTATGGCATCTGGAAGATGCAGCACTAACATTGTTTAAATCAAATATCGAAGTTATTTGTCCTGATAAATTATTGGTGGTACAGGAACTTCCTAAAAATTTAAAAGTTTTTAATGGTAGGTCAGGTCATGGTCTGTTTTCCCAATTGTGCTAGGCATCATGAATCATGATATTAATGTAGGTATAATAAAAGTCACTTGATAAATTATTTATTACCTTTTGAGTGTTGTGATATATTTAAATTTAAATCTAAGCGAGGAGGTCGGGAAATTTGTTTGGTTTTTTCCGATGTGTTACTACTTCATCCTCTTCTTTTTCAGTAGTACTTAAATTTTTTTTGAATTTTAGTTTCCTTTTTTTAAGTTTTGAATTTTCTACATCTACCTCAGACTCTAGATTAGATGTACTCTCGGCATCCTTGCATTTTTCTAATGCCTTTTGTAAGTCATCTAGTAAGTTAAATATAAAATAGTATACAGCGTATGCCTGGATTTGCTTGCCAAATGGAAAACTACTTTATTATTAATTTTTCGAAAAAAAGTTATACTTTATAAAAAGTTTTGCTTTTAAAATTATTAAGATTGGCATAAGAATTTCTTTTTAATGTTGTACATGGTGTCTCAAAAAACGAAAAATTTTATTTTAAATGTTCAATTAAATCATCAACTAATTTGTAGTATAATATGATGTACCTACCTTTTTTTTTTGAATAGTTACTTTAATATTTTTGATAAACAATATGGATAAATAAGCCCCCCACGTTGTTTACCATTCACCCTACAGAATACAACAATAAATTATTGTTTTATTAAGTGAAGTTTTAAATAAAGCCTAATAATTATAAATTAAACTTTTACCTGTAAATAATTAAATGTTAAGGTACGTTTATTTGTTCATGTTTACTGTGTAATTACTACTAATTAAAAAACTTGTTTTGTGTAAATATCATTTTTTGTGTAAATAATCATATGATTGTTTAATAAATTTCCAATTAGTTTGTAAATTATCTAAATATTTTAATCAGTCTGTATACTAAATTAACCTGCAAATAGTACATTGATGGCTTAATAATAATAATTTCAATGGTATTTATCCATATTTTATCAAAAATGTTAACTAAATATTCAAAAAAAACTTTATCATTGCCCTGTATACTACAAATTAGTTGACGATTTAACGCGCTTTCCAATTTTCCGGTTAATAAATATTGGTAAAAAGTTTTTTCACATTTAGAATTAAAGTTTTTCGTTTTTTGAGACACCATGTACAACATTAAAAAGAAATTCTTATGCCAATCTTAATAATTTTAAAAGCAAAACTTTTTATAAAGAATAAATTTTTTTCGAAAAATTGATAATAGGAAGTTTTCCATTTGGCAAGCAAATCCACGCACATTCTGTATACCTAATGTTTTAATACACCAAGAGTATGGTCAAAGAAGATAATTCTTTCATATAGTTATGCAGGTAAACTGTTTTATTTATTTACACAAGCCACTAACATGGCACGGAAACAATAATAATTTTATATTAGTTTAAAATTTTGCAATAAATCAAAAGTATTTTTTTCTTTACGAGCTTTCCTGGACCAACAAAAATGAATAATATTAAAAAATACAAAAACATGCACTATTTTACTGATTTCATTGTAAAAAATTAATATAATATAATATTGTAAAAAATTTACAAAAAATTGAACAATCTGTTTATAAGTTTGTTATTTACTTAGCTACACTGAGGCATGATGAAATAAGCGACATTTTTTATTAAAAAGAAATTAAAATTTATACATAAAAAATATGGGTAGGTATACAAAAATCTCATCATACTGATTATGTTTTTTGGGCTACGTACCTGTTTTATACATACAACGTTTTATGGCATGCAACAGCCACTGATTGTCAATTATGGAATCAGTTTGTTGTATTATTTTATTAAACATTTTTTGTTCTTTACAAGGGGGCCAGAAAGCTTCCCGTTTTAGAGGTGTTAACCATGATCTATTGATAACAGATACTGCTCGACTTTCTTCCCATTCTACGATTACATAAGCCATCTCCCTAAAGCCAATTTAAAATGTGATTGTATAAGCAGCCATGCATTTTGCATTCTTATATACAAACGTTTTTTTAATTTACTAGGTACCTATACCCACTATACTCTCGTTAAATGCTTTTAGATTTGAACAATAAGGTTCATACTGCAAAATAATGTGTAGTCATACTCGAGTAATTATAACTATATAAGGTACCTACATATTTGATATCGTAAATTTCTTTGTAATTAGTAATTATACCTACTACTAAACCATAAAAAACAACTAGGTACTTATTTCTTAAACTTTACTTTGTTAGAGCACAGATTCTGAAATAAAACGGAACTTTTATTTGAATTTTTCGTCCGTTAAAATTAAATATTTGAAAATTGACATAAGACAGTTTGAAGCATGTATTTTTTAACCCGCCCTTGATGAAAAACAAAAATTCAAATAAAAGCAACTCAAAACTAATGGATAATTATTAGAGAATCTAGGAAGGTATACATAGAAAACAGCGTTTTTAAAAAATTTAGCTTTCATTGTCTTTATATTATAATATTATGACATGCACCAAAGAGCAAATAATATCCCAGTCCAGAGCGACTTTAGTGATGGCGTTACTTCGCTAGGGAAAATTGTAGTGGACTGAAATTATCTTTAACCTCTTTGACGCATTTTAAAATTAGAGTATTTTTAGTTTCGCTAATATTAAATGCTACTTATAACTTACCTCTTCAGTTTTAAATCTGACACCACAAAACCTTGCTGGGTACAAAAAAATAACAACAATATCAAACAGCAAAACTCCTTAAACATGGCCGCCGACCGAAACTCAAATAACAAATAAAGACAACAAGAAAGAGAACTAGAGATGTGTCATTCGTGAATGATTCGATCACGTGGATTCAATCACTTTTAAGTATTGAATGATCGAATCTTGCTCTGCTTAAATCTATCAATCGTCACGTGACTACTGGCACTGACCGATCGGAGATCGAACGATCGAACCGATGGCCGAGATTGGCTTCGCTTCGAAATCAATATAAATGCGCATGCCCATGCATCACCGATTGAAACGACGTCGAACGACGGTGCCGTTCGCGGTTGGCGCGATCGAATTTGAATTTTGAAATTTGTAACTGTACTGGTCAAATGAAGGTCAATCGTTCGTTTAAAAGATTGACACGAGTGGGATCGACAATCAACGACCGGACCGATTCGGACGCGCGAATGTCAATACCAATCGTTTCACCTGCGATTGCCGAAAATGATCGATTGAAACGATCGATTGAAAAGATTCGATCATTTTCAGTATCAATCGCCGATTGATAGAATCCCACTAAAATGAACGAATGACACATCTCTAAAGAGAACTGACTAGCCGGCACGCGCGCGGGATTGGTCGACTCGACTGATGCGCTGCGATGCGAACAATAAAAGAAACAAGAAGGCTACACGTCATGAGCCGACCGATGGCGAACGAACACGAAGAACCCAAACGATCTATATAGGATTTCAAAGTTAATAATAATAATAATTAATTATAAATCATAGTAAATTTAATTTGTAGTATTTTTTATTACAGAATATAATAATACCTATTAGTATCAGATATCTTAAGAATATTCAAGGTCGAATTTCAAAAAAAAATTGGAATAAAAGCAGAATATGCAGGATTTCCAGAAAACAATCACCAAAAAAGTACGTCAAAATGACGTCATACTTATCACGTCATATAGACGTTTAAAATGACCATATAAATGACGTAATTTTTTGGTAATATGACGTCTTCGACCAAAGTTTACCAAAAATTGACGTCAAAATGACGTCAGTTTGCTGCCTGGGTAATTAGTTTCTTAAAAAATCGTTTTAAAATAGGTGAGGTATGGGTAGATTTCTATGCACATAATTATAGTTTTATGGTTGCGACAAAGAAATTAAACCAAGTATAGGAATCATAATATAAACTAGGCAATACTAAATTTGTAAAATAGATCTATTGGCCAAAGATTTTAAAATGTATGTAATACAGGGAATGCTACAAAACGCTCTCTGGATCTTATATTTACATATAAGATTATTAATATCCCAAAATTCGATATCATCCAATAAAGTAAAGTCGGGACGATAGATACTTGGTTCCGAAAGATCCTTTGACTGCCGATGCCGCCGAAAAAAAAAGTACCGTTTTTATTGACCGATTAAATTTAAAAGTAAAATTCTCTCTTGAAAAATATTATTTATTATTTTTTGTCGGGATAGTCAAAGGGGTCGGTACCCGAGGCTATGACGACGCGTAAGTTTGGCGAAGGCAGGCGGCAATGCGGTGGTCTGATACATAAAATATCCGGTCAAAGCTCTGGCAAAATATTTAAATATGGATTTATATAAGTTGTCATCCCTGGGCGATGATTGAAAGCAGGTTCTTTACTAAGTTGTAATTTTTTATAAACATGCTTAGAGACTCGGACATGGAACAGACATTAGGGGCGTATAAGATTAATAAATAAAATTATTAAATACGCAGTAGATTAAGCTTGAAAATAACTTGAAATAAGAAATACTTGGATTTTAAAAACATAAGAACAAAAAGTAAAAATATTTAATATTTTATAAGAAATTATTTTTTTAGCAGGTGTTTTTCTATCGATTAAAATAAAATAACTAGCGCCTGTGGCACCGTTGACACGAGCTCACAAAAAAATGGGTTATTCTACACGAACAAAACTTCCTGGAAACTAATATAAATTTTATATAGTAATTAGATGATGATGATTTTGCTGTTTGTCAGTGATATTAAGAAAAGCAGCTTTTGTTACAATTATAATACATTTAGGTACCTTATTAAATTTCGTTTTGGGAGTCTCCACTTTCTTCCCCACTATTAAGATTTTCTTCTTCGAGGTTAATAATAAATCTGTCTCCAGCATTAGTGTGAATTTGGCCTAACCTTCTATACTCGTCCTCAATCTTTATTACATGTTGAATACAACGTGTCCAATTTTCATTAGTTATTTGAGAAACTTCATTTTTAATTAATTCAACAACTTTGTGGTCAAATTTTGGAAAAACATTTTTTCGTCGAAGTCGTGGTTTTAGTTGTCCCCAGATAAGCTCTATCGGGTTAAACGTACAATAATAAGGAGGTAATCTAAGAACAGTATGACCATGTCTTGCTGCGAGTTGATCAGTGACATATTTTTTTTCAAATTTTTTAGTACGAAGTACGTCTAACAATTCCTTTTTTGTATAACTTTCTTCAAAGTATAGATCATGATATACCAGGTAATCCTTGATTTCTTCTTTAGTTGATGACGTATTTGGAATTTTTATAGATTGTCGAGAATGATATGAGGCATTATCCATAACTATTACACTGTTAGGTTTCAAGTTGGGAAGAAGATTGTGCTCAAACCATTCTTCGAATATTTCCGATTCCATGTTTTTATGATAGTCAACATTACAATCTTGAATTTTCTTTCCGCACAATTTCAAACCATTTGTAACCCATCCGTCAGCAGATCCACAGTGAAGTATAACAAGACGGGATCCTCTGTTTGGTGGCACACCTCTTAACTGACATTTCGGTGTATCATCAGTCCATCCACGTTTAGCAGTGTCGTGGGTATCAAACCACGTTTCATCCAAATAGTAAATTGATCGATTGGCCTCTCGATATTTTTTAATCTTGTCCAAATACTCAATTCTCCAACGTACGATTCTTTTACTTTCCATTATTGCAACACGTTTGTCAACAATTTTAAATTTAAAGCCCAGTTTTTTAAGCAAACTTTTTAATGTTGTTGTGGAATAAGATTTATTAAATTCTAATAACGTCTTGCGTATTGTTTCAATAGTAGGTATTTCATTTTTTTTGTATTTGTCGTATATTATATTTCTTAAACATTTTGCAAGCGACGGATCAATTTCTCTGCATGTCCCCACATCGGATCGTTTTTTCCTCTTGGTATTGCCTTCCCTGACAAGGCGACACATCGTGGAATATGAAATACCTGTTAAGTGGGCTGCTTTTTTCAGAACAGTGTCCTTTCCGATATCTTCGGGAGATTTTGTAAGATTATTGTATACATTTAAACAAATTTGTTTTGCCTGTTCATTTAAATATACGTAATGTTTTTTACCGTTTCTTTTAACCGGCTGAAATGTATTTCCAGTAGCACTATCTTCTCCTATGCAATTGCCAATATCTTCAACTCGGTTACAGTTGGTTCTCGTAGCTGCATATTCCCATGGACGCCACACGGTTGGTGATTCGTGCCATTCCTTCCATGGGCGCCATATTGAAGGCTCTTCCCAGGGGCGAAACATTTTTCTTTTAAAACAACCCAAAGAATAATAACACTAAATAGTTACTTTCACTTAAATTATCCAAAAGGTACCGTAAACCGGGGTTACTTTACCACGATTTTGGTATATTTCGTTTAATATCTCGTTTATTTTTAAAGATATCTGGCACAGCTATAACTATGTCATAGTTTAAGGTTTTTAAAGTAATTTTCAGACAATATTTTTGTTTTATATAACCTGCTATATAATATATTTTTTTATTAAAAACTGTGTAAAGTCACCTTGAGATCGGGGTCACTTTATACGAGTATTAAAAACGTACTAAGATACTACATAACAGCTTAATATAGGTGTCTTTACACGCAGAAACTCTCATAGATACTTTTTCTAATTTGTAAATCATGAATATAGCTTATTATATACTACTTATAATCAAATAAAAGTCAATTTTAATGAAAAAATACTTTAATACACAACGACAATATAAAAAGCATTTATAAAATATACGAAAATATACTGAAACTAAACAATACAACAACAACAAAGTTTTTACATTAAATTATACCTTTCAAGTTTCAGACCATGAAATGTATAAACACCCCTTCTAACAGCAGGTTCTCTTAGGAATTTTACGACATCATTTTCCTGCTGTAAGGAAATATCATCTTCAGTTGGGAACACGAAACTTTTACCTTTTTTTCGTAGAAATTTTATTATTAGTTCTGGCCTATCCTGACTCTCCAATATTTGGCCCACAAAGTGCCGAATGCTTTTTTTTGTTGGAAATGCTACCACAACAAATTTTCCTGGTTTTGGTATAATATGATCCAGTGGAAGGGCATCATCGCTGTCTTCTTCAAAGTTCTCTTCAAGGGTCTCTTCAATAGAATAAAGGTCATCATTGTTGTCCTGATCTTCTTCATCTTCAAATATCTTTTTCCCTTCACTTTCGGGTGTGGTATTTTCTTGGTCTTCCCAAAGTTCTTCATAGGAAACCGATTTCCCTGGCGCCACTTTCAACATTTTCTTTCGCTTTTTCTCCGCAGGCTGTGACGGATTTCTTGTTTCTTTTAAAAAGGTTAGCAGACTATCGCTCACTCTTTGCATCACGACGTGTTCTTCTGCCCTTGCCTGGGGCAGCTTTTTCAAAACTTGATTCCTGTTCAAAGGAATGATTCCGTTGGCCCTGAAGGCGCTTGCAATATTTTCCTTATCCTTTAGTTTCAAATATTCTACTAATTTTTTTAGGAGCGATGGAAAGGAGGTTTTATTTAAAACCTTTTCCGCTGGATTTTGCAGTTTAAATTGTTCTAATAATTTTCGCCAGGCCCTTTTCATCGGGGCATAATACCCGACATCCAAGGGCTGAGTAAGATGGGTGGAATGGGGAGGCAAAAATACAAATCTGATGTTGTTACGCTGGGATGCTATAATTATATCAACATTCAAGTGCGACGAAAGGTTATCCCCAATAATCACCTTGGGCCCAGGTCTGGATTTTGCCCATGGTAATACAATAGTTGAAAACCACTCTTGAAATGTAAACGCGTCAAACCATCCTGACTTGGATCTATTGTATCGAGTTCCTGGAGGACCACAGATGGTCCACTGATCATAAAGCCTTTCGGCTTTATAAACCACGTAAGGGGCCAGGACATTCATATCACCACTGATAGCAAACATGACAGATATAGACGCTTTGCTCGTGTTCATAATTCTTTCTGGATATTTTATGCCTCTCCTGAAGATACATTTTTTGGCACCTGGATCGTCTGATAAATTTGTTTCGTCGTAATTAAGTATGTTCTGAATTGGCACATTATTCAAACTCTCGGCAAGGTTATCAAAATACATGTTGATTTCATCTTCATTTTTTAGAGCTCTTACACCCTTAATATTCTGACAAGTTCTTTGCGATAATAAGTCCTTGTGTCGATCTATAAAATTAAGAGCCCATTCAGTTCCAGGAAGATTGTCACTAAATTTACTGATTTGTTTGCCAACAGAATCTAAATATCTTTTGACTATCATTCTAAGCTCTAGTGATGTTATTGGGCTACCATATTCTGCTGATGCAACAACAGCGTCCACGATATGACGTTCTTCCACTTCTGTTAATACAGGTTGCCCCCCAGGCTTTGCAAGATGCTTACCATTAACTTTGTTCCAAAGCGTTTTTTTGTTTATCTTATACCGCCTAGCAGCTTCAGCATAAGACATTCCATAATTTTTTACGGCTCCTACAGCTTGCTGCAGTTGCTCAGCATTGTACATGAGATATCTTCTGGATCCCAACTTTTTTTTGTAAATTCGACCCATATTTACATAGTCTGGAACAAAAAAGTAATCATGTAAAGACACCCATGCGATCAAAATCACTGTACCGCAGCTGCGAAATTTTACTTTTATAATCATAAGTTTAAGTTAGATATTGTTTAAACGTTGGTAGGACAACCTTAGGTGACTATACTTATCAGAAATATAGATAGAACTTACCTAACTGTTTCTAGTTCGACCCCAAAAACCTTACTTCTGAAGTTTAAGATACACAATTATTTGCCACAACCTTACTTATTAAGCACTAATGCCTTACTGCAACCACGTGCGTTTTCCGTTTAGACCTGCATCGACTTGTCGTTTGGTCAGCTTTGAAGTACAGCGCAATGCACGAGCGCATTGTTGCCAAAGTTAGCATAATATAAAAAAGTATCATGAAAAGTAACTTGGTGTAAAGTCACCTAGCCGTGTAAAATAACCCTGGTTTACGGTACGTGATTTACCAAAAAAATAGTATAGTTCCACTAATATACAAACAGTTAAAGACACCGTCGCGTCACTCGCACCGCATTAAACAAGTCAATCAACTGCACTATTGTCCGAAATGTATTTTATTCAATAAACATTTCATTTCTACTGTTGTAACCAGCGTCCCCCCAGACATTTAAATGGAGCAGGTCTGTTGCCCTGCTTGGCTCTCCGTCTCGTCAGAAAACAAGCGAAGAATTTCTGCGTGTCGTGCGAACTAAAAAGCAGTGGGACAGTAGTCACCGCACGATAAGCATCTCCGTGCGTCACCGATCACCACAGACCACAGGACCTAAAGCGGAATACAAACACATTTTTTCAGAGTTATTCGAATATTGTTGCGTTTGAGTGCTGGCGAAAATAAAATTAAGGGCGGTCACACTATTGATGTGAGCCGACACATAAACGGGTTATTCTACACGAACAGACTTTTCTTAAAAATAGTTATGTACATATTAAATGACGAACTGTACCAAAATATTTTTACAGTTTTATTTTTATACGTTGACAATAGTTAATAATTATTATATTACTATTTAATATTCGTTATTCGGCCGGGAAGATCAGGCGAATATTCGGTATTCGGCCAGTGAAAAATTATTTCAATATGTGTTTATCTACATTCCTTAGAATTAAACTAAATCAAAGAATAGAAGTCCAATTTTCACCAACATATTGGACCACTGTACTTGCAGGTGTTGTTTGCTCAAGCTCCGAGGCTTTTTTATAAAATAATAGAGAGATATCGGTATATTAAATAACACGCCCTAGCGCAAATTACTCCAGGCGTTGCGTTATCTGAATAGCTAGATAGCGTTGCGCGTTAACGTTATCAATGACAGGATCAAAACTGCAATGATCTGCAAAATTTAATTTATAATAAGAAGGCTTTTCAAAAAATACTTGCCTTAAAAATCAAAGAAAATAACCCAAGCACTTAAATCATTCAAACATAACATAAACAGAAAGAACTAACCTCAAAATTTGCTTCTACTCCGTCTGCGCATGCCAATATGTTACGTTATTTCTAATACCGCACGGAGTAATACCCTCGTAAATAACTCCGTGCGGTATCGCTATTAACGTTGCGGCGCTATCAAATCGAATCGCGCATAGGAAACACGTTAAAATAGTGTCTCCGCTATTTGCGGACGACGCTATTGGAACTACCGATATCTCTCTAATGTAAATATAAATCGTTTTTATTTCTTAATTTTTTTACAAAGAGAAGCCGAAGAAAATAAATAATATTTTTCAAGAGAGAATTTTATTTTTAAATTTAATCGGTGAATAAAAACAGTACTTTTTTTTCGGCGGCATCGGCAGTCAAAGGATCTTTCGGAACCAAGTATCTATCGTCCCGACTTTATCTACAGTAAATATACCAAAGGCAGTTGAGTCTAAAGGATATGAATAATAAGATTTATACCGCTGAAATCGTTTTCCTGCTAAGAATGCTTCCCCAGTATCGGAATTAACCAATATATTATATATTTGAATAATTAAATTATTTTTGACTTTACAATAGGAATCGCCACTTTTATAAGAGTAAATACACAATGTAGAATCTATAAACGTAAGTTTTTTGAACTGTCTGTAAATGGGGTTATATGATTTGTCATTATTTGTATATCTTATCGTGGAAATATATGTCAATGTGAGAATAGAATGGAATAGAATAGAATAGAATAGAATAGAATAGAATAGAATAGAATAGAATAGAATAGAATAGAATAGAATAGAATAGAATAGAATAGAATAGAATAGAATAGAATAGAATAGAATAGAATAGAATAGAATAGAATAGAATAGAATAGAATAGAATAGAATAGAATAAAATAGAATAGAATAGAATAGAATAGAATAGAAATATATTAAATACTGGGTTATAAATTATAACACTGTATTTTTGTACTAAAAGTACCTAATCTAATACAAAGTTAACATTTTCTGTAGAGTTTTACATTTGCACCTAGAGAACTAAATCCCTGTATGCGCAAAATAAAAAATATTCTATAATATTTAAATTATTAGTTACATTTTGATTTTTTTTAGGGACTAGTTTATTATGTAAATACACTTAACCTAAAATAATTGCACTATATTAGTGTGCATAAACAAGAAAAGTATTTATAAACAGCTATCTGTCAGAGAAAAGAAAATTAAGACTTTAGAATAAGTCAGTGAATTTATGATTGTCTGTAGAGGAGGGTGGTCCACAATGAGACACTTTTTGTTAAATGACCCATAGTTTGAAATTATTTTGTATTTAAACGCGATCTATGCCTATATGTTAGTTTGATAAGTGGCACAAGTACTGGTGGAGCATACAACATTTTAAAATAAATAATTTTATATTTAGTTTATTTTTTTTTAAATCCCTGCATTGTCTCATTGTGGACCAAAGCATGTTCCACATTGAGACTATGAATTTCCACAATGGGACAAGTCCGTTGTTTGTTTGGGTTGATTGTAATAAAGAGAATAATGTATAAAAGTATAACCTTCATTATATAATACATCAACTGAAACTTAGAAACGAATACAAATGTGAATCTGTGGCATCTTTGGTAGCAAAACATTTGGCAAAAAATAAAACTAAACATTCTAAAAACAAAAGAAAAATTTCTAACTTCTCTAACGAATATCGAGTTCACCAAATTGAACGTCAAATTGTAAAAAATTCTGTTGCCTTTTTGTTCCTGATAATCGTGGCTTAGGAAGAAGGTGTGCAACATCCGAATTTTTTACAATAGAAATATCTTCGCGTTTTGAAAAAAAAAATTATTTCGCACTTTGTTGCTTTTTCTTAAAAAAGTTATGTGATACTCTTTCTCTTCAACTGTTATTATTTTTCCAACATAGAAAAAATCTTTTTTATTTGCTTGGAACCTGGCCAATACAAAATCTTCAACTTTAAGTACTTTTTCTTCAAAATCTTCTTTAAATAACTGAATTTCTTCATCAACGTCATATTCTGAGCTAGAATCGTCGTAAGTTTCGTTAATGTCATGTTCGCTGTCCAAATCGCTGGAGTCTAATTTCTTTTCTTTTTTATAAACTTTTTTGCAAACCCTTTTAACCTCTTTGCTTTTTCTGGATATTTGAGCCTCTTTCAAAATAATTTTTTCGGGGGTATCGGTAGGAATAAAGCTTTTTCCTCGTTTCCTGGTATTTATATTTTTTCGTTCGTCCGCCTTGGGAAATCCTTTAAATATTTCAGGCGGTGTAAATTGAGAACTTCTTTCAGGGTGCGATGCAGGAACTACAATGTCACAAATAATATTAATTTTTGACGAGCCACTTTGACCATTCTTTTGTGGTATTCTAGGTTTACTTGAGGAGTTTTCTTTAATTAAAACGGGTTGATCTTCTTCTTGTGATAGGTATTGATCTGTTATTTAATCTTTGTTATTTGACTCTACTGATAGTGCACTCTGCTTACTAGTAGTTGACATGACATGAATAGTTAGGAGTCATTCTAACATAATCATCTGGTTCTATTTCTCTTTGCTTTCTTACATATCTGTCCAAAGTTTGAAACTTAACACCAAAGTTTTTAGCAGCTGCTCTAAGTTTAAGACCGCCTGTTATCACGGCGCGGCGGCCACAGCATTTCTCATTTGCTCATCTGTAAAGCTTCCTTTATCACTTCTTCTCTTTCGCCCACGAGCCATATTTTACTAGAAAAAATTTAAAATGAACCTAATGGTCCACAATGGGACTGTCTCATTGTGGACCATCGCAGTTTGTCCCATTGTAGAACAAGGTACATTGCAGACAAATTTTCTTAAAAAAAAATAGTGACAACACCGCATATTCAAAAACGCGCCAGTAAAACATAACCCCACAACCCACTAATATTTACGATGAAGTAAAATTTAGCGAGAATTAGATAGATTTTTCAGTACAAACTTTTTTAAAAACCAGTTATATATAATACAGTCTCGATTTTTAAAAAAATATTGTTAATTTTCTAAAAAAGCTAGAAACTTACCAGCTTTAAAGCAACGTGTCACATCTAACTTAAGACCTCTGTTACTGAAATAAACGATGCCAAATATCCTAAGAGTAAGTTTTAATTGTGAATTCTCATTGTGGAACATGTCTCATTGTGGACCACCCTCCCCTATATATAAATGTTTTGTAACACGTCCTGAATTTTTTAATATTGTTGATATTTTTAATTTCTACGGGTAATATGTTATATAGTTTTGGAGCTATAGGTAGCTAAAGAAGCGCAAATTAATATTTGTATTACTGTGAGGTATTCTGACGTGTTTTTCAGTTTTGCTTCGTATTGTATATCTATGATTAATCGGTTTTTTTAGTTCGGGTTTTTTGTGCGTGAATATTGAGACTGCTAATATGTATAGGGATCGTACATTTAAAGTATCTTCATTGTAAAGTAGTTGGGTCGAGTAGCGTTTTTTTTTATTAATTATTTTTAATATATAATTTTGAACAACATTTAATGGTTTTAGCGAATTTTTGTACAGGCCACCCCACGCAATTATGCCATAATTTATTAAAGATTCTACAATCGCTTTATATATGGATAGTAACAATTTTTTTCCAAGAATTTCCCTTAGGATGTAAAATTTGTAGATTAATTTCCTTATATTTTTCGTTAGGTTTAAGACATGTTGGTTCCACTTAAGGTGTTTATCAATAGAGATGCCTAAATATTTTGTGGTTTCTACTTCATGAATAGCATCATCTAGGCTAATAATTTTTATTTTATTAAAATTTGGACGATTATGTAAGGTAAGAGAAAAAGCTATACAGGGTGTCTCACGGTGACCGTCCATTAGAATATTTTGGGAAGTAATGCGATTTGAATCCGGCAAATTTGGATATTGGGGTTTAAAGAGAGGCTCTTTTCAGAGGAAATAACGGCGACCTTGTGCGACTTCCGGTGATGCCGGAAGATGTCTCAAACTTGCTTATTTTAAATGAAACACCCTATATAATATACTTTTTTTGTATTCCTTTCTTCATTTCCAATAACTTTTATTAAAAATATTTTTGCCCTACTCAATCCGTTTCTGAGATAAAAAATTATTTTCCTCAAATTTTGACCTTTCACAGGGTGTCACCTAAATTTGAATATCTTTTCAAAGATCAAAGAGAGAAACTCGAAATTTAAGTTGTGTCATTAGATAGTATGGTGCTTGATAATGTATTGTCGGAAAATAAAATTTTATATACAGGAAAGTGGAAAAGTAACAATTTTTGATCTTTATCAAAAAATTAACAAAACTTAATTTTTTTAAATACGATGCTATGTTGTTAGTTCATTGAATGGATAGGCGATAACATTTCCTATCTATTCACATATGATATCCCTATTCCTAACTAGTATAGTTTTGGTATTGGTGTTAAATTCGGATACCTTTCGTTGAAAACTCTGCATGTTCGACTTATGATTCTGTTGCACTCGCCATGAATAAAAAATAAATTTAATATGTCAGCATTTGTATACGTATTATTTTCCATTTTTTAGCAATATTTCTCTGGAATAAACTCGGTATCAAAACGTCGATAAATAAATAATTGCAACTGACAATGACACGCGTCTGTATAGATGCGTATTCTTTTTTTTTATTTATCATGGCCTTCTTGCCAAAAATCAATAAAACTGCTTGATATTTAGAGGATTCTGCGAAAAATCGTAAATAAGTTTAAAACTATACTAGTTAGGTATAGGGATATCATATGTGGATAGATAGGAAATGTTATCGCCTATCCATTCAATGAACTAACAACATAGCATCGTATTTAAAAAAATTAAGTTTTGTTAATTTTTTGATAAAGATCAAAAATTGTTACTTTTCCACTTCCCTGTATATAAAATTTTATTTTCCGACAATACATTATCAAGCACCATACTGTCTAATGACACAACCTAAATTTCGAGTTTCTCTCTTTGATCTTTGAAAAGATATTCAAATTTAGGTGACACCCTGTGAAAGGTCAAAATTTGAGGAAAATAATTTTTATCTCAGAAACGGATTGAGTAGGGCAAAAATATTTTTAATAAAAGTTATTGGAAATGAAGAAAGGAATACAAAAAAAGTATATTATATAGGGTGTTTCATTAAAAATAAGCAAGTTTGAGACATTTTCCGGCATCACCGGAAGTCGCACAAGGTCGCCGTTATTTCCTCTGAAAAGAGCATCTCTTTAAACCCCAATATCCAAATTTGCCGGATTCAAATCGCATTACTTCCCAAAATATTGTAATGGACGGTCACCGTGAGACACCCTGTATAGTTGGTTTTTGATGTGTTCAGTGTTAATTCTAATCTTTTAGGTAGCTCTAGAAAAGGACTTTATTTCCTTAAGCCTACGGAAAATTTGTTGCAGCGGTTTATGTGGTGTCCTTATAAGCTTTTTTAGCTGACCTAAGTAAGATTGAAACACAAATGCAGAAAATCTGTCAAGAGGACCAAAACGCTCTGCATCGGCACTTAAATAACACAGGACGTGTACATTATAAATCAAAAATTGTTCACCATATATTTTTGCAGAATGAGTTACAAAAGTTGTCAAAAGCTCATTTGCAGCTTGAGTATCAAATTTTTGAAGATGAGTCTCAGACATAAGAATGAGTATTCCACAATGTAGTAATAGAAAATGTTTATAAACTGCAAGACTGACAACATCTTTGAGGACAACAGGGCCTGTGTAGAGTAAAAATGTTCTGAATTCGGTTGCTTTCCAGCGTGCCAAATCTGAGAGTTCCCTGGGTTTTCTATTAATTTCAGATGGAATATATTCTCTAAAAGAAATTAAATGTTCCGATATTATTTTAGCTTGTTGGCTCCTTATCCTATTTATCAAGGGACCACCAATCCATGCGTTCAACAATTTTTTCACAACACCTAGACATACCGCATGCATGTAATCGATGGGAAAACATGATACCATTCCAATTTGCAAATCAACCAGAGGAGAGAGCCCCAAATGATGTTCTTCGTCGTCCTGTCTTAAAAATGAAGCATCTGTTCTCCGTGCAGCCAATGTTCCTGGTAAAATAACACGCCTATTGAAATACCTACCCTCTTCAGTGCACTTATCACACGAAGAGTAACCACCATGTGATTTAACACATTTAACATATGATCTGGCAGGGGGCGTCACATATAAAAGTATGGACTTCAACAGAATACCGTATCTCTTGAAAGTAAAATCCTTCATTTAACAAAAGCAATAGCTCTTGTATAAAATCTTCTAGATATTGAATTAAAGGTTGAGGTTTTAAATTTCCTGAGAATATTCCAATGGCAAATGGACGAAAGTTAACATGATTGGTAATGCGTCGTAAAATTGGCCAAAATTGAATATTGCTGCTATTAAATAAAGGAATACCATCAATATTGAAACTTAACATAACCTTATTGTCTGGAAAAATAGTAGGTAAAGCAGTGCAAAGGGATAAATTGCTTAATAAATTTTCAAGTAAACCAATATGCGTATATTCGCCACTATTTAAAGATTTAACTATTTGCTTTGTTGGAGTTTTTAGTAAAGTCCTACAGTCTAAAGACAACTCGGGATGAAATGGCGATAGTATACGTAATAAGTCAGTAAAACCAGTTTGTGTTATGTTATGAGTAATTGCCCAATAAATTAATTTAGTTTTTAAATCTTTATCAGTATTACCTGAGCAATTGGTTGTGGTAAATTCAGATTTATCCTGAGGGCTATCAAAATATAAATGATTGTTTAAGTCTTTATCTTGCATAGGAATGATGTCACTCTCAGGAGTGCCTATGTGTTATTCTAAATTGGGTTCACTGGCAAATATTACAGTATTTAAAGAAGTACAATCGTCTTCATTTTTTAAAGTATTATTTTTATGTGTCTTTAATAAATTAGCAGTTTCTGCGTTAGCTCTTCGGTATATTTGTCTTTGGCCAATAACATTTTTTTTGTAACTATACATATTGCCTATCTAATTAAAATAAAAACAACTGTTAAACTTAAATCTCGGTAGGATCACGTAAGTGTTCAGAGATTAATAAAATTAAAAAACTTAACGGGCAGCTTTCTTTATAAAGCGTTGCGGTGCGTGCTTTAACCAGACTTTAATCACAGCTTCCACATCTGCACTGGTTTTATTCACTGTAGTTTTGACTGCACCTAAATAAATTGAAATGGTAACGGTCAGATTTTTTTTTATAATAAAATACCCATAAAACATAAAAATATAAAAAGCGGCATACATCTAATTATATCAAACAATTAATTATTAAATTATTAATAGGTTTATATTGCCTGTGCAATTGTTATTACGTAAAGTTTATTTTGTGGAAAATAAATTTTCCTAGTATCTATCTCGTATTAAAGGTTTATTGCTTCTTTTGGTAAAAAGTTATCTTAACTAGCAAGTTCATAAACAGTTAATCAATAAAAAACCTACGGATAATAACATCATTCAGAACTAGTTCACCAAGCGCCCTTTTTTCGTTTTCCTCGAAAATTAAAGGAAGTCGCCAGCTCATCTGTCAATATATGTATATATGCCTTAATATTCGATTAATTTTAGATGTGCCATCTTTACCACCCAAAGTAGATAAATAGGATACCTTAAAACCAAATGTACAGGGTGTCCCAAATTCGAGCCTCATCATGGGGATCTCGGAAACTATAAGAGATACAGCATCGGTCAAATTGTGGCAAAGTTGCGCAATTTCGTACTGAGCAATATCGCAAAAAAATATCTGAGCTATCTTTTTTAGTTTTTGAAATTTTTGCAAAAAACTAAAATTTTGAGTTTTTGTTTTTTTAAATTGCTCGACTTATTTTATCCGCTACAGAAAAACAAGCACAACATTGTTAAGGCAACTTTTTACGCTCCATATTGTGACGTTTTTAGAATTTCGTTACAACGTTTCGTTTTTGTGGAACTAATATCAACTTTAATTTTCTAAATACGGACCTGCATTTTTATTTTATTTTTTGATAGCCCTTTAAGCCCTGAATGCAACCATGTACCACATTTAATTATATTTAGACGTTTTGATGTCATTATTACATTTTTAGGAATGTGATAATTATTTTTAAATACGGCCCTGGTGTTAGTTGTTAGATTGAAATATTGTTTAGCGGGATTTTGGTGGGTGGCAAAAACTGGCTAATTTAGACACCTTACATGTTACTGTTGTTTATTTTGTTTAGAGTAATAAATTATGTATTAAATAAATTAAAAAACAAACGAACAAGAACAGAAACAAAAAGTAAAAACCTTATTTATATTAGGTATTCAAACAAGTGTCCGCGCTCTTGAATGCATTTCTGAGTAAGCCTCCGCAATTTAAATATCGCCCGCTGAATAACTCTCGCAGGGATTGCCCTGACTTCTCGGATTAGGTTTCGTCGTAACATATTAATGTCGCGTGGTGTATTACGGTGCAGACGATTTTGTAGGTACCCCCAAAGAAAATAATCCAGCGGATTTAAATCAGAACTTCTTGCTGGCCATCGTATAAATCCACGATTTCCAATCCATTTATTGGGAAAAACTTGGTTTAGTAACTCCGTAACCACTCTACCATTATGTGGGGGAGCGCCATCTTGCTGCCACCATAAGTATCTCAATAGCTCCAAAGGCTTGTTATCTAATGCGTCCAAAATATTATTATTTAATAATTCCACATATCTTTGAGATGTGAGGTTGCCTTAATAAATAAAAGGTCCAATAATTTTATTGTTCCACATTTCAACCCATACATTAAAAGAAAGTCGTCCTTGAGGTCTTACTTCCTGATTTTGTCTGGGATTTTCCACAGACCAATAATGCTCATTATGTCTATTAAATAATCAATTTGTTGTAAAATTACATGCATCAGTCCAAATGACTTTGTTTAAAAAATTACCATCTTCGGTAAGTTTCAAGTTAAGCCAATTACAAAATTCAAGTCTTCTTTCTGAATCACCAGGTCTCAGCGTTTGACTTATATGAATTTTGTAGGGTTTGTATCCATGATAATTTAATGTTCTCCAGATCCTCATCCTCGGTTTTTCAAGTTCGCTGGAGAAATGCCTAGTTGAGGCGCGAGGGGCATCATTAACCTTAAATAAAATTTTCTAAATAGGTAAATTTGAACATTTAAAAACATAAATTAAAACTTACAGAATCTAAAATATTTTGTTGTTCTTCCGGCTCCATTCGTGTACCATACATATTTGACTCTTGGTTTATTAAAACTACCATACTGGGCTAAATTAGTATCAAGCGTAGCAAAATAACTATAATGAGGCTGCAAGCGTTCAGGATAGTCATGTAAATAACGGTCACAAGAAATTTGTGAATTCCTATTGGAAGAATAATAAACTCGTAACATGTCGCGCTGTTCTAAAGCAGAAAACATAATTTTGCTGAAATATTCAGTATAAATGGTGACTGCAGTTGTCAAGATAATTAAGCCAAACAATCAAGTAAAAGTTCTTGTCATAGCCACCTTTGTTTTGTTTGGTTTTATTTTTACTTTGTTACAATTTATTAAAAACTTAAATATAGTAAATTATTTGTATAAAATTCGGGATCCATTTACATGTTGTATGTGGTAAAAAGATTAAGTAACTAATACCAGGGCCGTATTTAAAAATAATTATCACATTCCTGAAGATGTAATAATGACATCAAAACGTCTAAATATAATTAAGTGTGGTACATGGTTGATTTCAGGGCTTAAAGGGCTATCAAAAAATAAAATAAAAAATGCAGGTCCGTATTTAAAAAATTAAAGTTGATAATAGTTTCACAAAAACGAAACGTTGTAACGAAATTCTAAAAACGTCTTAATATGGAGCGTAAAAAGTTGCCATAAAAATGTTGTGCTTGTTTTTCTGTAGCGGATAAAATAAGTCGAGCAATTTAAAAAAACAAAAACTCAAAATTTCAGTTTTTTGCAAAAATTTCAAAAACTAAAAAAGATAGCTCAGATATTTTTTTGCGATATTGCTCAGTACAAAATTGCGCAACTTTGCCACAATTTGACCGATGCTGTATCTCTTATAGTTTCCGAGATCCCCATGATGAGGCTCAAATTTGGGACACCCTGTACATATATTACTTTACAGGTTTACAAAATATTTATTGTTGGAGACAATTTTAAAATGTTACAATCTCCATAAGGCCATGACTTTTTTTTATGGTTTATTAATTTACTTATTGGTAACTGGACAAATCGCCGTAGGCTAATACAAACTACTCAAAAAAACCTAACTTACCACTGCAGAGAAAATTTCTTCTATTTTCAGGTATATTTCCAATTTATTTTACTGTTCCATGCCATTCAATGGTATTTCTACTGGGAAATTATTAGGCAGAGTCCCAGGGTCTGTAATCTTTTTATTTAGATGGTTAAGTATTTGGTTATTTTGCTCTCCTATCTGGTAAAGTAAAGATACTACTGTTTGATCAGTCCCTACAAAAAAAAAATGTAGATGGCCATGGTTAAAAAAAATGGAAACCTAAACAAGCCCCAAACAAAATAAAAATATTAATAGGAAATTACTTAGACTGTTTGGTCCTATTTCATTAGTTCGGTGCCGTGGTTCAATTCTGGCTCTTAAGGATGGAGTTTCTAAACTTCCTAAAAACCATTAAAAAGTCATACTTATATTTTTTAAAACAAAGCTATTTTTATGTATTCTAATATATTCAAACTCATTTTTGATAACAATTTTTACACATAAATCAAAGTGCGAAATGTATTACCTAGACTACTTGATCTTGCTGCTGGTTCATTTGTAACTGTGGTTTGTACTGCAGGTTAATGATTCAGAAGTACTTGCTAAAAAATAGTTTCTTATAGAGTAAAATCTAAACTCATTACTTGCAAAATTTAAATGAAAATTCCACACCTCTATTTTAAGCCAATCAAATGTTTTTATAATGAAGCTTAACTATGGTTTCTGACAGTTGAGGAGTGCATAAAACCTCCTTCATAATTTAATATTATGACAGGAATTTTATGTCAAGCTGTCAATGTCGGATTTTCAATTCTATTAACAATTTTATTTATCATTTTGGCGTGAAATTTTTTTACCGAATACAACTCATGCTTAAATTATTCCAGGAAATAATTAAAGCACTAGTGATATTATAGGTGACTATTTTTTTGTACATCGTAAACTTTATAGTGACCTCATTCTATTGATTTCATTTATTTTTAAGTCTCATAAAATCTAGAAAGCATACTGAATAAATAAAGACAATCTAATAACATTACTTAATACAAAACACTTTTCACTAATAATTTGGGTTTAAAATGTAGAGTAGGAAGATTTGCATATAAAAGGAAATCTCTGAACATCATTATTTCTAGACAAGGACAGGGTTTCGTAATTCCTTCTTAAATTAAATGTTTAGTCGGTCACTCCTCTTATTAACTTTATCCATCAACTTTGTGGACATGCTGTATAATATGTAATTCAATAAACGTTACCTTGTGAGTAGTTAATGTTTTGAAGGACCCGAGGTGGTCGTTGAGGTAATATTTTTTGTTTTACTGGAGGTTCTTCGTCCTCTTCACTACTATCAAATTTTTTTTTTGTTTTAGTCGTCGTTTAGGACGGCCAGAGCTACATTCTGATTCCAAGTTAGAGGTGTCTTCTGCTAATTTTGCTTTTGCTACTGCATCCTCAAAATCATCTAAATAAAAAAAAAATGCTTTTAAAATGTACTTGGAATACCTATAACTAAATTATAGAAATATACCTATGCATTTTCTACAATAGCAAATTAAAGGAGATATTTGTTATTAGAAACGTTTACAGCAAGATCAATTAATTCACCTGAAGACGACTGGAGATACTTACCAGTTGAAACGTTGTGATATGAAAAACTAAAGGCAATGGAAGTCCAAAACACATCTATTACTCAAGATCAATTAAAGTTTAACAAGTACTTAAACATAAAATTCTAAAAATATTTCTAGTATAAAAGTACCTGTCTTTAGGATACTCACCAGTTTCATACATGCAACGTTTTACTGCATGCAAAGCCCACGATTCGTCAATTTGTGGATCTTTTTCTTTAATAATTTTGTTGAAAACCTTTTGCTCCTTACATGGAGGCCAGAAAGCCTCTTTTTTAAATGGGGTCAACCATGTACTATTTATAACAGAAACAGCTCCAGTCTCCTGCCATTCTATAATCCTATAAGCCGTTTCCCTAAAGATAATTATACGCATGTAAGGACTTCATACTATATTATAGTTTATGGTAATTCCAAAAAAGTACTGTCTTGCTCTCTAGCCATTTACTCTAAATAATATGAAGTAACAAAGTGATTATATTATAAGGTCTAATCTTATTAAGTGACATAGTACTTATTAATCTCTCCATATCAAAAAACTTCACCTGTACATATTGTGGAATGCTAGTTTTACATTTATTTTATATTATTGACAAAATTTACTAATACTTCTTTTATCTTAATCCCCAATAGACATTAGAATCGCACATCAACGAATTGTGAGCTTAGCAGATCAATCAAAGCTCAAGTAAATGGTTAATTCTTTGGTTTAATAATAATTACAGTTTCATCAATTTTATAAAATATTAGGTAGCAACAATGCAAAAAAAAACAATTAATAGTTATTTGTTTCACTAGGCAGAAAAGCACAAGATTTAATGCCGCGGCTGGTGTTTCATAGACGAGGCGCAGCCGAGGCTAGGAAACCAGCCAAGGCATTAAATCTGCTTTTCTGCCTAGTAAAACATATAATTTTTTCTCCAAATTTGTTCCAATTTCACGCAAAATCGTATTTTTTATATTTATGTATGTTATTTATGACATTTATTGAATTGTTGTGTTTACTTGTCATTTTAAATTTTAATTTTTAATCACAACTTTTGAGTCTGTCAGGTGTAATTAAAAGACCGCTTTTAATGTCATTTGGAGAAAAAAAAAATTTTAAACATAAGATTAACCTAACCTTAAATTGCAAGTACAATTTACACAAATTCGGCAATAGGTTTAGTACCTATGTAATATTATTATCAAATACTTACCAATAAACGTTTAATTTTTAAATATTAATTCACTATTCACAGAAAAGCAATAAAATTTTAAAGACAAATAAAAAAAAAACAGTTTACAACCAAACCCAAGGCAAACCAACAAAAAGATGGCGGGGCGCGGCCTCGACTCGAACGATGACGTTTATAGCGCCAAATTTAAAAATATTTTTGAAATTAAAACGCTGGTATTACCGTTATTTAGTATTTAGATAACTATTATATTATAAATTTATTTTATTTCAGTTACCCTCAGTCAATTTAAAACCTAATTTAGTAATACATAACATTATTCTTTTATAATATTATGTTATTTAAAAAAAAATAAACTAATTTATTATAAAATTCGAGTATGTATCTTTATAACTTTCTAATAATAAAATATTTGATTACACCGACACCAAAAAATAATAAGATATAGATAATTTCTAACAATAAAATGATTTGATAAAAAATGTCGTCAAAATGACATCACATTTATAACGTCTTACAGACGTCGAAAAAATAACGACATAATCACGTCATTTTTTGGAATAATGACGTCCTCGACCAAGAGTTACCAAAAAAAGACGTCAAAATGACGTTAGTCTGCTGCCTGGGGTGCGATCAGATGGTCTACTCATTTTGAAAAAAAAATAGGTACGCCACTGACTTTTACACATTTTGATAGCACAATTTTCTAATAATTTTAGTGGCTAAAAAAAAGGACTTCTTAATTTTTTTTATGGTCGGCATCGTTTGGAAGATAAATGCAATTTTATTAGGTATAGCGTAAAACGTTTTTAGCAAATTAGGTATTTATTGTTTTATAAAAAAAATATTTATTATCAACCTAAACATAATTATTACAGTAAATGCTGAAAATGTCCACCTCTAACTTCATTACAAGCATTTAACCTTCTACGTAAAGATCTTCTCACTCTGGCACAAATACGAGGATTTTGCCGAACTCGGACAAACGCCATTTCAATTCGTTCCAAAAGTTCTTCTCTACTTTGTACTGGCGTGTTATAGACAAGCTGTTTTATATGCCCCCATAGATAAAAATCCAATGGATTTAGGTCAGGGGACCGAGGTGGCCATGCTATTGGACCACCACGACCAATCCAACGATGACCATATGTTTCCACAAGATATTCCCGAACAAGTGCTGCAAAATGTGCCGGTGCTCCATCGTGTTGAAACCACATTCTATTTCTCACTAATATAGGCAACAGCTCTGGTAAATCATTTCTAAGAAAATTTAAATAAGACACATGGTCAAGTCTATTTGGCAGAATAATAGGACCAATTATATCATTTCCAATTATTCCAGCCCAAATGTTGATGGAAAACTGGTACTGCGAGTTCAGCCCATATATGTAAGTTATGAAAATTTATAATTCCCTTGTGAATACGCCTCGTCTGTAAAAAGGATACGCCTAGGGAAATGTCGATTGTTCTCCAACTTATTTAAAACCCACTGACAAAATTCTTGTCTAGGCCCATAATCTCTAGGTAAAAGTTCTTGCACTCTTGTAAAGTGATATGGTTTTAACTGTTGCTCTTTCCAAATTCTATGTACAGACGATGCACAAATATTTCCTATTTCGTTAGACACGATTCTAGTACTTGTAGAAGGGTTACGATCCACTATATTAAGAGCCGCCTCCTCAACCTGATCAGTTCGTCGGTATCTTCTTCGGCCAGAATTAGACTTAAAAGGGTTTAAAGTGCCGGATTCTCTTAGACGTCTACAAACGTGTTCGAAAATATTTTTAGATGGATATGTTCGTTGAGGATACCTTTCACGATAACTCCGTGCTGCGTCCCTTCCATTTTGTCTCGCTTCACCATAAATTAATATCATATCAGTTAATTCAGCCAATGTATAATGTACAAAGCATTTTGATGCTATAAAATAATTTACGATTTTAAAACTCTTTAAAAATTGAATCGAAAACATGAATTTACTTGCTTAACTTACTAAAATTTTTAAAATATTAGTAAACACCAATGAAAGACGGAAATTAGGGGAGGTGCGCCTAAGAGTACGCACTTAATATTTATTTCTCAATAAAAAATACATTTTATGAAAAAATCTATATTTTGTATCAAATATATATAATATATTATAAGTGAAAACAAAAATATCTCGGCTTAGCGGACTTAAAGAGTGTGTAAAAACCTGTTTTTTGCATTGAAGTACACAGGGTTCCAAAAACAATGGATTCCCTGGGGCCGAGTAGACATTGACAGCTGTTTCGCCCTTGTTAGGAGCTCATCAGAATGCCACAACCCGAAGCAACTCCATGATGAGCTCCTAACAAGGGCGAAACAGCTGTCAATGTCTACTCGGCCCCAGGGAATCCATTGTTTTTGGAACCCTGTGTACTTCAATGCAAAAAAAACAGGTTTTTTACACACTCTTTAAGTCCGCTAAGCCGAGATATTTTTGTTTTCACTCATGAATGAAACGGACGAGATTAACAACCTTTTTTCTTTTTAATATATTATATATACGTTTTCTAACAACTAGTAAAACTAAAAAAATCTAATTAAACAAACACCTATTTAAAGTGTTTCATAAAAAATAAACTTAAACGCGTACTCTTAGAGACACATGTTTCAAAGAGTACGCATGAGTGGATCTAAGAGTACGCATAAATGTGACAAACTAATAAACTTTTTACTTAACTCGTAGATGTAATCAACTATTAAACTTTGTTATAAACTAAATAGACTTTGCTTCTAAATTCACTCACGACAAAAAAAACACTAATTTAAGAACAGGCATCATATAGAAATTGTCCTTGTCCTAAATACTTTGAACACAACTCATGCCACCATGTTTGGCATCCGTCGCATTTTAACCAATTTCCAGATTTCGAGGAAGACGTTCTGTAGTTTTCTTGGCAACCAGGGCAGATGACATCGTCTTCTGAAGTTGATAAATCTTTCGGTGTTTTCGAAGATGTTGATTTTTTTCAACTTCTTGGTTGTTTCTTTCTTGGTTGTTTGCACATTTTTCTTTTAACAACTTTTAAGGCATCTGGTTCCCGATTTTGTAGCAAAGAATCTTTGTATGGGGTAGACGATAAAATTTCGGATTTTTTTGATTTAGTTTTGCGGGTCTGAACATGCTTGGCTTCCGGGAGGGGTATTATCATTTTCGGCGTAACCGATACTCTTTTAATTCCATAAAATTTGCTAGCTGTAAGTTCCATAATTTGACGATCATTATGGTTGTCAGCTGATAATTGCGGTTAATTTTTTGGCGGTGGTGTTGTTTCCCTCTGAATTTTGATTTGAAGATCTGAAACTTTGCTTGTTGATGGCTCTGGTAGAATGTTTGATTGTTCATTGATGGAGCGTTCGTGCTCCTGAGTATTGTTTTTTGTTAGGCATTGCTTGTTCTTTGTAGAAGGTTTGGCTTGTAGAAGGCAAATTGGTTTCTAAGGTTTGTTCTTCAAATATTTTGTTTGTTTCACATTGCAATTGATTGTTTCTGAATGTTTGTGTTTGTAGTTCTATTTGGTTTTGTTGATTGAGGTGCTTGCTTGTTGAAGGATAAGTAATATTTGATGTTGATCTTTTCGTGACTAGACGTGAAAGTGGCACATCGTCATCACTTTCTTCATCAGCTTCTGGATTCTGACGATTTGTTACCTCCGAGGGCGCAAAATCTGAATCTTCAAAAACCTCGGGATTATATGGAAATAATCCAGTTGCTTCGAAAGATTTTTCGGCTATTCGTATGGTGCAAACTCTAGAATATGCCGAATGGAATAAAGCTGCCATCTGCCTAAGTGTGATAACTCTCCCAGGATTTGATATCATCCACTTATCGCATTCCAAAGAAAATGCAGATTTTAATGGAGCAAAGAAGCCTTTGTCTAGTGGCTGCATCTTGTGACTGGCTGAGGTGGTAACAACAACAGCGTGATTGAATTTTCCCGGCACAATGTCACTGCTTGCAAGGAGCAATGGGAAATATGATTGTCTAAAATTAGAATAACTGGATCATCTGTAGTTGACCTAACATAGCTTTGAAAATGACGCAGCCATTCTATGAACAATTCTGAGTTCATATATCCAGATTCTGAAATGAATTTTAACGTACCAGGAGGTGCACCATAGAACAGCTCCTCCTTCATTCTTTTTCGAGGAAAAATGAGTGCTGGTGGAACCCAAATTCCTGATGCGCTAACACAACAAACGGCCGTGATAAGTTGCCCTCTTTCGGCGGACACTACCTTGGCTACGCATTTTTTACCTTTCGAAGACAAAATCGTTGGCAGTTTGTTTGGCACTGTGGACATTCCTGTTTCGTCCATGTTAAAAATCCTATGCGGTCCAACTTGTGTCTTCTCATAACATGTCTTCAAATTGTCAAATAATCTTTGACATTGTACCCGATTAAACCCTATCGCTCGAGCTACACTGCATTTTTCTGGATTTCGAACAGATAATCCATTTCGCAAAGCAAAATCTCTGGTCCAATGTCTGCCTGCCATTTTTTTTTCTCTATTGAATCGATGATTTATACCATTTAATTCAGCGAACTGAAATGCTGAGGACATAACGTCTTTTAATCTTAAGCCATAGAATCGGTTATCAAGGTCTCTATTGTGGTTTGCTAATTCTAACTCCATATATTCAGTGAATACCTTGGTAAACCTTCCCAAGGAAGTAGGGACTGTACCCTAGAAAATATATTAAAAAATGTCACATGTGATGACAAAAATATTTTTAACTTACCGCTTTTAATCGCTTTCGCAATGTGCACTCATTAACGCCTATAATGAATCTGCAACAGAACGCTTACTTTCCCCATTATTAATTCTTATTCTTGCTTGGTTCAACAAACTTTCAGTAAATTTCAGTTTCCTATCAGATTTCCGTTGATATTTCCCCACCATTGTAAGTCATTAATCTGAAATTACAAAACATAACCAAAATTATCATAGTGTATCTAAGAGTACGCGCGTACTCTTTGGGTGCGTACTCTTTGATACCAGGACATGTTTTTCAGTTATTTGTTTTATTCATTAGGTAGCCTAATGGTTAAGGTTGATAACTAAACAGTAAAAAATTCGGGTTCTATTATGTTGACTACACAATATGTTACGAAACAAGACGAAAAAGTTATATTAATAACATAAAATACAAAAACTTACCGTTACTCAAGCACAAAATCACAAACTCGATAATCGATCTAACCTTTAACGTGCTCCCTCATGGCCAGATAAATTGACACTAAACACGTAATTCTGACAGTGTTCTAAACTTAAAAATTTAACATGCGTACTCTTAGGGACTGCGTACTCTTGGGCGCACCTCCCCATAATTATTATTAATATGTAAAGATACGAGTCAATATAAAACTGACAGATTAATCTTTGTTTTAGATTCGACCATGTAGCATACTAGATTTTTTAACTTATTTGAAATGTTTATGGTTCGTACATTAATTAAAGAAACTCCACGTCTTGCTGGAAACAGTTTATTCTTCCAACTCTAAATTGTATCTAATTTACACTTCCAGTTACCTAATACGTAAGTCGGTAAAAGCTGTGCTGGACACTTTTGCAATATACAACAAACCGACTGACCCACTAATAATGTTTACTTACGATGAACAAATAATAAAATAATAATTGTTAATTAATCAAAATATCCTTTAAGAATCCAGTACACCTTCCCCGATGAAGAAGAAAAAAATGTTTTTTGTCATAAAATATTTTTTTCTTACCTAAGTATATCTATGTATAATAATACAGCTAAATTTAAGGTTTACTTAAAATATGTTTTTACCCTATTCTTATGAATTTCTACTTCCCTATTATTAACTTTTATGACTATATTTGATCCTTTATCCTCTAAAACTGAATAAGGACTATTAAATAATGGCTCCATCTTACTTGATCTACCATTATTTTCTACTAAAACATTGTAATACTCCAATTTTCGCTTGAATTTTGATGTCATTAAGTTATTTCTTGCGTCATGCCACGCTGTTTGTAATCGAAATTTAAGTTCTTTTGGATAATCATCAAAGTTATATACCGGGTCGACCTGATTAACAATGCTGGAAGGGATGTTAGGTACTTTTCCGAAAACAAGTTCATGCGGGGTATATTGGGTTGATGTATGTACAGTATTGTTATATGAAAAACACCAATATGGAACCCATTCACTTCAGTTATTACTTCCCTTAGATATTTGCATACGAAGGTATGCTCCCAAGTGTTTATGTGAGTTTTCAAGTGCACCCAAAGTTTGATGATGATACGCGGTAGAATGCAATTGATCAATTTTTAACAGCTTGCATGATTGCATAAATATACTATTCAGAAATTCAAGACCTTTGTCAGTGACGCAGGTTTCGGGAATACCATAACGTAATATAAAATTTTCCACGAATGACTTCGCGACAGTTAACGCTTCTTTATCGCGTAAGGGATATGCCTCTACGAATTTTGTTAGTTCGCACTGCAGCGTAAGAATATATCGATTTTCCGCTATATCAACTGGAATAGGGCCTACTAAGTCAAGAAAAACTTTTTGGAAAGCTGCAGTAGCCGTGGTGGTTATTGTCAATGGCTCTTTATTTGGTTTTGAATGCTTGTATCTTTGGCAATCATCACACCTCTTGACAAAATCCACAACGTCTTTTTGCATATTTGGCCAAAAATAATATCTGTTGATGTTATTGTACATGCGCTGTACTCCAGCATGTCCTCCAGTTAGTAACATGTGAAAATCATTTAAAACGAGCTGTCGCAGCTCTTTGCTTTCGATTTTTTGTTTATTTCTTAAAATTGAAATTTTTAATTTTGTCTGTAATAGTTCATTTTTATTTTTTCTTAATTCCTCTAAAAATTTATGATTTTCCGCATTTTTTATAACAATTAATTGCTGACACTCCGGAATGTCATTTTTTTTACATAATTTTTCCAAATTCCTCAGCGTCGTACCTAAGTCAGACGTTGATCGGTATTTTTGGTTTAAATAAATTATTTTTAAATTGACGTCATAAATTAAATTTATATATGCGGTATCCAATTTTGAATCTTGGTGCACCTTTTTAGATTGTAACTTAAGGAAAATACTGTCTGGTACCAGTCGTAACTCGATTACTTCAAAATTTGTATTTTTTAATAGTTCCACTGCAGCAGGGTGATCAAGCCTACTACTTGTGGAGCTAGTACTATTTGTATTGTTCGGGTTTTCATGCTCATTATTTTTTGTTTGAGCGCGCGTAATAACATTCACAGTTTCATTTACTCTATCATTCATTTCTCTTAATTCATTTATGCCTATATTTACACGTGACAAAGCATCTGCGGTTACATTTTCAGAACCTTTAACGTAGTGTATATCGAAATCGTACTCTTCTAATATTAGCCTAAATTTTGTAAGTCTGCTTGATGGATTGACCATGTTAAATAAATATATTAATGGCCGATGGTCCGTTAAAATAGTAAATTTTCTACCAAATAAATACGGTCTAAAATGTTTACATGACCATACAATTGCTAATAATTCTTTTTCTATGGTGCAATAATTTGTTTCAGCCTTATTTAAAGTCCTGGAAGCAAATGCAATGGGACTGTCGTCTGAGTTAGACAGAACACTGCCTAACGCACTCCCGCTTGCATCGGTTCTAAGAATAAACATATTATTTTCAGCAAAATTTGGATAATGCAACAACGGCGGACTCATAAGCGCGTGCTTTAAAATCTCAAATGAATTTTGACATTCTCCTGACCATTCAAAGACTGTTCCCTTTCTAGATAGTTTATTTAAGGGTAGAGCAATTTCTGCAAAGCTTTTAATGAATTTTCTATAATAGTTTGCGAACGCAACAAAGCGTTTTGTTTCCTCCGAATTTATAGGAACTGGATACTGAGAAATAACTCTCGTTTTTTCTGGGTCGGGTGATATGCCCTCTGATGAAATAACATGACCTAGATATAATATTTCCTTTTTTAAAAATTCACACTTGCTGGGATTCACCTTAAGATTTACTTTTCGCAGTCTTTGTAATACTTTTAATAAATTTTGGTTATGATTTTGCAATGAATGTCCAAAAACTATTAAATCATCCAGATAAATAAAACACGATTCGTAATTAAGACCCGCCATTGCTACTGTCATGAGTCTCGAAAATGAACTTGGGCTTATTTTCATCCCCATAGGTAACCGTTTCATTTGAAATTGACCTCTATCTGTTGTAAATGCCGTGTAAGGCCTACTTTCTGGGTCCAATTCCAACTGATGGTAACCTTGTGCCTGATCAAGGTGAGAAAAATATATTGCACCCGATAAAGAATCTAAGATTTCCGTTATATTAGGCAAAGGAAATTTTTCATCCTTTATTTGTTTATTACAAAATCTGTAGTCGAGTACAACCCTGTGGCGTTTAACACCATTCTGATCCGCTTTTTTCGGAAGTATTAAAAGTGGGGAGGACCACTCTGAATGAGCTTCCTCTATGATACCTTCTTTCAACATTTTATTAACCTGGTTATGAATCTCGTCTTTTTGAGCATGAGGTAATCTATAAGGTTTGACATATACAGGGGTTGCATCCTTTTTTAACCTAATTTTTTGTTTATATAGATTAGTAACGGTTAAATAATCATTTTCTAGATGAAAAACATCCGCATACTTGGCACATACTTTTTCTACACTCAATTTTTCCTCTGGATTCAGCGACTCCATGTTAATTAAATCTAAGATTTTGTCAACTCGTTGCACAGATATTACATTTGTTCCAAAAGTATACAATTCATAATCTGCTAAACTTTTCACTCTTGGTTCAAAACTTCGTAATCGCACCTCTCTCTCATTTACATTTAATATCCTTACAGGCATTTTATTTCCTTCCGCTTTCACAATGCTACTTGCAATCATTACTCCTTCACATAACTCATCATTTAAAATCACACATTCATCCGAACAATTTTTATAGCAGAATTTAATTACTTCACATCGAGGTGGAATCACAGTATAAAAATCGTCTTTTGACTCCAATGGCACTAATAGCCTAACTTGGTTAATCCATAAAGAAACTAAAAATTTTTCATAGTCAATGACTGCTTTATATTTAGTGAAAAAATCTGAACCTAACACACCCTGTAAACCAGAATGAAAACTTTTAATAATAGTAAAGTTATGATAAATATTTATATTATTAATACTAAATGAAACATTTGCAGTTCCACAAGAATATGTTGAACCTGATATACCCTTAATTTTAACTTTTTCTGATGTATTAATGATACTGTGGTCCCCTAAATTATTTTCAAAAAAACAACTAATACTTGCCCCTGTATCACACAAAAATAAAAATTCATTCACACCATATCTTACTCGTATATAATTTAATGCATTAATATTAAAAGTTACTCTTTCATTATTTACATTAGGCACGAAAAAAACGATTATCGTGTCCAATATCAGCTACACTAGAATTTTCCGTATTTTCAGCGAAATATACATTATTATTATTAAAACGCTGACGGTTGTTGTTATTGTAATTACTATGATGATTCCTAAATGGTTTTCGAGAATTTACACGACCGCGACCTTGTCCTTGAAAAGTAAAATTTGTTTGTCTAGGAAAACTATTGTTACTGAAATTCGCTCGGCCACGCCGATTTCCAGTAAAACTGCTAAAATTTTAAGATCGTCCCCTTGCCCGATTTCCGCGAACATGTTGACGACCACGCATGTGGAACATGTTTTATGATTGTACGTTGCTTGGGTAACGACATAGATCTTCTTCCTTCGCGCCAATTATAGCGTCTTTTAGATGTACGTAATTCCTAGCTTTAACAATCGTTCTAACGTCTTCGTTTCGCAACCCGTTTGAGAAAGCGTTTATAGCTAATTGTTCATTAACCGGCTGTAAAATTTGTGCTGATTCTACATTACCATTTGATTGAGATAACGTTAGCTCACACATAAGTTGCTCAATGGTTTTCGCGTATTCATCAATACTTTTGGTGACTTGTCTCGCATTATGCAATTGGGTAGCCAAAGATGCTGCTGATTTTTTAGTGATTAAATGTAATTTTATATCTTGAATCAATTCATTTATAGTATTGTAGCTAGTTTTAAGCCGTAGTTTTGCGTGTTGAGATAATTTTGTTTTTAATACATATTTTATTAAAAATGCTTTACCGTCGTCGTTAAGCAGGTCACTATATAACCCAATAGCATCAATTAATTGTTTCGTAGCCTCTGCAGTACCGTCCATAGGCGGCAATAAAGAAGCTGCGGTACGCAAATCGAATTTATCCGTCATGGTTCTAGAAAAATTAGAGTTTCCAGACACACTAGGAATATTTTCAATAATATCAACGCTTATAAAATTAGTTTTTCCAGCTTGAGATTGTTTTTTAATATTATCGTCCCAATTTGACAAAATTTTACTCGCGTTCTCTAAATTTTTTCCTATATCCGATATGTATTTTTGAAATTTCTTTAACTCTTCAGAATCGCGTCCCTCTTTATCAAAACAATCTCTAACTAGGAAATACCGTTTTTCCAAAATACACAAATCATTGATTAATTTACTAACTCTATCTGGAAAATTTCGCCGTGCCTCTGGCTCTTTTTTTATGTTCCTAAGAAACGAAGAACTAATTTCTTCCAATTTAATTATATCTGTTAATTCTGTTCTATTCATTTACACTAACTTAGTCCAAAACTTACTACTTAAATATTATTACTAATTAACGTCAATGTCCATTGTCCATAATCCATTTTGTCCATTTGGGGATCCATTATTCCCTCGTTGCGCACTAGCGGCCTTTTGCCTTTGTCACTAGCACGTTTCCACGGTGCTGACCACCGGTGTGGTTCGGCCAGTGTCTTCTGGCTAACAATAGCCCTTAGAACACCTATATCAGCTCCTGGCTTCTTCTAATTTCCATCCTTATCTTTTTTTCTAACTTCTTTTTTGCATTAAGGTAGCAATATCCCACAATTCCCGCGACAATGATGGCACCTATTACCAAACCATATAACTCTGTTCTTGACACAGTCTGTGTAGCTGTCGTACCACCGCTATTACCCGCCTGGGCTATAATTATCTCTTCTTTCGACTGCGTTTTTCCCATGGTTTTTTCTTTCTTGATTTTCAGGCAATAAGATGCCTCATTTCACTGGAACGTGGCACTAGCAGGATCGCCATGAAATGTTTATGGTTCGTACATTAATTAAAGAAACTCCACGTCTTGCTGGAAACAGTTTATTCTTCCAACTCTAAATTGTATCTTATTTACACTTCCAATTACCTAATACGTAAGTCGGTAAAAGCTGTGCTGGACACTTTTGCAATATACAACAAACCGACTGACCCACTAATAATGTTTACTTACGATGAACAAATAATAAAATAATAATTGTTAATTAATCAAAATATCCTTTAAGAATCCAGTACATATTAATCTTGCATAAGCTTTAATATTTAACAGAGATTGATAGAATTGCATTTATCTTCCAAACGATGCCGACCATAAAAAAAAATTATGAAGTACTTTTTTTTAGCCACTAAAATTATTAGAAAATTGTGCTATCAAAATGTGAAAAAGTCAGTGGCGTACCTATTTTTTGTTCAAAATGAGTAGAGCATCTGATCGCACGCACGTCCCTGGTCAACCTGTAAACACATTTTTTATTCCTAAATTTGTGCTATTATAAGTACTTTTCACAACCCAAATTTTACTAAAATTACTTAAGCCGTTTCGGAAATATATTGAAAAAACCGGAAATATTTAAAATTTTGAACACCCTGTATCTTCTAAACAAGGCATCTGCGGACCCATGTTAATAGGAACTATTTGCCTTATTTTTGGGTAAGGAATCACCACCCGAGCGATGGCACATGTTTTTTGAAACACCCTGTATACCAAGTACTGTCAATTTTTTTGGAATTTTATTACAAAAAAATGTGTTCGATGCAAACCGTTTTTCAGGAACTATTAAAATTTTATATTACTTTTACACCTACTCACCTTATTGATTTAAATTATATGGATACAATTTTCAGGTGGTTTATCTAATAAAAAATTACTACTAATTTCGGAATGGAGACTTGCATCTATTACATATTTCATATATTTTGCTCTAAATCGATTTTCACCATTTGTGGCCCCTAGGATTAAGGTCGGAAAATTGTTACCTAGCTAAAAATAAAACAATAATTTTTACATGGCTAATTTATAGGATAACTGGATGATGCTAATTGAAAAGGAACCAAGCGCCAAATTGTTAATTTGCGTAATCAGCGGTTTTGTAATTTATCACGCATTTAAGAATTATAATATTTTTAGAAGTTTTTCCCAGATTAAAATGTTGTACGTTTAAAAGCAAATGATAAACAATAGTGAATTATCTTTTTTTCACTTAATAAAATATAATTTGAACCCTTATTTTGGCAGATGGATCCTTCTCAATAAATAAATAATAAGTGTTTTATCAACTGAAAAGGATCCAAGCTCCCTGGTTCTATTTACAGAATAGGGAAAGAGACATGGATCGTTTAAGAAAAAAACAAAGAAAACAAAAAATTTTAGTTTAATGATAAATCAAAGGGATTCATTTAGTAACAAAAAAATCGTAAACCTTAAATCTAATCACATTTAAATTGAATCTTCAAAATCAAAATCTATGATGGAGCCAAAACCGTCAATATCATCTTCGAACTTCTCAACATTTTGTATTTTGTAAAATTCAATCGCATCCTTGGGGAGAAACTTTAGTAAAGTTTTTATATCATCCCATTTTTTTTTAGAAATAGGTTTTCCTTCTGGGTAATGCAATTTGAGTCTTTGGGGATCAATAGGAATTTTTTTACCTCGGGTTGATTTTGAGATATCTATTTCTTTAAACTGATTTTCCTCAGGTGAATGTGACTCACATAAAAATATAGAATTTGGCTTTGACTTTTCAAGATATATTATTTTTGTTTTTAACCAACTAACTTTTTCTTTATCAATAGTCACTTTTCTATTTGAAATTTGTTTTTCGATATCTTCTGTCGAGTAAAAATCGTCAGGCTCCATAAGGTTTATTACAAATTTATTTTGTTTCTTGCAACCTCCAATTATAGACATAAAATCTTTCAAAGTGTAAATTCGAACCTGCATCTTAAGTGCCCTTTCTATTTGCCCAAAATCTGTATCGTTGGGCAAAAAGCTGTGTCCAGACTCAAGAAATTTAAAATAAATTTTGGTTAATGTAGGGTGCTGCATTAAAATTGTTTTTAACATAAGCACAATTTTTATGTTGCGGTTTTGTCCCCCACAGCTGTCGGACCACAATATTAACTCCTCTACCCCTTTTTTAAGGTGCACTTCGACAAACTTCTTTATACATGAGCCCACTTCCTGTGCTCCTCGACCGGCTACCCCTTCTTTCCACAAAAAACAATATGGAGTGTTTGTGGAGCCTGAATGTACCCCCTCGTTAAAAATACTCAATTGCCTTTTATAATAAATAATGTTTGTTGGTAATTTAGGTAATCCTAGGACCTTTTCCATGTCGTAGGTAAGGGTTTCTATCAGTGGGTTTTTACTTGCTTCCTTTAAATCCTTATTCAACTGATCTCGGGCAAGCTTCGCATTTTCAAGATGTCTATCATGTTGTTCTTTTAAATCTAGTTGTTGGTTATCATCTAGCGCATTTTTTACCTGTGATGAATACATGTCGCATTTGTTACACGTATCTTTGATAGGGGGTTTTCGCCTCAAGTTAAAATGTTTGTAGAAGATGTTTTTGTAGAACTGAAAACTAACTTTGGGATTATTGTCTTCTAAATAGAGTTCGTACATTTTTCTTTCTGTAAGGTCGTACGGGAAAAATTTAGCTTCCGTTTCTGAACGGGAGTAGTGAGAAACATAGGTAGGAAATTTGGCTATATGATCAATAATTTTGTTTATTGATTCTTCACAAATTTTTTTCTTCCCTCCACATTTTCCTCGCTCATCCTTTATTTGGCTGCTACGTTTCTTTTCTAAAGCAGTGTTAACACGCTTTGTTGATATCTGATAAGTGTTTATGTAAGTATCACGGCACACTTCAACATTTCCAAGCATGTAGACTCTAGTATATGATTTACCTGGCCCATTCTTAGCTCGCTTTCTTTTGATAGGCATTTCTTTAGTTGTTGCTGCAATGTAACTTGTTTGCAAATCATATGATGCTAAATCATAAAATTTTTGAAAAAAACTTCGCTTTTCATCTACTGCTAATTTTTCACCACATTTTTTTAGACACCCGCATTTGTAATCAGAAAATTCTTTGGCTTCTTTTAGTTTTCCTTTGACAGTGTAGTGAGTCTTGTTGGAATCTCTCAATTTTTTTCTAGTAGCGAATGTTTGCCCAGGATATTTGTTATGTCGTCCTTTCTTAGAACGTCCATTCCATTGTTTTTTTTCTTCCTCCAATTTTTGCTTTCTCTCAATTTCTTCTTCACTAAATAGGAAGTCATCATCATCTTCCCTCGAACTACTACTGCTTTCCTCTTCAGGAATAAAGTCACGGTCTCTGACACTGTCATCTGAATCTTGGTGTTGTATTTCCTGGTCAAAACCATTTTCGTAGTTATTATTCATATTTTCATGAATTGCTATTTTAGGTAAGTCTTCTGAAATCGCATATTTTTCAGATAAGTCTTCATTGATCTGGTAGTGAAACTCTGAGTTTCCCGATTTTTCATTTTCTGTGGTCACAAAATCCAACCCTAAAAAATAAAATGGGTATGCTGTAATTTTGTTATAATCAAAAAATGATCCAATATTGTCATTAAAAGAAGGAATTTTATTTATCGTTACCTGTTAAGCTTAGATTTGGAACCAAAATTTCTTCATTTAGTGCTCTAACGTTCGGAACTTCTTGAGCAATTACTTTCGGTAAATTTCGTTTGACTAAAGTTGTATATTTAGCAACCATGTTCTGATCTGGAGTCTCTTCCATTTCGAACGTTTTTTCATTCTGTAGGTTTTTATCAGTGTGTGTCCCTGAAGTCCCTATAATAACAGCAATAATATTTAAGTAGGTTCCTAGTATATTTTGTTATTTTAAACGGAAAATACCAAAAAAATCCATTATTATTTAAGTGTTAAAATACTTAATTTATTTTTACCTGCTGAGCTTGGCGTAAGTATCCGAATTTGTTGAAATGGGCTCTTGAACACCAGAATTTCTTTAATTATTATATTACTTGAATTCGAACTCGATTCGGTGACAGTCGAGTTTTCATTATTTTGAACTTGAATGTTTGTCACATCTGTTTTTATATCGTCAAAGTTCGAAATGTTTACCCCTGAAAAATAAAAAGGTATTTAGTATAGATACCTACTACTGAATGAAGTAGGTAGTTAGGTAATAGTTATTTACGATATAAGTGTTGTAAAGATTCATATTACAACACGAGATATTAAATTTGTTAAACGAGGCGTTCGCCGAGTTTAATAAAACATCGAGTATAGTAATATGAATTTACAACAAGAATAGACAAAATTTTATCTACTTTCATCTATGGATAAAAATATTTGGCAAAAGGCATTTTGCACCTTGAAAAACGCACCTGCTATTAAGTTTACTAATCAAGTTTTTTATGTTACCTTTTGCATGGTTACTGTTTTGCATGGTTACTGTCGAAACTTTGTCAAACAAATTCAAAAATATAAAAAGCGTTTTTCAAAATGAGCGATTTTGATGGAAGTTTACCCTCTGATATAGAAGCAGCGGCAACAAACAAAGCGATCTCAAGTTTAGTTCCGACAAAATCCAAGGCGTTTTTTTCTTCATGACAGGACTAGTGCTTTAATGGCATCTATTACGGCACTAGTGCTATTATAGATGCCCTACAAAACGATTTACAGAACTGTAAAATTCATATTACTAAATGAAAGTAGATAAATACATTATTTATAATTATATACTCTTACCTATTTCTGTTAAAGTGGAACTGCTATTCTGTAGTTGTTGCTCAGGCCCACACTTTTCCTTAAAAACATAAAATCACCACAAAATAAATATTTTTTACCCAAGTAAAATTTTATCTAAAAGGAACCAACCGCCGACGTACCTCTTGGTTCGTAATTTGCTTTATAAAATGAGGTGCATGGTTCTTTTTAGATATTATCTCAATAATAATATTGATTATTTTAGGCGTCAAAATAAATAAACGCATAATCTAAACTTTGCTGGCTCTTAAAAAAGAGCGTAAAGAACAAGAAAATATAATTTATTTCGAGAAAAAAGCTTAAAAATAGAATAACCTAACCTATAAATTTACTTACCGCTTTACCTTCGTTAAATTTTGGCTTTTTTGTCTCTATTTCGCACGACGGATCATATCCGTTTGATCGTAAAGCATTACTCAGAATTAGTTTAGTTCTTTTACTCATTTTTAGTTTAAAAAAATCCAAAAACACGAAAACTAGCACTTACAATAATTATCAAAAAACAAAATTGTCCGAAGATATAAAAGGAACCAAGTGACAGTAATCACTTTCTATAAACAGTACTGTGAATCGGTTCTCTTTATATAAAAGGAAACTGCTATTTCACGCAAAGGCACTTGGATCTTTAGCCAATAGATGTCGCTAGGACCACAGTCGGCGCTTGATACTTTTTACACATTATAAATACATGCCAGACTGTCGTATGGTTCCTTTATCTTGATTTTTGCAATTTGGCGCTTGGTCGGGTCGGAAGAGGAGATAAAAAAGAAAACAATAAATAAAAGAAAAAGAAATTATGGGTCACCTAGCAATGGAAAAAAGAAAAAAACAGAAACAGACGAGTCATTTGAAATCGAAGAAGAAGCAAGCAGCATGGATGAAAATGTTTCAAAAAATAAAAATGAAAAAAATGGTAAAAAGAAAAGCAGAAGAGTTGAAAGAAAAAAACAAAAGGATTTAGGTCTTGCATATATTAACACTTCTGGAGATGTCGTGCCACGTAAATATATGAAGGAAAATCCATGCACAAACAGTAAGACCTGCAACAATCAATGTAATACGTTTACCGAAGAAACCCGACAGTCAATTTTCGATTTTTATTGGAATTTAGGATGTAGCGATAAACAAAAAAGATTTTTAAGCGATTGTGCAAGTGTCTGTCGAGTTAAAAGAAGACGTAAATCGAAAAAAGTTAAAGCAAGAAGTATAACAGTACAGTACTTTCTTATAAAAGGAAATGCTCGTGAGCCTGTTTGTAAACAATTTTTGCTTGCTACATTATCTGTTACAGTAAGACTTTTAAGAACAGTCTTAAGTAACAAAAAATACGAAAAATTTCCTGAACCGGATTCAAGAGGAAGGCACGTTCCTCACAATAAAGTTACTGAAGACCTTATTTCTAATTTTAAGGAATTTATTAGTTCCCTACCGGCAGTGCCTTCTCATTATTGCCGAAGTTCGTCCTCCAAAACGTATTTACCGACAGACGTCAAAAGTCTAAACAACTTGTACAGAATGTACGTTTCTCAACAGAAAAGCAATACGTATCTAAAGAAAGGCAAATTTCTGCAGTTGTTTAAAGAATTATATAACATAGGAATTCACATTCCTAGAAAGGATAAGTGTGGAAAATGCGAAAAATACAAAAACTTGCCGGAAGAAATGAGAACAGAGTTGGAAAAAGAGATATATAATGAGCATATTAAAGAAAAAGATAGAATTAAGGAACAGTTTCTAAAAGATCAAAAACTGTCTTCTGAAGAAAATGCTCATTTAGTTATAAGTTTTGATCTACAAAAAGTGTTGGCAACCCCTCATGGAGATAATATGCTTCTTGGATTCTCCAGAAAGTATGCAGTTTACAACTTATCTGTTTATGAATCAAATTCTAAAAAGGGCTTCTGTTATCTGTGGGAAGAAAAAGACGCTAAAAGGGGCAGTAATGAAATATGTAGTAACATGTACCATTATTTACAACAGGTTGACAAAACTGCGAAGTACAAAAAAATTTCTATGTATTGCGACAATTGTAGTGGCCAAAACAAAAATCGCTATATGTTTGCAATGATTCGCCACTTTTTAAATATATCAACACACGTTGAGGAAATAGCAATTACTTTTTTGATTGCAGGTCACACGTACATGCCGGTAGACTCCATACATGCCGTAATTGAAAAATTTATTAAAAATAAAGTTGTTCAAGCTCCATCGGAATGGCCGACAATTTTGCGAAATGCGAGAATTAACCCGGAGCCATATATTGTTGTAAAGCAAAAATTTTTTAATTTTCTTGATTTCAAATGTCTACAATTAGAAAAAAACAACAAAATTAAAATTTCTGAAATAAAAAAGGCAAGATTTTTGAAAGACGATTTTAATCTCAAAATAAAGTATAGTTTTAAGGATGATGTTGAAAATAACTTTTACTTTCAATTAAAACCTGGGGCTCCAAAACCGGCTTATTCGAGTGAACAACCCATAACTACAAAAAAATACAACGATTTGAAAAAATTGTGTGAAGACCTAGTTATAAAACCAGAGTACCACTTAGAATATCTGACACTTAAACATTCAGGATCTGTGCCTGATGTTCTTAGTCAATCTGACATTGAAGACGAAGACTGATATACTGTTCGTAGTTTCATTATTTTAAGAAATATGCTTGATTTTTTTTTAAATGTTTATTTAAATGTATGTTCTTTGCTGAAAATAAGCAGCTACGTACTTGCGAGTTTATATTTTCGCAAATTTTGTTAAATTGTTATTTGAACTTTAAATTACTTTAATAAATTGGCATAAACGCCCTAAATGAGCTGTGTTACGAATATTTTTGTTTGGCATAAATCCATATTAAACGCCATTTCGTTTCGTATGCGTAATTGTCGTTTGGCATAAGCGCCATTTCATATTTGGCATAAGCACCAAAACAACCGCTTTTATATAATATTTCGTGGCACAAGCGACAAAACTGTTAATTATTTAAATTTTTTCTATGTTCTAAATAAAAGAAAGTTATTTAAGGCCTGTAATGTATCAAAGGATATATTTACTTTGTTTTAGTACAAATATTTTGCCTAAAAATACGAATATACATTATTTATATAGTTTTTTGTGTTTCCTGTAAAATGAGCTCAATGGCGCTTGTGCCGTTCTGCCTTGAACGCGTCGATATGTTCATCTACCAGCCTAATTATTTCCCCTGGTATTTTATTGGGCCGGGTTTCATGTTTTCCCCTTTTGTCCGGTGATGCTGTTATTTGAGATTTCAGGCTAGATGCTAAACGATCTGTACGATGTTTGGTTATACCGTGCATTGCTACAAATACCTTTCTGCACACCTTGATCATCTCGGATCCTACACGTATCTAGAACAATATAAAAAAAATTATCGTTTGGAACCTTGCGACATTATCCAGCAACGCAATAAAAACTTGAATGAAAACACTGACATATACAAAGATAAAAGCTGAAAACTACATTAAAAAAAAACACTAAATAACTTATAGGAATGTGAAACTGTTTTTCGAGGTCTTTCCCCTGTTTTAGAACGTCTGCGGGAAATAGGCAATGAGGATATCAGCCCACTTAAATAAATATCCTGCTTTTCTTTATCTGCAAGTTTATTGAAAGATTCCAATACAGAATTTCTTTTAATGGCATCTATTTTAGAAAAACATCGGATTGGACAGGAGCAATCATTTCCAACAACCCTCTTTGGTGTTAAGTTCTTTGCAGTATTTACGTATTCTTCACCTGTGGCTTTCGAATTTTTACGCGCATTTCTAGCCCACTTTTGTTCACATTTTTGTCTTTTTCTTCCCTTTTTTAGTTTTGGAACGCATTGTGTTTGTCTAACTTGTTGCCCTGGTCTAAGTAAATTCACTAAACGAACCCCTCTACTTGGACCCGGCTGGTCAGGGTCACTAGGAATATACTCGCTCCCCGAACTTTGAAAAGGTTCGGATTCATCACTCGACGTATTCATTTTTTTAGGCTCACATTAACACCTTTACTACTTGGCATACATATACACACTAATCATGCCACTCGACGAATCATACGATGTAACGGCCACAGTGTTGCCAGTGTTGCCATTTTAATGGTATTTATGCCATTATGTCTCAGTACCAGTATTACCTTTAGAAGTGACAAAAATAACATTATTTGGACGTTTCTTAATTTTGTAGAAAATGTATCTAGTTCCTCCTTTATCAAATCCCTTCCGGCAAGTCCACACACTATCACAAATAATTTGGTGCAAAAACCGGGCAACTCCCGGACTTGCCCGGTTTTTGCCCCAAATAAAAATGCATGCAAGTCCATTACCTTAATAACTTCGATATTGTTAGACGGATTTGCCCGATTCTTGCACCAAACGATGCGTCTTGTCGAATTTAATAGGATGCCATTGAAAGCGGAATTCGTGAAAATTGTGGACTTGCCCGGTTCTTGCACCAAGCTCTTCAATTATTCTTGATGTAGGTTTCAAGTCTATATACACTTCCAGTTACATATATTTTCACGTTTAAGATTTCACTTTTTTTTAAAATCACTTTAACGTCCCTAATTTAGGCTTCTTTTTATCACTGAGAAACACACGTCTGCTATCTGTCGACAGCCGGACTTACGGCTATTTTGTATTTTATCTTAAATTAAGGTGTTTTTTTTTCATTTTAGGAGAAACTACTGAAACTAGTCACGTAGGAATTTGGATGAACATTCATACGAACTAGGATATGGGCAACAAACGTTTAAGTCATCGTTTGGCGGAGGATTTTTGTTATTTAAAAGAATACGTTCAAACCGATTTTCGTTTCCTTTTGAACTATTATGCTAAGATTCACTTTTGTGAAAGAATAATAGAGGAGAAGGTGCAAATATGGAATACCATTTTGTTTGTTATATAAAAAAAATTTCTTTAGCGAATAGAATAAAACCAAATTTAGGAAAAACTTACTTTAGACAATTAGATACCAAAATATAAAAGCAAATGTGTAATTATCTTAATCATTTTTACAAAAAATAATGTTTGAAAAAAAAACGACAAAATGCCCACCTAAAAAAAGGTGGTGCAAATATGGAATACCCTAAATATCTAAGAAATAATGAAGTGAATAATAATTCTAATAATTACAACTAACTATAATGTCTAGATTAACATATTACTTGCACCAATCGCAAATATATTCATCTTTTTCGGCGCCTGCGCAGTCATTATGAGCCCACATTGAGCACATAAAACACTGGACCCACATTTCTCCCCTCTGATCACCAGAAAACGGGTTCCCGCAAAACATGCATTGAACATCGTTATCATTCGGTTTCAATTGTCCCGGCATATTTTCCAAATCATTGTCAGAATCGTCAAGTTTTACATCGTCGTCCAAATCCTCGGATTCATCAGAAGAAACTGCATTCTTTCGACGTTTGACCTTGTGCCTTGACTGCTCCTGTTTTTGAGATTTTTTTTTTTGATTTTCTGAAGAAAAGTTTCTTTTAACACCACGCGCTTTTTCCTCCTTTTCAGTTTTTTTGATTATTGACTCATTTAGTTCGTCTTTGTAAGGTGATGAAGTAATCACAGTAGACCCAATTGTCTTGCGTCCTCTGTTGGTTTTTTTGCGGATTGTGTTTGGAACTGGAGATATTTCGAATGGAGAAACAAACTTCTGGGTTGAATCTACATGAACTTCTGAGGCAGAGTTTTGATCTTGGTCAACAGCTTGAATTCTGACAGTTGCATTGTCTTCGCATGATGTTTTGGAGCATGAAGGTTTATCATCAGGGGCAATAAATGTTGTTGAGGATGAAGGTTCCTCAATAGAAATAATCGATTTAGAGCAGACGGGTTTATCGACGGGGATATTAGGAGTTTTTGTTGTTGTGACTTCTTGAATGCTAACGGTAATTCCTCTTTTCGCTGCTTCTTGTTCCGCAGCAATGAAGTCAGCTTCGGAGAAAATATTCCTGTTAAAAGGACAAATCCCTGTGGTGCGAAAACCATTAGCTGCTATTGTGAAAAGTTATGTCTGAGCTTTTTCGTAAGCTCTACCAAACAATTCCATCATATCAAAAGGACTTAGAGACCGTTGGTTTTGACGGATCCAAATACGAATTTCTTCACTATAATAAACTTTTAATGGCCCCATAAATGACTTATCCAATAGCTGAAGCTTGTGGGTAGAGTGAGGAGGCAGACATAAAATGGTAACATGATTCTCCCTTGCAAGGTCGATGACGTCGATATTGCGAGTGTGACTGTAATGGCCGTCAAGGATTAACAGGAGAGGGCTTTCTTGAGTTGGTTTAGTATACTGGATAAAGTGACTGAACCACTGGGTAAAAATATGGGATTGTACCCAACCGGATGGATGTGCAACTCCTACGGAGCCGGGAGGAGCTCCCTTCATAAGTTGAATGTTCATATTTTTCCTAGGAAAAATAACCAAGGGAGGGACAAAGTTTCCAGCCGCACTCATACAAAAAATAACTGTAATTAAAGCACCTCTCTCTGCTGATGTTAACGAAGCAATTTGACGTTTGCCTTTAAGCCCTATAACTGATGATACTTTAGTTTGGACAATTGTTAAGCCTGTTTCATCCACATTATAAACGTTGTTCGGAGAATAGGGCATTTGTTTTTCAAGAAGGTCAAAAAAGCCGTCAACTCGTTTTTTACAAAAACCTGCAGCTCTTGCAAATGACGTTCCCGTTGGCTTCCTTATTGACAGTGTTGGATGTCGCTTTAGAAACAAATCAATCCAGGCTCTGCCTGCTAACCCAGATGAAGAAAACGGGTGTTTAATTTTATTTCTTATGGCCAACTGATAAGCCATGCGCCTCAGATCAATCATTGTGAGTCCGTAAAATTTGGACTCCATTTTTAAAACATACTCAACTAGTTGCTTCTCTAGCTCTGATCCCAAAACACATTTTCTGCCAAGCGTGGTTGCTGCAGCCTTCTCTGTGGAACCGTATTAATTTGACTCAGACGGGGTAGCAACAGTACCAATCATACAATTCATTTCCGAATTGATTATAATTTAAATCGATAAAAATATTATCAAATGAATTATATCAGACTGCTATTTATCAATCGATTTTTTTACGGTGTAGATTTTTGCCAGTTATTTTTGTACATTATTGAGTATGTATAGATTTTTTAATGGTGAAAATATGTATTATTTTATAGTTGACGGAAACTATATGCTTTTTTTAAGAAAACTAACGACATCACAATAAATTGGACATTAGGTTTGCCGTAATACCTGACAACTTCATTTACATATTTTTCCTATAAAACATAAAGATTCTAGACAAGAATAGTAAAGGTATGAACAATTGCCACGGTATTTAAAAAGCGTGAAGATTCAAACGATGTGTAAAATATGTAATAAAGTTTAATAACTTTATTTTGTTAAACAGAATACCCACTTAAAAAGATATTTAAATTTAATTCCTGTTTTATGGAAAAACTACTTTATTATCTATATCTGCAATAACGTAAAGGTGTATTTTAGCTTATTATTACTGAATATTAAATTTGGTTGTGTTTAAACTTCCACATTATCTTTAGCCAACGTAGCCGTACGTTGTACGGGGGACCTTATAACTTTTGGATGCCTTGAGATATCCCATTGTTTTTTCTCTTACTGCCTTGATGGCCCTAGCCATGTCCTCTTCATTGTATTGCTTTCTTTTATTATTGCAACGACGTTCAGTTTTTCGTGGCATCCTAAAAAAAAAATTCTGTAAAAAATACGAGAAAAAAGTGATGCAAATATGGAATACTAGTATTCCATATTACCGACAACCCACGTCATCAATATTTCATGTAAGATCTAGCCTATCATAACAAAAAACTAAACAAATCCAACGTCATCTTAAAGTTTAATTAATATATAGTAACATAGTAACAAATATTTAAATAAAAACATGCAAATAAAAAAATGACAAGTACATATTTACTTACGTGTTAAAATTATCAGCTTCTGAAATTCACATGTTCGCACGTGGTGAACTGAAATCATACTAAACCGGCGCGCGACAGATCGCCTCCAATAAAGATGGTAAACATTCACAAGATTAGCCATTTTTTGGCAGAGGGCGGCACTTGGTTTAGTCAAAACCGTTGTATTCCATATTACAAGCATATTCCATATTTGCACCTTCTCCTCTATGTTTATATTCAGTCACATCAAGTTTGACGTTTTATATTGAATGAATATAAAATGATTTTTTATATTGAAATTTAAGACACTTCGGCTTGTAAGCCTGCTTTTTTTAATGTCACCGATATTATCTTTTTACAAACCCTTAACCGCCGCCTTTTAAGACGTGGATAATAGTATGGCTTGTAACATGTGAAAATTGCCATCAATAATAAATTAGACTGGAAAAGTTTTTTTTATATTAAATTTATTGAAGCTTTAAAATAATAAGCCTAAAATAATAGGACCAATAGAAGAGAAGTAGAGCTAGTTTAGTTTCTCCTAATCAGTAAGGTCACGTTTTAATATGTCCCAAATTTGGTTTTAGTTAGTTTAATTGTATTAGAAGATTTTAAGAGAATTTATAAATAATTTTTTAAATATCTAAGAATACGGTACCCAAGTAACATTTACAGTTACCTTAGGTTATATAATTTCTGGGTAAGTTACATAAGTGTGTTTAAAAGCTTCCAGTGAGATCATGTAGTATTTGTCTTTATAAGGGTGTTGTCGGTAACTAGAACACTGGTTTTATAATTCAGTCACTGCATATTGTTCATGACCATGCCAATAAACTAATAAGATTTTATATTATAAATGGTGACTAATTTATAAAACTTCTGGTGTTGTTTAAAAGGTCATTATATGAGGCGAGAATAAGCAAAATTGTCGAGGCCAGCAAAAAGATTTAGGACCCTTATATCATCTTATACATCAAGCGATAAAACTCAGGAAATCGAGACTGAAACAATTGCTGATCCTTACACAGAAAATAGTGACAATACTGACACTCGCAGTTTTGCAATTTTTGCCACCCATAGCTAGTTCACTTACCTTTACGTTTATAATGTTAACAGATTTGACACTAAGGGTTTAAAGTTACTACAAGTAATAATCGGAATCTCTTTGTGGCCTTCTGTTAAAACTTTAGGTACTCTGCACAGGGCCGGATTAAGCTTTCACGGGGCCCGGGGCTAATTGGAATTATGGGCCCCCTACAGTGGCGGCTCGTGACTTGTTAACTTGGGGGTGTACTAAAAGCCCGCTGCAGGCGAAAAATTTTTAAGACCACGCCCAAATTTGGTCAATAATTTTTAGTAAATATTTTTAAAATATATGATTACCTACTTATTTTATTGAAAATGAAGTAGGTACCTAACTTAAAAAAAAAGGCCAATTTATTTTTCATTAGCGGGTACATTGTTTTTAAAAGTACCTTATGTCTATTATTCTGTTTTTATTTGCAGCAAACTTATCAATAACGGCTTCATTAAAGTTTGGAATAAAATGTATTGTATTGTTTCTCAAATATTCTACATTCATTGTCGTTTTGGCATTAAAACTCTTAATTTTTATTAAAATAAGTCTTTACTACCCTAAAATAATAATAAAAATATAAAGGAAACAGCCAAGGAATCATTTTTGATATTTGAACATGTGCCTAGCACGCTGAGTGGATGTAAGAATATTTGTTGTATCTAAAAGGGGCCCCTAGGTGCCGGGGCCCGGGGCTACAGCCCCCAAAGCCTCCCCCTTAATCCTGGGCTGACTCTGCATTATATAAAAGTGATCATAAATACTTAACAACCTGTAGTGACCGATATTACTAACTTTATTAAATCGTAACAGCCATATTGTTTTGGTCTCTCTCTTTTTTTAGGTTGTTAAATCTGCTTTAAAAAAACGTTTAAAACATTATTCCGCCCGATATTTTTGCATTGATTTGTTGTTGTCATAAATTTTAACTTACACAAGTTTTCGCATCTTTAGGGGAAAATAAATTTCGAAATCAGTTTAAGTTCTAAAAAAAATATTTAAACTATATACAGTATGTCCACGGATAGAGTTTGGAAGAGGAAAAACTTTTTTATTAGTAGGTATAGAAGAAAATGTCGTTCTTTATAAAAACGTCTGCTTGTGCGGAAACTACAATTTTAAATATCAGATTTGGATTACTATACAGGGTCCGTCACAAACAACATTTTAATTTTTTTGGTTCTTTTTTTTTCAATTCCTTGATTTATAAAATGGGTTTTGCTAGTATTGAAACTACAATTTCAACTATTAGATTTGCGATTACTACACAGGGTTCGTCAGGAACAACAGTTTTTTTTTTGGATTTTTTTTATGGAGATATCTGAAGCCACATTCTTGAAAGATAAGAGTAGTTATTGCAAATATCCCAATACAGCAAGTTGGGAACTGTTATCGGGAATTCAGATGTCGAGTTGAACTATGCGCTAACTCGGTGGTACCACGTTTGAATAAAAGTTTTATAATTTATGATTAAATGAATTGATCAAAATATTACATGTAATAATAAAAATACTTCAAAAGTAGGCAAATAAAAACTGGTTTTCTTACAACAAAATCGTTACTCGGCCAGATATAAAATTATATTCGAAATAAGAAAGCAACGATAGTTGTTTGTTTTTATGTAAATTTATTTTAAACGAAATCTAAAAAACTGAAAATTTTTCTGACGAGCCCTGTATAGTAATCGCCAATGTGATATTTGAAATTATTGTAGTTTCAGCACAAGCAATATTCATTTAATAAATCAAGAAATTGAAAAAAAATCCTAAAAAGTTAAAATGTTGTTTTTGACGAACCCTGTAAATCAAATCTGCAGCACAAGCAGACGTTTTTATAAAGAACGATTTTTTCTTCTATACCTACTAATAAAAAAGTTTTCCTCTTCTAAACGCTATCCGTGGACACACTATTTATCTGAAAGGCCCGCGATTATTTTAAAAGAAGAATAAAATTTCACTCAGTGGGGAAAAATTCACATGTGCATTGGGCATTGGTGAAGGGCGGTATGAAATTCCTCACAATTTTATTACTTGAACCTGTGAAGCTCACAGGTAAAATTAAAGGGTATCCGAAATTCGTCACAAAACCCTTCCTTCAAAAATTATTGTTACAGGTAGCATTAAGTTTAGTCATTAAGGTTGGATTATATTTATTTTACCTGTAATTGGCAGGTCTTAGTAATCTACAATGAAAATCTACTATAATATACTTATATCTAAATTTATTTACCGATAGTATTTTGTGTATTCAACAAGTCGTTTGTGAAGGAAATTAAAAGTGAACGCGGAAAAACGCAAATTGCTTCTAAATTCTGCATTTTACAAGGTATTCAAATAATTCTCCTTTTAAATAAAAGAAAATCTAGGCTGCTTCACAGATTGCAGAAGATATTTAGCCACAATTGTTAGAATATATTGTTTATATGGGGAAGAAGACTGTAAATGTCATTACCTTACCCTGTCCCCAGGTCGAGTTGCATTTATATATTATTCTTGTAAAACATAATTGCATTGCTATTTTTTAAACTAACAAAAATTGTACTGTATAGACAATACATAAAAGAATATACTGAGTTTAATTAAATAAATAGAAAAGAAAGGCAGTCGTTTTAATATACCCTTAAACACCTGTCCCTGGGTTTTGATGACATTACCTTCCCTTCTGCTTTTGTCTCGATTAAATGTTTCCGAATGTCCGTTCTGCGCGCTTTCGAATCTTTGTTGTACAATGTAAATCAGTCTTCATAGAAATCAACCGTCAAGACGTGCGTGAAACTTTCTGCTGCTTTTTAGTGATTTATCAAAGGTAACTATTCTTTTATTTTGATTTAAAGTTGTAATTACCATCTCTTATGTTACATGCTTTATTTTAATGTATTGCATGATAAATTTTATTAATAATTAAGCATGATAGAAGGAGTTTTGTTATTATCCAAAAATAAGACCGAAAACATAACCTTTAATTAGGCAAAACAGAAGAAAACAGCATTTTTGTCATTACCTTCCCTGTCATTACCTTCCCTTTAGATACATAAGTTTAAGGGGAAGGTAATGTCATACGAGGGATGGTAATGATTTATTTGTCTTTCAGATACTAAAATGGATGAAGAACGGCTAAAAATACTAAAAGAAAAGTTAAAAAACATGAGAGAAGAATCTTTAGAAAAAAAAAAGATTACAAAATTGCAAAAGTACGAACTCAAAAAAGAAAAACAAAGGATTGCATATCACTTGAACAAACAAAGAAAACACGCTGACGACACTAAGAAACACCCTCCACCCATGACATCACAACCAGAAGAAACAAAAGATAATAAAACCCAAGCTAACTTAACAATTCCTTTAAAACAAGATCCACCGAGAAGGGAAGATGTAGATGTAGACATAGATGTTGTAGACACACCAATAAAGCCGATAAGTCAAAATATGACCAAACATGACGACCAAGGAAATTAAAAGCCACAGAAAAACTCAAACAGAAGAAAAAAACCTATAGATGAAGAAAAACGTGCAAAAGAAAGGGAGAAGAAAAAAAGGCAGATGCAAAAAATAAAACAAAATCCAGAGCTTCATGAACAGTATAAGCAAAAACAGAGAGAAATAAACAGAAAAAGAAAAGGAGAAGGCAAATTAAAAAGTATATGCGACATGTCTTTAAAACAGCAAAAGATTCAAAGGAAAAAGTGGAATGAAAATACCAGGCAACATCGACTTAGGAAAAAACAAGCCGATGGAGTTGCCAATTTCATGCGTGAAAGCACACCACCCCCAAGTCCACAACCTAGAGATGTACTTGACGAAATACAACCTGATTTTCCAAGGGAAGCTCCTTCTCGCCCAGTACGTAAACGTAGATCAAGAAGCATAATGAAAGCCACAAAAAATCATAAAGAAATAAAGAATTTAAAAACTGCGTTAAAAGAGAGTAAAAGACGAGCAGAGCGGTATAAAAAACGATTTATAAGACTTAGGGACAAACAAAATAAGGTCGATCTTACTAGTTCACCAACACCTAATACCAAGGTACACGAAATACTTTGTCAACCTACCAAAGAATTAAACGTAGGCTTGTCTTCACTGAATGTTTAGTAAAACAACTTAAGGAAAAGATTAATACCTCAACGGAATTAGAAAAAAATATAATTGGTTCATGCATATCATCTCCAATTTACAAAAAGTACAAAGTTCAAAATCAGGCCAATTCCGTAGTGTCCCGACACATTTTAAAACAACGCATCAATTCTACACTAAGTAAAATAGAAAAAAAAAGAGTTCAAACCAATGTGATGATGGAACTGAAAAAAAAAATAGAAACTTTTTTCTTAGACAACAAGCACACTGTTGTTGCGCCAGGAAAAAGAGACTTTCATTTATTTTTGTTCATTTTCGTTTAGGAATTTAAAAACTTGTTTATTATTTTATTGAACTTTAATACTTTTTTATCATTTAAGAGTTTTTTCACAAGTAAACTCATTTACTTATCCATGCAGTGTTCTAAGATTTACATTAAACTGTTATATATATATTGTTTTTTGTGCATCATTACCCTCCCCCTTTGTAATTACCTTCCCGTTTCTAAAATCTGCCAAATTCATACAATTTCATGATAAAATCCTTACTTAAATCTTTAATTTTTGTCTCATGTATGTTACTCCTAACTAAAAAAATGCAGAACCTTAATTTTGATGTTATATGCGGAAACAATGAAGAAAATAAACATTAATTTTTTTAAATAACTCATTTTAATTTGTTATTCTACGAAATTCGTACATTTGGTTTAACATATATGTAGTTTTTCTTAATATTCCGAAGCAACCTACCCCCTACTACTCTTTTAGCACTAGATATATATTAAAAATATTGAGAATATGGACACTGTATTGTTTAAGATGATGAGGATGGTAATGACAAAAACCACATCAATTCGGTATTCTTCCAGCCATCACTTCAAAATGTGTAAAAACTATTTGTTGTCTTTTTTAAAATGTGATTCTAATCATTTCAGACTCTAAAATGATGTGAATGTGGTACATTAATTTTACAAGAAAAAAAATAACTTTTTGTTTCCCAAAGTGTAAAAGTGCGGCGGAATCTCTCGTACCTCAACAGATAAAACTGTTTGGAGGTGCATTAAACGACCGAAGTGTAATGTATATGTGTACACTGGGAGAACCTGGCGGCTTTTCTGTTACAACCGTAAGAAACGAACATAATCACGGGCTTGAAAAAAATATACGACAAATACTTAGTGTTGCTTGCAAAAGAAAAGCCTCCTCAAGAGAGGAAAACTTTGTGTTAGAAAATGATTTAGAAAAAATAAAATTTTGGGTTGCAAGACAAATTTACAATTTTTATGTAAGTCGCAATTTATTTACATGGATGGAACATTCCAATATTGCACGAAATTTTTTACACAACTATTCACTATACATGGCTGCATAAACGGACAGTACATACCTCTAGTGTTTAGTTTACTAAAAGACAAAACGGAAGAAACTCGAGTTTAGAAAAAATTAAGTTTCTATGCTCTGTTAATAACTTACATTTTATTCCTGAAAAGGTAGTTGTTGATTTTGAAATTGCCACCCACAATGCAGTTCGTAAAGTATGGGATAAAATTACAATTATTGGCTGCCGCACAGAGGCGATTTTTCCCAAAAACGTGATCGAAACCCTAAAAAGTCAACATTAAAATTCTGGGAAAAACACATTACTAATCGATTATCTTAACCCCAGCGTGTTATAAACAACCTCCTTTAAAAGTTTGGTATCATCGGATACCAAGATATTTCAGTTGAAAGTAGAGATTTTTAGTGAGTGGTGAAAAGTCGGAGAGAAGTGCGTTTAAAATTTACTATTTTCTCTTGCGTTTTTCTGCTTACTTCTTTTGAATATTTTTAAAAACTGTTATGGAGCCTATTGCTGGTGGTAAGTAAAAGCCTAGAAGAGTTAAATAATCAGGAAATTTGTAATATATTTTTTTAATTACATTTTTTATATTTTATTACATAATATAGGGCAAATATTGAAGTTCATGAAGTTTGCTTAGACAAAAGGTAAATTGTTTAACATAGTTCAACATTGATATTAAATTTTTTTTATGCCTTAAAGAGTCCTTTTTTAGATTTTATAAAAAAATTTTGCGATATGTTGCGATCTTGTCGTAAATTTGTCTGTTAATTCTTCGATATTATGACAATATCGATCACCCGATAAACGACGATTTTTGTTTTGTTACAGGATCTGGAGCAAAGTACGTTTCTGTGACCAGAACAAAACTTGTTGAGTGGGTAAAGGACTGTAATACATAAATAAATAAAAAAAAATTTAATTGTACCTATCTATCCTGTTTTTTTAAATTTATTATTTTTTGGTGTGCAGAATTTACAACTTTTTAACACTTTTTTTTGTCAATACTAGTATCTATTATAATTTTTAATATCAAAAAAACAAAGACTTAGTTTTGGCTAGGATATCTAGAAAATTCGCCTGTGTGTGCCGGTTTCATCTTTTACTGCTCAATCTTGGTGGCGTAAAATACAAAAATAAGGATTAAGTTGTCAATACAAAGATAAAAATTGTGAAATTGGAAAGTGGCTTCGGTATTGTTTTGGGTTGGTATTTTTAGATTGAAATGTGGTAAGTGACTTTTTTTGTTTTTGAGTTACTCGAAATAAAGCCAAATGATGATAGATTAACAGCTTTTGCTGATTATTTAGTAGATCATTATATTTCCGACGAAGCCACTTTTCCACCCCACATTTGGGTTGATGCCTCTTCTGCTTTAAATAAAACCACAAACGCTTGTGAATCTTTCCACTCGCACTTAAATAACTCTTTTTGTTATAGTTCACCAACAATTTTTTATTTTATGGATGTTTTGTTAAAGTTTTAAGTAGAAGTGTATATAAAATGTAATAGTGTTGCTACTTCTTGCAAGTCTACAAACTCAGCCACTAGGCGGCGACAAGATTTTTTGCAAAAATTATTGACATATTTGAAATGCCAAAAAATAACTACAGTCTATTCTGTAAAAGTAGTTTCAATTGTATATGGGCACAATCCATAAATGTAACTTAGTATATAGATAAGTATGTACTTACATAGTTGTAATTTTTTTTTAAATTTTGTGAATAAATGAATTGAAATAATTTATCTAACGACTTGTTCGTTATATTTATATTCCTAATCGTATTGAACAAACCCTGATCATATGATCAGGGTTTGTTAATAATAATAATAATAATATGTTATAATAATATTAATAACAATATTGTTATTATTATTATTATAGGAATAATTACCATTGTGACGAATTTCGTAGTGCCAAAACAGGGCCATTAAATGCTATGTGACCAATATCGTACTCGGTCAGGTCTACCCTCGGGTCTACCTGACCGTTGTGACGAATTTCGAATCGCCCTTGGTGAATACACCAAGACGTAATGCCAGTTGGAAAGTTGAGTAATATTTTTTACTCAACAAATAAATACATTAGAAGCTGCCGGCCACTTCTGTTTAAAGTAATCCAGACAGGACACAACATAATAAAATAAGATAATGCTCTTCCAAAATGAAACTGAAGAAAAGGACAGATATATTACATACATAACGGTACCTAGTCATTGGAACTTGTAGTTACGAACCTCTAGTAATGCTGGTCATTATACATAGTTACTATATAATAAAATCCACCATTTAAGGCATATAAAGGTTATATAGTTGTTAATAAAACTTAAAATGTTACTTGGATACCCACGTATAGTGTAATATTTTGTAGATATTGTTATTTATTTTCCAGGTAATTTTAATTTGTTTTGATTTTCATAAACATATAAAGCTACATTAATGTAACTAGAAGAATACTAATCACGTCTTTTAGCCAGACCCTAAAAGGTTTTTGATAGAACCGCCGAAATTCGTTTTCAAGGTTGTTGGAAAATTGAGCCACTTTGCTTCGAACTCTGGATGGGTTAGTTTTCCAACAAATTAAAAAAGGAACTTGTAGTACGGATTTAAAGAATTGTGGCCTATTGTTACATTAAAAAATTGAATATAACATTAGTTGACTTTTGTGAAATTAAAAAATTACAAGGACAAATATTTTAATAAAACATAGTATGTAGGTATACTTAACTAAATTCATGCTGCATCGTTATCAAATATCTCTTAAACTAAAAAGCTACAAGTTTTAAACAGATAAACAAAGCATAGAATTTATAAGAGAGAAAAATACTAAACTAATAATTTCGCAACTCTTATTTTGTTGATAGGACCTCTTGGCTTAGCACGGCATTGTAGCCGCGGTATTACACCCTAGGAACTATCTAAAATGATTGTGTCACTCTTCGATACCATTTTTAATTGCTTAAAACGTTCAAACAATAAAAATTTTACATAAAAATATTTGAAAAATTGTTTATGATCTGTAGATTATTTAGCATATAGATAATTATTTCGTTGCCTAGTTATATTTATACATTATATTCTGCGGACTTGCTTGTTGTGATTTTAGTGATTAATATTAAACGTGAAATTGTCTGTTTATTATTTCTTCGATATAGTTTATTGGGACGATGGAATCAATTTGAACCTATAAACCGTGTGAAACGGATGCAAATAGGATTCCTAAAACAGTGGACTACACCCGATTAAGGGGTCAATCTTGTCCGTGACAATTATTTATGTCGCTATCAAAAGTGCCATCTAAGTTGTTGCTAACCAGACAACTTTCATACTGGGTTACACGAAGGTTTTTAACAAATTTAACAAACCAGGCAATGACTGTGACACAAGACACAAATAACATTAACACACAATATTTAGTCACAATTTTGCCTGATATGTAAATCAAGAATGAAGTTAACCGGGCCGGGCCACTTTGATTGTGAGAAAATTATTTCTGCCAATGTCATTAGTTAACGTTGCTGGTTAATTATTTTTTTAAATATTTGTGCAACTCGACAGAAGTGTTGACGAAAGCTTTCCAATTAATTTCATGTTTATACGTGGTGGAATATTTCAACTGGAATAAATTCAGTATTAGGAACCACTCAAGCAAGCAAGATCACAAAATCTAGATGCTAAAATAGTAGGGCGTAAACTTATCATAGATAGCCGGGAATATCAAGTGGAAGATCTGAAAACCTAGAAAAGGATACAGAACAGGATACTGCCAGTTCTGGGGCTCCTGCGGAAACCTCTGAAGACGAAGTGGAAATAGTAGTAGGCAAGTTACAAAAGACAGGGTCAACTATTGAAGTCGAGCAACCGAAATTTAAAACAGGCTCGAGGCCATTGGTGGAAAAGGTATCCGCCAGCAACCAAAGGACAAGGTCGAGAACGGAGTACTATAGTCCTAAAAATACACGAAACAGTAAAAAGTAACTTATTTTGCATTCCTTCTTTAATAGAGATACCATTTTTTTTTAGATCTTTTGTTGCTGTTTGGTGTTTTTTTTTCTGGGACTAATTATTTTGTTTTGCTTTTGTTTATTGTATTTGTAATTAAGTGAGAATGGATAATTATGTGAGGGATTTTGATTTAATGGAAATATCTACTGTAGAAATTGGAAGTATTGGGGAGGCAAAAGATCGCCTAAATAGGTACAGTAATTTTTCCATTTTCCATACGAATATTAGAAGTATTCATAAAAATTACTCTGAACTTCAAGTAGTGCTTGATCAGTTTGATAATATGTTTGATGTTGTCGTATTAACTGAAACATGGCAAATAAAAAATATAGAACTCTACAACTTAAATGACTATAATATTTTTTATAGCGGCGGAAACATAAATCAGAATGATGGTATCGTTGTTTATGTAAGAAAGGAATATCACTACACAACAAAAGTGGTAAATATTGCTGGTCTTAATTGCATTCGTATAGAAATAAAAACCAGTGATAACAAAAGTATTGGTATTACAGCAGTATATAAGTGTCATACAATATTAAATAATATATTTATACCTGAACTTTCAAACTACCTTCAAAATGTCTTTTTACAAACTGAAATTTTACTGGGTGATTTTAATATAAACATCCTAAATAATTCAATAGAAACCAATGAATATTTAAATGTAATTTATGAGAAAGGATTCCGGTCCATTATTAATAAAAACACAAGAATAGAAAAAAATTCCCAAAGTTGCCTAGATCATATATTTATAAAAAGTTTAAACTTTACTAACAACGATATTCTCCCTATTTTGTTACATTCAAAAATCACTGACCATAGTCCAACTATAGTCCAGCTAAATACACCAAAGATTGTATTAAAATCAACTTTTGAAAGGGAATTCATTAACTATACTAAACTCAAGAATTTGTTACAAGGTGACGTATTTGATTCGTTGTATAATATAGATAATGTTGAAATAGCCACTAATTCATTTATCAGAATTGTACAAGATTCGATTAATATGTGTAAAAATAAATTTGTTTCAAAAATTAACAAAAAAAAGAAACCTTGGATGACAATGGGTCTATTAAATTCAATAAAAAATCGCGATACACTATATAAATTATTTATTAGAACTAAGAACGAAGAACATTATGAGAGATATAAATTAATAAGAAATAAAATAGTAATTTTGATTAGAAAACTTAAAGAGAACTACTATAAAAGAGTTTTACTTGACAATAAATCGAATTCTAAGCAAGTGTGGAAAACATGAATGAATATACTAACAAATATGCTCAAAACCGCGAAAACAATAAATTTAAAATTTATAATGAACATAACATATTAGAGACTGATACTTATAAAATATGTGAAATTTTTAATAATCATTACATCACAGTTGGCGAAAAGTTGGCGCAAGATATACAGCAAAATCAGTTAGTGAATAATAATCAATACAATTTTATACAGGGACAAAATAATTCTTCAATATTTCTCAGTCCGGTAAATGAAGTTGAAATAAAAGCACTGATCTCATCTCTAAAGAATTATTCATCGCCTGGTCATGATAACATATCAAATGTAACATTAAAAAATATTGCTTCTCTTATTGCTAGGCCTTTAACCTACTTAATAAATTTATCTTTTTCTAAGGGGATTTGTCCGACTCATTTTAAAATTGCCATCATAAAACCCATTTTTAAAAAGGGGGATAGATCGAATGTGGAAAATTTCAGACCAATTAGTCTTACATCTAACATTAGCAAAATATTTGAAAAAGCTCTCAAAGTACGGTTAACAGACTTTTTAAATAAGAACAAAATTATTTCAACTCATCAATTTGGATTTCAAAAAGACTTGTCGCCCAATGACGCAATTGCTTTGTTAACTAATAAGATAAGTATGAATCTTGATTCCAGTGGTTATTGTGCGTCTGTGTTTTTAGACTTGGCAAAGGCGTTTGACACTGTGGACCATCGAAAGCTTTTGCAAAGACTGGAAAATGTAGGTATTCGCGGTCCGGCACTGTGCCTTCTGGAAAGCTACCTAGTTGACCGTAAACAAAAAGTTGAAATTCAAAAAACATTTAGCAATCTAAAAAAAATTAGGTATGGGGTGCCTCAGGGGACGGTGCTGGGACCTTTATTGTTCACGGTGTACATAAATGATTTGCTGCTCCAGAGATATACAGGTGATGTAATATCTTTTGCAGATGACACAGTCTTGTTTGTTGAGGGTGATTCTTGGAATCAGGTAGAAGATAGGGTAAATGAGAACGTGCAAAAAATTGTTGGATGGTTAGATGTAAATTTACTAACTATCAACCTAAGTAAAACAAAGTATTTGCCATTTGCTAATAATATTTCCGGCCTTCCTGACTCAAACCAAATTAATATTAACTTGCCATTTAGAAAAAATAATAACTGGATCTTAGAAAGGGCCGAAAGTGTTAATTATTTGGGGATATTGTTTGATAGTTGCTTGAAGTGGAACTACCATATAGCGCAATTAACTAAAAAACTTCGATCTTTATTCTATATGTTTAAGCATATTAAAAGGATTTCTGATATTAATTGTATGCGTACAATGTACTTTGCCCTGGTTCACTCTCTTCTAAACTATGGAATCATTGCGTGGGGTGGAGCTTACGAAAATATATTAAAACCGTTAGAAATCGCACAAAAAAGAATAATTAAAATAATGTATGATTTAGATATCAGATTTCCCACTAATCAATTGTTTGGTTACACACATTTTTTGAATATAAGAAATATGTTTTATAAATGTTCACTTTTGCATTTAATTAAAACTAATTATTTTAACTTGCCATGTTTCCGACATTATCAAACTAGATTCCAACTTGGTGACAACAAAAAATTACCTAAAATGTCCAAGTCAGTGGGACAAAGAAGTTATTTGTATGTTGGTTGCAAGTTATATAACATTATTCCTCAAGTTCTTAAAAGTAAAATTAGTCAGGTTAGATTTAAGAAATCCTTGTCAACTTGGATAGTTGCTAATTCGCCTGTGATCCTATAAATCATATTTGCAATCTATGTTTTACTTATTTGTGTATTGTGGATAAATTACTGTTCATCGATTAAAAACTATACATAAAAAAAAGTGGATATTTCCATCCTTACTTTTTGAAAATTATTTTTTTTAATACTATAATTGTATCAATAAGCATTATTAACTAGAATTATTTCCTGATTTTTCTGTATGATTTTTTTTTCTTTTTTAATTTAATCTGAGGTCTTTTTGTTCTATCTTTTTCCCCCATCTAGTGATCTTTTATATGCGTCTGAATATTTTTCTTATTTAAGCATGTGATTTTTTATATAAAGTATGTATAAATATTTTCATTATTTATATTTATATTGTGGAAGCACGGGTATACCAACAAAACCATATACAGATGGCAGTCAAACGTCTAGTTTTGCTATCTGTATATGTGTTAATATATTTAAATTATACTTTTTTTTAGTGCTATGTATCTAGCTAATTTTTTTTTTCCACCAACATATTTATTTATGGTATTTTATATTAATAGGAATCCATGTAAAATTGTACTTATCTAATTTAAATAAATATGTTTTTGAATTTGAATTTGAATTTGAACTCTATTTGATAAAAAAATACAGAACTACGGCCTGAGTTTATTTTTAGTTTTGAAAGTATTCAAACATAAGGACGTTAACCTAAGTTATTCTTTTTTCGATACCTAATCTAGATATAAAAGTTTGCGAAATCTTATGTACAAATTGTCACTTAATAATATAAAACTTGTAGGTACTTTGAGTTCATCACGAAGAAAATTCTACTGATAATGATTAGCACAGTTTTACTCTATCGACGCAGAAGAGACGTTTTCTTTATCCAGCTTATTGTAGTGTCCCGCGACTAGGTAATTGAATTAAATAATTTTGTTCAAAGTAAGCGTAGAAAAATTAATTAATTAAAAATTAAGTCATATTATTTTTATTCGATTAAAAAGATTTTATTACGAAAGAAAATTTTTATTTTAAAATTTATTTTGAGAGGAAAAATAAAAACAAGAAAACTTAAAAAAAAAATATTTAAGACTCACTATTAAGTAGTATCCAAAGTATCCAAGAATACTAAAAAGGCCATTATTGCACTCCGAAAAAGTGAATGAAATCTATCAGTTTAAACACCGATGGTTTCAGGAATTTTTGCAGAGATGTACAAAGCAAGGATTGTAAATTATTTTAAATAAAATAATAAAAACTCACTGTTATTTAGAATAAAATTTATCCAGAGAAAAACTGCACAAAATAAATTCACAATCCAAAAACAAAGGGTACTAAGCCGTTTAAAAACTTTTTAATCACCAACATTTCGACTGTTTAGGATCGCGGCCCGGTAAAAACTAACACGGGGAAACAGTTCGAATAGGAAGGAAGACCCTTCCTTGTAAACCCCACCTGCGTGAAAAGGTCTATTCGTATCCAGAAATAGCAATCCGAAGAAGCTTCGGTAACCCTCGGCATAGTACCAATTAATTTTAGGTGACAACACAAAGTAGTTAATTGCCGAAGAATGTGACAAGGTGTAATAAATATGTCACCTTTAAAATTATAACCTATCGGAATGTCTTGAACAAAAGAACACGTGCGCACACGTGTGTCCTGAAATTAGGTAATTAATTGCTTTGTTTTGAGTATGACAATAGAATGATTTATAGATATGCACCTGGATTAGATCGGGGGAAAATTTGATATAAAAGACGGACAGAGGTCTCACTGCTGCAGTCATTGTTCCAGTATTGTACGCGTTGTTTGCAAAATCGATCCAAATCGCGAAAAGTGAAATGAGTCAATTTGTTAAGTGTTACTTTGTCCGTTTGAAAAGTGAAAAGTAAACAGTATTTACTCGAAACTCTGTGATTTTGCAAAATAAGTCAGAAAGTTATTTTGCCAGATAGTCGCGATTTACGGAAGTCGGTTCGGTTGATAAAACTTTAAGAAAATGTATTATTGTTTTGTCTTGTAAGATGATGTAACGGTTTCGGAAGTTGAGAGCACGACCGAGTTATTTATAGCCGAGAGAGTAAGTGTCATAGCGCCACATCTGCTATTTTAGGAATATATTTTGGATTACAGTGAGGATCAAAAAAATGTGTATTATACTGGGTGGCTCCAACATAAGGTTTTAAATGTTGTAAAAGGTAAATTAATTATGGAAAGAAAAAGCCTGTGAATTGAAAATTGTGTGTAACCATTTTAAATTTGATTTACATTTGAAATTAATAAATAGTGTTTGTGAAACTACAAATTGTGTATCAATAGCTGTTATACTCTATGGAAAAGAGTAACATACCTTCAACTTTTGCAAAACTTAAATAGGCAATTTCTACAGTGAACCTGTAGGGAATTAAGTTAGATAAAAGTGAAAAATAGGTTGTTCTTGCATTTTTGCATTGAAGCACGGGAATCTTCCGAATCCCGCAAATTTAATAAATCTTATACCCCACCTTTGCCCAAGATATTATCAAGCCGCTCGGATAAGTAAGTCAGGTCTAGGCCGAGGTGGGTGTTATAATTGGTGTCAGGTTTTTGGGTTATTCAAGTGATTAAAACCAGAAGATTCTTACTTGTGGGTCGAATATTCATCCCATAAAGTGCTAAATTGCAAATAAATCAAGATGTCAACAACAGCGAGAACTACAACAACAAGTGCTACTACAACAGCTCAAGGAACTATGTATGCTAACATCATAATAGGCCTAGATTCATTACCTACCTATGATGGGACGACACCTATTGATGATTTCGTGACAGTAGTGGAAGGAACAGGAACACTAGCAAATTGGACAGAGGAACAAATGCTATTGCTATTACTTTGTTAAAATTAAGGAATAGAGCAAAACAGTTTATAGATTCAGAGCCAAAGTTTAGAGATACAAAAAGCTGGAAGATACTGAAAGATGGATTAAAAGATCAATTTAAGAGACAATATGTTAAGGGATCTGCAATGAAGAATTTTATAGAATGCAGACAAAGGTCTGGGGAAGCTTGTCGACAGTATTTGACCAGATTAAAATTATTGGGTAACAGAACAATTACTTTGACAGGAGATCCAGCAAAAGATGATCCAATAAAAAATAAATTAGAAGAAGATGTAACAACTCAGTTTACGTTAGGATTGATAATGCCATTAAAGCAAAGAGTTTTATCGGGAAATCCAAAGTCTCTGGATGATGCTTTAACAATAGCAGAGAGAGAAGAATGAATTGAAAATATGATTCATCCTTCAAACAGTAGGGAATGTAGACTGATTACAAGTACAACGGCAACGAATTCAAGAAATTACACTTTAAACAAAAAACCAGCATTTCGTCCAAGAAATCAAAATTTTAAGTGTACTAAATGTCAGAAAGTGGGTCACTCTGCTAACTACTGTTGGGAAAGGGATAAACAAAAGTGTTTTACCTGTAATGAACCTGGACACATTAGTACTGGTTGTCCTAAAAAGAAAAATTTTGCAAACCAGAGAAATAACAATAGAAGATGTTTTACTTGCAATGAGATTGGACACTTAGCCCGGACCTGTCCAAAGGGATTAAATAGAGACTTTCAGCGAACAGCTTTAAACACGAACGCAGTCGATTGGAAACCCCGGAATTCGGCTGCCGAACAGGCAAGTTGGGAATAAGAAAGAAATCGAAGGTTGGGATATTTACGTGCTCAGAAGGAGGAACCCCAAAGTCGTGTAGTGTGATTAAAGTTAGTATACATGGTAAGCCATGCCTAGCTTTAATAGATTGTGGAGCCGTAATATCCCTAGTAAAACCTGATTTTGCCAAGGGGTTCATAAGAGAATCAGAATTAAATTTAGTGGATATCCAAGGAAATAAAATACCTACATCGGGAGTAGCACAGGTAGCGATAACATTTCCAGGGGATATAGTAATTCAGCAGGAATTAGTAGTTATAGAAACAGACAGTTTTCAGGCTGATATTTTGCTAGGAATAGATTTTTTGAGGAAATATGGAGTCAAGATAGATTGGAGTAGTAATTGTATGTATGCATTTGAGAATGTCATACCGTTGTTAGAAGAGAAGGCTACAAGCAAGTTGGAGGAAAGGCTTGCCTTCTTAGAAGCTGAATTGAAGGAATTGAAGAAAATTCAGTTGGGTAATAAGGAAGAAAAATGGATGAAGTCGCAAACTACTTTAATAAATAATCCCGCGTTAGTATCAGTGACGCAGGGATCCAGTTTTCGGATGACTGATACTCATCTGGAAACTGATACCAAGGAAACAAGTGCAAATATTGAAGAGTTTGGGACATCATTTGGAAAACCGGCCGGTTCCAAAAGTTTTGTAAAGAAAGGAAATTCTAAAGTAAGTTTAGAAATGGGTACCCAGACTGAAGAGATAAGTGAAAGTTGTTTTAAGAGAGAAAACAGTGATAAATTGCCCACGAAGGTGGAGAAGAACTGTTTTAAGAGAGAAAACAGTGATGAATTGCCCACAAAGGTGGATAAGAAAAGTGTAATGATATCTTTGACAGAAGAGTTGGTCATACCTCCTATGACACAAGCCATATTTCCTGCAAATGTAAGAGGAGTAGCAAGTGTTTCTACACCATTCATGGTTCAAGGGCCTAGTGACAGTACGCCGAAAGGAATACTCGTCGCGAGAGTGTTGTGTAAAACCAATAAAACTATTCCTGTACGAGCAACGAATATAACTAATAAGGAAATAGTTATAAAGAAAAGAATGGTTATAGCAAGAGGCTATGAAACTGAAATAGTGGAAAATAGTGAGGAGAATGAAGATTATGTTATACGTAACATAAGTGAAAAGGAAACAGAAGGGATTCTAAGAAAGAATTTGGAAGGTAGTACACACTGTGAAAAGCATAATCAGATTAGGCTTAGAAAGAAATTTCAATTAGGAGATCTTGTTTATTTATACACTCCAGCTATACCTGGAAAGAAACTAGCAGCAAAATTTTATAACAAATGGACAGGACCGTATAGGATTATAGAAAAGAAAGGACCAGTGACATTCAAAATTAAGGAAATTAGTGGGAAGAAAGAACACATGGTACATGCGGATAGATTGAAACCGTGCAAGGAAATTAACGTCACCGAAGAAAAAGCTAGATTAAATAAAACGGAAAAATATAGTAAAAGCGACAAAGAAGCTGAAAATGATACAAGTGATGAATTGGACGAAGAAAATGTACAAAGGAATATTGATCAATTTTTAGATCATGGCAGAGAAGGAGAGCTTGTACCTCAAGAGGAAGTACAAGAAGAAGCGGAAGAAGAAGCGGAAGAAGAAGCGGAAGAGGAAGAAAGTAGCGAAGATTCGTCAGAGGGAATGACGGACGATTCTTTAGATTCTGACGAGGAGAGAGAACCACCTGTAATTAATAGACAGACGCGAACTCGTGAAATCAGACCACCTAGAAGGTTCAATGATTACGAGATGTAGAAAAACTTAGTTAGGAGCCACCATAATATTAGGAATTATACGTTAAGCAAAACTTAATGAGCACAAGAGTCAGTGATGTTTTCAAGAGAAAAACAAGCCTTAATAAGCACAAGAGTCAGTATTGTTTTCAAGAGAAAAACAAGCCTTAATAAACACAAAAGTCAGAGATGTTTTCAAGGGAGAAACAAGCCTTAATAATATTTTAGTAACACGTAATGCAGGACAAGATGTACAGTCACAAGGATTCTCTGCATTGAATTTATTTAACAAACAAGAATTAGAGAAATTGGCAAATAGTACAATACAAGGAAAAAAATTGTACGGATATTTTACAATTTGGGAGATTTTATGAACGGATTTAAAGGGTTATACTTTATATTAAGAATAATTAAATTTCTGATGGAAACAAACATCGTACGCCACCTTGTGGCAGGAAATGCAAAATATGCCAAACATTAAATGGAGCCTATTTGGAAAAGAAGAAACCGATAAAAAGTAATAAAAAATTTCATAAAAAGGACCTTTAGGCGCCATCTATAGAAACAAAGTTAAGAATCCTTATTTTTAGAATAAAGGAAATGATAACCAGAACAGAGACTAAAACCCACCCGTAAAGTGCCGCCGCACTGAGAAGAGAAAGCAACTATCGAACATGCACCCTAAAAGCATAAAAGTATCATATAACAGATGTTAAAAATAGACCCATCGATATTACCAACGGAGGATAGAGGCCAAATTCTCTAAAATATTTAAAATTTAAGAAAATAGGATAAAGATAAGAGTTTGTTATTTTGTCAGCAGGAGATCCGAACCTAAGGGGTGAAAACAGCTATTAATTAAAAGGGAGACATTTAAATGAGCTTGTACGACAAATTATCTGTTAAACTGTCGTCATAATATAGGAAACTTTATGACCATTGAAAATAAACTGTTTATCGGTAGCTAAAAAATATTATATTTAAAAATGAATTAAGATTCATAATAACCCCAGCATTGAAAAAGATTTAGTATTATAAATTAGAGGGTAGATATTTAGAATTAGAAATATCCCCCACTTTGTGTTAGTATAAAAAGGGACTTTAAGAAACGCGTGGTTTTAACAAATTGTGTTATTTAACTTTTGATTGTGACCGTGAGTGCGAGATAACTGTTATTAAGACATTTCGATTCGTGGTGACTTTATATATACATACGAGTACATTAAAAGTATTAGACTAGAACGTTTTGTATAGACTTAAAAAGTGTTGTCGCGTTCCATATAAGAAAAAATAAAACAAACTTAAGAATGAAGTGGATGATTCTTATGTTAACTTATACCCGCCTGAGCTATTATTTTATGTTGGTTGTCCCTAGTCCACCTGGAATACCAATTGTTCCGGACTGACTGGGCTAGAGCTTTCGATGCAACTTACAACCCCGATTGGTGTGACTGTCCAAGTTGCAGACCAATGCCGGGTTGTAGGGACCTATTCAGGCTGGCGGACTTCTGGAGAGTATTGAGACAAAATGGGTTGCCTGACTGTCCATGTGGCGACTGTTTTAATCCATTCGGCATACCCAGAAGACCTCAATCGCCGCAGTACCCTCCTCCAGAATACAACATGCCAGGGCCAAGTGGGATGCAAGGTCCAACAATAAGAAGAGAAACTCAATCAGCGGAGATTCCAGAAACAACAATGAGGCCAGACAGTACCTACCATTCCACCCAACCAAACGACCAGCCAGGACCATCAAATAGAAGGGAACACACTTCAACATCAGGTGGTGAATCGGATCCTAGCCCGGGATTCGACTACCAAGTGTCCCACCTGAGTGAACTCCATATGACCATCCAAAGGAAGAGACCATACCAGAGAGACAATGATGACAGTGACAGTGATAGTCAGGAATAACACAACCACAAGGATAAATTGATAAGTAATAATAAGGTATTACAATTTTTTTTGTGTGTGCTTATATTTTTTTTATGTAATGTTTAAACTAATCTAATTTTAATAATTTTTTTAATCATTTACTAGTAAAACAAAAAATTAGGTATTAAGAAATTTTTTTCTCAAAACTCTATAAATTAATATAATTACTAATTTTTCATAAGGTAATTTTAAGAAGTCTTATAAAAATGTAGAAATTCAACAGTACTATCTAAAATAAATTTTATTTTGAAAAGAAAATTAATTAATAAACGCGACATCCTAAACAGGTTGTATAAAAGAGAAAAATTCGAATAATTGTAAATTATTAATTAATTTTTTTTATTATTATTTTTTTTAAATATAAATAATTAAGAAACCATACTAATGCATTCCATTAAGAGGTAAAAGTTTAGAAACATGGATAAGAAATCATTGTTTTAAAATTAATTTTTCATACATTTATTGACTAAAATTATCCATGTATCTATACTGCCATATTTTAAAGAAAAAGACTCGAATATAGCAGGTAGCATTTAAGTTAAGACATGGTTATATAAATTTTGGAAAAGGGCGTTATTAATACTTACTCTTTAAAGCGACCTTCTATCTAATCCAACAGATGCAAAATGAGAAACAGGTTCAATGAACTTATTATGACGAGGGTTCTGAATGACCTACTAACCGAATTATCAACACATGTATGAATTAGAGATGTTTTTGTTTAAAATCCTTTCAGTAAGAAAGGGATTTTAAAAATTAAGGGGGAAGTGGTATAGTGTCCCGCGACTAGGTAATTGAATTAAATAATTTTGTTCAAAGTAAGCGTAGAAAAATTAATTAATTAAAAATTAAGTCCTATTATTTTTATTCGATTAAAAAGTTTTTATTACGAAAGAAAATTTTTATTTTTAAATTTATTTTGAGAGGAAAAATAAAAACAAGAAAACTTAAAAAAAAAATATTTAAGACTCACTATTAAGTAGTATCCAAAAGTATCCAAGAATACTAAAAAGGCCATTATTGCACTCCGAAAAAGTGAATGAAATCAATCAGTTTAAACACCGATGGTTTCAGGAATTTTTGCAGAGATGTACAAAGCAAGGATTGTAAATTATTTTAAATAAAATAATAAAAACTCAGTGTTATTTAGAATAAAATTTATCCAGAGAAAAACTGCACAAAATAAATTCACAATCCAAAAACAAAGGGTACTAAGCCGTTTAAAAACTTTTTAATCACCAACATTTCGACTGTTTAGGATCGCGGCCCGGTAAAAACTAACACGGGGAAACAGTTCGAATAGGAAGGAAGACCCTTCCTTGTAAACCCCACCTGCGTGAAAAGGTCTATTCGTATCCAGAAATAGCAATCCGAAGAAGCTTCGGTAACCCTCGGCATAGTACCAATTAATGATAGGTGACAACACAAAGTAGTTAATTGCCGAAGAATGTGACAAGGTGTAATAAATATGTCACCTTTAAAATTATAACCTATCGGAATGTCTGCACGTGTGTCTGAAATTAGGTAATTAATTGCTTTGTTTTGAGTATGACAATAGAATGATTTATAGGTATGCACCTGGATTAGATCGGGGGAAAATTTGATATAAAAGACGGACAGAGGTCTCACTGCTGCAGTCATTGTTCCAGTATTGTACGCGTTGTTTGCAAAATCGATCCAAATCGCGAAAAGTAAAATTAGTCAATTTGTTAAGTGTTACTCTGTCCGTTTGAAAAGTGAAAAGTAAACAGTATTTACTCGAAACTCTGTGATTTTGCAAAATAAGTCAGAAAGTTATTTTGCCAGATAGTCGCGATTTACGGAAGTCGGTTCGGTTGATAAAACTTTAAGAAAATGTATTATTGTTTTGTCTTGTAAGATGATGTAACGGTTTCGGAAGTTGAGAGCACGACCGAGTTATTTATAGCCAAGAGAGTAAGTGTCATAGCGCCACATCTGCTATTTTAGGAATATATTTTGGATTACAGTGAGGATCAAAAAAATGTGTATTATACTGGGTGGCTCCAACATAAGGTTTTAAATGTTGTAAAAGGTAAATTAATTATGGAAAGAAAATGCCTGTGAATTGAAAATTGTGTGTAACCATTTTAAATTTGATTTACATTTGAAATTAATAAATAGTGTTTGTGAAACTACAAATTGTGTATCAATAGCTGTTCTACTCTATGGAAAAGAGTAATATACCTTCAACTTTTGCAAAACTTAAATAGGCAATTTCTACAGTGAACCTGTAGGGAATTAAGTTAGATAAAAGTGAAAAATAGGTTGTTCTTGCATTTTTGCATTGAAGCACGGGAATCTTCCGAATCCCGCAAATTTAATAAATCTTATACCCCACCTTTGGCCAAGATATTATCAAGCCGCTCGGATAAGTAAAAGTCAGGTCTAGGCCGAGGTGGGTGTTATATTATTCTTGTTACCAATTTAAGGTCTTATGACAGTGTAAGGGATTATTATTAATCACAATGGAAATACAATAATACTACATTGGCAATATTAGACATGACATCACATGCTGCTAATATATTTTGACAGTTTTGGGGAATTTAATTTATCCCAATGTAATAAGTAGGGTTGTTACCCCTCCACGTTTGGCCTGGAGTCTCCATGTTTAAGCCCTGCTACTCCAGGCTACGGGTCTTGCATCAATTTCTCCAGGTCAAGAATAATTTAACACTTAAGAAATCAAATTGTAAGTTATTTTACCCAAAAAAGGGCGTGGCACCCAAAATTTTTTCGCTTGCGGCGCAAAAGAGCGCAATTCCCCTTCGCCATGAGCCGCCACAGCTCCAGGTCAACAACCATAAAAAGGTGGTAACCCTAGTAATAGGGTTGTTTTGTGGTACCGACATAATATGCATTGGGGTCACACAACTGTAATATGTATTCTACTCCTGAGACAACTTAATTTATTAAATATGTTTCTTAGTATGAACTAACTTTATTATCTTAAGCCTAATGACATGTTTTCTTATCTTTGGTTGTATTTAATCGAGTTAAAAGCTAGTGAGGTCTGTACTTTACAGTATTTTAAGTTCAATTTCAGCAAAGTGTTGATAGTTTGCAGGTGATGTTTTAAAATACTATTGCTGTTGCATTTTATATTATCCAGATGCCATGGCAAGCTTCAAGATGGACCACACAGACATGTAAACTTTATACAATATTACAACAGTTGTAATGGATTTAGCGATTGAAGGCTATAAACTGAAACTAATGACTGGTCTGAGCATTGGAAAAAAATAAACACACTTGTTATTGGTCGTATGGAGCTTTACTAGGTGGATTGAGTAGCTTAGCGTTTAGCTTCCATGTTGACTAGCTACGATGTGTGATATTAATAAAAATAAATTATAATCCATGTGAAAGATAGCCCAAAATTCGACATTATATTTTCTGCCATACTTACTCCATGGAATTTAGCAACAAGAGTTTCCATATAATAAAGAGCTTTATAACATGCTACAACGAAAGCGGGTCGTAAAAGGACCAGCGTATTCAACGCTAACGTTTTAAATTGAAAAGTGTCAAATCTCGTTTTAGTTACGAACGTTTTTACGTATTAATATACCGTGTGGTTTACCAAATTTCGTGTTGATGCAAGCTAGTATGTCCCACCAAATAAGATTAGAAACCCGAACACAGAACATCATTTGAATAAAGTGTCCAAAACTAAAAGCCAATTTGATAAATGATTTACTTGGATTTTTAAATCTGTTTGGGTAGTTCTTACAAAATGTGCCTAAACCAGGATATGCTTTAGGGGAGTATAGGGTACATTCGGCATGTTGTGGAAATATTTGATACATTTTCTAAAAAACTGATTATAAAATTCCATTCCATCAACCAATATAACTTTTATTATACTGGGAAATTAAAACACAAACTTTATCTCGTTATAATTTATTTTTCTTTAAACTAACATAGTTTTTCCAAGATACTGTAATTTGCTGAAAGTACCCCACTAAATTTTATTATTAGTGAAGGCCATGTTAGTTCTTCAACTTTTCCTATGTAATGTAAAAATGTTTTTTTTTGAGGCAAATCTTACTAGAACAAAATCTTCAAATTCGTCATTAGATACGGTCTCAAATTCTTCTAATTCATCGCTACTGTCAGAATTAATTTCATCAAGTAAAACATCAGAATCGCTTGATGAGCTAACTTTTCTACTGCGTTTTATTGGTTGTTTTGAATTTGCGTTGTTATAAAAACATTCCTTTTTACACCTCTTTTTTTCCGAAGTTCTGGTTTTCTTTGCTTCTCCAGTTCCCAATTTTCTCTTATTGCTAACTCCGGTATATCTGTATAAACTGTACATTTAGATCGTTTTACTGTCCTTTTTTTCGTTGTCACATCTGCTTTAGGGTAAGGAAACAATTACTCCAAACTGTTAGCATTGCTAAGACCTGACGTTGGCTGATCGGAAATGATAGATAGGGGATTCCGTTTTTCAGACAACTCTGGGTTTTCCAATGTGCTAAGAATTCCAGAATCTTGGTCACCGATATTTAGACCTGCAGAAGACGACTTAACAGTAAGTTCACCCGAAACCGATTGCTTCTTGGTCTCTGTGCCTAAAGCATGGGTAACTTCCAACACATTTAAAGAATTATTGTTTTCATCTACAGCTAGGGGCTTATCAGTAACGCTACTAGCTAAAAAGTCAGAGTCCGAAAATATAAGTCGATCCGGTGGCCATAGACCTGTTTTTTAAAAGCACTTATTATGTAATGTAAAATGTAAATGTAAAAAAAGTGATATGCTTTATTTGAAAGTGGGCCTATATTCCTTATTCTTATAGCCTGCACGGGATGAGCTAACATCCAGTGATTAAAAGCAGTAGCTAGATGTGCTTCAAATGGCGCATAAATTCCCACATCTAGTGCATACTATGCGTCGTGTGGGGGAAAAGAAAGTAAAACTATTCCATTTGCTTTGCAATATCGAATAGCTTCAACAGAGAGGTGAGATTCGTGGTTATCTATTAATAAGAGGATCATATTATCCGCGGAACACCGTACATGATTAACGGTATGCTTCAGGAAATATATGCGCCATCATCCATACGGACTTACTTCCTAAGGCGATTGAACCAGTTGGTGATCCATCGGATAAATACTCTAACGGATTTCGAATCCTTGGATAAACAAATCGTCACCCTATATGCTATATCCCAAAACACGAATTTTGGGAAACGGCATTTGAACAGTTTTTGTTACATAAAATTAGTTCCTTAAGTCTGGCGGGATAATAACTTTAAACGTTGGTAACTAGTATCAGTCTGCGTGTATTTGGGCATTTTACTCTATTTACACTTTAAAAGGGAACAAAATATACGCAAATAAAAATTTGGACATAGAACAAAAATCGTTAACTTCGTGCTTTTAAAAATAAATCATGGATATAGAACAATACGACCGAATGATTTTAGTCTATATCCAAATCGGCTATTTTAAACACCAGTATTATAATAAAATGACAATGTGTTTATTTTTCAAAATATGTACGTTATAAAAAAAATATAGGTAGTTAAGAAACTAAATGAGCAGAAATGCAGATGTAAACTGAAAAAAGTACCTACTTTACACTTAACATAAAATTGTATGGGTATTTATGAAAGTCAGATACACAAAGGCTACTTCACTGTTTTTTTTTTTTTTTTTTTTTTTTTTGAAGTCTGGAGGGATTTCTTCTTCTCGTTATTGTTTTTTCCAGGAGTATTTTTTATTGAGAGCAAGGTATCGTAAAATATTTTTTCAATATCATTAGGTATATACGCTTTCATCTGTGCCAAGTGTTCTCGTTTTAAATTAGAAATATTGATGTGCTTATCAGCTACAGGGACCTTTTCTGAAAAGTCGTGAAACAAAATTTTATCTGCTGGCTTACCTTTAACTGATCTTTCAGATTTGAGTAAATTTATTTTGATTGTATTTGTTTTACCTTCAAAAGCTTCTTTGTAATCTATGGTATTGAAATCAGCTTTTTTATAGATTATTATTTTCACTTTTGTGTAGGGTATTTTAGAATAGCTTAAGGTCTTAGATATTTTGTGAAAATCGAAGTAATCTGACTCTTTCATTTGTAGGACTTTAAATTTAAACTTCCATGTGGAAGGAATCGACGTTAGACTTTTAACCAAAGAAATTGGGCTCCATAATTCCAAATTTTTGATATGTCTTTCAATACAGCTGTGGGCGCAATCAATTTCCTGTACTATTCCGTGTCCGGGTTCGCTAAATTTTTGCTCAATGCATGTAAGATTTTTGCTATACTCAGAGCTCAAAAAGTGTTGAATAGCATAAGACATAATAGAGTTCTTATTTTGGGCAACGCAACTATCTGACCATAAAATGATCTTCTTAATGTTTGGATTGTCAATCATTACTTGTTTTAAGATGCGTAATACTGCACAAGCGATATGTATACCAGCTCGGCCGGCTACAAATTCATTCCAGATCGCGTTATATACTGTCTTGGATTTGTCCAAATAAGCAGTAAGATTGTAGCATGCGAGCTTCGTCTTGTAGAAAAAATTAGAAATGTTTGCTTTTGGCAGAGATATAACATTCTCTAAATCGAACGTGATCACACCAATTTCTTTATTTCCGACAGATTTTGTTCTATCCCTATTTTTTCAAGTTTCCCAATATTCTTTTTCCTAAGATGACTTTCTTGCAGGCTGATCTCTTTTGAAGATGGATCTTTTTGGACTTTGAATTGTTCACACTTATCGCACAAATCCTTTGTGGGTTTGAAAAAGCTAATGTTAAATTCTGTATCGAAAATATGCGAGTATAAATGAAACTTTACCGGATTGTCCGTGGATTCGCGGTATAGGTCATACATTTTTCGTTTATTTAATCCACGCTCCAAGTAGGTTTTCTTCGTATTGGCCCTGCAATAGTGAGATTCAGTAGACGGGAAAGACATATGTTGTCTAACCTGATCCTTTTTCTCCTCGGGTATAACCTTCTTTCGATGTTTTCCTTGAGTAGGGGGGTTTGGAACAGCTTCATCCAGATTTTTCTTAAAATAATAATATATTCTCTGTTTGCTTATGTTAAGGGTATTTTGAAAATATTCTTGGCACACCCGAATTTTCACAGCGGAGACTTCAAAGTAATATTCATAACTGTAATGTTTTTTGCTTTGGTCTTTCTTTATAGTTTTCTCAAGGGTGTAATCAATACCCTCTTAAATACAAGGCCTCAGTGCTCTGCCGTGACGTCACCATTAGTAGGCTGAATATTTAATAGAGTATAATAGAATGGGTAAGGGTTATACTACTCTTTAGTAAAAGACTTAAAAAATATTTTTCTTTAAGTTTATATGTACAGGGAGTTTAAAAGTAAGTAATCTAATCTATATTTGCTATCAGTGGCAGATCGTAGGTTAACAGCTAGGGTTGGGAAGTATTTTTGTCTCCTCAGAATTCTGCCGTCATAAGGTAAACCCCCGTATTTGAATCTTAGTAACAATGGCGGAAACTACGATTCAATTTAAATATGTTCTACAGCTTCACTAAATAGTTTTTAGCAATGAATTATACAAACATTCACGTAAAATCAAAATAAAGAACTAAATTCTTTTCGAAAATATCAAAAAGGAACTGTTATTAGAGAATTAGAACCCGTACGGGTAATATCACTATGTAGAATACTTCAATATGCTAAGGTAAACACCCGTATTTTGAGAATACGGTGATTTATCTTAGGAAATGGTAAAAACACACTAAGGGGAATACTCGTATTTAGAGAATACGATAATTTTAATATTTTTTTTGTAAGAAAGAAAAAGCCAACAGTTTAAACATTTGCCTTAAGTAATATACTTTATTTTTAAAGGTTAAATGAGTATATGAAAGGAACACATCAAAATAAGGATGAAGAAAATCTAATTTGTACAAAAAATACTAATATTTATAGGTAACTGTATAATTATAATATTTATAATATATAATAATTATTATTTTTTGGGAAGCTCCAACCAAAATTGCTTTCTATTTTCTGGAATAATATCTCCCAGTTGCTTAATAAGATTTTTCACTTTGTGTTCTTCGAATCCATTCGGTTCTGCTTTTATTAATGGCACGGGCATATTAGGAATAAATTTATTTTGTAAGAAGTCAAGTTCCTTCCAGGCTTCATTGGTATGATGGAATTTGTAATGCAAATTAAATTCATTCCGCTTTGCTAAAATTTCAGAAATTTTGGAAATGTACAATTTTGGAGTGTGCTTCTTTACCTTGGTAGTGGATGCCAAAGTTTTCCACATTTGAAAATCTCCCAGAGACATTTTTTTTATATTAACTTTTCCCTTGTTAGATGCTTGAACAGCATTAGCATAATCTTCAAAATCATATATTTTTTTGTTCCTTTTAAACGATTCCTCGACTTGGTGGTGGAAGGAATCTGCAGACATAAAAGTATGTCCTGGCTCAAAATAATTGATTCTTATCGTTTCTGCAGATATTCCTTGATAATTGATGATATAAATTAAAAAGGAGAATAAAGCCCAGTTTTTATTTTGGCTCGAGCAATTGTCTAGCCATAAAATAAAATGATTTATATCTCTATTGTGTAAAAAAAATGCATTAAATGCGCTTATTAAATCCTCTTGGTGACGGCCACTTATAGCTTCATGCCAAAGAACAGCAAGGGGGAAATGATTTGGTGTTATCTTTCCAACGGGCACAAAACTCTCATTATATGCTACTAACCTTTGGGCAAAAATAGCCCTTTTAAACATCTCTAGCCTCGGAAGCATCACCACCTTTTGAAGATCCACTGAAACGCAAAATGTATTATTATCGTAATTAGTCTCCCTGTCTAAGGAATATCTTTCCCGGGAATCTTTTGCTTTTGTAATGTGCTCATTCCATGTAACACAGATTTCACAGTCATCTTTTAAGGAATCAGCCTTATGCTCAGAATTATTGTGCAGCTGAAATGATTCACAAACTTCACATTCCTCATTTCCTAATTTTGCGAAAGAAATATTTTTTGACTTAACAACTTTTCTATATTTGTCATAGGAGCAAATAAAATCGGGAAACTTTTCTTGAAAGTTTTGATGCATAAGTGTCACTGTTACATCACTTGGTAAATATAATCGGTTAGGTGCGTGAGCCCTTCGATAATGCGAAATGGTTGGATTAAAGGAGTCAATATGTTTTTCTATTTCGGTATTTGATAATTTATTAGGAGGATTCTTTTTACCACGTTTATCACTATCGTTTTGCATTTGGCATTTAGTTTTTGCATTTGTCCATACTGAGTGAACGATCCAGTCGTTTGTTTTTTTATAACCCAATGTAGTCAGGTAAAATACCTTACACACACGCCTTTTAACACCTGATGTATCTTTAAAAGAATACAGAAACGTATTATTTTTCTTAGAGCCTTCAGTTTTTCTTCTTGGTACTTTATTTTCTGTTGAATTCATAACAAGATTTCTTTTCTCCTTCCAAGTTAATTGCCAAAATTCGTGATTTAATTTCACTCTTTCTTCTTCGCAAAAAAAAGTTTTACACTTAAATTTGCAGCAGTCTTTACAGCCAATTTTTACGTTATGCAAATTAATATTTTTTTTTATTATTTCTAATCTCTCTCCCTTGGTTAATTTGTATTTTCTTCTCTTTCTTTCATTGCCCTGCTTAGTGAGGGTGCGTACTGTTTCACTGGCATCTAGAAAAGTAAGTATATCTAAGTTTTAAACAATTCAATATGACAAAAATAAATAAGCTCACCTTGATCTTCAAGGAATTCCTGCTGTAAATTATCATTGTTTAGGGCTTGATCATCTGCTGGAAGCGTAGATGTTAGAATGAGGTTTTCAAAATCTAAAAATAATATGATAAAAATAATCTTTTTATATAAATTATAAGTACTAACAATGTTTACCAGGATCATCTTGTAGCAGATGACCTTCTAGATTGGGACCTTCCTTACATTGATCATTTAGTATTTGTATTTCTGGTACATCTTAAAAAGAAATACAGAATAAAAAAAGGAACAAATAATCTTTTGGTGCAAGACGAAATCTAATTAAGATACATATATATTCTTCTAGATTTAAAAAAACATGGTATAACATTTTGTGTGTCGCCACGTATTTTTGTTTTAGCTAGGGCATATAAATACCATACCAGTTTTAAATTTCTCGGGCTATGAAACTCTTTATCTTTTGTGATACAATTTTTTTCTCTATTTTGACTAAAGAAGATGATGATGATGGCGGGAAGTGACCTTGTATTTTTAGACAAAACACTTCTGTAAAATATTTTTTTTTGTACTCGCTTACTGTTCGTCGGCGTATCGGAGGTTATGTTGAAAGGGTCATCGACCACACGACCTGTGTAGTCTACCGACTGGGGAGTGTGTAACTTCACCCGCACTCACGAGATATCCGATCTCGCCTGGCCTGGTTACCGGTGTGAATGAGCTGTTCCGATAGGCCAGAGCACGCTGAGTTCCCAAGCGGTAACACACCCAAGAACTAACGGCGCTCGACACAGCTTAACTTTAGTGATCTACGAGAACTAGTGCTTTATATTGTCGATATGCCTTTGCCTTTGTAAAATTATAAGATCCTGGTAGTTTGAAATAGACTTCAAAATAAAAGCCTACCTATTTCTAATGGTTTATTTTAATTTCGCACTTACCCTCAACATCTAAAAAAATTGGTATGTCCTCTAATGACCTTTGCAGAAACTCACTAGCAGATGTCTCTATTGTTGCCTGTGTTACAGTTGTTGATTGTCGTAGTTCAGAAGAATATACTATCAATTGATAAATAATTGTTGTTAAAAAACATAAATTATATGAACAATTAGGCAACACGATATCAATAAAATTTAATATGACAACATACCATTTGACTGCATTAAATTACATAAAGGCTGAAGAATTCCATCACTAATAACACTATTTTCCGATATGTTTATAAACTTTCCGCTAGTAAAACTACCAACATTCTCTTTCTGATCCTCCAAAACAGCTCTAGTGTTCTGATGTATTTCGCCAACATACGTATTGTCTTCACAAAAAACAGAAATTGCTTCCGATTGTGCTAAGGAAACTAAATGTTTTCCTCTACTACCAAAGTTATTCATTATAGTCACCACTGTATATAAACAAACTTTAAAAACAACAAAATATCAGCGCTAGACAAATATGTGGCCTACCGCCAAATGTCCCACAACGGAATGACCGCTAGATAAATAACCCGTACATGCGTGTCCTAACACGCGCGATTTTATTTTGTGCTACGCCTACTACCCGTATTTGAAAAATGCTAAGCGATATCTACGTATTTGATATAAAGTACGGGGATTCTTCTTAGCAAAATGAATATACGTGATTTGCGTTTAGCATTTTTCCATTTATGGTCAAATACGGGATAAAAATCTATCAAATAAAGGCATTTTCAAGGCAAATACCGGATTTTTACATAGAAAATATGATAAATTTGAGTATAAAGATGTCACAAATGATAAAAACTCATTTTAATTTTTTTTTTCAAATACGGGGGTTTACCTTATGACGGCAGAGATAACATACTAAGTAACTTATAAATAAAAATATATATTTATATTAGTAGCTACTTATATGCAATTCATCACAGAAGGTTTTTGTCTTTATAAGCTCCTTTGACCATTGTGTGATGCATGCTCCTTTGAGCATAATGTGTTGTCATTAGATATACCTAAGTACGAGCCTAAGTATGACACTGTAATTTGTTCTTTAAATAAAGGTCAATATATCGGAATGTTATGTCACTTTATGGGTAATTATTTAGTAAGAGTATTTACTTTTCTTATTTTTACCCATACGATCATTTTTTTTACCACAGTATAGTTTCTTATTAATGTATTTGAAATACTACAAGCATAATTTTTGCAATAGTTACTTCTGAATGTTCATTACATCCCGCAAGAGGAGCTAGAAGTTTTTTGTCTGTAAGATGTTTAATAAGTAAATTAGAGAGAAAGGCTTTTTTATAAAAATTATCCAAAAAAATATCTTCAAAATCTTGAATCAATTTCTTAAAAATAATATATGCAGTTGAAACTATATCTACTATTGAGTCACGAGGATACAATAATCCCCCACGATTTAAATTATTAATAAGATTGTAATTGTCTTCAACTATACATGGTTTATCATAAGCTAGGGTTTTTTTACAAATTTCACACTTTAATTTTTTCAAAGCAATGTAACAGCAGTATCCGCCTAAATAGGTTATTATGACCATTTCGTTCTTTACTGCTTCAATATCACCACTTTCTATAGTAATTTTAGGAAATAGGGTTTCAGCCGGGTTAAGGTCTTCTTCAGGTTCATTCTCGGGGGGTTACATAGAATTTGTCTATACTGAACTCTCCGAAATTCCGAGATTTAAGTGTCAAGATAGACTGAATTCTCAGTCTTTTTTCTGATTCATATAACTGTCTGATTCATATATGGTAATGGCCACCAGCTAATTGCCTATATTTACCAAATCGTCCTTCCAGTGGGCCTGTCTGAAATTTTCCCAACAGTACATAGTTCATATCCAGTTCTGTTAAACAATACTTGGTGATTTCCAGTAGTCCATAGATAGTGTGACTAAGGGCAGTATGTGTTTGTCGAGTCAATTTATTTGAAAAATTACTTTCCTTCCAAGTGTCTAACCAATTTAGCATTTTATGCAAATATTCTAGCTTAGGATCGAGCACAGTGTTTGGGATTTTTGTTATCCCACTGCGCCGCGTCCGATTGTTGAATATTGACTTCTTCGGGATACGCGGCTAGATGAGTTTTTGTAAGAATTCAAGCAAACACGGTCAATTTTACACCATTTTATTTACTTCTCAGAACGCTACTAATCAAACTTAACAATTAACAAAGTTTTTTCGTTACCTTGGTTACCAGCCAGAGAAAAGCGCGCGGCGACTTGACTTTTTTGGAGTCTTTTCGCGACAGCATTTCGTACTAGGCGTCGCGTGGCGGTTAGAGGTAAATTGGACCTATTCTCACACTGTCAATTGCTCTTGCAGTTTTTAGAAAATGTTTGGGGTATCGAACATACCGCCGCCCTTGAAAGGATCCCGAAGGAGATGTCTTTCAATATAAATACACAAATGATAATAAAGCAAAGAGAAAATGACTGGTAACCGTACTAAAAACTAACTTATACTAATAATCCTGTCATTACAAAAACAGGATAAAAGAAAAATACATATATAAGCAAATAAAGTGTTGCTTGGTAAACAACAAACAATTATTAAAAACATTCATAATCATTATTAATAGGCAATGGGCACACTTTTACTATGCTACGCTTAACGACACCTTTCGAGGTGGTGACACTGACAACGCGCACCACACTATCACTTCCAGGGTGTACAGAAAGGATTCTACCTCTTGACCAATGGCAGGGTGGAACGTGGTCCTCCTTTAGTAGAACTAGGGAACCGATGAGATTTTCCGGATGGGACTGGAACTTCCATTTGGACCTCTGATGGAGAGTGTGTAGGTATTCACTTGACCACCGGGACCAAAAACTCTGGAACATGTGTTGTAGGTGTTGATAGCGGGTTAGTTGGTTGACCTTTTTTTGCTTGAGGTCGTGATCTGGTACCATATTAACTGGCTGTCCAATTATGAAGTGGCCGGGGGTTAAGATTTCAAGGTCGTTTGGATCGTTGGAAATAGGTATCAAAGGACGTGAATTGAGGATGGCTTCCACTTGAACAATGTAACGTTAAAAGTTATGGTTATATTTTTTATTTATTTTTTTTTGTGACTTCACGTTACTTTGGTGCTCCAGGAACTCAGTTTCGATTCGATTGAGAGCTAAAGGTCGTGAGGTTCTTATCTTTTAATTTATTTTCCAGATATTTATCTTGGGCGCCAATCGAGCGAAGATCTCGATAAAGAAAAAGTAAATAGAAAGAGAAAGAATACAGAATTAGGAGAGACCAATATTCACTGTAGCCGTAGTACCTAAATAAAACACAATAAAATTCGTGTGATAAATAAATTCTATTAACCAATAGGCAATGTTTTTTTTTGATTTTTTTTTTGTAAAACAGTAAATATAAATTTATAAATATGGGCACTTAAAAACCATCACTAAAACAAGGGGCAACTACCCTACATAGGTTAAATACAAATAAGCAAATAAAATAACTTAAAGCTTAAAGCTATTAGGTACTCTACAAGAAGTAAATGCTAAATTAATCTCTAAAGCTCAGTCAAAATATGTATATATGGGACTAAACCCTACACAAATTAGATGGTACAATGCCTACCATAAATTAAAATATATTAAGACTAAAAGCTATCAAGTAAGATTTGTGCTCAAAAGCTTCCTGAGAGGTGGGGAAATTTATATAAGAATTGAATGAATTGGCGTGTACCATGAATCGGAATACTCAAGAGCTCAAAGCTCTTAGGCACGGTTTCAGTAAACAGTATATTTCAATTCATGATCACAAAGTTAATAGGAGGGAGAGAAACCACCCTATAAAATTTTAAATATGATTAAGTGTACTAAAAAATTAAAATCTAAACTCAATTCTCTAAGGTGAAATTTGTTGTAAAAATTCAATGTTAATGTTAATACTGTGAAGTATATTAAAAATTATATCACCTTTGAAAGCAAAGTCTTTAATGCCTAAATGGCACAGTAAGTTAGAAAGAAAAGTATTACAAGGGAAATACTATTGAGTATATTAGAAATTGAATTACATTAAAGCTTAGAGCCTTTGTGCACAAATAATACAGAGTTTTAGAAAGCAGGAATAGAGATAGGTGTAGCAAATTAAATACCAAAAAGTATATTATCAAATTAAGGACACTAAAGCGTAGAGCCCTTCATGCACGAGTGATACAGTACCTTAATCTAAAAAATAAGGAAGAAAGAGAGGGATATTGCAATTTCCACAAGTGACACTTATTACAGTAGGACAAACTGAAGTTAATATTTACGCCACAAACTAGGCACAACACATTAAAACTGCCAGCACGATCGAGTGATCACAGTGAAAGTATTAAATTAAAGTTACCTACTCTCTCGAGTCTTGGTTAACTTTGTAACATTATCGATAATGGAAAATAAAAACATGAGATTTTACTCAGGGTTAATTACCTCTGGGCAATACTCTAGCTAAATGGCATTTAAAACGGGGTTAGTATTATAAAGAAAAATAAGCAAAATTTAGCCAAGGTAAGGTAAAAATTAAAATAGTTAGTCAAAAAAATATTCCGAAAAATCACCAAAAAAGCAACAAGCTAATATTGAGGGAAAATACTCATCTTTTATAAAGTCCAGCGTCAGGGTGCTTGACCTTCCAAGGTAGGGGGCCCTCTGTGGCAGTTCCACGGTCACACCACACGGCAAGCAACTGGAATTCCACAAAAACGCCAGGCAGGAGCAGGACAGTGGCTATACCACTAATGGCCTCTGGACTAGACTTCGATCAGCAGCTCAAGAAGACCATATAACGCTAACTCCTCTCGGACAACATTGGGCTCCCAGGTAACAAATGTAGAAAGCAAGCCAAAGCCCTGATGCTGAAGTGGAGACTAATCTTTGAAGTAAAGTTTTAAGCGGAGATGTAATTTTGAAGTTTGAGGATGAAATTTAAATTTTAATATTTTTGGAAATCTGTATACATGATGAAAAGTTACTGTTGCATCGGCATATCGGGTAAAATAATTTCACGTTGGGATTTGAGACATTGATTTTGAGGTTATAGAGGCCACATGGCACTCAAATTTACATATGAACCTCAGTTCGATAGTGAAATTCTAAAACCATGCTTCAGACTGAAGGTTAAATGTAAAAAATTATATTGGCATCAGCAATTAAACTGGAGATTGATAATTAAAGGTGAAATTCATAGAGACATGGGTAAAATTGGAAACTTGAATTCAAAGCATTACGATTGTGAATTTAACTCCTAAGTAAAGTTGATTTTGAACTTGATTTGAACTTGACTTGAAACGTGATTTGAAACCTAAAATAAAATGGTGGCCTTAGCGTGCATTGATCAAAGCTACATCTTTGGTATTACAATTTACCTGTTGGTCGGTTTCTTTTCAGCCCTCGAAGGTGAAGTTAAACGCCATGGAAGACTAGAATGGGATTTACTTGACAAAAACTATTGATCCAGGAACTCCTGCGGCATGAAATGCCTCTTAGTTTGCCATTAATTCATTCTTTCACTTTCGCCTTCACTGCTGGGCTGGCAACAGAAATGAACAAGGGCCGATTTGACCTTCCGCACTCACTTTTATTGACCCGAACCCACAAAAAATGACGGATTGTATCCAATACCAAACCGAAACACAAATCACATGATCCCCGATAGACTATGACGTAGGGGGAGCAGAATGAAGAAAATTCATACTTTAACCGGAAAATCACAAAGTTAACCCCATTTTCACGATTATTCTGAACACATAAACCTTCAAAATCAAACCTATTAACCCACTAAATCAAACAAGGTGAATATCGATCGAAAAATTCCAGCTGTTCACTGCGAGGACGGCTACCAATCATGCATGCATGTATATCCAGTTGCCAAGGGCCTAAATAATGTTCAAGGTTTTACAACCAAAGTGACTTGACAGGGGTGTAGTAGGAAATTTAACCATGATACCTAATATAAATTCTTGAAATTTTTAAAGTAATTAAATTTTTAGGAAATTACCAAAATCCGTTGTAAGAATCACGACGTGATTGTTACAAATACCCTCTTTCTTGAAATAAATAAATTTTAAAAATTTACAAATATACATAACTACATATAACATAAATACTTATGGCAACATCTGCCTATACTACAGTTTTTAGGTACAAACTTATGTCTACTTTACATCTAACTATCCCTGGAAGAATAATAGCTCATTCAGAATCGTCAGAATCGAGAGAGATATCGTTAGAAGGTTTTAAATCCTTAATGTGGTAACGACCGATATTTCTGTCATTCTCATCCAATAATTCATAAATTAAGGGGGAGATTTTTTTTAAGATTTTACATTTAAGAAATTTTTTTGCTAACTTTTTTGAAAAATAATTGCCAGCATCAGACAAAATAAAATTTCTTTTGTAAACAATGTCGCCTTCGTTAAATTCGAGATGTCTTTTTCTTAGGTTATAATATTTTTTATTCCTTTCATAGGAGTGGTTTATATTTTTAGCCACTTGTTCATAAATTTCAGGTAATTTTGAAAGTTCTTTAGCCAGGTTATTTCTATCGTCAAAATGGTGCGGGGAAAGATTTTTATTTTCGATATGACCGTAATAATCACCACTAGTAGGTAAGTTACGCCCAAATGTCAGAAAAGCTGGTGAAAACGAAGTAGATAGGTGGGTGGTGGTATTTATGGCATTACAGATATGGTGGATATGCTGATCCCATGCACGATGATTGTTTTCTTTAATGAAAGATCTAATGGCAGTGCCTATGACTCTATTAGCACGTTCTACGTTGTTCGTTTGGGGATGATACCTTGCATTATACCAAATATTTTCCACTTTATAGGACTTTAAGAGATTAGAAAATTCTTGGGACTTAAATTGGCTACCATTATCCACTATGATGGTTTGGGGAACACCAAAATACATAAAAACAATTTCGTCAAGAAAAGTGCAAATTTCTTTTGCTACAGCTCTTTTCATCTTGTGAACAAAAGTATACTTCGTAAACCAATCAATAATGACTAAAAGATAACAATGACCTGATTTTGATTTTGGAAATGGTCCCTGAATATCGATAGAGAGCAATTTAAAGGGTACAGACACATTCTTAGGGGCTCCCATAAGACCGGCGCGCGCAAATTGAGATACTTTTTGCTCATTACAAATTTGACAGCGTGAAATATATTTTTTAATATCTGATCTCATTCCAGGCCACCAAAACTGTTCAAATATTTTATCAAGGCACTTTCTAACACCAAAGTGACTTCCTAAGGGACTATCATGATATGTTTTTAGGATTTCTTTTCGATTATTTTTTGAAACTACGGTCTTCCAATTTTTCTGATTAATTTCAATATTATGGCTAGAATGAAAATGCTTATATAACGTGTTATTTTCTACTCGAAATAAGGGATATTTATGGGGTTGTTTTTGCACTTTAGCAATTAAGTCAGAATACCACTTGTCTGGAATAGTGTTTGACAGGGAAGAGATTTCAGGAAAACTGCGACTTAGTGCGTCAGCGACTACATTGGTTATTCCGGATCTGTGTTTTATATCAAACTTAAATTGAGAGAGAAAAATGGACATTGTAGCCAATCTACCAGTGGGGTTGTCTAACCGAAAGAGCCATTGTAAAGAATAATGATCTGTCAAAATAGTGAAACTTGGGCCACCTTCGACGTAGGACCTAAATTTTAAGACTGCATGAACTATGGCTAATAATTCTTTTTCTGTGACTGTCATGTTAATTTCTGATTTGGTTAAGGTACGTGAGGCGTAGGCTATGACGTACTCATCCTCACCATCTAATTGGGTAAGAACAGAACCTATGGCCGCATTCGAAGCGTCTGTTTGAATAGTGAAAGGTTTAGAAAAATCAGGATTTCTTAATACAGGGGTCGAAATTAACCTGGATTTAATATTTTCAAAAGCCAATTCAGCTTCGGGATTCCAAGAGACTACTTGTTTTTTCTTTTTACCCTTAGTTAGGTTATTTAGGGGTACAATAAGTTCAGAGAAGTTTTTAATAAATTTACGATACCATGAAGCCATACCAACAAAGCGTTTTATACCTGTGACATCTTTGGGTTTTTGATAATTGGAAATAGCAGAAATTTTATCGGGATTGGCATGAAGGCCATTCTTATCAACTACATAACCTAGAAAAGCGAGGTTAGGTTGACAAAATTTACATTTCTTTGCATTAATAGTTAGGTTAGCTTTTTTTAGGATGTTAAAGACCTTATCCAAAGTTTCAAGATGCTCATCGAAACTACTATTTACAATAATCAAGTCGTCAAGGTATACAAAGATGTTTTTCTCGATGGAGGGGTCAAAAAGGCGGTCCATCAATCTTTGTAGGGTGGCAGAACTATTCAAAGCTCCAAAGGGCATGCGCACAAACTCAAAATATCCTCTATTGATGACAGTGAAAGCTGTTTTAACACAAGAATCGTCGCTAAGTTTTATTTGCCAAAAAGCGTGCTTTAAATCTATTGAAGTCAGAAATTGTGCATCCCTGACCTTGTCCAGGGTCCTGGATAAATGGGGTAAGGCGTACGGGTCCTTGATGGACAGGGCGTTAAGCGGCCTGCCATCGTAGCATAGGCGATACTCGCCAGAATCTTTTTTTACTAGTAAAACATTAGCAGAATAGGGGCTAATTGAAGGTCTGATTACACCTAACTTAAGTAATCTATCAATTTCGTCATTCATATGTTTTTGCATATAAGGTGACAAAAGAAAGGGTCTCTTACGAAAAGGTACATCACTAGTAAGTTCAATCTTATGCTCTACTAAGGTGGTGAAGCCCAGGGAGTCTGAAACTAACTCCTGAAATGTATTTATAGTTTTACCTAATCTTTCTTGTTGGACAGGTGTTAAATCATTTTCTGACTGAATGGAAATTTTTTCGAATCTTTCTCTGACAATTATTTCTTCCAAACTAAAAAGATCATAAGAATTATTTTGAAAGTTTAACTTTAAATTAACTTTTTGACAAAAATCGACGCCTAAAATAAGGGTTTGCCGAATGCTAGGGGCGATAAGGACTTCTAAATTTACAGATTTATTGTATACACTAAGAGGGATAGTTGCAATGCCTAGAACTTTCTGAGGTTTACCATCAGCTGTGGTAATTGAATTTTTACAAGCATTTATATTTGTTTGAAATCCTAGATTAGAAATAAGTTCATAACCTCTCTTTCCTAATACACTTTGCATTGCCCCGGTATATAATAAGGCGGTTATTATTTTACTCTGAATTGAAATATCTAAGTAAGGTCGTTGGTCACTAATGGACTCTCGAGAAAATAAGGGTGAAATTTCGTTAAATTTAAAGAAGTGTTTGACAGTGTTTAACCAGTGGGACCAATTATTTGATAAGTGAAAGGTTTCGGACTTTAACGGTGATTTGGCTCTCTTCCTGCCGAACTTGGAAGGGCGCTTCCTACGTTTTTTGAATTACATCTATTACATTTGGGTCTAATGACATTCTTTTGTCCGCAGTGGTAACAAAATATTTTTCTCTTTAGTGAGCATTCTTGGAAAGTATGACCAACTTGATCACAATTATAACAAGTGACTTTGCTTAAGGCTGAAACATTGGGGGTTGATGAGTGATTAACAGGGTTCTGATTATGGACCGGTGAATCTAAATTTGGGTTTGCATTAGCAGAAAAACTCAAGTTTGGGTCTGGTGCATTTGAAATACTAGGTTGTGAAATTTGATTATCTTGATAAATTGGTGGATTCGCCAGTTCAGAAATGTTATGTTTATTATTTTGAAACGTTTTAATTAGGGGTTTCCGGTATACTAACTCGGGTTCTAAGGTTGATGCTGTACAAAAAGGGGGAGCTTGAAAATTGTCACTTCTTAATCGGGTGTCTTCCAAAACTCTACACAAGCTTTTAAGTTCAAGTAATGACAAGGGCTGTCTCAGGGCTAAATGTTCTTGATAGTAGGGAAGTAAATTTCTGGTAATTAGTCTTAATTGAACAGTGGGATCTATAGGGTTAATAAATCTTTTAAATAAATTTTCCATGACCGCTATATAAATTAAGGGTCTTTCCGCCATACCTTGGGTTCTAGATCTGATCTCGTCCCATAATGCAATTTCATAATCGATTGGCAAGAAATTCAATCTTAAATGGAACACCAATTCGTTCCACGTGGACACCGTATTTCTAATGGATCGGTACCAAATGAGGGCATCGCCTTCGAATAATTCATGGGAAAAGTTTAATAAATTTTCGCTAGAAATTTTGTAAGCCGAGCAATATTCTTCAACTTTCTCTAGAAAACTGTGCAAGCTTTGATTTTTTCCATTAAATTTAAAATTTAAGCGATTCAGAGGGGGTGATCTGTAATTATCCTGATTAACAAAAATTGTGGAATTATGAGGTTGTGGAAAACTTTGATTATTATTGTTATAGGGGGTGTGTTGAAAATATGAGGAATATTGATTAGGGTTTAAACTATTTGCAAAGCTATTTGCAATCCCAGTATTTTGAGATATATTGGGGGGTATTTGAGAATTTTGAAGACTATGATTGAAATTCTGGTAAGTCTGACCATTGTACCAAGGAAATGTGTGATTTTCACTGACATTTGGTCTGGCATTAGCGGGGAAAGAGGTAGGCTGTCGTTGGGGAATCAAATTAGCTACTTCAGGTCGAGGTAAATTTGAAAAATCTTGAATAAGTGGGGGAATTGTTGAATTTATTGGCAAAGGCCCTAGAAGATCGTCAATATCTTGAAGTATTGAACCTTGTACTGCTGTACGTGAACAATTTTCTGAGAAACTTAGGTTTCTATTATGGTGCGTTGGGTCTAAATATTGAGGTGTCAAATTTCGGGTTACATTACACGGATTATTTATTTGAAAATTTTCCTGGACAGTGCTTTCCCTAATTGGGGATCTATCAAGAGAAGAAGTAGGTGGATTTGAATTCTGAAAATTACTGTTATTTCTGAGTAATGAATTTCGAGGGGTATGTTGGGGTAGTTGGGGTATAGGTTCCTCAGCCGATTGATGAACAATCGCATCAGTTTGCACCACTCTTCCAGCGCTACCACTGGGACGCGGCAGTTGCTCATCTTCGGCAAAAGAAACTCTTCGAGGAGGGCTATTTCTAACAGAACTTTCAAAATCGTTCTCAGGGGAACTGTCCGAAGAACTTTCAGAATTTCTTACTTGTATTAAATTGACCTCATTATTCTGAGCTTTTTGCTTTAATTCAGCAATCAGAGACATAGTTTGAGATAGTAATTCAGTTTTTGAATCCTGTTCCTCTTCAGTGCAAGGAGAAACACAATTCAAACGATTTTTAATATGATATAATCTTGACATTGCTTTTTTAAAATCAATATGGCGTTTGTCAGAATTAAAAATATTTACCAAATCCTTAACTATAATCAGTTTTCGGCGACAGATGTCAGCATTCTGTTGAAAGTTCAAGGACGATACTGGATGAGAAATGATGGAATTATCCTTTTCTGCCTTCAAAAGTTCTCGCAGAAGAGACTTCAATGTCCTGACATTAGAGTTTGGATCTATCTCGAGTCCTCTTACTCCCAGTTCAAAAACTATTTCGTCCTTCCAAAGGTAGTCAGGATTCATCTTTGACATATTCTTACAGTACCAATGTACCTAAAAACTTTCCAAATACAATTAAAATTTTACCAAGGTAGAGTATCCTTGATACAATCAAAGACACTAAAAAAGTCAAAGTGGAAATGCAATAAGTGAAATTAGAAAAAATTATAATCTGGAAAATGTTGGAATAAATTTAATTTTGAGAAATAGCGGCTCAGCTCAATCAACGTTTTTTTTTTAGGCCCCACACTTGGGCGTCATTTGTAACGTTAAAAGTTATGGTTATATTTTTTATTTATTTTTTTTTGTGACTTCACGTTACTTTGGTGCTCCAGGAACTCAGTTTCGATTCGATTGAGAGCTAAAGGTCGTGAGGTTCTTATCTTTTAATTTATTTTCCAGATATTTATCTTGGGCGCCAATCGAGCGAAGATCTCGATAAAGAAAAAGTAAATAGAAAGAGAAAGAATACAGAATTAGGAGAGACCAATATTCACTGTAGCCGTAGTACCTAAATAAAACACAATAAAATTCGTGTGATAAATAAATTCTATTAACCAATAGGCAATGTTTTTTTTTGATTTTTTTTTTGTAAAACAGTAAATATAAATTTATAAATATGGGCACTTAAAAACCATCACTAAAACAAGGGGCAACTACCCTACATAGGTTAAATACAAATAAGCAAATAAAATAACTTAAAGCTTAAAGCTATTAGGTACTCTACAAGAAGTAAATGCTAAATTAATCTCTAAAGCTCAGTCAAAATATGTGTATATGGGACTAAACCCTACACAAATTAGATAGTACAATGCCTACCATAAATTAAAATATATTAAGACTAAAAGCTATCAAGTAAGATTTGTGCTCAAAAGCTTCCTGAGAGGTGGGGAAATTTATATAAGAATTGAATGAATTGGCGTGTACCATGAATCGGAATACTCAAGAGCTCAAAGCTCTTAGGGCACGGTTTCAGTAAACAGTATATTTCAATTCATGATCACAAAGTTAATAGGAGGGAGAGAAACCACCCTATAAAATTTTAAATATGATTAAGTGTACTAAAAAATTAAAATCTAAACTCAATTCTCTAAGGTGAAATTTGTTGTAAAAATTCAATGTTAATGTTAATACTGTGAAGTATATTAAAAATTATATCACCTTTGAAAGCAAAGTCTTTAATGCCTAAATGGCACAGTAAGTTAGAAAGAAAAGTATTACAAGGGAAATACTATTGAGTATATTAGAAATTGAATTACATTAAAGCTTAGAGCCTTTGTGCACAAATAATACAGAGTTTTAGAAAGCAGGAATAGAGATAGGTGTAGCAAATTAAATACCAAAAAGTATATTATCAAATTAAGGACACTAAAGCGTAGAGCCCTTCATGCACGAGTGATACAGTACCTTAATCTAAAAAATAAGGAAGAAAGAGAGGGATATTGCAATTTCCACAAGTGACACTTATTACAGTAGGACAAACTGAAGTTAATATTTACGCCACAAACTAGGCACAACACATTAAAACTGCCAGCACGATCGAGTGATCACAGTGAAAGTATTAAATTAAAGTTACCTACTCTCTCGAGTCTTGGTTAACTTTGTAACATTATCGATAATGGAAAATAAAAACATGAGATTTTACTCAGGGTTAATTACCTCTGGGCAATACTCTAGCTAAATGGCATTTAAAACGGGGTTAGTATTATAAAGAAAAATAAGCAAAATTTAGCCAAGGTAAGGTAAAAATTAAAATAGTTAGTCAAAAAAATATTCCGAAAAATCACCAAAAAAGCAACAAGCTAATATTGAGGGAAAATACTCATCTTTTATAAAGTCCAGCGTCAGGGTGCTTGACCTTCCAAGGTAGGGGGCCCTCTGTGGCAGTTCCACGGTCACACCACACGGCAAGCAACTGGAATTCCACAAAAACGCCAGGCAGGAGCAGGACAGTGGCTATACCACTAATGGCCTCTGGACTAGACTTCGATCAGCAGCTCAAGAAGACCATATAACGCTAACTCCTCTCGGACAACATTGGGCTCCCAGGTAACAAATGTAGAAAGCAAGCCAAAGCCCTGATGCTGAAGTGGAGACTAATCTTTGAAGTAAAGTTTTAAGCGGAGATGTAATTTTGAAGTTTGAGGATGAAATTTAAATTTTAATATTTTTGGAAATCTGTATACATGATGAAAAGTTACTGTTGCATCGGCATATCGGGTAAAATAATTTCACGTTGGGATTTGAGACATTGATTTTGAGGTTATAGAGGCCACATGGCACTCAAATTTACATATGAACCTCAGTTCGATAGTGAAATTCTAAAACCATGCTTCAGACTGAAGGTTAAATGTAAAAAATTATATTGGCATCAGCAATTAAACTGGAGATTGATAATTAAAGGTGAAATTCATAGAGACATGGGTAAAATTGGAAACTTGAATTCAAAGCATTACGATTGTGAATTTAACTCCTAAGTAAAGTTGATTTTGAACTTGATTTGAACTTGACTTGAAACGTGATTTGAAACCTAAAATAAAATGGTGGCCTTAGCGTGCATTGATCAAAGCTACATCTTTGGTATTACAATTTACCTGTTGGTCGGTTTCTTTTCAGCCCTCGAAGGTGAAGTTAAACGCCATGGAAGACTAGAATGGGATTTACTTGACAAAAACTATTGATCCAGGAACTCCTGCGGCATGAAATGCCTCTTAGTTTGCCATTAATTCATTCTTTCACTTTCGCCTTCACTGCTGGGCTGGCAACAGAAATGAACAAGGGCCGATTTGACCTTCCGCACTCACTTTTATTGACCCGAACCCACAAAAAATGACGGATTGTATCCAATACCAAACCGAAACACAAATCACATGATCCCCGATAGACTATGACGTAGGGGGAGCAGAATGAAGAAAATTCATACTTTAACCGGAAAATCACAAAGTTAACCCCATTTTCACGATTATTCTGAACACATAAACCTTCAAAATCAAACCTATTAACCCACTAAATCAAACAAGGTGAATATCGATCGAAAAATTCCAGCTGTTCACTGCGAGGACGGCTACCAATCATGCATGCATGTATATCCAGTTGCCAAGGGCCTAAATAATGTTCAAGGTTTTACAACCAAAGTGACTTGACAGGGGTGTAGTAGGAAATTTAACCATGATACCTAATATAAATTCTTGAAATTTTTAAAGTAATTAAATTTTTAGGAAATTACCAAAATCCGTTGTAAGAATCACGACGTGATTGTTACAACAAGTAACGTATAGAATTCCTCATAATTAAGAGGGTTTTCATTTAAAACGCGTCGCAAATGATGTTTAACAGATTTTACTGCACCTTCCCAGATGCCTCCGAAGTGTGGTGATCGAGATGGTATGAAATGCCATTTGATTTTTAATTCTTCAATAAAAACTTGAAAGGGATTAGATTTCAGAGTGTCATAAATACCCTGTAGCACGTTTTTAGCCCCAATAAAGTTAGAGCCGTTATCGGAGTAAATGTTAAGACACAAACCACGCCTGGATACAAATCGACGAAGCATGCCTATAAAACATTCAGTGGTAAGTTCACTTGCGAGCTCTATGTGTATTGCCCGTGTAGCCAAACAAACAAAAATGCAAATATAGCATTTTAAAGTACGTTTACTTCGAAATTTTAAATCTCGCAACAAATATGGCCCAGCATAATCAATGCCCACATTTTGGAAGGGACGCGAGGGGGTTACGCGTGGTGAAGGTAAATCGCCCATTAAATTTGATAAAGGTTTTGGATCCACCTTAAAACAGGGTATGTATTTACGAATAATACTTCGTACGGTATTTCTGCCACTTAAAGGCCAAAAGGTTTGACGAACAAAGGAGAGAGTGGCTTGTGCGCCAGGGTGTAAGTTTCGAATATGAGTGTCAGTTATAATTAACTGAGTAAAAGGATGCTTGGATGGAATTACTATTGGATGTTTTGCATTAAAATTGAGGTTAGCATGTCTAAGGCGGCCGCCCACTCGAATGAGGCCGATTTCGTCAAGAAAGGGGTTAGGTGAGTTTAGTTTACTATTTGGCTTTATGGATTTATGCAAGGTTAGTTGTTGCAGCTCATTTGAAAAACATTCTCTTTGAACAAGTTTAGTTAACTGAAACGCGCTGTGAGTACGCTCTTCTGGGGTTAACATGCCAGAAATCCTGGATTTAACAGGTTTCTTTGCATTAGAAGCGAATCGAAAACAATATGCTACAACATTAATAAGCTTTGAGTAGTTGGAATAACGATAAAAGATAGAGCAGGTTTCTTCAGCAGTTACTAAAGCTATTGGTTTAGGGTTATATTCTGGGATTCTTGATTCAGATTTTTCGCGAGCAAAATTCGATATATGCGTATCATGCGGCCAATGTTCGGATGGCTGAGACAAAAATGCAGGTCCGTGCCACCACAGATTGCAATCTTGAAGGTCATTTGGATTAATTCCCCTAGATATGATATCCGCAGGGTTGCTAGGAGATGAAACGTGATGCCAGTTATTGGTATTGGAAATTTGTTGAATTTCAGAAACTCTGTTACAAACAAACGTTTTTAACTGACGAGGTTCTAAAGATAACCAGCAAAGCACGATGGTAGAGTCAGTATAGTAGTATACTTGATTAAAAGGAGCACTTAGAGTATCTAACGCCTTTTTCATTAATTTTGCCAATACCAAAGCACCACATAATTCCATTCGGGGTAAGGATATTGCCTTAAGTGGGGCCACTCGGGCCTTTGCACACAAAAGGTTGCAAGATATTTGGCCTTCGGAATTTATGGATCTTACAAAAATGCAAGCTCCGTATGCCTTATTAGAAGCATCGCAAAAACCATGGATTTCCTGATAAATTGGATCTTTCAAGGACATTTGACGGGGTATTTTAAAAAATGGAACCAAGCTTAAATGATTTACGAAATTAATCCAAATTTTATAAAGGTTTGTAGGAACTGCAGTATCCCAATCAGTTTTTAGTAACCAAAGTTGTTGTAGAAGAACCTTTATTTGTATAATCATAGGGCCAAGCAGCCCAAGAGGGTCAAATATTTTCAATATAGTAGAAAGTATAGTTCTTTTGGTGACTAATGTACTTGAAGTTTTTGTTGACGAAGATGAATAATAAATAAATGAATCAGTCTGTGAATTCCAAGATATTCCTAGGGTTTTTGTACTTTGAGAATCGGTAATCACATAATCTATAGATTGGCCAGAATCCTCGGTTAAGTCATGTAGGACCTTTGTACTATTAGAAGTAAACTTTCTAAGATCAAAACCATACGATTTTAGAATTGATGTAAGGTTTTTCCTGATGGAAATTAGTTTTTCTTCACTCGGAGCGCCAGTGAGAATGTCGTCAACATAACAGTCAAATGCAATAATGCAACTTTCTTCTGGAAAGTCAGCTTGGCAATCCATTGATATTTGTTGCAAACATCTGGTTGCGAGATATGCGGAACTAGAAAGTCCATAAGTTACGGTGTTTAAATTAAAATGTAATATGGGTTTACTAGAATCATCGCGCCATACTATGCGCTGAAGATTGCGTTCTTCTGGTTTGATGAGAATCTGTCGATACATTTTAGCTATATCGCCAGTGAATACAAAATTATGCTGGCGAAATCGCAAGAGTATAGAAAAAATGTCATTTTGAACAGTTGGTCCTACCAACAAAGCGTCATTGAGAGAAATGCCAGAAGAGGTGGCAGCTGAGCCATCAAACACAACCCTTAGTCGCGTGGTAAGACTGTCTTGTTTTTCTACGCCATGATGCGGTAAATAATTTATAGGATAAGTAGATTTTGGATTAATATTAGGATCAACTTCAGTCATGTGGCCAAGGTCACGATATTCCTTTATAAATTTGCAATAAGCTTCCTTAAAGGTGGGGTCTTTATTTAATTTTTTTTCTACTGCATAGAAACGTTTAAGTGATGTGTCAAGAGAATTTCCTAGAGTATTTATAATTGGTTTTAAGGGTAAACTAACTTTAAATCGACCAAAGTCATCTCGAGTCGTTGTTGATTTAAAGTGAGCCTCACATTGAAGCTCCTCATGGGAGTACAGTTTTTGTTTGTTATTAGGCGCTTCTTCTAAACTCCAAAATCGTTCTAAAGAATTTTGCAAACTATTCGTACAGGTAAACGATAGAGAGGAATTGGTGTTAGCCATTGTTAAAAATGTAATAGGTCCACTAACTAGCCACCCCAACTTTGTTTCCTGCATAATGGGTTTATTTTTTCCTAATTTTATTTGGCCTGAACCCATCAGTTCATAGAAAATTCCAGCGCCAATCAAAATGTCTATAGGGGCAGGTTTGTCAAATTCGGTATCGGCTAAAGGTAAGTCTATGGGAATGTTTAGATTAGTTAAATCGACTGGCTGCTGAGGAACGAAGTCGGTTATTTTTTCTATGACCAATGCGGGAATATTATAAGTAAATCTTTGGTGATGGGATTTTATTTCAATTTTAGTGCGTTTAGAAATACTGGAAGTTTTTTGGTTAATACCAGAAACAGGTATATTAACAGATTCATAGGGTAAATTCAGTTGCCTAAATAGATTTTGGGTTATAAAATTGGACTGGCTACCACTGTCTAGGATAGCTCGGCATAAGATGGGTTGATGGTCACGATTGTAGACATAAATTAAAGCTGTTGACAATAATACAAAAGTATTTGGGTTTTGGTTGGTGCACGATAAGCTGCATGCATTATTAGAAGAGATTGTTTGTATATTTGGCAATATTGCATCCGAGGTTGGATTATTAGGATTTTGTTGAGGGTTTGGCAAGATTGCTCTATTAAAGTTGTGCTGAGTATTTGGCAAGACTGCATTGGGTTCAGCAGGATTTACTAGTAAGGTTTGAGTTGATCTTGGCTGATTATTATATTTTGTTGTGGTAGAATTTTTAGGCCCTTGATTGCTGGACTGCATATGAAGCAAGGAATGGTGCCTACCTTTGCAAGTTCTACAAGTATGAGCAGATTTACAATCATAGGTTCTATTCCCAGGGCGTAGGCAATTTGTACACAGGTTAAGGCGTTTTGCTTCGAAAAAACGTGAATTTATAGAAAAATCAACAAATTTTTTACATGCATAAATTAAATGATTTTCTTTACATATAGGGCATGCAGTTTCAGTTTGAGTAAAAGCTACACGAGGTGCTAAATATTTTTGCTCGTTGGGTCAAATTTTCTTTCGTATCTTTTAGGGTTAAGTTTAAAATCTAGTGACTCTAAAAAACAACATCTTTCCGATAAAAAGGTTATAAAATCTTCAGTTGTCGGTCGGGGTTTATGCCTAGAAAATACTTCCCATTCTTTTCGCGTGGATATGTCTAATTTGGTTGTTAGTAAATAAAGTAAAATTGTGCTCCAATCTTCTATATTTTCCCCAAGATTTTCTAGCGATTTATAATGCCTTTGAAAAGAGTCCAAAAATTTCCTTAAATTTAAATATGATTCGTCTTTTACGGGGGCCATTTCAAAAATACCTTTTAAATGTGTATGGATTATCGCTTTTTTATTTTCATATCTGTCTTTTAACAAAGACCAAGCCGTTGAATAACTGTTGCCTGTGGCTGCTAAACAGCTGATTAACTGCGCTGCGTCACCCCTTAAAGTGGATTGAAGATAATAAAATTTTTCAACGTTGTCAATTTGAGGGTTCTTATCTACTAGAGCTTCAAACGTATCGCGAAAATTAACCCATGTTTCGTAATTTCCTGAGAACTGTGGTAAGGGAATTGGTGGAAGCCGAAGACCAGCTTGTGCACCAAAAGAAGTTGAAGGCATATTTGAAATGGCGGGCATGACATTGGCGATAACAGGAGGAGGATCGTCACACGCTTGATCTAATGCTAATTTTGCCTTAGCTAATAAGTCATAGTATTTGTTTTCAAAATCGTCACGCTCATCATTTTGTTGATTAATTTCCGGTAAATCAAATTCTAAACATAACCTTTCGATGTCCCCCTGTATACGCTCAAAATCAATAACTAAATTATGATTATGTTCCAGACGAGTTTGTAAATCAATGAAGGTTTTTTTCTGCTTTAACACCACTGGGGTGCATTTATTCAAAAAAGTCTCGAACCGAGTTAATTGTGATTTTACAATACCTCGACGAGCCACAAGATACTTATAATCAATCTGAATTTTCTTTCCTTCTTCCTCCTGAGAGGCAGGGTCCTCGTTTTCATTGGTAGACATAATGTAAAAATCAAATTAAATATAGGTAGGTAGTTTTTCTGTACAATATAGAAATATCGACAGCGATACAAGTTAAAATAGATTTTTAGATTGGTAGGTATAAATCAAAACTTGCCTAAAAATAGTATAAGTTTTGATAGACCTAGGTATGTAGAATAGGTGCAGATACCTTAAATAAGATATATTAGAAATGAGATATTTTGATTTGATAACCAAAAATTCAACAATTTAGGCTAATACGCTTTTTAGTTTAGAAATGATAGATAAAACTATAATATATTATTGAATTTTTGCATTAAGTAGGTATTTTAGGTTTATTTTCTATTAAGAATATAGGTGGGATAAAGCAAAATCTGCTAAAAGTAATCTGATTTTCAAAAAATTGAATGTATTAAAGTTTGCGTTACTTTTTCAAAAGTTTGCACGGCTTGATTAGGTTATAGATAAAAATATCTGGATAAAATACTAAGAAAGGAATAAAAAGGATGGATCCGACCTTTGTTATTCTTCATATGCAAACTGCAGTGCCATTGTTGATTTCTTGTTTGTTGACTCCGCCGCCCTTGGTTGCTTGCAGGCTGGCGAACTGGCTGGTTTGTATTCAGAAAAATGGGTTGAGGTTTTCATAAGCGTCCTTCACGTTAAAATCTAAAATAAAGGTTTAAAGAAATCCGGCTCGAAGGACCATAATGTCTGGGATTTTTGTTATCCCACTGCGCCGCGTCCGATTGTTGAATATTGAATTCTTCGGGATACGCGGCTAGATGAGTTTTTGTAAGAATACAAGCAAACACGGTCAATTTTACACCATTTTATTTACTTCTCAGAACGCTACTAATCAAACTTAACAATTAACAAAGTTTTTTCGTTACCTTGGTTACCAGCCAGAGAAAAGCGCGCGGCGACTTGACTTTTTTGGAGTCTTTTCGCGACAGCATTTCGTACGAGGCGTCGCGTGGCGGTTAGAGGTAAATTGGACCTATTCTCACACTGTCAATTGCTCTTGCAGTTTTTAGAAAATGTTTGTGGTATCGAACACACAGACTCGGCTATTTTATCCTTGACTATTGGTTCTTGGTATATGTCTCGTAGATGTTTACCTTTAAGAGGTGTTTTTACATTCACAATTTTCCACCATGTCCAAATAATATCAATAAAATTTGCAGTGTCCTGTGAATGGGGTAAGTGATTTCCAAAACCTCTTAGGGCTTCTATTACAAAAGGGTTGAAAATCTTTAGAGCCAACTTAACATTTTGCCTCTCCAAAGATGAAGGAAACAAAGCTTTTAAGGTTAATGAGTAACCATGTCTTAAAAATTTGTCCTGTTCAAGTTCATAAATTTTTTTAATAACTAAAAGCAGTTTTTGGTTTACCCTCGGATTCACCAGTCTCAAAATCAGGATAACAAAATGTCTGATTTGGTTTAGAATTAAGCCAATTGGTAAAAATACATTTTAATAAATGTACTGGATCAAAAATGTAAAATAGTGGCCTTACTGGGTCAATAGGATGTGGATAAACAATACTAAGTTCTCCAGTGGGTGAAAAATGCGACATTGCTTTACCATTAATTGCATTATTATCACTAATTAAGCAAAAAAACGATATATCCTATTTCTTCTAAATTTTCTATTAGGGTCTTAAGAAAATTGTATATACATGAATTACTTCTTTAAGATTCGAGCATACACTAGTTATCATAAACGCGTATGCAGACGAAGCTAAAGCGTTCTCATGTACGGCTGTACCTACAGTATTGCCTGCCTTATAGTCTAAATAGGGTTCGATATGTATCTCATCAAAAAGTAGAATTACATATTTGTCTTTATCGGTTAAAAATTTAAAAATATTACGAGCATAGGTAAGAAAAATTGTTCTTTCATCAATATGAGGATCTGTGAGATATTGATTACAGACCCCTTTTATTGTTTCGGGGTGAGGCAAAATAAGTGGTCCATGGTCTCGTAAATATTTATAGGCATGGGTGCTTATGGTAAATAAAATTGAACATAAAATCATAGTGTTCGGTGAATATCTATATCTTTCTTTTGCGGTCTTAAGCAAAGTAATTTGTTCAGAAATAAAATTTAAGTTTTTTATAAATTGGTCATCACCCGAATTTTTAAAATTTTCTAAAATTTGTAAAAAAAGTTTAAATGTATTTTTTAATCTGTTTGAATTATTTTTCTCGGAGTTACTCGAGTTTAGTGTTGAATCATTAGACAGACATAGACATAGACATAGACATATTTATTTGACTACGATTTTGCAAATTACAAATTGTAGCAAGTCATAAAAAAAATATATATATAAGTATATATTTACATCACGCTATCAATTTGACAACCTTTCACAGAAGCGTAATTTGGCATCCACTAGAACCAATGGATATATATAGGTTTTGACTACGTATACTAACCAATTGAGCAGTTATTAACAGCAAACTTACCTCAAATTATAACTTTTTTTTTTTTGATTTTTCACATTACTATCAATAGAAAGACCTTTTACAATCAGTGAATTTGACGGTCGAAATATATGTATTTTTTATTCTCGTATTATTTGTACGGCCGTATATTACACAGCAACGCTAACAAGACGGCCGACAGTGTTGTCAGTTTTACTACGAGCAATCAACGCTCTCATTTAGTGTTCATTACGTCAATTTTTATATTTAAATTTCATTCGGCTAACTGTTTAAACAGAAACAGTTTTTTAGCTTAACTATGTCAATGCAATAAGTATAACTATATTTTATTAGACCCAGTCAAATAAAAAATTTTAAGTAATAGTGAGTAAAGTAGAGTTCTAAATGTTATTATTAGAAAACTTTTTAATAATAAAATATAGTCCAAATCAGGTAAATGAGGTAAGGGGGGATAAAAAGTTTTTTACCTAATTATGGATAAAAAGTTGTCTTGCTTAATTACGTTAATGTGGTAAGTATAACATCTTAGTAGGAGCATCAGAAATAATAATAGTAGTAGTAACAGCAGCAGAAGTAAAGGCATTAGTAATTCATAGAAACTACTAGGAGTACTAGGTAACTTATTATTTTTATTAAATATTTATCCTTAAAATTAACTTATAACCTATTTTATTTTTAACTTTTAATAAAAATAACACCAATATTAGGCAAGAAATGAAGCACACAGGGTGTTTGACATGAAAAGGATATTTGTTTAATCCGAAAAAAATATAAAAATTACCAAAAACTCAGTGACGTCTTATTTTTTGCGAATATTATTTGTTAAAGTGCCCCCTGAGACGTCACTGGACGTAATAATTTAGCGCTACAGGAGCGTTTATCACTAAAATTATCATTACCAAAACTAAATGAAAATTTGCTAAAGGATATTAAAAATATTTATAATCAAAATACTCGTAAAATTATTTTAAAAAAAACTTAACCTCAAATATCTTCGTTCGTGTTGGATTTATCAAAAATTTTTAGGAGACATAATTAAATCAAAAATTAATTATCTTTAAGAAGCACAATATTGAAAAGTTCCTGTCATCGAAAAAATTCTTTGCACCGTGGCGCCACCTACATATTGTATTATTCAAACACATTTTTTACACAGTTGTAAAGCCAATCATAGAGGCTAAAATCTGGCGTTTACAGAATTTACATGTCACTTTTAGTTTTTAAAATAATTGGCCTGGGAGTTTTTATTGGAGTTTATATAGGATGAGAACTACTGAAAATATTTATTTAAAACTTAGGGATTTTATATTTTTTTAGATGTACCCTCTTAAATTAAAATATTGGCGTCTTCCAATCACTTTTGCTTATACCAAAGGTAGCTGTCAACTTATGTTATTAAAAATGTTGTTAAAAATTCTCAACTTATTTTGTATAACAGTTCAAACGTCTAAACTAAATAGTTTTTGAGATTTAAGCGTTTGAAAAATGACATTTTTTGCACTTTGACAGGCTATAACAACTCAGAAGAAAACTGCTTTCACGTTCCGATCTTACAGTTTTATTTTCTACTTAAAAAATGCACCTCCGGTTAAATTTCGGTTTAATTTGACAACCGAATGTTAACCGGGAGTTTTTTTTTTTGTTAAGTAGAAATAGAATTTTTTTCCTAGGATGAACTTTTAAGTTGCTACAGCCTGTCAAAGTGCCAAAGAACGTCATTTTTTAAATGCTAATATTATCTCAAAAATTATTCAGTTTATACGTTTGACCTGGTGAACAAAATACATTTAGCATTTTCAAAAAATGCGAATAAAATAGCCCTATCCTATTAAAAAAAAAATTAACAGCCTGGTACAACCGAAAGTGATTGGGAGACGCCAAAATTTTAGTTAAAGAGGATACATCTAACAATATAAAATTCCTAACTTTAAAGAAAATATTTTTAAAGTTATCCCAAAAAATCTAACGAACGAAGTAATTCCCCCTGTGTGGTATATATCCGAACAGTTTTATTTTTTACATTTTCCGGTATATCTATTTTGCACATACACTTTAATTTTTAACCAATTTTTATTATGCAGTAGTTCTGAGTGTTTCTTAATAAGTTCCTCGCATTCTTCTCTTTTTGGCGGGTTCTTTCTTTTAATGTGTTTGTCAAAAAACAAAGATACTACTTTCTTTTGTTCCTCCGTCCATTTCACCAGCGTTCTGGCTTTTATTGAATGCTGTGTGATACTGGTACTCTGTATGGGGGTTTCAGATCTGGTATATTCCAATTCGTTAATTTCAGTATCTATAGGCTCAATTTCAATTTCGTTAGTATCCTTTGTTGCTTCAGTATCCAATAAATCTTCTTCCAAATTAACATTAATTTGCTCCGGCGTTTTTCCTTTGAATTCACCAATTGTGCCTTCTTCCATTAACATTAAAATTTTAGCAATTTTTGCTGTTTGGTACACATCATCCGGAAGCCGATAAGACTGCCGGTGAATGCCAACAGTATGCCCTATGAACGTAGCTAGTTGTTCCAAATCGATATCGGACATATTAAATACCTGTGATAAAGTTGCTAAATGTTTTCTTAGCTTCGTACAAGTTACACCTGCCGGATTTTTTGCGCCGCAAAGACTGGCGTATTTTTGTAACACTTTATAACCACTAATTGGTTCCGAAGAATTAATGTTCGCAAACAAATACAAATTTGATTTTTGTAAAAACTTATCCCTGCACTGCAATAACAGGTCTATATGTTCTTGTACATCCGTACTTATTAGAACTGGGACACCTCGCCCCCGTTTGCCTCCTATAACTATACGTTTAAAACGCTTCATTAAAATTTTTTCTGTGGGCGTTATAGCATCTTCAAATTCTTCATAATTTTGTTTACCACTATTTAAGCAATATTCATATGTACTTAATAGCAGCCTTTGCAACTCACCGGGTCTTCTTCTATTTAACATAATAACTCGACAAAATACAGTTTCAACTAATATTCTATAATCTCCTTCATTTCCACAATTATTTTTTAATTTAGTTGCTGCTATGTTTCCTTGGTTGGTTAAATAATTTTTTAATAGTTTTAAATCAGAGGCCAATGGTATCATTGTAACCTTATTTCACTTATTCATGTTTAAATCATTGGCAGCTTGAGTTGAGACTTCAAATTTCCAACTTTCATTAATTAAATGAATTAAAGTTTTTAGGTCTGCTTCGGCTTCGGCAGATGAAACATTTTGATATTCACCCTGTCCTTTTAACGCACTCAGAATCGCTATATCACAGCACTGCTTAAGCGATGTTGCAATACTCATTGCGTACGTTGGAGACTTATATATTCCTTTAACATTATCAAATTTTGCAACATTTTTCGTCGCAACATCAAAGTTTTGTGGTTTAAGAAGTTTAAATAGATTTGTAATTCCTGGATTTTTTTTCTTTACTTCAATTAAAAGTCTGGAAAGTTCTCTCATTTTTCTGGAAACGACATTGATAAAATGTGCCTCTCTATGAATCTTTAAATATCGAGCACCAAACGCACATATTAAAACGTCCTTTTTCGCGATCAAAGAAATCTCATCTGCTCTCATTTTAGGAAAAACCTTATTTTTTAATGCTTCATCAATTTTTAAATGCCTTGCTATAAAGCTTTGAGCATCTGATTGACAATTTTTAGATGTCAGATTTTCGCCGCAAGTTTTTCGATGTCTCCATAATTGTTTCTTAGCATAAAACCCCATACAATGGGAGCACGGTAACAACTTGCATTTAAGGGTACTCTTCTTGACTGGTTTTTGTACTTCACCGGAAATTATATAATTTCCTTTTTTTCTTAATAGTGCTAATAGTTTCTTCCGTTCCTTATCTTTTGATGGATATGCTAAGATTTTCTGAACTTCCACCTCCAGGGAATGATTTCTAAAAACATGCCTGGCAAAACATTGTACCATTGTTTCACAAAAAAAACAAAAATCTTTTTGCCTATGTCTCTTTCCGTAAAAAAGTTCAGTTTCTCTTGTCGTTTCGGAAATTTTATTTTTACCAGCAGACTTGACAGATTTTGTCACGGTGGCATCAATAATTTTAGGTATTGTTGCATCTTCACCTTCATCATAAATTTTTTTTTTCGCTTTTTTATAACTCTAAAATACAATAATTTTATTTAGCTCTGCAAAAAAAATTGTTTTGATGCATCTTTATATGGATACACATAAACGGTTCGTTTATTAAAAATTAATACTTTTTTCTGAGGCTGGCAATACCTATGCACTGCAAAAATAAAAATAAGGCATGAAAACACAGCCACTTGCCTGAAACGACACTTCTGGCTTGCCTGAACAAACCAATAAAATTAGCTGTAAACTAATATAAATAATGTTTAAATTAAATTTAAGCCATAAACTCTGCAAAATATCAAAAGATGCAGTATAAATTGCACTTGTATAAAAAAGCGTAAAATTACTTTGAGTGGAATTGCATAGATAATCTCTAACTAGGCCAATGGAAAGATTTCGAAGTGTTAAGACTTATAGTAGTCGAGTGTTATTATAAAAAGTAACCATACCGTCTCTTCTGGACTGCTAGGACAGTAATCAGGATCAGCATCTGAATCATCAAATTCTTCGAATTCAGGTGATAAAGGCATCTAAAAGAAACATTAAAATTACAATTAAATTCATATTTTTATTGTTTTAATTTATTCTCTATTTCTGAAAAAAGTAAAAAATTGCAAGGAAATGATGCAGGAATTTTTTTACAAAAAGGTAAATTACCAAAAATATAATATGATCAAAATATCTCTTAAAATAAAATATTACCATTTCCTTACTACTTGGGATTAGTAAGTTTTTAACCATTTCTCGTGTGTCGTAAGGTCTGTCGCTATGGTCATAGGAAGATACGCTACGATCCTGTTTATTTGATGTGTTTAAAACAGATTCAGTGGGTGTTGTAGGATTTTCAAGCAGCAGCGTTTCAGATTCAACAGATGGTGATGGTATTGTATTTTCTAGAATACTTGGTGTACTTTCAGTCAGCGATGATAGAATTATATGATCTTGATTATTTGATACATTTTCAATCAACTTAGGGTCAGGATTTTGTGGCATGCTTTGAACTGGAGATAATGGTCTATTACAAAACCAACGTGATGTCCTTCTCTCACTGTTCGAAGAACTACTTAAGTACTGTAAAAGAAAGCTTGATTTAATATTATAAAATTCTTTTAAAAGGGGTACGGGATCCTTTAGAACTAAAAATAAATCATTTTTATATAAAATCAAAACATTTTTATGTAAGTGCAATGCAATCGGGCCCCTTAAAAACTGTAAACTAAACTAATCAATGAAATCTATTTTCCATAACATAAATTCTTGGATAACCCCAATATCTTCTGTTTTTTATTAATTTCTTATATGTTTTATTTTGTAATATAATGGAGTAAAGTATAAGCTGCACTTGTCAAAAAATCAATTATCTATAAAAATGAGTTTTCGGATAACTCCCGGTATCGTTTGTTTATGTCGCGTTTTGCAATGGAGCCCTGTAAAAAGTATGACCTGAGGTGCTAAAAAAATTAATTTTTGGATGAGCTTGGTACGTCCTGTTGTTTGACAAAGCATTGAGTCGCATTTTGCAATATAATACAGACCCTCAAAAACTAAACCAAACTGAAAAAAAAATCAATTTTTATGATAAACTTAATTATTTTTTGTAATAATCAGCTGCCTTTAGAAAGTCTAAACTAATCTGGTAAAAAAATCGATCTATCGTAAAAATTAATTTTTGGATAATCCCAGCATCTATTTTTAAACAAAGCTGTTGCTTCGCGTCTTATAATATAACAGAATCCCTAGAAAATAAAAATAGTTTAAAAAAACTAAAAAAACACGCTTTAATAATTAATCAGACTAAAAAGCGGAAAATAAATATAGTTTAAAATAATTCTTGAAATTCTTAATATAGGCAGAAAATAATAATGAACGATAAACATTAGTATTATTGTGAAAAAAGCGTGGGGCGCTTTGTGCTATATTTTTCGTATATCGAGCACTCCTCGCTTTTTTCACAATAATACTAATGTTTATTGTTCATTATTATTTTCTGCCTATATTAAGAATTTCAAGAATTATTTTAAACTATATTATTTATTTTCCGCTTTTTAGTCTGAATAATTATTAAAGCGTGTTTTTTAGTTTTTTTAAACTATATTTATTTTTCATTTTTTAGTTTGAATTATTGTTTGGAAAAAAAAATCTTTTTTAGTAGATTGAGATAGGTTAGTAGATTATTGTATTGTCAGCGGTTATTGATAAGTCTACAAAATTTAAATTAAATCTGACCGTTTAAAGTGGGTCAAAATCGGGTTCAAAGAAGTCGGTGACAAACAAACATACATACAAACCCGATAGTTTATGCCGAATTAAGAAAAGAACGATATTTGCAAATTTTTTAAAATTCTGACATATTGACAGGTGTCAAATTTTGACAAGAGGATTTTTTGCGTATTCGTCTCAACTTTCCACCGTCAATATACATACGATACATACGATCTTATAGTATTTTCATTAATATCATTTTTTTTAAACGATTTGACATATTGACAGGTGTCACATTTTGACAAGAGAATTTTTTGTGTATTTTTCTCAACTCTCCACCGTCAATATACATACGACCTTATAGTTTTTTCATTATTATAATTTTTTTTAAACGATTTGACATATTGACAGCTGTCAAATTTTGACAGGAGTATTTTTGGCTTATTTTTCCCGAAGTATCTGCTTTGAATACTATACGACCCCATTATTTGTTTCGTCAAAGTCGCTTCTTCGTTTTATATCTGACAGCTGTCAAAATTTGACAGGAAAATTTTTTGCGTATTTTTTTCAACTTTCCACCATCAATATACATACGACCTTATAGTTTTTTCATTAATTCCATTTTTTTGAAACGATTTGACAGGTTGACAGCTGTCAAATTTTGACAGGAGATTTTTTTGATTATTTTTCCCGAAGTCTCTGCATCGAATACTATACGACCCCATAATTTGTTTGGTTAAAATCGCTTCTTCGTTTTATACCTGACAGCTGTCAAAATTTGACAGGAAAATTTTTTGCGTATTTTTTCAACTTTTCACCGTCAATATACATACGACCTTATAGTTGTTTCATTAATTCCATTTTTTTTAACGATTTGACATGTTGACAGCTGTCAAATTTTGACAGAAGATTTTTTTGCTTATTTTTCTCAACTTTCCACCGTCAATATACATACGATCTTATAGTATTTTCATTATTATCATTTTTTTAAACGATTTGACATATTGGCAGGTGTCACATTTTGACAAGATAATTTTTTGCGTATTTTTCTCAACTTTCCACCGTCAATATACATACGACCTTATAGTTTTTTCATTATTATATTTTTTTTAAACGATTTGACATATTGACAGCTGTCAAATTTTGACAGGAGAATTTTTTGCTTATTTTTCCCTAAGTCTCTGCATCGAATACTATACGACCCCCTAATTTGTTTCGTCAAAATCGCTTCTTCGTTTTATACCTGACAGCTGTCAAAATTTGACAGAAGAATTTTTTTCGTGTAGATTATTGTATTGTTAGCGGTTCTTAATAAGTTTACAAAATTTAAATTAAATCTGACCGTTTAAAGTGCGTCCAAATCGGGTTCAAAGAAGTCGGTTACGGACAAACAAACAAGCAAGCAAACATACAGGTGACGCTAATGAAAGCGTCTTAAAAATAGAATGAACTGACAAAAAAAAACTGTTTTTTGAAAAAATAATTTTTTGATTACCCCGGTATCTTATTTTTTGACAAATCCTTATAATATATTGTGCTATGCGAAACAACTAACAGGATGGGCTCAACGAATAAAAAATCGGTTTTTAGAAAAAAATTCATTTTTTGGTTAAGTACCCCGATATCTTGTTTTTTAACAAATCTTTGAAATATGTTGTGTTTTGTAATAAATAGGGCCTTTTACAAAGTGTAAATTTAACTGTTTTAAAAAAATTTATAAAAAAAAAATTGTTTGACCCTCTATCTTGTGTTTTTTTGCAAATCCTTATAATATGTTGTATTTTGTAATACAACAGAGCCTCTCTAAAAGTATAAGCTGAGATGGTAAATGAATCTATATTTCATAAAAATTCATTTTTGGATGACCCCGGTATCTTCTGTTGTTTGCCAAACGCTTATAATATGACGTGCTTAATAATACAATAGACCTCTGTAGAAAATATAAACTGAACTACCAAAAAAAAAAAATTGTTGGTAAACATTTGTTTTTGGATGACCCCTGTATCTTGTTTTTGACAAATCGTCATAGTATGTTTTGTTTTGTAATATAACAAAGCTCCTCAGAAAGTATAATCCAAACTGGTAAAAAAAATCAATTTTTTGTAAAAATTAATTTTTGGATGAGCCCGGTATCTTTTTTTTTTGACAAATACCTACTTATAATATTTTCTGCTTTGTAATAAACAGAGCTCTTTAGAAAGTATAAACTAAGCTGGTAATAAAATAGATTCATCGTAAAATTTAATTTTTTGATAAGCCCGGTATCTTCTGTTTTTAGACAAATCCCTATATTATGTTGTATTTTGTGATACATCAGAGTCCCTAGAAAAGAGTAGGCTGAACTAAGAAAAAAGAAAACAATTTTTTGTAAAAATTAATTTTTTGATTACCCCGGTATCTTCTACTTTGACAAATCCTTAAAATAGTTGTACTTCGGAATACAACAGAGCCCCTCTAAAAATAAGCTAAACCAGTAAAAACACGATTTTTCGAAAAAAAATATTTTTGGATGACCCCTGTATATTTTTTTTACAAACCATTAAAATACTTTGTGTTTTGTAATAATCATAGTCATTTGAAAAACATTAGCTGAACTGACAAAAAATTCATTTTCCGTAAGAATTATTTTTTAGGTTCTCTGTATCTTCTATTTTTTGCAAAACTCTTAAAATTAGTTATAGTATTTACATTAAAACTATTTTTTAAATACTTACGTATTCTCGAGGAAACACTTCATCTGTCATGGCCGTTAAAATAAAATATAAAACACTAAAACAGTATAGCGATGCTCTCACTAGCACGGTCAAACAACAAAAGTAAAAGAATTAATCATCACAATTCTTATAAAGAGCGCAATAATAATAATGCCGGTGAATACCCGCATGAAGAGGTCGTCAAATAATCATCGGCTATCTAAAAGGACAGAAATTATATACGCATTCCGATGTTGCCAATACATGGGCCGTTAATTAAGCTATGACATGAAAGGCAAATATACGTTAAAATATACAGCGCTTGCAGCGACCTCTTCTCGCGGGAAATCACGCGTAACTAAAACTATACGAAACTTTTATACGACCGACTAAATGACGGCCGACCAAAAATTTGGCATTCGGCAAATGACGTCATCAGCATCAATTTTACATGGTTGGCTATTTGACGGCCATATATGGCCGTCGGGTGCGCCTGGCCGTCAGATTCCGTCGGGTGCGCCTGGCCGTCAGATTGAATGTAAAATGGCAATGTATGGTCGTCGAATTGATAGCGGGATATATATGTATATATATATATATAAATATAAATATATAAAATATAAAGCATTTCTAAACGCATGCATTTAACTAATTAAAATATATATTAAAACATAATTATTGTATAAGAACATAGTACAGACATACGTTGTAAACAAACAATTTTAATATTTCTCACACAACCGATAAAAATTATCAAAACAATCCATCCGCTGTGGCTGTGTCCATATACTCCCGAACTGAATAAAAACAGTGTCGGCGAAGAGATTTTTTAATCACAGATTTAAATTTTGAATGACTAAGCAGCTTTACATTTTCAGGAAGTGCATTATACAGGGAGATATTAATAGAATTATCCTTGGCCTTCTTGTAGCAACATTTTTTAGGTCTGATTAAGTCAGAGCCTCTAGTTGCGTAGTTATGAAAATTTGAATTTAAGGAAAAACTATTCTTGTTTTTATGAGTTTCGAGCAGTTGATAGTATATATACAAAGAAGGTAGTGGCATAATTCCAAACCTCTTAAAAAGGGGCTGACAGTGGTCAAAGTAACCAGCATCGGCAATTACACGAACAGCTTTTTTCTGCTGTCTAAAAGCTTTAATGGCCGATGAAGAATTGCCCCACAATATGACACCATAACTCAAGTGGGCATGAAAAAGTGCGAAGTAAACAGTTAAAAGGGTAGATGGATTAACTGAACTTTTTAATCTCCGCAGGACAAAGGTAGTGGATGCTAGTTTGTTTGTCAGACTATTAACATGTGCAGACCAGTTTAATCGATCGTCCAGTGTAATTCCCAGTAATTTTGCCGATTTACCACACGTAAAAGTATTATTGGTAGAAAAAACAATACGCTGCGTTTTTTCAAGATTAGGTTGTAGGTCATTATTTGTAAACCAGTCGTGGGCTTTAGATTCCAAAGATGACATGCTCCGTGGTATACTCAGAATGTCCTCATCGGATGTAATAAATGAAGTGTCGTCCGCAAAACAAGTACATTTATTTGGGGCTAAGTAATGGCACAAATCATTGATATATACAATAAATAAAAGCGGACCGAGGACAGAACCCTGCGGTACGCCGCTCTCAACAGGCCTAAACGATGACCTCGATTCCCCGAGTTGGACACATTGGTATCTGGATTTTAGATAGGAAGAGATTAGATTGAGAGGAAGACCCCGAACACCATACCTTGAAAGTTTTGTCAATTAGAAGACCATGAGAGACGCAGTCAAGACCACGTGCTCACCCCTTTCAAGGCTCTCGACCACATCAAATATGACCTTCGATACAGCTTGCACAGTGGAGCAGTGTTTGCGAAACCCAAATTGGTTGTCGTTAAGACATTTTATTGAATTAAAATAGTCAGTCAGCTGATGTGCAATGAGAGACTCAAAAATTTTTCCCAATATGGGCACTATTGATATTGGTCTGTAATCACTCGCCGTATCATGATCACCCTTTTTAAAAATTGGGACAACTTTAGTGAGTTTAAAAGGTTCAGGGAATTCCCCAGATTCAATGCATTTATTGAAAAGAAAAGTCAAAGGCTTAATAATATAGCCGCTAAGATCTTGAGCCAGAACACTGGTAAATTCGTACAGGTCAGCAGAGTGAGATTTTTTAAGTTTATTTATTGTATCGAGCACTTCAGTCTCCGACACTGGACGTAGAAAGAAAGATGAGGATTCTAAAGGAATTTTTAGTAAACATTCAGTCTGTACAGACTTGGTTGCAGAAAGTACATTTATGATATTCTTTGCAACCGTAACAAAAAAATTATTAAATTCATCGGCAGATAAAGATGATTCCGGCTTATCAGCCTTATTACAAGAATTTCTCTCACCATTCACAATTCTCCAGATATCCTTAGCTTTGTTATTAGATAAATTAATAAAATTATCGTGAGCTGTTTTTTTTGTCTCCTGCACACATTTTTTATATTTCCTGTTCAACGTTCTATAAACCGCTAAATGTTCCTCGTTTTTAGAGGAATGATAGATAGTTTGTGCCGCGCTTACTCTATTTCTCATTATTTTAAGGTCATTATTAAACCAGTTTATTTTGTTTTGTTTATTTTGTTTGGTAGTTATTAAAGGAAGATTACTAACTACTAATGATTTAAGACAGTTTAGTAAAATGGAGGACATGCCGTTTACGTTAGGGGCCGAATAAAACTCATGCCAATCCTGGCCTGCAAGAGATCGCTGAATTTTTTCAATGCCATGGTGCGTAACCTTTTTGAATTTATGTGGTTTTGCATTGTATTTAACTTTAGTGTTAACAGAGATGTACTGACCATAATGATCGGATATCGCAGGATTTATTACCGCAGTAGAGAAAGAATTACCATTTAAATTTGTAATTATATTATCGATGCAAGAAGCAGAATGATGAGAAATCCTAGTACTTTCAGATATAGTTATCGTCAAACCAAAACTGGTCACAATATTTTGAAAGTTAGATAAATCATTGGAGGGTTTATTAAAATGGATGTTAAAATCACCTGCAATAATAATTTTTACATACTTACAGGATACAGCAATAAGCAATTGCTCAAATTGATCAAGAAATGATTGAACATCACGATGGCAGGATCTATACAAACAGACAATTAAAATTCTATGGGGAAGAAGCTCAACTGCACAAAACTCAGCCACCATCTCCAATACAAAGCTGCTCACGTCAAGATGTTTACAAATTAACCCCGAGCGGGCATATATGCACACACCACCATGGACATGACTTGATCTACAGAAAGAAGATACGAGGTTATAACCTGTTATATTATAATTGGACAAAGTTTCACGACTGGTTTCCCAGTGTTCACTAAAGCACAGGATTTCAAAATTGTTTATATCCATATATAGTGAGATATCATCCAGTTTGTTGGAAAGTCCCTGCACGTTAAGATGAAAAACTGCCAAGTTTTGGCATATGTCAGATGATCTGGATATTAACCTAGATTGGTTAATCTCTTCTTCATGTGAAAAAACTTATTTATTCTTGTTCCAGTGGCCCATCTACTAGGCTCAAGAAACTTAGAAATATTCTTCTCAAAAACACCTTTCAACTTTAAAAGAGGAGTACTCTTCGGGATATTTAGCCGTCAACTTCTCACATATCACTTCAGGAAACTGAGGTTTTAAGTAACTTTGTAGATTTTGCACGGTAGTAGAAGGGTGCAATTTAAAGACATGAAAGTAAGACGTGGATGGGATTGCTTTAATTAGCTGAGAATCATCCCCAGAGGGGTTGCCAGTTCCAACAATGGTGCGATGTTGTCTTCTACGTCTCCCTTTAACAATTCTCCAATTTTTTGGGTCGTCCCCATCGAAAGTGTCGCAAAGGTTTATAATTTCATTAGCCTTTTGTTGAGTAGTCGCCTGATTTAGGGCAGCTGCCACCTCCCGATAACTGATGGAACAAGCCTTTGCTGTGGGCGGGGCCTGATGCTGACCCGCGTTGTTTTCCACCATTGAATGAGATACCCGAGACGTAGATGGCACCGCATTATTGGCACGGGAGGCTATCTGATTAGAATTTTTAGAAGTAGCGAAATTATTGGTGTTAGTTCCGCCGTTGACGCCCAGAGATGTCGTACCAGCTGAGCGACCAATGGAGGTTTGAGACTTGGCTAAGCTACTAATAGTACCATTGTTATTTTTTAATATTTGATTTAAAAGATCATTGTGATTGCGTAATGCTTCAATAGTTATATATTGGTTCGCTATTACCTTGTCTTTTTATTGCGAGATTTCCTTGAGATATTCTATTTCCTTGCATGCATTAATCTTTTGATCGATCACTGTATTTACACTGTCACTCGATAGTACCGTATTGTTAAGATCGTTCTCAGAACATGTATTACACTTCGTTGACCGAGTCTCACGTAATTCCTGAGCGAACTCTATTAGAACACCATTCGTTACATTTTCCGGTAGCGAGTTAAGGGTTAATAAGTCAATTAGCTCTGACTTTTTTAATTTATTTAACTCCGCGACTAACAAAACAACATCACTGGCCGCCATCTTTGCCGTAGAGCATTGTTACTCGTAGTACCCTCGTTACTTTGCATGAGGTCATTATCGGTATTATTTAAAGGAATGAGGAATGAAAATGTCATAATCGTATCATCAATAATATCCAACAAGTCTTTTAGTTCATCTAGACTGCTACAAGTAAATGGTGTTTTTAATTTTGACCCAGAAATACTAAGAGATTGGCCATATAAAAAGGTTGCTATTTTTAAGTTATTATAGATGATAATTGCCCAAGTTATACAAGGTCCAGGATTATATTCAAGCCTAAATAAAGTTATTTTATCTTCATTTTTTACGGAGAACCAGCCGTCCTTTAGAGTAAAATTTTGAAATACATTTAAGAACTGTTCAAAGTTTTCAAAACTTGTGTTGTTCTTATGGCTATCATACTTTACTCGGCTTTCTTTAATTGCTTGTAAAAAATGTAACTCCTCAAGTTCCCTTAATTTTTGGTCTTTACTTTTACGAATATGAACAGCTTTCGATAAATATTGAAGACAATTTGGAAAAATTGTTGGGATGCTGTTTTCTGCTAGTCAAGGCCTATTTAGATCAATTGAAACAATCTTACCTGTTTTTGGGTCTTGTTCTGAATGATTCCAAATTATACTACCTTTATCAAAATGTTGTTCACAAACTTTCGTGTTTTTGTTTGGGACTAAATCTTTTCGCGGAATGGATCTTAACCATTCTGGCTGTAAAAGTATGTCCTTTGGAAAGCCGAAAACGCGAACTTTTGGTCTAATATCGTAGTTTCCACTACACCCGGGAACACAGCACTTATAGGGCATTTTATGTTTCAATTCTCCGACACTCACTAAAAAATCTTACAACAAATCACAAGTCCTTTGGAAAGCCGAAAACGCGAACTTTTGGTCCAATATCGTAGTTTCCACTACACCCGGGAACACAGCACTTATAGGGCATTTTATGTTTCAATTCACCGACACTCACTAAAAAATCTTACAAAAAATCACAAAACTTATCACTTAAAGCAAAAAAACTAACTTTCAATATTTGATCGTTGTTTTCTAGTTTTAGCCGTGTCTGTCTACTGTCGAAAGTTACGTCAAATTTGAATTTTAAGTTGGTTGGAATTGACCGCGAACTGACCCATGGTTCTTTATCCTAAGTACGCTTGCCAAAAGTAAGACAGAGACAGAACCAATACTTATAAAGACAGAGAGATAATAATTTACCTGGACGAGCAACTTCTTTTCCTCAGCAACAGTGTTGTCAGCTTTAATACAAAATAGTCAATTGGTTGCGACAAAACTTAACAAAATGATTTGATTCATTGATTCATGACCATAATGTAATGATTTTTCTCATTTGTTTTTAAAATTTTAATTTCTTTTTACTATAAGGTTTTTATTTTTTTTTTGTTTGACAATTTTCAGACATTGTGTTAAAATTCTACCCTATCGCTAAAAGTTTTTTTTTCAAATTTTAAACTGGCAACAAGGCAGTGAGACAAGGCGACCAAATAAATATAATGATTAAAACAAGACTGACAGCCGATTCATAAATTGACTGGCGATCTTTACAATATAAATCTTATGAAGGAAACTTAAGCCTAGTATATGTGACGTCACGTTAAATTTACGGCAAAGCACTGAGGCCTTTGTATTTAAGATGGTATTGGTGTAATACGTTTTATATGTTTTGAGTAAAAATGCACCTTTCCTCCATCGTCTAGTTTCCAAAACTGGGAGTGAATGTGGTGTCTTTCCTCCTTAGTTATAACTTGTAAACACTTAAAAACACAGTTCTCTGTACGATATGTTTTAGTTTAAACCGCCCTAGCTGGCTTTATATTTCCTTTAGTATCCAGGTATTCTTCCCCTTTTTGTCTCTTATATTTTCTTACATTTTGCTTCCAATCTGGTGGATTTCTAAGTCGTTTTCGAGTCAGTTTTTTCTTAGCGTCGTTAGTTTCTTGGTCGACATTGGCAACAATCTCGGGGTTCAGCAAATTTTCTTGTTCAGCATTTTCAGGTATAGCGGTTGTGTTATTATTTTCCTCAATGATATTCTCGATAGCCAATATAGTTCTTTCTGGCCTTGGACTTTCAGTACCCAATCTTAAAATGTTGGACTTTTGAGTGCTAACAACAGTAAGTTCTCCATTTTGACCAATTTCGGTTATTTCTAATATAACTTCATTGGTTTCATCGGGTTCATAATCCAGAGCTTGAATTATTTCATTTAAATCACTGAAAAGAAAAACGGGCATTCAGTCTAGACCTAGACTATCTACGATGGATTTATGATTCATCATGGTGTATTATTGATTATTGAAAGCTTAATATTATTGAAAGCTAAATAGTGTAAGGGAAAAAAACCACAGTTTCTATATTTTTAAATGAATTGAGTTTAAACTTTGTAACACCTTAATATGAGGGGTTGTGTATAATAAGTTATATTAAAATAATTATTAGATATCTAGGCGAGACAGTTATGATTCAAAAAGAAAAAGTGTCAATGCATCATCTTAGCATGGGAGTAGGGTAAGATGACGCACTTTGAAATTATAAGAAATGTTACGGTAAACAGCAGAATATTCAAGATAAAAAAATAGAAATGCGAATTTATTAAAAATATATTTATCATAAAATGTATATTTATTATGTCGCACTAAAGAAAACTAAACTGAAAATCGTATATTCTATAGTTTTTTATCAAACATAGCAAAAATACGGATATATAAGGAATAAAAGTTAAAATATTCTAACGTTTTTTTGCAATAAATAACAAAATAATCCCTAACACAAAAAGCAAATGTTTGTTTCTGTTAATAACAAAAGTCACATAAAAAACCCCTAGGAAAACACGTGCGTCAACTTGGCTATGCGTCGTCTTTGCCGAAATTACGCCATTGAAAAAATATAATTATAAAACAAAAACTATAAGTGTTAAAAACCTGACAATTACAAGAATCCAATAGGGATGCAATCAAGGATTGTGTGATGCACGCAAAACATCATATTAAGTATATTAAAAAAAGGACTTTCCGCATGCACGTTATTTTACTAATTCTTATAACAGCTACCCACGTTTTCACTTTGGAAGCCTTAGAGCGACTAAAACGCTAGTACGCGCCAGTACGCGGGCTTCCGGTTATAGCGGCGTGCTTGTATACGAATGACAGACGCGCCAAAATTTAAATCTAAATTTTATCGCGTATTATTAAAGAGATATCGCAATGCGTCATCTTCGCCCACTGCGTCATCTTAGCCCACTCTCCCCTACCAAATTTGAGAGTGATATCACAAACCGTTCCAAAGTTATCGAGTAAGCATACTTCTACACACACATACCACACACAACAATCTTGACAAATAATAAATTGTTCTAGCTTCCCCTAAAAAATCTTACAAAACTTATTTAAAAACCTTATTTAGATTTTCTGATAACAAAACATTACCTTACTTATTATTGCAAAATTCGTTAAGCTAATTAAAAGATACAAATTACAGGTACATTAAACAATGCTCTAGCCACTACCAAAAACTTACAGCCGTTTGAAATTTTAGGTTAGGTTACAGTTAAATGCAAATTCAATTTTATCGATTTATTTCAGTTTGTACTTACTTCCATGCTTCAGTCGGACAACTTGATGGTTTACTGCGAGGAAGAGAGCTTATTTCACTTTCCATTGAATAAATAATATTTAATCTAGTACTAATTAATGTAATAAACTAAAATCTATGTACGGACAAGAAACTGAGCCGGCTACACAAAGAAATAAAACTTTATTAACCTAATGCTGGAAGGACATAAAACAATATAATTCTTAATCGTGTTTAGGGGATATAGAACAATTTCATATTATATGTGGCTTATAGAACATGATAATTCTTAATATTGAAGAGAACAAGATAATTCTTTAAAGTAGTGTATTTTTTTGGGATATATAACAAAAAATTACTGAAAACTTCCATAAACATCAAGATAATATTACGATCTTAACGGATATAGAACAAGCTAATTTTTTAAAAAATGTTGGTGTATATAAGTCCATATTGTGAAAAATGGACATAGAACAAGATAATTCTAGGGTGACGAAATACTGGAGGAAGGGATGTACCAACAGCGCTTATTATGCCAACAAAAGTAACCAAAACTCCCCTTTCGTCTGAAGCTATCTGCCCAACCTGCTTTTTCCCCTTGGTGGAAACAACTTTAATGGGCCTCATCACTGTAGTAATACCAGTTTCATCCAAATGTTTTCAGCGGTAAATTGATATTTTTCCAGAACAGGTATATTTGGTGAAAAATTCCTCCACAATAGGTTTATTAAACGCCATAGATCGGCTCAAGCTGGTGCTTTCTGGTTTTCGTAATGATAGATCGGAATGTCGCCTCATAAAACTTAACAGCCAATCTTGACCTAAAATGTAATAAAAACCTTAGTTAATTTGGAAAGGCATGGCGTAAAAACTAGACAAACCTGCCATTTGATGGGTTTCCCAGTTTTTAGGTATCTTACAGGACAATGACTTGGCAAACTGAAAGGCAATCATTTTAATTCGCATATATGACAGTCCATATTGAAGATCTGATGACTTTTTAATATACTGACATAGTTCAGCTTCTTGATCCATGGTAAAAATTTGTTTAACAGTATATTTACTGCTATACTTGGTTTAAATAAGGGTGGCAGAGCCGGAAAACTGTTTTTAAAAAACTTTATTTTATTACAGTATGAACCAAGATTCGAGAAAGAATTAATAACAATGCAATTTGACCTATATCTATAACGTTGCATAAAAGTGCAGTGTTGACGGTTTCTTCTGAATCATCGTGGATCCTCTTCACATAACTCCTCCCTCCTTAAGCAGAATACATAAGGGTTGATATGTTTTCGGTACTTTGATCGGTCTCTATTGATTGCGCAGCTTGATTTCTTCTTCTTAGGTAGATTTTCGCCGAAATGTAGCATACTAGCATTATGAAGGCTACTGTAGTAAGGGTGCTTATGAAACTCCAACCAACAGGGTGGATTTAGAATTTCTTTGGGATTTCCATAGATTTCGCCTTTTCTTGTAGGTCGCGAAAAAGCCCGACTCCGCAGGAGGAGGGCATTTTCGTAAAATATGAAAACAAACGATTGCAATTTGTAAAAAAAAACACATTGAATAAAAAAATTATCTGGTTATTTTTATGCACGAGTGTAATTTATTTGAATATTTCCCAAATTAATTAAGAACTCGAATAAAGTAAATTTAAATATTTTATTTAACAGAAAATACTAACAATAAAATTAAAATGCTTAAAAATTACAAGAATTGCAATGAAAAGTACAATTATTGTAATTAACAATATTTTGCTTTGAATTCGTAGACATGGTGGTTGATGCAGTCAACGAGCGAGAGCTTATTTCGGCGGGGGACTCTCTTGAGCTTGACGGTTGGTCATTGTCCCGCATTTTTTCAATCAAAAGCATATGGTGGTTCTCATCCATCTGAATGTAAGGCGTCAGTGACTTGGTATTTGAGTGTCCACTTAGTTTAATTAACTGTTGTTCTCCAACACCTTTTTTGGCAAGTTTTGATACGGCGGTTGCTCGTAAGCTATGAGTCGTCAGTTTGATATTTTTATTGGTGAGGCCTGACTTTTCCGCTTGTGTAGAGGTCCATTTATTCATCAAATTTCGTCCAACCGGTATGCTTTTTCACCATTTTCCTGATTGCCAGAAAGGATTCACGGTGAGAAAAAGTCGTTTACATTTTATTGCTTGCCTTTTCTGCATGAATTTCTTATATAGTCGGATAGGGCAGATGTTCGGGTTTACTTTATTCCTGACCAACCATTTCGAGGATGCGCAGGGCTTATCTCCTCCTTGAGTAGTCTCTACTATTTTGATGAATTCGTCGTGCTTTAGAAAAACTGAGCTTTGTTTTCTTTTTTCCGGCTCCTGCTGTAGTTGTTTCCGCTTAGCATTTTTGGCATCACGGAATGATTTGAACTGAATGTCACTGAATGGGTTGAAAATAATATTGTAATCTCTGTGATACTTATTCATCAACAATTTAGCGGTAACATTCCATATAGTTTTGTCAGTATAATCTTTATAGTCCTCACCATTTTGCTTTTTCATATTAAACGCCCAGTCCTTCAAGATATCTGCCAGTTTTGAAACATTAGTGTTTTCATCAAGAACGTGCCCCCTTTCCTTGCAAAAACACATGAACTGCCGCCAAATATAGTCGTGATTTGATGTAGTATTCTTTGGAATGGCTTCTGTTATTTTCTGCTCTATTTCGAGGATAGATTCTTCGCCAAACCGAGACATTTTTGTAGTAAAATTACGTCTACGGAAAAGTTCAATAGCGTTGTTTACAAAAAAACAAAAAAATGTACGTTGCCACAGGTTATCCCAATGCAAAGAGATAGTTATTAACAATTCTTGACAAAATGAAAGGAAAACATTCGTTGACATTGACTTTTTTCTCTGCTGTCACTTAATAAGATGACGTTAATTGTCAGAATATTACATTTTTTGACGTTTGTTAACAATAAAATCCCGCTTTGACGTTTCGTCAACAATATAAACTTGCGATGCAATTTTCGATTTCTGGCAGTGCTGTTTTCAGGGGTAAGTGCACAAGTGCATCAAAATTACCGATAATTTTTGAATGAAATGTGTTTTTTTATAATTGCAAGAGTTTGTTTTCATATTTTCGCGAAAAAGCCCGACTCCGCAGGAGGAGGGCATTTTCGTGAAATATGAAAACAAACGATTGCAATTTGTAAAAAAAACACATTGAATAAAAAAATTATCTGCTTATTTTTATGCACGAGTGTAATTTATTTGAATATTTCCCAAATTAATTAAGAACTCGAATCAAGTAAATTTAAATATTTTATTTAACAGAAAATACTAACAATAAAATTAAAATGCCTAAAAATTACAAGAATTGCGTCGTGCGAGTGTCCACTTAGTTTAATTAACTGTTGTTCTCCAACACCTTTTTTGGCAAGTTTTGATACGGCGGTTGCTCGTATAATATTAAATAAGATGACGTTAATTGTCAGAATATTAAATTTTTTGACGTTTGTTAACAATAAAATCCCGCTTTGACGTTTCGTCAACAATATAAACTTGCGATGCAATTTTCGATTTCTGGCAGTGCTGTTTTCGCTGTAATTTTGCGAAAATTGCATTTCTCTTATGGGAACTTTAACATATTAGGAAATATTCATATATATTGACGTGCTAATTTCCAAAAAAAAAATATATTAAATATTTAAGTAGTAGTAAGTAGTCCATGTTCTTATGTTAATATACAGGGTGTTCCTAAATATGATGTAAATACGAAAATAGGTAATTCTTTGGCTTATTTAATGACTAAAAATTCATATAAACATAGGTCCGCAAACGCTTCGTTGCCGATCTACAGGGTGTTGAAATTTCAAGATTTTTTTAGTTTTTTTCTTTATAGCTCTTGTAGTTTTTGAGATATTTAGCTATAATTTGGAATATAGGTTACGCTGTAGGACTTACATCATTGGGCATACCAAATGGTTTCAAGAATCTACAGGGAGATATTTTTTCAGGGGTCATGCCTTCTTTTCTCCCCATAACCTTTTCTTCGGTGCGCGGCTGGTGGATTCTAAAAAAAAATGCATTTTTGTTTTGTTCTAAAGAATTTTAATCTCTTGTAGTTTTTTTGTATTTACCACCGTTATCGATAAAAAAAATAAAAGGTTTTTTGTGTTTCCCTAGATGAAATTAAAATTTTTTAAATAAATTGGTCTAGTATGCCTTGGCTTTATTTGGGTAATCTCTTATTTTTATTAATTTTGACAGTTCGCATTTGAAATATTAATTTTTGTCCACAAGTGTTTGTAAATTAAAGGTTTAAATTTTAAACTGTAGGGTCCCACTTGACCAAAACATGCCGCTGTGATGCCACAGCTATATGTTACCGTCACATGTTTTATCACTGAGCTTAGTTCAAAGAAGTCACCGAGATGCCCCCAACTTGCACTAATGTCCGCGTATTTAAAGAGCGAATATACCACATAGGGATGAAACGTAGCTCTTTCACAGTGACGTAGCGTTATCTCTTGTGGATACTTGCTTTGACAAATGGAATCCATCATGGCGCTATCTCTGTGATATGTCTGTTTTAAAGAATAATTGCATTTAATATGTGACTTTTACAGATGTAATCTATTGCAGTTACACTTCTAAGATGAATATAGCATACCCATATTTTAGTACAGTGATATAGTTTGGTGGCATACTTTTTGCGTCCGTAATTAAAATTGTTAATTGCTATAAATTAGGTATCTCTAATTTTGTGATTTACTTTAACTCCGCCATTATGTCATCGTTCTAAATCCAATTTATAAATGTTAAAAGTGTACAATTATTCACGAACAATCATATCCAATAGAGTATAATAGATAATAATTTATTTTTCTATGGTAAAATAATTATTAGGTTTTTCTTCAAATTTACAAAAAAAAAGGGTTTTAAGTATCTTTGGGTCATTTTTTCTAGAATAATACCAATTTTTACAAGCTGCGAAATCTTTTGTAGATTTCCCAGGATGTGAAAATACCTTTTTTTCTATTTAATAATGACAAAAAGAAACCTATAAGCACTTTTTCTCTGTAAATTTTAAGAAAAACCTAAAAAATATTATACCATACAAATATTAATTATTATTCTATTATACGATTTATTATTTATTGATTATGGTTGTCCGTGAACAATGGTATAATTTTAACATTTACATATCCAATTCAGAACGATGCTACATTGGCGGAGGTCAAGTAAATGACAAAATAGATAGACGGATTTTAGTAAATCAGACAAATCAGCGAGTAAGAATAAAGATATATATGTATATACTTCAGTAATTGCTCCAAGCAAGAAAACATATGCATATGAAATTCAATATATATATATATCTTAAAAAGAAAAGGCGGATTCAGAAATAAAACGAAAAACTTTCAGAACACTCTATTATTTATTACACTCAGTTCCAAAAAAAGTGACGCACTTAATTTTTGATGCAACTTTGTAGCTTTGTCATTTCTGAACGAATGGACCGATTTTTATTTTTTTTCCATTTATTGATAGGTAATTCCTTTACCTTTAAGAAAAAAATAAACTGGTAGAAATTTTTTCAAAGCGCCCTGAATGATAGTGGAAAAACTCAAGCCATGTTATTTTCTTAATTTTTGATTCACCCTGTGCGTTAATCAAGTAAATGTATAGAAAGCGCCTACACTCTATACATATAAAAGTCGCTTCTTTTACGAGCATTTTGATTTTTTGTTCATTAATTTATTTCTAAAATTGTCCAAATGACAGCTTTTTTGCTGAAACCTTACGTTTATTCCACAAATGTAAATTGAATCGTTTACCAATGATGAGAAACGATAAGAAACCTAATTTCTAGTATGCCGCGTAGATTAGAAGCTCTTAGAGTTGCTAGGGGAGGCAAAACACGGTATTAAGCAGTTATTCTGGGTTATAATTTTGTGTTTAATAAAAATGTTTTTAAAATTCGTATCTGTTAAAAACTATTTCTCGGTAAATTCATAAAGTTGGTAATATGCAAGGTTTCAGCAAAAAAGCTATAATTTGGACAATTTTAGAGATAAATTAATGAACAAAAAATCAAAATACTCGTAAAAGAAGCGACTTTCATATAGAGTATAGGCGCTTTCTATACATTTACTTGATTAACGCACAGGGTGAGTCAAAAATTAAGAAAATAACATGGCTTGAATTTTTCCACTATCATCCAGGGGCTTTGAAAATTTTTTTACCAGTTTATTTTTTTCTTAAAGGTAAAGGAATTACCTACCAATAAATGGAAAGGAAATAAAAATCGGTCCATTCGTTCAGAAATTACAAAGCTACAAAATTGCATCAAAAATTAGGTGCGTCACTTTTTTTGGAACTAGTGTATTATTTTTACTAATTTATACTTTTTAACCAGTGGGCTGGTTGTGATTTAAATTATTATTATTTGTTTCTTCTCTACATAGCCTTTGCTTGCCCTGCCTCACCCAATCGCTTACTACCTCCTCAAATGTTTTTTCTGTATATTCCGGCCCATTAACAGCCTCTGCAACAATACAAATTGATGCATTGGTAAATAAATCTTTGGTAACTACATTTTATTAATATTTACACAGAAATGTTAACATAGCCTTTATGAAGGTAATTCAGATAGATACTTCACAAATTAACATATTTATATGTTTTTATATAAACAAATATGGACGGTTATTTTATTTTTACAATTAGGCACAGTAGAATAAAGCATATGATTAGCAGTAACAGAAGTGTACAAAAAATTTTAATTTATTAAATCGTACTGCTATAGCATAGCAAAAATAAAAAAAAACATTAAACACTGTTATTTATAACTTTGTGTTAATAAATGGCTTTTAGGATTAGCAAAAATCAAAGCAAACCTTATATTCTTGTCCAACGTATCGGAAAATATTTGCCCTTAGGACTTTGAAACAACATTTTTTAAAGAAATCGCATGTCCTTAGTTCTGATAAGTAAAAAAAAAAAACATGTCCCCTCATAGATAAAAGAATTCCATTTAAGACACTATACTGTTTCTAAAAGAATTAAACCTACTATTTGTAAAAATGTACATATAAAAACATTTATAAAATTATCTATAGCTATAGGTATTATGTAAATTTGTGTTTCATTTTATCCTGCAATCCTACAACATATTTAACTACAGAAAATACTATTTGGCAAGCATGGTCAAATATTTGGTCGTTGATGCCGCCATTCTTTTGTGTGTACAATTGATACATACCTTGTACTGCAGAGATTAATTTTAAATTAGAAATTTTAAAATTTTTTCTTTGTCCGTGCCAACTGCATTTTGCTGTTACTGCATTCGTTAAGACTTTCCTCAATATTCTTATTATCTTTTCTTTAAAGGTGTTTCCACCTACTGCTTTAAGAAACTGGACCTGAAATCAAACAAAAAATATACAAAAAACTAAAATATTAGGACAATGTTTTTTTAAATTTTATTCTTGAAATTTTAAAATTATTAGTTATCGAGATTGTCAGAGACCTACCCCAATTCCTCAGTAATAAGCAGGAAATATGTAGAGTGCATTAGGCGAATTTTCGACCCGAAGGCGCCCAATAGTGCAACACTTGTATTTGCATGGTAATTTTAATAATATATGTATATTATAATGTCGCGCTCCTGCGCGAAAAAAATACACCGCACAGAAAATAGGCTTCTTTTAGGCACAACTATGAATAACACCATAAAAAAAATTTAAACTTACCAAGCAATAATATATAGGTTCTTGTAATAATAATTCTTCAAATTCCTGCAACTTTTCAATATTCTCCAAAGGCAGAAATGGATTAATGGAACTTAAATGTCTGGGATCTGGATTAGCTTTATCCACAATATTTTTACTGTTAACGGCTAAATATAACTCAGCAATCATCTTGTGTGTTTTAGCAAATTGCTCTAAAATAAAGAGAGAGCGATAGAAAACAAAACATTCTGATTTATTGATTACTAAAATATTTTAACTAAAAGAATAAATGCTTGCTGCTGCTAAATAATTGTTAATAATCATAAGAAATCGTCACTTTAAGCCCGACTTATAAGTAAATTACTATATTAGCATATTAGAGTTATTACCTTTAATAAATTTCTCTAATTCTTCCAGTTTTTTATCTGAAAACAAAATTATTATTAACAAACGGAATAAAAAATAAAGAAACTCAAAAAGTGACATATGCTGTTACTTATTAATATATAAACCTATGTACGTATTTTAATTCAATGGTTCATTAAATCAATTATTACAAAATAAATATTCTCATTTATATAAGTACATACCATTAGGTAACACCCAGTATATAGTCTACAATACTTAAAAATTATTTACGTCCAAGTTTATTTTAAAAGAGACCGAATACAGTACCTGTGGAAACATTAACAAATGATAAATCCAAATCTTGCTCCACGACTGTAATATCCTACAAAAAAAAATTACATTATAGTTTTTCTGCTAACGTATGCCTACAATTATTCTACCAGCAAATAAAATATTTCCACTAAATTGGCTATAAAATTAAAGCATGTAACAAAATTTTTATTTATATCGAAATCTTGTTTAATCAACTTTATTAAAATAGTTGCTGTAATAGAATGCATGGAAAATCGCTCGCGTTAATTGTATGGACGACAGCGAAACGATTTTGTTTGGTATGGTAGTCGTTAACATTTGAAGTTTATTATCACTTACTTAATTATAAAAAATTGTAGATATACCTTATTCACCGACATCTGGGTACATAAAACTTCCGAATTGGTTACTACTAGTGGATCAGATTCCTAAAAAAAAGTTAATAGTGATAAATCATAACTTGTTGTTTTAGCAATGGGATTCTTAAAATCAAGAATTTTTTTATATAGGTTTTGCCATTGAATTTTGTTCAGCAATTCTCTTTATATAAAATCCAGAAAACCAGCAGAGTTCTGGATACCTATGATTACCATATATTAATTTAAAAACAGTTCTTACAACTTATTAGTTGTTGCTAGGTAAAACCAGGAAACCAAATTATACAACATTCTTATCATCGCTGAATTTAATTTCCTGATATGCCTATATGTTTTTTTTATTTAAGTTTGAAAACTATGACAGAAATAATTTTACAGTAAATTAAATCAGTAAAAGTAAAAAAATTACAAACAAATTCAGTAGCAAAAAAAACCGGAAAACTAAAATAAGTGGTTAAATATAAATAACACGACAAAAGTGGTTTTAAAGTATGATACCATACAACAAAACTTATACATTCATGGTCACTTTCTATTATATCTGAACCTTTTTCCTGGTTCATAACTGCATTAGATACCTAAAACATATGAGTTCAGGAATTTAATTTTTTTAAATATGAATACGTATATTCTATTAGTCCTTTTAAAATTTTTTACTTTCCTAAAAGTATCACAATATATTTTAATAAAGTAAGAGGGTTATATTTATAAGAATTTAAGTTTCTGAAAAAAAAAAATTAATATACATAATTGCTTTGAGGATAACAAGAGCGTGTTTAGAAAATATATTTTAAAATTTACCTTATCGTATTTGGATTGACTAAATACACCATCAAAAAGTGGAAACTCTGGAAGCCGAGTAAGTTGACGAGTTAATTCTAAAAACACAAATGTCTGTATTAGTTTGTTCTGCAGATTAGTGCTTTTTTTGTGTAGATGTGTTATATTAAGGATAAAATCTAAAGTTTGGTTAAACCTAGGGTTAATTAGTTAATCAATTTTTACTTTTGGTCTATCCAAAAAACTTGCCATGGATTATTTTAATAAACAATAGTTAAGTCAAAGTGTAAACTAGATGGTACAAAATTTTTATTTCTATTTTTTTACCTCTTGTATGTTCTGCCTCACTGTCGTCAATGTCAGATGTGTCAGACGATACTGCTTTCTGTTTCTTTTTCCTCAATCCTCTTCCCTTTTCATTTTCGGAACTGCTGAATTCATCGGCTCTGCGTCGAGCTAAATTGTAATTTTCTAAAAGTAACGACACACTCAATCAATCGTTAAAAGTTAGTCTATGAATAGTAAAGTGTTTAAATTAATATTAACATAATTATTACATATTTTACAAGTTTACCATATACATTAAGAATGAGTACAGGATACAATTTCCATTTTCCATCAATTTTGTTTGGTGGTGTACTCTTGGATATCAGGCTGCTAATGTCCTTTTTTAAGGGCCACCAGCATTGGTTGTTTCCTTCTAAACAAGTTGATGGAACTTCTGATACGGCATCATCTTCTTGTAAGAATTTGACAATGGTATATGCCATGATAAATTGAGAAAGGCCGAATGTTAAGCTGTGACTACAAAAAATGATGACCATTAATGATATTATGCATAATATGCATGGAAATAAGATCACTACCACCAGATTTATTTAAACATAATTTTTTTTTTATTGCAAATAGTTTTTATAGTGTCAGTGAATTTTTAAACTATGACTTAACAAACACTATTTTAATTTTAAATGTGAATGTATACTCAATATTTTTAATTTTGTGGTGTATTTTTCTAAATGTATAATACGTTGTTTTGAATATTGTTAATTTGACCTGTGTAAATGTTTTATTTTATTTAGCACCAATAAATTATGATTATATCTAACTAAAAATACTAAATTACCTATAAACATTTTTTGTAAGTTAGACATTAGGGATGGCTAAATGAATAATAGGAATCACTACACTCTCTAAAACAGACACTGGTAACCGCATACACTTAAACTTTACCTCAGAGATAGAAATTTTTTTATCCTCTGAAAAAGAACTATTTGTTATTTTCTTGATAGAAATAAAATCAGGGAGTTTCGGATCTTTAAAAAAGGGTTCATTGGCAGTGCTAATTTCACCCTCTAGGTAAATATTATTATCATCTCTAACAATTGAATTTATAAGCATTACTTTTGAACTTTTTAAAACACAAACATTATTGGGAGTTTTTGCTGTAAGATGCATGTTTGATGACAATTCAATAATTTTTTTTTCAAGATTGCTTTTATTAGCATTAAGATCTCTTTCTTTGATTCTATTAATTATTTGCTGCAAAGGCCTACAAGAAGTCTTAGTTCTAGATTTTATTTTACCCAAAAAATTTTCAAAAGGAAATGTGCTAAAATCGTCTAATGGCCCATGATTTTTAACATCTTCACAGAGGTGAACTAAGTTATGGACATTGTAACTTATATGTTCTTCCCCATACAAAGTTGAATAATTAGTAACGAAGTAGTTAAGAAGTGACTGAGCATAATCATTTAATTTTAGGTGTAGTTCTTTGCTTATTAAAATCTTAACTGCAACATGTAGGCTCAAAAAATGAAGATATTTTTCTGGGGATAAGTTGTTCTTTAGAACCACTGGACCAGTATATAGAAGAAACTGTCGAAATTCAGTCCCCTTCCATCTATCGACATCTTTTAAGGACCTTGGTTTTCTACTAAATTCCTTTGGAATGTGGGGAGAAACAGAGCGTAAAGCACTTGAAACCCTATCAATCTGCTCTTTATTCATTCGAATGTTTTTTTTGCCTGATGTCCAAAATTGGAGAAGCCTTTTAACTATACCTAAACAAACCAAATGTAAATAATCAAGGGGAAGTTGAGAAACCATTCCTATATTTAAAGTTTCTAAAATTGAAAATTCTCTATGATGTTCTTCCTGAAGTTTTTTAAGAAAGCTTTCATCAGTTCGTCTAGAAGAATTTATTTCAGGATATGTCACTCGATGATCAATATACTCTCCTTCTTGAATACACTTCGAGCAACCAAAATAAGCATTATGACCCTTTACCCCAGAAACAAAAGCACGAGCAGGAGCATCACAAATAATGCACTTAATTTTAACAGTTACCCTTTTGTCATCGACAAGTATTCCATCTGTTAAAATTAATTTCATATCATCTACAAATGGCTTTAAATATTCATTGTGACTCGAAGGTTTAGAACTGCCTTGAAAAATACCAATAATAAAAGGCTCCATATAATAAAGAGTAGAATGAATTTGGGCTAAAATAGGCCAAAACTGACTTCCAGAACTCTTTGCAATGGGTAGTCCATCAAAATTTAAATTTAACTGAATATTTAGGGGGAAATTGCTATGAAAATGTTGTTTAATAGAATTAATTAGCGAATATTGAACACCAAAATGAAAATAATACCCTGGGTTTATAAAAGTAAGAGCATTCTCAGCACGAGGAGTTTGAAGTAATGTCCTTGCATCAGTTGGAAGATCATTACTATGACCATCTTTTATTAAAATGCGAAGAAGTTTGTTTAACACATCTCTACTTAAAGAATACTTTATGGCCCACGAACACAACTCCTCTCTTAACATTAAGGGTTTTTGCTGATACGGAGCATTAGAGTTGCCTTGTAATACCTTAAACTCACTGGAAACATTACTATTATATAAATTATTATCATCAATATTATTATCGAAATTTATAGAATTGTCAATAAAACTATCCCCACCAGTGTTGTAAGTAGAAACATGCTCATCACTCGAGTGTTTAGGTTTAGTTATATGAGACTCGGGCTCCAATATTTCTGATGACAAACCATCATTACCTGAATTTTTAACATTTTGAGTGTCTTTCCGCTTATTAGAAAATTCATGGGGTACCTCGTCTGAGGCCTGCTGATAAAGTGTAACAGAGCTAACAGATTTATTGTATGTTTTCACAAATAACTGGGCCCTTCTCCTCTGATGTCTTTTAGAAAGAGCCATAAAAACTTTTTTTGTGCGTCTATTACACTCCATTATATCGAAACGGATTACCCGGACTTACCAAACTAAGTTTAAATAAATAAGTACGTAGTAATAAATAATATAGTAATAAAATACCGTATATTTATATACTTATCTGTTACTCGCAGACGATGGCGTCCTTTTTCAATAATTACAAAACAATTAAACACAAGACTGTTGAAATTGAAAGGCGGTAAAACCAAAGAATATTCAGTCGTTGGATATTATCTGGTAAAACGGCAAACGGATTAAAGGCAAATCACAAAACTTATAACAAAAATTAGGCAAATATAAATAGGAACTCCAAACTCCATCCACCACTCCAAACGTGCTCCAACAAACTAAAACTAACCGTAACCTTAAATCACACCACACCTTTTAAAATCGCGGGAAATTTTCATTTTACACGTTGTTTTACAAAAATAAACGAATTATATATGACAAACAAACTCATTGGGATTAGAGTACTTCCATCCTACTTCTCTTCTCTAGCGTGTGATAGAGACAGAAGTGTCTTTAATACACCGACACCAAACATAATTGGGAAAACACCATAATGACGGCTTACGGCTTCGCGTTCATTCTCAGCCCGACTGCACTTGTTGAAGTGAGAAAACAATAATTCGAAGTCTCACCCACAGAAAAATAATCCGGTTAAAGCCATAAATTCGCGAGGTGTTTTCCTTTCCTAAAACCAGTCAACATAAAATTAATTTCCGTGGAGAAGGCGTGCCTAGCCCCAGATAATATTTAAGATTTATATTTATAGTAATTTATAAAAATATCGATTTCCAAAATAGTCATAAAGTTAGACATTTTTATAACCTTGAATTAAAATGAGTTAAAAAATATATCTTAAATACATCACCAAGTTGCTATAATTATAGAACAAATCCCACAAATAGTTAGCTTTGTAACGAAAATACGATAAAACTGGGATAAATCCATGTTCTTAGATAGTCTTATTATACAATGTGATATATTCGTTTCGTAACGCCTGTAGAACCTTGCGATAAATCAATGTTCCTTCATAGAGCTCTATATGAAATATCACTTTCTTGTCGCGTTCTAAGTTTGGTCAAGCGGGGTGTAAAAGTGTTTGTTTAAATATTCGATATATTCACTTAAGAATGCCAAATTATACCAATTCTGAGAAATGGCTGAGATGCATTTCATCTATGGCCTTGCGAATGGAAATGCAGCAGAAGCCAGACGTCTGTATATGGAACGCTATCCCGATAGGATGATACCTGATCATCGAATATTCTCAAATATTCACAGGCGTCTTGTGGAAACTGGAACTTTTAATAAAAATACCAATGATGCAGGTAGACCACGTACTGTCAGAACACCAAGGGCGGATCCAGGGGGGATGGGGGTCATGACCCCCCCCTGGGCAGTTTACATTTCAACATACGTAAAAACTATTGTGGAGCGCGCGAAGTGTTAACCAATCAAATTAGTAATATCCGCCTTTTCGTCTTGGAACCGCTCGCTGTTGCCGTTATCGTTTGGATTGGATTGGAGCCAGGCGCCGATACAGGGGGGGGGGGGCATAGGGGGCAATTGCCCCCCTTAGCAAGCAAAAACTTTTCGGGGCACCCTTGTCAGTGTGGGTAAGCGAAAAGCCCGAACATTTTTTTTTAAATATACGTCCAAATTTTAACAAATTTGGTCAATAATTATGTGTTTTGTATTTCATATTTTTTTTGGACAACAAATTACAATTTTATGAAATTTTTACCTGGAACGAATTCTCTGGAAGGTAAAATCACAAAAATTAACCCCCTCCTAAATGCACCGGGTTGTTTTTGTAATTTTGTTTTGTATTTTTTATTTTTCCCACTTGAAAACCAAGCACCATGAATCAAAAAAGGGCGTGGCACCCAAAAATTTTTCGCCTGCGGCGCTATTTTTGCGTCTTCGGCGCTGTTTGACCCCTCCCCCAGATTTAGTTTCTGAATCCGCCCTTGCAGAACACCACAGATCGAAGAAGCTATTCTAAATGAAATAGAAGAAAATGCAGGTACTAGCACCAGGAAAATCGGTGAGCATTTAAATATTAGTCATCAAGTTGTTTGGCATGTCCTGCGTGATTCTCTGCTATAGGTACCCTTATCACATTCTAAGGGTGCAGGCGCTCCTTCCTCGAGATTTTCCTTTAAGGATTAATTTCTGCCAGTGGTACCTTAATATGCAGCAAATTTAGATTGTAAAATACTGTTTACCGACGAAGCCAATTTTTCAAGGAATTCAATTTTAAATTTTCACAACAACCACCTATGGGCTGAAGAAAATCCACATGGAATCGTAGAAACACATTTCCAAGAGCAGTTCTCGTTAAATGTATGGGGTGGTACAATTGGGGACCATTTGATGGGTCCTTTCTTTTTGCCTGGTCGACATTTTTTGCAACAAGAATTGCCTATACTACTGGAACACTTACCTCTTTTGCTGAGAAATGAAATGTGGTATATGGACGATGGCGCCCCAGCACATTTTTCAATTTTGGCTCAGGAGTATTTAAATGAAGTGTATGAGAACAAGTGGATAGGTCGGGGTGGGCCTCAGGCATGGCCCCCTAGGTCCCCTGACTTAAATAGTCTAGATTTTTTTTTTATGGGGGCACCTCAAAACTCTAGTGTATACAACACCAGTGAATACCGTTGATGATTTACGCAATCGAATATTAGATGGATTTGAAACCATAAGAAATACTCCGGGGGTATTTGCAGAAGTACGGGCATCAATGAGAAGAAGAGTGGGAGCATGCATAAGAGTAGACGGAGGTCACTTTCAACAATTTTTATAACGTAGTTTCCTTGTTATTGTTATTATAAAATGTACAAATAAATACAAACAAAAGGTTATCTAAATCAAGCCAGAGCTTATTAGGCTATTTAAAAAATTTTAATTTCATCTAGCAAAACACAGAAAACCTTTTAATTTTTTTCTCGATAACGGTGGTAAATACGAAAAAACTACAAGAAATTAAAATGCTTTAGAACAAAACAAAAAATGCATTTTGTATTTTAGAATCCAACAGCGGCGCACCAAAAAAAAGTTCATGGGGAGAAAAGGGGTATGACCCCTGAAAAAATATCTCCCTGTAAATTCTTAAAACCATTTGGTATGCCCAATGATGTAAGTCCTACAGCGTAACCTATATTCCAAATTAGAGCTAAGTATCTCAAAAACTACAAGAGCTATAAAGAAAAAACTAAAAAAATCTTGAAATTTCAATACCCTGTAGATCGGCAACGAAGCGTTTGCGGACCCATGTTTATATGAATTTTTAGTCATTAAATAAGCCAAAGAATTACCCCTTTTCGTATTTACATCATATTTAGGAACACCCTGTATATATTTAGTGGTCTTTAGTGGTTTTTTAAATATGTGCAACATTTCAATTGTTTTTGATCCCCTGTATAGTACATCAGCAGAATTGTTTTAAAATCATTTTGTCAAGGTTATAATGAGAATATACTAAATGTACAGGTCACTAATTTATTTCGACACCAATAATTAAAATAATATAATATAATAATTTGTCCAATATACAAGTATAAATAATATATTTAGGAACTAGGTATTTTCTCCTAATAAAATTTATAAATTAAAAATCTACACAACAAATAATGTTTCAACGTTTAGCTTTCCAGTAATATCAAATTTTAATTTGCATATTAATGAAGTTTTGTGGTAATATTTTGTAACTGTTAGACGGCAGAAACCATTTTTATTATATTATTTATCTTGGTGTTCGTCATTAGCACAAAGTCAAATATGCAAAAGTCACTTCAGTATTTCTCAATAATCAAGTATATCCTGGAATCAAATCAAAAGATTGTCGTGGTGTATGGTAGTTTTTAACCCTTATAACGGAGACTGTCCCCTTTTTAATGAAATGCCGTAAAAAAGAAAAAAATATTCATGTTTTTTTAAATTTTAAATATTATTATGTAACGTGTTAACTATGTTATTCTCTAAACGTCAAGTAGCCAAAACTAAAGAAAATTTGACTTTTTTGGAAGATTAGGTATTGAAATAAACGGTCTGTGTAGTACTCGCAGAAAAAAAAATTGCGTTATCTCTAACATTAATTAAAAAAACAAATTTTAAATTATATCAGGCCCTGCACCTCACAGGTTGAAATTAAACCAATAGTTTTGTTATTAAACCATAACAAAATGAATTGCTATCATAGAATATAAAATATTACCTTGTTTAATCCCTCTTGTTGTTCTTAATATTCCTCTGATGTCGTTGTTTTCGCTGTCTCACCCAGTCACTTGCAATCGTTTCAAAGACTTTTTCAGAAAAAGCGGCGTCATCGCATACAGCTTCTAAAATAACACAGTGCAGGGTAAAACAATGTGTTTACAAAATAATAACAGCCTACTACAAAATAAAAAAATACCACAAGTCACCAGAAGACGCTACTGAATTATAAAATAAGAAAAATATAAAGAATAAAAAAACAAAAGGAGTAAGTTTTTTAATTGCCTTCAAACAAATAAAGAATCTCATTTTAATTATGATTATATATTAGGACTTTTAACAATGGCACAGAATTTAACTTCTACTTTTGGCAGGTAATAAATAGAACTCTAACTTAACTTACCCCTTATTGCACATACAACTTTTAAGTCGCTAATTTTAAAATTGATATTTTCCCCACGGCTATGACCGAGCCAACTTGCTCTCGATAATAGTTCATCAGTAAAGACTTTCTTCAAGAGTCTGCTTACTTTTTCTTTAAAAGAAAATCCACCAATGGTTCTGAAATATTTTACCTGTAACAAAAATAAAATTTGTAGATCTGGTTCAATGTGCTTTTATGCATAAAGTTGTGGATTCCCACATAATGTACATAACGCCAACCTATACATACCACCCTGTTAAAAAATTCAACATTTTCCAGATCCTGATCAAACTGTTTTATAGCATTTAATTCATTTAGCGGAAAATGTTGGGTATTAAAATTTGTAATTTGTTCTGGTGTCTCAGCAGACTATTTTAATTCCACGGATCTCTGAACTTGAACTTGTAGACGTGCTATCATCCGTTAAGTTTTAGCGAATTCGTCTAAAAATATAAGTCAGCAGTTTATATCAGTTTTCCTAAAGTCTTAAACAATAAATTACCTTTTACAAATTGTTTAAGTTCCCTTAGAAGCTCATGTAAAAAAAAAAGAACATTAAGATAATTTGTCTGGTTTTTAAATTTTATGATGTTATAGTAGTGAACTTTAACGTTTTGAATAACTGTTACAGGTATAATATTAAGATTTAATGAAGTTGTGCTTTACATCGACAAGACAATAGCAGTTGCACTGAAATGAATGGTGCACAATTTTGAGTTGGTTAATTTTATATTGTGCAACAGCTTTGTATTGGAGGTTGTGAGTAGTTCTCAAAAAAACAGAATTAATTTTATCTATAATATAGTTAATAGGTAATACCATATTAGTTACAAATGATTTTTATTAACCTAAACTAATCTGTTTTTATGTTGACAATTGTTAAATCCACACCTCTATGTGTTTCTTGCAAGTGGCTAGATATATCAGACCCATTTTCAGAGGCCCCTATTTTAAAACTTTGTGTTTCAATCTGATTAACATGTTCTAACTAAAAACATTAAAATTTTTTTTTTATTATGGATAACTAAAAATGGTGTGTACTATGATATAGGTATAAACACTTAATTGCTATTATAATAAAAATAAAATAAAATTTTTTGAAAATTTTATTAATTAAAATATAGTTTATTCTTGCAATAACTTTGATGCACTGAGAAAAAAGTTTGTTAGATCTAGGTGAAAGTACACCTACTATAATTAAAAAGTTCACCACATATAGTGACAAGTGCAGTGCTTACTTGGTCTAAGGAAATGCAAAATGCTGGAACAGTTTAACTAAAACTAGTAAACAGACTTATTTAAAAATTGGTTATCTGTACTAAATGAACTGTTTACTTGGAATGAGTTTTCCATTTATTAAATAATGTATGGAACAAATAGATTATTTAATTAAATCAGGCAACCTGTTTAGTTAGAATAAATGAAGGAGATACGTAAAGTAGGTAATCTCATTTATTTAGGCAAGCTCAAAAATATATTTGGATGGGCGTTGTCACCTGTGTTTGGGATAAAAATAAAACTCTTATGTTATTAATAAGATTTAAATGCGAAGAAAGAGAAAGTACCCACACTATAAAAAATTAGGAGAACGAAGCACTTCACAAATCACCACTTAAGTACTAAAATCTATTATTTATTGTAGATGCGCCGATTAATCCAAAAAATCGTACGCGAGTTTAACAACATATTACATTTAAAGTTCTTACTGCATTCTTTTGATTTTGTGCATGATCAAGCTTTCTTGTGGCAAACTTTTAGAAGCGCCCGGGAACAGCACTCAAACGTCTTTACAAACATGGCTTATCTGACATTCTGCCGAAACGATGCGCGAGCTGTTAAAAGCGAACCGAAGGTGGCCTAGTGAAGTCTAGTGAACTAGACTTTTGTTTTAAGCACCAAGTTTACTTAGATGAATATTTGGTTTGCCATTTTTAAGTAAACTTTTTTACATAATATCTTAGTTCACCCAAAACAAGTAAACACAAATTGAAATTAGGTATACAGTATACTTAAAAATTATGTGTTTACTAAAAACAAATAAACATTGTTTACTAATTTATTAGATCCAACTAAACCGATTGTAGCTAATTTGTTTTACTTGCTTTAAATAAACTAAATTTCTATAATAAATGAAATATTAGCCGGTGTAAGTAAAGTTTTCCCAGCTACCACAGTTTACTTGGAGCTATTTTCTCAGTGTGTTATTAACTTTTGTAAAGTTGTTGATGCAATAAATAAATAAATAAATAAATACTTAAGTTTTAAATACCACCTAACTTATAAAAAATATTTGATAATTTGCCTTGGTACGTTTCAGTTTAAAGCTTAAACAAAAAAAACTTACACTGTTACTTAGCTTCGGTGTTTCTGGCAGACTGTCAGATAGATCAGTTATAATGTCTTTGGATAGATCAGACCCATTTTCAACAGCCACTATCTCACAATTTTGCTCCCGAATTTGTTTATCAATCGACTAAAAACATTTGAAGAATTGTAGATTTATAATATTTAATGGAAACTATAAAAATATTCATTTACCACCACATATTATAAAATATTATGTGAAACTGAGTTTTTTAATTTATACAGTTCGGGTTAGTAATACTAATTACAAATAACATATACATACTTACACTGTTATGTGGAAAATTTGCAACTGAAGATATCACTAAAAGGTATCAAAGTTATATTATACTTCAGAACCACGACCTTATATAGAACACATTGTAGTAACGCCTCTGGTGTTACACCACGCACTGAAAAACTAACATAACATGCCCGAGTGCCCTAAAAGACCCTCGAGTCCTCATTACGTTTCAGTGCGTTCACCACGATAGTGACTGAATTTGTGTGTGAAGTGTGAAGTGCCAAGATGCCAAATAAGCGGAAAACCAAGAAATTAAAAAGGAAACTCCTTAAATTATTGGAGTCAGATTCTTCATCAAGTTCCTCATGTAAGTAACGAAACTTTCTTATAATTTCAATTCATTATTACAGATACAAAATTGATTGACAATTTTCGGTATAACGATAAGCCCAGCAATGTGTTACACATTATGACGTCACCCCTTGACCCTTGAGTTAAGATTCTGGGAACATAAACATACAGCCAGGCAGAAAAGCAAACGATTTTGTAGGAGTGGAGGTTGCGACAGCTGGTTCGCAGTTTTCTTCATGTCGCCCTCCACCTCCTTTTCAATAACTGTCTTTGCAGTTATTAGACAAATACATGCGACTAGCAATAGCATAACAACTGTCTTTGCAGTTAATTTATACATTTATGCTGCTAGCAATAGTAGGTATACCAACTGTCTTTGCAGTTAATTTTATGGTATCTTACCTATAAAGATCGTATTTACAGATTGGGCCTAATTGCCGCGTCATTTATATTTGCTAGCCTTGCTGCCAATAATACACCGATTACTATCTTTGTAGTTAATCGCATTGTATTTTACTGTGGTCGAATTTAACTATCCTTCAAAGTCCTTATGGCTCTGTACAACCTTCAGGGAAAGAATTATTTAATACCCCTTCCCTCCTCTTACAGATGACTCCAGTGGGGAAAGCGACCAATCGGTTTCGCCTGGAAACAAACGAAAACGTTCCAAAAAAGAAAAATTCAACAAAAAGATCTTCAAAAAGCGAAGGATCATTGACGACTCTTCGTCGGAGTCTGAGTTCTCTAACGTAAGCCTTAAAATTGTGCAGAACGCCCCTGTTAAAGATCTTGAAACTATCCTAGGCGAAGATCCATCGAAAAACAAATCTTTAGGGCCTTCGTTAGCTCCAGAGATCGTACTTCGTTGGTCAAACTACTTAAAAGAAGGTTTTACTAAAGAAGAGCGAGAGGCATGGGCTAAAATACCTTTCCCGGAGAATGGACTCTTTTTAGAAGCCCCAAAATTAAACGCCGAAATAGAGGTTACATTAAATAATCTCGAAATTAAAAGGGATCAATTTTTGGTTGGGATACAGAACAAAATTGGGAAAGCCCTAACTTCCTTGGGTTATGCCATTAATAGTAGCATAACAATAAAAAATAATGAACAGGAGGAAATAACACACAGAATAGTGGATACAGCTAAGATGTTATGTGAGATTCAATTCCTAATGTCAGCTCATAGGAAGCATCAACTCTTTCCTTGTATAAAGGACCCAGTAGCGCTTAGGGTAGCAAACGAGCTAAAAACGGATTCGTGGCTCTTCGGCCACGATTTCAGCGAGAAATCAAAGGCAGCCCAGACGGTCCAAAAAACAGCAGCGGACCTAGGACTTAGGACTAATAAGCAGCCTTTGGATAGACCCAGTACTTCGAGCTATTTAAACTACAAGCGCAGGTTTCCGAAGACCAGAATAAAATTCCAGAGAGAGAGATTCGAGAAAAAGAGACAACCCAACATAAGAGGTCCGTATCAGAGAAACCGGAGGGAATGGAAGAAATAACTGAGGTACCCACAAAATTTGCTGGTAGAATAAATTTTTTTAAAAACAAATGGAAACTAATAACTAAAGACACGACTATTTTAAATTGGGTTCAGGGTTACAAAATTCCTTTTTTATCAAAACCTAAGCAACTAAAACCCCCTCTTTTTAAACATCTGTCAAAAAGGGAAACCACAGAACTAAAGATCGCCATAGATTCACTTAAATTTATGGGGGCAATTGACGAATGCCAGGACGAAATAGGAGAATTTTTGTCTTCATATTTCTTAGCTCCAAAAACAAATGGTGGTTTTAGATTTGTCTTAAATTTAAAGAACCTTAATAGATTTGTTAAAACGGAACATTTTAAATTAGAAAACCTTACAAACGTCAAAGACTTGGTAACAGAAAACGTACACATGTGTACAATTGACTTAAGAGACGCATATTACGTGGTCCCAGTAAACAAAAAAAGTAGGAAGTACTTAAGGTTTTTGTTTAAAGGGAAGTTATTCGAATTTACCTGCCTTCCTTTCGGTTTAGCAACTTCCCCATTTATTTTTTGTAAACTGGTTAAACCAATCATACATTTCTTACGATCTAATGGCTTGTTGTCGGTAAATTACCTGGATGATTTTTTATTAATAGCTAATTCCGAGCGGGAATGTGTTAAAAATTGTAATATTACTGTGAACCTATTATGTAGTTTGGGGTTTATCATAAATTTCGAGAAATCAAACACCGCACCTTCTCAGAAGTGTAAATTCTTAGGGTTCATTATAGATAGCCGTAACTTAGAGATTAGCTTGCCAGATGAGAAAGTTGTTAAGTCTCTGGGTCACATAAATTATATTAAGGGTTTACAAAAATTTAGAATTCGTGATTTTGCGAAACTAATTGGCTATTTAATATCCATTTGTCCCGCTTTTACTTATGGCTGGCTTTATACAAAGCATTTGGAGAATTTAAAAATCAAGGCCTTAAGAGGTTCTAAATACAACTTTAATACTTACATGTCGCTGGATTCTGATAGTGTTTTCCACTGGACTGCACTTTGTTGCACTAACGAGCACTGGGTTCATTAATTATGTTCCACTGACAAAATGCAGTGACACTTTTCGAGATTAGTATGTTCCACTGAACGCACTGTATTCGTGGAGTGCGCACTGAGGGCAACTTTTTAGCACGAATGGTGTGAGCTCGTGCGACAGTGCAAGTGCAAATATGGCTGTCAACAAGTACGAAGATTTTGAAGTTTTGTGGGAATTATTAGAAAGTGAAAGCAGTGATGATGAAGAAGAGTTGCTTTTACCGGTCCAGCAAAAGAGACAAATACCGAAAGTTATAAATTTTGTGGGAACGGTCGTTCACAAATTTACTGATAAAGAGGTTAGTTGTATTTTTTGTTGAATTTGGGTCTTAACAAAATGTAATATGTATTAACTATTTTAGTTTAAATGTAACTTTCGGATATCCAGGGATACATGCTATAAGCTAATAGAAAAATTCAGCACCTCAGAATATTTCCCGTCAAATGATGATCATGGAGGAAGCAAAAAAGTAACTGCCGAAATACATGTTTTGTGTTTTCTATGGTAAGCCAAAAGTAACAATTTGTTTGTTGCTTTTTAATTACCTTTTCTCTTGTATTTTTAGGTTTGCTGGAAACAAGGTATGTCTCCGTGATGTAGGCCAGAGGTTTGGCATTGGCTCGACCTCTGCTTTTAGGATTATTGACAGGGTTACCAATTATTTATATAGTATTGCTTGGCAAGTAATTCGTTTTCCTGACAGTAGGGAAGGTAATATTTTATTGGCAAATGAGTTTTTTAAGATCTCAGGATATCATGATGTAATTGGATGTATCGATGGGACTTCTATTTCAATCAGAACACCAGCCAAAAAGATAAAATCCACCTATGTTAATCGCCATGACATTCCTTCTACAACGCTTCAAGGGATATGCGATTATAAAAGAAGGTTTTTAGATGTGTTTGTAGGAGTCCCAGGAAAAGTTCATGATGCTAGGGTTTTAAAGTTATCTTTCATTAATGTTAACTTACCACAAATATGTGAAGAAAAATTTCATTTATTGGGAGACGGAGCTTACCCTATAAGAGAATGGCTTCTTACCCCTTACAAAGATTATGGAAATCTAACACCGGGACAAATCTTACATAATAAAAAATTATCTGCAACACGGGTCCTAATTGAAAATACTTTTGGAATTTTAAAAAGCAGACTAAGACAGTTACAGAAGTTAGATTTGCATAAAATGCACAAAATAACAAGATTTGTAATAGCATGCTGTGTAGTTCATAACTTCTGCATTGATAATAATGAAGATTTTGAAGAAGACTGGCTTTTAGTAAATGAACCACTTGATAATGACAATGAAATACCTGAAATTGGACGGGATGCTTTACAAAAACAACTAGGGGAAAATAAAAGGGAAACTATAAAAAACATGTTTTTAAATGAATAAATGAAGTTTTTGAATGTAAGACTTTTATTCAGCCTATTTAAACAAAAGTAACAACATAAAAAAATACCATTTAAGACCTATTTAAACACCACATTGGTTAAAAACTGTAATATCAACACCTTTCATGTTTTACATGAAATTCTAGCTTAAAAAGTAAAAAAACATCAATTCTTTGTAGTAATACTACTTAGTCTATTTTTTACAAACAAATAAATTGTAAAAAAAAACAAATTTCTTTGAAACTTCACATAACATTTCACTTAACAAATATCAAACAATATTTTTCTAACATACCTAAAATACTGTGTGTGCAAAAAAGTACACAATTTGTAAAACAGTTTGTTTTTTGAAACCAGAATAATATATAGGTAACCCAAAAAAAAAATGTTGACTCGAGAAAAATTTTCTTTTGTAATTCCTCACAAAATTTTTTACTTGGTTTCCTCACAAAATTTTTTACTTGGTGTTGCAAACCAAAAATGTATCTTTAAAGTTTGCTTTTAGAGCTACGGGTATTTTTTACATTCGTGAATTTTTGTGATTAGTTAAAAGGCATTCTGACCAGTCGTATGAATCTCCAAATGGCAAAATACCCAAATACTCGTCGCTCTAAAAGCACCTTAATGCAAGAAAATATTTTTTGTGAAATAAAAAATATTGTTAACTATTATGGAAACTGAAGCAACAAAAAAAAAGCGCAACTAAAGAGTAAAAAACAGTTACTTGCAAATACCATTAATTTTCTCTTATATCTCTCTCTTCAGGAGAAATTAATACCAGTGTACAAAATTTTATTGCAAGTGACTGCATTCATACCAATGTTTCCAAATTAAAGAAATCTTTTTAAATAAAATATTTTTAGACAAAAAATAATTTTATTAGGTAGGACTCAATTCGATGACCTAAGTCAAATTTGACATAAGTCTACGTGTCTTGTTTACTCTCTAAATATTGTTTTAACAAATCCAATTTTTCTCGGTGTCTGCGTTCCTTGCCTTCTTCTTTTGATTTTGAAATTTCTAGCAAAACTTCTTGAACACTCTTTTCCTTCTTCTTTTTTGGAAGGACTGAATTGCTAGGTAACTCATCATTCTGTCTTTTATTTGAAATTTTTACTTGTTTGCTGTCACAAACAACTTCGGGTTCAATGCTGTCATCTTGTGAAGCAATTTTATTTATTTCTTCCTCATACTCAATATTAACCCTACTACTTCCAGTTTTATTATTATTTTCCACGGCCTTCTTTTTTCTCTTCATAATAGTTTTATACCTGTTTTCACACTGTAACGGTGTTTTTGAAGTATTCAGAATATTTAATATATCCTTAGAGATCTGCTGCCACATCATTTTTTTCGTTTTAAATTTTTTCATAGGGCCAATTAACTGCATATATGCTTCATATTTGTCAAGTAACAAACGAGTTTCTCCTTCTTGCCATTCTAAAAATTTTATTTTTAGTATAAGCTACAAAAAATATTTATGCTACAAGTGCAAAAAATATGTTTATCGCACACGGCATGATTATATGCTGTATGCAATAAACACACTTTTTGAACATGTTGCATACATGTTTTCTACAATCGTGTTTAGTTTAAAAGTTATAAAAAAGGGCCATACATTGTATTTAGCAATAATGCTAAGATACCCTCAAATATTTTTCACGATCGTAGAAAAATGTATTAAAACCTACCTCCGTTTGTGTTATTGTCTGACTGTTGTTCAGATAACACAGAACTTTCAGTAGTTTCATTTTCTGGGCCTACTTCTTCCAAGAAAGTACCTTCGCCTTTATCAACGTGTTGATTCAAAAAATGGACTTGAATATCCTCTAATTTACCAACAACACCGCATATGCCACATTGTCCCCCGTAATTTTCATCATCGGACATCTTGCAAATAAAATTAGGTATTTGTTTTTTAAGGAAAAATCCCCGGCTCTTTACTTGTTTTTCTAGGTTATGTAATGTGTTTAAAATCAGCTGATTTTGAAATTAATTTTGGTATGTTCGATTCTGTGCTGTGCGTTCCACCGAGATCTTGCACCGAACTACACTGACGTGCACTAAGTAAGAGCGCTTGGTAAAAATAAACTGTTTAAAGGCGCACTCAGTGCAGTCCAGTGGAAAACACTATGAATGTAGTACGGACTTACAATGGTGGGTTACAAATCTACCTAGATCGTCGGGATAATTACATATTTAATATTTTCTCAGATGCCTCGACGACAGGTTGGGGCGCTTCATGCGAAAAGGTACTGACGCACGGATTTTGGGATGACACCCTTAATACTAAACACATTAATTATTTGGAACTCCTAGCAATCTTTTTGGCATAAAAATATTACACACTGTGATATTCTGATAAGATGTGACAACAAAACAGCAATTGCACTAATTAATAGAATGGGTAGCGCTAAGTACTCACACCTAAACTCTCTAACTAACGAAATTTGGCAATGGTGTAAAGTAAAAAATATATGGATATTTGCGACCTATATAACTTCAAAAAATAACATAGAAGCGGACAAACAATCTCGTATCACTAAAATTGACACTGAATATGCACTGAAGGACGAGGCTTTTAAGATTATTACAAAAAATTTTGGTATTCCTGACGTCGACTTATTCGCGTCGTATTTAAATAATAAATGCAATAAATATATATCTTGGAAACCAGACCCGGGATCATATTTAGTCGACGCTTTCTCAATATCTTGGAAGTCCTTGTTCTTCTATGCATTTCCACCATTTTCTTTAATTGGTAAAACAATTAATAAGATTATTAACGATCGTGCCGAGGGCATTCTGGTCGTTCCGGAATGGAACTCATAGCCATGGTTCCCTCTTTTTACTAAACTTCTGGTCTCAAAGCCTATTTACTTAAAACCAGATCCTAAGTTACTTCTATCTCCTTCCAGAATGAGTCACCCACTGTGGAAGAAGATTACCCTGGCTGTCGGGAGATTATCCGGCAAGCTTATGAACACAGAGAAATAAGCAGCGAATGTCTACCCGTATTTATGAAAACAGTTAGCGATAATACACTTAGACAATATAATTCCTCTTTTTGTAAGTGGTGGAAATTCTGTTTAAAAAGAAAGAAATCCATATACAAACCAACATTAAATGATGTTCTCCTATTTTTAAATTCTGAACATATGTCAGGTGCATCATATCAATCATTAAATTGCCATCGATCAGCGCTCAAGATTATTATAGATATAGAAGATAAAAACAAAATAATTAGCAAATTCCTCAAAGGCGTGTTTCGAATAAAGCCCACCTTTCCAAAATACAATCGCACCTGGAACCCGCAGCTAGTACTTCAATTTCTATCTGAGCTTTTTCCGCTAGACACCTTAAGTTTGCAGAATCTTACCCTTAAGACAATCACCTTATTGGCCCTAATTACCTCCCATAGGGTTCAGACCTTTTCTGTTATAAAACTTTCAAATATTAAGAGAGGTAATAATTCTTATAATATTTTTATTGAGACCTTTATTAAAACGTCTGCACCTAATAAACCTCAGCCAATATTGGAAATTCCTCATTTTGCACAAAAGCCTGAGCTGTGTATTGCTACTACCTTAGAGCAATATATTAAGGTTACGGAACCCTTAAGGGGAAAAACAGAAGAACTATTTATAATATATAAAAAGCCTTATCATAAGGCATCCTCCCAAACTTTGTCTCGTTGGATAAAAACAGTTTTGACAAAATCAGGTATTGACACGACCATATTTTCAGGCCATAGTACCAGACACGCTTCTACCTCAGCAGCTTTTCAGGGGGGCTCAGATATCGAAACGATAAGAAAGGCTGCGGGATGGTCTCGCGATTCTGGTACATTCGCACGTTTTTATTGTAGACCGGTAATGGACAATACAATTTACGCCGAGAAGGTTGTTTTTGGTAATAAAACAAATTAAATTAGATAATAATAAATATATATTTGTGTAACCAGATATTCTAGGAAAGTAGGATTTAGTTTTATTTAGCTCTATAGTTATAAGAGGTCTGTATTACCCGTATGTTTATTCAAAATAAACCAGAGATGGATAATTAGTAGTCTATGTTTTCCTAAAAAATATAGCCACTACTCTAAACATCTACAATGTGTTCTATATAAGGTCGTGGTTCTGAAGTATAATATAAGATTAAACGACTTACCTGTAAGGAAGTTCAATCTTTATTATACGAGGAACCACGACCTTATATAGAACAACCCTCCCAATATAGATTTGGCTCTAATTTCCCATACCCCTAGCTAATTTTTTAGATTTCAGCACTTCAACGTAATGAGGACTCGAGGGTCTTTTAGGGCACTCGGGCATGTTATGTTAGTTTTTCAGTGCGTGGTGTAACACCAGAGGCGTTACTACAATGTGTTCTATATAAGGTCATGGTTCCTCGTATAATAAAGATTGAACTTCCTTACAGGTAAGTCGTTTAATCTTATATTATTAATATGTTATACGAGTATATGTATATTATAAAGTAGTATTTGATCGACAAAATAAGCACACCTTTGTAGTTTATACCCTCATCTTCTGAAGATTCAAATGTTTCCAAAGGTATTATCTTCTTCTTCCTTTTTCCGCATCAGACTCTATATCGTCGGCCTTCTGCCTTGCCTTTTGGTAATCATCTGCAAATCAAAATTTGTAACTGACAAAGATACTTACATAATTATTCTGTATTCTAATTTATTAGTTGCGTTTAAAGAATTTAGCTAAACTTATTGAAAATATAATCGTTATAAATAATACAAATATTTGTAGCAAACTTTATGTACCTTGCAACAATAACATATTATGGTACCAATTTTTTTATTTATTTATTTCCTTTCTAACAATAAATTCTAAAAGCTATAAAAAAAGTTGTTGCTCAAGAACCACTAGCAAAACTTTATATAAGCGTAAAGAACAATGTAACTAAAAAACAACTTTTAAATAATTATGCGCTTTGTTTTCGCTTAAAGTAAAATTCTGATGGGTCATAACTTTTACCTGTTTTGTCAAGAATTTCAACCTTGTGTAAGTTCCATTTTCCTTATTAGGAAGGGCTTTCTTTTTTATGAGATTGGACACCAACCTACTAGTCGGCCACCAACAATAATTATTCCCTTCTAGCCACGATGACGACACCTCCGAAATGGCATCATCGTCTTCACTGTCGCATTCTTCCATAAATTGTACTATGGTGTAATAAGCCATATTGCCCTTTAAGACAAAAAAAAACGATACAAAGCTTCGTTGTAAAACATTTACAACCCTATTTAAATTTAAAAAAATAGGTAGGTACCTGATACATTTTGATATATTGCAATTATTATATAAAATAAAGAAAACTTTCGCCTCCATTAAAATAAATGAAAAGGAAAAATATTGCAGTAAAACGGACGGAAAGTATTTAGTATAAACGTCTGTTATATTACAGCATATAGTCCAAAAATTATGGTATTGGGGTCTGATAGACAATAAAAATGTTTCATGGTTATTAGTACTAATCAGATTGCTATAACCAGTTAAATAAACTCTGAGGATCAGCAATTTAATGTTTTCAGCACTAAATGTAGAACACATTCAGCAATAAACGCACAAAGAGCATAATTTCAAGAGTCAAAGTCGCACTGAATTGTGCATGCTCAAAGTTGGTTTAATAAAGATGTTTAAAGGAAAGAAAATAAGATACTTTAAGTCTTCCTCCACTGATACATTAAACATAAGTTTCAAGGATTAAAAATGGGCAATTCTCTACATGTTTCGAACGCATAAGCATTCATCATCAGGAGAATAAAATAATGAAATCAAAAAAATGAGATAGGTCCTAACGGAACTACAAGATGAAGGAAAAATAAGCAAACAGCTGAGAAAATGGGCTGTTTGCTTATTTTTCCTTCATCTTGTAGCTCCGTTAGGATTGTTACTAGCACCTATTACAAATAAAGTAAAGGCAAATGGTTTTACATCGATGTATAACAGTTAATCTACGATGGTTGATCAAAATTTTCAAGAATCTGGCAAAAAATAAAAATTGTATTAGACTGTCAAAATTTTGTATAGAGGCTAAAAATGCCTAAATAAACAACTTTCTCGAATAAAGTTTTTCGATATTTTTATAAATAAGGGCATTTTTGAACCTATTTTATTAAAAATGTTAAATTTGACAGGTAACGCAAGTCGTGCAGCTGCTTCAGTATACGTCATTTTTGGTTTTTAGGTAAGCAAAAACTAACTGCTTTTTCAATTTTTACCTATACCTAATAATAAAAAAAAATCCCATTTGATGCAGACTTTCTTGTGGACACTGTATAGTATAAAAATATTTCCCCTGGTTAACTGAACTAACCAGAAGTATGAATTATAGATATGATGACTTGATGCGTAGTGGACACTGGAATCATGAGACATTTAGATTCAACTTTTAATATAGACACCTCCGCAAGACTTTACAAAACATTGACATTAGTCTGGAAAATACCTATGGAACTGGGAACTTTTGGCTTCTCAAAAAGTGATTCAATGATATCAAATATTTTGCCTTTCAATAAAAGTTCTTTACCCATTGCATGCATGGATTATATAATCATAACTTGAAGATTGGTTAATAGACACACATTATCTGGCGATTTACAATTCAAAAATAGTTTTGATGATAATTCAATAGATTTAATTGTGGCATTGGAGAATTTACAAAATGGATACTGCTTAGGACATACCGTTTTCTCAAAGTTCTTTTCAAAAATACAATTAACTATTTGGTGAAGGGGCCTATGAGCAGTTTTGGTTTTGAATTTTAGTTTTTCCAAATAATTTTCAAACGCAAATGCATTAAAGTCATCCAGAGGACCATGAATCTTTACATCTGCGCAAATGTGCGTTAGGTTATGAATATTATAACCTAACTGCTCTTTGCCATACAAAATACCAAAATTTGAGACAAAATATACAAGAAGCGATTGAGCATATACATTAAGCTCCAAGTGTAGCTTTTTACTGACCAATATACGAACTGCAACATGAAGGCTTAGGAAGTGGACATATTTATCAAGAGGTAAATTATTTCCTAAAACGACAGGACCTACATATAAAAGGAATGTGCGAAATTATGTTCCTTTCCACCGATCAATATCATTAAGACTCCGAGGTTTCCTTGAAAAATCACTAGAAATATAAGGAGCCAAATCAATGAATTAGAGACAGTTTCAATTTGAACAGGATTCATCCTAATACTTTTATTTCCTTTTGTCCAAAGTACAAGCAGTTTTTTCATAACACCTAGGCAGATTAAATGGAGATAATCATTAGGAAATTGGGACACCATTCCCAGGGGAACCACTTCTAAAACAGAGGAAACTCGATGGTGCTCCTCTTGTTCATGATCCAAAAAACTTTGGTCGGTACGTTCAGGTGCATTTATAATGGGAAAAGTCATACGATGGTCCTTGTAATCCCCCTCTTGAGTACATTTATGACATCCAAAATACCCTGTGTGACCTTTAACTCCCGTCACAAAAGCACGAGCAGGTGCATCACATATAACTGATTTTATCTGAATCTTATAATGTATGCTGTTAATAGTGACACCCTTTTGAAGAACTTCCTTACACTCTTCAACAAATGGTGAAAGAAATTCATTATGATCCTTTTGTTTGGACATACCATGATAAATACCAATAGCAAAGGGCTCGATGTATTTACCACTAGAATATATTTGCCCAATAATAAGCCAAAACTGACTTCCCGAGCTTTTAGCTATAGGTAACCCATCCATATTTACCTTAACCTCAATTACTGGGGGGATACTATCCTTATTAAAATAGTTACTGACAGAATTAATTAGTGATGATTCTAAACCAAAATGATAATAACACCCAGACCGCATAGGAACAATATTTTTATCACGAGGAGTATGAAGTAATGACCGTGCGTCTGTAGGATGGTCTTTGTGCCCATGCTGGATTAAAATCCGAAGAAGTTTATTTAAATGAAACCTACTAATAGATGAACTAATGGCCCAGGAACGTAAGTCATCCCTCAGGGACCGCTGTAGAGTGCTGGATTGGGAACATTGAGCACCATCTATTAAAGTAAAATTTTCAAAGGAAAAACTAGAAACTATATCTGGCGACTTAATTGTTGAACTTTGAATGGGATAAAAAAAAAGTCTCGAGAGCTAGTTTCTAGGTTAGTACTAGAAAACGATGACGGGAGCACTTGCGAGACTGGATTGTTTTGAGAAACACCCGAGTTTGGTAGAAGATCAAGTACCTTAGCGTAGGGTTTAAATTAAGTAAATGATTCGATGTTATTCTTCGCAGATGTCTTGATGCCTTCGACAAACATGAAAATGACTTTAGACGCCGTGGAGACAGGTTAATAACTTTAAAAGTAAATTTAAGTATTAATAAATAGTTATACTTACCTTTTCACAGAAAAATAAAGCCTTTTCCACACTAAAAAATAGAGGAAACACTTCAAAAACGCCAAAAAATCCAAAATTTGTTAAGCCACGCTGCTAGAATCTGGCTGCTCGGGGCCGGATAATAACCTCTCTAACTCTAACCTAACGAACAAGACAAAATGGCGCCAAGACAAACTGACGGCCGTCGTGATGAAACCCAGGCCAATGACATTGTCTAATTTAACGCGGGCTATTTAAATGTCACGCAATCTTGTATTACAGTTACATAGTTCATCCATAATAACTATGTTCAAAAAGGCAGCACAATCAGTAAAATTTTTTATATTTGATACACAACGGCTTTATCTAGAAAATGTTTTAGCAACGTAATATTTTGGTATATTTTATAAATTAACAATATCGCATTCATGAAACACTTATGTCACATTTAAAGTAAACGCTTTTTTGTTGCAAATAAGGATCAATTTTAATTGAGGTAACATCACTGGCATAAAGCAAAACTATATAATACGGTTCCCTTTTTGATCCCTAGTTAAGATATCACAGAGATGTAGCCTGATGAAGGTGGTCACCTGGGTGGACTTACTACCACTGGCTGAACATTTCGAAATGTTTTTTTTTTATGATCGAGCACAAGCACTATAGGAAAAATCCTTCAAGGCGCTCTGGGAGCGGTGCGTGTGCGAAGAAAGCGATTCACGTTTTTCTTGAATCGTTGGAGGTTATATTCGGTTGGAAACACGGTCTCAGAAAGGCCGTTCCACAATGATGACCCACAAGTGTCCCTAAAAAAGCCCTCGCACTAACAGGCAAAGTTTCAAACCCAGGCTGGCCTTTTAAAATAATTAAAAGGTCATTATTGGCTCTATGTGTAATCCTATTTCTCACTGCCCAGGTTCGAATTTCCTCAGTTTTTTATGGTAATTGGGCATGCAATCGGGTGTCCCTATGATCGATACTATTACTTGAACCAGCCACTGACACAATTCCACTTTTTCTAAAAGTAGCTGGTATCTCTTGAGGAAACTCCTGTATTGACAAAGAAAAATCCTCGGAAAAATTTACAATGTTATCTTGATTTATAGGATTCTGTTCAGCAAGATTATCGCTGCTGTATCTTAGTGGGGTTATATGGCAATCTGGTACACTACCATAAGCACTACCAATATCCACTACTTTGTCATCAGTTGCCAAACCGGTTACACTGTGGCAATTGATTGACTTTTCTGATAAAAGACTTTCATTATTATTTGAAATCTTAATTACTTATTAATCTTATTTAGTTATACTACCTTGGTAAGTACTCAATGGTAAATACCTATAAAATTAAGAATGAGAAACAAGGGCCTGTGAACTTACCAATTTTTCACTAATAAAATACCTAGGTAGGTATAGCCTATGATTGCTGTTACCTGCTCTGTTTGAGTTTCCACACACTTGTTACAGTTTTTTCCTCCTAGCTTGCAGTGCACTAATGGCCGTTTGCATCGCTTGGATTAGATGCTACTTAATCTAAGGTTCACCTTATCTCCAGAATTTTGTTTGCACGCGTTGACTTTTTGCCTAAAGCTTGGCTTCCAGTCGAACAAAGCTAAGCCCCAGAATTATTCAGCTTATCTTGGAAATCTAACCTTAAACCATTGAAAAAAATAATATAACCTAAACGTCAGTCAAGTCCAAGCCAACCTAAACAGGAAAAATGGATTTATTAGAAGTCATTGCTGATGACGATGAAGTCGACGAAATTAATTTGATTCTTTTTGGTTTGCCTAGAAAAGTGTACAACAGGCCTGATTATTTTAACAGTTTTGACCAAAAACCGTTTTTTATGTTGGTTGATTTTGGATGACGAATGAAAATGAAACGACAAAACAATTAGGGGAGAAAAGATTCGGTGCAAAAGTTACTAAAAAAATTACCAGATTGACGCCGTTGTCAAACTTCTTGAAACCCTAGCTAAGTTTTACGGGTATTGACCCGGTGCATTCCATTTTAATTTAAGATGAGCTTAAGTATAAGATTCGCCCTAGCTATTTTTTAACTTTAAGCAAGGCGGTGCAAACGGCCATAAGAAAATTTCACCTCATGGGATAACCTGCTAGTAATATAGGTGGGCTACTAACTGCTCTGTGTACTCTCACATATCGCTCACCATGCACTCACTTAAAATTAACACAAATAATATCTTATTATTACCTTCAAATCAAACAGATAACGTTAAGATTAGAAAACAAAAGTAATCAATTTAAAAATTAGGTAATTACCGGTATCCGACTTGTATCTTATATTGGAGGAAGCAGCATCAGCAGCAACGCTTTTGGCGGTGGCTCGGTTCTCGTTTTCTTAAAAAATTCAGACCTGGCAATGGCGGCCTGCGCAAGAAAAACCGCTGTGTTCTGTCAGATCTGTGACGTACAGGCGGCGTTACCGTGAGCTGGTGTCAATGGAATTGTTATTAAAAAATAACCATTGCTAATTTTTTTCTAGAAGAGCAGTCCACAATTAGGCACATATATATGAAATATAAACTTTTAGTATAAATGTACGTTCAAATAAAGTAAGTATTTTTAGAATTTAATTTAGGGTTTCACAATACCAGGGTAAAACACGGAATCTAGCAACACCGTATAAAACGCCAAATAATATTTGAATCGGTCGTTTGAAAAACCCCGTAAGTCCACATTGTAGCCAAAGTGACATTTGAGCATTTTTGGAATTTTAAATGATAGACGCATCGATCCACAGAGAAACCCCGCTTGTTGTAAAATATAACTAACGGTCCAAGTAAATATGAGCGTCCGCTATTCATTTGAGAAACCCCATAAGCCCGATGTGTTCTTAAATTCATTTTTAATTTTTGCATAAAGTTTTTTCCAGGTTTCTCCGAATTGTGTTTTTTGGACTTACGGGGTTGAGTTTCATTTTTACCAAAAGCACTAATAAAATTCAGATATGCCTACCCAAAAACTTATGACGTCAAAAGCATTTTCATATTTAAGTTTTTTTGTATTAGACATGTGTGCATTATATGCATACACCTTCCTCCATATATCTATATTTCCTAATAAGGGTATGTAAAAATAAACCGCAATAATTAATATAAAGAAAATAATTAAATATATTCCACAATGCATATTCAATAAATATACCCGCGGCATATTTCAGGCATATCTACAATGGCACATCTATGAAATATTTTTATGAGATAAGATACATTTGAGATATTCAGTGCATATTCCAGGAATATTACAAGATATGGCCTATTGGCAGATAGGGGAATATTCCAGGAATATAGGGTGCCGTCTGGAAAGCCTCTTGATACGACAGAATCTGAGCTATTCTAGCAGCAACGGCATTTGCTTAATTCGTACACTGAAAAAAAAGTTTATTAGATCTAGGTGAAAATACACTTACTTTAATTAAAAAGTTCACTACATATAGTGACTAGTGAAGGGTTCACTTGGCCTAAGTAAATGGAAAATGCTGAAATAGTTTACCTAGAACTAGTAAACACAAATAAACACAGTGCTTAGAAATTCGTTATCTGATCTAAACGAACTGTTTACTTGGAATAAGTAACCCATAACCCATTTATTAAATTATGTACCTTTAACCAATAAACCATTTATTTAAAATAGACAAATTGTTTAGTTAGAATTAGTGAAAGGGGTAAGGATAAGGGATACCCTGAAAAGCAGAAATATGATCTTCTAAATTCCAATTTATTAACAAATAGGTACTCCACATTAGAACACTCCATAATATTATTGTACACCGCGATGCGATGTCCAATACGGCAACACAAAATATTACAGCAACAGAGCACCAAACGATCCGACCGACTTCACCTAGGACGAAAAGAAAATGATAAATCGTATTGCGTGCGACGCCACGAGTTTCGAGTTTCATCCTGCCGAAGTGAAGCGGGAGCGGCTAAAAGCGAACCGAACGTTGACGAAAGGCCAAACAAGTGAACTGAACACTTTATTTAAGCAACCAAGCTTACTTAGGAGAATATTTTGGTTTACTTATTTAAAGTAAACCTTTTTACATTGTAGTGCTGCCCTACCCCTAACTAAGTTTACTTACTTATGTTTCGGCCTAAACACTCAGCAGCAGCTACAAGAATTTCTGGCAACTCACAGCTTACTTGACTACGCTACTACACTAATAAAATACACTAATAAAAGAGCACTTCTATCATATAACTATTAATTGTATTAACTCGCTACCTGTTTTATACGATTATTTCCAAAGATAAGGAAAGAAAGGACTCGCTATAATCTTTAAACTTGTGCTGAAAAATCATGTAAACCCCTGTCATATTATTCATTATATATTAAATAGAATTTTTAAAAATAATTAAATTTTTAAAAATAATCAAAATCCTAATTCTGGCAAACCAAAAAATTTATAATTTATTTGAAAACAATCTTATTCTTCTTTTTGAAAATAAAAATAAAAATATTTCTGTTTAAAGTATGAAAGTTAATATTAAGCCTTTTTTTAAATGATTAGAAAACCTTTAGCATAGTTGTTTACATTGATTATTTACTTTAGTCAGCCACAAGAGTACCCTATTACTTTGCGCAAGAAAATGTTCTCAAAAACTTTTTAACACCATTTATTAGAAAGAAATGTCATAGTTAAAATCCCTTAAAACCCACACAAAGTTCACAAAGTTCCCAAAGTTCCCAAGTTTTTTTTATATTATAAATGGTGCGACCTTTAAATGTTTATAAAATATTAAATGTCATGAAATCGTTTAAACATTCAGTATATGGTTCACAATAGTACAGGCACTTACTTCTCATCGTAGCGGATCGTATCTTTCTTGTTGGCCCCCAACCAATGAAACTGCTCACTAACACTTTGACTTTTTCTGCTAAGTCTCAAAACTTTTATTCTTAAAAAAATTAAATAAAAACTTCAAATTTCAAACGGACAGAGTTTCTAGTAGCAACTACTATTTTTGCTAATTAAGTGAATCTTTTGTCCGACCAGAGCTTCTTATTTATAGTAGAAAGACCCCTGGATGGACGTCATTGCAAAATGATATTTCTTTGTCTTTAATAGTGAAGAATATGACGTACTACCTCGTGATTTGGTTTCAATAATAATTGCGCAACTTTAACTTTTACATGTTAGATTTGTTTATCCAAATGTAGGGAAATCAGTGTGTCCAACTTGGATTAGTAATTCAATTGACGTCATTTATTCTAGACAAAGGAAATTAGAAAACTGCGAAGTTATCGCTTTAAACACAAGAAGTTGTTTTTATTAGATTTTAAGAATATTGATCTTTTTACACAAGACAAAATTTTGTTATTATTTAATGATTTTCAGAGTAATTTTCACCCTACTTAGCGGGGCACTACATTACATCCCCCTTATTCTGTCAAAATAACTCAAGTTATTTTGACAAGACTTCAATCTCTGAAAATCATTAATCTTTTTGCTTGTACAATTCAAGTATATCAGTTGAGGGTGCTGACCCTTAAAGTGAACAGATGTTGGTGGCACGAGCCGACTTCCGTCTTGAATAAGTAGGTACCTGACTTGTTAGATTGAACCCAAGGGATGATAAATGAATGATTTATGAAATGTGAATGTAATGATCAAATTTTTATTAAAATATATATATATCACATTCGCTGCCAAGCCAAATTTGTAAAAATGGCCTCCCAGGCCAAGGTTGAATCCTATAAGATACGGCAATTCTAAGACTATTGGGTATAGCAGTTTTTTTTTTGCTGTGTTTTTTGCGTGTTTTTTTTTAAATAAAACCCAAACAGACACCGGTGTCTGACGTGGCATGGTGAAACCATTTTCCCATAACGCGCCACAGAAGACACTCTGAGAAGACATTTTTCTTACATGGTTACGCCACAGCGGACACCTTAGCGGACACGACGTAGATAGCGGACACATCAAATCCGCCCATCGTATAGAATATAGCCCTACTGTAAGGAGTGTAAGGAGACTTCAGTTGGAAGTAAGATAACGTTGTGTCTACTGTTAGTTCTCCGTTGCAAATTTAGGCCGATTTACGTGATTTATTTTATTACATTCTATTTTTGTGCAAAAATGAATAACAGAACCGGAAGAATTATGTATTTTGTGACCAATAAAGAACCAGGGAGTGATTTCTTTATATCTGTTTATTATAATACAACACCTGATATAATGTGTTAACATTTTGATTACCTTTCTTAAAAGAAAATAAATAAATACAAAACGCGCTTTACATTTTTATTGAAATATTGGGTGTCTGCCCTGGCGTGTATGGAAATTAATTTAAAAAATTAAGTCTGCTCGCCATAGCGGACACAATAGCAGACACGTGTTATAAAATCCATTTACAGTGTCCAATCAAAAAACCAAGATAAGTGGACTATGCCGCAGCGCCAATACAGACACCTCATATGAAAACTTTTATGGAAAAGTGTGTCCGCTGGGCAGTGTCGTTGAATAACTGTAGCGGACACGGGTGTCTGACGTGGCGTGATAAAATCATAGCTGATCAGACACCGGTGTCCGCCATGGCAGAGAATGTGATATAGGTTTACCATAATTACACTTAATACTAATAATGATTTACAATTCAGATCAATAAAAATTCAAAAATTTTGAAATAATAAAAAAAAATACAAATATTATTAAAATAAGGTAAACTTACCACTAAGAAAAATGATAAAAAAAACAAATATTTTAAAAATAGGTAACCTTACCACTAATTAAAATGATTAAAAGAAAATACAAATATTTTAAAACGTTAGGTAAACTTACCACTAAGAAAAATGATAAAAAAAAATATTTTAAAAATAGGTAACCTTACCACTAATAAAAATGATTAAAAGAAAATACAAATATTTTAAAACTTTAGGTAAACTTACCACTAAGAAAAATGATCAAAAATTATAACTTAATACCTACTACACTTGATAATAATAATCACTAACACTAGGTAGTCTGTTTTCTAGTCTTTTCTAAAAAGAAAACGAAATTCGCTGAGTTGTTCAATCCCGTCCCTGGGTTGGGTGGATTTGAACTGGGATTGGGAGGTCTTCTACCATGCCGTCCACGGCCTCTTATTCCGTTACGGTGATGTCGTGGGTGCTCAGCTGTGCCCGGCGAACGGATGTCCCATCTCCTTATCGGACGCCCGTGGCCGACCAGGATGGATTCGGGTCGGCGCGGTTCGACGGGCACCGGACTTAGGGGTACGAACCGGGGGATCTCCTCCTGGGGGTTCATTGGCGGATCACCGATATGGCTTTCCGGGTCCGGCGTAGGTTCTGCGGGGAGCTGGATAGAAGTTACTTGCTCAGGCACAAACTGTGCCGGCCGGACGTATTGTCGGTCTGTTCCCCGGGGCACACCAGATGGTCCAGGTTGAGACGGGCTGTTCATGGAGTCGCCAGGGAGATTTCTGGCTCGGGTGCACAGAGAGCAGGGGCACGGTGGTACCCCTTGCGATTGGAGGATATTCCAATATTGTGCCGGAGTACTAGGTCCTACAACTCCACCACTGCAGAGGGCACAATCGCAATATTGTAATGGTATCTCCCTGCCCTCTCTCACTCCCCACATCACCACCAGAATTCTATATTCCGCGTGGAGCAACTCGCTCCACAGGGCGATTAATGCTTTTAGTGGGAACAATGCTGGCACGCAAGGCCCGTCACCCCCTAGTTGTATGTAAAGCTCCCTTAGGTGGGCGAGAGCCGTCCTCAGAAGCTGGTACTTTATTCTCTCGTCGCATATTAGTCGAAGATGTACCAGGAACATCACTATCCATGTTGTCATTTTGCTTGAGTATCACTTTATTTATTTTTTCTTAAAGGGCACCTCTAAACTGGATGAGTATTCAGCAACAACTAAATGTTATAGCTAATTCATTTTATTTTGCTTGGAATCAGTATTGGCCCTATACGTTAATAAGTTGCCAAAGTGGGGGAAGATAAGATTGTCTGTTTTAGTTAAAACCCTATATTCTCATACAGCCCATCTCTATTTCAAACATATAAACTAAGGTTTCTTATCTTTTTCGCACAGTTTTTAATTTCTTTTCTCTTTCTTTCTTTATCTCTGGTATAAGTGGAATATTAATTTTTAAACCCTTATTCCCACGGGACCCAAATTTTTCAGTAACATTATTCTATTCAAAATACATTTTAACTGTCTTACTTAAACCTAACTTAACACTTAATAAAATTCCTATTAACTAAATACACCTGGTAAATTTCAACTCGAATCTGGTCATTTGTCAGCTAGTTCTTTAAAGTTATCATGTTATTTATGGTTTATAACTATATTAGGGATTTATGTCGTGGTTTTTAATTCCTTGCCTTCGTTATTAGTGGAGCGGCCGAACACACTCCACTGTACAGGCGGAAGTTTTGCTAACTCGTTTCGCAAATTGCCAAATGCCTTTTCATGGTTAACAATTACTGATGCCTTTTCTGAGGTTCCTTCATTTTCATCTGTAAACTGTACTTGTTTCATTCGTATTTCGTCCTCAGTAGAGCTACGTATCCCGCTGGTGGTGACTATTTCGTCCACCACCTCCTGGTTTTTCCAATAATTTCCTTCTTCCCTATTAAGTTTTTCTTTCATTTGCTTATTTTGAACATGATGCAACACAGCAACCGTCAAAGTATCCCAACATGCCGCTACCATATGGCATGTACACCCAGTTATGTTATGTATCGATATGGCATTCATAATGGTTTCGATAATAAATTTTATTAACCTATAAATTACATAGAGACCTATAATTCCACTTGTAGCATCTCCTAGTATGGTAAAATAGCCATATAACTTTCTAATGGCTGAATTCGCTAAACTTTCCATTTCCTCCTTACTAAATAGGCTTAAAGTAGAGAATCCCTGGGGTGCTACTTCATGTCCTGCTATTTTTCGTATTAGAATATTGTCATGTATAGATACAGAGCCTCTGCCATATTACGTATAATACGGGCTCTTTGGCGTTGTTCCTAGCTTTGGGGGGTAGAACAGAGGGTTGAATCAAAGTCAGAGGTAGAAAACATATACAGATTTATTGATAAAAGGGAAGAGTTTAATTGGTGATGTTGAATATAAAAATGGTTATTTAGTGGTTAGAGGACCCAGCTTGCTTAGTTAAAATAATATACTGGTACTTACATCTTAGAATAAAAAGGGGCTCAGCTCTTATGGATTAATCACTCGGTATTCGCACACACATCGTCACGGCCCAGACTTGACTCCCCGATCGTAGCCAAGCCGATCTCTCACCGTGTATGGTTTATGATTAGTCAGCAAATGCTTACTGTATAAACAACCATCATACAGGGCGAGAATTAATTAGTAATGGTAAATAGTAATGTGGCTTATTTCATGACATTCCCCGCGCGCAGAAGAGCTGGACCCCAGCGAAAAAACAAAAGGTCAACTGCATAACATTTTGTGTTTACAATACACTTTACAATAAATGAAATTCGAACAAAAATTATGCGGTAAAAATGATTACAACAAACGAAAGGTCAATTGAAATACAAAGAAAAATTATTACAAAAAACATTAGTGTTTACACTTTACAATAATGGAATAAAAATAAAAATTGTGCGCTTAAAATTATTACAAAAAACAAAAGGTCAACAGAAATACGAAGAAAAATTATTACAAAAAAAAACATTAGTTCTTACAATACACTTTACAATAATGAAATTCAAAGAAAAATTGTGCGCTCAAAATTATTACAAAAAGCGAAAGGTCAACTGAAATACAAAGAAAAATTATTACAAAAAAAAAACATTAGTGCTTAAAATATACTTTACAATAACGAAATACAAAGACAAATTATGCAGTCAAAATTATTACAAAAACAAAACAATACTACAACCATCAGAATCGTTAGGAACTGCACTGCGCTACGCTGGATAACATAACTACCTTAGTACGGACCTGTCGTTACATATTAGAGTACATTATAACCTTGCGCAACCTTTATTTTTGACGAATCCCATGATGAATCCCATTGTCGTGGGTGACTACCAGATTTGGTGGCATGGTCACCAGAAGCTGTAAACTTGACAATCGATGTTAGGAATTTGATTGTTTCGGTGCTTCTTTGGCAATACATGGTATTCTCAGGGTTGACTTTGTTGCACAGCTTACAACTTGTAACTTGTGGTAGCTGTCGGTTTGCTTTGGTCATTGTACTGATGGCATTGCAGCTTGCGATGCATCAGGAAGTGACAGGCCGTACTTGGCGTGAGGCAGCTGCAGTGGTCCTTTGGCGAATGGTTGTTTTTACATGCAAAGGAAAACAATTTTTTTAGATTATGTTTGAATCAAACTAGCAATGGGTCACATTCAAAATTAACAAATGAAATGAGTAAATAAATACATGCGCAAACAATTGAACATTTATCAAGTAAAAAATTTAAATAAACAATAAGGCTTACAAAAAAATTAATTTCAGTAAAATGGCTTCACAATTAATAAATTTTGTCCTGAAAATATATATAAATAGGTATATGCGTAATCAATTAAATATTTGTTAAATAAAATACCAATTAAACAATTCAGCTTACAGTAAGAGAAAAAGAAATGTCGTAAATGTCGGAGTACGTAATTATGCGAAGTAGTATTATTTATTTCATAGTTATTTTTGCGGAGTAGTATGTAAGATTATATTTATATTTAGTAGTTATATATGTGCGGAGTAGTATTTAATATTTAATACAAATGTCGAGTAGATTTTACGCGTATTCACGCAACGAAATGAGGCTTAAATCAATATCGCGTAGATTTCGCGTTTATTTTCAAATTTTACTGAAAACTCTAAAAAACGGTGCAAAGAAAAAAAAATTTAAACTCTTACAATATATGCCTATGTAAAATAAAAATTATTAAAATATCGATAAAGCAAGAACGCATATGAAAAGTAAAATCTCGAGAGTGTCGATAAATCAAGAGCTCATTTGGAAATGAAAATTGCAAAAATCGCAAGAGTGTTGATACAGCAAAAGCATCCATCCACAATACCAATTTTAGGCGCCTATTAGTATTGCAATGACTGCCGATGCAAATATCTAAGATATTGCGGGTACCCTTTGGATTCCAATTGTTGAGTAGGCCTACTTTTATTTTAGGCTTAACGAAAGAAACTCAAAATTAGATTTTTAGAATAAATTATTTGTTCATCTAGATATAGGTATGCTGCTAGTGCACTCTGATATACGTATATCAAAAAAAATTAAAATTTTATTAAAGAACTTAAGTGCACGAAAAAATCACTGGCCTAATTATTGCTTCCCTTTGGAAGTGACGTCACCTCTGCTATGTCTCTTCTGTACTTTTCCAGTCTGCGGAAAAAAAAATCAAAAAAAATTAAATCAAAATATTGGTATCAAAATATATCTCATACGTTTCAATTTCATTGACACTATAAAAACAACATATAATCAGCAACAAATATATTTGAAGTTAGGCGAACATTCAACTCTCTTTGTGGAGTCATCTTCCATGCCCCCCTACTTTCATTCGTCACACATTGACACAACAGCATAATATAATATTTTTCTCATCATAATAATCTTTTAAAAAAAAACGAGGTTAGGCGAACATTCAACTTGTAATGAAGTCATCTTCCATGCCCCCCTACTCTCTAATCATCAAAAAATGTGATAACGAAAGTACTGACTTAATTTAGTTAAAACAGCTATTCCCTTGGCTATATGCCCCACCGAGCGCTGAATTACAAAACAATAATTATTTCAATATTTTACCGACCATCATTTTCCGGGAACCCATATAAAAAAGGCGAACATTCAGCTCTTGCAAGGAGCCATCTGCCATGTCCCCCTGTTTTACTTTTTTTCAATAAAATCGAGCTTAGGTTAGGCGAGCATTCAGCTCTTACAATGAACCATCTTCCATGCCCCCCTAGTCCCTAAATCATCCGAAAACGTGTTAACGAGGGTACGGACCTAATTTAGTTTAAACAGCTATTCCCTTGGCTATATGCCCCACCGAGCGCTGGATTACAAAACAATAATTTTTCCGATATTGTGCTAACCACGATTTTCAGGGCACTCATATAATAACTTTTTCACTTTAAATGCTGTATCATTAAAACCCTTTTAGTGTCATAATATTCTCATCTCTCAAAAAAAAAAAAATTTGCAAGCTTGCATAAACTATTTTGATACCATATTCATACCATATGCACTCTGTAAACATAAAAAAAATGATCAACACAATTAATATACTTTTGACTGGTGACCCTGTACATAGCAGCAGGCCAATAAAACATAAAACATAGCTGTAAGAAAAATAGCTTTAGTAAATAAAATTCATAAATTCTGTGTAATCCTGAAAAAAATATTAATTATCTCTGCAAACAAAATAAGCGATTAAGTTAACATAAAATAAATTGCGCCCTGTATATGTGCAGCGAGAAAGCTGTGCTTCTTTTTTATTCTCTATTTCTTTATCATCTTGCCCCATACCTAAAATATTAAAAATATGTTATTTCATGAAACGACCAAAAAATTAAATATACCCTGTTCTCTATGCTTTTAATTTCAAAGGAATTTCGCACGTATGTTTCAGGTAAATTCAGGTCAATTTTTATTTTGTTTTCTAATTCCACAGGAAACATCATTGATCATTGTTGTTTTGTTATAACACGGGTTGTTTATTAATTTGCTAAATAAGTACACTTGTGAAATTATAACATTCATTTACGCAACGTTGCAAAACTTTGAACCTCGTTACCTCGGTACGTTATGAAATTTGCTAACCTAATTAGACAAGAAAATAAAACAAACTTCACTTAAAACAAAAGTCACTGACGAAAGTTTTTTGTTCTATAAATTTATATATTCATCAAAATAAAATTAAAAAAAAAGATTATCCCCTACAATATTTTAACGTAAAATTCAATATTTTTACTTTATCCATTTCGCAACCCTTTTACTTTTGGTACCCTGTGTGCTTGGCTGTTGACATGTAAATATTTGGGAGTAGTTTTTATACTCTAAATTAAAATTTGAATTACATTTTGGAAATCTTGTATATCTCAAATTGGAAAAAAAAATCTAATCATTTAGAAAAGATTGATCGAAATTTTAAGCTTATTTTCAAGAGAAATAATCTAAAAATACCCACTACGGAGCGCAACTTCCTACGTGGAGTAAGTATAATGGGCGGCTAATCCACTTAAGCTTATTCTCAAAGAAAATAACCTAAAAATCCCACTACGGAGTCGCAACTTCCTACGTGGAGTAAGTATAATGGGCGGCTAATCCACTTAAGCTTATTCTCAAAGAAAATAACCTAAAAATAACCACTACGGAGTCGCAACTTCCTACGTGGATTTTAATAGGCTGCAAATTCAAAATTTAGGCTTATTCTCAAGGAAAATCTGTATTATTCATCATGTACATTTAAACCAAATTTATTTTTCTCTGCCTTAGAATTAGAAAGTCAAAACAAAATAATACAGATTTTGCAAAAAATAAATCGATGTGTATAATTTCAAGTGTGGATAAATACACGAAAATAAACTTTATGTAAAAAACTCCAATGATTAAAATTTTAAAAATAAATAAGGCTTTCCTTAATTCCTTATATCATCTATCGGTTAATAGTAAACTTCCCCTTTTTTGTTATCCGATAATTATTATATCGGACGCACTTAGAATGACTTCAAATAAAATACAGGGTAGGGCAAAAAATATGAAAATCGTTCTAGAGTAAAGTACCCTTATTTTAAAAAATAAAGCAAAATGGCATAAAGAAAAGTTGTTTATAGTAATTGCAATAGTTGTTATCAAAGTAAGTATTAATATTCCTAAATGTAAATTATCTTTGAAAAATGAAATATGTATATTACCTACACGTATTCAAGGTTGCCAGACGTCCCGATTTTAATCGTTATGACTCGATTTGTCTCGCTTTCCGGTTGCACGTCAAAAATCCCGATTTTTCCGATTTACACGTCGAAAGTCCCGATTTTTGAGGAGATTTGCATGTTGAAAATCCTGAATTTTATTGCATGTCGAAAATCCTGAATTTTAAATAATTTTATAAAGTGCCAATTTAACTTCAATCAACAAATTTATATTATAATTTATATTTAAATAATAAAAAAAAAATTACATGTTCTTTGAACTGGCGGCATATTTAAAATAAAACGTAAAATGAAATTATTTATTATTCATTCATTTGCAATAAAGCAAAAAAAAAAAAAAACCTTTCAAATTAATACAAAATAAAAAAATATCTGCAAACCTTTAAAAAAAATTATATTTAAAATGAAAATGTTTCTACGTTTTTTGGGTTAGGCTATCGATCGAAATCTAGAATTGCTAGGTTTTAATAGTCCAAAAATGGACGTTTTTCCATTTCAAAAATCTGGCAACTCTGTACATATTACAAAATAATATTTGCAATAGTCGTGAAATTTGGGGTTGCTTCAAACCAAATAAAGTTTCGGTATTAATGTACTGTAATTTAAAATATAGTCTCCCTAATGACTTTAGAAGCACTCAAAATTTGAAATAATATAAAAAGTTTAAAAAAATGTAATAATAAATTACTCGCGTGAAAAATAATAGCAAAGACATGCAACTTTAACCCTCTATTTATATTTTCAATTATTCGGCAGAATTACCAAATATTGTACTTTGATCCGAAAACAGCAACTAGAATTACGTAATGGCAACGTATTATACTTTAGGTTTAAAATATATAACTGGGTGTGAATTGAATCTACATAATTATTAGGGGTGGTATTCATGAAAAAAAAAAAAAATCGTTAAATATGAGAACTGGGCACTCTTTCAAAATATCCGCAAAAATTTGACACATTTAAATTTCCGCAAAATATCCGCAATTCGGGTTTTTCATTCACCGATTAACAAAACTGCTGACAAAGTACATTTTTTAGGAATCCAAGGACCTAGTTTAGTTACTTACGAAGAAATTTATAAAACACTCTAGACTATTTAGAATTATTGGCTTTCTGTATTTAAAAAAGAAGAGAGAAAAAAAAAATAACCGAGTTATGTTGCCCCATACAAATTAACATTATTATCCTTGTTATTTGCCAATAATTCGTGTAAAAATAAAAAAAATAAACATATATATATATAAAAATGTGTGCATTAAGCAAGGTCCTCTAACTTGGAGTCAAGTAAATAAAAGAAAATTAAGGGCTGTGCAAGATAAAATGATAATGAATAAAAATTAAACCATAAAAAATTAAAAATTTAGGTATGACGTCTAGTATGAAGACTAAACGTCCCAAGAAACAAAACGGCGCCTCCACCATATGTCATGTATAGATACAGAGCCTCTGCCATATTACGTATAATACGGGCTCTTTGGCGTTGTTCCTAGCTTTGGGGGGTAGAACAGAGGGTTGAATCAAAGTCAGAGGTAGAAAACATATACAGATTTATTGATAAAAGGGAAGAGTTTAATTGGTGATGTTGAATATAAAAATGGTTATTTAGTGGTTAGAGGACCCAGCTTGCTTAGTTAAAATAATATACTGGTACTTACATCTTAGAATAAAAAGGGGCTCAGCTCTTATGGATTAATCACTCGGTATTCGCACACACATCGTCACGGCCCAGACTTGACTCCCCGATCGTAGCCAAGCCGATCTCTCACCGTGTATGGTTTATGATTAGTCAGCAAATGCTTACTGTATAAACAACCATCATACAGGGCGAGAATTAATTAGTAATGGTAAATAGTAATGTGGCTTATTTCATGACAATATTATGAAGTGCATTCCTTTCTAAATTAAATACCATGGAATTTTGGGCATTTCGTATTTCTTGGTACGTGTACAACCCACCAGTTCCTAAATCTTTTATAGACTGGAATTTAAAAGGTTGTTCTGTATCTACTTTTAACTTCTGAGGTACTAAACCTTGGGTCGGTAAGGGATCGAATCCAACCCATTTATTCTCAATATAGTACATGGAAGGTAACAGTGTACTACAGTCCACTTGAGTGCCATGTTGTTGCAATATTCTTGTTACGGGGGACATGTAAAAACTTTGATTATAAACTGTTACTGGTAGTTCGATATAGCAATTTGTGTCTCTACGGACTTCTACGGGAACTGCTAAACATTTCATTATATACAGGACCTCTCCGCCGAGTCTGGCTATATACCCTAATTTTTTCTGGAATAGCGACGCTACACTATTTGGACTTACGGTTGCCATAACAAGTCGATTTTTTAATATTTCTCTGTGTAGGAGGCATCTTCTGTGGATAGTTTGAGCAAACATGTCGTTAATGCTTCGTTTAAATGACTGTTCTACGTATAAAAGCTTTGTATTAACGTAGGTGACTAAATCGGCGTCATTAGTCGTGGAAGTTTGTGTAAAAGGGGTAACTTCTATAGCGTTAGCCTTTTGTAATATCAATAACCTAGGGTGCTCGCTTTGCCAGGCCAGCACGCCACAGACATTTTCTTTACGAAGTAATTGTACAGCAAATATCTTTGCTCGATCCTCTACTACTATGTAGCGGTGGCCTGCACTAATCTGGTCTCTTTCTTGCACAAATGTCACGCGGCCTTCATATAAAATATTAAACTGTTGGCACATTTGAGGGGATATTTTGCTCCAGGTGGATTCACCTAGATCAAAAACCCTCCAGAAAAGGACAGGAAATTCCATTATGTAGTAATATCTCATTAGTGTCGAGACGTACCTTAGCGTAGTAATCATGTAGAGTCACCTTCACGTGCGCCTACACTACGACATTTTTCCATTGGGCGCCATCTTCAATATATTGGGTACCTTCACAGTTATAATTGGCATCGATTTTTCCTGCTATCACAAATGAGGAAGATATGGTAGCATTAGGTTTTAGGTTGCTAATCACGTGACCATTAATTCCTGTTAGTTGCCTAAATGCGTAAGTTTTCTGACATCCATCACTTCCAAGTTCATAAATATAAGATGATAAACCACCCTCCACTGCAGATTGATGAGAAAAGGCCCCACAATGTGTAATTATCCTTGTTACAGCGACTAAGCATGACCACGTGTACATATTCATATTGCCGTTTTTCAATAACTTGGGCAAAACCCTCCTCGACTAAATAACCTGTCTCAGGGTCTGGGCATGGGCTTACGTCACGCAACGAGATGACCGATATATTTGTTGTCGGGTTCTTACAGTCATACGCTATCAGAGTGGCATAAGTCAACTGGACCAACACTATCCCGACGAGTAGTCCTTGCATCACTGCAACAATGGAGGTAATTAGTGAAATCTTTGTGCGGTGGCTTTATTTGTATTTTAATTTTTTATTTAGTTAATTTAGTTGGTAGTCTTTTAAACGTTCAGGGAGCCTAACCTTACGAGTGCGAGTTCGCCTTATATTCTCTAAATTAGGTTCAGCTGGTTCCTCCTCACTTTCTGTGGAATCACTATCCTCCAAGCTTTCATATGTTACTTCAGAATCACTTGTCTCCTCTTCTCCTTCCTCTGGGAGTTCATCGTTCAAAGGGTTATTTTCTTCCCTACCCATGTCTAAAAATTCGTCAACCTTTTTCTGTATTTCTTCTTCGTTTTCTTCATCGGCATCTATATTTAGATTTTCCTTATAAACCCTCGGAAACTCCTTGAAATCGTCGTCCAATTTACAGGGTTTTAAAAGGTCGGCATGCACCATGTGCTCTTTTCTTCCATGCAGTTCCTTTACTTTAAAGGTAACAGGACCCTTCTTTTCAATAACTCGGTATGGTCCTTTCCATTTTGTATAAAATTTTCTTGCCAGTTTCTTTCCAGGTATCGCTGGCGAATTCATATATACCAGGTTTCCCAATTGAAATTCCTTTTTTGTCTTTTTAGCGTTTCGTTTTTCGCATCTTTCCTTAATGCTCCTTTCAATATTCTTGCGCGCAAGAGCGTGCGCTGATTGCATTTTTTCCATAATTTCGGTTACATAATTTGTACCTACGTCGGTTATTGGGTCACTTGCTCTTATGGATTGATATATGGGAAGTTCCATGTCTCTGCCAAAGATAAGAAAATATGGTGATTCTTTAGTTGCTGAGTGAGGCATATTGCGGTAAGCCATTAGGCAGTATGGTAATACTTCATCCCAGTTATTTTTATGTTCACTGACGAAGTGACTTATCATGGTTTTTATACTTCTATGGAAACGTTCGACTATTCCATTTGCTGCAGGATGGTAGGGCGTGGTTTTTAATTTTTTAATATCCAGCAGTCTGCATCCGTAATTAGTTCTCTAGGTATCCCAAATCTACAGATGATATTTTCAACCAAGGCTTTCGCTACAGTTTCTGCTTTAATATCAGGTATAGGAACACATTCTGGATATCGAGTTAAATAATCGACACAGGTTAACAGATATTTGTTACCCTGACTAGTTTTGTTTAATGGCCCTACTAGTTCAATACTTATTCTTTTCCATGGTGCTGTGGGTACGTAGTTTTCTTGTAGGGGTGACGGAGGTTGATAGTTAGTTTTTCGAAGATTACATGAATGACATTTTTCAACATAACTTTTTACATCTTTGTTAATCGTAGGCCAGTAAAAGTCTCTTTTTACTAGCTCTTCGGTCTTCTTTTGACCACAGTGAGAAGCATAAATGGAATCATGGTACATTTTTAGTAACTCTGGTATAATGTTCCCAGGCGCCAATAGTTGATCATGTCGTTGATTAGCTTGTCTTTGCCTATAAATAAGTCCCTCTGGGCTTACATAATATGGCGTATCTTCTATGTTTTCTGTCTCACGAATTCTGCTTATGTATTCATCTTCCTGCTACAACTTTAATAGTTCCTCTTTACTCCATATAGCCGATGTTATAGGGATGTATTCCTCATTGCAATTGGCTATCAGTCCAATTGACTGGGGTTCGTCTTCTATTCGCAAACGTGTGAGAGCGTCTACATTGCAATTTTGTTTCCCAGGCCGGTATTTTATGGAAAAGCTGTATTCCATTAGATACATTGCCCACTTAGCTAATCTAGAACTTGGGTCCTTAATAGTTAATAAATATTTTAGGGGCCAGTGGTCTGTCACTATTGTGAAGTGCGTGCCTATTAAATAATTTATGTAAGATTTCACAGCAAATACCACAGCTAAACATTCCCTTTCTATGGCACTATATCGCCTTTCTGCATCATTTAACGTTCGACTTGAATAACATAGAGGATGTTCCATCCCTTCATATTCTTGTGACAAAATACTCGCTATGCTGGTCGCACTAGGATCAGTATTTACTATAAAAGCTTTATTGAAGTCCGGATATTTTAAAATAGGAGGAGTTATTAGAGCCATTTTTAAACTGTCAAATGCATTTTGCTGTTCCGCATGCCAATAATACTTCACATTTTTCTTAGTAAGGAGGGTTAATGGTTGGCTAATTTTTGCAAAATTTTGAACAAACCGTCGGTAAAAGCCTATTATTCCTAAAAAAGCCCGGACATCTCTGACATTTTTAGGGACAGGATATGATCAAATTATTTTTGTTTTATCGGGATGCGTAGTATACCCTCCTCCGCTTATCATATGTCCTAAATATTCAATTTCTTTTTTCATAAAGTGACATTTAGTTGGTTTAAATTTCAAGTTGTCTTCATTTTTTCGAAAACATGTCGTAGACGCTCAAGATGTGTGTCTACATCGCTGGAAAAACAATAATGTCATCTAGGTAAACTATACATTCCTTATAAGTGAGTTTTCCTAGTATGTGGTACATCATTCTACACCAAGTAGCTGGCGAATTTTTTAAACCCATGCTCATTCTTAGAAAATGATAATGGTTGTCTGGAGTGGAAAATGCTGTCTTTTCCTGATCCTCTGGATGGACAGGTACTTGGAAATATCCTGAGGCGAGATCCATTGTGGGGAAAAGGGTGGCACCACTTAACTTGTCCAAGGTTTCTCCTATATGCGGTAAGGGAAAAAAATCAGTCTTACTAATATCGTTCAAAGAACGACTACTAGTCGATGTTGAATTTCCTCGTTAGGGTGTCTTTTCTTTTCTACAAGTATACACGGAAAACTCCAAGGTGATTGGCTCTCCACTATGATTCCATCATCCAATAATTTCTGAATCTCCTTTTTCATTATAGCCTGTTTATGGTAAGGAACTCTATAAGGTCATTTTAATATAGGCTGCACATATGTAGTTATTATTCTATGTACCACATTTGTAGTACAACTTAGTTTTTGATCCGGTGCTTTAAATATATCAATAAATTCAATGATTAGATTCCTTCGTCTCTTCATAGTCATAGTCGAAGGATTTTCTAACTCTAATTGGCTTAGGATGTCTTTTGTATTCTTTTCGTTTATCGTTCGTACAAGATTTGTTTCTAAGTGCACAGGTGGCTGTTCTACGTCAGCTTCAAATGCCACAGCCAAAATAATTTTTGGCTTTATAAAAATGTCTTCATTGGTAAGGTTAATAATTCGTAATGGAATTTTTTCTTCTGTTTTGCACAAAACTTTTGCAACTAGTAATCCATCAGGAAGGTCACTACTTGGTTCTAAAACTAAAACCCGAGTGGTAAAGTTTTTCTTATTTTTAAGAATAGCAGGACACACAGCTTCACTCCTGCTAGGTATTAATAATTCCTGGATCAAAGTAACGTTACCTTGTATAAATTTATTCTCTTCGTAATTGATTTTATCTAAAATATCTTCCTTGCTCACTTGGTCATTCGTAACCCCTTTGTTTTTAAGTTTATCTTGTTGTAAGTTCTTAGTTTCTATAACTTGATTTTCTTTGACAAAAATATCTTCATGATTTTCCTGCAGAATAGAAAAATCCTTGCTTAAATGCGACCATTTCCCTTGCATGGCCGAAAAATCTCCTTGTCTCTCTTGCAGAGCCGACAAAACATCGCTTTCCTGCGAACTGTGCCCTTTTCTGGCAAAAACATCTGTCTGACTCTCTTGCAGAACAGATAAACCATCGCTTTCCTGCGAACCATGCCCTCTTCTGGCAAAAACATCTCTCTGACTCTCCTGCAGAGCAGATAAACCATCGCTTTCCTGCGAACCATGCCCTTTACTGGCAAAAACGTCTCTGACTCTCCTGCAGAGCAAATAAACCATCGCTTTCCTGCGAACCATGCCCTCTTCTGGCAAAAACATCTCTCTGACTCTCCTGCAGAGCAGATAAACCATCGCTTTCCTGCGAACCGTGCCCTTTACTGGCAAAAACATCTCTCTGACTCTCCTGCAGAGCAAATAAACCATCGCTTTCCTACGAACCATGCCCTCTTCTGGCAAAAACATCTCTCTGACTCTCCTGCAGAGCAGATAAACCATCGCTTTCCTGCGAACCATGCCCTCTTCTGGCAAAAACATCTCTCTGACTCTCCTGCAGAGCAGATAAAACTTTTTGCTCCATATCCGGAGCCAACACACAGTTTTCTTTGTCAAAGTCCAAGTTTAGATTAATTTTTGTTATAAAATTGTCTTTGCTCACAGCGAAGTTTTCCGTAAACAACGGTATTACAGAACCAAAGGCGTACATACAATTATTTTCCCAATCTATCTTAATCCCGTATTTCTGTAAAAAATCAATGCCCAATAATATATTGGTACGAAAACTATCAGTATCTACAACAACGAAATTATGGTCCACTACGGGGACCCCTGAAAATCTTAGAGAAATATTTGCCACCCCATAGGTGGGTATATTATTTCCTTGAATATCAACTAATGATATTCCGTTATCCTTTGTTATAAACCCCTCAGCAACACTAGGTTTTATTAGAGATACGCATGCGCCGGAGTCAATTAAAGCATAACAATTATTTCCATTTATGCTAACTTTAATTACATTTCCTGTATTTTGGGTTCCGTTACTTGAGCATGCGTATATCTCTACCCTCTTCTGTGTTTCTATTCCCAATTTGCCTCCTGAGCAGCCGATCTTCGGGGTTGAAAAGGGGCTGCTTGATTGTTTAAAGCTGCATGATTTGGCCTAGTAGTTTGCTGATTTCTAGTACAGTTTCGTATAACACACCCGTTGGGAAGTTTCAGGTTTCTGTTGCCGCCATACATTATTCTGCGAGCAAGTCGCTTGGAAATGACCTGGTTTATTACACTTAAAGCAAACCATTGGAGAAGTACCCTGCAAAATTTTTCAGTATGCCCATTTCTGTGGCATTTTCGGCATTTAAAATCATTATTGGAACCGTTATTTTGTTTTCTTTGCGGTTTTCCTGTTGTATTCCAACTCACGCCTCGACATTCTCGGCCACTTGAGGGGTGAATAAGATTTTCAATAGATCCCTCTCTTTCTGCCACTGTAAGAGCGCCATCTAGGGTTTGGGGATTTCCTGATAACACTCGTTGTTTAAGAGACATGACGAGACCCAAAATAAACTGCGTAGTTATGTCTTGCTCTAATTTTCTTTGGATGGGAGCGTCTTCGACAGGATCTCCTGTTAAAGTAATGGTTCGATTTCCTAGTAGTTTTAGGCGGGTGAGAAACTGTCTACAGGTTTCTCCGGTATTCTGTCGGCAATCCATAAAATTTTTCATAGCCGACCCCTTTACACATTGTCGAGTAAACTGTTTTTGAAGGCTTTCTTTTAAGGTAGTCCAACTGGTCGTAGCTAACAAAGCTGGTTCCGAGTCAATGAACTGTTTGGCTTTTTGACGCAGCTTTATTCGAGCAATGGATACCATTTGCTGACTAGTCCAATTAGCCAAAACACTCGTCTCTTCGATAACAGCCAGGAATTCAGTAATTCCTGTAGTCCCATCATAAGTTGGCAGTGAGTCTATTCCTATAACCAGGTTTCCCGGAGCTATATTCGGAAAAGGAGGAATATGAACACTAGCGCTTGGCTGAATTGTCGGAGAAGGAATTATATTTGTAGCAGTTGTAGTAATGGTAGTCGCAGGGGTGGTAGTTACAGTAGCCATATTTTTATTTTAATAACCTAACCCTCAACCTAAACCTTACTATGCTCAATGAGTTGCCAAAAATTTACAACAAGTTACAATGCAAAATGACCTTAGGCCTCTTGCGTAGGGGCAAAACGCTTTAAAATACCCGGCACCTCCACCAATTGTAGTGCTGCCCTACCCCTAACTAAGTTTACTTACTTATGTTTCGGCCTAAACACTCAGCAGCAGCTACAAGAATTTCTGGCAACTCACAGCTTACTTGACTACACTAATAAAATACACTAATAAAAGAGCACTTCTATCATTTAACTATTAATTGTATTAACTCGCTACCTGTTTTATACGATTAGTTCCAAAGATAAGGAAAGAAAGGACTCGATATAATCTTTAAACTTGTGCTGAAAAATCATGTAAACCCCTGTCATATTATTTATTATATATTAAATAGATTTTTTTTAAATAATTAAATTTTTAAAAATAATCAAAATCCTAATTCTGGCAAACCAAAAAATTTATAATTTATTTGAAAACAATCTTATTCTTCTTTTTGAAAATAAAAATAAAAATATTTCTGTTTAAAGTATGAAAGTTAATAATAAGCCTTTTTTTTTAAATGATTAGAAAACCTTTAGCATAGTTGTTTACATTGATTATTTACTTTAGTCAGCCACAAGAGTACCCTATTACTTTGCGCAAGAAAATGTTCTCAAAAACTTTTTAACACCATTTATTAGAAAGAAATGTCATAGTTAAAATCCCTTAAAACCCACACAAAGTTCACAAAGTTACCAAGTTTTTTATATTATAAATGGTGCGACCTTTAAATGTTTATCAAATATTAAATGTCATGAAATCGTTTAAACACTCAGTATATGGTTCACAATAGTACAGGCACTTACTTCTCATCGTAGCGGATCGTATCTTTCTTGTTGGCCCCCAACCAATGAAACTGCTCACTAACACTTTGACTTTTTCTGCTAAGTCTCAAAACTTTTATTCTTAAAAAAATAAAATAAAAACTTTAAATTTCAAACGGACAGAGTTTCTAGTAGCAACTACTATTTTTGCTAATTAAGTGAATCTTTTGTCCGACCAGAGCTTCTTATTTATAGTAAAAAGACCCCTGGATGGACGTCATTGCAAAATGATATTTCTTTGTCTTTAATAGTGAAGAATATAACGTACTACCTCGTGATTTGGTTTCAATAATAATTGCGCAACTTTAACTTTTACATGTTAGATTTGTTTATCCAAATGTAGGAAAATCAGGGTCCGTTACATTAGCCCCTCCCGGTGCCCATAACTGCGTAAAATTTTAGCACCATATAAACTATACCTAGCACTACCTAGCACCCAAATTATAGAGCTAGCACCATAGTCGTTACGGAGTTATTAAGCACTTTTACCGGGGGGGGCTAATGTAACGCTAGCCCCCCCCGGTGCCCACAACTGCGTAAAATTTTAGCACCATATAAACTATACCTAGCACTACCTAGCACCCAAATTATAGAGCTAGCACCATAGTCGTTACGGAGTTATTAAGCACTTTTACCGGGGGGGGGGCTAATGTAACGCTAGCCCCCCCCCGGTGCCCACAACTGCGTAAAATTTTAGCACCATATAGACCATACCTAGCACTACCTAGCACCCAAATTATAGAGCTAGCACCATAGTCGTTACGGAGTTATTAAGCACTTTTACCGGGGGGGGACTAATGTAACGCTAGCCCCCCCCCCGGTGCCCACAACTGCGTAAAATTTTAGCACCATATAGACTATACCTAGCACTACCTAGCACCCGAATTATAGAGCTAGCACCATAGTCGTTACGGAGTTATTAGGCACTTTTACCGGGGGGGGGCTAATGTAACGCTAGCCCCCCCCCCCCGGTGCCCAAATCTGCGTAAAATTTGAGCACCATATAGACTATATCTAGCACTACCTAGCACCCAAATTATAGAGCTAGCACCATAGTCGTTACGGAGTTATTAACCTAATTTAAGAATGGCACCGACAACGTTGCCGCTAAGGAGAACTGGAGTGTAGCACTTGGTAACTTTTTAAAATAGCGTTAGCAATATAGGTACGAATTAAATTAAATATAAAATTTATGAATACATGTTCTGGTTTGGTAACAGAGTCAGTAATTTAGAATGGATAATGGTGTAACTGTGTGAGTATAATTAGCTACAAAGTATCAGTCTTTTTATATGAATATATTATATGAAAATAAAACGTAAATATAATATATTAGCCCAGAAATATTAGGGGTTTCGCCTCGGAATGAGACATAGTCAGCTATAAACTTGTGTAAACCTTTCTTTTGGCACCCTAAAACTTATCTCAAAACCTACTTATCGTAGGGTGTCCGCGCCTACAGATATTCCAAGGTCAAAGGTCAAAAAATCCATTTTTTTACACATTTATTGCAAATATCTCGTTTTCTATGGGTTTTTTCAGCTGCTCCATTGCTTTTATGTTTTTATTATAGTCTGAATATCCATCAAAAACAACAACAATTTCTGAACCATAATGCCTTTGTAAATAATTTGCGGCCTGTTTTTAATCGGGACTACATAGGTTGACCTCGAATGATACTCTAAATCAGCGGTTCTCAAACTATGGTACGCGTACCACAAGTGGTACGTGAGGCCTCCAAAGGTGGTACGCGAATAGTTATGTACTTGCCTTCAAATAAAATTATCGTTGACTCAATTTTATTAATAATCTATCGTTTCTCACATTTTATATTGTAAATGGCAACACTGTTGTTGGTGTTTATTCAACGGGGAATCCCCTGCTCGTTTTAAAATCGTGACGAATCATGCGTATTTTGTTTTGTTCAGTGTCATGATTGTCCAACCGTGTAAGTATTGGTTGGTGATTGTCTTCTAGTAAAGCGAACGTATTTACTGTATTTTTATCGCAAATTAATGGAAGATATGGGTAAGTGGCTTAAAAGAGACATAAAACGTTGGAAAATCCTGTTCTATCTAGTTTTACTTCAAAATCAGAATGTGTTATTGTTAATAAACATGAAGAAGATCCTTCCAAATACGGAAAGTAATAAGAAAATATGATCCAAAATTAATACATTAATTTAGGATTCAAGTTCACAAACGTAAACGATGAGCCTCATCATTCCCACTGACTTTTTTTGCTGATGTACATTATTTTAAATATTTTATTATTATAAATTCTTTGTTTTTTAATAAAAGCTTTTAAAAATTGTTTTAATACTATAACAATCTGTTCTGTTGCACGGTTGTCAGTATTTCTTATTACACTATAAGTTCAATAAATACGTACAGCCAGCACAACTTATTTATTTAGTTCGGTGGTACTCGATTTATCCGCCAATGATTAATCCACATTGCATATAAATGGTATCCGAAAGAAAAAGTTTGAGAACCGCTGCTCTAAATAGTTAAACTCTGCGCGCACTCTATCTAGAAAATGGTTCAAGATATAAACAAAATGTTTAAACAAAATTTGTAGAGAATTTAATCCTCTACAATATTTATAAGAAATACAAATAATAGCATAAAAGTCATAGGAAACGGGATATTTGCAATAAATGTGTTAAAAAATCGATTTTTTGACCTTTGACCTTGGAATATCTGTAGTCGCGGACACCCTACGATAAGTAGGTTTTGAGACAAGTTTTAGGGTGCCAAAATAAAGGTTTGTACAAGTTTATAGCTGACTATCTCTCATTCCGAGATACTTGCCCTTATTTGACTAACATTCCTGGCCTATATAGTGTGTTCCGCTCAAGGAGTGACCACCCTTATAAAATTTAAATTTTTTCGCAGATTTCGAAATACTGTTAAGACAAGATTTGGAGCCTCAATGATAAGAGTTTCTTGTTTGTTTGTAACTTTTTTGCTTAAAATTGGATAAAACATGATAAATCTAGAAAGTCAAGAAAAACAAGAATTTTATAAAGGTGGTTAGTAATAACTCCAAACAGAGAAACTTTTTCTGTATTTAACTTACTTGGTATAATTTATCCAAACTCAGTTTGATGACTTAAAAAAGCAATTAACGGGCTTGACCGACTTAAACCAGGGTTGTCAGATATTTTTTTTTAAGTCTTTAAGTTATTTTTCTTAAAAATGATCCTTTTATATCAGTATGCAATTGTCAGTCAGTAACTCTCTTTGAAAGCTAGTTTGCAAATATAGGTACTTTAAACCGCGCGTTGAGTGTGAAAGAAAATAAAACAAGGCATTTATTATCATAATAATATATTTTTTAGTCCGTTACAAACATTATTTATAAAAACTAATTAAAATCAAAATAAAAAGTGTTTTGAGTGTTAAAAAACAACTAATTAACAAATTCGAGAAACGCAGTAACAGCGTTAATGTATACTAAGAAGTATATATTAAAAGCTGGACTCTAACCAAAGTTGAATGTGATATGTCCAACTTCTTTTTCTGTAAGTCGTCATAATGTTCAAACCGACCATTGTGTCGCACACTGTATGCCGTAAAATGACCTGTGTCAGATCCTATATGAGAAACTACTCCCCGAAGAATATAAGCATTTTTAAACATAGTAATTTTCTGTGTTAGAGTATCTAATGGACACTGTAACTCTGATTTTTTTTGTAAAATGTCAAACGGCTCTAAAATTAAAATATGTTTATTTAGATTTAAACATTCATTCACTGTATTAATTTGACATTCAGGACAATTTCTTTTTCGAACTGAATTTTTTAGGGTCTCCTCTAAGTGCTGATCCTTTACATTATAAGAAACATATTTTTTTTTTGTAATAGATAGAAAGCTGCAATTTGTGCAGTTCTCTATGTATTCTACAGAAAATAGTTCAGTACTGCAAATATGATCTAATACAGCTGTTATTGTGGCCTCCCCATTAATTCTAGTAATACCTTGCGACAAATCTACTTGGGGCCAAGTTAAAAAAACATCAGCCCTAAGACGGTAGGTGCCAGAAGTTATCCCCTTTTTTATAATATATACGACTAAGGTAATAAATGCATTTGTACTTATACTCTCCAAATAAACCTTAAAGTTCTTACTGTCATAATACGCAGTGGCAAATATCTGAGCAAGAGAATCGAATCCACAAGTATTAGAAAGTAATTTTTTTTTTCTTTAATTTTAATTGGTTTTAAATGAACAAGATGTCCATTACGTAATAATCCAACAGGAGTAATCCTTTTCTTTTCAAAATTAATTTCAAGGACCTCGGCCTGAGGATCCACTCCCTCACTCTTTTCTTGGGGGGTAGGTTTTTTCCTCTCCAGTTTTCTTCTTGTAGGGTTTCTAGCACCAACTGTTTATTTTCATTGGCTTTTAAACAGTACGCACAGATAATTTTATCTTCTATGTGACTTCTACATCTGTCATTCATATGCACTTCCCTGTTGCAAAGAGAGCAAGTATCAGTACATGCATGATCCTGGAGTTGAAGTTGACATGATGAGCAGGTAATATCGCCTAATCGATTATCTGTTAAAGAAAATTACACTTAATTTAAAACATCCGCACATAAAAAGTTATTAAAATTGGTAGGTACATACATGGATCATCAAACAATTTTTTTTTTAATATTGTATCTAACTGCCATTTTTATTAGAAAAGTTGTTGTTTGAACCTAATGTAATGTGATATTACCTGTGGTATTGTACGGCACATTATTGCTAGCGGTGTCTAAGATTATATCATGTTCCTTCATCTAAAAAAGAAACATAAATTTTAGAAAGTTACCTATGGATACAGGATGTTCCAGAAATAAGTGCTAATCTCTTATGCGTACTTAAACCTTATCCAAAAAATAAAAACAGCTAGTTACTTAGAGAGGTCCATAATGGTGAAGAACTAGTACAAAATAAATGAATATCGGTATGACCACGAAAACTAGCTAACCCATGTGACTTTCATGTTTTTTAAAACGACGCCGGTGATTATTTGTATTCAGTGCACGGACAGATATTATTAAATATTATGCTGTGGCTTGTGATATTATATTTCTCTAATTTAATTCCAAACTGATATATTTCTATTAGGTAACTTATTTCTTTGGTAGCTGAAAAATCAAACTGGCAATTTTGCAATTTTAGTTCAGTCCAAGTTGATTACGACAGTTAGTTAATAATATTTATTCTCAACCCTTATTATCCTCCAAAGAGGACCCCAGAAGCTATTTAAAGCTTGTGTGGAAAGAAGCTGGCAATCATTATTATTCCTCGTGCGTTTAGCACGACGTATTTTAAAACGGTCAGTGCAAGGGCGCATTTAGGTCCAAACCATGGGGGGGGGGGTAATTAAAGACTTTTTTTTAACAAAATTTATAGGTATTAAAGCGCCGCAGGCGAAAATTTTTTCGGGCCACGCCCTAATTTTGCTTTATTCCCAGTTTTTAAAATAAAGAATAATAATAAAACGCTTTTTACAGACGTTTACGTATGTACAGGGTCTTCCAACGAGGACTGAACAGGGGCTCATTTTTGAGCTTCCTTGTATTTAAAGAAAAATCCAAAATAGCCAATCATGTACTTTTTCCTGCAGAATTCAAAAATGAAACCAAAAATTTATTTGAACCAGAAACAAAAGAGTTACGCTATGGATAAGGTGTTTTTTAAATGGAACATAGCTTTTTTTATACGATTTTTGGAACGAGTGATTTTTTTTTGTCCGTTCTAATTAAAATATTTAATATTGTGACAGCTATTTTTATTAAATTTTAATGTTTTATCCAGTATAATTTAACTTTAACCTGTTTGAAACATACACTAGGTAATAAAGGTATAATCACCTTTGAATCCTTCAAAGTCATTTCGGCAATATTATAGTAAATTTGTCAAATTTTTTGACTTTGAAGGATTCAAAGGTGATTATACCTTTATTACCTAGTGTATGTTTCAAACAGGTTAAAGTTAAATTATACTGGATAAAACATTAAAATTTAATAAAAATAGCTGTCACAATATTAAATATTTTAATCAGAACGGACAAAAAAAAATCACTCGTTCCAAAAATCGTATAAAAAAGCTATGTTCCATTTAAAAAACACCTTATCCATAGCGTAACTCTATTGTTTCTGGTTCAAATAAATTTTTGGTTTCATTATTGAATTCTGCAGGAAAAAGTACATCGATTGGCTATTTTGGATTTTTCTTTAAATACAAGGAAGCTCAAAAATGAGCCCCTGTTCAGTCCTCGTTGGAAGACCCTGTACCTATTTCGACCGTATGGTCGGGGATTGCAGACGTCGAGTTTGAAAATCTATAATTACGGAACCCCTAAAATTCATGGGGGGGGGGTAATTACCCCGTTACCCCCCCCCCCCGTAAATCCGCCCTTGGGTCAGTGAGCCAGTCAGTAACTATTTTCCACACGCTAAAAAAATATATATAACACTATGACCAGGATTTTCATCTTTTACGTAACTTTGATATGAAGTTGGTGAATCGGTAATCTATCTTTTTCTAATTATTGTTGTATGTTTATCTCATTCTTAGACGTCACTTTAGAGACTGTCTCTAAGTTGACATTTCTCTGTTTAAAGTGACGTGTTTTAAGGTTAAGTAAAAGGTGAGAATTCGGACCTGTTATTATGTTTTCTTTTATTTTACTTACGATCTCATTTGCAGTTAGGTATGCTTCTTTAGCAGAGGAAACCAATTTCATTTCGCCTTCCAGATTTTTTATATGTATTCGAATAAAATCATCCACTCTCATTGGCAATTTTTTATCAGAAAATATTCGATTCTTTAGCTGATTGAAGTAACTTTCCACACTGGCCGATGATGCAATTCGCGGTGCAAACGGAAAAGCTGTCTTTAGAACTGAAGTCCAAAGTGGGATTGTAGATGCCATCGAAATAATATCTTTTACAAAATCAGGCAATACCTGTTGATTTCCCCGATCCCCTTCCTCGTTGGGGTCTAAAGATATACCATGTGCCTTTTTGATGATATCAGCAACCCAAATTTTAAATAAGTTTTCATTATCATTCATCGAATGTGGTGGCTCAGTAACTATTGACTCGTGATCTGTTTTGCTACAATCCTCTGCTACATCCTCTAATGTGCCTGTACCAATACGCCTTATTAACCATTGTTTTTTAATTTCACATGTTGTCGGCTCCCCATGACTATTATTTCCCTCAGTGTCGGAATATGCAACAATAAAAATCGCTTCCAAAATATGTTGAAGCGATTGCAAGTCCTCGCACTGCATCGCTTGTCCAATGGCTTTTAAATAAAATTTACTCGTTAGGCGATGCTGATTTACTAAACTTTTTTTGGAAGAAAATATTTTCATAACATGAGCTACATCACTTCTTATGAAGCATTTTGGCATTTCATCTGAATTTTTGGTTAAGTTATTATAACAACAGTTTACATAGGACGTCAAATCATCAAACTGTGTAAATGCTTTTATACAGGCGTATATTATAGCTAGTGACATATCACACACCACTTCAGATGGAAAACATTGAGCATCTCTTAACCAAAAAGACAGCCACGTTGAAATAGCAATACTGTTGTGGCTATCACTTAACATGGACCCGACACTGTACTGTTTGCTTATGGTAGGATCTCTAACCACAATGTCATACAGATATATGTAATTAGATTTTTGTCCGTTCGGGTAACGAATTTTGTTTACAATACCGCCAGTTGCATCAATTTGGATTTTACAATAATTGGTTTTTGTAAATTGACGAAAAACATAAATTTGTGAGCTTTTCCAATAATAAATAAAAAACGGTGAATAACCAATATTTTTTATTGATCCAGATGAAAATTGCTCATGCTTAAAGTTATATAACGAAATTATTACATCTTCATCTGACCGAAAACTTTTTTCATATCTATGCTTGGCAACTCGTAATGTACTTAATTTTGGTATATCAGCTGGTTCATTATCTCCAAAAGACATGTACTGTGATGCTAAACGATTTCTTATAGCGGAAGCAGTTACATTTTCCTTTGTCATAGATTGCATTACTTTTTCCTTGACGGAACCCGACAAAAATCGCTTAAGACCAATATGTTTTTTATTAAAATTCCCTTTAATTACAAAAAACATCATCACTTCATTTTTTGAAAAAACATCCTCAGCATTGCCCTGTACTGTTCCAGTTATTACTGATTTACATTCTTTACACGTTCCGTAAATTTTACAATAGCTTTGGCCAGTAATGTACAATTTTACTCTTTTAAAAGAAAACGAGCATTCGACTTTAGGAACGGTTTCAATAATTTTTCTGTAAACTACATGAGACCATTCATATTTTTTAAAGGTTGAGTATATCCTACTGCTTGTTTTATGTTGTGATTTTGTTTTTGATATATCTTGACGCCTGCACTTTGACTGATTTTGCAGATTGTATAGTTGGTCGCGAGTAAAGATGCAGGAAAACTTAAAACAGGTACTTGATTGGCGATCTGACGTACTAACTACACTTTCAGTGTCACTCAGGCTGAAAGTACTACCAACGCTACTGTCACTGCTAAAGTCGTCTTCAACTACATTTTCATCTTTTTTCTGTGATATCCCAATATATTCCCAGATATCATAATAATTTTTTAAAAGTGCTGTGTATATGCCCAAAGAACTTATCTTACACCCACTTTCCGTTATTTTATTTGATATATTTATCCATATTTGAGCATTTTTTGGCATAAATTTACCACTGTCATTATTATAAAAGGAAGACAGACTAAAGGACAACAGTGTATTCTTTATAATATCAGTATCTAATTCTTGCCTTTTTCTAACCATATCTGCAAATCAATAACCAAAATTCAATTATTTATAATTGTGTAATGGTATAATTTTGTTAAGGTTAGTTAAGTTGACACCCCTCACCATTTCATAATAATAATAATAATAATAATAATAATAATTTCATGTTATTTGACGATATCCACCATACATAATTTGCCTAAACATGTCGCCAAGGATCTTAGCGGCGTCACTGTTCTTTATCAAGCTACTGTAGGCAAAACTAGACGGCCGAATATCACGTCACAGCCTTACCCTTGCCGCCCGCCACGACTACGTTGGGGTAAGTTCTCATGCATCAGTTATCCGACGGTACGATGTCCGAAAAAATCGTATATCGTATTTACATATGTCCGAATATCGTACAAAAATTTATAAATAAACAAAGATAATTAAGTCAAGAAAAAATTAACATAGTTACAAAAATTGCTTGTGATTTAAAAAATTTTTTTTTTCATTTTTTTAAAGATAAACCTGAAAATGGCATTAAATATATTATTTTAAAAACTACATTCTATCAACTCTCATACAGAAGCAATACGTTATTTTTCCTTTTTCGTCTTTGAGGTTTATATACATTCATAGTATTCATCGTAATGAGCAAAGAAAATATACTGGCAATAAGTTCTAAAAAATTTAAAAGTCGGGTAGAAAACTCATGATATGGAAGAAACTTGAAATTATTTTGACTTTGTCCGACGTCGAATAACTTTTAAAAACATTCGGGTGAAATTTGGCGCCAAATATTTCCACCAATAGAGGCCATTTCGGATCATCGTGCCGTCGGATAACGGATGCATGAGAACTTACCCCAACGTATTCGTGGCGGGCGGCAAGGGTAAGACTGTGACGTAATATTCGGCCATCTAGTTTTGCCCATAGTGGCGATACTAATTTCTTATATGTATGCCAATGGTATGCAACTAGGCTATTGAAAAGTGCGGGTACTATGCGGCTCATTACGATCGTTACCGGGATAGGGAGCATGAACGCAACATGTACATATAAACAACAAATCAGTTGTTGATTCGATGCGAATAAAACCGATCACTCATTATTTTTATTTTATGTCTTATGGTGTGTGATTTTTAAGTGTTGTATTGTACGTCTAGTTTGCTATTCTATGTAAAAAACTAGTATTTTGAAAAATTTAGCACCAAAAAATAGTCAAATAAACTTAAGCCGGCCCTGTTCACTGTTTAGATGATACACAAAATGGTGCGAATTGCGCAAACTCCGTATCCCGCGGTCACAATCTTGTAGCATATCGTCGGCTAAGGTGCAAACCGTGTAACTCTGAAAACTGCGTTTTTGGGATTTTTACCACATTTGTTTTTAAATTTCGCGCTCTATGTGTAACGGAAATGCTAAACAAATAGGTTGAACGGTTTTGACGTAAGAAAATAAAATTAAAACCGTGTATATATCTATGCCAGCGACAAAAGCGTGTATGTCTGTTAGTTTCCATAAGAAGTGTATGGTTATGTGTAGAAGGCGATGATAAAACGTTTTTATCATCTACTGCAAAAAGGCTGATATCAACATACACGGTTTTGCACCTCAGCCGACGATAAACTGGTTATATATATGAGATTCATATACATATCTATTTATTTATACCAAACCTATTCTATATCTAGAAACCAGAAACAATAAGTAGGTTTTAAAAATGTACTTACTTTTTAATTAATGTTGTAAACTTTGCTCGCACAAGCACTCGTGTCGTCGTGTCTGGAATGATGTTTGAATTGTTTATATCTAGATAGGCAACTGTATATTCTAGCTTTATTCCGTGACAGCTGTGCCATCTAGCGACTGTAGTCGTTAGCCGAAAATTATTCATTCATTATCCCCCCCCGCACCGGTAAAAGTGCTTAATAACTCCGTACCGACTATGGTGCTAGCTCTATAATTCGGGTGCTAGGTAGTGCTAGGTATGGTCTATATGGTGCTAAAATTTTACGCAGTTGTGGGCACCGGGGGGGGCTAGCGTTACATTAGCCCCCCCCGGTAAAAGTGCCTAATAACTCCGTAACGACTATGGTGCTAGCTCTATAATTCGGGTGCTAGGTAGTGCTAGGTATGGTCTATATGGTGCTAAAATTTTACGCAGTTGTGGGCACCGGGGGGGGCTAGCGTTACATTAGCCCCCCCCCGGTAAAAGTGCCTAATAACTCCGTAACGACTATGGTGCTAGCTCTATAATTCGGGTGCTAGGTAGTGCTAGGTATGGTCTATATGGTGCTAAAATTTTACGCAGTTGTGGGCACCGGGGGGGGCTAGCGTTACATTAGCCCCCCCCGGTAAAAGTGCTTAATAACTCCGTAACGACTAAGGTGCTAGCTCTATAATTTGGGTGCTAGGTAGTGCTAGGTATGGTCTATATGGTGCTAAAATTTTACGCAGTTGTGGGCACCGGGGGGGCTAGCGTTACATTAGCCCCCCCCCCGGTAAAAGTGCTTAATAACTCCGTAACCACTATGGTGCTAGCTCTATAATTTGGGTGCTAGGTAGTGCTAGGTATAGTCTATATGGTGCTAAAATTTGACGAAGTTATGGGCACCGGGGGGGGGCTAATGTAACGGACCCGGAAAATCAGTGTGTCCAACTTGGATTAGTAATTCAATTGACGTCATTTATTCTAGACAAAGGAAATTAGAAAACTGCGAAGTTATCGCTATAAACACAAGAAGTTGTTTTTATTAGATTTTAAGAATATTGATCTTTTTACACAAGACAACATTTTGTTATTATTTAATGATTTTCAGAGTAATTTCCACCCTACTTAGCGGGGCACTACAACATGTCTTAATCTATCCAAAACAAGTGAACATAAATTTAAATTAGGTGTACAGTATACTTTAAAATTATATGTTTACTAAAAACAAATAAACATTGTTTACTAATTTATTAGATCCAACTTAACCGATTGTAGCTAATTTGTTTTACTTGCTTTAAATAAACTAAATTTCTAAAATAAATGAAATATTAGCCGGTGTAAGTAAACTTTTCCCAGGTACCACAGTTTACTTGGAGCTATTTTCTCAGTGTAGCTGTGTAGTTGCCATAGCGTCTTGAGCCTATTGTTTTCTTGTATTTACGGTCCATATTGTTACAAAAATTTAAAAAAATACAAATTATTAAAAATTTTCATGTGGCAAAGTCACCCAAAAACATCTAAAAATGTATTAGATTACATATATTTAGTTGTAAGGTAAGTGAGCCAGATATTGCCACGTTAACGTTTGGTTGTGAATAAATCCTATACTTTTATTGATAAAGGAATGCAAATTTGGGTACGGGTAAAGAAATACATTGCTTATATCATATATTTTATTTACCTCAATATACTGAATAGAAACGAAGATATTATTGTACTTGTTTGTAAAAGTTACGAAAGGCAATATTAGGATAACAGCTCTGCCTATTATTGACATAGGGTGGTAATATTAGGAACTATGGAACAACATATGGAACTAATAACATTTTCTGAACAAATATAACTCAAGAACATTGAGGACAGATGAACTTTTCTTTATCATAGTTAGACCTACCCAGGCCTCGTGAACATATCGACAGCAAACCAGTGCAGATATCACAAACGAAACAAAACCACGTTTCTTTCTCCGATTCTTTTGTTGTACTGCTCGTTGCTTTTCTGTCAACTTTGCGTGAATTCAACTTTGGTTTTGACGGGTGTGGTATAATTAGCAACACCGCCAACACTATTGCTGAGACAGTTCTTGCCGGTCGTTCCGCGCCAAAGGAGTAAGTCGTTAGCCAGTCAGCCTCGGACCGCAGAGAGATGGTCACGCGCTACGTGGAAATACATATACTATCGCACGATCACGTTTATTGTAGTTGTTAGTTACTTAGATGTTATACCTTGTAGTTAATAAAGTTAGTGTATTGTGTTGCTGATAACTTGTGCTTTATTGGATTACTTGGCCATACAACATTTGGCGATGAGGATGGGATCCGCTGGATTTCAATTTGACAAGTTCTGCCCAGAAAAGGAGGATTGGGACTACTACATACAGAGGTTTGCAATTGAAACAGCCATTCACGGATTAGACAAACCTGAGAAAGCAACAGAACGACGCAATTTCTTCTTGTACAAGGTAGGCCCAGAATCCTTCAAAATTTTAGTTGATCAATTTAAACCGGATTCGGTGACGGAAGCAAGTTATAATGACCTAAAAGCGGTGCTAAATAAATACTACAGCAAACAGACGTATGTTTTATCGGAAAGAGTAACATTTGCAATGCGCTACAGACATGAAAGTGAATCAATTATGCAGTTTTTAACGTCATTACAATGGAAGTGTAAGAATTTGCGGGGACTTTAACGTTACAATAAATCGGCACGTACAAATAGACGATTATCCGTTACCACGCTTTGAAGAAATAACATCACAGCTTTATGGAGGACAACATTTTTTCTAAATTGATTTAAAAGATGCCTATTTGCAGCTTCCCGTGCATCCGGACTCGCGAAAATATGTTGTTATTGCTACACACAAAGGTTATTTTGCATATAAAAAATTGCCATTCGGAGTATCTTTTGCGCCTGCACTTTTCCAAAGACCCATGGATCAAATGTAAATATAATAAAAATATAGTTGAGTTAGTCATAAGAAATAAGCTGTAAAACAAAGATTAATAAATACAGCTCGGCTTGTATCAAAATGTATTTGTTGTTTCTCTGTTCTGCCCTTTCCTTAACAACTAAATCTAGTTCTTAGTAAAAACACAGTAGAGTATGGGGCACTTCGGCGTACTCGCGTTTTGGGGCACTTGGGCGTACTTTTCCAGGAACTCCCGGAGGCCGCGGTTTCGCGACGCCATCACGCGGTGACACCTGGCGGGTCATCAGTATAACTGGGGTCAATGCCCCCTACTAGGGTACTAGTCTAGCTGCTGAACCATCAGAGGGCGCTTGGTAATCTGGTTACGTCATCGGGTTCTATTAAATTTAATTTTTGTTAGAAAAAAGTTCACGCATCCAGAGGGATCGAGCCACCAACCACTGAATTGAAAACCATTCACCCACCTACGGAGCTAATGAGCCTATATCAAATTCTTTCTATATGCGACTAGTATTACGTCATACGAGCACTCATATAGGTAAGGTGTATACTATAAGGAAACTGATACGTATGAGATAGAAAAGGATAGAACTAACTTAATTTCAACACCATATATTGGCACAATAATTACTCATAGATTGTATTAAAAATGTTATAGGTTATGAATTGTAACTATTGGCTGCAAACCACCTTAGTAACTCTCTAAAGTACGCTAAAAATATAATGAACCCTTAACGAGAAATAGGGGTGGGTTGTTAACCCTCATACATATACTTAAGACCCGAATGCTTTAAATAAAGCGTGATTTACGCCTTAGTAGTACCTGATCTACCTTCTTGACCAGGATTCTGGGTATTTATTCTGGTTGACGTAATATTTTAAACATGGCCGCATGACCAAAGGCTCACGAAATTTTGTAAAAATTTTGGGAGAAGGTCGCGTGGCATGTAAATATTTTCTACGTTTATTATATCTATATATTATATGTATTTAAAGTTATAGCAAGCAGAAAATAGCAATATCAGTATATTTGACCAGGATATAGGATTAAAAAAAAAAGACGTTTATAGTAGTAACTATGTGTTATAATAAAGAAATAAAATATAAAAATAAGGTGATAAAAATTATTATGTTTTTCTATAAAACTACTCATTTATAACCAAACTAAAAAGCAATAATTAATGTAGAAGACCACTAAATATACTAGATAAAGATAACACCCCTGAAAACTCAGTTGTATAACCCTTGTTAGGTTAATATACGATAATAGTTTTTAGTAAAGAAACTAGCATGATAATGCAGGTAATTTATACATAGTCGTAGGTGAAAAATAACTCATTAGGAATTTTTAATAAATATATTAAATTACTCTATGTTTAATACAGACTAATACAGTATATTATCGTTCAATGGACCTGGAAAAAGGTTATGTTGACGATAGAAAAATTAGAGAACACTGCGCTCTCTACCCTAAAATCTTCATTAGTATTAGTTTATTCACGATGGTGCCTGGATGGTGTCTGCATATAACCTAAACAAATAAACATAGAAATAATAGTTAATATTGTAATTTAATAAAAAAATGGTGGGTTGGTAGATTAACTAATAAAATTGTTGCTTGTTAAGGACATGACAAAAATTGTTTATTATAACGATGGGGTTTAATTAGGTAGTCTACTAATGAACATCTATGTACAGTTTTGAAGTAATGGTATCTTTATAAGTGCATACACTATAAGAAATCTATTATACAGTAATAACTATAGTCCAACGAAAGACCAGCTATAGAACAAGTATATATTTGGTAAATACTACAACTTATATTAATATGTCTACCATCTCAATCTTATCTTAAACGGCTTTGAACCCTAAACGTCGTGTATGTGTTTTATATGTGACGTGTCGACGTCATGTTGCTGTTGTGTCGGTGTCGTGTTGATGTTGTGTTTAAATAGTTAAATACTGAATCGAATACTTCATCAGGGCCTCATACGTTACAGGAGTAAGATGGCAAGCATAAGATTAAAACTTAAGCTTCTAGAACTGGTTATTGAACTGGTAACTTAGAACAAGTTGACAGGCCCGTAACAGTAGTACATAAGGGAGGTGTTAGTAAATTATTTTTTATTCAATATTGATTATTTTCGAAATAATAGTTTATTAAAGTCGACACCAAAAAATTCATAACCGTAATATCTAATATTGATTAAAAACAATCGCTCCAGTGCACTAGACGTGGACTCCCCTCCCTTTTTCTGCCCCATTCATTTTTTTAATGAAAAAAAAAGAAATTTCAAACAAAAACCAACTGATAACTTATGTTAAAAACAGAATAACGCTGATTGACCTTAAAAGGTCATTGTCCCAAATGAAGTGGCTCATGGTAAACCTAAAAAGGAAAAAGCAAATTAGTTATCTAAATTGGTGGTTGAAAAACATTACCCCAGAGTAATAGTTTATAAAAATTTCATGTTTAAGGATATACCTGTATAATCTATTTTTAATCGTAGGTGTAATGTAGAAACGTTGAGGAATAAAGTTGCTTGTTTGCTATCAAAGGCTTTAATTACGGATCACAAAATAAAAATTAACATGGAACTTTTCGGACGCTTTCTCCTGCAGGCAAGCGAGTCGACTGAGGCTAAGTATTTTAATACTCGATATGTAATGATGTTATTGCTCAAGAGTTGGCTAAGGTAGACGGGCAGATTGACATTCTGCCCGTAAGCTAAGAGAAATACATATCGTTTACTAAACATATCAAGGATAATTTGGTTAAATTTAAATTTATTGACAGCTATAGATTTTTAGCTTCTGGATTAAATAAATTGGCATCATACCTAGATACATATCCTTTACTTACATCAGAATTTAAGAACTTGCCAGAGGAAATATATTCGCTACTTTACAGAAAAAGGAGTGTTTCCATATGAATATATGAGCGGCGGGCCCAAGATTAATGAATTTAAGAAAACCAGAGGCAGATTAATATTTTACATGCTAAAGGACAGGAAGTCGCTTACACGGCGTTAAGGTTGACGGATATTCCCCTGACACCAATGAGGTAATGGAGTTTCGGGGGTGCTATTATCATGGTTGTGTTAACTGCTACAAGTTTGCAAGAAATTATCCGCTTTTGGAGGACCCCACAGCAACCCTAAATTTACGGTACGAGGCAACACAGGCAAAAATACTGAAATTAAAAGACCTTGACTATGTAGTAAAAGAAATGTGGGAATGTGAATTTAGAAAAATGTTAAAATAAACCCCGGAATTGAAACATACACTAAAATGCATCCCTTAATGACTTCAACCCCTTTAAACTCTAGGGATGCTTTTTCGGTGACCGCATGGACAACGTTTGGGGAGTATAATTCTGCCAAGGAGAACGAGCTGGACTTTGGAGGTATGGAATTTCCGATTAAACTTAGCAGCATATCTAAATTTGAACGACTTAATAATATTTCTATCAGAGTCTATGGGTTTGAAACGTCTATGACAAGGGTAACAATATTACAATAAAAAAATCAAATACGTCAATGTTTGTTCCCTCTATCCTTGGGTTTGTAAATACGGCAAATTTCCAATCGGACACCCAGAAGTTTTCGTTGGTGATGACTGCAAAGACTTAGTCTCAAAAGTGACGCGGAAATGTACGACCCAAATTTCTGGACATGCTTGAAATTTGGAAATAGGAACCGGTCTCTACAAATAATATGTTGGGTTCAACAAAAGAACAAGAAATTAAATCGTTCAACTCCAAGTATGATGGTCAAACTAAAGAGGGTGGATTATTTGTAGAAATGATGAACCGGTTTCTACAAATAAAGCAGGAGACCTCGGGTTGGCAGAAAAATGCAACGCGGAGGAGAAAAAATAAATATATATCGAATAGTTTTTATTCTAATATTAAAATATTTTCGCGGAACAAGAGAATATGCGTCGAGAAGCAACCATCTGCCATATTTGTGAGAAACCCTTTTACCACCGAAGATAAGAAAGTAACTGTTAAACTAGAAGACGAAGATGAGGACACCAGTAAAAATACACAAAAATATCAAAAACATGTTCCTTAAGCGTCGGTTTTTATGTTAAATGTAATTATGACGATTCACTCTCATTCTATAAATCACATACATGTTAAGACTGTATGCAGTGGTTGGTCAAGGAGCTTCATGGTTTTGCCACTGACGTTGAAACAGTATTTTTAAGTGATATACCTATGGAGCCATTAACGCCTGAGGAAAATGAGCGATTCAATAACGCTACTGTCTGGATGTTATCCCTCAAAACAAGGAAAAATATATTTCCTTTACTAAACACGTCTTGGTGGATAACGTCGAAATCAAGGAAAGGAAACAACGACAGGTATTTTTGAAATTGCTGTTTTTAGATAGTTTTAGATTCATGGTCAGTAGTCTAGATAAATTAAGTCAAAATTTAAAACCAGAACAATGTGAAACAGTACGAAAATATCTCGCCGAACAGGAAAAATTTGAACTTATTCGACAGAAGGGTGTCTTCCCTTACAATTACGTGGATTAATTTGCAAAATTAAACGAAAACAAGTTTTCATCACATAAAGACTTTTATAACCAAGTTAAAAAAGAAGACAACACCGACGATGATTACAAGCGTGCTTGGAAGGTGTGGAATTTATTTAAATGTAATACTTTAGGCGAATATTCAGACATTTATGTAAAATCCGACGTATTAATTTTGACAGTTCGTGTCATGTTCAACAAGAATTTTTTGACAGATTTGGATTCGATATTGAAAAAAAACGATATTCGTGCGGCTTAAGTTATTGTTTAGAAAATACATGATTGTGTTTAAAATAATATATGATAAAAACGAGCTGGTCTTTACAGGTATGGAATGTCCTGACTATTCTTATTGAGACTGAACCGTTCTACCAGAGGTTAAGAGTAGACCCCTACTACAGTTCGGAGCTAACTCCCTCTAGTAAACTGGGATCAGACATATCATCAGAAAGAACTGAGGAGTCCAGATTAGAACCATCCCAATAACGCTTATATAATTAAACAAATATAATACTATTTTGGAGAATTATGGAGGGTATAAGTTATATAACCCAAAAAGAATTGCGGCAAGGCCTATTTTATAAGTCAGCGTTAATGGAGTAATATATTGTATGCCAATTTACCTACTCAGTACTACTAAGGGCAGAAATATTCTAAAAAATCACGAAAAAGGCTTTTTAAACTGATGAACAATGCAACGCTCTGGAAAACCATGAAGAACGTGGAGAAGCGGGTAGATGTAAAACCTGTATCCCATTGGGAAAATATTGGTAGAAGATTGGGAGCCGGAGCGTTAATCGCGAAACCTCATTTTAAAGACCGCACCATTTTAACGAGAACCTGGTAGCAATTCAGATGAAGAAACAAAAAGTGGTATATAATAAGCCTATTTACGCAGGTATGTGTATTTTGGACCTGGCCAAGACCACTATATACGATATTCACTATAATTATATGCACAAAACTTTTGGTAATAACGGCAAAATTCTATACACTGACACTGATAGTCTCGTATATGAAATTAGAAATCATAATGTGTATAAGGCAATGAAAAATGATTGTCGTGAATATTTTGACACTTCCGACTACCCAGAAAATAACGTATATGATATCCCACGAGTAAATAAAAAGGTTTTAGGGTTAGTGAAAGACGAAAATAATGGGCGCATCATGACGCATTTTATAGGGTTGAGATCCAAAATGTATGCAACTAAGGTACTCTATACTCCCGACTACCTCGGAAAACAGCGGGTATATAAAGTTCTGTTGCAAAATTCAAAGCATTACCTTTTACGAAAAAACTCGTTTAAAAGTTGTAGATTTAAAGAAGGTTTAGGAATAAAGCCTGAGAACAACCCCTAACAAAACCAGTACGGGTGTGTCAAAAATTAAGGTGGTTCAAAAAGCTACCGAAGGCCTTCAACCGCTGGAAAAAGTGGAGATTTTACTTAAAGGACTTTGTCCGCGGTGAGGGGTGGTTGCGATTCAAACCGGCAAAAGACATAAATTATGAAGATGTTTGGACCTGATTCAGGGGATATATCAGTCTAACTCGTCAGGACTTACAAAGAGTCCTTTTGTTTAAAAGTAACAAGTGTACGATTACCAATCGGTCGGGGAAGAGAAAAGAAATACAACAGCTTTGAAGAGGTGTGTGGCAGGAGAAGGGGTATAGTAGCTATAAAAAAATAAGGCTAACCTGTGCTTGCCTCGGGTCTTAGCTGTCGGGATGGTATTTTGCAAGTAGTGACCTATTTTAAGATGAGGACTGGAAAAATACGAGGAAAAACAGCCCAACGAGCTGTATCTGCGGTTGTCGTAGCTGGACAAGGGTGATATATTGGGGACTACCTGGGCTTTCAACACTATAAAATAACCGTATACCAGCATGACTCATTATGACCAGCGTAAAGTTGAAGGTAATTTAAATAAAAACTATGTGATTAATATTTAAAGCAGACTATCGATATTAAATTTATCGATTTATTATTTGATTCACAAAAAACTCTTGGAAAAACTTTTCAACTAAAATAATATTATATGTTAAACCTGGGGATAACAGAAAAGATTAAGGGGGTTAAGAAATCTGTCATAAAAAATAAAATTACTTTCGAAGATTACGTCATCTGCTTGGAAACATTCGCGGAAAAATCTATATCACAAAAACTAATTCGATCTACACATCATGACCACAAGCACAATACAACAGATCAAGATCTCGATGACACGCAAGCGATTTGAAGAGGGATATAAATTGGTAAATAAAACCAATGGTGAAAAATGTACCCGCATGTTTTTTTCAGAAACGTGTTTTTTAATAACCATAAAGTACCGAGAAGATCTTACTAGGTTTATTAGCTTAAAGTTTTATGCAGATAGAAGAAGAAAACCTAAGTTTTAACACCCTTTGTCCTTTTTTTTCCGATGAGAATCTTCTAAAGGCTAACCCCTGCGAGATACTAGCAGAGGAGTGTCGGATTCAACCCTGATGGGGTTGCCTACCGACTAAACTCACTGTGTTCCTGCGGTTTAGGCGTATAAACCTTCAGACCGACTGTCCTAGAAGTGCATGAGCCCACACACTTTGCGAGTAGTGTACAAGCACAATCACTAATGAAAACAGGATACCACTGAAGAGAAAACTGATGAACCTCCAGCAAAGAAATAGTTTTTCTGTATGATGATAGAAGCAGTTACTTAGGGGCTAAGAATGTTTTTTATTTTTAATTGAACTGAAAATTTACAGCTCATGTTCAAATAATAATAAAGTTGTAGGTATAAATATTGTTCAGTATACCCACAGATACGAGGCTAGATCAATAAATTTTTAGAGTAAAGTATTGAATATCCAGGCAAAAATTATATAGATATTTAAAGCAGATCAATATAATTCGTAAAAAAGCTGGAAGTAGTGTATAAAAATCATATTTTAATAAATCAGTGGATGATTCTATTTCTTATTAAGAATACAGGGTAACTTCAAATACATGCCGTTTTTGCAAAAATTCTAGACTAGATTAACCCACGAGAAAAGAGCTAAACACAAAAATTTTATATAAACACCCCATCATTAAAAAAAATTAAAAATTTTACAGAGAACAAATAAAATATATAACCCCTGTTAAAAACATAATATAACAACAGTCATGGTTACTAAAAAAAGTCAAAGTGTTATTTTTATCTATAGACAATTACGGTTTAGGTTTTTTAAACCCGTATGGAACCGAGCCGTAATGGGTGAATTTACGCTTAGTCGAAACAACTCTATAACCTTTAGATTCTTTTCTAGTAACCAGGTTGTGCGTGTCTGTTCGTCTGATGTTTGACGAGATAATTTTAATTGAGTCGTTGTCTATATTTTTAATTATCATGTCGCTAATGGTTTCAAAATTAATTAGTAAGGATGCCCGATAACAAAGGCGTGTCGCGTTTACCTTACAAACTATTTTCTCCACCTGCTCCTCAGTAGAAAATAATTTGTAGGCGTAATTTTTTGGACCCCCACAAGCAAATTCGATAATATAACTACCAGGGCCGTAGGCTTTCAACTCATCGGTCATATCACCAATAAAACTACCGGGTAGAGGCTCTATTTCACCCTCTTTGTGTGAAAATATGACCGAATCGGTATCACAATAGAGGACCCGCCGTACCCTTTAGGGGAAAAATCGTGTTGCAACTCAGACAAGGATATGTTAGGTCAATTTGAGAATCACGCTGATACAATAAAATACATGTTTGATAATGACCTACAGCAAGTTTTACCACAAACTTATGAGCTGCTTTGTTTGATTGTTACTATACCTGTTACTTCAGCATCAGTTGAAAGATTATTTTCGACCCCTAAGAGAATAAAAACTTGTTTACGGAACACCTTGAGTCAAGATCGCTTATAATAATGTGCAATGTTAGTATAATATCCATAGAAAAAGAATTTATTAAACGTTTAAAACTAGACAACTCATTTTAGGAAAAAATTTTAGACCATTTTGCAGGTAAAAAAGAGCGAATAATAGCACTATTATATAAAAAATGTTAAGAAAAGAACGTAAGTAGGTACTTAGGTATGTAGGAATTTATTAAAATGCTTTGTTTCTGAAATTTGGTTCTTTTTTCAAGCGGCATACTTATGTAAAGTAGTGTTTAAACTTAACTTTGTAGATATATTTTTAAATGATTTTTATTCTCTGTGTGTGCATGGTAAAAAACAACCAATCCAGCGCCAAAAACCTAATTACTTTTAATAAATAGTAATTTTTCATAATTAAAACCCGAAAAGCGACCAATAATCCGATTAGGATATAAAATAGTTATTTTCTATAACTAAATAAAACCCGATTTGCGAAAAAATATTATAATAGCTGAGGTAGAAGAAATTCGTAAGAAGGCAAGAAGAAAGAAAATGGTAGTGAGTGTAGTTCACGTAGTATTCAAGTGACTACGTAGTTAGTAAACAAAAAATAAAAAATGCCTACCAAAAAAAATGTCCTTCCACACAAGCACTTACTACCCACAACACTGCACCAATACACACACCTACACCAACATAAGTAAGTTCTTAGTTAGTAACAAATTACATAAAGCTGTTCAGACCAGCGCTTTTGATTGTCTCCCTGTAACAGCGGGGTCCAAAGTGCGGAAATGCGTGTGCACACAAGGATCTCAGCTGGGCACAAACAACACAACATCGCAAACACAAAGACCAACACAGCAAGCAATAACTTGCTACTGCCCAGATCAGCACCGTCTCATCTGAGCACAAACATCGCAAACATCAACACAAACACTAACACAGTAAGCTTATTATTTAGTTAGAGTAGTTAGACGACAAAGCCAGCTTAAGTACACCGTGTACCCAAAGCGTTGGCGAGTATGACGCAAAGCGCGCTATGACGCAAAGCACGCACCAGGCCTGCAGAGCCGAAATACCGAACCGAGTGGTCTGAAGGTTTATACGCCTCTGGCGTTAGATAGGTATGTGAGTTTTTAGTTAACTTATTTTTAACAGTTTTTTTATAGTGAATTTTTGAGAAATTTTGGGCGTGGTCCCGAAAATATTTCTCCCGACAGTATCCTGCTCGTCTCTTTGTAGGTAGATATTTCAGTTTTTAGTTTAATTTTTTTATAGAGTGAATTTTTGATCTTGGGCGTGGACGCGAAAATTTTTCGCCTGTGGCGCTTTTTTTCTGCAACTTAACCTCCCCATCTAAATCAGTTACGAGCCGCCACTGATTTCAATCGCTTAAGAGCAGAAAATGACCTTTCGCAAGATGCAACATTTGCTAGAAGAGTAAGTAACAGAATAAATAATTTAAGCAGAAGAGGAAAAAACTCTTTACTTTCGTCACATTTCCTAAACAAAAATTCGATGGGAGAATCTTGATTTATCTCTTTTTTTCCTATTTATCCCAATTCTTTAATTACAAGCATTGTGCTCCTGGCCTCTTGTGATGCCAATTATAACTTTACATTAGTGGACATAGGATCATAAGGCAGTGAAAGTGATGGGGGTGTATCTTTATTAATTCCATATTTAGAAATATGGTGGACCAAAACCAATTCTCTGTGCCACCACCAACATGTTTACCAAATAGTAATATTTTACACCTATTTACTGTGGTAGCTGATGAAGCTTTCCCATTAAAATCGTATATTATAAGACCATATCCAGGACGAAATTTAGAGCCCAACAAAAGTATTTTCAATTATCGTCTTTCTTGTGCTCGTAGAGTAATTGAGAATAGATTTGGAATTTTGGTTAACCGTTGGAGATTACTACGAACGATGGCAACTGCTGATGTAAATAATGTAGATATTTTCGTGAAGGCAATTGTGTGTCTGCACAATTATGCTAAAAATGAGGCCGACATTACCCAAAAACACTCATACTGTCCACCCGATTTTGTTGATACAGACGAACGACTAGGAAGGTGGAGAGATGGTATCAACCCTTTAAGGTATGTGGGTCGTCTATCAGCCAACAGGGCATCCCAACTTATATATTCTATTCATAATCATCATCATCATCATCATCATCATACAGCCCCTATCTGGTCCACTGCTGGACATAAGCCTCCCGTAACACTGCCCAATTTTGTCTATCTTGGGCTGCTTGTATCCAGTTGGTCTCCACTCTTTTCAGGTCGTCCGTCCATCTCGTTGGAGGGCGCCCTCGATTTCGGTGTGCTTCCTCTCGGGGTCTCCATTCAATAATCCTTTTGGTCCATCGTCCATCCACCATTCTTGCCACATGACCTGCCCAGTTCCACTTCAATTGGCATATCCTTACTACTGCATCCGTAACGCCTGTACGTTTTCCTATTACGTCATTGGGGATCCTATCGCTCAAGCGCACCGCCAATATAGATCTTTCCATTTTTGTTTGTGCAATTCTGATCTTATTTGCTGATCGCACAGTAAGGGTTAATGTGTCAGCGCCGTAAGTCAACACTGGTTGGACACATTGGTCAAATACTTTACGCTTAAGGCACACCGGGATATCTGACCTAAGGATGTTTCCAAGTTTCCCAAATGCGACCCAGGCCAAACCAATCCTATCTAGTTCATGCGTTTGATTGTCTCTACTGATTGTGACCTGCTCTAAGGGTGTACCGTTTACCATGAGATTCTTGGTCATGATAAGGTTCGTCATGTAATTTGTTTTAGAGAGATTCATCTGAAGACCCACCCGCACTGAGGCGCTTTTAATTTCATACAACATTTTATGCGCATCATCGATTTTATCTGTGATCAGAACTATGTCATTTGCGAATCGCAGATGATGCAGCTGTTGTCCGTCGATGTTGATACCTGATGGATCCCAATTGACTTATTCTATTAGGGACACTTTAAAAAATTATTTTGTGTCCTAATCGGAACAACTTCCTTGGCAAAATAGGGTTTTGACCGAGGGAAGTGAAATTATGTAGTTTTTGTATTAAGTTACAGGGTTGTCTGCCCAGAGGATAACCCACTGGATTTTTGTCGATAAAACCCACTTCAAAAAGCCCACAAGGTTTTTAATATATTTTATTAAAGTTAAACTCTTTGTATCTTCTTATTTCTCATCCAACCTTGACTGAACAGGGGCCTAATTTTTGAGTTTCTCTGTAGTTTTATTAAAACCAATATAGGCATCTTGTTTATGTTCTACCGTAGAATCTAAAATTGTCATTTAAAATGCAACTTGGCTTAAAAGAAAAGAACTGTGATGTAAAATGGTTGTTTTTTAAATGAAACACCTTGTATATTTTTTATTTTTAAAAAAGGTCTTTCTTTCCTGAGTACAAAAATATATAACTTGTTCCTATCAGCTCTAATAGTTTTTAAGATATGAGCGGTCAAATTTTTAAAAAGCTGTATTTATTTCAGATTAACATTCTTTTCCAAGGCATTCTAGACACATTAAACTGAAATGAATACAGCTTTTTAAAAATTTGATCGCTCATATCTTAAAAACTGTTAGAGCTAATAGGAACAAGTTATATATTTTTGGACTCAGAAAAGAAAGACCTTTTTTAAAAATAAAAAATATACAAGGTGTTCCATTTAAAAAACAACAATTTTACATCACAGTTCTTTTGTTTTAAGCCAAGTCGCATTTTAAATGACAATTTTAGATTCTACGGTAGAACATAAACAAGATGCCTATATTCGTTGTAATAAAAATACAGGGAAACTCAAAAGTTAGGCCCCTGTTCAGTCTAGGTTGGATGACCCTGTACCTAATCCCATATAAAACTATTAACAAGTACCTAAGCCTTTATAAAATGTAGGAAAAAAAATTAAACAATATACCTAATACATAAATAAACAAAGTTTACTCATCGAAAGTTTTATTTAAAATTTCAACATTTTTTAATTTCTTTAAGTCCTGTTCTCTCACTGGCATCTACATTAATGTAAGTCCTACATATTCACCAAAAGCCATATTTTTGTCAGGCTTCTTCTTATCCTTGAGGTAGGTTTTCAGGACACCTAAGGACTCTGACACTAAACCAGAGTCCATTTTACTTTTTGACATTTTTGATGTGCCTGATGTCGAAGGCATTTGTGAGCCATGAGTGGTGGTTTTTACTCGCTTCAGTGGTGGACTTCGTAGCTATTGCTCTACTATCACTGGCTCTACTATCACACTTTCTTCTTTACTAAAGCCTGTGGGCTGTTCGCTAGTACCCACAATAGGGTCCACAATACTCCAAATATTTTGTGCGACACCTATGGGGGACATTAAGGGAGTTAAGCATTTGCTCGATCCACTTGAGCAACTTGATACTGGTCTGGACACATTTGATACTCTTACGTCTTACGTTACGGCGACTATGAATGCATGTATTTATAATCATATGTTTATTTTTCTTACTGCTTAACGTTACGTCTTACGGCTTACGTTACGCGGCGACTTTGAATCCAGCTTAAGACAACTACATTATACTGCTATTGAATTGAATTGGAAGTAGGACTGGAACTCGGAACAAAGGTTCAAATTTTGCCCTTTTTGTCATGAAATCTTGAACATCTCATGTAAGGAGTCTCCTTTTATGCCTATTATTAAAGTTTATAAAATCTCGGGGCATGCTTAGAGATAAAATAAAAAACCAAATATAAAAACACAAAATTTAACCACCGAGCTTTACATATTAAGAATTTTTCACTATTACAAAAAATTTTTGTGTAGAATACCCACACAGTTTGTCGGGTTTTCCGCCTGCTGTCTGAACTTTAATGAAATTAATAAAACACTGTACTTACCCTGGTCTCCGTGAATTACAAATCTGTAACAAGCACTGTGCTGGCACAAAACAAATAATTGCACAGTTGCACACTACCGATCACCGAAATTCTTATCTCATAAATAAAACAGGTAAAACACCCACGCTCGAGAAGTTGTGAGAAATATTGGACGAATGGCGGCAAACAGCACACGACACGATAATGATAAATGACAGTCTTTTTGACTTTTGACAATAAAAATTTAATTTAAGGTTGCATTTACACCGATTTGATGGTGAGTTTTTTTTATTTTATGTATCTACAGGTAAATATAAAAACAAGTTAAATTTGAAATATAAAATTGATATAACGTGGCATTTTTAAAATTTACTTTATTTTTTTATGGCGCACCGATATAAATATGACGTAATATCAAAATAAGTAAAAATTATGGTTTGGGTGTATATCATAGCGAGGTTCACGTAACAAAAGTGTTTACTGGGTAATATCTTGACATACAGCCACATACCTAAAACTGTGTTTTTGAGCAGATTTCTTGCCGTCTTGATAAACAGTTAATAGCATATATTATTATGTTCCCACATTAATATTATTAATTTTTTGTTTTGAAGTACTTGGTTCATCATTGTAAACACGGGGGAGCTCTAAATTTGGAAGGGCTTAAGTGGACTGTATTTTGCGATATGCGTAGTTGACTCACAAATAATTCATTTGAAAATGTATATTATGAGATGATAGTAAAATATTAAAAAGCTAAGACATAAGCGAAGCGACCAGTGATTTAATTATCAATTAAAGGTGACTTACCTTTGATTGCTGGCTAAGGTCAGTAGTAGGGGCTAACGGCACTTAAAAATTGGCGGCAATAGCAACCGTCTTGGTACACAATATTTTCGGTACTGAAGTGTGCGCGCATGAAAAATCATTAAGCTGGTTCCAAAAAGTCACCTGGCGAAAATGATAACAAAGCACCGGATATTTTTGCGCGCGATCGCGTTGTTTAGTTAAATATAAGGATTCATAAAATACATTTAAAAATTAGTTTGGGTTTGTTCGGGTTTATTCGGGTTTGTTCTTAATGAATCTAATAGAATATATAAGAGGGCATTATTTAAAAAAATTAAAATTAGTCGAAAACAAAAATATATATCTTTATTATTCCCTCAAACTAAGAAATTAAAAAAAAAATTAAAAAAATTATATTTAGTGGAAACTAAACATTTATCATCGCTATATACTTCGTGAAATTTGACACGCTTATGTATAAAATTAGCTAAAGGAACGTCTTCGTTTGAAGATATATTAGAAACATTTAAAACACTAGTTTTAAATTCCAAAGACCCAATACCAAAGTGATTACATACGCTACGACATTGAAAACATGATAAGGACCTCAAATGAATTTTTCCTGTATTTTCACTGGCAAAGAATACTTGATGGGCTTTTTGAGTACCTTTAAATGAAAGTATAGGACTATTCTCGATTTCCTTACACATTCTCGTTATTTCATCTTCACTTATTTCTAAAACTTGAATCCCAGAACACCTCTTCCTAAGCACGTTGACTAACATCTTAAAAGTTGGAATATCTGTCCCTTCAGCAATTACTCTATCGCCGGTCCTTTTGCACGTTCCCCCACCACCATCAGGAGCTCCTTTACCGTGTCCCGTTTCATGGTAATTAAACGTAACAGTGTTGATTTTTGGAAAATAGCTGGCAAGTGATTAGCAATACACGTAAACATAAATCTGTTCCGGTATTGAGTAGCCGGGCAATCGCTTAAAAATGGAATACTGTTTTATCTGAAGCAATTTTTTTCAAAATTGGGAGAAGGTGAGCCCAAATGGCACCGGCATTGTGTTTAAGACATTCGGGAAGTGAACAATAACAGTTAACGTTAAGTTCACCATTAACTTTGGTGTAGATGACAACGGTGTGTAATGTTACTTGTTTTCTGGACCCTCCGAAATGAAAAGCCTGGATTTCTTCACTATATATATTTCAAATTATAATTTTCACTGAAATCGCAATGCAGAATGATTTCGTGTTCGGCCATTATCTTTTTGAGATTGGTTATTTCAAAATGTTGATGTGAAATTCTATACTCATGAGCCATAAAAAGTAAAATCTGAATTTGAAACTTTTTAACCAGTTCTATATTTGTGCTCGTAAATTGCTCCTTAACTACCTTAGTTGCAAATTTTGTTGCCTTATTTTTTTTTGTCACGGTAGCTTTCTTTCTTAGTAATCCACTGATAAGGTTTGATTTCGGCCTTTTCTTCATATTTATTAAAAATAATTTTAAAATTTTTGCATGTGTGGCAAAGTCTTAAAATGCATTCTTTTCTTTTATCATTACAACACAAATATTTGATTGTCTGGGAAAGATCTTTTGAATGTAAAAGCCCCTCAGTGTATAGAGATAATGATAATAATTCTATGTTCGCATGTTTGACACATTTACAAGTATCCCTATCTGCTACGTTCATAGGTTTTATCCAGAAGGGACGATTGCTACAGAAAAATATGTAGCTTATTTAAATTTCTGGATACTTAAGTCTAAAGTCATTGTAAAGACGTTTAAGTGGTTTGCAAAGAAACCGTTTTTGTTTGGTAATTTTCTGTTTCGTCACGTAATATTTTTTTCCTGGGCAGACTCTCGGGTTATTTTTCCGTTCTAAGAAGGCAGAAATTTTTTAAATGCAATTCAGTGTTTTTTTTTACTTTAACAGCATTATTTCTTTCAAAAGAGAGCAAATTCGATTGGAAAAACTTGAAAGGTCTAAACTTGACTGTCTTGACAGTCATATACTTAAATCGATATTTTTTAATAGTTCGGCCAGCCAATATCTTTTTAAAAACTTGTTTTTCTTTGTTAGTTTTTAGAGAAGAATATGTTCCAGATAGCTGATCTTTAAGTACCTCTCCAAAAAGTAAATTTTTCTTAACCTCGTTTACTTTATTGGGGTTAATATTAGAGTTTTCCAATATATTGTTCACTCTCGTGTTAGGTGTGAAAGGGGATTACCAACTTTTTTTTCTTGTTTTTGCCTTAATAAACCTTTTACACGACTTAGTCTCTTTTTATATTTTTGAATCTTGTTTATTATAATTTTAGTTTCTTTTGCTTTTCTGCACCGGCGTACCTTGTTTAAATTTGATCGTCTTTTTCCTTCTAACAGCCGACGATTTTCAACAGGAACATTTTCTTGGTCTGACGAAGGACGTGTGCATCGGGTTAAATGTTCGTTTATGCTTTTATTTTTCTGCCTATACATACGAGAGTATTTTGCCCATGACTTTCTTTGTCGCCGTTGCTCTCTTGCACTCATTTTATCAACAGTTTTTCTTACTCCTTTCTCCTTCTGTTTCTTGTATTTTTCTCTGCATTTGGCTTGATGTGCTGCCCATTTTTCTGGATCTTCTTTTAATCTTCTTATGGGCTCTTTCTCTCTTTTTTTTTCGCAATTCTTCTTCCTGTGATTTTTCAGAAATTAAGTTTTTAGGTTTATTTTTTTTCTTTTTTCTTGGCCATTTTCTAAAAGTAGAAAAAAAATAGTCAGTTACTTGTAGAACACGTTAGTAACCTGTGGACATTTAAACAGGTAACTGACGCACATGTAACTGACGATTTTGTAACTTTTTGTCAAATATTATTTATACTATTAAAATTAAGTCCAATAAAGAGGAAAGCTCAAAAAGTGTATCCCATTTTAATTATATTCCACTATTTTTTAAATATTTTTTTTTATTCTACCGTTCAAAAACTTAACAGATTACTGACCAAACTGAACGTTACACATGCAAATATGGGTCGGTAAAGGACACAACCACTTCCTTAGACGTTTGACATCAAACTAAGCCCTTCGCTTCGCGCGTTTTTACAATGACAGAACTCTTCTTTCCTCAGCAACTGAATTCAGAAAACGATCCATTGATTCCAAATATATGCAAAAATCTGAAGGCACAGGTAACTGACGCGATTTTTTGTCACAAGGTTTAAATTTGAATATTTAAATACAAGTAACTTCAAAATAGTTCTGGTTTTTACTATTTATTTAATTAAAGGTTGTTTTTTATTGTTTATTAAGAAATTACTGTAATATAATTGTAAGAATATAATTTAATTAAAATTAATTAAAAGTCTGAGCCTGAGATGGTGACGATTCTTACATAAAACCTTTATTCCAAGGAAAAATTGTTTCTAGTTTTGAACTTGCCTGTTAGGTATTTTATTAAACTATTAAAATAAAATAAGTTTTATATAAAAAAATATTTGTACATATTTTTCGGTAGGTCACATCAAAATCTGTCACTCGCCAGATATTTACCCATATAAGCTCCAATATTTATTTTTTATAGGAATTAACTGCCCAAAAATTAATCCGGCATTTAAAATAAAAGTTTTCATCTCTGAAGCGGACATCGTATTCTTTAAGTTTTCAGATGAAATAATGGGAGGATTGTTAGAATTAGAATTAAAATTAAAATAATGTACGAGGCACGTCCAGAAAGTAAGTGTACTGGTACTCTCACAGCTGTAGGGAATACTTTTTCGACATGTTGCTGCCGCGTAGCCTGATCCCTCCCCTTCAAAACGAGACCAATCCGAGGTTAGTGTGTTGAAAACTCTTGACTTAGTAGCATCTCTCGCGAAAAATGTCGATCGTATCTCCCGCCAAGTCCGAAATTCGCGCCGTCATTCGCTACCTCGTTGCAAAGGGAAAAGCTCCGGTTGAAATTTATAATGAGGTGAAAACTGTTTACGGTAATAGAGCTATAAAGGAGAATAAAAGGAGGGGCATGCTGACGAAGGGAGTCTGCCTGCTGCACGACAATGCCAGACCTCACACGGCCAACGCCACGAAGCAACTCCTGGACTTATTTGGATGGGACGTTTTGAACCACCCCCCGTATTCCCCTGACCTGGCCCCTTCAGATTTCCATCTCTTCTCTTTCCTTAAGGTGCACATGGGTGGGAACAAGTTTTCAACGGACGAGGAGGTGAAGGAGGAGGTGGAGAAGTGGGCGAAAGAGCTGGCGGCATCAAAAAATTGATCCCGCGGCTCACCACTTGCATCGAGAGGGATGGCGACTATGTCGAAAAATAACTTACATATGTACAAGTGTAACCAAGTATGTTTTTGTTTTAATAAAAAAATTTTAAACCCTACACTAATTGAGTACACTTACTTTCTGGACGTGCCTCGTAACTTATGGTTTAATGTTTCTAAAGTGAAATATTTATAAACAAATTGATGCAACAAAGCTGTAAGAGAAATTCCTGCAATGCCTTCAAAAATGTCATGAGAAATATCTACAGCAACATTTTCTGTAACATGGAAGGAATCTATTTTGTTTAACACCGAGTTATGTTTAACTCCTGTTAAATATGAAAATTTAATTTCCAAATCAGCCGCGTAATTATCACGGTCTCTATAATTTTGTCTTTATTTTCAAGAGTGGAAACTTGAGTGTCCTTTCTTAATTCTTTCCATATTCTGCAAAAAGAATTAGAAGAAAAACTTTCCTGAAATCCAAGAATAGTGTTTAACCCAAGATTATCCCCCAAAAATGAAACAAAGTTAAAATAAATATGAATTTCGTTTGACGGCAATTTTATTGATATACCAGTTCTTCTAAGAAAATGAATTTCTTTTATCATTGGACTAAATATTTTATTAAACCCAAATTCTTTTAAATCCATAGAGTGAAACAAAAGCAATAAAAATATATTTTCTAACTGGGATTTATATTTTGGTGGCAAGCAACCTATAGTGCAGTAAACTCCACCTAATTTGTGTATTCCAGAATGGGAACCTAGAGGATTTCATATTTCAAAATCATCATAATAAATGAATACTGGACAAACTATGTCGTTTTCACTAAAGTCTGAAATTTTAGATTTCCAAAACTCTGTTTGTATAATATTAGTAACCACCTTTTAAGTTTTAAGATGTTCACAGAATAATAGAGTATCAGACAAAATATTTGGCAATGAAAAATTCACAGATCTTGCACCTTACGCAAGCATCCTATGTATTGAAAATACCTGACACAGCTTTAAAATTTTAATGTCCTATGTGATGTAATTAAAGCCCACATTCTTATTTTGTATTTTGTAAAAGTTTAAAAAATGTTCTTTAATTCTACAGGGTCCGCCCAAATTTGGTTAACAAATGGGATAATTTTTTATTATTGATTTCTCAGAAAATTTTATTCTACATAAAAGTTTTGCATCTTGAGTAAATCATTTTGACGTATTCAAATCTTCTGTGGCATATACAGGGTGAATATAAAATAGAAAAATATGACGTCAGTGACTCAAAAAATTTTAAAAATTTAAAAACTGAAACAGCCATATTAACAGTTAATATGTAAAGTTAATATGAAAAGTGTAAAAATTCAATAAGAGCAAAAATTTGATTTTTAACTTGACTTTTCTTGAAAACTATTAGCTCTAGAAAAAAACTTTATTTAACTTTTTATCTTGGATTTATTAGTTCTTTAATATGGCTGTTTCAGTTTTTAAATTTTTAATAACTTTTAAGTCACTGACGTCATATTTTTAACCCTGTATGTGCTACATAAGATTTGAATACGTCAAAATGATTTACTCAAGATGCAAAACTTTTATGTACAGTATCATTTTCTGAGAAATCAATAATAAAAAAATTATCCCATTTGTTAACCAAATTGCCTCCCACTCTTTTTTTTCGATTTAATATTCCGATTTAAATAACGTGAACTTACCTTATTTAACAAAATTATTATGGCAGTCTTCAAAACACAAATATACATAATTGAAGACCTCGGTGCAAGAACGGGGCAACTCCATTTTATATCGAAATTGAGTTATTGTATTTAACATACAGAATTTGATGCTGCGCATCTTTTGGTGCAAGAATCAAGCAAATCCAACACTTCCGTATTAAGTTAGCACTGTAAAGGACTTATCTGATAAGGCATTACGGTGCAAGAGTCGGGCAACTCCAGGAGTTACCTGATTTTAGCACCGAAATGTACGCGTGTAGTGGGAGATGTCGGAGTGGGGATTATTAGCGGCAAGCCTTCCCGCGTTGTCCATCGTGTACGGCGTGGTGCCGCGTGGTTAGTTTGATCTTTGCTTCCATGCAGTACGTTATAATGTCGTCGGAAACTGAAAGTGAGCCCTTTCAAGATTCGGGGAGTGAATATGTTCCGAGTGATTTGGACCAACCCAGTACAAGTAAAGCATCGAAAGAACGGCCGACTACGACAAAAAAAAAACGTGTTCACAGAAGTTTAAATGAGGCGCCGACGAGAGAAAAAAGAGGTAAAAAACGAGTAAGAAATGAAAGTAGCTGGCAAAGAAATGTGAGGAAAAAGTTGAAAGCCTGTGGGGAAGAGCATGTATCTTCAGTGAAAAAAGTTGTACCCAAAAGAACACAGGGAGCGCCTTGTACTTGCCGGCTGAAATGTTTTGACAATATTAATGAGGCCCAAAGAATATCTATTTTGACTTCTTTTAACGAAATAGGAACAAAAGATAAGCAAGACTTATATTTGGGTGGATTGATTTCTTTAAAACCAGTGGAAAGAAAGCGACCCACAACAGGACAAAGAAATGCAAAGGAGGTATCATTTTCTTATAAGGTATGTTATATTTCTAGGTATTTTTATTAATCTTGTTAGTTTTTTGTCAAAAGCGATGTAGACATTCTTTACGCATTCGTTAGGGAAAAAAATAGGTTCTATTTAACTTTATGTTTTTGTTATAGATCCGTTTTGGAGTATCAGTTACTGACCATCAAGTCTGCAAAAAGGCCTTTTACGGTATTCATGGTATAACTAAACATCGTGTTGATCGTCTTGCCTCTTCACTGAAGACTGGAATATCCGCGCAACCTGATATGAGAGGAAAACACATGAATCGCCATAATAAGATGCCAGAGGAAATATTACAAAATATAGACAATCATATAAACGGCTTCCCAAAACGGAGTTCTCATTATAGTCGGGACAAAAATGATCGCAAGTTTTTTTTGCCTGCAGAACTAAATATCTCGAAGATGCATAGGTTGTATTTGGAGAAGTATGAAAATGAAGTTTTCCAGGCACTTCAAAGGGGGGAAGAAGCTAAGCCAAAAGTAACCTACGACTTCTACAATCGCAGTTTTGTATTGAACCATAACATTGGTTTTGGAACGCCAAGGTCTGACACATGTCAAACTTGTGACAGGTTACAAAATCTTATGCTTGCCGAGTTAGATACTGAAAATAAAAAAGCACTTCAGACTGAAAAAGAACTCCATATTCGTAAATCCGAAATGTTTTACAAAAAATTAAAAGAAGTTACCACTTTCAGTAAAGAAGATGAGACCACGGAAGTATTATGCTTTGACTTCCAGCAGAATTTACCACTACCCCATGTACCAGCAGGAGACGTGTTTTACAAACGACAACTTTGGGAATACAATTTTTGCATTCATTCTGGAAAAATGGGTACCTCAACCTTTTACATGTACGATGAGCATACCGCTAAGAAAGGAAGTAATGAAGTAATTTCCTTTCTTCATCATTATATACAAACGTATTTGCCTGTATCGGTAAACAAGCTCTACCTATTTTCGGACAATGCGTTCGCACAAAACAAAAACCAAACATTAATGAAATATCTATTCACTATGGTAAACAAAAATGACAAAATAAGTGAAATACACCATCAATATCCGGAACCAGGACACAGTTTTCTACCGTGCGATAGGTCCATTGGACTTATAGAAAAAAATAAAAGGAAGAAGGAAAGAATATACCTACCGTCGGAATGGATAAAGCTAGTACAAGAAACTTCGAAAAAATTTAGGGTAGTTCCTGTAGAACAAGATATGATACTAAACTTCTCGGACCATTTTAAAGAACTTATTAAATCAGCCCCTAAAGGACCCAAAAAGACAAAATTTGCCATATCAACTTATAGGATAATGAAGTACACCAAGAATAACAAGTTTATTGAATGCTCTGTAAGTTCAGGTTTACTTAATTTAACGAAATTTGGTATTAACGAAAAAGGAGATATCCCACTCTCAATGCCGAATAATAAGGCATACTTCACACCATTAGATATAAACCCTAAAAAAATAAAGGATCTAAAAGATCTGGTACGAAAGTATGTACCCTTAAATGATCAAGGTTATTACAACCGCATGTTTCAAAACATTGTTGACGAGGACCCAAATTTTGGCGATGTTAACGAAGATCAAGACACAGGAAACGTTAGTGATTCTTCCTATGTTTAAGTAAGATTTGTTAACAATATTTTTTGTTCCATATAATTTATTTTCAATAAAAAATGCAAAATCGTTACATGTGTCTTTGACTCTATTATCAGAATTTGGCCATTTCGGGGCTAGAAACAGGCAACTCCATTTTTTCAAACTTTTTTTTTAGCTTCTACAATGTGAATAAAAAGAAGTATCTAGGTAAATACAGCTTATCTAATGTTACTCTAGAGAACGCATACCATTTAGTAAATTTTTTTTTCAATTTCTTTAAAATATTAAGTTTTTTTCGATTTCCCACCATTTTAAAAAAGTGGAGTTGCCCCGTTCTTGCACCGAGGTCTTCAATTATATAACTTATCTCAACAAAACACTTTTTAACAAAATAATTATGGCATTCTTTAAAACACAAACTAAAACTAAACATTATTTACTTGCCGACTTTACGCTGTTATTCATATTTATATTTACCAAGTATTATCAGAGTTTTATGTTACATGACCGCTCGAGATATTGCGGTGTTGGGTCGCGACAGATCGACAATGCGACACCAATTCAAAGTTTGCATAAAAACGATCCCAATAGTATTTTCAATACTAAAAAACTCAGAAAAAAACTTCGATATTGGCACGAATTGAGCTGTATTTATTTTTTTTATTCTTACTGAATTATTTACTTCAAATCTTTCTCCAACTATAAAGTTAACTGGCATAATAAACAAATTTAACTCTCCTAATATTTTAAATCTATTAGACTCACTTTCAAATCCTTTAAAAATATTATTTAATTCAAAAAAAAAATTAGCTATTTCAGACTTATCGAATGATTTTTCAACAAACATTTGGTTAATAGCTTCTTTAAAATTAGCACTGGCCCAGATAATAAATCATTAAATGCATTCATAATTTTTTTTGAACGTCCTTTCTGGTAAAGGTATTTTCATTGTACATTTTGCGAATAAAGCTTAAGTTATTTGTATCTAAATTATTTGAGAAATGAAGAAAATTATTCGTTTTTTCACAGTTTCTGGGTCTAAATTGGTGTTGGTTTCATTGGTAATTTGATAAATATTTTAAGAAACGCAATTTTTTGTAAAATAGTTATTGGCTTCTTAGTCAATATTTACTATTTCATTTGATATAATATTTTTGTGCCAGGAATTTAAGTGCTTTCTATATGAATTTAAGGATGAAAAACTTCTATTACAGTTAGTTGCACCACAGTAGTAACAATTTGTTTGGAGTTGATGTATAAATTTTAAATGAATTATTAGGGCATTAGCTTTTAAAAAGACAAGATGGCAAAGACTACACTTTGGCATTTTTACTAAATATCTTTTAAATTCATTAAAAAATAACTTTTTTCTACAACTGTCAAAAAAAGATGACTTTTTTTGGTTACTATGAATGCACAAAACGTCGCTTTCTTTCACCATAAAAAAATGTCATTTTCACCGTGAAAATTTTTTTCACGGCAAGCTCAGCTGATTGATGTTTTCGTATAAAAATGCAAAAATTAATTTCCAAAACATTTTTTATAAAAAAATTTATTATTAAAGTAAATTAAATTAACAATCTTTATTAAAATAGTAATTTACGGTGAAGTTAGATCAATAATTGTTCCCTATATTAATTCCAGTAGGCGATGTTACACATTGTTGGTCGGAAACGCAAGAACTATTATATATTTTGTGCGATACATTTACTGCAGATGAACTTTCTAAGATTTTATTGGAAGAACTTTCTAAAATTTTATTATAATTCTCAACTTTGTTCACCAAACTATCCTCTATGTAACCCCCTGCCACTGCACTAGATTTTGATTTCACGGGCAAAAGATTTGATAGGTATAACGATTTCTGCCGCATCCGTAATTTCGTGAGGCGTCTCACTATCACTTTCAGACATTTAAATGGTATCAAACTTGAGCAAACAACTATAAACTCTTGACACGAAAAACGATAGATTTGACAATCAATAAAATTTAAACAATTTTAGGTTTCCATAGTAATGGGAACAGGTGTAAGAAATAATACCTTAAATGAATTATGATCTTAGATTTTTTTTCTAAACACGATAAAAAATAGTTAACAACAACAGTTGTAGAAAAAATGTTGTTTTTATTTCGCGCGCAAAAGTGTTTTTATGGCACATTTGATTGCATTTTTAACCTCGACCTAAAGGTCTTGGTAAAAATTTACAATCTCATGTGCCATTAAAAAAACACCTATTTTGCGCACTTAATACAAAAATACCTATTTTTGGAGAACAACAAATTTCTGGAGAGTTAAAATCCATAAAGTATTTTTTTTAATTGAAATTTTAATTGTACTTTAAGTGGAAGGATATATCTGTTAAAACTGTGGTGGCCTGTGGGCAAATTGACCTATTCATGTTAAATATACCCTTTTCTATGAACTGTCAGACGTGCGAACTTTCGGCGGGGTATTCTACATCTAGGGCATGAAAGAGTTTGAATAGCTGTTCAAAAGCCCTTATCCCAGTGCCCACAGAGTAATGTTGGTTTTCTACCACCATAACATACGTTGGAGAGGCAAGGTTTCCCACTATCACTCCGAACGGCTAAACAGTTAGGTTGAACTGTTTTAGCTTCTCACATTTTGCATTTATTCTTTCTGGGAGATGATCATTCTGGAACGGAAAATGTTAATTAAGTAATTACAAAAATTATGGAAATGAAGGACCAGGGAGAAACCAAGCAAAGCCAAGAATAAGACGTACAACATCTCGGTGTTTCTCATCGTAACACCAATGTATGCACGACTGCAATTATAAAATCTTACTAAAAAGTTCAGATTTTAAAATGTCAAAAAAATGTAGACACTACTACCAGTCAAGCCTCCCATTGAGCATTCAGGTTACTATAAGGTTATGTATGTCCGATTTTTAGTCCAAGCATAGCCAATAGCAGTTAATATTTACCTCTGCGTGAAGGAAAAAGCTCTCTTGTACCTCACTCCTGCTTGGCCTTCATAGGCAGGCTTTTCGGGCCTTTCTAATTGTTATGGGGCTGAATAGATAGGGTAACAGCAGTAGTGCCTTAGCAGTGATGTCTAAAAATAATTATTTCATAAGTTTTCAATTACGTCAATTATTATTATAAGACCTTTTTAATATGCAAACATTTTATATACAAAATGCAACATTTTAACTTACCAATATTTTCGTCAAAGCCGTATCCGCTGATTTCTCTTTCTTTCAACTCTTCTATTATTCCTGCACAAACTTTCTCCTAACTAGTATATATTACATCAATAAAATCAGGAAACCTTCTGTTAAAATCTGTCTCTATCTAAAAATACACAAATAAATTAATGATTTATCGAAATATGAGTAAAAAAACAAAAACATGTATTATATATGTCTAAGATTACACAACAAAAACTTACCAATTCAATGCCTGCATTCAACTTAAGGCATGGAAAATCATCTAAAATTTTCTCCAAATTTGCATGAATGTATAGACTTCTTCTTAATTTGAAGGTGACCTCCCAACTTTCAAAAACTCGTCCAATAGGCTCAACGCCGCTTTTCAAAAAGGTCAGATAAGAGTTTTGTAATTCACTTACAGGGCTATTTAAACCCATAAAGGGATCCACTTTTGATCTTCTATGAGGTAGAAGTGTCCAGTCTTCCAAAAAATCAGTTTTTAAAAACATTTCTCCTTCAGGTGTATATTTAATTTTACAAATATCTGTGACACATTTTTCTCCAACTCCAATACCTGGTCAAATTAATGGCAAAACAGAGTTCATTTTACAATAATTTTTGAAAAAATCATAATGTACAACTTTCACCTCATAAGGTTTTTCAGGCCATGCCAAATGCATTCGAGAAATATAGTCTGTAGGTAAGTATATTGACGGTTTAAAATAATGTTCCAGTGTACCATGCACATTATCTGCTTCCATAATTGTGTGGCCTCTCTGAAGATAGAGCTGTTGTATTGTTATGTTTTTTTTCGTGCAGTATTTAATAAAGAAGTTGACAAAATTTTGTTCCTATTTTGGCTGCAGCAACCATCAGAAATCAGGACAACTTGCTTAATTGAATCCGCAAGGTTCAAAATATAATCCACAAGGCAAGATGAAAATTCATTTGCACTCACCCCACCATCAACTTCATGCCATACATATAAACGAACATGGCCGTCATTGAGTTCTCTTAGGGTGAAAGTATGTACAGTCAGCTTTTGTGTATAATACATGGACGATGCTAAAGTAATTGGGCACAGTAAGTTACTTTGCAAATCCATAGTGAGAACTTTTTTGGTATCGGACGCACCCAAAGGATGTCGAAATAGAATATTTAAAAAGATTGGTAGCAGAACTACAAGATAAGAATAAAATCCTGGAGGAAGACAATGCCCTACGGAGAGAAAAGTGAGTTTTATGGAAAAACAATACAAAAAGCATGATAAACAAACCTCGCCCCTTATACCACCGCCTCGTGCTTCACATTCCAAGCATCATGACCAAAAAGATCCGCTTGGGGACGCTCCCATCGTTGACAAACCTAAAACAAATGAACTAATATCTTCTGTGGTTGCGGAGCATCATGGTTCAGTTGAACTAAATAATCGGGAAAATGGGAATCCAACTACGATAAATGCCCCGCCAGATGACATCGGTGCCGATGATCACGATGTCAACAAATGGATTGAGGTTAGGAGAAACCGCAAAATGGATAAAACAGTTAAAACCAATCGCCCTAAACCCATCCAGGGCTTAAATGAGGAAGAAACCAGTCTTAAGGTGGCACATAGAATGACTTCAATTTTTGTTTCTGGTTTTGCGCCGCCAGTAAAAAGTGAAGAGATTATGAACTTTCTTAAAAACAAGAACCTCGACAAGGAATATTCCTGTGACAAAATGAAAACCCTAATGCTACATCCTCATGGGCGGAAAACGCCGACAAGCGGACTTCTGTCATTTTTAGCAGATCGTTCGAATGTGTTCTGATAAAAAAAAGCGTAGAAGTGTTGCACCAATGGATATTGCACGCACGGAGTCGACATACCTAACCTAGTTTTTTTGTTTATAAAATAATATAAACAATGCCTAGTAGCAAAGCCATAAACAATGGATAGCGAAACCGTTTTACTATCTATTGCAGCGCTTGTAATTAAATACAAAAGATCTGTCAGATCTGATTTTAAATCTAAAAATTTTGTGCGTACGAGGTTATTGACTCTCTTCAAATTGTTTCTGGAGATGGAGAAACTGGACAAAGAAAAGACTCGTAAGACTGTGTGGGTCAGAGATATACTCTCAGAATATGAACGGTTGGTTCAAGGGGCCAGTAACAATCTAATAAAGGATATGTATGTAAACAATGAAGAGGGTTTTTTTTAACTATTTCCGAATGCCCAGAGTGCTGTATGACCAATTGCTAACATTAGTAGGACCAAAAATAAAAAAACAAGACCTTGTAAGACAATTAATATCACCTGAAGTACGATTGCAACTTACTCTTAGGTATCTGGCTTCAGGAGATAGCATGGCTTCCATGCATTTTATTTTTCGTGTAGGAACTACTATAGTTTCAGACACAATTTCTGAAACATGTTCAGTAGTCTGGGATAGTCTAAAAGAAAAAGTTTTTGTTAACCCATCTAGAGAAAATTGGAGAAAAGTTGCTGAAGATTTTGACAAGCAGTGGAATTTTATTAATTGTATTGGCGCTTTAGATGGAAAACATGTTGTAATACAGGTACATAGAAAATAATTTTTAGATCATTTAACAACTAGGTAATGTTGTTATGAATACACACTATCTTAGCTTTGAGCAAAGTTGGATAGAGTTTGATATATAGGTCCAACATAGTTGATGGAAGTCATCTTGAAACTTTTGTGTTGTGAGAGTTTATACAAAACCTTGCTTTTTTATTATTTCAATGCCAACGATGTTAAGTTTGTCCATTCCGAATACAATAATCACTATTATATAACCATTGTATATCAAGGTTTAAGTCATGAATACTAACAATATAATGAATAAAAATTAATTATTAAACTTTTCCTTTTACAGGCTTTGGCAAATTCTGGTTCAAAAAAACTATAATTATAAGGGCACACATTCGATGAACTTAATGGCAATAGCTGATGCCAATTATACATTTTTTATGGTTGACATTGGAGGAGAAGGACGCCAAAGTGACAGTACCATATTCAAGAGTATTGATTCCTCCAAGGTTTCCTGACTCTTATTACGATTTCGTCTTTTTTGTTAAGTAATTGCCTGATTTCTCTATTTTCTTCCCATATGGCGTCTATTATTTCTTCGTTAGTCATTTCTTTTTCTATTCCAATAATTAACAACTGTGGTTCCTTTAAGTTGCTTTCCCCTCTTTCAATTCTTATTCCATTTATGTTTGCTATCTTGTCCCTTACCTGTTCGATCTCGTTTGATGTATTGGCTTCCAATATTAATTTGCCACTTTCGGTGGTTTTAACTGTTTTCATGGTTATATCAATTTCCTGTTCTCTTAAATTGGTCTTTATTTGTTTTAATATTTCTCTTGCCGTTACTTTATTGTTGTCTCCTATTTTGCTAACTATTATTTCGTTTCTTATGTTTCTGTTTGTCTTTTCCGGTGTTTGCCATATCGGTTTCGGAATTTGTTTATTTTCCATCCCGATTGGCTTTGTTATATCTGCGTAAGTTCTTGTTTTATTTTTATTTTCTTCAGTTTGTTCGTCCGATGTAATTTTCTTTTTCTTCGCCCTCCTTGTCACCTTCTTCCATCCATCTCTTTCGTTGTCTGTATCGGTAGAGCTGACATCTCCTATTTGTCTTATTTGTACATTTTCAACGTTTATGTGTTGTCTTTCGTCATTGCTGTTGTAGCTTATTAGGCTACCTCTATCATGTATGCTTGCCACTCTTAAGCGTCGTTGTGGTCTATTTGCATCATTTTTATTAGTGTCTATTTTTTCTGGTTGTTCGTACTCTGAACGAAAGTCTTGTCCTGTCCTTTGTTTCATTATTTTTATTTCTTCTTTTAGTTGTTTAATTTCCTCTTTTACTTCCTCCCACTGTCTATTTTCTAGTAACCTTTCTTGTAGCATTTCGCTTTTTACCCTTTCTTGCATCAGTTGCACGTTTTTTTCATTGTTAATATTTGTTAATTCAATAAAGTTTATTAATATATGGCTCATTGATTGTTTTACCTGGCTCACATCGGCCAAGGTAAAAGACAGTTTCCCAGGTGCCGAAAAACGGCTTGTTGCTTGCTCAATCAATAAGCAATTGGTCTTGACCCCTTCTGTTAGATTTTTAATTTTATCTTTTTCTTTTCTATAATTTTCTTTAGCATCTGGCCAATTATTTATTATTTTCTTGATTTCCTCCTTGTCTTTGGTTTTCCTCATTTCAGTTTCCTCTGTTTTCTTTTTTTGTTCTATGGCTTCGTCTTTTTGTAACTCTATTCTGAGTGTTCTATTTTCCTCTATACTTCTTTTCCTTGTTTTTGTTGCTTTTTCCTTTCTTACATTCCGTAGTCTCTCTTTTGCCAGTTGTTTTTCAATTTTTTCTTTTTCTTCTTTCCTTTTCCTTTCTTTATTTTCTTGATCTTCGTCTTCGTCGTCTTCTTCTGTGTTTGTATTATTTGTTCCCATTTCTTCCATCCAAATTTCATATAATTTACTTTCGTTGTTGTCGAAAATAGCTTTTTCTTTGTCTGCTGGCCTAATGATATCGTTTCTAATTATTTTCAGCCCGTTTCCTTTTGGCATTTCTTCTAATTGTTCTTTTATTGGTCGGTTGTCGCGCTCCATGCTCTCTTCCAAATGCAAAGTATCGTTCAGATTTATTAGCTCGGCTATTCTAATCTGTTCATATGTTTCGTCTTCTTCTTTCTGTCTTTCTTCTTCTTCCCGCAGTCTTCTAAGTAACTCCAGTGAGTCGCTTAATTCTTCCTTTTTCTTTTCGATTTCGATTTCTAATTTTTTCTTTTTCATTTCTTTTTCTTTCTCCACCTGTTTCTTTTCTTTTTCACCACTCGATTCACGTTTTGTTCTTTTTCTTTTATTACTCACTAATTCGCTGTCTTCATCCTGTATATATCTACTGTTGTTTTCGTCGCTCTTGCTGTCTTCCTCATCACTAGCAAACAAGCTCATCCTTGAAGTCATTGTTTTGTATTTGTATATCCTTTCTTTTATTTTAATTAATGGACTGGTAGTGGGTTCAATCCCCTCCAGTTTTACAATATGTTTACTATCACTCACTCGCTTCTTCCAGATATTCACTCTGACACACCGGAAGCGCGAGGGAATTCCCTTGACCTATTTTTTTTTATCGATCAGAATGTAATTAAAATCAATATCAAAAAAAGTTACGCTGCACGACGGAGCAACAAAAATTTTTTAACAGTTCCTCAATTTTCCGATCCTATTTATCAAAACCCGTAGGATTTTCCAAAATCGTCAATATCAAATAATCTTTAGTTTATATTTTATGCCTTTTTATCACACAATTCATTTAACGATTTTGGAACTTCCCAAGGTTAGCTTAACACCTATTTATCTCCGTTATTTCTCAAATTTTCAATGTTATTTATCAAAACCTATAGGACATTCCAAAACAATATCGAAAAATCTAAATTTTATTGCCTTTTTTCCGCACAATTCATTTAATTAGTTTTGGAATTTCCCAAGATTCAATTTAGAAGTATCGCTTTGTGTTTTATTTATTAATTCAACCACTTTTGTAAATTTATTTATTTTTGTTTATCTTTTAGTATTACTGTCAATTTCACTTTAAGTTACGTATATCCAACGTCTTTTACTTTTGACTTTTCAATTTTATGTTTATGGTCGTCACTTTATTTTACAAGATATTTATTACCTTTACTTTTTAATTATCTTTTAGTATTATTGTCAATTTCACTAAAAGTTACGTGTACACAACATCTTTTACTTTTCGACTTTTCAATTTTATGTTTATGATCGTCACTTTGTTTTACAAGATATTTATTACCGTTACTTTTTTTTCCCACGAAATGTTTTTTGTATTTTTAATTTTTCACAATTTCCACCATTTTCCAAGAATATCAATATTTTCTTTGAATTTTCCTGTTATTTTAATGTTTTATCGCGAAATATCTTCAAATGTAACACTAAAAATTTTGAAACGCTGTTTTTAGTTGTTACCGTTACTTATTGTAACATCTTTTACTTTTCGACTTTTCAATTTTATGTTTATGGTCGTCACTTTGTTTTACAAAGTAGTTGTTACCGTTACTTTTTTTTCCACGAAATGTTTTTTGTATTTTTAATTTTTCACAATTTCCACCGTTTTCCAAGAATATCAATGTTTTCTTTGAATTTTCCTGTTATTTTAATATTTTATCGCGAAATATCTTCAAATGTAGCACTAAAAATTTTAAAACGCTGTTTTTAGTTGTTACCGTTACTTATTGTTTTTTATTTTTAAAAGTTTCATAATTTTTCAAAGTACAATATTTTCTTGGGATTTTATTGTTTTATAATTTTTTCTCCCGAAATGTCTTCAATCTATCGGTAGCGAATTTCGAAAACACAATTTTTATTTATTTCCGTTGCTTTCTATTTTCAATTTGCAATTTACGATTCGCACTTTATATTTTAATTTTGTTACCATTACTTTTTATGTGTGTTTCAATTTTTTAAAGTTCCACCGTTTAACCGAAATGCGTGGTTTTTCTCAAAATTTACTGTTTTTATTATATTCTCACATAACGTCTTCAATCAAACACTATGGATTTTCAAAAACACTGTTTTTAATTGTTACCATCACTTATTAATGAATTATTTTCGTTCCCATTACTTTTTGTGTTTGTTACCATTACTTTTTTAATGTATTTTATTTTTATAAGTTCCACGATTTTGCCAATTTCCACAATTTTAACATCCGGTTTTCACGAAAACGTTTTTTATTTGTGGGTCCCAATGAAGTGTCAAAACTTGAAAAACATTATATCATTTTTCACTGTTTCCATAACTTTTTTAACGTCAGTTCCCATTACTTTTTTATCACGACTATTTATATTTTGCCAAAAAATTTTTTAATTACTACTTTTCACTTATATTTTGCAATGTCACTTTCCACTAAAAAAACCCGTGTATTTTTTAATTCAATTTGTTTCGTTTTTCATTAAAAATATCAATTTTCAAAACCATTTTTGATTTTTAGCATTGGCTCCTCCCACTTTCACTTAGCCACACCTCCTTAATTTATCAATGCAGTTTTCCAAATTTTATAATTTTAGCTCGATTTTCCGTTTAAAGTTCACAATGTATTAGTTTTTCATCTTAATTTACTCGTGAAATGTTGATTTAGTTATTTTATTCGTTTTTGTTTTTAATTTTCCGTAATGTATCGATATTTTTTGTTCAATTTCGTATTTACGATTGTCACTTTACCGTTTTGGTTTTCTTGTCTTTTTCACTGTTTATTTAATGTCACTTTTCACCACCGGTTCCCGTACAAATTACGAATTTCCGTTAGTTCCCGTGAATTTTTTTAAACAGCATAAATTTTGTAAAAATTGTCAATGTCAATATGCACTATATAAATTATATATTACAAGACAGGGAATTTTTAGCACCCTGTTCTCCCTTGTGCTGCTGCATTTCCTGTAAAAACTATCCAAGAAAAGCAAAATTTTCCATTTTTAAATTAACAATTGCACTATTATATTTCTTTTTTTTAAAAAGTCAATTTTCATTCACTCTAATTTTGCTTCTCTTTCCACTGTACCAACACCTATACAGGGAATTTTTAGCACCCTGTCTCTGTAAAAAGTCTACCTCAAAAATTTCTACTTCAGGGATGTTTTAGCACCCTGAATAATGTCCAGCGTCTGCCTGAAATGTCCCAGTAAACAAAAATCATGCAAGCTATTTTCAAAAAAAATAAGCTTATTATCTTAATTTGTTTTACCGTCTTGTTTCACACTTTTTAATGCAATTGCACAAATAATGCACTGCCTAAAACTGCACTATTTTCCACTAATTAAAGCCTAAAAACGTTTCAGTGTAATTTTATTCAAGCAATCAAAACAATTCATTAATATTTAATTAATATTAAAGTGTCTATTTATATTTTATTTTAAGTTTTTTCAAAAAGTTCCTTTTTTTCTCTCATTGCACAGCTAAAAATGTCTTTTATTGTCTATGATTTATAGTAAAATCTGTCTTTTTATTTGTAAAAACGGCAAAAGTTCACACAAAACACGAATGATTGAATTTTATGCACTAGGCATTTATAAAACCATCGATTCGTGAAAATTATGACTTTTTAACGGCGAAAGTTCACTCAAGGCATGAAAATGGTCAACTTCCCATACAGTAGAGCATTTTTAGAAACATCGAAAAGCACTTAGTTCAACTAAAAAGTCTATAATTTGGCAATAAAGTTCGTTTTTCTCGATATTTCTCAAAAAAGTCTATAGGTTTTGGACAACACAGATGTTTCCCACCCTACCTTTGTAACAAATAGCTATGACTTTCATAAAATTTTCTTCTACACCCTAAAAAGGATGAATTTTCCATTCCCATTCCATAAAAACTTCTGCAAAAAATCCAGCAAAAAATCCTCTTTCGAAATTTCACCCAAACGGGGCCTCTCCATAGGCTCCGCCCACTGCACTTTTAGCACTATTTTCACATCTTTTTAGCACTTTTTCGTCTATTTTTCACTCGAAACTTTCGCAATTATCGTCTATTCCACCGTAAAGGGGTAAGCCACGTCCGCCCGCGAAAAAACTACCACTTCGGCACACTTTAAATCACTTTTCACCGTCTTTAATTCGTCGTCGATTTTTCAACGTTTCAACGTCTTCTTTCCCCGCTAATTTTTCCAAGCCCGTTCCCTTGGCAGTGGTTTCGCTAGATAGTGGGTAGGGACAGTGGGAATCTCGTTAATCCATTCATGCGCGACACTTATTAGATGACGAGGCATTTGGCTAGTTTCAGTAGCGTTACTACGATAGTCCTGAGACAAGAGCCACGCAAATCATCATTACCCGGCCGCCTCATCTAAGGACGCGCTTTATGAACGGTGACGAAGTTTGCCCACCGTGAGACATGATCCATAGGAGGATCTGAGAATATGAGGCTGAAAGACCTGAAGATGGTCGGGATCAAGTTATGGAAGGATCCCAGCGGCGCTACTTTATAGCGAGAAAAATAAAATAATAGAAAAACATTAAACACAGACAGGACACTCGCTATGGACAAGTTAAAAGAAGATAAAAATAACAAAAATAAACGTAATACAGACACACATACTAACATTAAGTAAAATGTGCCTCATCGTGGACCCATCTGCCGCATGAAATCACGATGGATCGCTATGCCACCAATTATGGTCCTCGTCACCAGTCTGCTAACATCAGACTTATTTAAAGATAACGCTCGCTCACAACGCCTGTTCAGTATGCACCACGTTCCTCTTGCTCCCACAATCAAAGGGGCAACAACGATATCTTTGCCAGGATATCTACCCTCCACGCCGGCCAAGAAAGCCGGATCCTCATATAAGTTTCGCTTGTTATGCCAAGCGATGGACATTGAATCGGGGCCCTCCCATGAGACGTCCACCTCGACAATTAATACATTGTGTTCTTTTACACAAACGAGGTCCGGCTTTCTCAGCCGACCGTCGGGACAGCGAAACCTGGGTTCAGTTTCTGTCGTCCAGCCCCGAGCTTTGGAGAGGTCAGCCAAGAAGTCTACCAGATGGTCGTGACGCCGAATCCTGCTGTAGTGCGATATGGGGCACTTTTGCAGGACATGGGTAAGCGTTTCGACCCTCTGGCATCCCGCTCGGCATCTTCTCTCCTCAGCCGGGTTGGACGGAATACCTTTCGTTGGGAGCAAGTTGCCCCTAAGTTGGATAGCTTTTACAAAATCGCCACCAGACCAGAACGGAGGGGGCCTCGCAATCCAAGAACCGCTACCGGTATGGCAGCGGCCCTGGTTGAGGCCGTTATCAGAATAACCCGTTTGAAGGGAATCGGACCAGCGAGCTCTGACACGGTTGCCCGTGACCAGCTCGCCGGTCCAAGTCGCTATCTTGCCTGAAAACATCCTAGCCCATTCGGTTGACATGACCGCCGTCATAATTGGGTCTGTCCCGGTCGCCAGCCTACCGAGACGCCTATTCAAAATCATGGGGATGTGGGTTCTCATTGCCAGCACGCCCAATCCCCCTTCCTTAACCGATGCATGAACGTACGCATCGGCGCATGTTCTGTTCAGGTGTAGGATCCTCCGAGTGGCTACACGAACAATTCGATCAAAAGCTTTAAGAATATGCAGCGTAATGACTGGACTTTGCAACATATCCAGATATTTCGGTATTAAATATGTCTTTAAAATGTTAAGCTTCTGATACGGCTTTAAAGGACATTTGTAAATATTCTAGTATGCAGCCCGTCTAACAAAATCTTAGTCTGACCCAGTAGGTCGTAACGCCTACCCAAATATTTATACTGATCAGACGGCAGGAGTTGTCTGATTGCCTCTCCGTTAACGTAGAAGAGAGCAGGGGTAATCGTATACATGTGTTTATTCGACTTGTTTACGTTAACGGTGGCAGCGGTGCACTTAGCCAAATTAAGTGACATGCCACGTTGAGCAAAAAACGAAGCTGCACGAGACAGCAGGCGCTGTACCCCGCCGACGGAATCGGACACGATAAGCAGGTCGTCTGCGTATCCCAAGCAGGCCAGCAGGATTCCAGCCTCGATCTCGACTCCGTCTCCGAGGCTCTCCAAATCAGTAATCAGCTCGTCCAACACCAAATTAAAAAGGAGTGGAGACAACGGGTCACCCTGCCTGACACCTCTACAAAGATTGATCGGTCGGGTTTCGGACGGACCCAACGAGATCGTCGTGTGCCCGCCGCGAAAGCCCTCCTCGATCAGCGAGCGAAGCCTCACATTTATATTGAAACGCCTCATCGCGTGCGAGACCGTGTCGAAGGCTTTCGCCAGATCTAAAGTTAAAATAGTGTTAAGCCTCAGTTTCTGGCGTCTAGATTTAATGACTGGCTGCAGAGTCAGGGTGTTTGCCAAAACACCGTCGTACTTCCTAAAGCGCCTCTGGTTGTTATGCAAGGGGATAGTGTCTAAACGTCTAGCAATGACCCTGTTCAAAGTCCTCAGAAAAGCAGAAGAGATCGAGATTGGCCTCCAGTTGCCGACCTCCTGAAGATCCCCTGCCTTGGGAATCAGAATCGTGCGACTCCTCTTCCAGTCTAGGGGCACATACGCCGTCAAAAACAGAATATTATACAGTAAATAGAGCTTATGGGCCGGGATGCATTTAAGATCAGAAATCCTAATACCATCCGGCCCAGCAGCATTCGAATGCGCGGATTTAAGCGCGTTGGTAACATCTTGCACCCTGAAGGGGTTATTGAAGTCAAACTGATGATGTACCTCCTCGAAAGGAGCATCATCATCAGGACCCTGCCTCTCAAATAGGCCACCGTATACGCCCTTCTTCCATCTTCCATCTTCTACGTTAGGGAACACATCCGTCTCCTCGATAGACTTGACGCTGCCCTTGCTGTGTCTCTGGCATAAAGATTTTGAAATGCTTTGAAGTTGCTGGAACGACGCCCGAATCGATTTGGGTTGGGAACACGTCGATTGTTCGCAGCAACATTATTATTACGTTGATTTCCGCGACCCCTACGCTGGGTGCAGAAATTCGTTACCAGATGAGACACGTACGCATTGACATAGTCTGCGATCTTTTCGGGCTGCCTATCGAGTACCCGGATGTTGATCAGAGAAGCAATCTTTTGGTCCTGAGGGGACCAAGCCAGTTCATTATTGCGTAACTCGTTGAAAATATGAAATCGGATCGGATCGTCCTGAACAAAATCGTGCAATACACCGAAGCGGTCCGCATCACCCATCAGTGTCAGGTCAAGATCCTGAGCGATGCTGACCTCGAAAACCTCATCGTTTGTGTGGCTGGCATCAGCCATTAGAGCCTCACCCTCCGCTTCAATCTCATCGAGAATATCCGCGTTGGGTTCCGCTCGCCCTTCCATTAATTGAAGAATTAGCTCTCGGTAGTCAGGCGTCCTCCTTTTGTTCTTGATGAAATTCAGGTTTCGTTCCGGAAAATTCTCCAGCAGGTATTGATTGACAAATCGACCCTCGAAGTTAATCTCGAGTCGTGCCATCCTAATAGTGTCGTTATCCGTCCATTCCGGTATGGCGGCTACCTCATTTTCATAGCGATGTTCTAGTTCGTCATTGTACTCGTTTGGATGTGCACGTCTAAGGTGCTGTCGCATCCCCAAGTAACTCGCAAAGTCATTCCTGTCGCATACTGGACAGGCGTTGTCGCGAGCAGCGGGTGGTCCTCTACACCGCTGTCGCGTGACATGGGTCCGAAGACCAAGTTCAGTGGCAAACGTTTTACCACATACGCACAGAACCATCCTGTGAAAATACCAACGGGCCCTACCCGAATACAAGGTACTGGGCAGGGATTAAAAAAATTAAGGAAAAATTCCGCTGGCAGATGAAACCCCAACGAGGCACTGGACCCCGGACTCAAATCAAAGATAGAAAGAAAAAGATCTAAGCGCTCTAAGAGAGTCATAGTTACTCCCGCCGTTTACCCGCGCTTGATTGAATTTCTTCACTTTGACATGACACATGACATTTGTCGTTTTGCCCTGGTATGCCGTTTGAGGCACAATTCCCCTACACCAAGAATCCTTTTCTGAGAGGTTATCCTTGGTCGTTTCCACACTGACACATTTGATGATGATGCTAATGGTTCTTTCCTTATTTCGTTTTTGGGTACTGTATTTTTCAATTTAGAACTTGTTAAAGAAAATAGGTCTTTGCTGACTGTGCCCTGTTATTGAGAGATATTCTTTGTGGACCCTTGTTTTTATTTTTATTTTATTTATTTATTCCAAACAAAATCCCAAAAACAACTGTTCATGCGGGATTCTCTACTAATAATAACATCAAAATATAATTGTTAAATATAACTAATTAAAATAGAAGGTAAATCAAAATAATACTTAAAATGTTAATATTCAATAAAAAAATAAAGAATTTAAAAAATATGTATAAAATTATTTAAATATTATTTCTTTTAATAAAATAATATAACTAATAATATCGTTTAGATATCATTTATAAATAATTTGAAAAAATAATTAATTATAAAATAAGTGCACGTTTAAATATTTTTTAGTTTAAAATTTAGCTTTTTAAGTATTTTCTTAGTTATCATTTTAAAAAGTTTTATATTTAAAAATTTTAATTCTTGGGGTATTTCGTTGTAAAATTTCATACCTTGATAATAAATGGAGTTCTGACATACCCTAGTGTGTATTAAAGGTAAATCAATATTGAAAACAGTTCTAGTTAAATGATCATGTACGTCACGTCTGTAATTGAACTTTAGATTTGAATGTTTATTTTTTGATATAATTTGGTGAACAAAAACAATATTTGTGAATATCCTTAATTGACATAATATTAAAATTTGTATATAAAAGGTTGAATATTGTTTATCCAAGCAATATATATTTTTATTTGCTTTATTTTGTAAAACTTGTAAAGGGTTAAGCAAATTTTGAAAAGTTGATCCCCATATGGCCTACTTCTTTTCATTAATAATAATATCGACTGTAATATAGATCACACCGTATTGCCGCTTTCATTGATTACAGTTTCAAAAATTAATTTTAAAATAAAAAACACAACTTTCAGCGTAGTCACGTGCTACAGATCAACCTCCACATGCCAAAAAAATTTCGCGATGGATGTGGAAAATTTTCTAAGTAATACTTCCACTGCAAATATAAACATTTTTGTAGGCGATATAAATATTAATATCCTTGACTGCACCTCTGAAATCTCAAATAACTATTTATCAGTGCTTATGTCCCTCGGATACAAATCTGTCATAAATACATATACTAGAGTTACAACTAAATCTAAAAGCTGCATTGATCATATATTTGTAAAACAAAATTTAAATAATAACAGTATTAATTTTTTATCCTCAGTCATAAATAATAACACCACTGATAATTTTCCTGTGTACCTACAAATCTATGATGAATCGGGACTCCTAGAACAAACCGCTAAGAAATCAATAATGCAGTTTGATAATATGAAATTCATAAATATGATTGGTCAGAAGGACTGGGTATCTGTTTTGTCATGTAATGATGCCATCGAAGCCTGGAGGTCGTTCTCTGAAATTTTTTGCAATACCTACAATGACTGCCAGTCCATAAAAATAAGGAAAGTGTTAAAATTAAAAACAATCAAACCATGGATATCCAATGCAATTATTGTATCCATGAAAAAACGCGACAAAATGAAAAAACAGATAACTAGAAATAGACACGACATCCAAGGTGTTATAAATTACAGGACATACAGAAACCGACTAAACAAAATTATAACTGAAGCAAAAACCAAATACTACAAAAAAAATGAATAATAGTAATAACGACATGAAAAAAATCTACAATATTATTAATGAAGCCACAAATGCCAATAGTAAAATAAGCAATGACATACATGTGACCGATTCAGATGATCAGCCTTTTAAAAATAAAAAAGACATGGTAAATTTTTGTAATGAATATTTTGTTAAAGTTGGACAAAACATGGCTTCAAAAATACAAACACCCACAGACACACCTACCCAAAGTTATCCTAACCTTGACAAATCAATGTTTCTTAGCCCCGTAAATGAAACCGAACTTATAACTCATATAGCCTCATTAAAAAGTAATGGCTCGCCAGGTTACGATGGGATCAGTGCTGGACTAATAAAAGACTGTCATGCACATATCATCACTCCCTTATCTCACCTAATTAATTTGATATTTAGACAGGGAACGCACATAGGGGCCAAAAGCATCCAAACCTGGCAAAAAACCCGAACTTAAAATTGCACCCTATTTAAATGTTAATAATTTTAATTAATAAAGTACTTAAACAGGTACCTAGAATCGCTTTTGGTTTTACCAGTTAGTACCTGTGGGTCTAGGTACACCAGTCGACATTTCTACTTTGTGTTAGTTACAGGTATTTGTTAATTTAGTAGCGGTAGTGAATAATGAATTAATATGTCGTTATTGGCAACAGGTAAGCTCTCATACGTTTAAATCTTTTACATTTTTATTATAGATACCTATGGATAATTTAATTTTTGAAAATTGCTAATATATTTTTTTTGAGAAAGCATAGTTATTTAGTGTGTATTAGGTGTCCTTAGGTGCTCCAAAATTAATTTTATAATGCTGATTATAATGTCGCCTTTTTAACTAAACAAAAAAAGTTTGCACATATTTGCACTATTTCGAGTAAATCGACCCCAATATGGGCATATTTATGGTACCCAATGCCCCCTACCGTACATAAGATAATAATTCATTGTACCATTATTATACAGAAAGCAATAATACCCATTGGACAATTAAGTGGGGAAGCCCAGGAAGCTAATAATAAGATGTTTAAACGATACAGAGAAAGGTTTTCTCGTGAAAAATCTAACGAGGATATACTTTGTCGTCTACTTATTTTATCTGATCCACTAATTACTAAATAAATAAATAAATAATGCCTTTATTTTACCAAGCGAAGAAAAATAATATTACAAAACAATAAGAAAAATAAGAATTATTATAATTTTTTATGCTATTTGCTGCATCATGGCGCAGTCTAGCTGTAAATAGCTACTCTACTGAACCACGCTTGACAGCAACTTTAAACAAAAAATATTATCACCAACTACTAATTTAAAACTATCAATTATAAGTAGAACAATAATACCAAAGTAACATAAATGCTAATAAGAAAACTTTTGACTAAATTATGTTAAAAAGAAACATCGTTTATTGACTGCCTGTCAATGACCACATAAAAGTTAAACAACAAAACACTTTATGGACATTTTCGTAAAATAGTTTTCAAAGAACCCAGCAAATTAAAATGCAAAATTACTTACTTTGTACTCCCAAAAGAAATTGTTTATATCTTTTTTTAAATAGTGCACCATTAGAGACAGTAGTTAATTCTCCAGGCAAAGAATTATAAGAAACGACAGCATTATAAGTGAAAGACCTCTGAAACAAGGCACTCTGATGGTGAGGTAAAGTTAACTTATCCCCATAGCGAATGTTAACATTATGAATATTAGAGCGAGGAGTTAGGCGTTCACAAAGAGTGGTGGGAGTGTCAGGTTCATTTAAGATTTTATATAGAAAACTATTAAAATGCAGAAGCCTACGGATATCCATCTTTAGCCAATTTAGTTTCGAGAGTGTATGCGAAATATCCCGCAGATATTGCAAAATGGTTTCTAAAAAGAGAAACAGTTAATTTTGATCTGGTAAAGGTTTACGTCCAGGAACATATTGATTTAGCAATCTGTTTTAAATGCTCTGGTTTCGGACACGTAGCAAAGTACTGCAGAGAAGGGCTGTGCTGTCATAAATGCAGGGAAGCACACGCTGGTAAGGATTGTCGGACAATACAATGGAAATGTCCAAACTGTAGTAAAATGAAATACAAGCCGGAAGAAGCTATACACTCCGCAAGGGATATCAATTGCCCAATATATCAAAGAAGACTGTCACTTTATCGGAACCACATAAATTATGCCAGTTCTTTTTTAACACAGGCGTAGAAAATATGACACATACAAAAAATTGTGATCAAAAAGTTTCGAACAAAAAACTGATGAGCATAATTCACCAAAATGTTCAATCGATTGGGAACTCAATAGACCGAATTAATGACATGATGAAAGCCAATTTAAACTGCAAAATTTTGTGTTTAACCGGACATTGGAAAAGTGATGACCAGCTGAAAAATTACACAATAGAAGATTTTAGCCTAGTGTCAAAGTTTTGCCGGGAAGAGGGAAGACATGGTGGATCTGCCCTGTATGCTAGGAAAAACCTAAAATGTAAGGAAAGGTTAGACATTACGAAAATGGCAATAAGTGGAGTATTTGAATGTGTAGCAATAGAATGTAATTTGGGGAAGATGGAAACTATTATTATTGGTATATATAGACCACCCTTAGGGGACAGTACTATTTTTTTGGATAAAATAGAATTCTTGCTAACAAAAATCTTTCAAGAAAATAGGTTAATTATTATTACAGGTGATTTTAACATAGAACTTCTAAATGAGAATAAAACGAAAATAGAACTACTTTCCATATTAAACTCATTTAACATTTTTATCAAACTATTTTTGAAAATACTCGAATATCGAGAAATAGTGCTAGCTGTATAGATAATATCTTCACAAATGCGGAATACTTTAAAACTGGGGTATTTGAGAACTTTGTATCTGACCATACTGCACAGAAGATTGAGCTTGAGATTAATTTAACTACAGAAAATCCTTCTGTATATACTAGATTTTTCAATGAGGAAAACAAACTCAATTTTTTGAGCAGTTTAAATGAACAAGACTGGCTGGAAGTATATAGGGTAGAAAAAAGTAATGTCAATAAACAATGGAATATTTTTATGAATACGGTATTGGCCTTATTTAATCAGAGTTTCCCTCGAAAACTTATAAATAAAAAACCACGTAAAAAACCTCCTACAGATATAACCTTGTTAGAATGTAAACGCAGACTGGATAATTTATTATTGCTCTCTAGATTTGATTTAAACTATAAACAACGATATAATGAAGAAAAAAAAAGTATATGATTCAATATTAATATCAATAAAAAAAGAAACGTATGCAAGTCGCATAAGAAACTCAGATAATAAGACAAAATGTATGTGGACAATTTGCAGAGAGATTACAGGAAAAAATTCTGATTTTTCTGAAATTAAGGTAGAGGGAAACTCTGAAGATATAGGGAATGGGTATAATGAATTTTTATTATCAGTTGTTCCAGAACTTTTAAATAATCTAAGAGATATACCGTTTTCTAGTAACATAAATAGCAACGTACAATCAATGTTTTTGAAACCTGTACGGCCAAACGAAATTGTGGAAATTGCTAGCAAATTAAAAAATAAGCACAGCAGTGGTATAGATGAACTTCCAACAAGTATTGTAAAGATGGCAACTCCAGTATTAAAAAATATACTGCCATATATAATCAACAATTCTTTTAGCTTTGGAGTGTTTCCAGATAACTTAAAAACTGCACTTATTAAACCATTTTATAAGAAAGGAAATCCGGAAAGTATGGATAGTTATAGGCCTATAAGCTTATTACCCGCGTTCTCAAAGATCTTCGAACAAGCAATGAACATAAGATTAATGAATTTTTTGACTGAATGTGACATCTTCACAAGTTGTCAACATGGTTTTATAAAAAATAGATCTACCCAAACGGCAATTTTCGAATTTATTACACATATACTGAATCTGATAGAAAATGGTGATTTAGCACTTGGCATGTTTCTAGACTTATCTAAGGCCTATGACTGTTTAGACAGACAGATACTTATTAAAAAATTAGAACTGTACGGCATTAGGGGTAACAGTAAAAAGTGGCTAATTTCTTATCTAGATAATAGAAAACAATGTGTCAGTATAACAAAAAATGGGAAAACATCACGATCTGATATGCTCCAAAACAATATAGGTATAGCACAGGGTAGCATTCTGGGTCCTCTGCTGTTTATTGTATTTGCCAATGATTTGTCTACTATAATCAATAAATCATTTGAGTATATTGTAAAATACGCAGACGACACAAACTTAATTACGGGTAGTAAAAAATTAGAAGATCTGCTTGTGAAATCAAGGGCCTTTTTGAGAAAGTTACAGAGTGGTTTCATAAAAATAGACTCCTTCTGAACAAAGAAAAAACAAATGCTATTGTTTTCAGTACAAAACAGGCTGCAATAACTAAACCAGAAATTAACAGAATAGATGATGTAAACATTGCAATATCCGATAAAGCTAAATTTCTAGGTATCTATATTAATGAGCATTTAGATTGGTCGGATCATATAAATAGTACCGTTAAAAAACTAAATTCAATATGTTATGGTATACGAATCATGGGTAAGTACATGGATGAGAGAACACTGAGAATAACATACATGGCAAATTTTTAATCAGTGTTAAAATATGGCATAATATTCTGGGGTAGGCATAGTTTAACACAAAGTATTTTTGTAGCGCAAAAACGTGTATTAAGAGTTATTAAGAAAAAAAAAATATTTAGAAAGCTGTAGAGGTTTATTTAGAAATCTAGATATAATGACTGTATATGCAATGTACATATATGAATGTTTACTATTTTTTATTAAAAATAAGGATCGTTTTGGAATTCAGTCTCAAAGTAGATATGAAACACGAACTTTAGAAGTAATGTATCCAAGTCATAGACTTACGTTTACTGAAAAATGTCCTCAATACATGTGCTTAAAGTTGTTTAATGCATTGCCTCGAGAACTAAAAATAATAAGTGTACCAAAAGTATTTAAAAAACGGGTGAGAAGGTTTTTGGTGGAACTGGAACCCTACAATCTGAATGATTATTGTAGCAATTTGTGAATATAATATATATGGTTTTTTCTCTTTTGTATGACGCCATTTCACTTTGTGTTGCATTTATGTAAACATTATTTAAAATAAAGTTTATTATTATTATTATTATTAAATATGGTCATATTTCCTAAGACCATAAATGAACCTTGCGCAAGCGTTCTGCACTTTTTGAGACTTACCAATATTGTCTATACAATAACCATAAACAAAATCGCAATAGTTAAAGTTTGAAAGTACTAGCGATTCGCAAAGCATCTTTTTTAATTTAACGTTTAGAATATGTCTGTTATTATATAAAATTTTTAAAGCGAGATAAGATCTTTGAAACAGTTTTTTTAAATGATCTCGAAACCGTAATTCACTATCTAAAACTATTCCCAAATTTCTTGTAGAATCAACCACCTTAAGCCTAATTTCATTTATTTTCAGAGTAATATTATCCCTAAGATAAGCAACCTTATTTTTATTGCCAAATAACATCAAATATGATTTAGCGGGGTTTAATTTTAAATTATGATTAGACGCCAGACTAGTTAGAGTTTGCAAGTCATCATTTATGAGCTGTTCAGATTCCAAATATTCATCAAAATCAAAACAAAAATAAATCTGAGTGTCATAGGGATGTTCCGATACGCTGAAAGTATCGATCTTTTGTATCGATCCGGATCGTATGGTAGAGTATCGATATTTATTTGATCCGCGTTGTTATTTTTGTTTTACGATTTTTAACGTTTCTAAAAAACCACCACTCGAAAATACTATTATATTTTTCAAGGTCGGACCGGACATTTTTCGCTCGAGGTTTGCTGTTTTGCAAACCGCATCATAAAATTAATAAAATTGTGGGTTTGGGAATTTTGGGATGTATCGATACTATTTGAACGATACAGAGTAAAATATTTCGATACTTATTATATATCGAATAAAAAATATCGATACAAAATATCGGGTATCGGAAGGTAAAATATCAATACTCAAAAATATCGTATCGTATCGCGCATCCCTAGAGTGTCATCAGCATAGGCTTGTACTTTACAGTATTTTAAAGATTTAAGAAAATCGGACGTGTAGATCAGAAAAAGTAACGGTCCTAATATGGAGCCTTGTGGCACGCCAGATAATATGCTAACCTGGTCCGAATACTTACCATCAGAAAATATTTTTTGGTAGCGATTTGAAAGGTATGACTCGATAATTGAACATGATTCCTTTTAAAAGCCATAAAACTTTAATTTTGATACAAGGAGTTTGTGATTAATGGTGTCAAACGCTTTGGAAAAGTCTAATAAAATTAAAGCTTTATTTAATTTTTTATCAGATGCTCGAATTATATCATCAATAACATTAGTTAAAGCAACAGAAGTACTAAAACCCTTTCGAAAACCGACTCTCGGGGATGATTTTATTTTTAACACAATAATTATACATTTGGTTGTATAATAGTTTTTCATAAAGCTCAGACAGCGCAGGTAAAATACTAATAATTCTAAGGTCATTAAAGCTGTCGGGGTTTGATACTTTAGACAGTGGCTTTCCAATCGATATTTTCCATATATCCGGAAAGTAACTTAATTCTATGCAACAATTTATAATATGAGTAATATATTTATCGATAAATGGACTGCAGTATTTCAGCATTAAAGGTGATATATCATCAACTCCCGTGGCGTTGGTTTGAATTCCGTTCAAAATTTTGTGTACATCTGATATATCAGCTAAATTAAAAGAAAATGCATCATTATTACCAATATAGAAATTACTGCTATAAAAATTTATTTTATTGCTACAATCAGATACATTTTGAAGAAATGTTCCAAAAAAATTGTTTATATCATTAGGATCAGATAAAGTTTTTGGAATAGAAACATTCTTATTAGAGGTTATATTAAAGTTTTTTAATGCGGCCCAAGTTTTACGACTATTTTTTTCCAAACATAATAAATCTAAGTATTCTTTTTTTACCCTTCTAACCATTGTAAGCGTAAAATTTCTTAACTGTTTATATCTAAGCCAATCAGCGTTGTTCCTTGTTTTTTTTTAATTTTTGTAGAGCCGTATCCCTTTGTTTCATAAAAATTTGAAGATTCGCTGTTAACCAAGGCGCTCTGGATTTTGTAATACGCGATTCTTTAATAGGAGCGTGAACATTAAATAATAGCAGAATCAAGTCATTGAGGATTTTAATTTTGTTATCTAAATTATTTTCATAGAGAATATTATTCCATGGTAAGCCATGCAAATCTCGCAAAAAATTGTTATCATTAAAATTTTTAAAACAACGATAACGAATAATCTTAGGTTGAACTGTTTTTTTTTATTTATGTTTAAGGAACAATAAATCATTTTATGATCAGAAATATCGTCAGTAGACATAGTACCTGATTCACTAACCAATGAGCTATCAGTAACAAAAATCACGTCCAACAAGGTACTAGCATTTGCAGTAATCCTAGTTGGTTCATTTATTATTTGATGACAGTTATAATTTTCAAACAAAGATGTTAAAGGGTTGTCAAGGTTCATTACGTTAACATTAAAATCACCCAAACAAAAAATTTCATCGACTGCGGGATATAAGTTAGAAAAGATGTTGTCTAAATCTGAAACGAAATGATTAAAATTTGATTTAGGAGGCCTATAAAACACAGTAAAAGCAAACTTTTTGTTTCCTATCCTTACCTTTAAAATTATAAATTCTAGCGCTTCATTTACAGAATAATCAAAGTTAACTTCTTCAGCCATTAAATCTTCTCTTACATAAGATGCTACTCCCCCTCCTCTCCCAACTCTATCCCTTCTATGAAACTGGTACCCTGGTATTTGAAAGCGTGTAGAGTCATCTCCAGCAGAAAGCCATGTCTCGCACAGAAACATAATATCAAAGTATGGTGCTCAACCAAATGTTTAAACTCCTGAAACCCCGTAAAAATAGAACGTATGTTTAAATGTCCGACCTTAACCATATTGATCGAACCCGGCAGGCAATCAAAAACAGAAATTACTTATAAATTGGGTCTTAAAAGTATTTTATTTTTTACTAAAAAAGAAACAAAAAAAGCAAAGTAAAATTTAATTCTAATAGAGCCGCAGAACAAAGATCCTACAGAATCGCTCAAATTATTCTAAAAAGAAAGTTAAGTTTTAAGAAAAAAAGGAAAGCGGAAAATATACTTTACTTTATACAACCTTAATACAATAACATCTGTGCTAAATAAATTTTAAATGCGATAAAGCTTTAATTATATATAAAAGAAAATCAAAAAATCACATAACAATGGATGTTATTTCAAATATAAGAATAGAAATACAAATAAATCTAGCAGTTATAGGCCTGTTTTTCTGTATATTACATTTTTTTAAATAAACTTAATAGTCATATAGCCAAAAAATATATTAATAATAAAGATCAAATTGTATAATATACATCTTAATAACAATTTCCACCAGATGCAACGATAAAATAAATAAATAATAATTATTATAGTACCTACAAACCCAAAAATACAATTAAAAAAAAACACATGTTTTTAATTATTCCCCAGGTACAAAATTAAAAAAAAAACTGGAAAATCCGCTAGCGTAATAAAAAATACTTCACACCACAACAAACCCGAACAAACAGAAAATAATGTACTTACAATTCAAATAATACCACACTGTTGTATTAGTAACCCCACTATGATCTTTTCAAACTTAAGAGATCACTCTCATCTGTGATTCTGTGAACAATATCACCGCACTTTACATAAACATTGCCGTTTAATACCCATGCATTTTTACTAGAAAACTGACGAACTGCACTAGAAAATAGAGAAAGACTAGTATGCATCACCCACCAAAAAGAAAATCCACTTTAGACCAAAGTGTTATGCAATAATTGTTAGAAGAACCAGATTTTAATTTTTCAAGCTTATCTTCCACAGACGAAAGTGAGGAGTCGAGTTAATATTATGTATATTTTTTAGAGCTAAATAATTGTTGTTGAAATAATATGCTGTAACGATCATTTTAATATTTTAAATAATGCATATTTTCATATTATGTCGTTTTAATATTTAAAACGGTGCTAATTTAAGGTCTGTCACTTACATTTTTATTTGAAAACATAAAAAAATAAAATGTTATTACCATTAAATAGCTCAACTAATTTTTGCCAACTTTCGGCGGTATTGGCCCCTCTGTGGAACGGTCCCAATCGATTTTAAAAAAACCATAGGTAGTGGTACCGATTTATAAGGCTGGTAAAAAATCTGAAATTAGTAAAGAAATTATCAAATTAGCAAGCTATAGACCAATAAGTTTGATAAGTGCTTTTGCTAAAATATTTGAAAAATGCCTGAAACTAAGATTATTTAACTTTTAAAAAAAAAATAACATCATAAATGAAAATCAATATGGGTTTCAGAAGGGTATCAGCACAAACGATGCAATGTTTAAACCTATTGAAGGGTTGAAAACTGGGTTAGAAGAAAATAAAAAATGCCTGGGTGTCTTTCTGGACCTTGCTAAGGCCTTTGACACGGTGCCTAATGAAAAATTACTTGAGGTGCTATGGCACTATGGAATTAGGGGTACCGTGTTGGAGGTATTTCGTAGTTACCTGACTGACAGAGAGCAGCAGGTTAAAATCAAAGATCAGATGAGTGACTGTCTGAAAGTTAATCTGGGAATCCCTCATGGTACAGTTCTGGGCCCACTTCTGTGTTTAACATATATTAATTCTCTGTTGCAAACTAGTATTGATGGCAAAATAATTTCATATGCGGATGATACGGTTCTAATATTCCATGATTCCTCATGTTTTTTAAAACCGTTGGGCAATTGTCAATAGACAAGAAATAAGCTTTTGTGTCGAAATAAGAATATAATAATATTTCTTTCATACAAAACACAAACTGTCTGCGCAGCGATCAATACAATAATACAATATACAATAATAATCCAAAATCCACAGCGAACGCAGAAGTTAGCTAAGAATTCGTCTCGGCTGACGAAAAGCACTCGAACTGCGGCAAAATGAAACAGCGAGAAAATCGTATCGGTATCGGCTAGCTAGATTGTGACGTCCCAATCTTGTCGAAACGCGATCGGTTGCTGCACAGTGGGTTGAAATCCTAATACACAATACTCCAAAAATAGTAGGTAATATCATTTCGTTTATTTAAACAAAAAGTAGGACATACTTTTATATTTAAAAAAAGAAGTACATTTAGGTGTACTTGATAAACTTTGAAAGACAGTAGGACAGTGTTTGAATAGTAAGTACTGTCCTACCAAAATAAGTACATATGAGCACCCTACCATTATCATAAGCCATTTGAATTTCTGAAATTAAATCAACAGCTGCAGAATATGTATCACTTGTTTCTCGAAAGCCATATTGCCATTTAGATAAAAAAAAAATATTGAATTTAAATGTAAATTAAGACTATCCCTTACTATTCTTTCAAAAATCTTTGACAATATTGGCAACACTGATATCGGCCGGTAATTATTTAGTTGTTGTTTATCGCCTGACTTAAAAATTGGTCTAACCTCAGCAATTCATTCCTTGAGGCAATTCACCAGTTTTTAGATTTACTAGTTTACACATTACATGACTTAATGCACATTTACAGTCTTTAATCGTTACCACATCAATATCATCCCATCCTGGGGCTTTTTTTTGAACAGTCCATTTTATTTATTATTTCTTCTATTTTGGTTTAAAATACATCAGGTAATGACATAGGTATATCTGAACTGAATTCATTGGACAAATCTAATGGGATATCTTTTATTTTTCTAGATACTTTTTCACCAACTAAAGAGAAATATTGATTAAATCAGTAGTTGCTCATTTTTTATTCACAAGTAATATGTATATTGTCAAGCATTATTGATGTTACTTTAGCTTTCTTTTGTTCACTATTACTTATTAGTGAATTAACCAATTTCCACGTTTTTTTAAGGTTACCATTAATTTCTCCAAATTTCTTTTTGTAAAATTTCTGTTTTGCTTCTTTAATTTTTCTTTTAACTTGCTTACATGTTTGATGCATATTTAATACAAACACATTATCTGAATAAGTTTTTAATTTTTTGTAGTAATAATGTCTGGATTTGATTTCATTATTTATATTTCGCTATTGGACCATGGCTTTGAATTTTTTCGAAATCTGTTTTTGAATTGTAGGTAAGATGTATTTTTCTGAAAGCAGTCTATTATCATGTCATAATTTTTTGATACACTGTACCTAGCAATAAATCTTGTTTTATACTTGGTATATCAACTTGCTTTTTAAAATAATACTTTTGATAGTCTAAATGTTTAGGATTTTTTGGAAGTTTTAAAATTTGTATTTCGTGGTCACGTAATGAATTACCTATGATAGATAAATTTATATAACCATCGTTGTCATTAGTTATAATGTGGTCCAGTAATGTATTGAAATGACTTGAATTTCGGGTAGATTTTGATTTGTTGCAAATTCGAAAACCATTGGATTGACACATATCGAGGTACACAGTATTTTCTTTTATCTTACTGATAATATTTATATTTAAATCTTCTATAATCCATGATTTTTTTCCAGCTAAATTTTCAAGCTCACTTCCCAGAAAGTCAATACAAGGTTGAATATTATATATGGTGGATTATAAATTGCTGTAAAATTTTTTTTTATATCTTGAATTTCAATCAATACATGTGATATTATGTTCTTTTTTAATTTTAATAGTTTTAAAGTTAATGTTATTTGCAATAAATATTGCACTTGCACCTCCCATTTTGGTTCTGCAAGCGTACACAGCAGAATAGTTAGGTATATTATAATATTTTCTTTCATTTTCTAGTATCCATGTCTCCGTAATTATAATTATGTGAATTGAATGTTGAATAGAAGCAATTAACATTTTAACATCACTTATTTTATTCTTTAATGATCTGGCATTTAAATAAGGGTAAAGTCGAGGATTCGTAGAATACTATGTTTATTTGTCGAATTATTTCAAAAAGTATTGAATAATCTATAAATAAAAAAAATGGTAAGGGTGTCGCCAAAAAGTTTATTAGACCGATATATGGTACAAACTTAAAAAAATACATGCATAAAAAAATTTGCCGAAAAAACGGTCGGGTAATATGAAATACATATATGAGGTAATATGGAATACTATAAAATAATATGTACTAACGACAAAAATCACAAATATAGCCATCGCGTCCGGCATCGGCGCACAGTTTGTGTGCCCAAAGCTCGCATCTTAGGCACTGTATCCATATTTCTTCCCTTAAGTCGGTCTTAAAACGTCCTGAGCAAAAAAGATATTTAGGAGCTCTTCCCCATCAGTCAATTCATCCAGGGGTGGGATACTTTTACTTAAATCACCTGAAGATGTGTCGCCTTCTACCTCTATTTATTTATTTATTTATTTATTTGTAAGTAAGGCGCATCGACCTCTTGGGTCATTAGCGCAATGTATAACAGTATTTAGTGTGGACACTAAGTTGAGATTACATTATGGTTAAATCTGGTTAAGTAAGTTGCAGTCTTTCAGAAAGTTTATTACACTATCGTTATTCACATTATTGTTTAAAACATCACTCATGGTCTTCTTGATATCGTGCTTTTGTCTGTGGAAGCTGTATATTGGGCAGTCTATGAGGATATGTTTTACCGTAACCACTTTAAGACATGTATCGCAGATAGGCTGATTGTTTTTCGAGTGGCAGGCATATGTTGCCATGGTCTAACAGACGGTTTTATTTCGAGCAGTTTGAACTGTGAACTGTTCCAGTCAGTTTGCCACGCGTTTAACACTTTGTTTTTAATGTAGGCTTTAAAGTCGTAGATTGTTGTTTGTTGGACTATTTGTGAGTTGACGTCTGTAATCGCTGATCCTGCTGCTTCATCCGCCTTTTCGTTGCCGGGAATTTCAATATGTGATGGTACCCAAACAAATACTACCTCCTTTCCAACGCTGTATATATTGTATAGTGCTTTTTTGATCAATTGAACAATGGGGTTGGGGGAGAATATTTGTTTTATGGCAAGTATAGAGCTGAGGGAGTCTGTGATTATAGCTGAGAGTGGAAGGTTGTATTGTAGTGCATGATTTAGTGCTTGTAGTAAAGCATAAAGCTCGGCTGTAAAGCTGCTGGAGTACTCAGAGAGCTTATATTTCAGGGTCTCATGTTGTGTTACTACGGCCGCTGCCGTTCCATCTGCTGTTTTTGATGCATCAGTGTAAATTGTTTCGTAGTTGGTTAGACTGTTGAGAATGGCTCGGAACTTTAACTTAATGAAATTGTGATTGGTTTCGGTTTTGCTGAATTGAGTAAGAGTAGTGATGCATTGGGGAGGTTTAATTGTCCAGGGAGGGGGGATTGTGGGGTCTTGTTGGAAAAACTGGGGAAACGTTAGTTGGAAACTAGACTGATATCTGTTGATCCTTTCGTAGAATGTTGTTTTTGCTCTCACTTTGAGGTCAAATAGGTTGCTGTACCTGTCGGAAAATGTATTATTGTAGGCATGGTTTTTGGGATTTGAGATTGATATACCAGTTCTCATCTCGCTTTTTTTCTAATACCACCTGAACTTGCTTTAACATCAACATCCATTTTGCTACTACCAGGTTTTTGCATTTTCCGTTGGCTTTTTCATTCCGTCGAACCTAACTTTTCTTTTTGCTTTCATCATTTCTTCATTTTTCGATAGAATTGACTCTTCCAGTTCATTTTTGTTTGGGGTTGTAGTTAAAATTTCGGCTGCTCCCGATTTTTCGCCTCTTGTGCCTTGTCGTTTTTTAAGAACAGGAATAGGAACTATGTGTTGCGGTAAAACTGGTTGTCCATTTGCCACTTTATCGGCATCTTCCTGGTCACGCGGCGTATTTATCTGCTGTTCTTGTTGAAAGGACGCTTCTTCATTTTTGAGTGCTTTCACTAGAAAATCTTCGGTAAAAATATTTCTGTTATTTACTGGAAAGAGACCCGTTTGTCGAAATCCATTAACTACCTTTTCGCCAGTTTGGATCTGCAAGTAAGCTTTACCAAGCTGGTCAGTGATGTCAAAATGAGATATTGGACGATTATTTTCCCTTAAAAATTGGCGAATTTCTTCATTGTAGTAGGTTTTCACAGCTTCCATTACGGATTTGTCAAGAGGCTGCATCTTGTGCATTGTGTGAGGTGGTAAGCACAAAAAGTTACGTGGTTTTCCCTAGCAGCGACAATAACATCTAAGTTTCTAGTATGTGTGTGGTGCCCGTCCAAAATCAAAAGTACAAGATTTTCGGAACTTGGTCTTACATAATCTATGAAATGGTTAAACCATTGCGTGAATATGTCGGTTTGAATCCAGCAAGATGGATGCTATGCTAAGACCACTTTCATCGACATTAAATATCTGATTAGCTGAAAAGTTTTTTCCTCCATTTCTCTATCCAACAGATCAAAGAACTCGTCAACGCTTTTCTTGTTAAAGCCCAGTGCTCGTGCAAACGACGTTCCCATCGGCTTTCGTAGGCTTAACACTTCCTTATGCCTCAATCTAAAACGTTTTAGCCAGTCCTTTCCGGCCGTTTTTTTAAGTAATGAGAAATAATTTATTATTTCTCCTAGCTAACTGGAATGCGAGATTACAGACATCACGTCTTGTAAATCCATAACAGGTTTTCTCCATTGCCAGGCAATGCTTCACTAGCTCCTTTGCCAGATGATCTGGCAAAAAAGGTTTTTTTCCTAGTTTTGTTTGGCATCCTAGCAGTACCATCCTTCTTACAAAGTCTGAAAAGGGTAGCACAAGGCACATTGAATGTTTTGCATGCCTTCAAATAACCCATTATTTTGCTTCTAACTGCTATCACTGCCTTTTTCATGTCTTCCTCATTCCACTTCTTACGTTGTGGCGATGTTTTTTTATTTTATATTTTTCGAGGCATTTCTAAAATATAAACCTATTTTAGAACTTTAATTTTTGAGTCGGGTAATATGGAATACTGTTTCATAATGGCCACCTATATTAATTTGCAGGTTAGGTCGGAAAAAAATTACAAGGTATCCTGAAATGAGCGGTATCCCTACACTAAGGCTTTCATATATCATTCATCTAGATAATTAAACAATAATATTAAATAAATTCACCTTCAACAGTATTTCAAATAAAATTTTAATCTACTTACCTAAAAAATATCATGTGCACCGAAATTACAATAATTGCTGGAACAACCAAACGCGTAATGCCCATAGACTGACACTCTAGTGGGTGACCGGCGAACTAATTGGTATGTTATTAAAGCATATGAGCATAGTTGGCGCTAGTAGTTTTTCCAAAAATATGGTATTTCATATTACCGGATGTATTTCATAATCCCCGACTTTACTAATACATACATACTTGTATCATCTTTCTTTTGAAAAGAAATATATATTTCAATATTATCAAAACAATTAACGTTGAATTCCATTGTCAGAAAAAATAATTTACATTAGACATATAGCAAGAAATAATTTTTTTTGTAGTTCTTCTACTTAAATAGAATTTACTATTTTAATTGTCTTACTTATATCTGTTTTTCGGCAATAAATTTGTCCATTTTTAATCCATACGTATTTGAAGTTGTTCTCTATTAATTTCTTGTTCTATTAAATAAATTTCTTGTTTCCTTTCAAATATCTTCGATAATATAAATAGTTCTTGCTTGTCCGTCAATTCCACAATCAGTTGTTTTTATTATGTTTCTTTGTTTTCTTTCTTCAATTACATTTTTTCTCATTTCATTAGTTTTAAAGGAAACGAATACTGGTTTAACTGGATTACTTTTAGATAGGCATTTAGTTGTAAAATCATTATATTTAAATGAAATGTCTAATGTTTTTAGTACCTTTTCTATTTCTAGGTTACTTTTGTTGCCACCATTTGTCCCAAATATTACTAAATTTTTGGATTTATTTTCAATTGGACTTTTTAGTTGTCAGTCCAAAACATCCCTTTGTAGTTGTTTTATTACGTTTTTCATTGAATTATTTTCTTTCTTAACATTTTATTGTCATCTGATAAATTATAAAGAGTTTTTTGAAGGTCATTAAGCGTTTGGCTATGAAAATTCATTGATTCTTCCATTTCCAGAATTTTTTTATTTAACATCAATAATACTTCTTTTATTGTTGGGTTCGACTTAGCTAAAATAGAATCTTCATTTAGAGAACCTACTATATTCCTTTTTTTAATTAAGTACAATATTTTTTATTAATTCATTTTCTTTATTGTTATCGCTTTCTATCTCTGAATGATCACAGGATCTGCAAATCCATTTAAAATTTTTATTTTTTCCAAATTTAATATACTCTTCATCAGTTAATTCACTGTAGTTTTTATGATACCATTGGCTACAGGGTCCAGTGCATAAAATACTGTTTTGTTTCTTCGTCATATTTTTATTACATATACGACAAACCTGTTTACGTTGCTCAGGTTGTACTACATTAGATTGACCAGCTTTGTTTTTATCTTGGGATGAAATAATAAATTCTTTTATTTTTTTTTGCATCGTTGTCTAGCTTGAAGGTATTTAAATGGAAGATATAAAGATTCCTCATCGTCCTATATAATATTTATATTACCATTTTCCTGGTATGCGTTGATGTTTTTACTGACAATGACTTTTGAAATAATTACACGTCAATTTTAAATATTCAAATTCCAAAAAATGGCTTTAAGGTATTTATCTTACTAAATATTTTCTTCTTATTGGATTATGACTAAGTATTATATTATTGTTTTCTGTACTTCGGATAATTTTTCTTACTTTCCTTTTTAATAAAAATCGATTACATTTTGAGCGATTTGACGTTTAGATGAGTTAAAGGTTTTTTCTTTCGACTTAAATAGTTCAGGTGTAGGGGGCAGTTCTTTAAAAGACCTATTGAAATAATTTTCTTCTTGCTTCTGTATTGTACCACTAGATTTGACAGAAGGGTTTGTGATCAGATCAAAAACTTTTTGCTGAAAAATAATATTTTTTAACATACTGAGGGGGATATCATCTGCGAAGTCGTCTGAATCAGGATCATTGGACTGCACATTATTATCTAAATAAGACTGATCGTTGGCGTTATTAAAGTTGTTTTCGTCAATTTCCGCAGCGTAAGGACGTTCAGTCGGCAGCGAGGGGGCAAAAGCAGATTCAGGAATTACATTAGGATCAAATGGATAAACATGTCGTTTGAAAGTGGCTTATAATGTTATTGGGTGTCATGCATCTGGGCCAAACTTTACACAAAATTTTCCCAAAGCTGGATTTATTCAAGCGACGGTCTGGATTTGCTTCCCAAAACCTAAGGACTTCTTAGTTCTAGTGATGTTTAAGCTTCAAAAGACCGATAAACCGCTTTGTCCAATGGTTGAAGTTCATATGTTGTATTAGAAGGTAAGCATGTTTCAATTTTCTTTTACTTTTAGTGGAAACACAAACAACGGTCAGAGTGGATTTTTAATTAGGTTTTATTATCAAAGAAAAAAATAGAAAAACCTACATTTTACTTTTTTTTTCAACCACACAACACATCTGTCACTTACTTCTTACATCACTAAATATAAGTTTTGTGGCGCCATCTAACTATAACAAATCAAACCAAGTAAATATGAAAGTTTTGATCAAATACACCGCTATACCAAATAGGCATTTACATCAAAACAACATACATGGCTCTACATGTTTCATTTTGAAATTATATTGTATTTCTTTTAACACCTTTTAATTTCAAAATTAAGCATTTAATTTACAATATTAATTTTGTTTTTGTTTAAATTAATAAGAAAAACTTTGAAGCATTTATAAGAAAAACAAAACTAGCTTACAATCAATAACAAAGGTTTACATTTAACATATCTAACATAAATTCACCTTTAAATTTTCCAAATTTACTTTTACACAGTGGTTTTGTAAATATATCTGCAATTTGTTCATTTGTTTCATAATAGTTTACTTTTACCAATCCCTCAGAAACGTTTTCATTTATAAAGTGGAAACGTACATCAATATGTTTACTTACTTCGTTTTCCAAATTGTCCGTTTTTGATAATGTTCAGTGCGCTTTAATTGTCAACATTTAACTCTGTCATTACACTCTTATTTAATAGTTCTTCAATCACTGACTTAACATATAACAGTTCCTTGGTGCACTCAGCAGCAGCTATAAACTCAGCTTCGGTAGTTGATAGAGAAACTATTGGTTGTTTCAGCGATGTCCATAATATTGGCCCGTTACAATAATAAATTATGTATCCAGTTGAACTCTTTCTGCTTGTCGGATCCCCAGCAAAATCGCTATCACAAAATGTCACTAATCTTTTATAGTCAGAATTACTTTTGTAACACACACCCTCACTTTCCTTGCCTCTTAAATATTTAAGAATGTGTTTAGCATTGGTAACATCTACCTCTGTTGGTTTATCAAGTTTTCGACTACCCAAATTAACTGCAAACTGAAGTCCGGTCTCGTCTTATTTATAAGATAGATACAATAAACTTCCTACAAGCTCACGATACGAAAATTGTTGTTTTGAGGTTATGTTGTCTTCGTCACCTGTTTCACCTGTCCGTTTATAATAATCTACCATTGGTTTCGACATAGATCTTGCATTTTGCATAGAAAAAGTTTTTAAAATATTTTCACAATACTTTCTTTGTGTTAAAAAAACAAAATCATTAGTAAATGAAACATTATACCTATTTGTATTCAGCGTATTTTAATTGCTATCGCCTAGCGCTTTCGGCCCATTATAAGGCCATCATCAGGGCTTAGGTTCTAAAAGAAAAACACAAACAAGAGTAAAAAACAGCTGGAACAAACAACGTGAGACTACTTACTCGTCAAATTATGTCCAAGAGACAAGAAACATATTAAGAGATATTTGAACATTTTTAAACAAATTTTCTTGGTAGTGGTTTCAAATTGTAAACAACACCTGACTGACTGATATTTGCATTTGACACATGGACACAAAGTGGTGAGGGACATCTCAGATAAAAACGTAGTTAATATACACAAAATAACGAATAATATAAAACATAAAGGTGGTATAAAAACTTTAAATAGGTCATAATGAATAAAATTGTATAAAAGGGTCCCGACAATTGTTTAAAATAAAAAGAAAATAATTTAATTTAAACCGGATTTTTAAATTATGATATCTGTATTCTGCAAAACCGTCCTAATGTTAATAAAATGGGAGGAGTCAAAAGTCCACAAGCGTAGGTTAAGGTAAGCAATAAATTCTTATCGCTGAAAGGGTCTAAAAATTGGATTTCGGCTGTAAGTTTGATTAAGTCTTAAATTGAGACATGAATCTGGATAGTTAATTGAATGTCTATTGATTTCAAGGTCCTCGAGATAGTCCAACTCTCTGAAGTTTTTGTGATCAAATTGATGTAAAATTTTGCTGTTAGAAGTTGGTGAGAAACTATGAATATTAATTGAATTGATTCTGCCTTTACTTGGTGGAACTCCATTTTAATATACGAAGAAAACACTATATTGTGTTAAAATTCCACTATATTCAAAAAAACACAAACAAACAAAAACATTTGTCGACTCAACATGTTTCGCTACACTGTAGCTTTATCAAGAGTGAATAATCAAACTTAGGTGTAAGTATATATACCTAAGATTGGGTTTTCCAACAATTCAAAACAAATTTAATAGGGGTGAGTTATTAAGATCTAATTGACAATTTAGGAGGTTATTTGTATTTTTTAAGTTTATTTATTTCTAGGGATTCCAGCAAATAAAGTTTATTACCCTTATTTTCTGTATGAAGAATTTGGAAATTGTAATTAAAATTATGAGAATATTCTAGTAAATGATTTGCATAAGGGGAGTCTGTTTTTTCTAATAGGATCAGATCCTATTAGACCGGTTGTCTCATTTTTTTCAGCCCCTTTTTATAAACTATCTAAACGTTTAATTGATATCATTAACCAATACACGAATTTCGCTGCAAAATTTCAAATTAAAAATTCAATAGACCTAATTAAAAAAATCGAAAAAATAAAACTCCCAACAAATGCAAAATTAATTTCCTTCGATGTAAGTAACTTGTTTCCTAGCATTCCCACAAAAGATACTATTATTCTTGTTGAAAAGCTTCTTTCTTTAAAAAACACCAATTTTATTAAAAAACAAGAAATTTTACTACTTCTAAGAACTTGTTTGGAACAAAACTATTTTCAATTTAACGGGTTAATATATTCCAGTAGTGAAGGCCTGATTATGGGAAACCCTCTCAGTCCTTTATTAGCTGAAATATTTATGGACTTTTTAGAAAATAAGATTAGCAAACACCCACACTTTAAACATTTTATCTACTGATATAGGTATGTAGACGATGTATTAGCTTGCTTTACTGGTACAGAAAGACAACTATCTAAATTTTTTGATTTTATTAATAACTTACACCCTAATATAAAATTTACAATAGAAAAGGAATCAAACAAATTCTCTTAACTTTCTTGACCTTACTATAACACGAGAAAATCATAAACACACCTTTTCTATCTTCCATAAACCTACACACACAGACACTACAATACACAATACGTCTAATCATTCTATACAACATAAATTAGCAGCTTTTCACAGTATGATTCACAGACTCATTACAATACCACTTAGTAAAGTCAATTTTCAAAAAGAATTAAACATAATTAAACAAATTGCACTTAATAACGGTTATACAAGCCAAATAATAGATAAGATTTTAAATAAAAAATTATACAAAAAAGCGTTAAATAGTGTATATCCGCTCACCAAAGATCAAAGAATTTAAAAGTCAATTACGTATATTGGTACAGCAAGCCAAAATATATCTAATTTTTAAAAAAAATATAATATTACAGTCTCATTCAAAACCAATAACTCAACAGGGAAATTTTAATAAAACTAAAACAAAAAATGACAATAAATGCGGTGTTTATAAACTAACTTGTCAAGATTTCCCCAAAACATACATAGGTCAATCTGGTAGAAGCTTTTCAAAAAGAATTCGAGAACACAGTTCTAGCTTTACGTTGGAAAAAACAGACTCCCTTTATGCAAATCATTTACTAGAATATTCTCATAATTTTAATTAAAATTTCCAAATTCTTCATACAGAAAATAAGGGTAATAAACTTAATTTGCTGGAATCCCTAGAAATAAATAAACTTAAAAATACAAATAACCTCCTAAATTGTCAATTAGATCTTAATAACTCGCCCCTATTAAATTTGTTTTGAATTGTCGGAAAACCCAATCTTAGGTATATATACTTACACCTAAGTTTGATTATTCACTCTTGATAAAGCTACAGTGTAGCGAAACATGTAGAATCGACAAATGTTTTTGTTTGTTTGTGTTTTTTTGAATATAGTGGAATTTTAACACAATATAGTGTTTTCTTCGTATATATGATTATTAAATTTGAGGTGTTGTCCAAATACAGACGTACCTGGTCGGTAAACATGTTCCTTTATTCTTGTTCCGAGTTTTCTTACAGTTTTTCCAATGTATAAAGCTGGGCCACTACCACATTTGTAAACTCCGCTTTTTTCAAGATGTGGAACGCTTTCTTTATTTCTGACTAAATGAAATTGAATATTAATCAAATAGATGAATCAACCTAGCTCTTAGGCTTCCTTGCCTAACCGATGAGAACACGAGTAGTTCGAAAGCTAACAGGCTATCGCACTGGGGTTTAAGATATCCTTTTGTTATAAAAGTGTCCCCTAGTCGGATACAAAAACCGTAACGATACATGGAAAAGATATTCCTGTAGCAGATCTGGACAAACTCCTTTGGGATATTCCTTTTGGAAAGCAAAAGTGCAAAACCTCTTCGCAAATTTCCGCAAACTTAGCGGCGCGTTTTGAGTGCACAAAAGCAAAACCTTTTGGTCTATCAAACCTTTGGCGTCCTTTTCGACTTCGTCGTCCTTTTCGACTTGAAGTCGAAAAGGACGCCAAAGGTTTGATAGACCAAAAGGTTTTGCTTTTGTGCACTCAAAACGCGCCGCTAAGTTTGCGGAAATTTGCGAAGAGGTTTTGCACTTTTGCTTTCCAAAAGGAATATCCCAAAGGAGTTTGTCCAGATTTGCTACAGGAATATCTTTTCCATGTATCGTTACGGTTTTTGTATCCGACTAGGGGACACTTTTATAACAAAAGGATATCTTAAACCCCAGTGCGATAGCCTGTTAGCTTTCGAACTACTCGTGTTCTCATCGGTTAGGCAAGGAAGCCTAAGAGCTAGGTTGATTCATTTATTTGATTAATTTAGCAGAACAAGAAAATGTTTCTCAAATGCAGAGAGTAAAGTTTACTCATTTTGCTCAAAAGTCAAAGGCAGTGCCAGACTGAGCTTTGCAGAGATTCACAACTACATTCAACGATGCGTTAAGCACTTTGTTGAACTTTTAGTAAATTGAATATTGTTTTTTGTTTTAAAGGAGATTGTTGTATATTTTACATTTTTATTAAGTACTTTGGCTATCTGAGTAGAAATTGGACCTTTGTAAGATAAAGAAATGTATTTTTGTGTAAGTTATTTTGCGGAGGGTTAAATGCAGTTCGTTGATTTTTTTAAATTGTATTTTATTTTTAGTCCTATCAACAATTTCATGTGAATAGCCGTTGTTAATTGCTATTTGTTTAATGGTATTCAATTCTTAGTCAAGGTCGTTCTGTGACATAGGGACGTTAAGAGATCTGTTGATATAGCAGTTAAGGGCAGCCATTTTGTGATTAAAGGGGTGGTTTGAGTTAGAAGGAATCATGTGATTAGTTTGTGTATCTTTTCTGTATATTTTAAAATGTAATTTGCTGTTTGATTTGTGAATATTTAGCTCTAAGAAGTTGATATTGTTATTTTCTTCTATTTTAACTGTAAATTGAATGTGATTATGTAATGTGTTGAGAAAATTGAGGATTTGATCAACATTGGATTTGTTACCGGAAACTATAGCAAAACAGTCGTCTACATACCGATGCCAAATAAGTAGTTTTTTTTATCTTTAATTAATTTAGATATATGTACAACTTCCAGTTTATTAAGGAAAAAATCTGCTAATAATGGAGACAGAGGGTTGCCCATTGCTAGGTCTGAAGGTTGTGAATAGAATTTGCCCTCAAAAACGAAGAAGTCTTGTAATAAACAGAATTTCAACATTGTCAAAATATTGGTTCTATCATCACGAGAAACGTTGTTTGATGATAATAACTCGGAGATTATAGGGATAGTCTCCGATTTAGGGATTGATGTGAAAAGGTTTTTCACATCGAATGAAACTAAGAGGGAGCCCTCTGGAACTGTTAAATTTTCTAGCTGATTGATTAGTTGATGAGAATTTTTAACTGTATATTGAGGACAACAAATTGTTATTAAGTTAGTTAATAAATTATTTAGGAAACTGGATATATTGGCAGTAGGGGTATTGATGAAGCTGACAACTGGTCGGATGGGGATGCCTGTCTTGTGTATTTTTGGAATCCCATATAGTCTGGGCATAGAAGGAATTTGCTAGGAACTAGTGATCTGGGGTTCTTTTTGTATTTGCAGAATAAGTCCTGGCACATATCAATATAAGTTTTTGTGGTTTTAATAAATTTGGGTTATGGGTTGTTGTCTAAATTTTTTTTTTGAAGTTATTGGTAAGAAATTCTTCAACCTTGTTGATGTAATCAATCTCATACATGACAACTATACAGTTACCCTTATCAACTTTAGAAATCATTAGTCCTTCATAGTTGAACTTATCTTTTAAATCTTTGATAGTTTTATTCTAGGTATTGGGTATTCTAGACTGATTATGTAAGTGTTTTTCTAAAAGAAGAAAACATTGTGTTTTAAGTATAGTTTTAGTTTCGTAGTTATTCTATCAATCACAGAATCAATCTCAGTAGAATACTTTTCCAGAGAACTCTTATCAAGAGTTCCAGGTAAAGAGAACTTCAAGCCATGATTCAGGAGATTAGACTCTTCGGTAAAAAATGCAGCGGAAGAAAGATTTATCAACCTGTCGTGATATTTATGATTAGAGAAAGATTTTACAGAAAGTTCATTATTTTTTATTTTGATCAAATTTTAAAGTTTTTTATAAGTCTTTGGAATTTAATTTCCTTATGAAATGAAGCTGAATCGTGTGCATAATTAAGAAAATCTATCAATATAAAGTGAGGTGTTCCTGGCAAATTCCGTCATAAATATTTTTAAGATGTACAGGGTTCCCCATTTAAAACGAAACAGGCTAAATATCTGGTTCCACGTTAATTTAAAAAAAAAACGCTCGGACCCGTCGATTTTTATTTTGAGGAGGACATCTTTTGCGTATATTGTCAATCTTGTTACTTCAAGCCCCTAGGAGGGAGGGGGGTAAGATCTAAATCTTAAATGGATACCCCTATTTTATATAATTTTTTTGGCTTCTGCATAAAATTCTGAACGTTTTTTAATAAAAGCATTATTAGTCTATACTAAACAGTTTCCGAGATATTGACTCTTGAAAAATGAGATTTTTGAACTTTGACAGCGTCTAGCTTTCTAACTGTACGTCTTAGAGTAAAACGGCTTACATGTCCCTATCTTCGATTTTTATTATCTTTCCAATAGTGTCAACTTCCGGTTAAACCGGAAGTACTATATTTCTTACAACCGGTTTTACTCTAAGACGTACAGTTAGAAAGCTAGACGCTGTCAAAGTTCAAAAATCTCATTTTTCAAGAGTCAATATCTCGGAAACTGTTTAGTATAGACTAATAATGCTTTTATTAAAAAATGTTCAGAATTTTATGCAGAATCCAAGAAAATTATATAAAATAGGGGTATCCATTTAAGATTTAGATCTTACCCCCCCTCCCTCCTAGGGGCTTGAAGTAACAAGATTGACAATATACGCAAAAGATGTCCCCCTCGAAATAAAAATCGACGGGTCCGAGCGTTTTTTTTTTAATGAACGTGGAACCAGATATTTAGCCTGTTTCGTTTTAAATGGGGAACCCTGTATATTCAACTTATTGAGTGTAGAATAGTGCGTGCATATTGATTTTCTTATTAATTTTCTTTCAATTTCGTTCTTCAAGTTGTTGTTAAAGTTCTTGGATGTTTTGAACTTTGCGAAATTGGGTGTTATTTGTAAATTCAAGCATCTGTGTAGAAACCAAATGTCCACTTGGAGTTTTTATCTCTTGATAATGTATTTCTTGTACAAGAACCTGGGATCCACCGGGAACACCATACTGTGTAATTATATATGAAAAGGAGAGTCGGTTGTACGCCGTATTTTAACAAATGAAACATTATATTTGTATTCAGCGTATTTTAGTTTAACATAAATAGCTAAAAACATTGTTCCAGTGTTATTTTTAAATATACAATGTTCTGTTTTGATAGCAACAATTTCTTTTGACAATAAAAATTTGGTGAATCTTTGATTCCAATTTAGAGGTGCTTATGACATAGGGACGTTAAGCTGTGTACAAAGATTTATTAAGCAAACATACCTTGTTTTTCTCGTCATAGCCTTCAGGAACTTCCATATAAATTTGTTCACTTAACTGTCCATATAAAAATGCTGTTTTTATATCAAATTTTTTAATAAAGAAGTTTTTATTGGCAGCTAATGCAAAAAGGATACGCAAATATGTCATGTTTACCACCGGACTGAAAGTGTCCTGATAATCTATACCATATTGCTGTTCCAAACCTCCTATTACTAGTCAGGCCTTATATTTTCCATCGTCCTTAATTTTGAAAACCCATTTACTGCTTAAAACATTATGGTCTTGCACTTCACTTTGGTTTATATAGGTCCATGTATTCTTTTCTCTAACGAGTCATTCTCCTCATCTATTGCATTTAACCACTTGTCTTTTTCTGTTAAATTCACAGCTTCTTGATATGTCAGCATCACGTGGTCATTTAACTTGCTTGGTAGTTTTATGTTCCTTTTTGGTCTATCATATGATTCTTTATTTATCTCTTGAACTGTATTATCTTCTGTTTGATCAGGTTCTGTATCTATTTTATCAATTTGGCTTTGTTTTTCTGATATTTCTTCTGTGTCATTAATTTTTACTATTGGAATATTTTTATTAGTGTTTCTGTTATTTTTACTTTTAAAAATCACATCTCTATAAATTACTACCTTTTGGTTCTCTTCATCCCACAGACGATATCCATTTGTGCCATAACCAATAAATACATACTTTTTGTTTCTTTCATCAAACTTTTTTAGATATCCCAGCACTTTGGCATAAGCATTACAACCAAATATTTGAATTCTCGTTAGATCAGGCGTTTTATTTGACCACATTTCTACAGGTGTCACTTTTCAACTCTCTGAAATCGGACATCGCACGTGTCATATTGCCAAGCCAAGCCACAGATGAGTCTATAGGTAGGAACGTCTGGACGAGGAAACGACTAAATAGGAAATACCCCACATTTCATTCTAAGTGAGGCGAGGAATGTTCAATAACAACGGGGACGGCAAGATTACTCTGTACAGCTTGCTGAGTAACAGTGAGTAACATCTATGTATCCGGCCCCTCACCTTACCAGTGGGGACTGACGGTTTAATGGAGTGTATCCCATTCACCGTTACCGGACCGTGAGGCACTCTTGCGAGGCATACTCTGTATGTTTCATGGGGAATATATACCTCCTTGCGCCCTTAAGGGCCAATTCCCGTACATTCCTCCGATCATTAAACATCTCAATCCCGTAAGTAATGTCATTGTCCAGGCATTTCGTATTACTGGGACTCATCAGAGACGTGCGACACCTAAGGCCACGACTTGCAAAAACTCTGTGCCTATGGCTGTCAATCGCCTGACGTCTGTGTGCAAAGGGGTCCGGGACTTGGGAACCCGGATGTTCGTTTATGGCTGGCTGGTTTTAGTGGAGCTCATGCACTTGGGCCGTCTATTCTTCCGTTCTATCTTCTGGATAATTGTACAAAATATAAATTGCAAAAAATACAAAATGCTTGTGTTAGATTCATTTTTGGTTTAAGAGTCAGGGATCATGTCAGTCCAAAAATAAAAGAACTACGGTGGTTAAAAATTAAAGACCGTGAAAAACTGCATTTAGGGTGCTTTCTGCATAGGCTGCTAAAAAGTGGATCTCCTAGATATTTGCGCGAAAGGCTGGTCCTTCGAAGTTCTTTGCATCAACGCGATACCAGGTTTAAGGGCCGTTTTCAAATACCCAAGCATCGTACAAGTTTGTTTAATCAATCGTTTAGCTATACATCTGCCAAACTCCTTAATGAAATTATTGATTCTGACCTCTTAAATAAGTCTAAGTTTTCCTTTAGAACTACCTATAAAAATATTTTGCTTCAGAAATGCTGATTATTTATCCCGGCTTTTTTTTTTTTGTTGTTTTTTTCTGTTCCTCTGCTCTGTGGTACTAAATAACCCAGGTTTTGGCTACTTTTGAGATAGATCACTATGGATGCTTGATGGTTTTTGTTATTTAACATTTCATTTTAGTATGAATAACATTGAATGTATTATATATATTATATCCAACATGAATTGTAACTTATTTTGTTATATTTGTAAAATTTTGTATGCTCGGTTAAAAGCAGCTCTGCTGAAATTCGCCGAGTTAAAAATAAAGACCTTTTATTATTATTATTATTATTTATTATTATTATTATTACCAAGGAGCAACAGGAAGTTGTCTGGTGTCGAGAGGGAGTCACCCCTGCACTCTTAATCGTGCAACACTGCAATCTTTGCAGTCCTTGCACAGACTTCAAGTTCTTTACCTGGCTCACCGTTGTCTGTCCTTGCGAGAGTCGAGCCTTGCGAGAGTCGAGCTACGCTGCCGCGCGAACAAACCCGATCAAATCAACCATTGGCTTAACTGGTAAGCAATTCACCTACTTGCTCACGCAATGGCCAACCCCGATCCGGATCCTGAAGAGAGGTCCGCGTTGGTGGAGACTTCGACGATGATGGATACCGCTCAAGCACACAGACGTCAGACGATTGACAGCTATAGGCACAGACTTTTTGCAAGTCGTGGCCTTAGGTGTCGCGCGTCTCTGATGACTCCCAGTAGGACGAAACGCCTGGACAATGACATGACTAGTATGCCTCGCAAGAGTGCCTCACGGTCCGGTAACGATGAATCGGATAAACTCCATTAAACCGTCAGTCCCCACTGGTAAGGTGAGAGGCCGGATACGTAGATGTTACTCACTGTTACTCAGCAAGCTCTACAGAGTAACCTTGCCGTCTCCGTTGTTATTAAACATTCCTCACTTAGAATGAAGTTTGAGGTCTTTCCTGTTTAGTCGTTTCCTCGTCCAGACGTTCCTACCTATAGACTCATCTGTGGCTTGACTTGGCAATATGACACGTGCGATGTCCGATTTCATAATGATCCTTCCAGACTCCTTAGCCCTGTACAGTCGGTGATACATCCGACAAACGGGAGGGTGTCAGTTTCTACTGAACCTTGAGTTCTGTTCAGGCTATATGCCTATCTCTTCGATCACATTTAAACTCTCTGTTGGACTTATATTCAATAAATATGTTGCCATATATACAGCCTCGCCCCAGAACTGTTTTTCCAAGCCAGAATCAAAAATTAAAGCCCTAGCCTTTTCCATAATTGTCCTGTTTAACCTTTCTGCCTTTCCATTTAACTGTGACGTATGTGGTATGGTTGTATCAATCACTATGCCTCTGGATTTGCACCATGACTTAAGATCATTATTTAAATCTCCTCGGCCATTGTCACATCTTACTGCTGATGCTTTTAGGTTAAAATGTGCTTCAGCTTCCATAATATATTCTTTCACACAACTTGAAACTTCATATTTACCCTCAAGCAGATCAACTTTTGAAAAATGGGTATAGTAATCCAAAAATGTTACAACATACTTTTTATTGTCCCACGTAACCGGATCTATTGGTCCACAGACATCGGTATGTATGATTTCCAGAGGTCTACTTGCTTGTGTTCTTGTATTGTCAAATGGAAGCCTGGTTTGTTTTGCTTTTGTGCATATTTCACATTAACTTTCTAGATATTCACAATCTTTTTCACTTAAATTCATCCCCGTTGTCATTTTTATTAATTTTTTCATGCTTGTTTTTGACAAATGTGCTAATTTTCTATGCCATTCTTGTACTAACTGTATTTTATTTTCACTTAAGCTTGCATTTTCCTGAGCTTTTTTCTTTTCTTTAGTGTCATTTTTCAGGTTAACCAAAAATATACCATTTTCTTGCTTTTCATCCCTGATTACTTCTTTATTGTCCTTTAATATTGACGCTCCAGTTTTTGTGAATTTTACTTCTCCACCACTATTTGTTATTTCATTAACTGATAACAAGTTTTTACTTAGTTCAGGAATGTATAACACATTTTTAAGTACACAAGACTCACTATCTATGCTTCCTACACCTTCTGCTTTTATGTTTTGGTTTTCTTTTGCAGTGCCTACTTCAGTCCCACATTTTTTTTTGTTCATCAACACTTCCTTGCTTTGTGCATGTAGCTATTTCGGTAGCCAACAACACTCTAAAAAGTATGTCTGTACCATAGAGGTAAAGAATCGTATATCCAATTTTATAAATTTAGATAGACTTTTTGCCACTAAAAAAATATAAACTCGGGTATTTTGGTTTGCATTATGTCCATTCGCTGCAAAAATGGAGATACGATCCTTTACCTCTAAAGTACAGATGTATGGGATTCATTTGCACTTAAAAGGGTTTTAGATAAAATGCTTTTGAAGCTAATAGAAATTGTAATGGTTATCAAGATGGTATTGTAGAGCTATAAATAATATTAACGTAAAAGACCTTGTAAAATGTATTCCTCATAGAGACTATTGCATGACTCAAAAACAAAACAGAAAAATATCTTACAGTATACCATAGAACATATTTGCATTTGGGACAAAAATTTGTTAACGCAGGTCATATTTACTGTTAAAATTGTATATGATAGGTGTAATAAAACACGAGCGCCTTTATAATTCTGCAATTTTTGGGAAAAAAAACCCTTTAAAATGTAAATTTTATATTTTTAGTATTTTTAACCTAGAAACAGAACCAATCTGCAAAATAGTATGTTACGCTAAAAACAGCTATAAAATTATATCGCAATTCCGCCAAAAATTACATCTAATCCTAAATATTTCATTTCTGCACAAAATGACCGAGGCTTGATAGTGTAACAAAAATGGAGGAAATATTATAAAACTAATTGCATTCTTCCAAATAAACAATAGATACAACAGGCTTTACTCCAGGTCATATTGCCTTAGATACGTCATATATAAATCAGTTTTCTCTTAAAAAGGATAAACAAATTTATTTTGGTAGTATTAAATGGTTTTATAAAACTTTAATAAAACCCTAAACCCTTAAACGAGCCGCTGATGATTCTTTAAACCTGTTTCCCGTAAAAAAAATTTACCAACTAACCTTGCTTTAACAACAAGCCCGATAAACCTTTTTTTTCCGGATCTTTGGGCATGAGATTTGGTATCAGCTGATTTAATGATTCTGCCAAACATTTTAGGGCATTCTGCCTTATATTAAAAGTAATAAGTACACCAATTTCTTAATTCTGTTCTAAATTGACTATTGCGTATCGGTTCACTTTCTAAAACATCATCATGTTCATTTAAGTCCAGTTCTGACAACCAATTATTCCTGTGTGCTATGGAATCCTCGTATTCATCGTCATATTCAATCTGGTTTGGGGCAGTATGTACATAATTTTCAAAAGCTAAATGAGTTGTCCTCGGTTCAACTAGGATACTATTAAGATTTTCACATGATTTCATTCTTTCAGATTCATTGGATAAAGATAATGTTTGTAGAGCCACATAATTTTTTTTTACCTGCCGTTTGAAATGGCCTGTTTTTTTTTTTACTTTCAACCACTTGTCCATAAAACTACCCATTATGTTTGCAGTTAAACGACAAACAATGCCAATAAAATATAACCTCATTTCTTATTTCGTAAACAGTTTCAAGTGAGGTTTCAAGAGATCTGCTAAAATTATTTTATATGTCTCATTTGCTTTAATAGGGCTTAAAGAAGATATTTAAAAGCATAAGAAAAAACCCAACAGTTCTGTCAAACCTACCCCTAAAACCTTGTAGCTTTAATTAAACGCACCTTTAAGATAGCTTTATTATATACAGGGTGTCCCGAAATTAGCTGACAATATTTTAAGGGGATAAAGTACATTCAAAAATAAGACTAAAATCCTATATTAATATACCTTCAAAAACGCTTCGCTATGGGGCTAGAGCCCCCCGAATTGGAGCTATGACAATCAGTTTTTTACAATATCTCAGAAACCGATTAGGGTATCAAAACAAAATTTAATACATATTTTACCCATATAGCTAGACGCAATAAATGGTTTAATTAGCTAAACTGTATTTCTTCCAGTGGCGTCCCACTGGGTAGGTCGTTGGGAGAATATTGCCCTAAGTTTTTTAATTGTAGGATTTTTTAACTTTAGTTGAAATTTTTAGAAGCCATGAAGTCTTTTGTTGAAAAAAGGTACTCTTGTTTCATTGCGGTAGAATTCACCATTTTCCAGTAAAATCGATTTTAAAATTCTCGGTTTTTTGAAATCCGGTAAAAAGGCTAAGGCTTTTTTTTTGCATATCTCAGCAAACACTTAATATTAAAACATGAAATTTATTAGAAGTTCTACTAGCGACAAATAATAATAATACATAATCAACTTGGGGATTTATTAGATAATGTGCCACTGGATTTACGTTTAGGGCACTTCTTTCAACATGATGGGGCACCAGCTCACTACGGACGTCAAGTGGGGAATTGGCTTAAACAAAATTACCAGGTGGATTGGTAGCCATAGCCTGGCCACCAAGATCACCTGATTTAAATCCCCTTGATTATTATTTTTGGGGACACATGACTGGTACTTGCTTAAGAATTAGTTTTCCGTGTTGTTCACAATCAAATTTGATTTGCCATTTGTTATTCTTTTTTGTTTTATTTTAAAACTCTCTAAAAATCTCCATGAAAATAAATATTTAAAAAACAAAGGAATCTAAAAATATGTTTAATTTAAAAACGTTACATTCTGTCAAATTACAATAATAGAAGGTTTTATTAGCAAAAAATTAAAATTAAAAAAAATACATTAAAACTATGAAATAAAAAAAAAATTATAGTAATATTTACATAAGGCTCCGCCCCGTGCGACGTCACTGGAAAAATATTTTAAAGTAACATCATGTAATACATATGCCTTGTCGCTAGTAGAACTTCTAATAAAATTTCATGTTTTAATATTAAGTGTTTGCTGAGATATGCAAAAAAAACCTTAGCCTTTTCACCGGATTTCAAAAAACCGATTTTACTGGAAAATGGTGAATCCTACCTCAATGAAACATGTACCTTTTTTCAACAAAAGACTTCAAGGCTTCTAAAAATTGCACCCTAAGTTAAAAAATTCGAAAAATAAAAAACTTAGGGCAATATTCTCCCAACTACCTACCCAGTGGGACGCCACTGGAAGAAATAAAGTTAAGCTAATTAAATCTTTTATTGCGTCTTGTCATGGGTAAAACATGTATCAAATTTTGTTTCGATGACCTAATCGGTTTTTGAGATATTGTGAAAAAACTGCTTATCATAGCTCCAATTCGGGGGGCTCTAGCCCCATAACGAAGCGTTTTTGAAGGTATATTAATAGAGGGTATTAGTCTTATTTTTGGATGTACTTTATCTCCTTAAAATATTGTCAGCTAATTTCGGGACACCCTGTATATTTATTACATACTTAAAACGTTATGCCTACTTATTAGCTAAATTAAAACTTGTTAGGTCTAATCTCCCTAATAAATCAATTTGGTTTTAACTGTACGTTTTACTCTACCTTTTAAATCTGTTTTAAGATTATTCCGTATAAAATAGGTAAGAAGCTTTATCTTCTGATTGTTACAGCGCTGTAACAACTTATTATTAAAGCTTAACAACTTTAACACTAGAAGTTTTTTTTAACTGCAATAAAACCCTTATAAAACTAAGACAAAACTAAATAGAATTTAATATGTTACTTGGACAGTGCCCTTTTTAATTCTCTCAATAAAGTGCACTTTTGTTCTTCTGTTCCTTGCTGAAATATGCCACATAATTTTTGAAACATGTCCTTTGAGTGTTCGCAGTTGATAATATGTGTCATTAGTTTCTTGTCAATGCTTGTCAATGCTGGTCACTGTGCCTTAGCATCTTGTTGTTCCCATGCACTTTTTTCTTCTTGTTTGGTTAAAAGTTCATACTTTTTGGTCCCATTAACAATGCCCCATTGTCCATTTGCCTTGAAAGCCACTGTAATTTGAAACTTTCGGCATCTCTTAGTTTTTCAAATAGCAAGACATCTTTAGAGGCAGCCATCTTGAATGAGGCGACCAGACCACCAACCAGCTAAATAATTTTCTGTAGTTTCTTTAGATTTTAACACGTTTTTCTTATTAACTTTAAACTCCACTTCTGACTTATCTGGGCCAATAACCTGTTTCAATTTTACTTTTACTTTTACTTTTAGTGGAAGCACAAACAACGGTCAGAGTGGATTTTTAATTAGGTTTTATTATCAAAGAAAAAAATAGAACAACGTACATTTTACTTTTTTTCAAGTACACAACACATCTGTCATTCAGTGGCGGCTCGTGACTGATTTAGATGGGGAGGCTAAGGTTTAGAAACGAAGCGCCGCAGGCGAAAAAATTTCGCGACCACGCCCAAAATCAAAAATTTACTCTGAAAAAAAATGTTAAAAATAAGTTAAACTAAAAACTGAAATATCTACCTACCTACAAAGAGACGAGCAGGATAGTGTCGGGAGAAAAATTTTCGGGACCACGCCCAAAATTTCTCAAAAATTCACTATAAAATAAACTGTTAAAAATAAATTAAACTAAAAACTCTTTTTTTATAAAGTTGTACCTTAGACATAAACTATCTAAAAGATTATTTGGGAAATTTTCTTAAAAAAATATTTTTATTCAAAGTCAAAAAATTGTACCTAATTTATGCAAATCTGAAAATCTTAGTTCAATCTGGCCTTTTATAGTATCTAAAATATCATTGAAAAGCTGCTTATAATGAAGTTTCTGCGAAGGTCTGCTTGTTTGTTTGTTTTAATTTTAATGTTGTAAATGCCGCTCCCTAATATTTGCCGCCCTGGGCTACAGCGCTTACACCCCCCCCCCCCCCTAAATCCGCCGCTGTTTGAATGCCTCTCTATTGCGCGAGATAAATTTTTAAGATTATCGTATCCAAATTTCAACCAAACTTCTTCGCGATTTGAAAATAATACACAGGGCCAACAAAATAATTTTTTTAAACTAATAGGTACTACCAGTTAGCCATATGCATTTATCATACCAAGTATTGACAAAACTGCGAGGCGGTTTACCCTGAATAATTAAAATTTTGCTTGGGTCTGGTCGTGGTACCTTTAAGTCTTTTATAAACAATTTATCGTCGTAAGACAGTCGACTAAATTTATATTTTATTACGTATTCGACGATATCTTTGCAATTTCAAACATTGATTTCAGCATTATTAGCATTAAAGCTTCTACTAGATTCGCCAATTTTAGTTACCTCCATTTTTATAATAATACAGAGATAAAATAAATAAATAAAGTTAAATAAACCATAAAATAATAATACCTTACATGGACAAGTATATTTTATGCACAATAAAATCGCGAAAACGAAAATCCACACCCAAATTAACAATTCCTGCACACACTAACAGAAAAAATTTCTTACGAAACGTCCGAAAAAAACAACGAGGAAAACAATCACACAGATTACAGATTAGGTCAGGTTAGGTACAATGACAATGAATAATCCAAATCCGGAGCTTTGTGCTTCCCGCGAAATATTTGTGGGTGTTTCTGCCTCCGGCTCTCGGTTTTACGCGACAAAAACAACGCGCACCATCGTTCTTACCCTCGCTTCTTGCATTGAAACAAGTGGAAAATTATGTATTAGCCGTGCAGAAAAGATTGGACCGTTGGAGGCTTGCCTCCGTTGGTAATAGTCTAGGCGCCTATTCGCTGATGCGAGCGGACACTACCTAATAGTCCTGAAGCTGAGCGGCAATAATAAAAATATTATAGGAAGAAAGTGTTTGCTTGAAGTATCTAATTCAGGATTTTTTATACACTGAGAATATAATAACATGAAAGTATCATTTTCAAAATGAATAAAGTTTTCTTTAAAAAAATGATATTTTGTAAGTTGTTGTTGGGGAGGCACTGCCTCCCCTGACGAGCCGCCACTGCTGTCATTTACTTCTTACATCACTAAATATAAGTTTTGTGGCGAAGTCTAACTATAACAAATCAAACCAAGTAAATATAAAAAACAGTTTTGATCAAATACACCGCTATACCAAATAGGCATTAACATCAAAACAACATAGATATCCCTACATGTTTTATTTTGAAATTATATTGTATTTCTTTTAACAAAGCAAAATAGCTTTATATCCAACTCATCTGCTACTTGGGTTATGGAGATATCCAAGTGACAAGCAGCTTCATCAAAAACTAACTAAAGATATATATATATATATATATATATAGTATCTGTACCCTTGTAACGGTGTAGGTGCCCAAGAAAAGCAATAAAAAGTTTATTGGTCATGTTACCCTTGTCGGCCATTTTAACTAGGGTACCTGGTGGTAGGTTCTCTTTCCATTCGGGTTTCAATCTCTTGTAACCTATTATACCTAGGATGTTATCTATTTTTTTTTATTTTGTGTTTTCAAGTTACTTGGGTGCTCCAGGAACTCAGGTGGATTCTTTTCGAGAGCCAATGGCCGTGATGTTCTTATTTTTATTTTATTTTCCAGATTATTTGGGCGCCAATCGAGAGAAGATCTCGATAAAGAGAAAAGTAGAGAAATAAATAGAGAATGAAGAATTATAAGTGAGACCAATATTAACTGTACACGAAGTATCTAAATAAAACACTGTAAAGTTCGTGTAATAAATAAACTCTATTAAAAATCAATGTTTTAATAAACAGTAAATATAAATATACTTAAACAGAGATCATTAAAAATGGGGCGACTACCCTATTAAAACTAAATACAATAAAGCGTATTACGGGTTATGCTAAAACTACAAAAGCTTAAAGCGACTAGGTACGGTCTCCTAAAATACTACAGGCAAAACTATGCTCAAAGGCTTACCAAGAATTGAGGCGAAACCTTTTGTAAATAAATTAAAATGTATTAAAGCTCAAAGCTATCATGCAAAGCTTCAATAACTAGGAAATGTAAATTTATGCGTTAAGGCTCATTGAGAAATTAACCAATAATCTGTGAAAGTTAAATGGGATGAAATACCTATACCATGAATCCAAATATTTCAAAGCTCAAAGCTCTTAGGCATGGTTTCAATAAATAGTTAATATAAATTCATGGTCAAAAGGCAATGAAAGAGGGGTGAAATTTAGATACAATCGGTTGCATTGGAGACTGAAATCTATTAAAGCTCAAAGCTATTAGGCAAAAGTTGTCATTAAAAGTTCAATGATAGAGTAAGTACTTATAACCAAGTATATTATAAATCAAGCTACAGTAAAGCTTGGAGCCCTTAATACATAAATAGTACAATAGGTGAGAAAGAAAGGTATAGCAAAGTAAATACCATAAAGCCTTTTTAGAACTTAAGTTACATTAAAGCTCAGAGCCCTTGATACAAAAATAGTACAATAAGTTAGTAAGAAAGGTATAACAAGGTAAAGACCATAAAGTTTTTTAGAACTAACGTTACATTAAAGCATAGAGCCTAACGCACAAATAATATAGTAATACGAGAAGAATGAAAGAGGGTATTGCTATTTCCACCAATAACGTATACTGCAGTAGGTTACACTCAAAATAACATATCTACGCTACAAACAACAAATTAAAATGCCAGCTAGATCGAATGATCGAAGTGAAAACCAAAAATTAAAATTACCTACTCTCTCGAGTCATGTAACAATATTATGTAAAATAATACTAAAATAGTATGAGTCTATACTCAGGATTTGTTTTACTAGTACTACCTCTTGATAATACTCTGGTTCTATGAAAATTTAATATAGGGTTAATGTTATCTTGAAAAGAGAGAAGCAAAAGCAAAGATTAATATAAAGCACGGGTTTTGCAATCATATGCGGTTAATAAAAATATTCAGTGAAAATTACCAAAAAGCAACAAGTTAATATTCAAGAAAAAAATACTCATCTTTAAAAACTTCGATGTAGGGGTGCATTACATTCCACGGTGGGTCCCTCCTGTAGAAATCCCTTGTCCACCCCACACGGCAAGCGAACTGGAATTCCACCAAAACCTCAGGTAGGAGCAGGACAGTGGCTATAACACTAATGGCTTCTGGGATTGGCTTCAAGCAGCAGCCCCGGAACGACCATACAAACACTAACTCGTCTCTGACAAATTTGGGATCGTAAATAGCAAATGCAGTCAGCACATCATGGCATTCTTATTAACGTGGAGATTTCAACTTTATATTGAACTTGAGGATGAAATTTAGAATGAAAATTAAATTAGTCAATCTCACATTTTAAATGTAAGCAACGTGCAGATTGAACGTGGAGTTATAAAATTTGTGAACTTGAATTGAAATGAACCAGAATAAAAATGAAACCTGAAACAAAATGGATGCCGTTAGCGTGCCATGGTCAAAGTACATCTTTTGTTTTATGAAATACCTGGTGTTCGGTTTCCTTCAGCCCTTGAAGGTGAAATTAATCGCCATTGGACACTCGAAGAGTAGTATACTGATATAAACTTTTAATCCAGGACCTCCTGTGGCATAAAATGCCTCTTCACTTAGAATCAGTACACACTTTCACTCAGCATCGCCTTTCTGGGCTGGCTCCAGGTGGGAAAAAGGAGCGAGTTGACCTTCCGCTATCACTTTTATTAAAATGACCTTGCAAAAAAGGGGGGATTGCCTCCAATACCAAACCGAAACACAAATCACATGATCTCCGATTAAACTATGACGGGGGAAGCAGAATGAAGAAAATTCATACTTTAACCGGAAAATCACAAAGTTAACCCCATTTTCACGATCATTCTGAAAACATAAACGTGCGAAATCAAACCTATTAACCTACTAAATAAAACAAGGTGAATATTGATCGAAAAATTCCAGCTGTTCACGACGAGGACGGCTACCAATCATGCATGCATGTATATCCAGTTGCCTACAAGTCATCTCCAAAGTCCGTTTTTTTCAATGGGCGTCCATCCACGTGAACAATCAGGGGTGTAAAAGGGAATTCAATCAGGCTGTTTCGATTTTAAATTTTTAAATTTCAAAAATGACCAAAGATTTGTGAAACTGACACAATTAGTTGTAACAGCCACGAATTGGTTGTTACACTCTTTCCCTTAAATATGACCATACTATACTATTTTCTAAAGCAATTCCCACATAACAATTTCACGTTCTTAGTAGATGCATAAAACATACTTTGTAGAAAAAGTTTGTACTAGGGATATGCGTTATTACCATTCAGAATGTGCAAAGTAGATTCCGAGTATATACTACATTACAGTACCTACTTAAACGTTCTATTTATGTACTTAGCATGTACTATAGCACATCTTTTAGGAACATGTCTAGAACATACTTTTAAGGATATTATACGAATATTTCAATGTGCTGTAATGATACATTCTCAGTATATACCAATCTTATACTATAACTAGCGTGTACCCGGCATGCGTTGCAATGCCCAGCATTCGCCCCGGTATACCTACCGGTATACGCCCTGGTATACGTCTTGCTATGGTCGGTTTCTCTGAGATGCCATAATAAGGCGAGTTCACCATCACGATCACGTCAAGTAATACTTTACAGATTTATAGCTACAAACCCGAACAAACCCAGACAAACCAGAATTATTCTATATATTAGTACCCGGCATGCGTTGTTACAATGCCACTTTTTTAATGCTGAAACCTTCCTCGGCCTGCACACAACAACTCACCAAGGTTTCATCGCAATCGATGAATGGTATAGGAACGTATACGGGACATACAGCCAGACAGACAAACATTCATTTTTATATATATACACGACACTGTTCGGGTGTGTGTCATTTTTTCTACAACCTAAGATCGTTGTACACTAGTGACAATATTATTATACCGAATCCTTTGGGCACGGCACTGTTTGGGTATGTGTCAATTTATCCGCAATCCATGATGTATTTCAGACAATAATATTGTGCCGAACTCTTCGGGCACGGCACTGTTCGGGTATCTGTAGTTTTTCACATTAGTATAGTTTTTTCATAACCCAAGATCGTCTTATCAAATATGTATAATTTTTTCACAAATCCATTTCGTTTTTCTGGTGTTCATGATTGTCGCTTATGAAAACGAAATTAAAGAAATTTTCTGTACCTAAATAACGAAATTTTATACCTGAGCTATCAAATTTTGACAGGTATGTGTCAAATTTTTTTCCATTTTTTTTATTGTCGAGTATCGTAGCTGCAAGAATGCGATATGAAAAGTAAGAAAAAAAAGTTATACTTCAACTGTCAAATTTTGACAGGTAGGTGTCAAATTTTTTAAAATTTTTTTCTTCTAGATCATAGCCGCAAGAATCCGATATCAAGAATAAAAAAAAAACAATTTATACTTGAGCTGTCAAATTTTGACAGGTGGGTGTCAAATTTTTTTCATTTTTTTCTTGTCGACTATCGTAGTTGCAAGAATGCGATATCAAAAGTAAGGAAAAAAAATTATATTTGACCTGTCAAATTTTGACAGGTAAGTGTCAAATTTTTTTCATTTTTTCCTTTCCTAGATCATAGCTGCAAGATTGCGAGGTTAAAAATTTAAATAATAAGACTTTAAATCACTGCTGTCATATTTTGACAGGTCTAATATGTCAAATTTTTTTACATTTCTTTTTTGTCAAAGATCGTAGCTGCAAGAATCCGATATCAAAAATATGAAAAAAAAACAATTTATACTTGATCTGTCAAATTTTGACAGGTAAGTGTCAATTTTTTTTTTCATTTTTTTCTTGTCCGGGATGGTAGCTACAATATTGTCAAATAAAATATTTCAATTAAAAGAAGTTGAAATCAGTCCTGTCAAATTTTGACAGCTGTCAATGTAAAATTTGTAACGGTCATTTTTTCACCCAGGTTAGTACTTAAATTAATCCGAAATCAAAAATTTGTTATCTCTTCAAATAAGAAAGTTACACGTGATTTTATGTGACAGCTGTCAAATTTTGACAGATTGACATATCGTTGGCTTAGTGATAATACCACGTATCATCAAATTTGGGGAAATCGGTATTTTTACGGATTTTTGTTGGTGATCGTGCTTGGCAACAATGTGCAAAAGCACTTGACGCTCGGACCAATAGAAATAATTAATTTCAATGTCAACGTAATAGCACGCATCAACTTATAAATGTAATACCAAGTATCATCATATTTTATAGGTTAAAAGCATTAAATTTGTGTTGTGAACGGAACGCGTGCATGAGGTGCAGTAATTTCTGCAATTTTTGCAATTTAAACTAAATCTGAAAGAAAAGGTAAGTTAAATTAGAGATAGGATTATTTGTTTTCTAAAATAGAATATATTTTGAAATAGTTGCTTAGCATAATTTTAATTAAATAACGCCATACATAAATGCAGAAGATGATACGTGTTATTAATGTATGATACATGTTATTACGGTTTGTTATTACGAGTTATTAAATGAATCTATTAACGAACTGAAATGCATGGCGTTATTACGTGCTATTATTATAAGAAGTGTCTTAATGGTAGCACAGACAGTAAATGACATTTTTTTTTCAGAAAATGAATATCTTTCCAATGTCAAAGCTTTCTGGTAGCAAGCGAAGCATAAACATGTTAGAAATGGCTTTAAATCATCCAGTAATTATTTCCGAGAATTTATCTAATCTTGAAGATATAAATAATGTAAACAATGATATCTACATAAAAACCCAAATAAAGGAAGGCAACACTAAAATATCTGACACTACAATATCCCCCAATCAAATTTGCATTAATACTAATGAGTCTCAAACCATGGTAATTACAAATTGTGAAAACGATAATGTATTAGAAGATGTAACAAATATTACAGGGCCTAAAATAAACGCTAGCTTCGACCAAAATATTTGTGAAATTGTCGAAGACTTTGAAGCAAATAAATCCGATACTGAAGACAATCCTGCTGATTCAGATTATGAAGAATCAGAGATAACTAATATAGAAATATCAGCCTCCGAAGATGAGCAGAATAAGGATAATCCAATAGTTCCTGACGAAAGAAAGAGAAACAGAAAACCAGAGCGGACCGAATGGGACAGAGAAAAAACAAGATTAAAAAGAATGAAAGGAGAAGAGTACTTAGGATACACAAGAACAAAGGAAGGCAAGGTATTCCACAATAAAATAAGGCCGCCAAAGAGTATGGGGCCTTCTTGTACTTCAACGAAATGCATTAAATATAAAACTAGGTTCTGCAACACTATAAATTTGGAGACAAGAAAGTCAATTTTTAGCGAATTTTGGAAACAATTAGAATGGGATCAAAAAAAAATCTACATTACAAGTTTAATAAAGAAAAAAAACACTGCTAGAAAATTTGTACAAGGAGACTCCAGAAGGTCTTTTACTTATGAATATTTTTTAAGGGTTGACAATGAAGTCTTACAGGTGTGCAAAAAAATGTTCTTATCAACGTTGGGTGTAAAAGAATGGATGGTTTCACACTGGTGTTCAGAAAATATTCATGGTATGCACAGCCCTCGAACCATGGTCAATGCTACTCGGAAACTCGAACGGCCCCAACAAAGATTTATTCAAAGTGCCGAGGAACAAAAACTATTCCTAAGGTCATTTTTTGATAACTTACCAAAAATGCGGTCGCATTACTGTAGAAAGGACAGTGAAAAATTCTATCTAGAAGGAGATTTTGTTTCAAAGATGGACGTTTTTAGGCTCTACAAAAAACACTGCGAAGAAAACAACCAACAAGCTTTGAGTATTTTCACATTTTGGGAAATTTTTGAGGAAAAGAACTTGTCTTTATTTACTCCGAAAAAAGACCAGTGTAATATTTGCGTGGCTTATAGCGCTGGAAATGTTAATGATGAAGATTATAGAAAACATATTAAGATAAAAGACAAAGCTAGGTTAGAGAAAAGTGACGATAAGAAAAAGGCGGAGAATGGCGAACAATATGTTTTTGTTATGGATGTTCAAGCAGTTATGCTATGCCCAGTTAATAATGCAAATAAGTTTTACTTCAAAACAAAACTAAAGTTGCATAATTTTACAATTTTTAACTTGGCCAGTCACCAATGTACAAACTACTGGTGGAACGAATCCGAAGCAGATCTTGTGGCATCCGTTTTTACCACAATTATAATAAGCCATTTAGAAAAATATTGTGTTGAAGATAAACCCATTATTTTGTGGAGCGACGGCTGTCCATATCAAAATCGCAATGCCATTCTGGCGAATGCTCTTTGTAACTATGCTGTAAAATATCAAAAACATGTGATTCAAAAATACTTAGAACCGGGTCATACTCAAATGGAGTGTGACTCGGTTCACAGTGTCATTGAACGAAAGCTAAAAAATAGAGACATTTGCTTACCATATGATTACGTAAACATTACAAAGAGTGCAAGACTTAAACCTCTTCCCTATGACGTGGAATACCTTGAAAATGCGTTTTTTAAAAATTATGATAATCCTGATTTGATGAGATACAAGAGCATTCGGCCTGGTCGTGGAACAAGAGATCCAACAGTTACTGATCTTCGAGTAATAAATTATGATATAGATGGCAAAATAAAGTATAAACTTGACTTTTCTGATGATTTAAAAGATTTACCCCAAAGATACAAGGAAGTTAGTGTTAATGTATTACCCGAAAGATTATACCAGAGAAGAATTAAAATATCAAAATTAAAGTTTGATCATCTTCAAGATATTAAAACTACTTTACCGAAAGAATTTCACCACTTTTATGACAGTTTACCTTACGAGTGACTTTTTTTGTGTTGTTTTCAATATTTTAGTGACTTCTAGTCCAATGTAATTATATTTTGTTTGTTTCTAAACTTACTATTTGTGTTTAAGTTTTAGCCAGGTTTTATTTCACATAGCCATTTTTTTGTGTTGAAGCTTTGATTTCTTGTTTGAATATTCTTATCTATAAGCGCAATATATTAAAAGATTTAATTTTTCGTTTTTTTTTTTAATTTTTTATTTTATGACCAAATGTTTATTTTGGCAATATTAAAAAAATATGTTGTTATTATAATTATAATAAAATATTATAAAAATAACACGTAACATCGTGTTTTTTTTTTGCAATAACACGTATCAAATCTAACAGTGCCAAATCATTTTTTTTACACCGACGGGCCTAAGACCTTGAATATGTACCTAAAAATCTTTGCTATTTGACAAAAAAAACATTATTATACCCAAGGCCCTTTTTTATAGACGTTTTTCTTGTCTCCTGAAAACCTGGAAATATGTTAATACGTGGTATTGCCACTAAGCCATCGATATACTTTTTTTTTCATGTTATAAACTTTTTTTGCATTTCTTTTTTGTCCACGATCGTAGCTGCAAGAATCCGATATCAAAAATATGAAAAAAAAACAATTTATACTTGATCTGTCAAATTTTGACAGGTAAGTGTCAAATTTTTTTTCATTTTTTTCTTGTCTGGGATAGTAGCTACAATATTGCCAAATGAAATATTTCAATTTAAAGAAGTTGAAATCACTCCTGTCAAATTTTGACAGCTGTCAATGTCAAAATGCCACTTTTTTTATTCTATAATGTTCCTCGGCCTGCACACAACAACTCACCAAATTTTTATCGTAATCGGATAAATGGTATAGGAACGCATACGGGACATACACACACACACAGACAGACAAACATTCATTTTTATATATATAGATATAGTAAAGTACCTCCTAAGTAGTTTCTCAGCATATTCCAATAACATGCGCGGTATGTTCTCAGTATATTATGATCTCATACTATATACTACAGTTTATGTAATTAAAAGAAAGCACTCATATTAAACTCTTTATTTTTAAATAATGTATGAATAGTATATACGTACAAACTTTTTTTATTAATTTTTTTCCTTAACTTTATTTGTCAACCTCTCTTTGGCCTTTACCAACCAATACTTTATTATCTCAATGATTTCAGCTTCTATTTGGCCACTTCATATTGTATTTTCACTAAAAAATGAAATGTCCTGCATAAGCATAAGACGGCCGTCAGTCAAGGATCATTACTACTGCAAGTAATAGTACAAAAGTATTACGCTCGTAGGTTCGAAAAACAAGAGTATAGCTAGAAAATAATAAGGCCACATTATCAGATATCACCGGTCTAAGATGCAAATGGCCTAACTCCACTTTATGTCTAAATTGACATTTTGTATTGGTTGTGTTCGCGAAAATTAACCACACCGACTGGAAAACGCTTTACGACCAGAACATCAACCTTCGCGCCAAAAACAGTAAGTCGAAACTGGCCTATCTTCGGTCCATTCTATGAAATTGGCCTAACTCCCAATAATTGCGTGCAAGTAATGTGTGATAATAGACTGTCGCTTGTTTCAAGTAAGTAGTTTTTCGTGTCTCCTGAACAATTTGCCTTTTGCGAGTTAGGCCATTTGCATCTTAGGCCGACGATATTATCCTTTATAAAATTTTTAGTGTACACGGTCCAATCGATTTTTCTCCTATTCTTTCCAATTCACAAATCTAAAAAATATACTTTTTCACAATGATGTTGATTTTAAAAAATAATGGTATAAATAGATAAAACAGTTGTACGATTAAATATGTGCAATTATTTATCTTGGATTGTCTTTATTCTTTTTTGTAACTCTCCCATTATTTAATGAAAGAGAAAACCTAATTCTTGGGTATGCATGTAGCAGCTGTACGAAATTTTATAATGAACATAGCAGAGTTGAATGTTTTGAACGAACTGGATAATGAAGAAAATATTGTGCTAAAAAATATCAATCAAAGATATGATGTGCATCAATATGGAAATGCCTGTGATATAATGAAAAACAAAGAAAATATACTCAAGCTCACCTTAATATACGTAGTGCGCAAAAAAAATTTGACTCGTTTTTAGCCTTTTTAGAAACTTTTAAGATCACCGATGTGGATTTAATAATATTTGGTGAGACCCGAATTATTCGAAACGTAGGAAACTTTACAATTCCTGGTTTAAAACTTGTTTTAATAACAGTATGAATAACCAGAATGATGGCGTTCTCATCTTCTGTCATCTGTTAGGGATTATATTAACTTCAGTAATAACCATGTAGTTTTACCATTAAGCCATGTAACAATTAGCAACATTGCATTTAAGTTGAACTCTGTAGAATTCCTAATAATGCCTTGTTATAGATCACCTTCTGTCGGTGATAACTTGTTTTTGAGTGATTTGGAGTCTCACTTAAGTAATTTGGGTGATGAAGGTATGGTGGGAGTTTTTATTGGGGACATAAACTTTGATATACTTGATAGGGGCTCAACTAATGAATATCTATCGATGCTGTCTTATTTAGGTTTTAAGTCGTATATAAACTCACACACTAGAGTGACCCTCGATAGTAGCACATGCTTGGATCATGTTTTCATAAGAAAACGGGGGGAAATGAGGGATTTCTTGTTTAATGCATTCGTTATAGATACAGATATCACTGATCATTTTCCTATTTGTTTAGATATTGGCTTTGATAAAAATAATAACTCTAATACGACTGTTGAAAAAAACAATACAATAAAATTTAATAAGGATAGGTTTGGAAATATGATCTCTGCTGTGCAATGGGATGATGTTATTGGGCAAAATGACCCTGAGTTGGTGTGTAAAAGGTTTACTGATATTTTTCTGAGCATAATTAATGAATGTAGTACTGTCAGATCAGTATCATTTAAAAATTACAAAAAAATTAAACCCTGGATTACTAACGGCATAATAAAATCAATTAAACACAGTGATAAACTTAGCTATTAAAAATAAAAACAATGTTGCTAAACTTCAGGAGTATCGAAATTATAGAAACCAACTGAATAAACTAATTCTAAATACTAAACATAATTACTACTCCAATCAGATTAATGAAAACAAAAATAACCTAAAAAAAATCTATCAAATTGTTGCAGAAGCTTCAAATGAAAACAACACTAAAACATCCAGTAACTTAAATATTTTAGACAATAATAAAAAGCAATTTGAAAATGATACTGAAATGGCGAATTACTGTAATGGTTATTATATAAACGTAGGTCCTGACATGGCATCAAAAATTAAGGAACCAATCTTACCACTTAATATAACTTATCCCAATTTAATAAATTCTATGGCATTAGATCCGGTCACTAGAAATGAGGTCATTGGACACATAAACACCCTGAAAAATAATGCCGCTCCTGGCATGGACCATGTATCACCATCCTTGGTTAAGGAGTATCACGAATATGTATTGGATCCGTTAGTCCATATTATCAATCTTATTTTATGAAGTGAAAACTTCTTTAGGCGCGTTTAGCACTTTTGAGGGCACTGAATTAAACTGAGCCGTCACGCGTTACACTCGGCTGTGTTACGCTCGAATTCGACTCCTATATTCAATTCGAACTGACCCGAATGAACGTTATATAAAAGAGCATGCCGCATCAGTCGCATTCAGTATCAACGTGGAAACAGTGTGCGTTGTTTGTGTGTTTAAGATCACAAGGGTTGTTCAATTTTGGGAAATATCTTTTTTCGTATGCAGTAAAATTATCCCGTATTCCAAGTTTATGTTATTTTTATGATTGCTTACGAACCTAACCTAAAAGAAACAAAATTGAAAAGCAAAATGTTAGGTCTGAGTTCCCCGACAATTATTACAACCACCGCATGCCATTTATATTACTTTGCAACGAAAAACTATAATTATCACGAACATACCTTACTTCACCCTATATTCGACGTAAGATGTGATGAAAGTTCATTAAAAAAAATCAATACTGCATAATTGTCTCATACTAATTAACGTCTTGTTATATATGGTATTATACGGTTATATACGAAGTAAACCCGAACAAACCAGGCCAAACCCAAAGTAACCCGGCCAAACCCGAACAAACCCGAACAAACCCGAACAATTGTATTTGATATTATTAATTTCACCTTGTTTTCACTTCTGTCGTGTGGTCTTAAGCACACACAATTTTTTTTAACTGGTAAAGTTCCATCAATGTTTAAAGTATCAGTGGTCACTCCGATATTTAAAAAGGGCTCTAAGTCTGATATCACAAACTACAGGCCGATCAGTCTAACCTCTACATTTAAAAATTTTTTTGAAGAGTTCCTAAGATGTAGATTATTTAATTATTTAACTTCACTTAATATACTGAGTAATAATCAGTACGGTTTCTTGAAAGATACCAGCACTAGCGATGCCATGTTTGAACTTATAGATAACATAAAACGTAGTCTAGATAGTGGAGAGAGAGGAATTGCGGTCTTCCTAGATTTAGCGAAGGCTTTTGACACCGTTCCCCATGGGATACTCATCAACATTCTTGAGCAGTACGGTATTCGTGGTATGGTACTCGAAGTCTTTAAAGATTATTTAACTAATCGAAAACAAGTCGTAAAAATAAGAAAGGTTTACAGTGATCCACTAGAGGTAAGAATGGGTATCCCACAGGGTACGGTTCTGGGACACCTCCTCTTTATTACATATATAAATTCATTATTAGGTCTTAAAATAGATGGCGTGACTGTGTCATATGCTGATGACACGGTTCTATTTTTTAGGGGTGGCACTTGGGAATGTCTTAAGAATAAGGTAATCGAAGGGTTAGATAAAGTAAAATGTTGGCTAGATCAAAACAAGTTAACCTTAAACACCGAAAAAACATACTACATTGCATTTACAATGACTGAAATAAACAGACCAACTTTTAATTGTATTACATTGACCGATCCTAATCTTATTATAAGGGAAACAGACACGATCAGGTATCTTGGAATTACAATAGATAAGCATTTAAAATGGACTCATCATATACAAAACTTAACAAACAAAATAAGAAGCCTAATTTATAAATTTTACTTAATACGCAGGATACTTCCTAAAAAATTACTAATTCAAATATATAAATCATTAGTGGAATCAATTGTAAGATATGGTATTATAGTATGGGGAGGACTCTATGAAATTGCGTTAAAACCACTGAATATAGCACAAAACTTTATTTTGAGAACTATTTTTTTTAAAGATAAACTTTATTCAAGTAACCTACTTTACGATGAGAATGTTTTGAATGTCCGATGCTTATATTATCTTAGCAATTGTATCTACTGTTTTAAATGTAAAAATAAAACATTTGTAAATCATTGTTATCAAACTAGACATAAAACAAGCGAAGTAATGGTTGTTCCCTTTAGAAAATATGATGCAGCTCAAAGGTTTGCATCGATTATAGCGCCAAAAATTTATAATGTATTACCTCAGGACTTACGAACCATAACAAATTACAAATCTTTTACCCGCAAATGTAAAGACTTTGTATTCAAAAATAGGGTATAATATATTGAAGTTCTTTTGTAGATCTCTCGAATTATGCTTGCTGTACTATTTCCCTTTGGATGTGATATTGATAGGAATATGGATTATAGTATAGTTTAAAATAATAAATATAATCACGTTCAATTGTTGCACATACAGGTGTTGATCACCTAGGTGCACACTACAAGTACAATAGTAAATAGTAAATTACTTAGATATTGCTGTAATATGTAGTTTTTGTAAATTGAATAAATAAATAAATAAATAAATAAATAAATAAATAAATAAATAAATATTACAATGACATGGAGGGAACATGTTTCAGTTACTACGGTTATATTACTATAGCATATTACTTTAGTAATGTTAAAGAAATCTGACTTATTACACCTGCGCCATATTAGTTAATATTGGTACCTCATTATTATCAAATAATGAGGTACCAATAAGTCAAAATAGCAACAAAATAACTAAAAAAATAATTCTACTGAACGGTTTAATTTCTATGCGTCTTACTTATAGTGTAATAAAATAAGGATAGAAGATTAAAGCGATCGTTTTTAAATTAATTCAGTTAATTGCTGTTTTAACAGATAAAAACAAAAATGTGTGAAAATTTACTATTGTTTATAGATTACTTATCTGAATTTGAAATGCGTGAATTTCTACTTGTGCTATTTATTTAATAATAGTTATTTTTGTATTAAGTGCACAAAATAGGTGTTTTTTTAATGGTACCTGAGATTGTAAATTTTTACCGAGACCGTTAGGTCGAGGTTAAAAATTCAATTAAATGTGCCATAAAAACACTTTTCCGCGCGAAATAAAAACAACATTTTTTCTACAACTGTTTGTTGTTAACTATTTTTTATCGTGTTTAGAAAAAAAATCTAAAATCATAATTCATTCAAGGTATTATTTCTTACACCTGTTCCTGGAAACCTAAAATTGTTTAAATTTTATTGATTGTCAAATCTATCATTTTTCGTGTCAAAAGTTTATAGTTGTTTGCTCAAGTTTGATACCATTTAAATGTCTGAAAGTGAGACGCCTCACGAAATTACGGATGCGGAAGAAAAAATATTGATCTGCAGCGGTTTACTAAATTGGTTCCATTTTTAAAGAGCAAATCCATTGGATATAGGGGAAAGAAGTCTAAAGTATTAACAAAGAAGGATGTAGCAAGATGTATAAAGGAATCCAATGATGAAATACATTTACTTATTAAGGTATACAACATTTACAAGCAAATATTTAAGTAATTTAAATACTCATTTAACTATTTTATTGTAGGTTGTTTTAATCTTCGGGATAAGAGGCGCTTGCCGTCACAAAGAATTAACCAAGATGACCATTGATAAAATTGAAGATGTTGGAACTATATTAATTGTAAAAATACCAGATACAATACACCTGCGCCATATTAGTTAATATTGGTACCTCATTATTATCAAATAATGAGGTACCAATAAGTCAAAATAGCAACAAAATAACTAAAAAAATAATTCTACTGAACGGTTTAATTTCTATGCGTCTTACTTATAGTGTAATAAAATAAGGATAGAAGATTAAAGCGATCGTTTTTAAATTAATTCAGTTAATTGCTGTTTTAACAGATAAAAACAAAAATGTGTGAAAATTTACTATTGTTTATAGATTACTTATCTGAATTTGAAATGCGTGAATTTCTACTTGTGCTATTTATTTAATAATAGTTATTTTTGTATTAAGTGCACAAAATAGGTGTTTTTTTAATGGTACCTGAGATTGTAAATTTTTACCGAGACCGTTAGGTCGAGGTTAAAAATTCAATTAAATGTGCCATAAAAACACTTTTCCGCGCGAAATAAAAACAACATTTTTTCTACAACTGTTTGTTGTTAACTATTTTTTATCGTGTTTAGAAAAAAAATCTAAAATCATAATTCATTCAAGGTATTATTTCTTACACCTGTTCCTGGAAACCTAAAATTGTTTAAATTTTATTGATTGTCAAATCTATCATTTTTCGTGTCAAAAGTTTATAGTTGTTTGCTCAAGTTTGATACCAAATGTCTGAAAGTGAGACGCCTCACGAAATTACGGATGCGGAAGAAAAAATATTGATCTGCAGCGGTTTACTAAATTGGTTCCATTTTTAAAGAGCAAATCCATTGGATATAGGGGAAAGAAGTCTAAAGTATTAACAAAGAAGGATGTAGCAAGATGTATAAAGGAATCCAATGATGAAATACATTTACTTATTAAGGTATACAACATTTACAAGCAAATATTTAAGTAATTTAAATACTCATTTAACTATTTTATTGTAGGTTGTTTTAATCTTCGGGATAAGAGGCGCTTGCCGTCACAAAGAATTAACCAAGATGACCATTGATAAAATTGAAGATGTTGGAACTATATTAATTGTAAAAATACCAGATACAAAAACCTACTGTGAACGAACCTTTGCTATATCCAATTTGGAATATATCGATATCTACAGAAGGTATAAATCTCTGCGACCGTCCTACACTTCAAGTAACCGATTATTTCTAAAATATGCTAAACGGCAAAGAAATGTTCAAAAGTTATACAGGCCACTGTTTCAGAAGAAGTTCTGCGACGCTACTAGCTAATGCAGGGGGCGACCTGATTTTTATCAAACGTCACGGAGGTTGAAAATCTAGTTCATTGGCGGAGGGTTACATAGAGGATAGTTTGGTGAACAAAGTTGAGATTACCAATAAAATCTCAGAAAGTTCATCTGCAGTAAATGTATCGCACAAAATATCTAATAGTTCTTGCGTTTCCGACCAACAATGTGTAACATCGCCTACTGGAATTAATATAGGGAACAATTGCTCTAATTTCACCGTTAATTACTATTCTAATAAAGATTGTTAATTTAATTCACTTTAATAATAAATTTTTTTATAAAAAATGTTTTGGAAATTAATTTTTGCATTTTTATACGAAAACATCAATCAGTTGAGCTTGCCGTGAAAAAATGACATTTTTTTACGGTGAAAGAAAGCGACGTTTTGTGCATCCATAGTAACCAAAAAAAAAGTCATCTTTTTCAAAATAACTTAAACTAAATTTGTACAGGGTGTCCCAAATTCGATTCTTGTCATAGGGATCTAGGAAACTGTAAGATATATACACCATTGGTCAAATTATCGCAAAGTTGCAGACTTTTGTGCTAAATAATATCGTTAAAAAAAAATCTGAGCTTTCATTTATAGTTTTTGAAATTTTTTAAAAAAACTAAATTTTTGAGTTTTTGTTTTTTAAATTGCCAGCAAAACAAATACAACACTATTAAGGCAACTTTTTTCGCTGCATATTATGATGTTTTTAGAATTTCGGTACAACGTTTTGATTTTGTGAAAGTTCTATCAACTTTAATTTTTTGACTGCGGACCTGCATTTTTGAAAATCTCTTTAAGCCCTGAATTCAACCATGTATAACACTTAATAATTATATTAAAAGGTTTTGTTGTCACTAATACATCATCAGGAATGTGATAATTATTTATTTATAAAAATAAAGTTGATAGTGTTTCCCAAAAAATAAACGTTGCAGCGAAAAAAGTTGCCTTAGTAATGTTGTGTTTCTTTTTCTGTAATGGATCAAATAAATCGAGCAATTTAAAAAAACAAAAACTATAAAAAATTAATTTTTTTTTAAAATCACCAAAACATATCCCGTAATTTTTTGTACCCTTCAGGTATCTCAAAAATATTTTACAATGTTTCCAATGAGTTTCTGTATGACAATTCTTAAATTGACTTAAATAACTTACCGCATAAGAAATATCGGGCCTTGTTAGAACCGACAAGTACATCAGACCTCCTAAAAGTTGTTGATAAGGAAACTTTTTCTCACATTCTAGATCCTCACCTCTATCCAAGCTCAAACCAGCTTCCATAGGATTACAGCCTTACAATCCAACATCTTCAATCTTTGCAAAAGCTGGTCAATATAATTACTCTGATCAAGTGAAATAGTATTGTTTTCCCTATTAAATTTTACATTCATGCCTAAACAATTTTCTACCTCCCCTAAGTCCTTAATTTTAAACATCTCTCCTAACCTCACTTTTAAACAATCTGTTTCCTTATCATCATTACTAATAATAAAAAAATCATCAACATAGATACAGATTATAGTTGTAAGGTTATCTTTCATGTTAGTGTACAAACAAGGTTCATATTCAGATTTTTTATAACCAAATTTCTGCAACAAACTATCTACTTTCTCATACCGTGATCTGGAGGACTGTTTTAGCCCATAAATTGCTTTTCTGAGTTTTAAAATTTTATTTTTACTGTCAGAAAAATTTAACCCTTCTGGTACTTGCATAAACACATCTTCCTTCAGATCGCCATTGAGGAATGCAGTTGTTACATCTAAATGAGAAATATTCAATGACAGATTTTGAGACAAAGCAAATAATAATCTCAGTGTAGAGAAACGTACAACCTGTGAAAAAGTTTCATCAAAGTCAATACCGGCTTTCTGGGTAAAACCCTTCGCTACAAGCCGCGCACGATACCGCACATTACCCGCACTATCGATATTTCGCTTAAAGACTCACTTATTTTTCACCACCGTTTTGCCTGGAGAGTCATTCACCACCTCCCAAGCTTTATTGTCTACAAAAGATTGTAGTTCCTCCTGCATAGCTGCTAGCCACTTGTCCCCATCACCTTTAGACATAGCTTCCTCTACAGTAATTGAATCCATATTGTCGTCTGTACACAGGTAAGTAACATAGTCATCTGATTTCTTAGGCTTAGGTTCTCGTTCAGATATTCTTCCATTTTCAGGCGCATCCACCAAGACGTCAGGTATGTATTCATCTGAGGATTCATTATTACTCTGTTCGCCATTCTGAGAAGAATTACTAGAAACATCATGTGCTTCACAGGAATCTTCAATTAAAGTATCACCTCCCACTGAACTGATCTCTCTTGTATTTCACAAACAGGTAGGTTAGACTTATATATTGCTTCCTCTATCATCACATCTCTACTGACTATAATATTTTTCTTTATAGGATCATATAGTCGGCAATCCTTGATGTGATCGCTGAAACCAACTAGAATCATTTTCTTAGATTTTTTATCCCATTTCAGCCTCTTCTCTTTTGGAACTAGTGTCATAGCTTTGCTGCCGAAAATTGAGGGGCTCAAAGCTGAAGTGGACCAAGTCCAAAAAAACCAACATAGAGAAAACAATAAAAATTGTTTTTGACAGATAATTAATTTGAATGAAACTTATTTTTCGTTTTGTTTGTGGGATAGTTTTAATATATCCCTAACTTAAATATTTTTACTATATCTAGGGGTTTAGAAAATCTTTTTAGTACTCCTAGGATATTTTTAGGCAATCATGTTGGACTTTGTTTACTTTTCCAGTGAATGTTTTCCTAATTGTCTGAAAATTAACTACTACGATATAGTAATAATTTTTTTATTGGTCCAATAACTTAAAGAAAATACATGTCAGAATACTAATACACTAAGCAAACGGCTTTGTTAGTCATCGTTAACCATTTCATCATCCCCAATTTCAGTTGGTTGACTTGCAGCTCTGGTAGAACTGACAAGTGGTAAGTTTTAAAAAAAATTGTGATGTACAGAAGGAATGTAAGCAAGAAGATCAGCCATGTATTTTTTTTTGGCACTAGTTACAGGCCGTCTTGTAGTGTATAGGCATTCTTGTTCAATGTGTCTTAAAGATAACAAATGCCTTCCTACAGTACTGATTTTTTAAAAATCTATCGCACGAAAGGGCATAAGATCACTTAAAGTTTCTCTAAATTTTATTTTAAACTCCTCTCCTTTCTCAAATCTTAGCCATCGTATCTTTAGCCAACTAAAAGGAATATTATTAGTGTCTGTTTTTCTGTTAGTTATACTATCTTCTAATGCAGATGTACTTAAGAATTCATTTCGTTGCATCATGATGGTTTTAAAACAGGGAGTTTTCCCCTTTGCATTACCAATAATGTCATACCAATCTTCTGGCACATAAATATTTTGATGTTTCTTACTGGATGATTCCACTATTTCAAACTCAGAATCATTGGGCAAAAATGAGTGACCAGACACTAGAAATTTGAGATCAATCGTTTTTACGTTCATCTCAGGATCCTGAACAAGTTCTAATAAAGTCAGCGATAATTTGATGTTCCTGTTTTGCCCCGTGCAAGAATCAGAAAGAAGAACAATGCTTCTATGGGTAGAAGCGTTATCTTTGAGATATTTGCAAATACACGGAGCCACTTCTTAAGAACCTCTACCACCTTCCGTTTCATCCCAAACATGCATAAAACCTGTATCTAAATTAAATGAATGTATGCCAAAGTTGTATACCTACAAGTTTCTTTTATAATATGCAACTGAAGTGGAAAGCTTAGGAAAAGGGAGCGCCTTTTGAAGATCGAATGTGCCAACATAACATTGATCAGAAGATTTTTTCTGATCAGTTCTTAGGGCTTCCCTGGCCTGTTCAGCACGGGCCAAGTGAAGATTTTTTTGGGTTTGCAGTTCTTCTTACTTTTCCTCCTGAGTTTCAGCAAGCAACTTTAGCTGCAACTCATCGCACAAACGGCACGTGTCCTTACTTGGAATTTTAAAGTGGAGATTGAATTTTGTAGAAAATACTTTGTAGTAATATTTTTTCTTTACAGGTTGCTTCTTGGTTTCACAACATGTTTTAACATAAAGATCATACATTTTTCTTATGTTTAAATCCGGGTCAAGATATCGCCTTTTTTCATTATCTTTCCTACTGTAATGGCTTTGACAACGGGGAAAAGAGTTAATATGCGCAATAACGTCAGAGTAGTCTATTTTGTTAGTTGGCGCATTTTTACCTCAATTATCCATAACTGCAAAAACTTCATCTTTTGTTAAACATCGGTACAACCTACCCCAACTAATTTGCAACACACCAATGAAATACTTTTTGCATACATTTATATTGGAGTCATTTATCCGTATTGTGTATTCAAATGTTGACTTTTTTTCTTTCCCTAAACCATCCCTCGGGCGTTTTCGTTGAGGTTTTGACACATTTATTAAACCACGCAAAAAATATTTTGTTTACTGAAGTCTGCTAATTTCCAAAATGTTTCAAAAAATGCCAATAAACTTTCCTAGTTACATTTGGCTTTACATTTTTTGCCACATTCACAGTCAAAATGTGGATTAAACACTTTCGCTGGGATATTTTTACCAGTTTTTGTCACATATGATTTTCCACTATTTCTTAAAAAAAAATTTTTATTTTTAGTCCAGCTATTTTTATTTTTTGACCGTTTTTTACCCCGTTCTTGTTTTGGGTTTACAGACACTGGAATTTCTGAAACAGAAAAAGTTACAGAATTACCTGAATAAAAATAATAAAAGATGTCATCTTACCGTTTAGTTCCACTGTCTGCAAATGTGGAAAAGGTCGGTTCTGGCGAACCAAATGTATGAGAGGTAGATCTTCATCAGAGTCCGAGTCTAAAAATAACGGCAAACATTATTGACAAAATTAATGTTCATGTTGAAATAAGAAACCAAAACGTACGACGTACCTACATAACCTCCCTTATCCTTAAACTTAAAAAAAAGTATAACAGCTTACGTAATAAACAGAAAATTTTTAATTCAAAAGAGTTTTGTCTGTTTCCTTCTGCCAAACCCATCCCCAGACGCGTTTCGCCGTTATTACGGCTCATCAGTGAGGCTCAGTTTGGCAGAAGAAAACAGGGCTCAAAGACAAATCACTTGTCAGGATCGATTATCGACGAGAATTATAGAACCCGGTGCGACATCTTGCGTCCCAGTACGGTACCTTAGAAAAGGTCAGTCGTAAAGGGGTTATTCTGTAAAAACAGAAAATTTTGCAAGAGCGCTCTTAACGCAAGATGTCGCACCGGGTTCTATAATTCCCGTCGATAATCGATCCTGAGAAGTGATTTGTCTTTGAGCCCTGTTTCCTTCTGCCAAACTGAGCCTCACTGATGAGCCGTAATAACGGCCAAACGCGTCTGGGGATGGGTTTGGCAGAAGGAAACAGGCAAAACTCTTTTGAATTAATATCTGTGGTCCGGCACTTGTACCGGTTTTGAGAGCGCTCTTGCAAAATTTTCTGTTTTTACAGAATAACCCCTTTACGACTGACCTTTTCTACGGTACCGCACTGGGACGCAAGATGTCGCACCGGGTTCTATAATTCCCGTCGATAATAGAACATTTTTAGTAAACAACGTTAAACTTACGTATATTATCAAGAAACAACATTTTTATTATTATACTACACTATTCGTCGCAATAATACTGATTTAAAATGCGCGCAAAATGATTAAAACCGTTAAATGGACTTGGTTCATTCTTGCACTGAACATTTTAAAAATATATTCGCTGGAAAAACCATCTGGCGCCCTCTGTTGATAAAAATTAGAACTTAGGACTTGGTTCATTATAGCACTGAAAAGTATATGTAAAACGCTTCTGCTAGATGGGTCTAAGTCCAAAATTTCAAAATGTGGACTTGGTCCACTTCAGCTTTGAACCCCTCAATTCTTATTCCGCTAACATCAGGTTTTCTACGGTGCCATATTTTAAATGGAGTTTTTTCTAGGCTTGAAACACAAGAACGATTTCTTAAATAAACAGCAGTACCTACTGCTTCTGCCCAAAAAACTTTTCCATTTTTGCGTCATACAACAAACAACGAGCCTTCTCTATAATGGTTCGATTCATGCGTTCGCTCATACCATTTTGTTGAGGAGTATAAGCATTTGTTTATTGATGCAAAATTCCATTTTTCTTGTAGAATTCCTTGAACTGATTACTGTCAAACTCTGTTCGCTGGTCACTACGAAAAATTTTAATTTTCTTGCCTTGTTGGTTCTCTGTGTACGCTTTGAATTCCTTGAATTTTTCAAAAGCTACTCTCCAAAAAATAGACAATGACCATCCTTGAATAGTCATCTTCAAGTACCATGAAGTATTTCGAACCCCCGAGAGAAGTCCCTTCCATTGGACCACACAAAGCCCCATGGATAACCTCTAAAACAGCATTTGCTCTATTTCCTTTGTTATTAAAAGGCAGCCTGGACTGTTTGCCCTCGCAGCATTCTTCGCATAGGTCAAAATCAGATTTTAGTAAAGATCCTGTACACCTGAAACCATCCACAAGTCCATTTTTTATTTTATTTAAGTCCTTGAAGTTCAAATTTCCAAACTTTCTGTGCCAAATAACCCCAGAAAATGCCAAACCAGCAACGAGATCAACCCCAGGTTTCACAAAATTTAATTTGTACACATTGTTTTGCAAACTTGCTGTTGCAACTAACTGATCTTTGTGATTGTAAATATTACAACCCTTTTCATTGAAAATCACCTGATTCCCATTCATAATCAGCTGGCTGACAGACAATAAATTAGTCATTAGCCCTGGTACATAAAGAACATCAGATACCTTTATTTTATTCTTCCTATTTCCAACCAGAGTTTCAATTTGGATGTCACCTGCCAATTCTATGGACAATTGACAAAAAAAATTGTCGTTTGCCACTGTGATCTCCTTCAATGAAAAATTATTGTTTACATTCTCCAACCATTCCTTTCTAGATGTCAGATGAACACTACACCCGAAATCTATATACCAATCATTACTACTAAAATTTCCGGTTAGGAATACTCTACCAAAAGCCTTTTGTAAACTCTGATTTCCTTGTTTTTCTGTATTTTGCGGACACTTGTTCCTGAAATGGCCTTTCGTATTGCACTTAAAACATGTTACTTCATACTTGTTTTTGATTACAAATTTATGATTGCTGTCATTGTCAAAATTCTTTGTTGACCTTCCTTTGCTATGAGCACCAACCCTGCTGAACTTAGCCGCTAATGCAGCACCTTGGCATCTGTATTCTCTACAAGGTGCATGTCAAGCAATTTCGATTTGATTGAATCTGCTGTGACGTCAATACCGGCGTGTTCAATGGCAATTACCATCGGTTCAAATTTATCAGTTAAACCAGCAAGCATAAGACTGCCTATCAACTCTTGACTTAATTTAAAACGCTGTGTCTATGTACACGCTAACTTGTACGTAAATCTAAAAATCTAAATATTATATACACGCGAAACGTCATCAACTTAACGACGTCATTTTTTAGCGTGTACGAATTAAATATTTTCTTGGTGCACGTTGACAATAATTTTGAGGTAATGTATGCATATATCATTTGTTGACAGTTTAGTGTACAATTTTATACTTTATTGGTGTGTTTAGTGTTAATTTAATATGCAGTGTGGCCAAATATGTAATTCCTTTAATGAATTTATCAAAATATTACGAAAATATGAAAGAGACCGGAGGCAAAAAATTGTAATTAAGGGCAGCAGAACGATTGAAGCAGCTCAGAAGATGTTAAAGCGGGAAATAAATAAAGACCTTAAATATTACGAAGCACAATACGTTTGCATTCATGGCGGTACAGCAAGAACTCGTGGAAAGCATGCGTAAAACAAGGTTGGTATAAGTATATTATCATCTAAATTTATTAAATATCATAATTATTTGAAAGCCTTTAAAACAGGGTTAAAAATATGCACAATGTGAATATTTTAGAATATACAAAGAAAACACTATATTGTGTTAAATTCCACTATATTCAAAAAACAAACAAAAACATTTGTCGACTCGACATGTTTCGCTACACTGTAGCTTTATCAAGAGTGAATAATCGAACCTAGGTGTAAGTATATATACCTTAGATTGGGTTTTCCAACAATTCAAAACAAATTTAATAGGGGTGAGTTATTAAGATCTAATTGACAATTTAGGAGATTATTTGTATTTTTAAGTTTATTTATTTCTAGGGATTCCAGCAAATTAAGTTTATTACCCTTATTTTCTGTATGAAGAATTTGGAAGTTGTAATTAAAATTATGAGAATATTCTAGTAAATGATTTGCATAAAGGGAGTCTGTTTTTTCCAACGTAAAGCTAGAACTGTGTTCTCGAATTCTTTTTGAAAAGCTTCTACCAGATTGACCTATGTATGTTTTGGGGCAATCCTGACAAGTTAGTTTATAAACACCGCATTTATTGTCATTTTTTGTTTTAGTTTTATTATTTTTAATAAATTTCCCTGTTGAGTTATTGGTTTTGAAAGATACTGTAATATTATATTTTTTTTAAAAATTTGATATATTTTGGCTTGCTTTACCAATATACGTAATTGACTTATAAATTATTTTATCTTTGGTGAACGGATAGACACTATTTAACGTTTTTTTGTATCATTTTTTATTTAAAACCTTATCTATTATTTGACTTGTATAACCGTTATTAATTGCAATTTGTTTAATTATGTTTAATTCTTTTTGAAAATTAATTTTACTAAGTGGTACTGTGATGAGTGTGTGAATCATACTGTGAAAAGCTGCTAATTTATGTTGTATAGGATGATTAGACGTATTGTGTATTGTAGTGTCTGTGTGTGTAGGTTTATGGAAGATAGAAAAGGTGTGTTTATGATTTTCTCGTGTTATGTAAGGTCAAGAAAGTTAAGAAAATTGTTTGATTCCTTTTTTATTCCTATATCCCTATTCCTATTTTATATATAAAATATACAATAGAAAAAAGGAATCAAACAATTCTCTTAACTTTCTTGACCTTACTATAACACGAGAAAATCATAAACACACCTTTTCTATCTTCCATAAACCTACACACACAGACACTACAATACACAATACGTCTAATCATCCTATACAACATAAATTAGCAGCTTTTCACAGTATGATTCACAGACTCATCACAGTACCACTTGGTAAAATTAATTTTCAAAAAAAATTAGACATAATTAAACAAATTGCAATTGATAACGGTTATACAAGCCAAATAATAGATAAGATTTTAAATAAAAAATTATACAAAAAAACGTTAAATAGTTCAGCAAAGATAAAAGAATTTATAAGTCAATTACGTATATTGGTAAAGCAAGCCAAAATATATCAAATTAAAAAAAAAAATATAATATTACAGTATCATTCAAAACCAATAACTCAACAGGGAAATTTATTAAAAATAATAAAACTAAAACAAAAAATTACAATAAATGTGGTGTTTATAAACTAACTTGTCAGGATTGCCCCAAAACATACATAGGGCAATCTGGTAGAAGCTTTTCAAAAAGAATTCGAGAACACAGTTCTAGCTTTACGTTGGAAAAAACAGACTCCCTTTATACAAATCATTTACTAGAATAAAAGGGTAATAAACTTAATTTGCTGGAATCCCTAGAAATAAATAAACTTAAAAATACAAATAATCTCCTAAATTGTCAATTAGATCTTAATAACTCACCCCTATTAAATTTGTTTTGAATTGTTGGAAAACCCAATCTAAGGTATATATACTTACACCTAGGTTTGATTATTCACTCTTGATAAAGCTACAGTGTAGCGAAACATGTCGAGTCGACAAATATTTTTGTTTGTTTTTTGAATATAGTGGAATTTAACACAATATAGTGTTTTCTTTGTATATTAAAATGGAGTTCCACCAAGTAAAGGCAGAATCAATTCAATTAATATTTTAGAACTCACAAGATGAATTGTCCAGCTTTGATTAAGATTCGTGCTACAAAGGCAGGAGATTCTCTTCAAATTAAACAATTAATAGAAAAACATGAAAACCATGATATGTCAGGAGTAAGTCTATAATATGAACATAAATTTGTTGTATTATTTAAATTTGAATTGCTATTTTATAGGCCTCTTTCTTTTTTTTAGGTGGTATATGATCATTTAGTATCCAACCGAAAACTAAATATTAAAGATGCCCGTGGAAATAAAAAATTAATTCAGCAAAAAATATTGAATTAAATGGAAAGTAAAGATTTAGAACATGCGGTAAAGCAGATTAAAGTCATTCACAGTGAGTACTTTTAAAATAATATTAACAGGGTTTTTACTTAAAACTCTGAGGGCCCATATCTCAAAAAGAAATTCAATATATTACATAATATTCAATATATTACATAATTTGCAACAATTTACAGAATTATATATAGGTATAAAATGTTGTAATATGGTCCCGGATATTATAAATGCACCTAGGCAACTCAATGCCTGTATGTGCATAAAACTAAAAGTATATAAAACACAATAGACAATACTAAAAACTATAACTGAAAACTATGTGTAAAAATACAAATACAACACAATAAAACTCCCAAATATCTAACAAAATATGTTCTTAAAAGTTTGTAAATTTTCATAGAGGTATTCTCTGCATGCTATTTTAATTTTTTTTAGATTATTTAAAAGCCACATGCGTGGTGGTAACAAGTTGTACATTTTCGGCGCAAGATAAAAGATTGATCTTAATTTTTTTGTAGTGAAAGCAATGGGTGTTTCTAGGTTTTTATTAACATTAATTCTAGTTTGGTACGGATGTCTTATAAAGTTTTTAAATTTATTAGATTTATAGACATAAATGCAGATAGACAAGCAATACAGTGAACGCACATCAAGAATCTCTTTTGTATAGAGCAAGGCAGTAGAATAGCGTTTATTCTTTCTGAATATAATTTTTAAAATATAAATTTGTGCAATGTTTAAACCAGCCAATGCGTTTTGGTAAAGCCCACCCCATACCTAAGCAATGACTCGACAATTCCCTTATATACTAGGTTAGAAGTTGCTTATTTAAAAATTCTCTAATTGTATAAAATTTATGAATTAACTTTCTGATGTTTTTAGTTAATCTAAATACATGCTGATCCCATTTTAGGTGTTTGTCAATTACAATTCCCAGATATTTTTTGTGATCAACTTGTGGTAAAATGACTATCAAGGCTATCCATGGGTATATTGGTGTACTCTGGACGGTTTGCAGATGAAAGGGAAAAAGCTAGTTGGTCTTTGCGACGTTAAGTGATAATTTAAATGAGTCCAGCCAGTCTTTTATTCAGCTTATGCCCTCTTTTGCATCCTCCCTCACAGAGTCCCATGTTTTTCCCGAAAAAACAACAACAGTATCGTCAGCATATGAAATTTGTAACGAAGTTACTATATTTTCCGGGGTTTTTAATAATTTTACCGCTTTATTTTATATTTTTTTAAAGGTTAGTATGCGTGTCCGATATTACTTTCTTATTTTTCGTGCTATAACGTTCATTCTTGTACGTAAATAATTTATTTAATTTTTACTGTTTAAATCTATTAAGTTTTCCGTCGCGAAACATCGAGAAAATGGTTTTCACCATTTTCCGGCCACAGTCGTTAGTACTGCTGAGCGCGCCGCCAAGTCCAAGCGCGTACTGTACCCCCAGATGCTTCCGCGCGAGATCGAAGCGCGTACGGTACCACCGCGTCTATGACCGTGACGTAGTTTCGCCGTGTCAATTTATACGGGAAATCGACCCATTTTAAATCAGAACTCGTGTTCTCACCGTCTCGACCACTCGACATCGTAGAACCGCTCCCGATCCGACCGACGACCACCGAGGCTGACCGACCGACTTCCGACGGTAAGAAACTACCATCCGAACCGCCGTTTCCCCGCGCCGCTTCCATTTTCATAGACCGCTGCACGTTCTGGTTATAAGGTATGGTTCTCACTCTTACACACAGGTTTAGGTACTATTTTACACTTTCTCATACACACACCGGGCCGACCATATGTTTGCTTTGTTTCTTGCATATAGGATAGAGCTGCTCTCGGAATAAGTACCGAGTGGCTATGTCTTATTTTAAAACACGCGAGCCGTCATATTATTGTTGTCACATACATAAGCGATCGAACTGCTCTCGGAATAAGCACCGGGTGGTTCGGTCTCTCTTCAAACACATACAACACCACTAATCTACACACCTACACACACGCGACCGAACTACTCTCGGAATAAGCACCGGGTAGTTCTGTCTCACTCACTCATACGCACGCCGATCAATGTTTGTTCTCACCTATGACGCCCAGCTGCTCTCGGAATAAGGACCGGGTAGCTTGGTCTCATTCTTAGCCTTCAGCTATTTTTGTTGTCTCTGTCACATACGAAACCGGATTTCTGCAGGATCCTGTCTCGTTCTAACTAATAGTTAAAACGGGTAAATATCGGGTTTCTACACACACACACACCGTCTTTGTCTTACACACACCTTTTCCGTCTCTGTCACATACACATAGTACCTTCTCCGTCATACACCTTACTTTAATACCAGAACGCGCCCAGCCGCAGGTTAAGTTTTTTTAATATGTTATAATTAGCCGCGTATTCGCAGGGAAACGACGTCTTACCGATTCACCACCGATCATTGTTCGTATTACCGCTTAGTTAGGAACTTTTTCCGGCCGCCTCGGTTAAAGTTTTACATCCGCGCCCGTCTTCGCAAAAACACCGCACACCTGTCCGTAGATAGCACAAACAAACCGCGTTTTTAAGCACAGCCGCAAGTCCGCGTACCGCGTTACCTTTCCACTGACCGAATCTGATAAAGCTAACCGCAAACCTTACTTGCCGCCTGTTACCGACCGCGACCGTTTACCGCTACCGCTGAGACAACCGCCGCGTTTCTTGCGAATTTGATAACATGCGCATTATTCAAAACCGATATTAGTAGAATAGCCGGATCATTTCATGTCATTTCATTAAGACCGATTTGTCGCGAGCATACACGCATACTCTTCCTTCTCTCTTTTTCATTCACATCATTGCACCGCATTCATTTCATCTCACGTAGACACATTGTAATTTAACAAGATTTGATTGATAATACAAGATGTTGTACCGAACCGATTGTTTTATTTTCCTTCACCAAAAACTGTTTCTTTCAGGACGCTTTAAAAAAAATATATATAGTCGCTAAATACGTAGTTGAACGCCTGGTTTAATTTTCTCCACTGTAACAAGCTACCTGGTGCATCGTGGGCCCCTTACCACATTAATCCAAGGGGTGGCGCCCGAGATACCGTTGGAAACTCATTTTCCATCCGTCCGATATATATTGAAAGAAAAAGCTTTATTCATATGTCAGTACTGTTCACTAAATGAGCAGATATTGGCATTGAAACTAAAAGCGACAAAACAATATTTTCAAACCGATATTTTATTTATATAGATAGATTTTCCTTTCTAAAAAATTTGAAAAGCACCATTACAAATGGCGCCCGAGCAGGGACTTTGCTGCGCATGCGCGAACTAAAATTTCTGTAGAATACCGTCGTACCGAGTTCATTATTCGGCATCCGCGTATTAGGTTTAGGATATACTGCTGTTAGGGTTCGCCGTTGCTTAGAGAGAAGCAGCGGTCCGGTTTTACTGATCTTGCCGTTGTTTAGAGAGAAATAACGGTCCGAGATATATTAGGTTTAAGTTATTAGGTTTAGTTTCTTGTCGAATAATGATCCGCTGACACTGTTTTACCGAAGTCCGTTTTGCGCAACCGCCAAGCGTAGTCTTTCGTTCTGGCCCGTAAATTATCGTTAAAGTTTTAATCGCAAAGCTTTTTTAAAAACAATCACGCATCACCAAGCAAAAGAGAGGGGAGTATGCGTGCTTTCAATACATGTATGCTCAAATCCGGTTAATGCCGTTTAAAATTAGTCGTCGTCGAAATAATATCACGAGTTCTCACCACCGACCGACCGACCGATCCGACCGACCGTCCGACAGACCGACCGATATGTTAGGCCTAAATGGGTAACAGCGTTTCAAAATACTATGACGTACCGCCGATACAAAAAAAAAGAGAGCACAACATGGGCACCTCGTGGAAAGTTCCTAAAAGCTATTATTCCTTCCCATCCGCCCACGTTCTTTTCCTCTTTTCCTCAGATGCCCAATCACGCCAGGCAGCCCGGAGAACCACCGCGTGGAGCAACCCTCAATGACCTCCGCAGGCCCAATGAGGATGCACGCAAGAAAAAACACGCGGAGGGCCTAAAACTAAAAAAAAACTAAAAGCGGCCGTGCAAAAATATCAAAGCCAGTTCCAGGGGCCTAAACCCCAAGGGCACCTTCACCCTATATCGGCAGAACTACCGAGCCTAATTTCGGCCGTTAACAGACCGGAACAAACCGAAATCCGACGAAGGCAAGACCCTAATCGCAAGCAAATGACACAGAGGCCGCGGTTGCTCATACCGTCCCACTCCGTGGCTACGCAAACCACCTCGATGGAGATGGATATCGGCCAGCCACCCAACCGTATCATCACACCGCGCCGTCGAAAGGGGATAGCAAAAGGCGATCCAGTTCCGGGCCGTATTCCGTCCCGGCCCATTGCCCTAGCCTGTCTGGCCTGGTCCCGGACCAAAACCGTCGCCACCCAAACCGAACGACTTGTTTTCCTTCAGACCCAACGGAATCCGCTACCGACCGCTACAGCCACCGCTAACACTAACCAAGCGCTGGTAAAATGGGAAGGGCCCACCCTGCTCCAGCGCCTGACGAAGCGTTCACCGAATCCAGCAACACAGTCATCTACCGAACTGGCCGACACCTTGGCCGTTCTACCCCATATCAAAAACTGGGGCCCTGAACTAAAGGATGCTCTGGCACAACTCCGGCCGCCCCACCTCCCTTCAAATCACCGGTACCGACACAGATTCATTACCTCCACCGGCAGAAGATTCCACGTTACCATTCCCGCCCACCTCAACGTTTAATATCCTTCCACATCAATTTATTTTACTTTGTACCTGATTAGAGTAACACCGTTCTTTTCTTTTAGAATAAAATATATAATTTGAGTTAAATAACTAGCAGTTTTTTTTCTTCTCTCTTCTTCTATCTTAGGAAATCCGACCCATACGTAGTGCCAACCAACGAGAATCCGCCAACATACCCACTAGGAGAATGAATAGCCCTACTCTAGAGATCTGCACCTCCACGGACCGCCTAATGCAAGAGTTGGAAGAGGCCGTGGCCGGTCACTCCTCGCCAGACACTGGGCCCACCAGACACACCGACCCGACCACCGACATCCAGCAGCCGTCCCCATACTCCGACACTAACGAAGAGGACCAGGTGGACCCATTCGAAGATCCCTTCAGAAGACAAAGTAGCCCGGAACCGTCCACCCCCGAACTCAGTCGACCGACCACCACTGATAACCCCGCCCTATTCCTTCCTGTCCAGAGACAACTATGTTGGCGTTGTGGCTACCCCGGTCACCGACGTCAGGACTGCACCGGCCGCCGAGTCAAATTTTGCTCAAGGTGTGGCAAAGTAGGCCTGTTATCCAGGAATTGTGACTGTCCCGCTCCAGCAACAACGCATACCAGAACACCATTCCCCGGACCCTTCCGGCCAAAGCCAATCAGGAAGGCAACATCAACCGCTACCTCCGTCGGCACACAGTGCTGCATGCATTCAGCCCGAAACCGGAGTTGTCCTACGTGCGGGTGCCCGTATGGCCGTCTAGGCCATTAACAGAAAAAAAAGGAGAAACGGTGAGGTACCATGCGTAGCATGAGGCGCCACCGCAACGTGTACGGGTACCACCTGATGTCACTCCTGGAAGCCCAAGGACCACTGGACCATTGTTTCAAGCCCGAAGCCATTTAATTATTTTTATTATAGAGTCATAATACTTTTTTTTAGGTTTTCTTTTACATAGGGCTAGGTTTAGGAAAATATTTTCTTTTGTAAACAAAATATTTTTTTCAAAGAAGGGGGGGTGTGTAACGAAGTTAATATATTTTCCGGGGTTTTTAATAATTTTACCGCTTTATTTTATATTTTTTTAAAGGTTAGTATGCGTGTCCGATATTACTTTCTTATTTTTCGTGCTATAACGTTCATTCTTGTACGTAAATAATTCATTTAATTTTTACTGTTTAAATCTATTAAGTTTTCCGTCGCGAAACATCGAGAAAATGGTTTTCACCATTTTCCGGCCACAGTCGTTAGTACTGCTGAGCGCGCCGCCAAGTCCAAGCGCGTACTGTACCCCCAGATGCTTCCGCGCGAGATCGAAGCGCGTACGGTACCACCGCGTCTATGACCGTGACGTAGTTTCGCCGTGTCAATTTATACGGGAAATCGACCCAGTTTAAATCAGAACTCGTGTTCTCACCGTCTCGACCACTCGACATCGTAGAACCGCTCCCGATCCGACCGACGACCACCGAGGCTAACCGACCGACTTCCGACGGTAAGAAACTACCATCCGAACCGCCGTTTCCCCGCGCCGCTTCCATTTTCATAGACCGCTGCACGTTCTGGTTATAAGGTATGGTTCTCACTCTTACACACAGGTTTAGGTACTATTTTACACTTTCTCATACACACACCGGGCCGACCATATGTTTGCTTTGTTTCTTGCATATAGGATAGAGCTGCTCTCGGACTAAGTACCGGGTGGCTATGTCTTATTTTAAAACACGCGAGCCGTCATATTATTGTTGTCACATACATAAGCGATCGAACTGCTCTCGGAATAAGCACCGGGTGGTTCGGTCTCTCTTCAAACACATACAACACCACTAATCTACACACCTACACACACGCGACCGAACTACTCTCGGAATAAGCACCGGGTAGTTCTGTCTCACTCACTCATACGCACGCCGATCAATGTTTGTTCTCACCTATGACGCCCAGCTGCTCTCGGAATAAGGACCGGGTAGCTTGGTCTCATTCTTAGCCTTCAGCTATTTTTGTTGTCTCTGTCACATACGAAACCGGATTTCTGCAGGATCCTGTCTCGTTCTAACTAATAGTTAAAACGGGTAAATATCGGGTTTCTACACACACACACACCGTCTTTGTCTTACACACACCTTTTCCGTCTCTGTCACATACACATAGTACCTTCTCCGTCATACACATTACTTTAATACCAGAACGCGCCCAGCCGCAGGTTAAGTTTTTTTAATATGTTATAATTAGCCGCGTATTCGCAGGGAAACGACGTCTTACCGATTCACCACCGATCATTGTTCGTATTACCGCTTAGTTAGGAACTTTTTCCGGCCGCCTCGGTTAAAGTTTTACATCCGCGCCCGTCTTCGCAAAAACACCGCACACCTGTCCGTAGATAGCACAAACAAACCGCGTTTTTAAGCACAGCCGCAAGTCCGCGTACCGCGTTACCTTTCCACTGACCGAATCTGATAAAGCTAACCGCAAACCTTACTTGCCGCCTGTTACCGACCGCGACCGTTTACCGCTACCGCTGAGACAACCGCCGCGTTTCTTGCGAATTTGATAACATGCGCATTATTCAAAACCGATATTAGTAGAATAGCCGGATCATTTCATGTCATTTCATTAAGACCGATTTGTCGCGAGCATACACGCATACTCTTCCTTCTCTCTTTTTCATTCACATCATTGCACCGCATTCATTTCATCTCACGTAGACACATTGTAATTTAACAAGATTTGATTGATAATACAAGATGTTGTACCGAACCGATTGTTTTATTTTCCTTCACCGAAACTGTTTCTTTCAGGACGCTTTAAAAAAAAATATATAGTCGCTAAATACGTAGTTGAACGCCTGGTTTAATTTTCTCCACTGTAACAAGCTACCTGGTGCATCGTGGGCCCCTTACCACATTAATCCAAGGGGTGGCGCCCGAGATACCGTTGGAAACTCATTTTCCATCCGTCCGATATATATTGAAAGAAAAAGCTTTATTCATATGTCAGTACTGTTCACTAAATGAGCAGATATTGGCATTGAAACTAAAAGCGACAAAACAATATTTTCAAACCGATATTTTATTTATATAGATAGATTTTCCTTTCTAAAAAATTTGAAAAGCACCATTACAAATTACTGATCCGTTCGGTATTGATATATTCATCAATGAGTTTATATAAGATATAAAAAGAATTGGCCCCAGCATCGTACCCTGTGGAATGCCAATTTTGATCTTGAGCGGGTCGCTTATTGTATGTTCCACTTTAACTTACTGTCTCCTGTCAGTCAAGTAGTCGCCAAAGGCACTGGACCCCTCACTCCGTACGATTTCAACGCCCGAAGAAGCGAATCATGGGGCACGGTGTCAAATGCCTTGGCCAGATCAAGGAAGACTGCCAGACATTTTTTGCCACCGTCAAGACTATTTGTGACCTGTTCACACAATTCACATACCGCATCCACTGTACTAAGCCCGCTCTTAAAACCAAACTGGCGTTCAGATAAAATTTTATTTTGGTAAAAAAATTTCACCAGACGATCTTTGAGGCACTTTTCGAAAATCTTTGCAAAAGTATTATTGATGCTAATGGGGCGGTAGTTACCTATATTAGATCTGTCACCGGACTTATGAATGGGTCTAATGATGGCAACTTTAAGAGCTTTAGGCACTTTTGCTGTTTGAAAAATTAAATTAATAATGTGAGCAAGTGGTGCAGCAATAAACGTGTGAAGGTGTTTAACAATCCCCGATGTTATACCGTCAGCACCGGGAGCGGAAGAGCTTTTTAATGAGGCTATTTGTTTTATAATTTCGTTTTTATTGGTTGGCCTCAGGTACATGGAGTTTGAAGCCGTTGATTTTATTTGTTGGGGAGTAAGGGGCGACTTTATTCCTTTATACATATTGTATCCGATATCAATGAAGTACTCATTACAGAAATTAGCCATATCCAAATTGTTACTAAATTTTTTATTATTTTGATTTACCCAGATAGCACTAGCCGATCCCAAGTATATCCTAAAGATATCCGATGGGATATAGTGTATGTACTAGGGATATATGTATTTGGGCTTTCCATAGGATATCCGATGTTACGAACTGGGAAGTCCCCAGGATGTCCCGCCTTATATCCGATGTATATACATTAGGGGATCTGCGCTATACATAGGATATCTTATGGACAAACAATTTTAATAAATGGGAAATTGTCTGGATATATAGAAGCCCATTTAGGGCTAGTAGCTTTAGCGGTGATAAAGGTATTTGATAGATGATTAAATTATGATAATAAGTTTTAGATGAAACAAACATGACTACAATGAAAACATATATTTTAAAAATGCTTAACATGATAACATTATGAAATTTAGTAAACTTTTGATATTCTGTCTTCTCTTTCCTTAGCTCTTTTAGCCAAGCTACTATTGATTTTTCACAGTCTTTCTGTGTTGCTGATATCTTTCCTATTTTGTCAGCATCTGAAAAGAAAAAAATGTTAACAGTGATGATATGCGATAATAGATTAAAACTTGAACTTAGAATTATTTTTTTAAGTACTTACCTATAATCAATTTGGCTAAATTTAATTTAGCTCACTAAATTTTATGTTCTTCTTTTTACCCTCCCAGTTAAATTGCTGAGCTAGGGTGTTAGATATTATTGAAGTCATGCATCTTTTGACAAAATCATAACTTGTACTTCCGCCATATCTTGCGAGGTGTTTTGCCTAAAATAAAAAATGTTTTTGAAACACATATTACATAAGCAAGCACATTAAATGTGTATCCACATAAATATCATCTTAATTTAAAAGAAAGTTGTCAATTAAAAACAAAAAAAAATTCATTTAACTTACCGCCGGTTCAAAGTTTTCTTGTTTCATTAGAAATTCTTCAAATATTTTTAATTCTTCTATGTTTACCAAAGGAAAATTTAGCCCAAAAGTTTCGTATAACGCCGGTGATACTTCATTCACTGCAGGTCCCGCTAGTAATGAGTGGCTCTTTAAGTGTTTTACTTCATTGTATATGTCTGTCACAATATTTCGAATAATATGATATTGGTTAGTTAAGGTTGTTATCCTTGTATTATCTTAAAATAACAAAAAATTAAGTTGAAACTTTTGCTACAGTTATGACTATAAATTAACTTACCAATATTGGTAGACTGGTTGCAGCACCTACTGCACGAGTTACTACATTGAATTTTGGTTTGATTCGAAACTAAAAAAAATTAAATAATTAATTTATTAAAGTTAAAACTTATTTCTAAGATAATGGCGTGTGTAGGTTTAGTTTCAATTGTAGGATCCAATTATTATTCTAAAATGTAAAGTAAGTACCGAACAATAATTTATGGATTAAAATTTTTAGCTTCAAGTGACTTCTAACTCTTCTATCTTGCAAGCAGATTTAAATTTTGTACGTGTTTATTGTGTTTAACATACCTTCTATTTTATTTTGCTCGATTTTGTTCTTTTCTTTATTTCGATTATAAAAATTGTTGTTAAAAACTGGACCATCATTTGGAACATTTGGTGAATGGACCATCACTCTAGTGGTTTCTGCTCCTACAAATATATACTGGGTAAAGCATTATAAAATAATAATAACCCTTTAGTAACTTTATTAATTTTTTTAGTACAAAAAGCCTCGAAGAGCATTTTTTTTACACTATGAAAACCTAAAAAATACTCAATCAAATAGGTACACTTATTAAACGAACTTTAATTAAATAATTATACACGCATACCTATACATTAAACATTTACAAACAATTTAAATGGCCATCGACCAAGGTCCTTTAGCCTTAGTTTCAAATACATTTCTAAAGCCCTAATGATTTAAACAGTGTGCAATTTGTCATAAATAAATAAATAAAAAAAAAAAGGTTACAGGGGTTGGAATAATTTGTGCATCCATTTGAAAATAGCATCAGACATTAAATGTTTTTTGGGCCACAAGAAAACGAGGCAGATAAAATAAGATTAATATCTTGTTACCTGATGTTAAATAAGGCTTCACACTTTCTGATAATTTGGGAGGTAGAGGCAACTTCTTCAGCGTCGCTAAAGTTGTATTTTCATCTTCACTATTTGATTCTGACTCACTTGTATTATCAGACATTACTTTTCTAATTATTTTTCTCTTGTTTCTTGGACGTTCATTATCCGTGTTAAGGTCGCTGGTATCTTCGGCCACTTTTGCCTTTTGCCTTGCCAAAGCATAGAGTTCTAAATTTTTTTTATTAATAATTCATCACAAATAGGTATACCACTACCTTTTAATGAGATATCAAGATTAGTAACATACATGAGGTATAGTATAAAAATTTGACAATAAGTATAATAAAGTTAGAACAAAAGTGTTATTTGCCTAATATGTTTTTAAATAATGTAAAAAAGGTAACACTACATTATTATGAATTAATAATTAGATTAGCGAGGCAAAGTAGAAAACTTATAGGAAGGAAAAAGTTATAACAAAAACTTACCATAGGTTCCATTTCTGAAAATTCGGATTTTATTAGTTGGCCACTCAAAGTTGACCAGTTCACATTTTGAAATTGCTGATGCAATTTTTTCTTGTGTGGAGGGAGGAAAATAACATAGCTCTCCCACAATCCAGTTGGTAGGAATGGCTTCGACAGTGCCTTCATCGATGAAGCACACCACTGTCCAAGTGTTTTGACGAGTTTTTTTCCATTGAAACTATCAAACAGTGAATTGAAAGAAATAATAAGCATTCCTTATTTCAATATTAATACATAAAATGAAATAGTGTCAAATAATCAACTTAGAACAAACTAAAAACAAACCGCTAAGCAGAAAACTGGATGCTGGAACAATTTTGTAGCAACTAGGTAGCTTTAAACATACTAGAGTATAGGCAAAACTTTTTTAGCAAGATTCACTTATCACTAGCCTAAATATTTAAACCCCTCAAGATTTACCAACGAACATTAATAAAATAAAGCCTAACAAAGGCTTAGGGTGTATATACGCCCTACAATAGGTTAAATATTTAGACTTGTATTAATAATAGTGAATGTTTTGAATTACATGTAAGAAAGGATATATTACATATTTTGACATAAACTTTAATTTTACACCTTTGCATTTAACTTCTGCTGTATTAAAACTGCATAGTTCACTTAAATTACTGGCTAAAAAAATGCCAATAACTGATGATTCCATTGGTGTTGTATAAAAATTTTCTAAAGTTTGAAATTTCTGTCCAATAAGTTTTTTATTATTTTGACACCCTACTATATTTTTAATAACATATACAGGGTGATTCACGTTGAGTGGCCTATTAGAAGATCTTGGAAACGAGTAAAGTTATATTTCTAAAAATTTGGTTGCGGGCATGATTGGCTTTAAACTTTTAAAATATTATATTTCGAGGTTTGTATCACTTCCGGTTATACCGGAAGTTATGGGCAACTTTGGTATTTCAAATAGAACACCCTGTATATTTTAGCATTTTTTGATACCTTATTTAAACCTAAGTAACTTTTATTAACAATGATCTATACCTATCTCTAACCGTTTTTGAGATATGAATTATAAAATGCATTTTTTATATAAAAACCTTACCGAGGATGAAAGTTTAGTAATTTTTAAATTAATAAAGCTAATCATTTAAAATTTTGTAGGCTTTTAACTAAAACATAGATCTTTAGACTACATTACTTAAGTTTCATGTTTTGCATACAGAGGGTTTTTAAAAGTGTGCCAATGTGGCCATTTAGATAAATGTGCATAAGTCAATTTTTGCAAATGGAACACCATATTTTTTATTTTTGTAGCGTGTAGAGAATCAAATTACCCATCTAAATGTTTAATATGTCCGTATCAATATTTTTAGTCGTTTTGGAATTATGAGCAATTAAAAAAAAAATCTTAAAATATGTGTTTGGGTTAAGTTCATATATAAGACATTATTTTTTGTAAAGAAGGCTTTTATTCCGATTTTTGTTTGACATTAAGCTTTGTTAACAATTAGTAAAGTAGAAAATTCGCTGTGGCTGTGTACACGTGGAGTAGAATTGAAGAAAAGAGTCGAGTTTGTATTACGTGTAAAAACTTTTATTTTATTAAAATCTTAGCAGAGCGCTTTCGGCTTTCGCCATCTTCAGTGCTATCTGAAAGTGAGAATTGAAAATTTTTTAAAACGGTAGGTTAAATAATAAAATTCTTTGGAAAGAATTTGTGGAATGCAAAGAATTTAAAACATTTTAATTGATTCAAAATTTGATTTTCAATACTCACTCGTCAATATACAATGATATCCTCAAGGTGGAAAGGCATTACGTCCACACAATGTTTTGAAAAAGTTATTAAAATTGTAAAAGGACAACACGAAACAAAACATAAAACATCTTTGATTTAAAAAACGTGTTGACAGTGGTAAAAGTAACGAACAAGTAAACCGAAGAACTTTAAACCAATACATGGAGTAAGCAATACTTTGGATTTGGTTAACAAATTGAAACATATTGACTTACCACCCCATTGTCTAATGGTTTCTTTTGACGTAACCAATCTTTTTACAACAGTACCGAAAGACGAAACAGTAACAATTTTAACAGATTTTTTAAAATCAAAAAATATAGATCAAACAAAATTAATTAACATTAAAGCCTTACTTGACCTCTGCCTCTGTCAAGACTTTTTTTCCTTCAACAATAAATACTATCAACAACCTGATGGTTTAGCGATGGGAAACTGCCTATCACCCTTTTTAGCTGATTTTTTCATGGATCATCTTGAAGTCTCACATATAGTCACAGATAACAACCGTGAAATTCTACATTGGTTTAGATACGTTGACGATTGTTTGTGCTTTTTAGACTGTAATGAAACTGGTGCCCAAGGACTTCTTGATAAGATCAATAATATTCACCCAAGGATATCTTTCACATTGGAAACCGAATCCAACAATAAATTAAATTTTCTAGACATAACAATAACAAAGACCATCAATGATCTATCCTTTTCTATATACAGAAAACCAACGGTAACTGACCACATTATTTCAGAACTTTCTCACCACCCTGTACAACACAAAATGGCAGCCTTCCACTGCTACGTCAACCGTGTAATCAATATCCCCATGTCACAAACCGATTATTACAATGAAATAAATATTCTAAAACAAATAGCTTACAACAATAACTATGACCCCAATATTATCCCTAAACTTATCCAAAAAACAAAACTCAAAAAAATGAAAAAAGAATTATTCCCTTCACAAAACACCCCATGCAAATTTATCGCCATTCCATACATTAATGACACTGTCTGCAAAGAGGTCACTAAATGTTTTAGAGAGCACTGCAAAGACATAAAAGTTTCCTACAAAACAAAAAATCAAATAGGCTCTCAATTGGTTAATTCTAAGGACAAAATAGAGAAACTTTCAAAAAGTGGTATTTATAAATTAGAATGCGGCTCCTGTGATAGTTCCTACATAGGCAGGACTTGCAGAGCTCTAAAGACACGCATTTATGAACATCTTAATAGATCTTCTTCTGCCTTTGGCACTCACCTAAAGGATTTTAAACACAACTTCAGTCCTCAGAACAATTCAAAAATAATACACAATATTTCTTCAAGGAACTTTAATAGATTGGATTTCCTTGAAGACATTGAAATCAATAGAGAACTCAAAAATAATAATTTGTGCCTTAATACACAGGTAAATCTCAACAGACAATTTACACCACTTCATAGACGTCTCCTGGAATAAGTCACTTTCTGACATAATTAGTTTCTCCCTTCCTCTGCAGATCCATTTTGTTTTCATAGAATTCCCCCCCCCCCCATATACTAATACTTTATAAAAAAATCTTTTTCAACTTTAATCGATAAATTGTTTATTATTTAAATATTACTTCACCATTTAGTCGTCAACATTCAGTTTTCAGAACTTCAATTTGCATACACTATAGGCAACCACAATTACTCTACAATCATTATAACGTTCGATTATTCAAAAACTCCTACACCCCCCCCCCCCCTTTACATTTAACATTTTGCATCATGTCAACTTCTTCTACTTCCCCCACATTTTTCTTTTTATTTTCGATCTTTTCTTCATAAGTCAGTTCATGCTTTCCACGAAACGCAATTTAAATTCAAAAAATCCCGCCAAAACACGTCAAGGATGTGCATTCGTTGTTTACAATAAAGCACCTTAAAACTCATTACATCCTTCTTTTCATGTAAAAATAAAAGGATAGATTTTTAATTCTGTAACCTCATCTCGAATTCTTCGGTTTACTTGTTCGTTACTTTTACCACTGTCAACACGTTTTTTAAATCAAAGATGTTTTATGTTTTGTTTCGTGTTGTCCTTTTACAATTTTAATAACTTTTTCAAAACATTGTGTGGACGTAATGCCTTTCCACCTTGAGGATATCATTGTATATTGACGAGTGAGTATTGAAAATCAAATTTTGAATCAATTAAAATGTTTTAAATTCTTTGCATTCCACAAATTCTTTCCAAAGAATTTTATTATTTAACCTACCGTTTTAAAAAATTTTCAATTCTCACTTTCAGATAGCACTGAAGATGGCGAAAGCCGAAAGCGCTCTGCTAAGATTTTAATAAAATAAAAGTTTTTACACGTAATACAAACTCGACTCTTTTCTTCAATTAGTAAAGTAGGCTTTGACTGAAATTGTTTTAAAGTTGTCACTCGCCTTAGGTCTGTTGTCATATTCTAGTTTACATAGGTATTGAAAATTACTTTCGTTCTTTATAATCTAAGAATTGCAAATAATAATAATTATTCTAATAACGATATTTTAATTTTATTTTATATTCATTGAGAGTGTCTACGAATCATAAGCAGAACATGCAGAGTGTTTAATGAACGATATCCACATTTACTACCAATAAGCGATAACCAATTTAGAAGAATTGAGGCCAATTTTTATAAGTTTGGTCATACAAAAGCCAAAAGGACATTTCCGATGCCTGTTCTGAACTCTGAAGAAAAGCAAATTACTGTTTTAGGATATTTTCATGCCTATCTAGATGTCTTTTTTACAAAAATAATGTCTTATGAACTTAACAAACACACATATTTCAGGATATTTTTTTTTAAATTGCTCATAATTCCAAAACGACTAAAAATATGAATACTGATATATTAAACATTTTGATGGGAAATTTAATTCTCTGCACGTTACTAAAATAAAAAATATGGTGTTTTATTTGCAAAAATTGATTTATGCACATTTATCTAAATGGCCATATTGGCACACTTTTAAAAATCCCCTGTATGCAAAACATGAAACTTAAGTAATGTAGTCTAAAGATCTATGTTTTAGTTAAAAGCCTACAAAATTTTAAATGATTAGCTTTATTAATTTCAAAATTACTGAACTTAGAGATAGGTATAAATCATTGTTAATAAAAGTTACTTAGGTTTCAATAAGGTATCCAAAAATGCTAAAATATACAGGGTGTTCCATTTGAAATACCAAAGTTGGCCATAACTTCCAGTATAACCGGAAGTGAAACAAACGTCAAAATATATTTTTTTAAAAGTTCAAAGACAATCATGCCCGCTACCAAATTTTTAGAAATATAACTTGACTCGTTTCCGAGATCTTCTAATAGGCCACTCAACGTGAATCACCCTGTATGTCTCCATTTTTTAAAATACAACAGTTGTTGGGGTCTGTTATGTGCAATTCAAAACTTGGATAAAAAAATTTCTTGTATTGGCTCCAATTTAGGCAATTCCCTAAAAGTGGGCCACCAAAATGAATGTTGTTTACATAAGGAAATTCTTTTGGTTTTGTTGAGTTTTAGATGACATAATATGTTATCAACCTCATATTTTCTTTTAACAATTTGGGATAATGGCTTATGGCTTTTACGAACTAATTTAAGTATGGATTGCATAATTCTCAAAAGGGAAGGCACTGAAATTGTCCAAAGGTCCAAGTTTTTTACATCTTGGGCCATATGTAATAGATTGTGAATATGAGATACATTTTCGGGTTTATAAAGGTTTGTAAACGTGTCAACAAAATATTTGAGCAAAGAATCAGCATAATCAATATATTTTAAATATTCTGAGCTTGAAAGCAATGTGAGAACAACATGAAGAGACAAAAAATTTAAATACCTGTCACTGTCCAAAATATTTATTAAAACAACAGGCCCTGTGTAATATAAAAATTGTCGGAACTCTGTTGCTTTCCATCTTTTAGCTTCGAAAAATGAACGTGGCTTTCTATTAAACTTAACTGGAATATTAACAGACTGACTTAAGAGTTGAGTGGAAATATTTTTGAGCTGTTGATAAGATAATTTTGAAGGAGGTTGCCCACAAGACCAAATTGAAACAATCAATTTTTTTACCACGCCTAGACAAATAAGGTGCATCGGATCTAGGGGAAAGTTATCAACCATATTTAAGAATGGAATATTTTCCAGTAAAGAAGTGCCTGTGTGATGATATTCTTGCAACTTTGTTCGAAATTTTAAATCAGTTCTAAGGCGAGGATTTATACAATAAGGAAAGCATACTCTTCTATTTATATATTCTCCTTCAATATTACATTTTGTGCAAGATGCATACCCTGAATGTCCTTTGCAATATGTAATAAAAGATTTTGCAGAAGCATCACAGATAAAGGCTGCAATTCTCACTGTGTAGTGCCTATTATTAAATATAATACCCTCTGAAATTATATTCGAAATATATTTGACAAATTCCCCAAGAAAGTCATTGGCAGATTCTGGTTTATCATAGCCATGATATAAACCAATCATGTCAACAAGGTTTTTATTTTTTTTTAAACTACAGAGAATTGGGTAGACTTGGCTACTAAAAGGCTTTGCCAAAGGTAAACCGTCAACATTTATTAAAATTTCAATGTTAGAGCATTCTTGAATTAAGTGATTAGATCTTAACATAAGTTTTTCCAAACAACTTTTTACTTCAAAATGAAAATATCTTCCAGGCTTTACAGCTTTAGTTTCTACCTGTCGTAAGGTATTTAAGAGAGCTCGGGCATCGCTTGGTAAAACATTTGGATGCAAAGGTTTTGGAATACCAAGTAAACCATTAATTGCTACGTGATTTACATTATATTTAACTGCCCATTCAGATAAAGATTCTGGGAGCAACAGAGGGGATCCTGAGCATAACTTTTTAACCAATGATGGGTTATTATAAACAGTAGTTGTGGTTGGTTCGGGCAAGAGTTCCTGGAAAGTACGTAATGAATAAGGATTGAGACTGGTATCCCCGCTGGTATCATTGCATATTTTAAAAGAATCGATGTCACAATAATTATTCAATGAGTTATCTTTCAGTTGTTAATCTTGATCATAAGAAGCTTGACAATTGTTATCATTTACCTCCTTTAAACTATTGTATGGAGAAGCATTTAAATTTTGACTACAGGAAAAATTATCTGCCGTTAGCAAATATTCCGACCCATTATCAACTCTCACCCCCTCCGCTTGTGCTTGTCTTTTGGCGCGCATGTTGAGGCAGAATTTCCCTAATTCTTACCTTTGGTTTGGCTTTTCTTGTTTTATAAGTCTGGACAATGTTTGTTGTCCTTTTTCTTGCAAATATACCGTGGGTCCGTGGACTTATTGTGTTTTCTACCTTTTTAGAATTGCCGTCAAGTTATGTTATAGTAAACAGGAATCTACTATCTACTTTCGGTTTACTTTACAGTTTTCGTCGTTTCGTTTAAAGGGTAGGATTTCTTTTTATTGTTTCTCAAGGTTTAACTACTCTCTTCTAGGGGGCGTTGTTGCGGATAGCTGAAATTACACCGAGTTTGTAGGTTACCTTCCTGGTTGGTTTTGCGCTTGGAAGAATAGACACCAGAGGGACCTATGAGTACTAGTTTTGAATAATTACAGTGTAGCGCGCGTTTTATCTCACCTTATCCTGTACTTTTTTTGGCGAACTTTTTTGCGCTATTGTTCACGGCGAGTACTACGTTGGTACCTACCAAAATCGACAAATTCCTTTCCTTCTTGAACCTTTGGCAAAGCTAGTAGCTGTTCGGCTTTGAGAACTCATTTAATTATTTTACCCTAATTAAAAGTTTCACGCTAAGTACCAGGTAGGTGAATTTCCTTATTATATCTAATTCTCAAATAAAATGTTGCAGTTCATAATATTGAGGTATTTTATTGAGTTTTAAATTTCTCTGTAATTAAGTTGATATTAAAAATGCTTACTCTTTATTATGTTCTTAGAAAAATGGTTACCTATCTGGGACTTACCTTATTTTTATATGTGTTTCCAGATTTACCAAAAAGATAAAAGAAGCAAGAAAGCCTGTCTCCAATTAAAAGTAAATTTACTGGCATGCTCTGAGTTTTATTGGTCTAAACCCACGTAAAATATACCCTGAGAAAAAACCGTCACAATGTAATATTTCTTGGTTGTTAATTTTGGCATGTTTTTTACTGAAGATGCTTCTTATTATTAGCTTTAATGTCTATTCACAGAGCACTTCACAAACTATTTTTTAAACTACAGTATATTCGTAGTATACTCACCGAATATTCAAAAAATTATTATAGGCACTCATTATTTTAAATGTAAATGGTCAAGTTCTAAACTAATCTGTACTGGAAAGTGGAAAATTAATTTGACAATCGACAGTTAACATGAAATTGACATTTGACAAAACCAGGCATTAGCGCGCCAAGCGATGAAATATTCGCAAATTAACCATGAGCGTACCTGGAAATTCAACTAAAATTTTTCAAATGGGCATATCTATTAAAAAAAAAAACGTTTTTGTGAGATGTCTAAAAAAACATTGTTGAAACTTGCTAAACCGTTTTTATCGATTTGTCGTAAGATGGTTAATAATGTGGATAATAACATATTTTTACTAAAAATATTACTTATGTTTAGGGCTGGAAAGGTTATAAAAAATGGAAAAAATTATGCAAAAAATAAAAATGTATTAAAATAACATAAATTTAATATATTATGTCTATATAGTTTAACACAGGTATTTTGAGGATATCCTTAGTATAGAAAATGAACTGTATTCTAACGGGCAACTATGGTAATTCAGTGTGTGGATTTCAGTGGTACAACAATGAGCTTTTTAAAATGAGTATTTAGAAAGGTAGTATCTTTTTGGCTTTATGGTTTTTAATACAACTCAAAAATCTTGAAGGTTATTTACCAAGTTGTTCTAGGGCAAAAAAAATTTAAAATATTTTTTTTTCGATATCTTAAATAAGATAGTTAAGTTGAAGCAAAGTTGCATAATTTGGGGCCTAATATTCTGGTAAAAAGAAATTGAAAATATTTCGAATATCTTCGGAGATATCCGAGGAAAAAAAAAATTTTTAGTTTTGGTTTTTAATCTTTTACGCGTTAATTTTTAACTTGAGAAAAAACAAAAATTATTACTTATATCAGTTTTTTATGTTCTTCTACACAATGGCTTTATTATTTTTAAAGCTTGACGTTTCGTTCTTTAGATACCACCCTCAAATCAATTTGTTTTAATACGGACCAAAACTTTAAATATGGTTTTAGGGACTTTTAAGCTTTAATAATTTGAAGCTAGTCAAAGGTTTTTTAATTGTAACGTTTCCTCATTAAATAACACATCATCAGTATTTCATGTTATCATTTCTTTACCATTGGGGTCCCAGCAAATATTTTGAAAATATGGTATTAAAAATTACAGATACTTTAAACCTATGATCACTTTAATAAAAATGGTTTTGATACAAGACCTCGAAATATTCTAAAACAGAAAAATGTGACAAACTACAGAGTAAAAAGAACAGTTACACAGCATTAGCATAAAAATGAAACATAAACTTTAAGGTTAGGGGCCAAAAATTTAAATCAGATAAACTGTTATAGGTACATACCTACTATCTAGTAACAATTTTTTTATAAAAAAAAAACATAGGCCTGTGTAAAAATGATTTAATCCTAAAGATAATAAAATTGGTAAGGCCGTTATGGTAAGAAAGGATAATTTTGAAATAGTGATGATGTGCAATTTGATGACAAAACGTTAAAATTTTAAAAAAAGTTTGCTTTAAATTTCTAAAGCTTAGAAATCCCTAAAACTGTATTTGAAGTTCCAGGTCCGTATTTAAAAAAAATTGACTTGACATTGGTATCTAAAGTATAAAACGATAAATTTCGAAACTCAGTACAATATAAAAAATGGCTATTAAAAAGTATTTTTTGTTGTTTTCATGTCAAAAATTAGGAAGCAAAAAAAATTAATAACGAAAACTGATAATTTCGTTTTTTTTTTTATTTTTCCGAAGATATTCGGAATATTTCCGATTTTATTTCTACAAATTATTAAGCCCCAAAATACGCAACATTGCCTCAATTTAACTATCTTTATATCTCTTACCGTTTTCGAGATCCCAATGTACGCATACGAATTTGTAGCACCCTGTATACTGAGCTGCTGTAGGGAGTCCAGCTTGTTAACTGTAAGTATACTTCCGTCAAACCATCTTAATCAACAAATACAGGTAAAAGGTATGCAGTTGAAAAAAAACAAACTCTTAAAATAGAAACCGATGTTTATCTGGAAATTTGACCAGTTTCATCCCAATTATTAAATTACAATTATAAATTTAACTCTGTAGTTAAATCATCATCGTCCATAGGATAAGCGGCAATAGGATTATCACCTAAAAAAATTAAAATTATATTGTTTAATGTTAGAAGAAAGAACACACACACACACCCTCTCTTTCAAGATTTCTAATGCATTTTCCGATTAAACGAGTTTAAATTATCTTTTATTCCGAAAATTAAGTTTGGAACTACTGAGCATTTAGTTAATTAGAATGTAAGGCATTAGATATTAAGCGTATTTGATCTTTAATTAATGACATCTGTAAAAGTATAATTTGTATAACATCAAAAAATTATTTGTATTCCTATTTGATATAAATATCTAATGAAACCATTAACTTAAAATTAATTAATATTTGGTACTTTGTTACATACCTTTATTTTTTCTAGGGGCCCTGTTTAGGTCCCGTATTTTTTCCATAATATAATGGGGCATATTTTTACTTTCGTCTTCAAGCTTACATTCACTGGTCCCCTTTTCTATTAAATAAAATATGTGTATATCTAAAAAATAAACAAACAATAGCTGCTTCAATGTTTGTCTTGAACTAATGTATGTCCAACTGCCCATAAAAGTTCAAGAAAGTCGCTCAGCAAATACTCACGACCACATTGCGACTGTAATCGCAAGTAGAAAGACCCTAAAAAGCTTAACCAATGAAAACAAAATATGAAGCTACATCATTTTATTAATTATCTTGCAACGCCCTCATTTTAATAGGGTCCAAAGCGGGCTTGGGTTCCCTCTCCGGGTATTTAGATGATATTTGCCCATATACTGAGCTGCTGGCTGATATATCCAGCCCAAATACTGCCACAGCTATCCTTTTTATAAATGATGCAGGAGTTTTTGCCTTCATATATGCCGCTTGATAATTATTATTAGTTATAAAAATATTCTGCCCCAAGTGAACCTAAAAAATCAATAAAACATAAAAACAATTTTGGGATCGAAAGAAAAACTAAAAGTCTTCCTCCACAATTTAATTAGAATAAAAATATTATTCAATTAAAGGTCTCTACATGTTTTGAACGTAAAAATTTTTATCATCATAAGACATAAAAACCTTTGCTGGTATTAGCAGAATAGAAAATGGTAAATGGTATACAACCTTAATTTAGCTTTTATGGAATATAAAAAGTGGTGTGTTGGTATAACATAATATGAATAGTGGAAGTGAAAGAAAAATAACACTTCTAAAAATTTTTTAAAAATAATAGTGTCGGTAAGACTTTGTAAAAAATAAGAATTTCTTTCGTTCCCATATATACTCTCAACTGCACTTTAAGCATGGACTATTCCTTCAAAATAAAAACAATTTGTTGGTAGTAAAAACAAATACACTTTACCTCTTTGCGACGCACTTTCGTGTCTTTTTTTATTTATAATAATGAGATATTGGTATTATGGCGAATACCAACACAACTTACCACCTGGACCCTTTTTTTTTAAACAAAATAAGAAAATCAATAAACAAACCCAGTCGAATTACCCGTACTCAGAACAGTGTAGAGGTTGCAGTGCGTGCAATACACCGACTACCCCAGGAAAAAAAGGTTCGAGCGCCACCAAGTTTGGAAACGGACACAACTTGGAAGTCCCCGCGGTTTTATGGGCTCTACGCTACCCTGGGACGGTTACCCAACTTCCAAGAAAAGAGAGGCATGTGAGCTAAATAAAAGATACCTGTTACTTCAACAAATTTTATTTTAAGTTAAGGAAAACAACGGTAATGATATAAATTACATTAGGTATTTTGTTTGTACAAAGAATATCTTGTGATCACGTGACCCAACTTATAACTAACAAAACGCTCTATATATACCATATAAAATACGCTTATATTCGCTTATGTATTTTACCCAAATAAAAGGACGACCGAAAGGTTGTGCAACAAATAAATATGGAACGTGAAATGGATAAATAACTTCGAAATATAATAATTAGAACATTACACTAAAATCAACAGATGGTTTACAACCTTTTGGTCATCGAGAAAATGTACATTAAATAGAGCATAAATTATACCCAAAACATCTCTAGCCTAGGACTTATCTGTTACAAACGTCGACCAGTACATAGGTTGACGATAGGACCTAAACGGCAGAAGCTGACGGTAGAAGCTTGCGGTAGAAGCTTTCGGTAAAAGCTTACAGTGGATACCAACGGCAGGATAGATTAGTCAGCCGGTACAATAGCATAAGCCTAGCAGTGGTCCAACATAGCCAGCCAGTAAACTAGGATTTAGGCCAGTGCCAAGAACTTTGGCCGGTACATAGAGACATTGGCCGGGAACTGAGACCCTAAGAAAATAAACATGGCCTAGTACTTGCTTCATCCAACGCATAAATAAGTCTCGTAAATGAGATTACTTATTTTAAAGAAAATTATTAATTTAAATTTATTTTAAATTATAAAAAAACTGTTTATTAAAGGCAAGTCACGCCACTGATCTTAGTTTCTTAAAGAAATTCAAGTTTTAAAATTAAATAAAAATATTAAAAGAAAATCCACGTCGATAATAACGTTATATGACTTTCAAAAGACGGAATTAATCCAATAAAACCGAAAATAATTAAAGTTATTTGTGTGACGAATCACAAAATAAATATATAAATATACAATAAATAATCTAACTTAAGAAATAAGATGTGAAAATATAACTAAAAGTCAAGGTACATAAAAGAAAATGGACCATAAGATATACAGGCGCAGTGCGCATGCCCGAAGCATTCAATAAAATTAAATAAACATCAAGCAGCAAACCCAGAAACCGAAATAAAATTAAAACAATAGTAAGTATACATGTCAAAATTCAATCATTAAAGATCTCGCATTGAAAATACTTTAAAATACACGCGAAACTGTGATTTGCTACTGGTTATCAAATAATAGAGAAATATAAAAATACAGAAAAAGTATGCACTGCCGCAAATAAAAAAAATCTGAACGAATTAGCACAGGTCAACAGATTGTATGAAATTATAAAAGACAAGCTTGATTGGTTAGTAATTAAGATTGCAATAAATCATTACATAATCTAAATGGCAAAGAAAAATAATAAAATAAATTGAACTTGTTACTCGTAATTAAACTTTAAGTTGCTAGCCAGACTCACGCATAACCATAGAAAATGTTTACAATAATAAACGGCATAAGGCAGCTATAAAAGGGAATATTTTTTTCCCCAAAATTGTAAGCATTGTACACTTTTGTGTACAATGTACACGTGTGTTGTACAAATGTACAACTGTACGAAGGTACACAGCCCTGCCCTATACCTAGGTCACCACTGAATAATAAAAAAAATATATTAATTAAATACATGGAATTAAAAATATCAATTAAATAAATCGAATTAAAAATCACTGCTAGCAATAGAATAAAATAAGAAACATTAGACGTACAATAATAACAATGAATGCATAAACCAACAAATAAAATATCAGAAAGATGTAATCAAAACAGCTGATCTCCAAAACTATAGTTTTCTATTTTAAATAAAACGAAATATTTAGCTTGTTTAATTAACTTAGCATTAAAATCGCTAATGAGACAATTTTAAGGCTTAAATCTCTTAATTGAATCAACAGTAAATTGCTAATGAGACAATTACAGGTTAAGTCAATGAAAGGAATAAACAAAAAAAATAATTAATATTTCTGCATTTAGCCAGTCAGAAAAGGAGGAGGAGACCAAATGTTCTTAAAATTTCTTTGTGCTCGCCTGGTGCATGAACTGCTCGGACTGCCACAGGGATTGCTTTACATATAGCGTTTTCCATTGGCATAACTTATAATGAAAGATAAATATTATTTACACAACATGTAAACTTTTTAAAAGTAATAATTAATTATCATTGCTAAATTGTACATTCAAATCCAAACACTCATATTACAACCAATCGAACTTAGACGGGATCAAATGGGAATCAATAATAAAACGAATAAAAGATTATTGATAATACATATAGGTTATCGTAAAACTGTGCTAATAGGTCATTAGTGAGATTCAAATTGAAATAAAAGAATGAAAAATCAGAATAAAGTGAGTTCGTAACTTAAGCCGAGACCATGTGTCTGTAGTTTTGTTATAGCTGTAGAAAATATCAGGAACTTATAGAAATAAGCTATTGCTGTCAATAAAAAGAGGCAACCATAAGTATAACTTCTTCTAATTAAGAGTGAGATAGTAATAGACCCCAATAACTACGGGTAATTGGAAAAATATAAAAAAGTGTATCGAAGCTGGTCGATATTTACTGAACCGAATACTAAGGTACTTTGTATGTACTGTGTATAATTTAGAGAAGCTATACAGGCATAATTCCAGCTGATTTTATGTAATACTTTATTAAATAGCGAACTTTAATGATCTCAGCTCGGTCTCCGAACACACAAATCTGACTTAAAATATTAATAAAATTAGCAGCTTTCCGCTGAATATAATAAATTGAAACAGCCTCTGTAGGCTTGCTTAATGAAATAAAGTAATTTTTGCTAGTGGGATATTGAACTTATTTTCCTCGGGTAAGTTTTTAACGGCTCAATGGAAATGTGACATTAAAATAAAGCAAATTGATTAATAAATGAACGAGTGATCAAAAGTGGTAAAATGAGTAATAAAACATGTGCAAATCATGGGAAAACTTAGAAAACTCACCTCTTAAGCTCTACGAGGGTACATGTGATTGACTTCGTTTGTCGATTCCAAAAATTAACTCATCCATACGGATTTCAGCTGCAAAACTTCCACTAGGGGATAGCCCAAAACTCGAGCTACATTAACTTGGAGGGATTGGAACAAAACCACTTTACAGTGAGGGGATGACACCCGATCTCCAACCGGTCCTCTTTTCTTGGAAGACAAACATAAAGTAAAGTCCAGAAAAATTTTCCCCACCCAAGAAAATTAAAAGTCAATCTGTCAAAAAAGCACTTCCGCTCCGAACACAAACAAAATAAATTACCAATAGAACCAGTGGCATCTGGTCGATCTAAAGACGTGCCGTACACAGCGAAAATTTAAACACGGTAAGGTCCAGTTGAAGTCACAAAAGGCCAATAATAACCCAACAAAACGGACTTGAAAGGAATAAATAAAGTGTAGGTGCCTGGCATTAACACCAAAAAAGAAGAAAAGTATCTAAGTATTAGAAAATTATAAAGTTCCGGAGCGGTAGAATAATAAGAATTGCCGCTTATCACTTTGCCATAATATAAACAAATCTTTCATGTGGAAAATAAGGGAACAGGTAAGACGGTATTCGACTGTGATACACTTAAAAGAAATCCCAAAAACCTGTATTTGTAGTACAAAAATGCCTGTGACCATAGCAGCCTCCAACTAGATGTAAGAAGTAAAAGGGCAAAATCAAAGGTCAAGACGATGATACAAAGCATGGAAAAGGACTGCAAAGTGGTAGTGAAGGGCACAAAACAACTCAGTTAGGCAAGAGGTCCAACCAAATAAACAGAAGAGAATCCTGACAGAAAATGGAATATAATCAAATAAAATCTAGTCGAACATTTAGGATTCCGACCAAAGGTAATGTAAGAAATTTAATATAACAAGTAGTAGAGAGCAAAACAAAGGTTAATTATTAGTCAAGGTAATGAAATTTAAGGGCAGAATCTCATAGATACTCAGTGGCTAAATTAAACCGTTACAACTCCCCCTCTCCTAGGAAGAGAGGGGAATTTTCTATAGAAAATTGTCCGACGATAATCAAACAGCAATAATAATGAAATCCTCACTAGCAAATAATGATAATAAAGAATGGACATTAGTCCAGAAAAGAAGAAAAAAGAATGGTAGCATTAAATAGAGAAATAAAAGATATTGACATAGTCAAATACCCAAGAAAGAAAAGGTACCAATAAATCAAAAGAAAAGGTAAGCAAACGCTACTGACGTAGCCCCCCCCCCCCAATAATACTAAAATAATGAAATAATAATAAAAGAAGTAATCAAACCAAAAATATTCCAGTGATTGCTATGCAGTCGGAAACCCCTGGAAACCTCAAGAGAAGCGGGAAGTGGTCGTGAGCCGTTTGTATGGTATAAAGAACCGTAAGTAAAAAGCATCAATTAAATGAACTAGGGTGTAAAAATTGGTCTTGAGTCAGCATTGCATTACAACCAAATGTGGCTTGGAGAACTTCGTTTACTGACCTCATACAAACAACCTCACGGCACGACCCACTACTCTCAAGAGAGACCAAAAGAAACCGACCACACAACAATACCTGGAAGGTGGAAAACTAAAAATAACAAATAGCAGAAAAAGAATAAATAAATGGTAACCCAAATGTTCCACCGGTCAAGAGGAAGTATATTGTAGTATACACCAAACTAAAAGATACAACAGTGCCTAAACAACTGTGTACCGCAGTCTTTCAAGAAACAAAAAAACTAGAGAAGGTTGTTCCGAAAAGTGTCACTGTCTCCGGCCCGCCGTATCGTACTAACCTGTGAGCGAGATCATGCGCAGTAGCTTCGCCCTCCTTTGCGCCGTAACGCAATGCACGGGCTGTCCCAATTCAGGGTGCAAAGGTCAGGCGCAGCCGCCCCCCACGACACAACTCTTCCCACCAGGTTTGCCTTCCGGAGAAGGCGACGAAGCGACGTCCGGAGTCACCCAACACCCCTCAGCCTATAATACTGAAGAAAAAAAAGAAAGACTGCAAGACGTCTCGTAAGACTAGGTAAGAGTCACAATCAGTGTAGAAAAAAAAACGTATTAAAGAGAACTTTAATATAGACAAAATCGGTAAATAATCAAATCAACAATATGGTTACCCGTGTATTCACAACTTGAACAAGTTGTGGATCTAAATCCCACATGGTATATTAACCTCTAATCAATACAAGCAAAATAATCAAAGTAAAACAAACATCAATCAAATCGACCAAGTATAGAGGAAAATACTAAGTTTTCTATGCAAAAATCCCATCGAACGGAAACTAAACAATTTACAGAGAAAACTGGACCACTAAGTCCAAGGGAATACAAAAAAGATAAAATAGAGAGGGAAAAAAAGGTCATCATAGGTAAGTAAATAACATGAAGGTAAAGCTAAAGGAGAACGTCTCCAATAGACAAGGGAGGGCAAAAATAAATTGGTACTAGGCAAAATCCAGTAAACACTGAAAAAGCAAAGGTTGTCAGAACACAAAACCCAGCAAAAACCTAGACCAATCAGGGGAAATCAAAATCAAGAATAAAATAAATTAATCAAATGATAAATCAATTCAAACCAAATAACAACCATTGGTGCTAGGTAAAAATCTAGTCAACACTGAAAAAGCAAGAGCTGCCATCATGCAATACTCTGCAAAGTCCTAGAACAACCAAGGCCAAAATCAAGAATAAATAAATCAATCAAATAATAAACGAATCCGAATCAAGAAAGATAAATAGTTCACTCTGAGCATAAATCCAGTAAACACTGAAAAGGTATGAGACTACTAATACGCAAAATCTCAGCCAAAATCCAGAGGAACCATATAAAGACAAGGTAAGGTAATCAAATAAAGTCAAATCAATCAATACTAAGTCAAAATAAGGTAAGTAGTGCTCTAGGCCTACATCCAGTAGACACTGATAAAGGATTAAGGTTACTAAACAGCAGAACCAATTCCAAACCTAGGACAACTACATAAAAGTCAAAATCGGGGTAAGTCAAATCAGGTAAACTTAAGTCACAGTAGGGTAACTAAATAAGGAAACTTGGTCGAAACCAAGATTCGCCAAAAATAAAGTCAACAATCGTGCAAAATATTTCAATCTTTGGCTCAATAATAGATATATAAAAAAAACAGAAAGTTAAAAAAAAATTAATCATCGAAGGTAATACTACAGATAAATCAAGGTAAAATAAAAAATCAAACAGACAGGCTCGGAGTCGTCAAGTTTCGCGCCGAAACAACACCGAACTTAGTCAGAAATCTACTTGCGTTAGACGTGAAGCATCAAGTAAATAATAATTAATTAAACACAAAATTAAGGAGAAAGAATAACATGAGTAGGTATAGATTAGAAAGCTGAAGGCTTGAGTATTGAAAACAAAATAAAAGCAAATATAGCTGAATTTTACAAAATACGAAATACTAAGTCAAAAGTGAATAAAACAAAAGGTTTATGCTGAAAGCTGAACCAAACTGACCTAAACTACTCGCAAGTAAAATGATAAGCCAACAGAAGGTCTGACTTACCACACAAAAGTAGTGATCAGTTGAAGGCTAAATCAACTACTCCAAGCAATAGACCGGCTGAAGGCGAATGGTCTATGACTGCATTTGGTAGAGTTCTACTACCGCCTAGGTCACGGCACGGAGTTTTCCTAACCGACTCGGTCCGGAATCGTCAAGTTACGCGCCGAAACGACGCCGAACTTCGCCAGAAACCCACATCCGCTGGGTGTGAAAAAAAAAGAAAGTAAAAAAAAACAAGGAGTGGTAAAGAAATAAAATAAGAAGGGATTACATTGAGCCAAAGGCAACGGAATAAAATAAAGAAATCAAAGATATACAATAAAAATAAACCAGTTTGAGCAATAATTCATGAAACGAAGATAACGGAGTTAAATTTAACAAGAATATTCGGGAGCCAGCTTAGCGCTGTAGTAATTGGCTGCATTAGATAAACTTTTATTTTTACGCCAAACTTCTTGACCGCGAACAAAACTTACAGGACGTCTACGCAAATTATAATTATGTTGGTTTTTAACACGCGAAGATTCGATTTTACTTCGACTTTTTTGATATAAACTTTTCAAAGCTTCGATCTCGTCCGTAACATAATTTTGACGCTCCGTTTCTACATAAGGAATACCCTCAGAGAAGTCTTGACCAAATAGTTTATGTTCCCGACCAAAGTTTACGAGATAGAGGGAATAACCAGTAGTTTCGTGACGCGAAGTACGAATAGCACAGCCAATTAAAGGTAAATTATCTTCCCAAGTTCTGTGGTTACTTTGTTGTACGTAAGTACGCAGCATAGTATTAATTACTCGATTAACACGCTCCGTATGGTCTGCTCTGGGATAGGAGGATGCAGTGTAGAAGTTCTTTACTTTGTATTTATCACAAAGGTTTTGAAAATCCTTTGACTTCATAGCGGTTCCATTATCGGATGTTAAGAACTGAGGTGCTCCATACACAAGAAAAATGCAATTCTCTACACATTTCACCAGAGTTTTAGCCGAGGCTGATCTACATGGAAACAAGACAGCATACTTGCCAAAATAATCAGTGACTACCAAGATATGTGTATTGCCGGAACGAGAACGTGGTAAAGGTCCGATAAAATCTAGGCTGATAGCTTGCCAAGGTTCTTTTACGTCGGGGGGCGACTGCCCATCAATCCAGCAGGACGTTTTTGTTCGATTTTATTTTGAGCACAAGTCTTACAGGTGCGGACGTATCGGGCAATGTCTGATCTCATTTTGGGTCAATGGTATCGTTCAGCGACCTTCCAAAATGTCTTGAAAACTCCTACATGACCTGAAGCTGGAATGTCATGACATCGAAATAATATCTCCTTTCGCCTGTCCTTAGGCACTACTATTTTCCAACAGCTAGAATGATTAGGAAAATTGGGATTATTGGACTTAACAAATTTGAAGAAGTTGTCATTTTCTACTCGCCAACACGGAAATTTATCTGGACGATTCTCTAATCGTTGTATCATACTTTTGTACCACTTGTCAGAAGTTGAACTATACGATGGCGTAACCTGTTCTTCATCCAATGTTGCCACAGCATCGGTAGAAACTGGTACTGCTCTTGAAAGAAAATCTGGTACAACGTGATCTCGACCTTTACGATGGGTTAATTCAAAGTTGTAAGGTTGTAGGCGTAGAGCTCAGCGGGCAAGTCGTCCTTGTGGATCTTTAAGATTATGCAACCACAACAATGAATGATGGTCGGTAATTACTTTAAAATGAACACCTTCCAGATAATGTCGTAACTTTTCAACACTCCAAATCACGGCAAGACACTCTTTTTCAGTGACGGTTAATTTAATCTCTTGTCGGGTGAGTGAACGTGATAGGTAGCAAATTACCTTTTCGCCGTCTTCAAATTGTTGACTTAACACAGCTCCCAAGCCATAAGAAGATGCGTCTGTCTGTAACACAAAAGTGCGATCGAAATCCGGGCAAGTAAGTATAGGAGCAGTTACAAGTGCTTCTTTTATCATGTTAAAAGATTGTTGGCATTCGGCCGTCCAGTCCCATTTCACATTTTTCTTGGTAAGCCGAGTAACAGAAGCTATTATAGAAGAGAAGTCAGGCACAAAACGCCTATACCAAGAAGCTGTACCAATAAATCGACGTATTTCGGTGATATTCTTCGGAGGAGCTATATTAATTATGGACTCAACTTTTTCTGGATCAGGTCTTAGACCTTTAGCATCTACGATATAACCAAGATATTTTAATTCGGGTTTGCAAAAATGACATTTTTCTTCGGACACAATTAATTCTGCCTCCTTTAGACGGTCAAAAACAAGTCCTAAAATTCTCATATGTTCAGAAAAGGTCTGTGAGATAATAATTATGTCGTCTAGGTATACCATTACGTGGTTTTCTAAATCAACTCCTAGGACACGATCAACGATCCTTTGCCAAGTTGCTGGGGCATTCGTCAAACCAAAAGGCATGCGCAGAAAGTGATAAAGGTTTCGGCCTGGGACTGTGAAAGCTGTTAACTCCCTAGAGGACTCGCTAAGAGGCACTTGCCAAAAGGCTGATTTTATGTCTATGGAACTAATAAATTTGGCATTTCTGAGACGATCTAAAATGGCTGAAATGTATGGAATAGGGTAAGCATCTTTCTTACTAACAAAATTTAATTTCCTGAAATCGATGCAAAATCTGTAGCTGTCGTCCTTTTTGCGTACTTAACAGACTAGACTTGACCAAGGACTCTTGGAAGGTTCTATCACACCAAGTTTTAACATTTCATCGATTTCCTGATCCATAATCTTTTGCTTGAAAGGAGATACTGGGTAATAACGTTGCTTAATTGGTCTTATTCCAGGCTCAAGTTCCATAATGTGTTCTGCCACTTTGCAAAAACCAAGACCGCTACCCATTTGTCTTATTTTCTCTTGAACTAATGAATTCAAAGCACTTCGATCGGTTTCCGATAAAGAATCACCATCTATTAAGCTGCAAACCTCCGTATTCTCAAATTTATTGGGAAAATGCCACACATCTTGTTTTAAGTCAGGAATAATATCCATGGTCCTCCAAAAGTCTATACCTAGAATAAGTTGATGCGCATCAGGGAGAACTAAAATATCGATCATTCGTGTTTTACTTAACAAGGTTACGGGTGCCTGAAAGTATCCGAGACTCGAGCAAGTCTGACCGTTTGCAACGGTACAATTAGTTGGTTGCTTGATAAGTTTTAACCCCAAGCTCTGTAAAATTTTAAAACCCGGTTGACCTACAATAGTACGAGAAGCTCCAGAATCTAATAGACCTAAAATGGTATAACCTAAAATTGAAATTTCTAAATATGGTCGTTGGTCGCCATGAGCGTGAGCAATGATGAAATCTAAAAGGTTTTTATTAGGAAAATTTACATTATTTACAGGATTGGTCGATAAAACTGGAGTCGGGGGAGGAATCTCACGACCTATCGACTCTCCCGAGAGTCGTTTCCCGAGGGTGTACAATTCTGGCAGGCCCTGCGGAATACACCAGGTGCTCCACAGCCATGACAGTGAATTCTTTGAGGTTCTTGACACTCTCGATTCGTATGACCAGTCTTCCGGCAGTTCCAGCAGGTTACTGATATAGGTCTATTGTTTGTAGAAGAAGGTTGTCCAGATCCATTATTTGCAAAAGACACTTGTCTAGGTCTATTAAAAGTAGATGGCATTTGTCTAGGTTGAGCATAAACAGGTGTTGACTCTCTCACTTCATTTACAGCGGGGATTCTTTCATCATTCGAGGATGACGCATCAGTACCTATAAAGGCAAAATCAGGCTCAACAAAACCATGACGTTTTCTAGATGGGGGAACGTAATGTTCCGCACGATACTTTTTAGCTTCCAGCTTAAGACATTCCATTTCAAGTTCTTCCAATGAGTTTACTTCTGGCAATTGTGTCGTGTAAAAAGGTGATAAGTTTCGAGTTACTATGTCCAACTGAGTATTCACTGGCAAAGAGCCGTAACGTCTAAATAGTGCACTTATACTAGAGGGATAGTCAACGATGCTTTCTGTGGGATCTTGCGTTCTTTCTAACAACTCTTAAAATAATCTAGGGCAATAATCTGGTGGTTCAAAATGCCTACTAAGGAGGTCGGACAAACTGTCCCAATCTGAAAAACGGTGTCTATTCGCACGAAACCAATTTAACGCTTTACCCGAAAATAAATCAATGGCGGATTCAAACAATTCTAACTCCGAAATACCACGAGCGATGCGTAGTTCAGAAACCCGTTCCAGAAAATTATGAACAGAAATTTGTTTAGTATCGCCAGTAAATTTAAGGCCCCATTTCTCAACACGTTGAGTTTTAGAGAACTAACTGAGATTGAACTCGTTCGAATTTAGTCTTGGCCTTCGGCCCTGAGACACTTTCAGTGAGTGTTTCGAGTTTTTGCAACGTCTTAGAAATATAGTCGCTCTCGCTGTCAAAGTCGCAAACATAATTAGGCACGTGAAGCGATGTTCCTTGCCTCTCAAGCCGTATAATATGACGTAAAGCTGATCGTAACTCGACTACGGTCTTTAAATCGTCAGCGGGTAAACCACGGGCAGTTAATTCATTAAGAAGCATTTTCTTTCGCAGAAGGCCGATTTGCATTTTATATTCCATGATGACGTAGTAGGTAAATATATAATCACAAAATCAAAATAAGGTAATACGGTAAATCAAGATAAGCAGGTAAATAGCAAATCAAATTAAATAAATCAATCAAATAAGAAATCAAGATAGGTAAATCATGAATTAAAGTAAATAAATAATTTAGCTAAATTAAATATACCAAATATAAAGTAAATTTATCAAAATGTCAATCAAGGTAAGTCAAAATCGGGAAAAATCAAATATCAACAATATGCGCAATATTAATAAATCAATAATACGATCAATCAAATATTACATTGGGTCACTATAAGTACCATATCAATAAAGATCAAAAAATCATCAAAAAAACTGTAAGTATTTTACTCAGCTCACCATGCGCCCATGAAAAGGATAATGAAAATAGGTCATAAAAAAGTCGTTTTTTATTTATTTATTTATTTATTTAATATTACCACATTCTACAGAATCAAATATCCAATTATCGAATGGGATAAAAAAAAAGTTTTAACATAATACAAAGCATTATAAAAAAGAAACAACATAGATATAGTAAGAATAATTAAACAATGATATATAATATGTAAATAATTACAGAGTCAGGCGTTTAATGGAGGCCACAGTGCAGGCATGTATATCTAACTGGTTTTGAATTTTATTATATTTTTCACATATTTGATGTAATGGAGAAAACTTTAGTGTATTTGTCCTTGGAGTTGGTAGAGTAAAAGTCAGGTAATTACGCGAGGTTGGCCTTGGCACCTGAAAGTGCAGGGACTGTAAAATATTCCCAGCATCAATTTTTCCGAAAAGTACGTTATGTAGAAAGATAATTTGAGATTTTGTTCGCCGTGTTTCGAGGCTTTCCATTGAAAATCTTGCCAAGAGACGATCATGCGGGAACCCTATTTCAGGGTAGATTCCATCTAGCTTAAAACTGGTGTACTTTAAAAAGCGTCTTTGAATTTTTTCCAGACTACTAATGTGGGTTTGATAGAAAGGGCACCAAATAACCAAGGAGTACTCAAGGCGTGACCTAACAAAGCTATTAAATAACAACCTAAGTGTGTCCCAACTCGTGAAATCTCCAGCGTTTCTTATAATAAAGCCCAGCAATTTTAAACTTTCTCCAACAATTTTAGAATAATGATCACGAAAAGAGAGCTTTGAGTCCAGCATAACACCAAGATCACACACAGACTCACACCGTTTTAACATATCCCCATTTATACTATACTCATTTACAATCGGATGCACTTTTTTAGTAAAGGTAATAATACTGCACTTAGACAGATTTAATAGTAATTTATTTTTCTCACACCACCTATTCATTTTCTCAAAGTTATCTTGTAATTTCATGCAGTCCCTCTCGTCTCTAATTCTAAGATATAGCTTGACATCGTCGGCATAAATTAAATGATCGACATCTAGGATAAAAATAAGGTCATTAAGAAATATAATGAAAAGTAGGGGTCCCAAATGTGACCCCTGGGGGACACCTGAGGTGGCAGCAAACTCTCTGGAATTTTGACCATGGCATTGAACATATTGTAGGCGGTTAGTCAAATATGACTCAAAGAATGCAATAAGTCTTTGTGATAGACCAAACGTAGCCAATTTATCGAGAAGAATACCATGATCGAGCCGATCAAAGGCTTTGGAGCAATCAGTGTAAATGACGTCAGTTTGTTCACCCGCATCAAGAGATTCCGCAAGATCCTGAGTAAGACAAAATAGATTTGAGACGGTTGAGCGACCCTTCATAAAACCGTGCTGTTGAGCAGATATGTGAATGCTAATTGAATTATATATATATTCGTGTAAAATAATTTCAAAAACTTTCGAGAAATTATTTATTATACTGATTGGTCTATAGTTGGTAATGTTACTGCTGTCCCCTTTTTTAAAAACCGGAGTTATGCGCGATATTTTCACAGGTCTGGGAATGTAGAAGTTGAAAGTGATAAATTAAATAGAATTGCAAGCGGACGAGCAAGAACAATCGCACAGTCTTTCAGCAAGAATGCAGGGATTTTATCTGGCCCTATAGTGGCTTTAGGTTTAAGTTGTTTTAGTACAGTAGTGACCACCTGTTCAGTTATTTTATAGACATCTAGGGGACTCTGTGAGGGATAGAAATCAGTCGAATCACTTATTTTTTTGGAGGAAGCAACATAGGAGTTCTGGAAAAATGAGGCAAAACTGTCTGCAATGACCTTGGGATCTCGAATAATTGTATTTTCATAGGACATAGTATTTGGTAGGCTATGACTATTTTTTTTTATCATTAATAAAACGCCAGAATCTTTTTGGCTCGTCTTTTATGTCGTTTTCAACACGGGAACAGTATAATTTATAGGAATTGTTTATGTCATTCTTAATAGCCCGGCGCAAATTTCGAAAACTTTCCAAATAGAGTAGATTATTTGTTCTTTTAAACTGCTTCCAATTTTTATATTTTAACTTTATGTTCTTTATTATTTCACCAGTAAACCATGGTGGGTAAGTTCGATTTCTTTTTTGCGTTTTTGGAACATGTATGTCCAAAGTATTATAAATAATCTCATAAAATTTTTGACATGCACTGTTAACATCAGTATATTGGGTTAAAACATCCCAATTTATATATGAAAAATTTTGATAAAGATTTACTAGATTCGCTCTTTTAAAATTATAAAAACTATTGTAATTTTTTTGTTTGTTATTTTTTGACTCCAAACGAACATCTAATGAAACCACGATAGCAGGGTGGTGGTTATCCTCAACGGTTAATATGTCAACAGCCCTTTCAGTATAACCATTAAGGTTATTAATCAGTGCGAGGTCTAGTAGTCTGCCATGTGTGTTTGTTATTGTATTAATTTGCTTAAGGTTGGCGAAATTTATAAAATTAATTATTAGGTTTGTCTTACCAGTGCCGTATGATGCGTTGGTGTAATTGAAAAAGTCGGGTATATTAAAGTCTCCTATTATAAGCACTTTATTATTTAGAAAATAAGGTAATGATGAGAATATCTCAAATAATGTTTCATATGTTTCAACTGTTGCGTTGGGGGGAATATACAGATGTTTTGTTTGCCCCACGTTGGGCGCCAAAAATTGCGACGCACTTTCGTGTCTTTTTTTATTTATAATAATGAGATGTTGGTATTATGGCGAATACCAACACAACTTACCACCTGGACCCTTTTTTTTAACAAAATAAGAAAATCAATAAACAAACCCAGTCGAATTACCCGTACTCAGAACAGTCTAGAGGTTGCAGTGCGTGCAATACACCGACTACCCCAGGAGAAAAAGGTTCGAGCGCCACCAAGTTTGGAAACGGACACAACTTGGAAGTCCCCGCGGTTTTATGGGCTCTACGCTACCCTGAGACGGTTACCCAACTTCCAAGAAAAGAGAGGCATGTGAGCTGAATAAAAGATACCTGTTACTTCAACAAATTTTATTTTAAGTTAAGGAAAACAACGGTAATGATATAAATTACATTAGGTATTTTGTTTGTACAAAGAATATCTTGTGATCACGTGACCCAACTCATAACTAACAAAACGCTCTATATATACCATATAATATACGCTTATATTCGCTTATGTATTTTACCCAAATAAAAGGACGACCGAAAGGTTGTGAAACAAATAAATATGGAACGTGAAATGGATAAATAACTTCGAAATATAATAATTAGAACATTACACTAAAATCAACAGATGGTTTACAACCTTTTGGTCATCGAGAAAATGTACATTAAATAGAGCATAAATTATACCCAAAACATCTCTAGCCTAGGACTTATCTGTTACAAACGTCGACCAGTACATAGGTTGACGATAGGACCTAAACGGCAGAAGCTGACGGTAGAAGCTTGCGGTAGAAGCTTTCGGTAAAAGCTTACAGTGGATACCAACGGCAGGACAGATTAGTCAGCCGGTACAATAGCATAAGCCTAGCAGTGATATAACATAGCCAGCCAGTAAACTAGGATTTAGGCCAGTGCCAAGAACTTTGGTACTTTTGGTACATAGAAACATTGGCCGGGAACTGGGACCCTAAGAAAATAAACATGGCCTAGTACTTGCTTCATCCAACGCATAATTAAGTCTCGTAAATGAGATTACTTATTTTAAAGAAAATTATTAATTTAAATTTATTTTAAACGCCACTGATCTTAGTTTCTTAAAGAAATTCAAGTTTTAAAATTAAATATAAATATTAAAAGAAAATCCACGTCGATAATAACGTTATATGACTTTCAAAAGACGGAATTAATCCAATAAAACCGAAAATAATTAAAGTTATTTGTGTGACGAATCACAAAATAAATATAGAAATATACAATAAATAATCTAACTTAAGAAATAAGATGAGAAAATATAACTAAAAGTCAAGGTACATAAAAGAAAATGGACCATAAGATATACAGGCGCAGTGCGCATGCCCGAAGCATTCAATAAAATTAAATAAACATCAAGCAGCAAACCCAGAAACCGAAATAAAATTAAAACAATAGTAAGTATACATGTCAAAATTCAATCACTAAAGATCTCGCATTGAAAATACTTTAAAATACACGCGAAACTGTGATTTGCTACTGGTTATCAAATAATAGAGAAATATAAAAATACAGAAAAAGTATGCACTGCCGCAAATAAAAAAAATCTGAACGAATTAGCACAGGTCAACAGATTGTATGAAATTATAAAAGACAAGCTTGATTGGTTAGTAATTAAGATTGCAATAAATCATTACATAATCTAAATGGCAAAGAAAAATAATAAAATAAATTGAACTTGTTACTCGTAATTAAACTTTAAGTTGCTAGCCAGACTCACGCATAACCATAGAAAATGTTTATAATAATAAAAGGCATAAGGCAGCTATGAAAGGGAATATTTTTTTCCCCAAAATTTTAAGCATTGTACACTTTTGTGTACAATGTACACGTGTGTTGTACAAATGTACAACTGTACGAAGGTACACAGCCCTGCCCTATACCTAGGTCACCACTGAATAATACAAAAAATATATTAATTAAATACATCGAATTAAAAATATCAATTAAATAAATCGAATTAAAAATCACTGCTAGCAATAGAATAAAATAAGAAACATTAAACGTACAATAATAACAATGAATGCATAAACCAACAAATAAAATATCAGAAAGATGTAATCAAAACAGCTGATCTCCAAAACTATAGTTTTCTATTTTAAATAAAACGAAATATTTAGCTTGTTTAATTAACTTAGCATTAAAATCGCTAATGAGACAATTTTAAGGCTTTATGCCCGTATCCACCAAAGCAAAAAATCACCAATTAAGTTTTAATCATGATTAGCTGGTTAATTTGCTATCCACCAAATATGTAATTCTCCGATTAGTCTTTAATCGTAAATTAAATTTAATTGTCAAAATTTGGCCGATTAGGAAGGCAATTGCGTGATTTTAAAAAAATGTTAGGTTATGGTATTTGTCAAAAGCACATATTTTCTTTATCATAAGCATTGTTTTGAAAGAAATTAGTTTTTAAATATGGAATTGGAAGACCTCATCTATGACGATGATCTGGATGTGCTAGACATTATTCACTATGACTTTCCAAGGGCTCAAATTGAGAGGACTGAATATTTCCATAACATGGACGACCTTAGTTTTTTTCGTCGTTTCCGACTGACCAAACCTACCGTTGAGCGACTATTGGAAGAAATTGAAGACCAATTGAGCTACAATAATCATGTGTACGTACTTTTCAAACTTTACATCTATCTAATATTATTTATGTGTGAAATATTAATGTTATTTATTACTATTAGAAATAATCCTGTAAGCCCTATGAATCAGCTGCTGCTCACATTGCGATTTTATGCTTCCAATGGACATCAACTGGCGATAGGTGATTTTATGGGGTGTGCCCAAAGCACAACATCCCGAATTATTAGTAAAGTAAGCAGAGCCATTGCTGGTCTACGGCCAATATATGTAAAGATGCCAGAGACTAACGTAGAAAAACTAAGAACTCAAGAAGAGTTCTATACAGTGGCACGTTTTCCAAGAGTGATGGGTGTCATTGACTGCACACATGTCAGAATTCAGTCTCCAGGTAAATGACTAATATACTCTGTGTTTACACCCCTCTCAACTTGGGATTCCTGACACTTCTCTTCAAGGTTAGTACGTCTATGAAAAGATTGCATTTTTTGCACTTTCTTACATTATTATTCTTAAATTATAGGTGGTGAAGATGCTGAAGTGTATCGCAATAGAAAAGGATACTTTTCGATTAACACCCAGTTAGTGGGAAATGCCAATTTAGAAATTTTGGATGTAGTGGGGAGATGGCCAGGCTCAGTGCACGATTCTACAATTTTCAACAATTCCAACATAATGGGCAGATTTGACAATGGAGAATTTAGAGAAGGTCTTTTACTAGGTATAAATATATTTTTCTTTGTCACAACATTCATGAAAAAAAAACAGTTTAGGCACACAACTTCAATTAAAATTTTAATAACAATATCTTCTACGCTTCTTTTTCTTTGAGAACATAATGTGTCCATATTATATATTTTTAGGCGACAGCGGTTATGGACTTAGAAGATTTTTATTAACACCCTTACTAAATCCAAGAACAAGAGGAGAACTTATTTATAATGAATCACACATCAGAACTAGAAACATCATAGAACGGATTAATGGTATAATAAAGCGCAGATTCCCAGTTTTAGCTTACGGAATTAGGTGCAGTGTGGAAAATATAATGGCAATAATTGTTGCCACTAGTGTTCTGCATAATATTGCCAGAAGAATGGGAGAAGATATGCCACCACTTCCTGAGGGGATAGATGAACATGAGCTTGAATACCTAATTGATCAAGGAAATATTCCTATTATGCCAGTTGCAGATGACCACATTTTGTTTAATTATAGTAGAAGATGCGTCACTTGAGCGTACTCGGGTTTTGCGTCACTTGGGCGTACTTTTCCAAGAACTCCCGGAGGGCGTGGTTTCATGGCACCTGTCAGATGTCAACTGTCATCTGTCATACGTCATCTGTCAAAGTCAATGTCACCTGTCATCTGTCACAGGCCCTAACTACTATTGGCATTAGCTGCTTGGACCTTAGCTGCCGTTGGCACTAACTTCCATTGGCACTAGTTGCCATTGGCGCCAGCTTGCCTATCATTAATGCTAGTTACCGAGGGCACTATTGGTCAGACGTCATCTGGGATACGCCATCTATCAGGGGTCGCTGTTACCTTAACTATTTAGATATTCAATTTCGGGGACCAAACCTACAAGCTGGTACTCCACAAGACCTACCCCCAAGAACTGGTACCCCAATAATTTTCAAGTCGGGCTCCAACTGAAATTAAATGATTAAAAAAAGTTTTACCTATGTCTGGATTCGATCTCGGGTCGCAGGGCTACAATTCTAACGTCGTATACATTAGGCCATTTGAACTTTGGAATAAATCTCACTACTATGTTGAAGACTAACAACAGCAGTAGAGAGCTTAGTCAAGTTCCTTTTTGGTGACGTAATGCGGGGAAAACGGAGAGAATAATGACGACTTTTTTACCCAAAATTTGTTAAGGTATATACCTAAATCATATTATACATGTACTTAAAGATGGAAATCATCCAAAAACCTCCATAAAGTACCTATTTTTGTGCATCAGAACGTATGCTTAGGCGATAAAGTCATATAAGATAGAAAAGGATAGTACTAATTACAGTGTCAATTAGCATAATGTTACGTGTTTCGACATGATTTTGCTCATAGTTTTTGGCCAAAAAAAAGTTAAAGGATCATCATTACACTTTATACTGTCCGAAGGCGAGGCTCCCGAAATTTACCGCCAGGGAAATTTTGGGAGAGGCCGAGGAACAGTTATCAGTGCGAAAACATATTTATTTTTACAAGTTGTCAAACGACAAGTCTATTTTACAATATATTTCAACCTAAAAATTGTTAAAATCGTTCAACTATACGCCTATTTTTTTCAAGAACAACATATATAACTATTTTATGAAGGGTAGTTACCCCTTGTAAGACTCTAAAATACTATTGTTAGATTGTTGAAAAAAACACTTATTTTAAAAAAAAAAGACAGCCAGAACAAACAAAAAACTATTTATTAGACACTAGTTAGACATAACCTAAAAATATTTTCTATTATTTCATGTTTTAATTAACGTTAGCATAGGACATAAGGGTAGTACCCCCTCTAAGCACAAAAACAACAAAATATATTTTGAATTTTATTCTAAACTAACATTCCTAGACGCCCCTATTAATATAGGAAGCAGTACATAATGGTAAAAAAATTATGATGCAATAGGGTACAATGGGACTTTAATATACCTTAGAATAATATACCTTATAACAAATAACATGTTCTCTGCCATCATAAAATTGACTCAAAATTGCGCCAAGAAGTTACTACTTTCTAGGGTATTATTTGCATATTACAGTTAAAAAAAAGGTAGGTAAAAAAAAAACTCAATTTTTAATAAATATATTAAATTACTTAGCTAAAAAATCTTCAAAATATTCAAAAAATCAGTATAGGTTTATTCACGACGGGAGACGTTCTACGTGTGTAGGATGCCTGGACAGTCTGGAGGGTGTCTGGATGATGCCTAAAGGAGGACTGCATATAACCTAATAAACAAAGAAGATAACCTTTAATATATATGTATCAAACAGGTGTAATTTAATGAAAAAAACAATATGTTAGTGTCTTGTTGGTGTTGTGTTAATGTTGTGTTGTTGTGTTGGCGTTGTGTTGGCGTTGTGTTGGCGTTGTGTTGACGTTGTGTTGGCGTTGTGTTGACGTTGTGTTTAAATAGTTAAATACTGGATCGAATACTTCATTAGTGTCTCATATGTTAAAGGAGTAAGATGGCAAGCATAAGAATAAAACTTAAACTCTTAGACATACCAACGGAAAATGTATTTGGACTTAGAACCGATGGGGTTACCTGGTTTCTTGGAAATACCCCTGTTAAACTTGAAAATGAGCAATTGGTGCTCGATAATAAATCATACACGCTAACTGATGGTTTGTTGGATTTATTAACAAGTATGCACCCCAAAGGATATTCTCAGGAAGATATGAAGTTGTACAAAGAGTTAATATTACTTACGAATTTACATAAGAGAAATTTTGAACAAAACGAACATATAAAATCGAGTTCTAGCTGGAAGTATACAAATATAATTTCTAAGCTTTTTCCGCCAAAAAGACGCTATGGTCCGAAGCCTTATAACAGAAATAATGATGAAATGTTTGACAGAGTGCAAGTAGAAACTCCTAAAACTCAACTATGTGGGGAAGAACTTGAAGAACTTGTAGAAGAGGAGCTTTCTAATTTCAGCGAAGCTGGGACTGATGACATACCGATAGTATATAACAGCATCAACCAACTAGTGGAACGTTTCAAAAGCCTAGAGGAATTTGGATCAGACAGCAGCCATAATAAGGAGGAAATTAATGCAATTCTCAAAGAGCTTGAAAGCCTTGGTATTATAGAATTTTATAAATAAAGATGTTATAAAAAAAAACTGTGTTTTATTAATTGACCTGGTAACTTAGAACACGCTGATAGGATCGTAACAACAGTACACTAGGGAGGTGTTAGTAAATTATTTTTATTCAATATTAAACATGCTCGAAAATTATTCTAAAAAAGTTGAGACCAAAAACTCATAACCGTAATATATAATATTGATTAAAAACAATCGCTCCAGGGCACGAGGCGTGGACTCCCCTCCCTTTAATGCCCCATTCCTTTTTTTTTTTTAATGGAAAAAAGAATTTTCAAACAAAAACCAACTAATAACTTATGTTAAAACAGAATAACGTTGATGACCTTAAAAGGTCGCTATTCCAAATAAGGTGGCTCGTGGTAAACCTAAAAAAGAAAAAACAGATTAGTTATCTAAAAACTTTTTAAAAATAGATCATCTATCATGGTATATCTTGTAGACTTTTTGGTGGGTAATGTGTCAAATGGTTAGGTAAAATCAATAATTTTTAACCAGCTGAGATAAGACTGATATATATTAAAAAATGTACCAACTATTACTCACCTCAGGTAGGATATTTTTAATTAACTCTTTTTGAATTCAATAAACCATTTGCCATACCCCTACTAGCGTAACCCAAAAACAGACATCTCTCGGATAGGCTGGTGACGATGCATGAATAAACCCCCCCCCCCCCCCCCCCCCCCGTGTTAAACACTATGTTTGCAGAAAATAGGAAGTGTCTCTTTTAAAACATTAATCAGACCCTAGAAGATGTTGAAGGCTAGGAACCTATAGAGTACGAGATGCCACTTAACATTTCAGAAATAGTCTCGAGTAGTACTTCAGCACTTAAACCTTATGATTTGGTAGAGTCGGAAAAAAAAATATAATATGTATATAAATTAGGTGGGGACATATGATTCTATATCTATTCTATAGGAATATAACTGATAGTTTCCGGGTTTTATTTATTTATTTATTATGGGTAATATGTTTTATTTATTTATTATGGGTAATATATTAGTTTTGAGTAGATTTATTAAGGGTAATATAGTCTATGTCTTACACATGTGTAGTACAGTCCAATTAGAACTTTTGATAGATTTAGATATGATTCTATTTTTGAAAAAAGGTATTCGTGGCGGTTTGAGCCAATGCTCAAAGCGCTACGCTGCGGCGAATAATCCATATATGCCATCACACGATTCTCTAAAAGAAGAGTCCTATCTAATGTATTTTGACGTAAATAACCAATATGGCTGGGCCATGTATGCTTTTTCAGATATATAGAGTCAGCCATGACCTCTTTAACAGGAATGGACATCGAAGCTTGAGAATATTCAACGGTAAGATACTACGTTGCAAAAAAAAAAAAAAAGACGGTGAACTCTAGGCGAATATTCAAACATTTATTTAAAATCTGACGTATTAATTTTTGACAGTTCTTGTCATATTCAACAAAGACTTCTTGGACAGATTTGAATTCGATATTGAAAAACGATGTTTGTGAGGCTTCATGGCTTAGAAAAAAATGCACGATTATGTGTAAAATGATTTATGAAAAGGACGAGCTGGACTTTACAGGTATGGAATTTCCAATTAAACTCAGTGACATAACCAAATTTGAACGGCTTAATAATATTTCGATCAATGTTTTATGGACTTGAAAAAGTCTATGACAATGGTAACAATATTACAATAAAAAAAAAACTTAGATGTTTGCTCCCTCTATCCCTTTATATGCAAATATGGGAAATTCCCCATTGGTCACCCTGAAGTAATAGTTGGTGATGATTGCACGATCCAAAATTCTGGACATTTTTGAAGTTTGGAAAGATCAAGTTCAAGTATTTAACAAACATTCTGGGCAAGAGGGTTTATTTACTGCTATGATGATAGATAAGTTTATAAAAATTAAGCAGGAGGCTTCGGGCTGGCCTTAAAAATGTACGAGTGACGAGGAAAATAAATATATTGAAGAGTTTTAGTCTAATTTTAAAAAAATATTTCATGGAACAAGATAATATGAATCAATAAGTAACAGCTTGTAGAACAAAAATGCACGATTGTGTTTCACATGATGTATGAAAAAGACGAGCTGAACTTTTGAAAAGTATGGAATGACCCAACTATTCTTATTGAGCCTGAACCGTTCTACCAGAGGTTAAGAGTAGGCCCCTACTGCAGTTCGAAGCTAACTCCCTCTAGTAAACTGGGAACAAACATATCAACAGAAAGAGCTGTAGAATTTTGCCACTGATGTTGAAACGATATTTTTATGTGATATACCAATAAGCCCATTAACGTCTGAGGAACGATTTAATAATGCTTATATAGTTAAACAAATATAATACTATTTTGGAGAATCATGGATTGAATAAGTTATATAACGCAGAAAGAATTACGCCAAGGCCTAGTTTATAAGTCAGCGTTAGTGGAGTAATACATTGTATGTCAATTTAGCTACTCAGTAAGGGACGAAATTAGGCTAGAAATAAGTTTGAAAAGGACTTTTTCAAGCTTATGAACAACGCTCTGGAAAAACGATGGAGAACGTGGAGAAACGGGTAGACGTAAAACTTGTTTCCCATTGGGAAAATATCGGTAGGAGGTTGGGGGCCGGAGCGTTAATCGCGAAACCCCATTTCAAAGATCGTACTATTTTTAGCGAAAACCTGATAGCAATCCAGATGAAAAAACAAAAAGTGGTGTATAATAAGCCGATATATGTGGGTATGTGTATTTTTTACTTGGTCAAGACCACAATTTACGAGTTTCACTATAATTATATTCATAAAATTTTTGGACAATATTGTAATGTACTATATACATATACTGATAGCCTAATTTATGAAATTACCCACCCTGATATTTATTCAGTCATTAGGGAAGATTACCATGAGGTTTTTGATACTAGCGATTATCCTGAAAATAATATTTATAACATTCCTAGGGTCAATAAAAAAGTTCTCGGTTTAATGAAAGACGAAAACAACGGCCGAATTATGACTCATTTTATAGGGTTAAGAGCTAAAATGTATGCTACTAAGGTATTCTATACTTTCGACTACCCGGAAAACCGGCTATATAAAATTTTGTTGTAAAGTGCAAACTATAAAAAAACCTTCTACGAAGAAAGTCGTTTAAAGTTGTGGATTTAATGAAGGTTTAGGAACAAAACCAGTGCAGACGTGACATTATTAGCTCCGTAAAAATGGAAAAGTTTATAATTTCAAAAGATATCCTTCAAAAAGTGCGACGGTATAATATTACAGGGCGTACCTTAGAATTTAGGTTAAAGCCTATATCCTAGGGTGTTGTACCGGTTGGTTAACCAACAGACTCTATTATTCAAATTATTCAAAAAGCAGCAGAGGGGATTCAACCACAGGAACAAGTAGAGATTTTACTTAAAGGTCTTTGCCAGCTGTGAGGGTCGGCTTCCACTCAAAGAGGTCAGGCTTGGATGCCTTTCAAAGAAGCGGCAAAAGGTATCGGTAGGCGAGGTTTTGGACCTTATTCAGGGGATATAGTTGTCTAGCTCGTCAGGACTTACAACGAGTATTTTTGCCTAAAAAAGTTACAATCGTACGACTACCTACAGGGCAAGGGAGGGGTAGCAAATTCAACAGTTTCGACGAGGAGTGTAGCGGAAGAAGGGGCATAGTCTCTATAAAAAATAAAGATAGCCTGTGCTCGGGTCTTAGTTGTAGGGATAGCCTTTACAAGTAGTGACCCTCTATTTAAGATGAGGACAGGAAAAAATTTACAGAAGCATAAAGGTCTGGAGCTCTGCCAACTATCTGGGGTAGTTGTCCCTGAGACTAGGTGTGGCATTAAAGCATCACAGAGTTTTCAACACTATTTGAATGAATTTAATAGTAAATATATATATATACACCGTATACCAGCATGACTTATTATAACTAGCGTAAGGTTGAAGGAAATTTAAAATAAAAACCATGTGATAAATATTTAAAGCAAACTATTGAAATTGAATTTAAAAAGATTTATTATTTGGATCACAAAAACCTCTTAGAAAAAAGGTTTTGCTTAACTTGTCGAAAATGTCACCTACAAATTACGTAGCTGTGCCTGTTTTAGAATTTTTGTCCAGTAAGACAATATGTTATTTAAAAAAATTAGACTTAATTTATTACATCATGAGGGGGATATTAATGTAATCACTTTGCTTACTACTTTCGGTTGTATTTATTATTGTGAGGAGTACCATATGACCATACAATACAACAGACCAAGATGCCTAAAACAGCTAGTATAAAATAAGGCACAGGTTTAAAAATATTGTAGACATCAGCTAATATAAAAGCTTGTAAAATAGAAATTATTATACTTAGAAGTGTTTTGTAATAAAATATTGTAGAATTTTTAGAAATAAAAAGGTTATGTAGATTCGCTGTTTTTTATTTCCCCAGTTATCTATACCTATTTATAAAACTTACGTTTTTTTTAGCAGAGATTAGCGGTTCTTCAAGGGCTGTCTAGGAATTGTAGATGATGGAAAGACGGTTCACAGCTTCACAATAAAGAAATACGTAGACCAATAACTCTAAATAAGAAAAAATTATTAAGTATTAAATCAAAACTAGTTTTTAAAAATAACTAAAAAACGATGTTAAAGAACTCTAGCTACTAAAAAAACCATAACTTTATATCAAGAATGTACACCATTTTTTACTATTGACCCCAAATTGATATTCAAACCTCCTTTGATTGCCCTAAAATATGGTTTAATACGCTTAGGCGTTTGCTAAATAATGCCTCTGTTCTACTTAAAAATGTTCACTTCCTTTGTAAAAAAAATGAAAACTATCTACTACAAGATGTTATTTTTTCCCATAAAGGCTATTATTCAATAGCATTAGCTATATAAAAAATAATTGGCATCCTTAAGGATAGATCACTCAGTATAAAAGTATTGCGATGACTTTTAAAAAATGCCTCACTTCTTGCTATAAGACAAGCACGTTAAAAATTCTTAGAATTTGAGTAAAGTAGAACGCAAGCTGTTGAAAAACGTTCAAATATTTAAATAATTTTTTATTTTCTAAACACAACCCAGCCCCTACTATGTGCAGCCAGTATCTGCTTTTTTTTTATTTTTTTTTAAAAGAAAAAACACCCTTAGAAAAAAATGAACTGATTAAAAAACTTAAAAAAAAAACAAGATATGCTCTTATTGTCTAACCCCTGTATAGCTAAATCGTATATAAAAAATTTGGTTTTCCTGAAAGTCGTTTTCCCCTAGTTTTTTTTTAATAAATCTGAGCATTGAATAATTTTTTACCTCACATTGTATGTACCCCCCTATACCCAGCTGTTATACCCACGACTACTCGTAAAAATATATAAAAAAAAAACACTTTTTGCACACTCACAAAATATAATATTAAATAAATAATTTTAAAAAAATACCTTACCCTTTTGGACAAAAAATTCACAATTTCTATAGACTTGGTAGTTTTTTCGACAACGAATGTTAAAACAAATGCTTGACTGCAAGCGTAAAAGAGTAAACGTTCGGCGTGTTGACTTCTATTTTATATCAATCCTCGATAATACGGGAGATTAGAGATGGGGGTCACGTCTAAGTTTTGTGAAATCAACCTTTATTATTTATCTTTATTTTTTAGTTTAATGACTTTAAAAATAGCTGCACACTTGTAATACACCCTCATAATAACTATTACAAAGAGGCCGTTACGTTTTTCCTTAATATTAAGTAGTTATAGAAATTTAATTTTTCTGCCCATTCCTACTAGACTTGCAATTATTAATTCCATATTAACATAAATAACTTATAGAAAATGTAGGAAAAACACACTTGCGTCATTTTTATACCTAGTATACCTAGTATACCCCTAAAATTATAGGCAAAAAGTTGCAATATCTTATATGACTCATTGGATGCACTGGTCATAATTTTTAAAAAAATAATGATTTAAGAGCTTACCGTAAAAATTATACAGCGAAAACCCATGCATTGCAGGTCTCTAGGTCTACCCAAATCTTAACCTCTACACAAAACACCTGATCATTCCACAATTCCAGTAGATGGTCCGGCTTATCACCGTGGGGTGGCTCTACGTAGAAACAGTTAAACTAAAGAAAATACGTAAAAATTAGATACCCTCCCATTATTTTTAAAAAAAACGGAGATCTAAAAACTCACTTGACTGTCTGGGTATTTTTCTAAGATGAGTTCCTCTGCGAACTCTAATAACCTCTGTGAAAGCGGTCCTATTAAATAAAAAACCTTTCTATATATTCTGTTTAAAAAAAAAATGCACAAGTACGTACCTGCATCGACCATTTTTATTATATCTCAAGACTTTTTAACTTCACTTTCTTTTAACAGCGTTGTATTGAAGTGGCCCAACATGACCATAGATTTTCTATATATACACTTTCCTTCATTTGTTTAAAAGGGAAAGCCGATGTGCCCATACGAAGGTTTCCGGGTCTACAGTCCCGGGCCTCCATAATTAAGGGACCCCACAAAAGATTTTTTCAAAATCCAATCAAAGACCTAATAAAATAAACAACTTTTCTTTTTTCTTAATTTTTGAACTCATAAAAAGTACTTATTTTTTTTTCGAATTTTTACTTTTTTTTTTCAATAATGTTCCATCAAAAAGGTTCCGTTTGTTAACACTTAATTTGCTTGGTATAATCCCTTTATTTGCCTATACATATATTTGGTAAAAATAATTAGATTGATTTCTCAGCAAGTGTTAAAAAACTATAATAACAGTCAATTCCTCCTTTATTATTCAAATCCAGCCCTGTACATAGTAAAGATCTGCATCTTCTTACGTTGTTTTTAAAAAATAACAACGATGCACCGAACATCCATTTGAAAGTAAAGTCGTGATAACCTTTAAGATGCAAAAATTAAAATACATTATTGTAATACAGCGAATAAATTATCTCTATTGAAATCTAATATTTTTTTACTTGAATAGATAATTACAGTAAATAATAATGTACTTTAAGCGGATTGCACAACATGATTTAATATGTTTTTTGTATGCGTTTAATTATACAAAAGAATCGTTTATTCTGAGAATTTCTAATTTTGAATGGTTATATGTTTTAAAAAACATAGCTGAGACAAACAAATAGGCATTATTTTTCTCTTTAATCTGATACCTGACAACGCATGTATAGGGGTTGAAAGGGGTTTGTCTAGTCTTATACCACTACCTACGATCTACTATACGTATTTATATCCTGACATCGTTCAAAAACACCATGAGTCATGTGCTTAGAGGGGGTACTACCCTTATGTCCTTTGCTAACGTCAATTAAAACATGAAATAATAAAAAATATTTTTAGGTTATGTCTAACTAGTGTCTAATAAATAGTTTTTTTGTTTGTTCTGGCTGTCTTTTTTTTAAAAATAAGTGTTTTTTTCAACAATCTAACAATAGTATTTTAGAGTCTTACAAGGGGTAACTACCCTTCATAAAATAGTTATATATGTTGTTCTTGAAAAAAATAGGCGTATAGTTGAACGATTTTAACAATTTTTAGGTTGAAATATATTGTAAAATAGACTTGTCGTTTGACAACTTGTAAAAATAAATATGTTTTCGCACTGATAACTGTTCCTCGGCCTCTCCCAAAATTTCCCTGGCGGTAAATTTCGGGAGCCTCGCCTTCGGACAGTATAAAGTGTAATGATGATCCTTTAACTTTTTTTTGGCCAAAAACTATGAGCAAAATCATGTCGAAACACGTAACATTATGCTAATTGACACTGTAATTAGTACTATCCTTTTCTATCTTATATGACTTTATCGCCTAAGCATACGTTCTGATGCACAAAAATAGGTACATTATGGAGGTTTTTGGATGATTTCCATCTTTAAGTACATGTATAATATGATTTAGGTATATACCTTAACAAATTTTGGGTAAAAAAGTCGTCATTATTCTCTCCGTTTTCCCCGCATTACGTCACCAAAAAGGAACTTGACTAAGCTCTCTACTGCTGTTGTTAGTCTTCAACATAGTAGTGAGATTTATTCCAAAGTTCAAATGGCCTAATGTATACGACGTTAGAATTGTAGCCCTGCGACCCGAGATCGAATCCAGACATAGGTAAAACTTTTTTTAATCATTTAATTTCAGTTGGAGCCCGACTTGAAAATTATTGGGGTACCAGTTCTTGGGGGTAGGTCTTGTGGAGTACCAGCTTGTAGGTTTGGTCCCCGAAATTGAATATCTAAATAGTTAAGGTAACAGCGACCCCTGATAGATGGCGTATCCCAGATGACGTCTGACCAATAGTGCCCTCGGTAACTAGCATTAATGATAGGCAAGCTGGCGCCAATGGCAACTAGTGCCAATGGAAGTTAGTGCCAACGGCAGCTAAGGTCCAAGCAGCTAATGCCAATAGTAGTTAGGGCCTGTGACAGATGACAGGTGACATCTGACAGGTGCCATGAAACCACGCCCTCCGGGAGTTCTTGGAAAAGTACGCCCAAGTGACGCAAAACCCGAGTACGCTCAAGTGACGCATCTTCTACTAATTATAGACAGCAGATTATTAATCAGTATTTTGATAATTTACGCCCAGTTTAGTGTTTTAAATAAGTAGGAAAAGCTAATAATTATGTATTTATTAAAAAAAAATATATATAAATACTAAAATAATGTGTCTAACTTCATACAAATAATTTATAGTAATTGATTGTACGAAAGTGTAAAAGGGCCACATACTACTTTTTTTTCGTAAAATCCTAAATTTATACTATTTTTACATTATGGAAAAAAATGTGCATTTACAGAAATTTTGTAAAAAGTGTGAATAAATGCAATTAAAAAATTGTTGTATGTGGCTCTTCTAGGCTTTCGTAGGATTGTCCTATTTGTAACCAATTTTTAGGCATTTGGATATACAAATAATAAATAAAATAAATATTTTCAAAAATGTTTTTTATTTCTATAACCCCAATTTAAACATAAGAATCGGTAGTAATATTTTAATTTTTTATACAAGTATAAAAAAATACCTAATTACACATCTAAAAAACAAAAAATAAATACCTTTCTAAAGAATAAAGAGTCAAAATCTTATTTTAATCTAAGCTGCTAATCAGGAACAAAATATCACAAAAACAATTTAACATATTGTATCCATCAGTAAGGAACAGCAACTATTACAAAAAATAAGAACAATGTAACTAACAATAAGTAAACTAGTCATACATTCAGGAACATTATGATTAAAACAACAAACAGCTACATTTTAGGAACAAATTATTTTTTTTCATTAATAACCTTAGCCGTTAATAGTTCCAATTCCAGTTGGTGCTTTCTCTTTTGAAATATTAGGTCTTGGTTGGCTAGTTCTATCTGCTTTTCTAATAACACTTTGCGTTGATCCAACAGTTGATCGTATTTTTTAGCTACATGGGAAGATGCCAAAATTTGGATTCCCGGCCTTCTTATGGTTGCCTAAAAAGAAGATTTGTAAAAACTAATGTTTTTGCTAAATACATGACTAATTACTGGCATTTGTCGTCTCCCTTGAGTTTTTTTTCTAATTCCTCCATTTGAATCAGCATGTTTATGAATCTGAAATTAATACAACCTGTAGCTATATAATAATTTATGAGTAGCTATCATTGACATTCTAATGTTATTGGACTCTGTCCTATGAGTGAGCAAAACAACGGCGTTCTTTATCCAAATATTAATGAACAGACCTCAATTTTTTCCAATTTTTCTCTTTTAAAACAGTTTTTATGAATAAAGGAAAGATAAACAAAAATGACGTCAACAAATGGCTATAAATTTGACTATAGGTCTGCCCTAGTTTTAGTAAAACATAGTAGTAACTTAAGTTACTAGGTTTAAGATATTTATTGCACTCATCATTGAAAATTACCTCTCTAGTATAAATAATTTTGTAGCCTTCTCTATGTAATAGCAAATGAAATAATTACTAGAAATAATTTTGAGCCCCGACTTTAAAAATGCAATAAAACTTCAAAACCTAGTAACTCAAGTTACTACTAGGTTTTATTAAAAGTGTGGCAGAGGGACAGTATAAACTTTTAGTAATGATTTGCAAAAAATATACATAAAAAATGAAATAAGCAATAAAAAAAATTAATTGAAAGTGACAAATAAGACCTTTAAGTACTGCATTTTTTAAAGTATTAAAAATGAAGACCAGCTCTGTCAAAGGTATATAGTTTGATCTAGTTTTTGCTAACTTACAATAAATAAAGAAATAAAATTCTTACCATGGCATTGTTACATTCTTTTTCTTTTTGCTTCTTAACTGCTTCATCCTAAAAAATATTACAAAAAAATAAAATAAATGGCTATACAAAAACTTTATTAAATTGTACTTACCTCTGCTCTGCTTTCCAGTAAATATGAATCCTTGTGCATCTGTGAATATGAAGATGATAAAAGTGATGTTGAAGATGAACCTTTGCCAATATCCAAATCACTAGATGCTTTACAACCTACTTCTTTTTGTAGTTCTTCCTAAAAAAACAATATTTGCAGATGTAATGAGGCAGCATTTAAAGTATGAGTATTACCGTAGGCTCCACTTCCACAATTTCAATGTTCTCCTGTCCAACATGATTATTGATATGTTGATCCTAGAATGAAAAGATTCTTGCCATCAACAAAAGTTATGCAAAAAATTAATTTAAAAACATTCATACAATTTTGTGTATATTTATTAAAATTCGTACATTGTAATAAGTATATTTTTCTTAACTAACATTCTCCTCTGTTTTTCCTGTCATCATTATATTATCTACTCACCTTTAAAGTACTTCTACGACTATTCTTAACAAACCAATATTGATCTTTTTGTGGTTCTTCTATTTGTTTAATTGTTGGATTATCTGCATCAGAATCAAACATACTAAAGTTCCCTATGACTGTTTTTGGATTCATGATTTGAAGTAAAATGTCATCTGCAGCATCTATTTCAATTTTTACTTCTGGGCCACCGCCTGTTTTACGTTGCTCCTGCTTATTTTTTGCGACCGCCTTTTTAACCTCTCGCTTCCTATTTTCATAAAGGCGCTTAAGGCAATCTTTATCCCTAAATATTCCTGTGCTTGATACACAGTTAAAATCTTTCTCTATATTTTGCCATGATTTTTCTTTTAATGTCACTGAACTTTTATCAGTTCCTTTATTTTCCAGTTGATTTGCATAGTGATCCTTAATTATTGAAAACAACTCTAATTTTTCCCTGACAGTAAAATTAGGTTGCCTTTTTCTCTTTTCTTTTTGTAGGAGATCCTCTACTTCGTCGGACATTCTTTATTAGAATAAAGCAAACTCTAAAAATGAATTTTAATACTTTAGCCAAAGGTATAAGCATATAAAAAGAGAGCTCCAATATTTTGTTTAGAATTGATTTCTCAGTAGGGCAGTAAAAAAGCAATCACATTCAAATAGCATTGGAGTATCCAAGACTTTTCAAAACCAAGAGTCTTCTTAACTATATCTATTTAAACCGATTTTACTTACTTGTAGAAAGATAGAAACACCAAAACCTGTTCAAATATTTCAAACACAATACAATAACCAACAAATCACAAAATTTTGAACGCCAACGTTCCCAACCTAAAATTTAGGAATCGAAAAACTCTGCATTTAAGTTGTACACCCTGCGAATATTCCGCTGTTGTCAGATTGTTGACCGTGATTAGGTAAGTTGCCGAAAAAAAATGTTGGTGGATACCAAATTAAAGTTAATTCTGGTTAACGTTAATAGACAATTAGTTAATCACAATTAGAGTGTAAATTGGTGGATACGGGCATAAATCTCTTAATTGAATCAACAGTAAATTGCTAATGAGACAATTACAGGTTAAGTCAATGAAAGGAATAAACAAAAAAAATAATTAATATTTCTGCATTTAGCCAGTCAGAAAAGGAGGAGAAGACCAAAGGTTCTTAAAATTTCTTTGTGCTCGCCTGGTGCATGAACTGCTCGGACTGCCACAGGGATTGCTTTACATATAGCGTTTTCCATTGGCATAACTTATAATGAAAGATAAATATTATTTACACAACATGTAAACTTTTTAAAAGTAATAATTAATTATCATTGCTAAATTGTACATTCAAATCCAAACACTCATATTACAACCAATCGAACTTAGACGGGATCAAATGGGAATCAATAATAAAACGAATAAAAGATTATTGATAATACATATAGGTTATCGTAAAACTGTGCTAATAGGTCACTAGTGAGATTCAAATTGAAATAAAAGGATGAAAAATCAGAATAAAGTGAGTTCGTAACTTGAGCCGAGACCATGTGTCTGTAGTTTTGTGATAGCTGTAGAAAATATCAGGAACTTATAGAAATAAGCTATTGCTGTCAATAAAAAGAGGCAACCATAAGTATAACTTCTTCTAATTAAGAGTGAGATAGTAATAGACCCCAATAACTACGGGTAATTGGAAAAATATAAAAAAGTGTATCGAAGCTGGTCGATATTTACTGAACCGAATACTAAAGTACTTTGTATGTACTGTGTATAATTTAGAGAAGCTATACAGGCATAATTCCAGCTGATTTTATGTAATACTTTATTAAATAGCGAACTTTAATGATCTCAGCTCGGTCTCCGAACACACAAATCTGACTTAAAATATTAATAAAATTAGCAGCTTTCCGCTGAATATAATAAATTGAAACAGCCTCTGTAGGCTTGCTTAATGAAATAAAGTAATTTTTGCTAGTGGGATATTAAACTTATTTTCCTCGGGTAAGTTTTTAACGGCTCAATGGAAATGTGACATTAAAATAAAGCAAATTGATTAATAAATGAACGAGTGATCAAAAGTGGTAAAATGAGTAATAAAACATGTGTAAATCATGGGAAAACTTAGAAAACTCACCTCTTAAGCTCTACGAGGGTACATATGATTGACTTCGTTTGTCGATTCCAAAAATTACAGTGGAAAATCCCGATTCATCAATATTGTAAATTGCGTGTGGCGGGAATTTATATTTTTTCATTAACTTGGAGAGATTATCGTTAAACCGCTTACACTGTGGTTAATTAAAACCAACAGCCCTGGCAATACTAGTAGCGGTAGTTTGCCTTAAAGTAACATCTTTGTGCCTTCTTAAAAATCCACGCAGCCAGCCCTTTCCCGCCATTTTTGAAGTTTTATCAAAACGATGTTCTAATTTATTTTTTCGGCGAATTCAAACGATTCTGAGAGCTCTAGAAGTTAACCCGTAAAACATGTTGTCAATTGTTTTTATATAACTACACAACTCTTCTTCCATTTCTTGTGTTAATGTAATGTCGTATCTTCCCAGGTTGGTAGCTACAGTTGTTCTTTTTAGCCTTTTTCTAAACGTACTTTCTGCCACTCCTAGATATTTTGCCACGCTTCTCTTACTTTCTCCATTTTCAACCCTTTTTCTTGCTGCTTCCATGACCACCGGTAAGCATAAAGTACGCTGAGAAGTTCGTTTTCTTCCAGACATGCTTAAACAAAAGAAAAAATACATGGTTTTTAAGAGTGCGCGCGTACTCTTACAAAACAAATGACTGCACACTCTTACAGAACAAGCATGTTTTAAAAAACGCCAGTGCTGCCGCCATCTTGGTTGAAAGTTGTAAAATTCGGTGTGATTTATACGATCACTTATAGGTTTATTGCAGGTATGGTAAAATATAGACGCGTAATTCTGAAAAACTACAGTTGTATACAATATCCAAAATGTTAAAATATATTAACAAAACAGATTAAACCATTTAAACTTACCTAATCTGGCTGAATGGCAGATCTGCCAAAGCCAAAAAATTTTAAAAAAAACTCACCTAATAACGTTATTATGCCTGTTTATTTGTTCAAAATGCACAAGATACATACAGACACTTGGTTTAATCGGTACGAACTAAAACTTTGCTGTTGTCGACGACCCGTTCCGAAAATCGACTACTGCGCACTCTTATTGACCGCGCACTCTTACGGCCGTATTCACCAAACTCTCACGTATCTCTCTGATAGCTATCTGTCTGTTAAGATTTATCTCACTGATAATAAAATAATGTATTCACCATTGAAAAAGTTACCACTGATAGTAAACAGAGACATAAATAAAAATCCCTAGATTTTAAACTGGCATTAACTACAGAACAGAACTAACTTCATGTCATTATTTTTATACCAACCTAAAATATATTTTGTTGTATTGTTTTTGTTGTTTTAATTTGTTTATAATATTAACTAAATTTTGTGTTGTTGTCGAGTTGTGTGACAAAAATGGATAAAAAAAGATCTGCCAATTTCACACAGCGTGAAAGAGAGAGAGAGAGATTTTAGTCTCCTTAGTTCAAAAATATTTTAAAATAATCGAGAATAAAAAAAACGAATGCTGTATACAATAAGCAGAAGGCAGAATGTTGGGAGAAACTTGCATGGGAGTTTAATTCAACCCAGACCACAGGTCAAAGAACTGGAGCCCAATTAAAAAGTACCTATGAAAAAATGAAGCAGCTAGCAAAGCAACAATCTGAAGAGAAAGTATGTATTGAAATTGTCACTTTCTAGCATTTTAAATAAATACGTAAAAGAAACAACGTTAAGGTTTAAAATCTTCACAAAATTGGTTTATTTTTATATTACTAATAAAAATAAATTTCTTTTATGTATTTATTTAATATGGATCTTCATCAAGTAACGATCGACTCAATTACACATTTTCTAGCATTTTGTTTAATGTAAAACAATATAACTAAGAACTTGTTAAAAAAAAATAATTTTGTTTACAGGTAGAGTTACTTAAGACAGGAGGAGGGATCTTTGTGAGTAAAGTCACCGATTTGGACGAAAGAATACTCATGTTGTTGAAAACCAATTTTTTTCCATTAAAAATGATTTTCATAGCGATGGAAAGGTAGCTGCTAAAACTCCAGAATCTACAATCATTTCTAAAAAAACAAACATTGAAAACTCAGAAAACATTATCGTCATTTATGAGCCAGATGACGAAAAAAGTGATATTACAACAAATACAGATTTGGTGGAAATATCTGAGGAAATATCTCTGACCCACATGGAACATGACTTGATTAGTACTCCTAATAGTAGAAGTATGGTATGTTTTGATGAAGCTATTGGTGCAAAGCCATATAGATTTTTCAAGTATCACAACAAAGAAAATGAAGATATCGAATCTTGCCAAACATCACTTCATATCACCTCAAAAATCCTACATAAATCAATTGAAAAACCAGAAGTTGCTACTTCCCAAAGTGATCGAGGAAAAAAGAGAAAATTTAAAGCTATATTAAAAGAAAAAGATACAGGACGACAGTCTTTAGTTAACAAAAAAATGGAATTATTAGAAAAAAAAAGTTCTATTCTAGATATAATTAAAGAGGTGGAAATAGAAAACTTAAAATCAAAAAAAAATTGAGAATGAAATTAAAGAAATTGAGTTGAAAATTAAACTTAAGGAGTATTCTCAGAGTAGATTAATATACTTATGAAGTATTTTTTTCTTTTAATAAGGTATTATTCGTTCTCTTAGTATTATTTGCACTCTTTGTATTATTCGTACTTAAAATTATTATGTACCTAGGTAGTTTAAGGATTTTTTGTTTAGTTTTTATGTTGCTTGCAATAATATATTGTGTACCTGCTCTGTAACTATTATATTATCATGCCAAAGTTATTAACCTAGTTCTAAGATCACTTTTTGTCGAGCTTTTTGTATAAAATAAATTCAATTATTTATACTGTTATTTGTTACCTGTTTTGTAACTTTATTTTATATTAAACATTTTCACAAGCTATGTGCTTGTTAATTATTTTATAGCATACTGGCGTTATTTTTATCTTTGGCAAAATTCCTACATATTTTTTCTGCATCTATTTTTAAAAATAAAGTGGTTAGTCAAAATACAGATAAAACTCATTACTATTTAGTAAAACAAAAATAGATTGAAATATTGATGTAGTAAACAAAGAATGACAAAATTTATTATTAAAAAATAGACAGTTATGCAAAAACTGTTGCAATTAGAGCATCTCTTGTAGCTGAATTTTGATCTTGCCCTATATTGTACTCGACAACTTTCATAGCTTTATTAACTTCTGGAATGTCTTCAAAGTCGTGGACATTGTCTTTGGCCTTAATACATATGTTATGGAGAACTGCCGTAGCTACTATTACCACACAAACTTTCTCAGGTTTTAGATTCATTCCCAGGGATAAACAAAGGAATCTTCGTTTCCAAACCCCAAATAATCGATCCACTGGGTTTCGAGCGGCTATTTGTGATGTGTTATATCTCCGTTGGGGTGGTGTTTCGGCATTCATGGGCGTTAAAAGATACGGTCGACAGGGATATCCACCATCACCAACCAAGCAAAAAGGAGTAAAATTCATTCATTTCGAATCTACCCCTAATACTTGAATCATTAAATATTGTTGTATCATGTACTGAACCAGGCCACCTGGCAACAATGTCACATATTTTTAAATCAGCATCTCCAATAACTTGAGTATTGATACTGAAATTTGTTTTCCTATTTCGGAATACCTCAGCATTTTCTCCTTCAGGGGACTGAATTTTAATGTGAGTACAGTCCAATGCTCCTACAAATATAAAATAAACAGATTTTAATAACAGTTCAGTGCTTACAGTCAAATGCTTCATAGGGATTTCAGAAATACAAATTTTATAAATCTATACAAATTTTAATATGTTTACCTATTATTTCTGGAAGTCTAGCAATGTTGAAAAATTTAAGTACAGACTGTCTTTCTTGTTCATCTGTATGTGGCATTTAAATGAAGTTTGGTCGCAGGGCAGCTATACTTCTTGTAACACGGGCCACAATGCGAGACACTGTTGGCTGAGAAATATTAAAATGATCTCCTATATTTATTTGAAAAGAACCAGCAAAATATCTAAGAGTTATCAATATTTGATTGAGTTTTGATAATGGCTGGTTCCTTTGATCAATTGGCTCGAATACATTATCCAGCATATTAGCCACTTGCTCCACTGTATTTTTGGACAATCTAAAACTTTTTTTAAATTCGATATCATCCAGCTCATTAAATAAATTGTTTCTTGGCTTCACAAATCGCATTCGTGGGCCCTCATCGTCGCTACTTGAAGAGGAGGATGATGAAAAATCTAATAAATCATGGAGAAAATCTATTCTTTCCATTTCAAAACACGTTTTTGCGAGGTAGGTAGGTATGAAAATATATAAAATATCAAATATTACAGAAAAATTATATGAAAATCACAAGTAAAGTGTACTATTTTAATTTTCACATATCAAAATATTAAAAATTAACCTTACTTTTCATAACTTTATCAGATTGATAAGTCCCTTAACAGGCCGAAATTGGCCTGACAAATTGTCAGACGATTTAACCAATTGATAAGTGCTTTACAAGCTTGGTGAATACGAAAATGAGCTTTAACACTCTGATAAGCAGTTTATCATACGGATAAAAAGTTATCAGTGGTTGGTGAATACGGCCGTTAGAGCATCTTACCCTCCACCTACTTAATATTTTTACGATTTTCTTTTTTATTGCAAAAATTTTTTTGTACATTCGTCTTCTTGGAAAATGGATTCAGCTCTGTCAAATTTATTTAAAAAACTGTGACGCTTTTTTTTTGAACTAAACTAAAAGAAAATGTATCTATAAAGGACATTTATAAGTGATTGTAAATAAATCAAAGTCGTTACGTACTAATTGGTTGCCGCCAGCCTTTAATCAGTGGAGAATGGGTAGGTCCAAACAATAACTATCAGAACATGGTTTAAAAACCAACAGTACCATTCATTTTCGAATAAAACCATGAAATCGAATTTATTTTATTTATAGATATTAAAATAATTTATTTTCTTTTCCTTTCCATATGAGTACTTCAAGCGCAGTTTCTCCAAAGGAAAAATCCTAGACCAATTATTTAATCAGAGACACAACAATGATGGGCTAATGAAATAGTAGATATTCAATTTAAAACAAATACCAGCTATATTTATTAAATATAAGTAACTCTTCAGTATAGAAAAAGTATGCCTTTGGCACAATCAATACAGAAAATTGTTAAAGTCATTGCTAAAACTATGTAATCACAAAACCAAAATTATATGTCGTTTAAAAAGATAGCGCCCCTGTGAAAGCACCTAAAAATTCCAAATATACCCAAAAATATTAACGCAAATTAGAACGTATTGTACCACAGCCTCAGCTTACGTAAGCGTAGAGGTAGGGAATTATATTCGGTCTCGTCTCCGTAAATAAGTCTAGCGTAGTACCTCTGTCTTCTACGTGCTCACGATCACACATTTTAAAGTCCAAAGTTCAACTCCAACACTTCGCCCCTCCGCCTCGTACGTACACTCACACCCTCTTCTCTTCAGTCTTATTCTGTGTGCGGTACGATCCACGTCAAAAAGCAAAAGAGACAATGGTGTAGAACCTTAATGGAGCTTTTATTTAATTAAAATTTGATGGGTAAAATAGCCATAATATAAAGAAATTGATGGTAGTTAAAACATACTGAGTATGTGAGAAGTCAGTAATTGGGGTCTAAACCAACCAAATAAACTGGGGAAGAAAAAAAACTTTTCTAAGAAGGTGTCGAAAATTGTTTAAAAATTTTTTTTTACAAAAAATACATTTTTAAGTGGGTATATAAGTATGTCGTCTATAAGACATTGTGGGGAAAAAAATTAGAAGAAATTCAGGTAATGAATAAAAATAACCAGAGAAGAGCCTATATAGTGGGGTACTGAGGTTTCACTTTATTGATTGGTTCGTTTTCTAGCTTGACCTAATAAAGACGGACATAACCATTAGGCATTGTTTATCACAATAGGTGTTTAAAGGGCATATTTTTCTTATAGGGTTGGTTTATAATAGTGGTCCGAGTACATCAATTGCGAAGGACGCCGATAATACTCTGCCAAAACCTTTGGATGAAGGGTTACTGGCAATCTTAGGGGAGGATGTGAATCGGAAAAATGTCCTGGGACATCATCTTTAGCCGGAAATTGTCAAAAGATGGCAACACATTGCTAAAAACGGTCTTGAGGAACCAGCTCTTAAACAATTAATGCAGAAGTACCCTCCTCCACAAAATGGGTCCTTATTGGGACCACCATAATTAAATATGATGGTAAAGCAGGCCATTCGCGAATCAGTAGAGCGCCGGGATGAAAAATTGGCAAAAATACAGTCGCGGTTAGCTGCCAGTTTGTCGGCGGTGGGTCATATGACATAAATATTAGAAAAGAAAGGAGGGGGGAAGGAGACGTCAAATATTGCATAGAGACCCTAAATGATGCGGGACGTTTAATAATTGACGTTATTCACTCCGAGTCCATATCAAGGAGAGAACTAGTTTCTTATGATTTGAATAAAAATTGGAGAAGCTCTTTAACTGAATCTCCCTTAGATAACTAGCTTTTTGGTGAGGATTTGGAAGGGAGGTTAAAGGCGGCCAAAAAACTTCAAGTTTCATCTAGTCAGCTGAAAACTCTCAAAAATCAAGGGAAAAAGGTTTTGAATACATCGAGGTCACGGTCATTACCGCATTTAAACTTCAAGGGCCTGCCTTAACCTCAACAGGGAGTAAGCCAAGGCAGGCGCACTGTTCGAGAAACTCCCCACAACCGTCAACGTCAAGGGCGAACCTGGGATCGAAATCAATACCTCGTCTTGAAGCCGCAGTCACAGAGCAGGGAGAGGGGCAACAAGAGATTTCGTCGATATTGATGGTGAGTCAATTTGGGGGCCGGTTAAAATATTTTATTGATCGTTGGAGGACATAATATACTAGTGATAAACGTATTTTAGCTTGGTTGCAAGGAGTTAGTAATGGGTCTATTTCTGAAGCTTTGCCATGTGAAAGCCAGTTTGTTTCCGACATATTTGTTCTTCCTAAAGCGGATGATTCAAGTCGCTTAATCTTAAACCTTAAAAAAAAAAGGCTATCGGAAATATCCAGGGCAGAACCGTGACCTTTGGGGGCCCTGGGCTAACGATATCTGGGGGCCCCACGAAATTTTATAAATTAGGCATTTTCCTAAAAAATGTTTTATGCGGGAAAATTTAACATTCGAAATATAAAGTTTTTTATTTCAAACGAAAATACATTATAAACTTAGGTAAAAGTAGTTAAAATAAACAGGTACCTTCTTTATCTTTGGTGAACAAAAAATTAAAGCCATTAATTCTTAACCTAAACATAACTTAAACAAGACAGAGTTGAAAGTATTAATAAATGAACATAACATATCAACAATAAGAAATTTATAAAATAACTTTTCTACACTTTTGTGCTGCAAATTATTTTATTTGCTTATGACATTTCAAGTCTTTGGTGAGATCAGCATTGAAGGAAAGAAGTGATAAATAATTAAGTCTTGTATTTATCATTGTTGTCCTATATTTCTTTTCTATACAGGACAACTTAGGGAACGCACGGTCCGCTTTACAACCAGTAATAGGAAGCGTTAGAAAAATCTTTATGATGGTATATAAATTTGAAAAAACGTCAACAAGTTTTTTTTCAAGAATTAAATTGAACATATCACTACAAGTATAGGACTCTAGCTCAGTTGGTTTTATATAAGTTTTGAATTGAATACATTCCTGTATTAAATGTTGGTTTAGTTGGTCTAAGTCATCTAAATAATAGGTGGTCCGGCGGGGAAAGTGGTATAAGTACGAATTAGCAAAAAATGAGTTAAGTTGATATCCATATTCACCCGATCGTAAACTATAATTGGACGGTGTTATGCAACAACCGTTTAAGCCACAACCTATGAAAAATTGATTTTTTTGTTGCAAAGCGTTGAATATTAGATAAAGAACGATACGCAAAAATGATTTAACCCACAACCAGAGGTTTCGAGATAATTAGCATAAAAGATTAAACACATTTAAAAAAAAGAGATTTCCACAAGGACGATTTATTTTTATGTTTCTTAGTAGAAAATTTACTGCAAAACTACAAACACAGAAATAAACTTAAATTAAATAATATTTTCTTTAAAAAAGCCTGTGTTAAAGAGGGTTAGGCCATTTATACAAAACTTGAAAACAAAGAAAGCAGTTTTGCAATAATTGGTCAAACACAACGATTAACATCAAAACATTATTTTAAGTAGGTTAGCATATTCTTCAATAATATCTAAACATATTGACAAGAATTCCTTAAAACTAGGCGTCCTCTAGGTAAGTTTCGTCTATCTCAAAATTTAAACTGGATCCGATTCCTTCAATGTCTTCCTGAAATTCTTGAACTTCAGCAGATCTCAGAAAAGCATAAAATGGTTTTGCATCTTTCGGAACGAGTTTAAGAATTTCTTTTAAGTCTTTAACCTTTTCGGCTGACAGTGCTTTTCCCTGTGGCCACAGAAGAGGCATTTCTATTTGTTTTAAGACAGGTTTTCGTCCTTTTCCTGCCTTTTCAATAAGAACCTCGCTATACTGTGGATCTGTGACATGATTTTTCATAAATAACGTGGTAGGATGATCTTTTTTTTAAAGAATTTCATGAGTCTTCAGCCAGCTAATAGTTTCTTTATTAACATCGGATTTTCGGTGTGTTATCGCTTTTTCCATATTGCTCACTGCTATCATGTCCTCACGTGTCATTCGGTTAACAATAAATTTATTTTTTCTGCGACAGGTCCTCATAACATCTAAATAGTCATTAACACTGTGTAATCTTTGTTGACTTTTCAAGGCACACTCGACGTCACCAAAATGAGAGTCGTTGGGTAAAAAACTGTGACCCGAAAGCAAAAATTTTAATTTGATTGACTCAAGCGAAGAATGATTTTGTAAGACGTGAATAAGAATTAAAATCAATTTAATATTGCGGTTCTGACCTCCACAGGAATCAGACCACAAAAGTAACTTTTTCACGGGTGCTTTGACATTTTCATTCACGAATTTACGTAAGCAGGAACCGACTTCCTGGGTGCCTCTGCCTGCTTCATGCTCTAACCAAATATTAAAGATACCTTTCTGTGAGCTTCCAACAAAAATACCAAGGTTGAACAAGTTCAATTGTCTCTTATAATAAACGATTCCAGTAGGTAATTTTGGAATAGGATGTGTTTTTTGTAAATCGAAAGTCAATGTTTCCACTGTTTGGTCCTTTTGTGCTGCTTGTATATCAGCTTTCATTTGAGCGCGCAATTCTTCTGCAATCTGCAAATGTTGCAAATGAGCTTTTTTCAACTCTTGTTTTACAGAATCTTCGGTAGATTTCAGTTTTGCTGCAAATGTGTCACACATTCGGCACGTGTCTTTGTGTGGTGCCTTAAACTTGAGATTAAATTTAGAATAAAATATATCTTTATATTTTGATAACCTAACTGGACGATTAGTTTGTTCTTCATAGAGGCAGTGCATTTTACGTAAGTTAAGGTCAGGATTGAGAAATTTTGCGTCCGTTTGTGAGCGACAATAATACGATATGTATGTGGGAAATGATGAAATATGTTTGACAATATCTTAAATGCGAGTTTGATCAATTGCATTTCTTCCTCCACTATTACTTCCTCTTTTGTCCTTTATGATGTTATTTTTCATTTGATCCAGTGCCACGCGTACTCGGTTCTGATTAATTTCCAAAGTGTTAAGCAAAGTTTGTTTGCAAACCGGATAATCTTCTATGAAGTACATCTTTGTCTTAGATCTTCTAGATTCTCTGTTCTTTGTGTAGCTCCGTTTTTTATTGAATTCTTTCACGCATTTGTTTAAAATTGCACATCGCCCTTCAAAACTACCAATTCCCCAAAATTGATCAAACAGTTTTTTTCTTTTATCAATACCAACAATGTCCGTACATTTCTTTTGGCATGTGCAGGAATACCCTTCATTGAATTGTTTTTCTTCTATAACTTTATTTCTTGACGAAATATATTTCTGATTCGTGTTAGCAAATTTTTTTCTATGTATTCTGGACTGGCCGTTATGTTTTCTTTTTCTTCCACGATTTTTTCTTCCTTTTGTTTCCTGTGTGCCCTCGCCTTCCTGTGTATTTACTCTATTCTCTGCACTATCCAGTTCTTCTAAGGTATCACTCTCCTCTGAAGGGTGCTCCGAGTCAGGAATAAATTCACTTCCCGAAGAAACAAAAGGCTCTTCTGGATCATCACTTGAATATTCAACTGTCTGTGCTGGATTCTGTTCTGACAAACAAATGGTATTATCGTCATTCTCAGCGAAATGGTTTAACTTGTCAATGGTACTTCTAGCAGATTGAACTTCGATGGGGTCAGAAATAAGTTGACTTCCCAAAGATTCAAAAAGCTCTTCTGTATCTTTTGAACATTCAACTGTCTGTACTGGCTCCTGTTCTAATAAACAAATTGTATTTTTGTCATTCTCAGGGACTTGGTTGAAGTTGTCAATGGCACTTGTAGCAGATTGAACTTCGATGGGGTCAGAAATAAGTTGACTTCCCAAAGATTTAAAAGGCTCTTCTGTATCTTTTGCACATTCAACTGTCTGTACTGGCTTCTGTTCTAATAAACAATTTGTATTTTTGTCATTCTCAGTGACTTGGTTAAAGTTGTCAATAGCACTTCTTGCTAATTGAACTACGCTTGAACATTGTGGTGACTTTTCATCAGGTTCACAGAGTATGATGTGGGACCCTGTTGCTATGTTACTTGAATTATTGTGATCAGTGTTTCCCCGGTCACTTTTTGCAAGCACTAGGTTGGCTATCCTCTTGCCCCTCGACAGCATTCTATAAAAAAAGGCACATGCTAAATGACCGCCTGCGGTAGATTATAATTAATACGAAAACGAATGGCTTTATTATACCCAAGTACATTATGCTGCCGGGCGACGGTCGTTTTCGTATTAATTATATTCTACCACCGGCGGTCGTTTAGTCGTACAGTACCAAAAAAACCTTGGGTTTACATTACCGAATTTTGCAACAACCGCTTAATCCACACAAAATTTTTTTAAGTGGGATAGTAGTTATTTTCACAAAGCTTTACAATAATTTATTATTCAGCTATCACTACATCAAATTTAATGTGTACTGTTAAACTGTAGTTCATAAACGATTGATTGTTATTACTGATTTTATTCAGAAATATATAAATTGAATATAGGTTATGTTCTATATTTGCCGGATTTGTGAATCATAAAATTGTACTAATACCGTATTTTCAAACGTTTTTAACTTACCTTATTTATTGCAGCGAACACCAGTAAGCGGGAACAATAAAATAATTTACAAAAATATAGTTAAACACTTGTTAAGCCAAGCCCAAAACGAAAACGACAATGTACTAGTCTCCATCGATACTCTGTTAAAGGATTTGCAACAATGACCTATTCCACACATGTGGGATAGATCACTGTTGCAAATTTCTTATAGCGGCATTACCGATTTGTGGCTTAGTAATACTGATCATAGATGGCGCCATTCTCTGGTTGTGGGTTAAATCATTTTTGCGTATCGTTCTTTATCTAATATTCAACGCTTTGCAACAAAAAAATCAATTTTTCAGAGGTTGTGGCTTAAGCGGTTGTTGCATAACACCGTCCAATTGAGAATAGTGGTATAAGTCTGAATTAAATCCTAAGTCCTACATAATTTTTGTGGTATACGGTATATATCCATCTTCATTCATAATTGATAGTGAAAACAGGTATATGTGAACATATCTACAAATATTGTCCACAATAATAAAATTGTGATCAATGGTAGAAGTTGACATAAACCATTTTTCAAACGACATTTTATCAAACAAATATTATAAATATACTTATACCACTTTTCCCAAAATATACCAAGCAACCGGATGCGGATTTAATGATATTTGTAAACCTGTACCGGTTTCCCCAAAAAATACCTTCCAATATTTGCATTACTGGTAGTATGTTAGCATTATCTTTAACCTAGGTACCTCAGTGTTCTGCCGGCCTTCGATGCAGCAGTTTGTTTTCTGCATAACCGTTTTTTGAATATTAGTATTATTATTTTGTTGTGTCACAATGTGCTCCCAAAGAACCAAGCTAATATGCAAAATGCCATGACTCTTAGAGAGGATAATCATGAAGGTAAGATGTTTATCGAAAATATAGTAGATATATTTCAATTATTATTATATTATAGGTCGTTACCTTTTTTAAGTATACAAGTAAGTATTATAGATGTAAATAAGGGTATTAAGTTATTTAATAAAACTATTTAAAAGATGTACCTGTAGTATGAACCATAACCCAGACTTATATTAAAGTAGGTACATGCAACAATATCAATAATAATTAAATGTACTTACTTACCCGCAGAACTATAAACAGGTTACCTATCAACATTTTACTTGTTCTTGGTTGTAGATACCGACCAAACAATTATTATTTCTCCTTACACTGAAAAAAATGTTTCCGTTCAAATCATGAACAATTTTTCTTCAGACAATGAGTACAGTGTCGTGTCGTTTTGAATTAATAGGTCAGTCACAAGGGAAATGAGTTGTCACATACCAAAATAATTTATATATAGTTTTATTGTGTTCTGTTAGTAAAACCTCACTAAACAATACTAAACATATCTTAACGAAGCTTTATGGTTAGTATATTTTTGTAGATTTGGTGTATAATCTGGGCCGTTTTTTTACAGAACTTGTTCCAGTAGATATTTTCGAAAACCAATTAGTGACTGAATACCCTTTTGCTCCGCGAGAAAGATTATTCACTAAAGGCCAAGGTACCCTAGAGCCTTCATGCAGTTATGTGAATACTGATGTAGATGAGCTATTTGACGATACGGATGAAGACCAAGATTATGTAACTGAGAGCGAGGAAAACAGCACCGATGAAGAAACTACTTCTAAACGAAAAGAATAATGACTTGACATGACTCACAAGAACCCTAACAATCCCACCCTACATCCGAAAGTTTACAAAACGGCCGAAAATGATTGCAATATTTCCAATATAGAGAAAAGGTCACCTTTGAGAAACAGAGGTAGAAAAATTACTAAAGGCGAGACTAGGACGATTCGCAACAATAGAAAAAAACTTCGAAATTTAGGATTGAAGCACGTTACCCGCAAAGGTAAAATGATTAAGGCAAAGGAATTTAGGGAACTTCAGGTCTGTCGAATGAAATGTAAGGATAGAATAGATGATCTAAAAAGAGAAGAGTTTTCAAAGAGTTTTGAAATGTTGAAAATTTTTACATGAGGGTAGCTTTCATAGCGGGCCTGATCTCTAGCCGAGAGAAAAGTATAACAAGAAGAAAAATTGAAGGAAAAGTACATAAAGATCGATCACTCCCTCATCAGTATTTTCTTCGTGTAAACGGCGAAAATAATCAAATATGCAAACAGTGCTTTTTGACAACTTTTGACATAACCAACAGATTTGTTACTGATGTAATAAAAAATAAGAGCATCTCTGTTTGCGGAATTACTCACAGTGATTTGAGAGGAAAAAGTGAACCTTACAATAAAACTCCAGAGAATGCTATAAACTTAGTAAAAGCTCATATATTACAGATACCTACCCATGAAAGTCATTACTCGAGAAAAGATTCTACCCGAAAATATTTGCCTAACCATTATACTTTGAAACGAATATACGAAGAATATAAAAATTGGCTACCTGAAAGTACAAAGCTTGTATCACAGAAAATATATGAAATGCAGTTTCGAAGCACTGGTATAAAAATTAAAAAACCCAACAAGGATACTTGTGCAACATGCGACAAGTATATTATGCTTATTCAAAATGCCATTGACGTGCAAAAAAAAGAAGAATTGAAGGAAAAATTACTGGCCCATCAAACCGCGGCATACAAGGCCTATGAAGAAAAGAAACAAGACAAACAAGAAGCAGTCAATGATAGTTCTAGTCTTCGACTTGCAACAATGCCTACCCACTCCCGACATAAAGACATCGGTAGCATTTTATAAGCGCCAGTGGTGGACCTTCAATTTTAGCATGCGTAGATGCAAAGATAAAAAGTGTTTCTGTTATATCCCAGGCAACCACATGACGTAACAATGACGTCAAATTTCGTTAGATTTAACGAACATGACGTCTACTATGACGTCCCTGGTACGTCAGGAAGACGTGAATAAGTCACAGCTCAGTAACGTTATACTAACGACGTTATATGACGTTGCTTGGAAGACCAGGTTCACAATGTTTGGGCTTGGGTGCCTTTTAATAACAACAATAAAACAAAAATAATTTAAAATTTTTTTTATTAATCGTAAAAAATGATCGAAACAAGTAAATACATATTACGGTTACAGAAACTAGTACACATTTTTTTAAATTAAAATAGATGATGTGAAAGTCTACAAATTTGACCTTTTTTCACGCGGTTGGCAAAAATAGTGAAATATCCTTAAATAATACATCTGAATACATAAACAAACTTCTATTTAAGGCGTTATTCAATATTTACAGATTTTTCTTCCCTGTAATTTATGCTCTGTGAAAACTAAATATAGTAACGCAAAATAATTAGAAACTACCTAATTATAAGCAAGTATGTATTAAAGGGAAAGACACACAAGTATCCTCCAATACAGGAAAAACTACATTTTGCAGCAATATCAGTAATACTCCATTTTACATATTCGGAAATATTATTTAACATGTAAATGTTAAGAGACTGTGATTGTAACGGGTAACTATACAATGACGAATATTTTAGAAACTTTTTCCCAATCACAAATACAGTGTGTCCGCTTGAGTTCTGTACATATGGAAAACTTTTTTAATATTAATTTTACGAAAAAAAGTTACTCTTTATAAAAAGTTCTGCTTACTAAAAAAATACTATTAGACTATTCAAACTTGAGATAGTATGTACAGGATGATCAAAAAGTATCAAATCAAAATTGACCTACGAGAAAAGTACCCTTAATTTTAATTTTAGAGCAAAATGGAATAAGAAAATGTTGATTGGCATTAAAAATTATATTTGTTTCTACTCTTAGTAGACTATTATTGAAAATATATTTGACATTTCAAAAAATATAATTTTTTGAAATTATTTATAATTAATTATTGTATGCAATTTAAGCTAATAAACATTTATCAATTATTTTTATTCAAAGCGTAACCTTTGATTCTTTAGCCCTGTTTTGTAGTAATTTTATGACGCATTTAAATAATTATTGATAGAAACATGATAATTTATTTTGGAAAAATACAATTATAATAATAAACATTAAAATATGAATCATTAACCCCTCACTGCACATTTGCCTCGACATATCCTCCCTCCATTTTAATACATTTAGCCGTTCTTGCAGAAAATTCTCTTAAAACATTTCTAATCATGGCAGGAGTTATATTTGTAATTGTCTCTCTAATTACCCTCTCTAAATGGTCAACATTTTGAAATGGCCTTTGTAGGTATACATTCTGTTTTAAGTAGCCCCACAAGAAATAATCAAGGGGGGTCCAGTCCGGAGACCTAGCGGGCCAAAAAAGGTCAGAATATCTATCGATAACTTTTCCATTAAAAAGGGTATTTAAATATTGTCTTACATTCCTCGCACTGTGGCATGGTGCACCATCTTGTTGGTACCATATCCGTAGTCTATCGGGTATTTGAAGTCCATGAATAAAATTAAACAAATAATTATTTAAAAAATGCAAGTAACATTCACCATTTAAATTTTGTCGAAAAAAAAGGTCCTATTATTCTATCTTTGTAAATTCCGCACCACACATTTGTTCTAAATAAGTACTGATCACGTGTCTGTATAGTGAAATTTGGATTAACGTCACTCCACCAACGACAATTTTGTGAACTTACAGTCCCGTTCGAGGTAAAGGTTGCTTCGTCTGTAAAAATTATATATCTTGCCATGAAAGGGTTATCTTCTAATTCTCCTTATATTAAAAAACAAAATTCTAAGCGTCGCGTCGCTCAAAATCACCTGGCTTCAAGGTATGTATAAATTTTGGTTTGTAAGGCCGAAATTTATTTTCATGTAATATTTTTGAAATCGTAGTTTTCCCTACATCATTTGGTAATGTTGTTGACCTATTTCGCAATAATTTTTTAGGATCAGACAACATTACTTGGTTCACAGTTTCATTATTTGCAACCCTTGGTCCACGGTTCTTATTGTAGTTATTTTCCACACTTCCAAAGGTCTTGAATTTAGTCACTATGTTCCCTACTGTTGTAAAAGAAATCATTTTATCAGGATATCTGTAGTTAAAAATTTCGGCAGTTTCCCGATACGTTTTGTAATTTTCACCAACAATTAAAATTATTTCAATTTTATCTTGCATACTCAATTTCAACGGCATATTTATCTAATTATTCTATCGATGTTTCAGACAAATAACATAACTGACAGTTGAAATTCAAATTCAGGTGGGAAATGGAGGCAAGATAATGCACATGCCATTAAGAATTAAGATTTAAATTTTCAATTTAATTTTCAATAATAGTCTACTAAGAGTAGAAACAGATATAATTTTTAATGCCAATCAACATTTTCTTATTTCATTTTGCTCTAAAATTAAAATTAAGGGTACTTTTCTCGTAGGTCAATTTTGATTTGATACTTTTTGATCATCCTGTACATACTATCTCAAGTTTGAATAGTCTAATATCATTTTTTCAGTAAGCAGAACTTTTTATAAAGAGTAACTTTTTTTCGTAAAATTAATATTAAAAAAGTTTTCCATATGTACAGAACTCAAGCGGACACACTGTATATTTCCATTTGAGCCATTTTTTAAAATATTGTGAATTTGTAAAACAAAGCCGTCATGAGACATGCAGCAACAATCAGCTTGGGAATATGAATAAGTAGTCAATATATAACTGTCTAACACAATTTTTTTAAACTGATTAAAAGTATCCATGTTTAAGGTTGGACCGCATTTATGCTCATACATAAGCTTAGTTTCTGTATGCAGTAAGTCGTTTTTAACCAGACAATTAGATTCTACTAAACGACAGTAAATTTGTTGCAAAGGTTTATTTGGTGATTTGATCAAATGTTTCAGAGTTCCTAAATAATTCTCGAAAGGAAAGGCAGAAAAAGCATCTAACGGCCCATAAACTTTAGCATCATCAGTTAAATGAGTTAAAACATGTATGTTGTACACAAGATATTCTAGACCATATATGTTTCAGCAATGGGATACAAATTTATTTAATAATTCTTGGGGTAAATTGAAATCAAAAGTATTAATACGTTTTTGAGAACAAAGTATTAAGACTCCAACGTGAAATAGCAAAAAATGTTCGTAAATTGCAACATCAACAATATCTTTTAATACCAAAGGTCCTAAATATAAAAGGAAACTTCTAAATTCGGTGGCTTTCCATCGAGCTAGTTCGGACAGACCCCTTGGTTTACGATTGATTTCGACAGGAATACATTTTTTTAAAGATAATAATTTTTCAGATAACAGTGTCTTATGTCTAGAGTGAAGTTTAACTTTCACATTCCCACCAACCCATGTATTCAGGAGCTTCCTCATGACACCTAAGCAAACGGCATGCATGTAATCTATAGGGAACAAGGATACAAGACCAATATTTAATTTAGTTAATGGGGATATCCCTAAATGATGGGATTCATCATTTTGTAAAGGAAATGATTCATCAGATCTTTTATTAGCATTATTATTTTTTTAAATAACCCTTGACATATTGTTCATACTCTGTGCATTTGTCGCAAGAAGAATTCCCTCCATGTAATTTTACACACTTAACAAATGCTCTTGCTGGTGCATCACACACAAAGCTGTAAACTTGAATATTGTAATTTTCATTGTTTATTTGGAGGCCATTCGCCAATAATTCGGATAGGTCGCAAATAAAGTCTTCCAGAAATATATTTAGATATGTTTAGAGCTTCCGCAAAATATGCCCACTGTAAATGGACTTATGTTTATATCTTTTACAAAAGCTAATATGGGCCAGAGTTGTTGATTAGAACTATGAAACAATGGTAATCCATCAATATTGAAACTAATTTTTAATGGATTTGGAATATTTGTAGAAATGTTAGCTAATATACTGCTTAAAATTGATCTTAAATTAAAATGTATATATTCCCCATTGGTTAATTGTTTGGGTTTTACTTTTCTGGGGGTTTTAAGGAGTATGTGTAGCAAATTAGTAACAGCTGAATGTGATACTTTGTCAGAAATAGCCCAATATTGTATTCTTTCTGCTAAATTAGATGTGTTATTTACACTGGAATCTGGTAAATTTAGTACATTATCTATTCCTAAATGGTAGTTTTCAGTTACTGATTCATCATTGGAACAGTTAAACGGTTCTGAATTTTTACTACATTGCTGCAAACTACTTACTTCTAAATTAAAATTGTTAAGTAAAGTATTATCTTCATCTAAAGATTGATTCAAAATGCTGTTGTCTGAGTCAACAACAACGCTATTGCATAAACCCAGTTTATCATTACAACTAGGACCTGAAATATCAGGAGATACTGAATTGGATGATGTAATTTTTAAATCAGCTTTAATTGAATTTGAAATTCTTCTATAGAGTTGTCGCTGGCCCACCACTTTTTTAACTTAGATTTTTTAAACATTGCATATTACTGAATATTTAGTTACATAGGCACATTAATTATCTATAACTGGTCCAGATTTTTTTCTTTAGCTTCGGCAGTTTTTACCCTTTGTGGTGCATGCTTTAGCCAGGTTTTTATGGCATTTTCTACCTCTCGGTCTGTTGCATCTTTGGATTTTCTTTTGACGGCTTCTGAAATAGCAAATTTTAATGCAAAATTAACTGTCAAGCTGAAATTGAGAATTATACCATTTTAACGCAAATTAATAAATATAGGTAGCATAAAATAGCGAATCATTATATTTCTAACAGGAGGTTTTAGTCTTTTCAAATATGTTCTTGCTACTGCCAGTAGCAGTTCACACATTAGAAAAATAAATTAATTCTTAAAATAATTCAAGATTTCATCAGCACATACCAACTTAAAAATAAAAAATAAGTTAAAAAGTACTTAACTTAAATAGGGTCCGGTGAAGGAGTCAAGCTGAAGCCAAATATTTAAAAATAGTAACGGTGTTCTTTTTAAAAATCGTTCAATATGACTGAAATATTAAAAATTTTACATGCTTACCTACTATGACCCGCTTTAATTTTAAGTCGGCAACTACCTTGTTGTTTGCTCTTTTTCTATAAAAGCTAAATTTAGATGCCAACCTATCAGAAACAAGCTCCTTCAAAATTCTGTATGTCCTTCCAGATATACCATCTCCTCCCAACATGGAACAAAAATCAGTCTGCAAAAAAAATAGGACCTCATTTTCAAAATCAATATAGGGTCAGGTTTATTGAATTTAAAATTTAAAAAACATTATATGTATTTTAGATTACATGCAGTAGCCCAATTAATTGCTTTGAAAAGGAGACAAAATGTTAATAAATATTTAGGACAAACTAACCAGATCTCTTACTCCAGCTTCTTCTTCTAATTCTTCTTGCTCAAATTTAAGTAGATTTTCTAATGAATCTATAGGAAATCCTTTAGAAATTCTTGAATTTATTTGTTCGGCAGGTCTACTTTGAAGAATAGCCAAAATTTGTTTATTTTGCTCTTTCAGGCATATAATGTGCTGAAGCAATAATTCAAAACCTTAACATAAAAGAAATAATTATAGTTTGGAAACAACAAAAAAGTTAAAATTACCTTTATTTTTATTATAAGGTGTTGTAGTTGTGACTATTGGTGGCTGAACTTTTGTACGAATATTAAGAGGTGTACAGCTGTATTGCAGATATATTATAGATTGAAGTACTCTGAGAATAAGGGCCACCTAAAAATTTTTTATTAAGTAATCACTGTGATAAATAGATATCTGGCATCACAGACACAAAACTAAATTATAGTATATACTATAATTTTATATCATTTAAAATAAATACTTGAACACCTGAAGATGATCAACTAAATAACTACATTTGAAAGAATCTGTATCAGATTTGGGAAAAAATAATAATTTACCTGTATTTTCACTCACATAACTTAGAGAAGAACCAGTTAATGTATGAAAAGCAGATGTGCGTTTGTTTACACTTGCAGTTTCTGTAGGACTGGGACGTAATGACACTACATCTAAAAATTTGTATTTATTAAATAATATTCCAACAGCTATATTAAGAAAAACTTCCCTGAAATACAGACTGTCTGTTGATTACTAATTGTTACGGTTACTATATCATTGAAATCAAAAGATCAAAAATTATTATCAGTATACAGAAGAAGATTACCTACCTTGCAGGTCAGCCAAATCTTTTTTTTTTCTTCAAAATGCTTGATTTAATTGCTGGAGGACGCTTTATGATAACTTTTCTATTAGGACGTCCATCATCTTCCTCATCATCACTAGAATATAATCGTTTCGTAACAATTCTCCTCCTTTTACCAAATAGGTTTTCGTGTTCCTCTTCTTCCGTTTCTAAGTTAGAAGTAAAGTCAGCTTTTTTTTTGCTTTTCTAAAGCTCTATCTAGATCATCTGAGAATATGTAGATACCCTATCAAACATATTCAAACAATAGTTGTCAATACGGAGCAATAGCCCCCTCCTACTCCAAGAGCCCCAAGCAAAAGACCAAACGTAATCCGACAAAAGTAATTTAAAACTTAAATTAAAACAAAAATATAGTTGTTTACCCAACCTGTTTCAAAAAAGACACGGGCAACAGAATACACTTTCCAAGATTCCTCATTTTGTTCATGTTTTTTAAAGCTTTGAAAAAGGTTCCTCGATCTTTCTAAGGAGGCCAGAACACTTCGCATTTTCTAGGAATTAACCATGCGGAATCAACCACAGCAAGGCCCCCGCTGTCAGAGAATTCTATAACTATATATGACATAATGAACTTATTGTTTACCTAAAAAGAACATAAAGCTATATTAAATTTGTTCGATGTACTTTCCATAATTAACATTAAAATTTTTCCCATCAGTTTTCCTAGAGTCCTTATAATAAACAATAAATAGGATAGGTAGTTATTAAAACGTTTGCAAATATATACAAATTAAATATAATTTTGCAACCGAGACAAGGACACCATTTTCATTAAACTACCTTGCCATACATCTGCTCATTTGGGGTACTTATCAAATAAAATTGCCATTAAATAGAAAGTTATTACCACGTTAGGAGTAACTATATAACTACCTGTAATATCTATAGGTACTTACCAACCAGCACAAAACAAGAATAAGACAAAAACAAGCAGTACAAACACGTACAAATCACAGGAACAAAAACAATGACGCCCGAAAATGGCCAAATTTTGACAGTTCACAGTAACCGCGCGCGCGATTTTGATTCTGGGTTCTCGAAGGTCGAGACGGTCGTGACAACTTGAGAAGCATGGCGTGTTTATTGATTCGTTGGTGAGTCCGCCGGTTGTCGGCTATCCTTTTCTAATAATTCTAGTTAAGCAAGGATAACATCGGTCACCGGTGAATTTAAGAAGACCCCCAGCTGATCCAGCAATTATAAAAAGATATTATTATTATGATGTATCATATTCCAACGTTGCCAACTATTTGAGATTGACACCGTTGGAATAACTATGCATGTTTAGCCGCTCGTGTCGAGAGCAGATTCATAAAAGATCAACATAAAAAAAAAACGTCTCATGACGTCATGGGTGAGACGATCTATAACGGCGTCGATATGTCGTCACAGTGACGTCTTTTTTGGGACGAAAGTCGTCATTTAACGAAAATGACGAAATATAACCTATAAACGACGTCACAGGACGACATTTTTCGTCTCCTGGTTGCCTGGGATGTGGCACGAAGGTTTAGCGGGGCGTGGGGCCAATCAGATAGCGTCATGTTTATATGACCATTTTACTTCTAATTCTTTTCATAATCTTAAAGAAATAACCCTCTATTCTGATACGTGTTCTGGCCAAAACAAGAATTCCCACGTTTTGATAATGTTTTTTATGGTCATGAAGAAAAATCCACAAATTACCTATATAAATCATAAATTTCTGGTTCCGGGTCACACTCATATGGAGTGTGACCCGGACCACTCTGTTATAGAAAAAAAGAAAAAAATATCCGCTGCCTATTGATCATCCACGAGACAGTTGGTCCACACTTGTGGTCAATCACAACACTTCCCTGTAAAGGAAATGAAACGTGAAAACTTTTATGAGTTTTCGTCGCTTTTGAAGCAATGTTTTTCCCAAAAAAAAGAATAGAAATAGAGAAGAAAATAATTTAAGAAGAATATAAATTAAGCCTAGACAAAAATGAGTCTTTCAAGAAAATTAACTTTGGACGTAGGAAATTGCCCGAAATTATTGCATTACCCCTTTCGTACAAATCTCCTGTTCCTATAAGTGAGGAAAAGAAAAAGAACTTACTGGAGCTATTGCCCTACATTGACGAAAATTTTCATGAATTCTACCGAAATCTTACTACAAAAAACGGAATTGTAGATACTATTGATGGAAATGATAGTGAAAGCGAACCATTAAATGATTAATATTTTTACAATATACTACACGGTATTCTTATGTTAATGAAATATAGGATTACATTACCAATTATTTTCATTAATAGGGATATATTTTATTTTTATTTTAGTAAAAAAGGAGACGTGTTATTTTTTTAATAAATAAATGTGCCAATTGATATAAGCCTTTTATTTTCTTGCTAAAAAGCATATTTCATATTTTCTAACTATACTTTCCAATAAAAGCTATTGTTGCCGCATGAATGCTATGAGAATTCTTCTTGTGCAAAAGTTGGTCGCAAAATGCACAATGATCAAAGTGAAAATGCGATTATCTCAAAACTTAAATTTTATACATATACCACTTTCCCCGCTGGATAATCAATAATAGGGCGCACGCTCTCCAAGTCGATGTTTTCCTTACTTTCATCTTGCAAATTCATCAAAAATTTAAATTTATTGCTATATTCTGCATATTTTGACTTATTCTATTTAAATCGAGGATAAGCTTATCTAACGCAAGAATAAACGTGTCTCTTCTAAATTTTTCTGTCCGATATACAGCTTTTTCTGCGGATTTATCTGTAAATTTTGAAAGAATCCCTCTCTTGTTTTCATCCCTATATTCTATTTCTACACTGGGACTTAATTTTTTGGCAGTGTCTTGATATTCCTTTAGTTTTTGTTCACATTCATGTCGTATATTGCTTATAAACGCTGTCAATGACGTAATTTACTTGTTGCCTTCACATATGTCCAAACCACGTGTTTGTAATTTTTTGTTAACTGAATTAAATCTTTCTAAAATTTCTTCCCAAAATATAATCAAAATGGCAGTTTCGAGTTTTGTCAATTTATTAAATAAATTTAATGCTTCTTTTCGAAAATCAATTTTGTCATTCCCATTGTCACTAAATGTCTTAAGAATATTCATGACATTACCATAATTACCTTTTAATGCTTTGACAGCATCGTAGTGACAAGACCATCTGGTCTGACTTAAAGTTTTTAACGAAAATTTCAATTTAATTTCATGATTTAGAAGCTCCCACCTATGGGTCGAAGCAGAAAAGAAAACATATATTTGTTGCACTAAACCAAAGAAGTTTACGATTTCAGTTGTAACCTTAACTGATTCTGCACCAATCAGATTAAGAGAATGTGCAGCACACGGCACATAATTAGCAAATTTATTTTTCTCTTTTAGAAGAGCTTGCACACCATTATATCGACCGGACATATTGGCGGCGTTGTCAAAGGACTGTCCCCTACAATTATCCAACAGCAGTCCATTTGTTTCTAAAAATTCTTGTAGAGAATTGAATAAGTATAGCCCAGTGTGACTACTAATCTGGATGAATGAGACACATATTTCATAAACTTTTCCTTGAAAACAATATCGTAGTACAATAATAGCAAGTTGGTCATTGTGGGACAAATCTGGTGTTGAATCCATCACAACTGAATAGTACTTTGTATCATCGTTATTTATTTGAGTTGTAATAGTTTTAATTATTTGCTTTCCGATAATCTCAATAATTTGCTCATATATTGTTTTTGATAAGTACGATGTTAACGGTTTTGGTCATAATTCTCGCTGTTCAATATGTTCACGAATGAACGGGTCGAACTCTGCTAGCAGTTCCAAAGCACCCATAAAATTGCCATTATGAGGAGAACCAAAAACTTCATCGCTACCTCTGAATGCTAAACCCGTAATAGTCAAGTACTTTACCACCGCAAAAACACGTTTGAGGACATTGTGGTAATATTCGGTACCTCGTATTAGTTGCTCCTGTAACTATGTATCTACAACAGACTTACTCTCTTTGCGTGTCAACCAAACTAACATAGAATTTTTATGTTCAAAATGAATTTTCATGATTTTCTAAACAACTTGTTACGTGTTTCAAATCAGAATAACCGGTTGTGTAATGAGAATTTGTTTTAGAAAACAGCTTGCAGGTCAGACAAAAACACTGCCAATACTAGTTGAATAGCATAGCCAAGATCTTTCCAGCACTTGGCCATTTCTAAGTTTTTTAATGAAATGGTTATTTGAAAATGATCTGTTTTGTTCTTTGTATTCCTTTACCGAAACAGAATATATTATATTTGGATCTTTATTTTGAAAATAACTCATTTCATGTGAAAAGATATAATCAATAAAATTATGACTCAGCGATTTAGGCCACGAACTCACGTCCACGTATTTTTCAAACTCAAACCCCACATTTTCTAAACACTTTTCGGCCGGGGCATTACGGATGTCTTCTGGCTGAACAATATCTAGGCTATCAACATTTGGTATATTTTCATCATTGATATATTATGCTTGTTGTGATTCTCCGAGTGTATCTCCGTTGTCTTCGACTAAGTTCCCTTCCCTTTAGCTTGTTAATGTATCTGCGTTTGTTGTATTCTTGTTAATTTGTTCCAATGTAAAAAAAGTTGAAATTTTGGCATACTTAAGTTTAAACACAACCGATTGTGCTTAATAAACTAAAATATTGTAAGAAATTTTTACAAAACAATTAGGTATATTCTTGAGATAGTGACAAAATAACCTAGGAGCGATGATTATGTTTATAAATATACATTTTAGAAATATTTTGCTCTACTTTAATAGTTATTTTTGTATTAAGTGTGCAAAATAGGTGTTTTTTCTAATGGCATAATGAGATTGTCAATTTTTACCGAGACCGTAGGTCGAAGTTAAAAATTCAATTGAATGTGTCATAAAAACACTTTTGCGCGCAAAATACATATATACGTATATAATTGAAAGGGTAGTCGTTGCTGACTAGTTAGGTAAGAAACTAGGGAAATATTGGGTTTAGCACCAAATGAAAGAGTACTCTTTTAAGTTGGTCCAAGCTTTCGGAAATGTTTATTTCCATCCTCAGGGATACTACAATAAATTAAGAAAAAATTTTATGCAACATGTGTTGGCGTTGTATTTTAATATTACTTACACTTAGGTGAGATTGTTCATGCAGTTCTTAATTGATGAGGAAGACATTGAGTGAGTAGGTGGCTTGGAGTTCAAACCAATTTTCAATAATATAAGGACTAAACAAACTACATATTACATGCTGAACATTTTCATAAATTTAAACATAACATAAACTATGACTCTGTTTCCTAACATCACAAAATAACTACGTTAAAAGGCTCTTCCTAGAAATGACATTCATTGCTCAAGAACCAAACGCGATGAACAAGAGAACCGACATTCAACATCTTAGCGAAATCTATTCAAATCTCCTAAAAATAGACAAAAAGTTCGAACCCAATCTTTCAGTGCAGAATACTTCCACCTGATTGGCTTATTACAAGAATGTTTATACAGTAGTTTCATATCACTGCATTTTAACATTTGAACACTCACAACAAACAAGAAAAAGAGCAGCCTGACAGAACTTTTTGACAGTTGGCATCCTAACCCGACTTCATTTCAATCTTTAAAAACTTTTACAAAATGTCGACCGTTAAAGTTTAATTTTATTATACAATTTTAATATGTAGTTTGTTTAGTCCTTATATTATTGTAAATTGGTTTGAACTCCAAGCCACCTACTCAATGTCTTCCTCATCAATTAAGAACGGCATGAACAATCTCACCTAAGTGTAAGTAACCCAATCTTTCAGTGCAGAATACTTCCACCTGATTGGCTTATTACAAGAATGTTTATACAGTAGTTTCATATCACTGCATTTTAACATTTGAACACTCACAACAAACAAGAAAAAGAGCAGCCTGACAGAACTTTTTGACAGTTGGCATCCTAACCCGACTTCATTTCAATCTTTAAAAACTTTTACAAAATGTCGACCGTTAAAGTTTAATTTTATTATACAATTTTAATATGTAGTTTGTTTAGTCCTTATATTATTGTAAATTGGTTTGAACTCCAAGCCACCTACTCAATGTCTTCCTCATCAATTAAGAACGGCATGAACAATCTCACCTAAGTGTAAGTAATATTAAAATACAACGCCAACACATGTTGCATAGAATTTTTTCTTAATTTATTGTAGTATCCCTGAGGATGGAAATAAAAATTTTGAGGGCGCTAAATAAGACCCTTGCCCGGGGACGCCAGGAGGTCTAGAACCGGGCCTGATACCATTTGTAATTGCTTATAACGTTCAAACAATAAAAATTTTACATAAAAATATTTGAAAAATTGTTTATGATGATCTGTAGATTATTTAGCATACCTATAGATAATTATTCCGTTGCCTAGTTATATTTATACAGCATATTCTGGGGACTGGCTTGTTGTTATTTTTAGTTATTAATATTAAACGTTAAATTGTCTGTTTATTATTTCTTCGATATAGTTTATTGGGACGATGGAATCAATTTGAAGCTATATACCGTGTGAAAAGGATGCAAATAGGATTCCTAAACAGTGTACTACACCCGATCTAGGAGTCAATCTTGTCCGTGACAATTATTTATGTCGCCATCAAAAGTGTCATCTAAGTTGATGCTAATCCAGTGGTTTTCAACTTTTTTGTGGTGGCGGAACACTTTTGGTAGCAATAGGAAAATGGCGAAACACCATCTTTGTCAACATATTTGCGGTGAAGTAATCAGTTTATCAAATACTATCTGATGATTCAGGTTAGCTGATATTACTAAATTATTACGCCGAACACCTGGAGGAGGTTTGCGGAACACCGGTGTTCCGCGGAACGGCGGTTGAGAACCACTGTGCTAATCAGACAACTTTCATGCTGAGTTAAACGAAGGTTTTTAACAAAACTAAACAAACCAGGCAATGACTGTGACACAAATAACATTAACACACAATATTTAGTCACAATTAAAGTTGTCTGATTAGTAAATCAAGAATGAAGTTAACCGGGCCACTTTGATTGTGAGAAAATTATTTCTGCCAAAGGCATTTACGTCACAGTTAACGTTGCTGGTTGGTTAATCATTTTTTAAAATATTTGTGCAACGCGACAGAAATGTTGACGAAAGCTTTCCAATTAATGTAATTTATTCAGTATAAGGAAGCCACTCTATTTGATGAAAAAATACAGAACTACGGCTTGAGTTTATTCTTAGTTTTGGAAGTGTTCAAACAAAGGGACGCTAACCTAAGTTATTATTTTTTTGATACCTAATCTAAATATAAAAGTTTGCAAAATTTTATGTGCAAATTGGAACTTAATAATATAAACTTGTAGGTACTTTGAGTTCATCACGAAGAAAATTCTACTGATAATGATTAGCACAGTTTTACTCTATCGACGCAGAAGAGACGTTTTCTTTATCCAGATTATTCTCGTTACCAATTTATGGTCACATGACAGTGTAAGGGATTATTGTTAATTTCAAAGGAAATAAAATAATACTACATTGACAACATTAGACATCCTAACCTACGTACATGTAATTCTAATTTTGTCCTCACAATGACAATTCCTACCTAATAATATTTCTTAAAATTTTTTAAATATCCTTAGTCACCTTTTTAGAAAAAAAAATGTCTTTCCCCCCCAGTTTATTTGGTTGGTTTAGACCTTATTTACTGACTTCTCACATAGTATGTTTTTTAAATTTCATCAATTTCTTCATATTTGTTAGGAATTTCTATTAATCTTATCATCATTCATGACGTAGTCCCCCCTGGGCGGGCACAGCCGCGGTCGCCGCTGTGGTGGTAAACCGAAGGTTTCTATTAATTCCAACTTTCTATAAATTTGCAAGGTTAGAATAGCGGATAGTGACGTAATACGTGTGTTACAAAATTTACCATTACGCTTTCCCTTTCACCGATATCTCGGTCCGGGAAATGAAGTTAATAGTGGCCAAGCAGTTGATATTGATGACCTAATAGCATTACAACATGATATTTCATATTTAAATGCAAATACTAATAGAGACATATCGCAAGCAGACTTAGTGGCTAGTAAGGAATTTTATTTAGATTTTGTTGTAAATTTAAACTTTCATTCGTTGTGTGGTTGGGTTGGCCTAATAATAAAGAGCTTTTTAGAAACTAAATTAGGTCAAATATACCCTATGCCGCGTGGAATTTCTAAGCCAACACATAGAGGACATAGGCAATATGCAGAACGTATGCAAGTATTAAGTAGAGAATATCAACGAAGAAAACAACAAGGTGATCGTATTACTTGGGGTGACTTCCTAAAAGAGCAACGAGACGGCGGTGCAGGTCCTTCTGGAGTTACCCGTTCTAGCAGTACCAGTACTACTACTAGTCAGAAGCCTTCAACAAATAATCCCTTGGATCAAGTAGAAAGTCCAGAAAGCATGATATCTGATGACAGCTTAAGTTTAGAAATGGATGTCGATGAAACAGGACAACCTATTGCCGGTAGTGCGAAAGGTGGTAGCGGTGGTTCCAGTGGAGCAGTTAATTCTACGGGAAAACATTTAAAAATTCCGCGTAGTATTAAGTTAAGGTCATTTACATTAAATTTTGGTAAGAGTAGAATTTATTATACATATGGATTTGCATTTAGAAATATAATAGATAAAAAGAAAAATGGAAATACTGATATAGGTGATCAAGTTTATTATACAACTACTTTAGGTACATTACCTAACGATATGTTTGGGTTTTATGTAAGTCCATATGAATTAGGTTTATTAAGAAATTATGGGCTAATAAAGGTAAAACATTGTTCAGTTACAGTTGTGCCTCAGGGTCTTCGAACTGCATTTGATACAGGTAGTACATTATCAGGTACTGCTACTAGTGAACATTGTGCGATAGGAGTAAGTAACGTTGGATTAAATCAAAAATATTATTGTCGATATTCTAGTTTTACTGCTTCTGGTGATACACCTATGATACCAACAGCTATTGCTGATGTCGATTTAAAAAACGTAATTAAAAAATATTATGGCGATGTTGAATTAGAAGAACACGCGCCTATGTGCATGGGTATACCTAGACATATCGATCACTATTTAGTTTGTATGACTAACAGTTCTAGAGCAGTAGCTTCCTATCCAACTCATTCTAATGGGCCACCCATATTAGATAAATTTCTGGATAGATTTAATTATGCCCCCTCTATCGGGGAAAAAATAATTGATTGGCAATATACTCCTTCGTATGGATATATAGATGTAAAAGCACATGAAATACCATATTCTGTAAATGATGTGATGTAACATTTTCTAGAAATATGTTTTCTCGTATATCACAAAAGATACAAGTAGCATGTTCAAAAGAGGGTGTAACAAGCGCAAAGGTTACTGTTAATAGTGATACTCATTCTACCAGTACGACAAAAGTTGAGGATGTACTATATTATTCTATAGATGGCGTTAAGCATTATGCTCCGTTTGATAATACAACTAATATTCAAAAGGCAATACCCTTAATTCATTTTGGATTATTACCTACGCCTGCGTTAAATCCTGCTACAGATAATACTAATTTTCAAAATTCTTGTGCTTACTGGAGTGTAAAATGTTCATTAATATTAGAATATAACTTAGAAAGTAGTTTTCATCATAAAATGTCTTCAAGGGCACATGCTTATAATGATCAAGTGATATTTCTTGTACCTAGAGATAAAATTAATTATGGTACATTTGAACCAATTGCATTGGAATCATATGGTGATTAAATAAAAAAATAATTAATTAATAAACATGTTTATTTAAAATGTTGTTTCATTTTTATCTTACATTTTACAGCAAATTATATAACTTAAATAAATGATATATCGCCAACGGAAATGGCTTTTTATTATATTGTTGTAATAAGGAACAGTATGTCCAATCATAAGTAATTATACGACATTGAAATGCTGGATCTGTTGGAAATACTCGCCTATTACTTAATATAATAATAGGAGTACGAAATACAATACTATCACTCATATATTTTACTTTAACATTTAAGGAGTCTCCACCAAATAACATTTTTAAGGTGTCAAATGCACCAGGTTCACAATTAGGTTCATTCCACAACAAAATGCGACGATTAACACATTCTTGTAATGGAAAGTTATTATACTTATTAAAATTACCAATTTGACCAAAATTAATGCAAAAATGTAACACACAATCAAAGAAAAAAAATTTTCCACTACTAGGTGGACCAATAATTTGTAAGGTGTTAATTTTTGGAATTTTTTTTTCGATTATGTTTAATAAATCAGTTAAAAATTGTAATATACTTAACTCATTATCGTTAAATTGAAAGTGTAACATTTGATTTAATATATCTACAGATTCTTGTAAATTATAATAATAATCATCCACATTACCTAAGTGAGCGGCATAAATTGGTTTACTATTATCTACAAATATAGCTAATTCATCAATTGATTTTTCACAAATTTCTAAATTTAACACATCAATTATACTATTAATTATTGGATCATTTTTTCGAATAATTTTATAATTAGAATTAGTCCAAATACGAGTATTTAACAAATTTAGTAAGGGGCTTGTCGGAAATTCCCGGAAAAAGGATAAGAGTTCTTCTTCAATATTTCTCGTTTTAAATTTTTTACTTGGGATATTCGTTTTGTGGCATCGCGTATCACTGCGCGTACTGCCAGGAATAATGGATCCACATTGCTCTGTGTCAAAAAGCTCATTCGAATGTCCGCTGTTCTCCACCATTGATTCTTCGGAATTTGTGAAATATTCTTCACGGGATAAACTTCTAATTTCACTAGGGAATGACCTTTTTCGCCCGGCGAACTCAATGTACATACATTCTCGGGGGTGTTGCGACAAATACTTTGTGAGATTGTAAAGTTGGTATCGGTGCACATCGTAAACCCAAACAAGTCTTCGTCCTCCTCTTTTAACTGGAAAACTTCTGATTCTGCCACAGCGGCAGTAGTCGCCGCTCCAGCTACAATCGTGGACGATATGGGCATGGTCGGTGTGAAAGAACCACATATAGATTCCTCCACGAAATTTTGATTCCATACTTTTTGTAAAATAGACTTCAGCTTCTCCTCGAGTGACATTTGGCAAAATGTCGTGTATAAGTCTCTTTCCTTTAATAGCAGCTTGAAATTCTCGTAAGAAATCGTTAACTCGTTGTCTTTGTTCCCCTCGTCTTTCTTCATTTCTTTCATTATTTTCTGTAATGGTAGTAAATAACTCTTCAAACGCTTCTTCCCATTGAGGTAGGACTCCTTCTGGGCACAATCATTGACATTTCGATCCCTTGTAAGAAGGTCCGAAATAAAAATGTCTCCTGATCAACTGGCCACAGTAACTCGATTAAGTTAAGCAGACAACTCAACTGACATTCTTCCCCAACTGCTTCCTGGACTACTGTTTCCATGCTGTAAAAGTTAATTCCGTTGGCTTAAATATAATCTATTTGTAGTTAGTTGAAATTATACTTCGTTGGTATACCAGAGCACACAATATTCAGTCAATTCATGACATCGAAACTTCTTACAGGCCTGGTACTTTATAGTATCTACTCCACAATAAATATAATGTAAGTGGCCGGACATATGAGTATGAGCATAAATTAATTCGTGACCATCAAAGGAATGTATGATTTTATAAAATGTACCATTATCCTTCAAGATATTATAACATGGAACACATATTATGTTTGTTTCTTTTCTTGTTATGTTGCCCAAAACATAATACTTATTACAACTATTATAATCAGTATAATGCCACAGCTCAGGTACCAACTGTTGTATTCCCTGACGTAAGCGGCTGGAAAGGTCAGATTTCCCGGAATTATACCCATGAAGTAATTTTGGAGCAGTTACAAATTCGGGAATTGAAACCCAGCGGTGTAAGTTGATACAAGCCGGTAATAATGCTACATCTAATTCACAATGATCGGTATATTCTTCACAAACACTTACTTCACGTTCTTCAGAATTATTACGTTTTCTTTCTTCTGTAGGTGGCACGTCAGCACTAATATTTGCTACTTCTGGTGATGTGGTAGTACTGGTTGCTTGTAATTCTTCTAGGATATTTATACTTGGAGTCGTCATTTTGAATTAGAACTTAATGAACGAGTAAAACCACCGGCACTCTATTTATACATTGAGGTGAAAGTAAAAGTTGGAATTAATAGAAACCTTCGGTTTACCACCACAGCGGCGACCGCGGCTGTGCCCGCCCAGGGGGGGGGGGGGGAATCATCTTATCATCATTCATGACGTAGTCGAATGGATTAGGATTCCCCCCCCCCCCCTGGGCGGGCACAGCCGCGGTCGCCGCTGTGACACATCAAATTTTTAATGCCATTAAAGCTCCATTAAGGTTCGACACCATTTTCTCTCCTGCTAAAAGCATCAGCACTAAGTTTTAATTTCTGTCTCCTGATGATGAACGTCACTACGTTCGAAACATGTAGAGACTTTTACTAAATAATTTTATTATTAAACTTTGTAGAGGAAGACTTTGAGTTTTTTCTTTCTTTCCTATACTTGTTTTTGTTTTCTCCAGAAATTCATCGTGAATGTCATTAATCATATTTGCTATTTTATCATAGGTGTGGCTCCCTTTAAAACGTTTGCATGCAAGAGGAGCACTCTCTCTCTCATACTTATCATTGATCTGTGAAAAATTTTGAATTATAACATCGTAAGGTTTTAAACTTTGGATTATATCTTGTAAATCGAGTTGTAAATGTTTCCTTACATATTTTTCATATATATATTATAATATTAGTAACTTATATAGCGATACTCTGTGTCCAATAACAACAGATCATTGTGTGAAAACTTACCCAATGAACTGTCATGCCCATATAACTTCTCCTGGAAGTTGACCAAATGTCAGCAGTTGTACAAACAAACTTCACTCCCTTTAAAGCCACCTTAAGATTATTAACAATGCGACTATACTTTTCATCTATCTTGTTGGATAAAGTTTTCCTAGTCAGCACCCTTACAGGACTTTTCAATTTGTTAATACCTGAAAAATTCCGTGAGTCGTCAACTTTACCAGGCCCATAATAAACAGTGGTATCTACGTAAAATTAATAAACACATTAAATACCTTGAATTAAATTAATAAAGTCTTCATGGTCAACCGTTACCATTGGACTTGTAACGACCAAAATCGGTCGTTAGGTTCTATTTAAATTTTACCTTCACTATAATATTGTTCTAGCTTTCATATCAATATTGTTATTAGTCTTTGGTCGTATCCTGTTTGGATAAGGCAAAGCTTATCCAATCAGGACGTAAAAGTGGACTGTATATTTTTAGGGATCGCGAGATTCTTTTGACCTTGTCCCGAAGAGACTTCTGGATGTCCCGGGATGCCGCTCTTCTGACTTTTTTAGTTTACAAATACCTCTTGCGTAAATACGCCCGAAATAAATTAAGCAATAAACAATAAAGAAAAGTAAGAAAAGGACTCGACTTACCTTATTGCATATCAAGGGAAGTGAGTGGGAACAGGTGAAAACTGGGTTTCTGGCGATGGGCCGTGATGAACCGCTAAGTACCTTATCACTTTCACGATTGATTTTTGATTCCCCTTTTCCTCTCTCGTACTCCATCGTCTGGTACGTAGGTAGACCCTTTTTTTGTGTAGTACGACACGAGCATCGCGATCCAATTTTACTTTTACGAGGGTAATAGGTAAAGTAGGATAATGGAAAAAAAGGGAAAATGAATCTAGGTTCATCGAGTTATAAAAATAATAATATATAAAAATATTAAATGTAATGCAAATGTACGGTAAACCCGAGCCTTTAAATGCATATTTATTTGCAATAGAAAAAATCTTAATCCTAAAAAATTACCAAAGGTAATATTATTTTATATTTAAAAGTACTTATAAAGTTATGACTAAAACTAACGTAAAAAGAAAGAGGCAGGGACACAACATTCCCACCCCTTTGAAAATACCTGGGGTATTTTCAATGTAAGTAATTGGGTAGTGGACATCATTTTACTGAAGGTCTTTTTAGAGAACCCTTAGCAGTTTTTACAACAGCAACTCTGTGAACTTTATCCGATCCAGGTATTACCTGAATGATGCGACCTAGGGTCCAATCTAAGGGAACAGTATTTTCGTCTTTTATTAATACCATAGTATCCGGTAACACCGGAGAAGCCGGGTCATTCCATTTTGATCGCTGCTGTAAAGTGTCCAAATACTCGCTTTTCCAACGTGACCAAAAATCGCGGTGTATCCGCTGCAAAAGTTGCCAACGGCTTAAACGGTTTAAATTTAAATTAGACAAGTCCGGATCAGGAAGGGCAGTAAGCGGTTGCAAAGTCAAAAAATGTCCCGGCGCCAAAACCGATAAATCGGTTGGATCAGTACTAATTGGACACAGAGGACGTGAATTTAAAATTGATTCAATTTGTATAATCACCGTATTAAGTTCCTCGTACGTAAGTATTTGGTTACCTACGATCCGCTGCAGATGCGTTTTTACCGATTTAATATTGGCTTCCCAAATACCACCCATGTGAGGAGCCGCTGGCGGATTAAAATGCCAAGAAATCGCAATATTTTCTGCACATTCAGCAAAAATATTGCGTAAATACTTTTCGGCACCAATAAAATTGCTTTCGCAATCTGAATAAATATTTAAGCATAACCCTCGCCTTGCAATAAAACGTCGCAAAGCACATGAAAAAGCCTCAGATGACATGTCAGACACTAGTTCGAGGTGTACAGCTTTAACTGCACAGCAAATAAACAAACATATATATGATTTAGTAACTTTGGCACCTCGAATACGACCTGTCGTAATAGGGAATGGACCGCATAAGTCAATTCCTACGTTTTGAAATGCCTTTGCTTGTGAGACTCGAAATTTTGGAAGGTTACCCATTGGGGGTTGAAAAGGTTTTGGATTTGTTTTCCAGCATGTATGACATTTATAAAGAATTTTACGTATAATCTTTTTTGAGGAGAGTATCCAAAAATTTTGTAAAAGTAAGAAATTAGTGGTTTGTATACCACAATGCAAATAAGTTGTATGAATTTCTGAAATAAGAAGTTCAGTAAATTTAGAATTGCCAGGCAATAACACTGGAAATTTCTTGTCATATGATAAATGAATCGCGATATGCAGAAACCTCACATGTCCATTTTTAGCCAAAACCAGATTATTCAAGAATATGAGTCTATGAAGGTTATTACATCGTACTATACATAAATAGCACATGTCCATATCATAACTACGCTTAGAATGATGAGTAGTTTAGTGCATACTCAGCAGAAACGGCACAAGTCCCGGACATGTGCGGTTTCTGCTGTAAAACAGAATCTTAACATAACCTGCGTGCGATTTGCCGTCATTCGACCAATCGGGAATTAATGGGGTGATGTATGACAATGTGGTGGGAGAGTGTTGTTATTTGAGACAGGTAAACGTTCACACTTGTTGTATTTGTTCTGAACTAGTTTATTGTTTTTGATTTAGTAAAGTGTTAAATAGTGTAAGATGGAGCAAATTGAAAATGAAAATAATTCCCAGGGCAAGAGAAAGGCAGATCCTAAGGGATACCAACGAAACATTATTAAAAAATCTCGTGTAAAAGGAGAACCTTACAGAAACTATAAGGGATGTGATATTCCTGGCAAAGGATTGGGCTTTCGTTGCAGGTAATTTTATGGTTTTTGGAATATTGCCTACAAAATTATAGCCTCAACGAAATATTATTTTAAAAATAGGGTGTAAAAGTTAAGTGTTACAAAAACTAAGAGAGATAATATTTCTAGTAAGGTATTGGGTCTCCTTTATAGACAATTTCATATAGTTTTTGGTATTTTGTGAATAAAATAAGCTTTTTGTTCTAGTTGTAAGGGAAAATGCTTTGATAAATTCTCCAATGAGGAGTTGCAAGAAAATTTAAAGCGATTTTATTCTATGGATACTAAGGACCAACAGGACGTATTTCTACAAGGGCAAATAGAACCTTTCAATGTGCAGAGGCGTCGCGCAAGGGTTCAAGTAGGAAATAAATCAAAATCCAATAGCTTTAAATACTATGCATTGAAAGGGTCAGCAAAAATTCAAGTTTGTTTGAATGCGTTTACCTCAGTTTATAATACAACTTTAAGTCGAGTTAGAAGACTCAAAGATCTGGCTATACTAGGAAAATCTCCAAGAGATTTGCGTGGTCAAAATCAAAGTGGTAATAAGTTTGGGAACCATGTTCAACTTTCTATTCGACAACACATTGAGTCGTTTCCAGTTAAGTTGAGCCATTATGCCAATCGAGAAGTTAAATATTTGGACAGTCAGCTAAATCTAAAAATTATGTATGACTTATTTCAACAAAAATACCCTGCAATAAAAGTCAGTTATCCCTATTATACAAGGTATTTTCGAGAAAACTTTTCATTAAGATTTGGACGTCCGCAAGTGGATGTTTGTTTAACGTGTGAGACTTTAAACAACAAAATTAAAAACCCGCATTTAAACGAAGTTGCTAAACGAACAGCAGTGGCGGAACTGATGGTTTACAAACGTCGAACTAAAAATTTTTATACTAAACTGAGAAATGAATCGAACGAACCACGTACTGCTGATAATATTTTAGCGCTATCCATTGATTTTATGCAGAATATACAGCTCCCAAAAACACCAGTAGGTGAAGTTTTTTATTATCAACAATTGACAGTTTCGGTGTTTTGTATACATAACATCAAAGATAATACAGCAAGAATGTATCTTTATCACGAAGGTCAAGCTAAAAAAACTGCCAATGAGATTGGATCATTTCTTTTGGACTATATAAAGGAAAATTCAGACAATATAACTGAAATCCACTTATATAGTGACAACTGCTGGGGGCAAAATAAAAATCACACCCTAATTCGGATGCTCCTTTCTTTAACCGATAGTGGACGATTTTTGAAAATAATACATTATTTTCCTGTGAGAGGCCATTCTTTTCTTCCTTGCGATAGGGACTTTGCAGTAGTAAAGCGAAAACTTAGGAGATGTGACAGATTTTCTACTGTTCATGAAATAACCGAGTTGATTGTAACAAGCAGCAACTCAAAAAAATTCACAGTCAAAGAAGTCAAAACAGAGGAGATAATAAATTTAAAAGATTGGTGGCCAAAGCTATATAAAAAAAACTCCATATCAGAAGAAACGTCTTTCAAAAATACTCCACGTAACCAAAAAGTTCATTTCAATATAAGTACCTTTTCGCAATTTACTTATGATATTCAAAAAAAGGGGTGTGTCAAAGCTTCCCAATTTATTGATGGAGCTTTAGAACACACATTCAAACTACAACAGTCTGGTAAAAGTGCAGTTGTATTACCATCTAATCTTGCATATCCATTGGGAAAAGTTCCTATGAAAGCAAAAAAGCTTCAAGATATAACAAAATGTGCTGCTTTCGTTGAGGAAGAATATCAAGAATTTTATAATTCAATACTTCTTTGGCCAACTATTACTAATAATTAATTTAAAAAATGTTTTAAGTCGTTTGTAATAAACAATAACCTTTAAATTTAAAAAATATATTAATTTTTCCCTGTGCTATGCAGAAAGCTCACATGTCCTTTTTTTAAAAAAATCGTAGAAACTAAAACTTATATTTTAAAACCAAACATAATATTACATATTATTACAACTGCCTTAAACTATGTTTTGTAGCTATTAAACCAATGACAAACCCTTTGTAATAAATAATATAATGTTTTTTTCATTTTCCCGAAATTTGCTTTTTTGGACATGTGACGTTTCTGCATATAGCGATTCAAATCTGAATGGCATAAGCGACCACCCACTCGAATTTTACCATTATTATCCAAGAATGGGTTTAGTTTTTGCAAATTTTTAGATAAGAGTTTTTTATTTTTTAGTAGTAATAATTCCTTTTTAAAAAATAGTGATTGTACGTATTTAACAAGAAAAAAGGTAGCATTGGTTAATTCAGTGATTGTTAGATATGGCATAAACATTTTTTTGGATTTTTAAAATTTTCAACTGACCGTAAAAAATAAGAAACAATCCTCTTAATTTTAGGTAGAGAATTAAATTTTTCTAAAAGGTGTTCAACTGAATTAAATGAAACTATGGTGGTTATTACGATTTTTCTCTGTTCTTGAAGCAGTTCGGGAGTTTCCGAATTATTATCTCTGGTATTAGTTAAAAAATTCCAAGTGTTTTCTGGTTCAAAAAGAAACTGTGGTCCCCTCCACCACAAAGAGAACTCTGTAAGCTCTGAAGGAAACATACCACGGGAACCACAATCCGCAGGATTGTGAGCCGATGACACATGATACCAGTAATTTGGGGCAATTTTTTCCTGAATATAGGCGGTTCGGTTACTTACAAAAGTTTTCCACAGGTGGGGAGAGCTTTTAATCCAACTTAATGTAACAGTACTGTCGCTAAAAGCGTAAATATTGTGGAAAGTAATATGAGAAAAGGTAATAAGGACAAAATGCATTAATTTAGCAAGCAAGACCGCGGCGCAAAGTTCCAAACGGGGTAAACTTATACGCTTTAAAGGTGCGACCTAAGATTTTGCACAAACAAAATATGTATTCAAAGAAGTATCTATGGAAACCGTTCTTATGTACACAACAGCACAGTAGGCGCGCTCTGATGAATCACAAAAACCGAAAAGTTGCACAGTATTGGACTGTGAGATAATAATTTGACGGGGTATTTTAAAGTTGCGTAAAGTATTTAATTCTGTTTTGAATTTTTCCCATTTTGCAGTAATTTCGGGAGATGGCGTATCATCCCAGTTTAAACCTTGCGACCATAAAGATTGAATAAGTAATTTAATAATTAAATTGGAGGGAGTTAAATAACCCAGAGGATCATAGATACGTGCTAGATCTGAAAGTATAGCACGTTTTGTACATTTTTGTTGTAAACATTCAATAGAATAAAAAAAATCATCTGTTTTTGGACTCCACTTTAAACCTAAACTTTTTAAAGTATCACTATCTTCCAAGTTTAACGCGAACGATGTATTCTGAACGTATGATTCAGACAAATCACAAAGAAGATTAGGACAATTGCTAGCCCACTTTCGAGCCTCAAAGCCGGCCCTGCCTAAAAGTTCAATAATTTCTTTTTTCATCTGAACAGCTTCATTAAAATTATTGCTGCCTGTAACTACATCGTCAACAAACACCGATTTTTGTATTATTTCGGAAGCTAAGGGTAAATCTTTATGTTCGCTGGCTAACTGTAAAAGAGTTCTTATGGCTAGAAATGGGGAGCATGAGACTCCAAATGTAACCGTATTTAATTGAAAATCTGTAATTGGGTCATCGGTAGAAAAACGCCATAATATACGTTGAAACTTCCTTTGTTCGGGACTTATTAAAATCATTCTATACATTTGGCGAATATCGCATGTAAACACTATAGAGTGCAGTCGAAAATTAAGTAAAATTTGAATTATATCTCTTTGTAGCTTTGGGCCCGTATGCAATGCATTATTTAAAGAAATTTTATTGGGTGCATGACTTAAGGCATCAAAAACCACCCTTAGCGGAGTGCTGGATGAGTCCTTTTTGTACACCGCATGGTGCGCAATGTAAAAATAGTCGCTGATAAACTCAGCGGAGGGTATGGAAACTGCTTCCATGTGAAGATTATTTAAGTATTCTTGCATAACATCTGAATAACTTTTATAAAAAGACTCGTTTTGTAAAAGACGTCTTTCAAGGGAAAGAAAACGTCGCAAAGCGATAGAGCGCGTGTCACCAAAATCTGGAGATGTAATTTTAAAAGGTAAAGATACAACATATCTACCTGTGTCTGTTTTAGTTGTGGTTTCTAAAAAGTATTTTTCGCAATAATCATCCTCGGGGGATGTAACTTTTATGTCAGGGACTTCTTCTATTTTCCAGAAATTTTGCAATGTACTATTTAAATCTGAGAAATTAGAAGTTACAAAAAACGATTTTATATTATCTGGGGTGCAGGGGCGCACCTGAATGTTACCCATAAGGGTCCAACCAAAGACGGTATTTATACAGACGGGATTTTCGGGGCCATTAAAAAGGCGGCCATCTTGCAAAATGTATGGATATATGTCATTACCCAATAATAAATCTACGTTACCGCTCTTATTAAACGAGGTATCAGCTAGTTGCAAGTTGGAAAGAAACGGTAAATGGTTTGTAGAAAAAGAAAAGGTTGGTATTTGATCACAAATTTTATCAAGAATGATAGCAGAAAAATCAAAGATAAAATTAGGGTTTAGTAAAGATCCTATAGTACAGTTTACTCCCGCTTTTGCTTTAGTGCACATATCACCCAATCCCTGCAAGGAAAACCCTATCTTAAATTTCTGTAAACCTAAATTATTGGCCAAATTCGAAGTAATAAATGACGATCGTGCGCCACTGTCCAATATAGCACGCACTGTATGAAAATTATTGAAAACATCTTTAATTTTTAACAAAACAGTAGATAATAAGATGTCTCCTCCATTCATAGACACACCTACTTTCATAGTTTTTGATAGCAAAGCCGAGTGAGTAGCATTATTTATGTCGTTTGATTGGGATTGTAAATTAGAATGATTGGAATTTTGATTAGTTTCAGAGCGAAAAAATGTATTACCTTGTACAAAATGAAGTAAGGTATGATGATCCTTTTGACAAGTTTTGCACCTTTTTTCCGAGGAACATTGGGTAGAAGTATGACTTGTAGCTAAGCAATTAATACAACCCTTTTGTTTTTTAATGACATCGAAGCGTTGTTGAGGCGTTTTTTCCAGAAAAGTGGAACATCTATAGATAATATGTTTTCCCTTGCATAAAAAACAATTATTTTGAATATTTCTCTCATGTGTAAAAACTACCATATGAAGCGGGAACTTTTCGACGAAAATTGCCCAGTAGGTGCGAAAATGTCGCGCCGAAAATTTCCCTATAGGTCCGTATCTGAGTAACAATAATTAATATTTACACTAGCACCTTGTAGGTGTATTATTGTGTTGATATTATGTATTTGTCATTTTGACATACCTAAATCAAATTTAAAAAGTCGTAAAAATGTCGCGATTTGGAAGTGATTCATAAAGTTTAATTTTAAAAAGTTCTTAGAAAAAAGAAATAACATAAATATTCCGTGATTGTTTTTAATTGTTAATCCTTTCTGGAAATTGGGCAAGTGGTATAAGAATATCCCTGTCGGAAAAAATATAATCACTCGGTGGACCTCAACGGAAGCAAAAAAGTCAGGTTTAGCGACTGAAAAGGTTAAAATTACCAACCATTCACTGCGTGCAACAGCTGTTTCGAAATTAGCAAAGCAATGGGTTGAAGAAAATACGCTAATAAAAATTACTGGACATTCCAACCCAAAATCCATAAAGCCGTATCTTCAACTAGACGAGGAACACCACTCTAATATAGTAGAAAAAATGAGGGAAGACAATGATAAGGCTAATCAAAACCCAGAAACTAATATCTGTATGCCAGGTTCTACAAGTTCTAATTCAATGGCAAACTCACATACATTAACAAGTAATGCAGCAGACTCCAAAAATAGTAATTTTTACAATAATTGTGTTTTCCACTGCAATTCACGCAATTTTTAATTTGTTTATTTTCATATAATTAAATATAACGTTTAAATAAAAATATTAAATTTTGTGCTTTCATTTCACGTACTCGAGAAATATTCTACCGAATTACATTCGTGCATCAAAATAGACCTGATAATTTTTCATTCAAGCATGTTGTCAGTAAAAAACTGGATTCGGTTATTTTCATATTTTGTTTAAAGAGCCCTCCACCTTCGGTGTTGGGCTCTTTTGCCAAAATATGAAAATAAACTCATCCAGTTTTTAGACAACATGCTTTTATAAAAAATTATCGGTAATTTTGATGCACTTATGTAATTACTTACGATAATTTTGAGTAAAAAATGTGGACCTACCACTTTGTTTAAACTGCTGAGGATTTCCCAGTCGAGATTGTTGAATAGGTTTTAACCTCATATTTTCTTTTTTTGGGACTGCGTCCAGTGCCGTAGAATGTCTTACAACAAAGTTTTTTACATTAGCAAATTTGGGTATTTCATTTGAAGCATAAAATTGTTCATATGATTTACGAGTATCTGAATCTAACCTATCCAATAACATGTAGGCCAAAATAAAATCCCAGTAATCAACTTCAAACCCCATGGCTCTTAATGCATTCAGATTTTTAGAAAATGCATCAACTAAATCACGCAATGATTTTGCATTTTCTTGAATAAGATGTGGGGTATCTTCGATCATTTTCCAATGAGTATTGGCTTGTAGACGTTTATTAGTATATCGAGTGGTCAAAGTATTATACGCATTTAAATAATTTTCATTTAAAATCGGGATATCGGAGATTAAATCTAAAGCTGATCCACTGAGAGACGTAACAAGGTAATTAAATTTCTCAATGTTAGACAAAGATTTATTTTTATGTATTAATGAGTCATAAGTTTGTATGAAGGTAGCAAAATCTTTAATTTCTCCCGAAAAAATAGGAACCGTAATTTTTGGCAAAATAACACGATCGTTACTATTAGTATGAGATAGATTGTGCATTGGTGCAATAGAGCGATCAAGAACCCCCGTCTCATCTAACAGAGGTAATTCGAATAACTCGTAATAAATAGTTTCCACTTCGTGGCATCGTTTGGCAAAATCTGAACCAATTTGTTTTCTAGTTTTAATTGATCTGCATTTTCAGCAAGTAAAGATAAGAGAGAATTATGAGGTTTTTGAAAGTCGTTAGTAACTTTTTTTAGACTTCGAAATCTAACTTTAAAATCAGTATGAGTAGCAGGGTTACCATTTGCTGCATTTGCAGACTCAATAATTAACGTCAATTGATTAATAACAGAATGTCGCAGTGCTCTTGCACGAGCTATTTTATGATCAGACATGGTAGACAAAATGAAGAAAAATCGTAAATGTTTTAATACCAGTAAACGACGCAATAATGTTATACAATGTTTATTTTACAATTAAGTAAAACGATATAAATCCGCAAAACAGAAAAAGCGTTGGTAAAAAAACAGTTATGCCGTACGGCGCGCAAAAAATAGTCTTTTACCTATAAACAGTACTGCAGGCGACGAAAATGGAATGACCTTGGTGGTATATGGCAATATTTTCAGGGAAAATATTTTTAAACTGACAAAATAATCAAAATAAATGGCTTATATTTTGTGAATAAATTATTTCCACAAAAAAAATTAGAAATTAATGGAAAAAATTAGCAACAATAAAATGTACTGTGGGTACTATTAATTAACGTGGTTAATTAATTAAGAAAATGTAATAAAGATATTTTCTAAAAGCAAATACTTGCATCTAAAAACGTTCAACACGAAAATCAGAAAAACCACAGTCCTGAACGGTCCAGAAAACAAGTCAAAAATCAAAGCATCGGCGAAGAAGGATCAAAAAATGGTCGTATCCTGTTTGGATAAGGCAAAGCTTATCCAATCAGGACGTAAAAGTGGACTGTACATTTTGAGGGATCGCGAGATTCTTTTGACCTTGTCCCGAAGAGACTTCTGGATGTCCCGGGATGCCGCTCTTCTGACTTTTTTAGTTTACAAATACCTCTTGCGTAAATACGCCCGAAATAAATTAAGCAATAAACAATAAAGAAAAGTAAGAAAAGGACTCGACTTACCTTATTGCATATCAAGGGAAGTGAGTGGGAACAGGTGAAAACTGGGTTTCTGGCGATGGGCCGTGATGAACCGCTAAGTACCTTATCACTTTCACGATTGATTTTTGATTCCCCTTTTCCTCTCTCGTACTCCATCGTCTGGTACGTAGGTAGACCCTTTTTTGTGTAGTACGACACGAGCATCGCGATCCAATTTTACTTTTACGAGGGTAATAGGTAAAGTAGGATAATGGAAAAAAAGGGAAAATGAATCTAGGTTCATCGAGTTATAATAATAATAATATATAAAAATATTAAATGTAATGCAAATGTACGGTAAATCCGAGCCTTTAAATGCATATTTATTTGCAATAGAAAAAACCTTAATCCTAAAAAATTACCAAAGGTAATATTATTTTATATTTAAAAGTACTTATAAAGTTATGACTAAAACTAACGTAAAAAGAAAGAGGCAGGGACACAACATTATATAGTTGATTGTGAGAAAATTATTTCTGCCAAAGGCATTTACGTCACAGTTAACGTTGCTGGTTGGTTAATCATTTTTTAAAATATTTGTGCAACGCGACAGAAATGTTGACGAAAGCTTTCCAATTAATGTAATTTATTCAGTATAAGGAAGCCACTCTATTTGATGAAAAAATACAGAACTACGGCCTGAGTTTATTTTTAGTTTTGGAAGTGATCAAACAAAGGGACGCTAACCTAAGTTATTATTTTTTTGATACCTAATCTAAATATAAAAGTTTGCTAAATTTTATGTGCAAATTGGAACTTAATAATATAAACTTGTAGGTACTTTGAGTTCATCACGAAGAAAATTCTACTGATAATGATTAGCACAGTTTTACTCTATCGACGCAGAAGAGACGTTTTCTTTATCCAGATTATTCTCGTTACCAATTTATGGTCACATGGGCGGGCAAAATCCTCACTCCGTGTCCTCCTCGCGGGCGCCCGCTGGTAATGACTTAGTCAGCTAAAACTGAGTCTGGCACATCAATTGCCTTCGCTCAGTTATGGATGTGAGGACCTAAATCCGAGGTGGTGTGAGCAACCGTGCCAAGGATGGAAGGCTGAGGGTAAAATCAGCTTTAACGAGCTCCTATAGTGGACCAGGCAATCACTATAGTATAAGCGCCTTGTCCTGGTATGCCGGCTCTGACAGGATCGACCTTTATTTCCGAGCTACTCGTGGACTTATATGGACCAAATTAAAAAAACCATAAAGACCGCCGAAAGCAATCGGCTTGAGCCGTCAACAGATGATCCGGTCATCGAGGGCAGCTCACATGGAGAAAGCGTGAATGAAAGCGAGGAGGAAAAGCTGCTGAGATCGCCTGGCTCATCCCGAGCGGATTTCAAGGACAGCAAGCCTCGCAGAAAGATTTCAGCTGGAGCAAAGAAGATGCGACTGTGCCAAAAGGCAAGGCATCTTCTGGGAATACTGGAGAGCAAGAATCCAGCTGATCTTACAAGTAAGGATCAGGGTACTATAAAGTGGGCAAGGGAACTCTTGGCTCGCGACCCGTACCATGTTCCTTACACTTACCAGAAACCGGGTGCAACCCTCGAGAGAAGTGTCGCGGAAAAAAGGACACGTTCTACTGATGAGGAGAGCACCCCGAGAGAGAGAAAGAGAAAACCCTTTCCACAGCAGGGCAAAGCTGGAACGTCTTCAAGGAGACTGGCTACGGAGACCAAAGAAGGTTCCGTGGCGGCCTCAAAAGGGAAGAGTTCTGCTGCGCCTAGCAGTGGACGAAGTCAGAAAAAGACTGCTGGTATTAGAGAGCGTTCCGACAACAGAACGATGGCGGAAGCGTCTCGCAGCAGTCTTCAAGTTGCAGTAATCGACGCCGGCAACAAGTGCTGGAAGATTACGTCAGACCGCTGGATTCTGGAGAAGAGGCTTACAGAAATCCTTATGGAGTTTCTAATAGCCAATCCTACTCGCCAGATTCCACAATATGACACTTCGGGATGGACTAGGGGAATCAAGATTATCAATTGTACGGATGATTTTTCCTTCAGGTTCTTGAACGAGAGTGTCAAGAAAATCGTAGAACCCTGGGAACACGCGTGCCTGCAGGTAATCCCTCGCTCGGAACTACCAGAGTGTCCGAGAGCGAGGATTTGGCTGCCGGTGCCTGTGATCCCCGAAAAGAATTTACTGCCACTACTGGCGGCACAGAATCCAAAGATTCCGTGCAAGGAATGGAGGATTCTAAAAATGGAAGACCCAAAACCGACAGGGAGAAGCGTCATCCTACAACTCACGGATGAGTCCCTACCCGCTCTAGAGGAAGCCCAATTCAAGCTTCACTGTGGGTTTAACGCAATTACAGTTAATGTGTACAAGGGCTTTCCCAAACATTCGGAGAGAAGCCAAGAGGTACCACCAGCTGAACCCAAGCAGGATGCCACAACGACATCTGCAATGGAAGTGGAGCAGGGCGCGGTACTGGTCGTAGAACCGGCTCCTGTGATGGAGGTGGAGGTTCCAACACCGCTTAACGATGTTGCGGGTGGTGCAGATCAACCTCCACCACAGTAAAATGGCTTCGTGCCATCTGGCGCTTCTAATGGAAGAGAAGGGCCTCGACGTCGCCTTAATCCAGGAACCTTGGGTCAAAAACGACGTCATACATGGATTAAGGCTAAAAAATTACTCCCTGTATTACTCTAGGGGCAGAGGTAAGCCAAGAACTTGTGTTTTAGCTAATAATAAAAACAAAATGTTCTTAATGCCTAATTTTAGCGATCAAGACATAACAACGGTCAAATGGGAACGGAAAGGAGGGGCACCAATAACGTTGTCATCCGTTTACATGGCCCATGACGCTCCAATACCATCAGCGGACGTCCAAAATATCGTGGAATCTGCCAGGACTGAAGGAGTAAACCTAATCCTGGGATGTGATGCCAACGCCCATCATACACTATGGGGAAGCACGGACATTAATAAACGGGGTGAGTCTCTTTTTAACTTTATAATCACATCTAACTTAAATATCTGTAATAACGGTAATACACCCACATTTGTCACTGCGAATAGGGAGGAGGTTCTGGATGTTACGTTTGCGAATGAATCTAGCGATTTAAAGGTATTTAACTGGAGAGTGTCCAGCGAGAATTCGTTCTCGGACCATCGCTGGATTCTGATCGAGGTCGGCGCATCCACGAATGCTCCGGAACCATTTCGTAATCCTAAGAAAACAGACTGGGAAAAATTTTGTAGAATTATCTCTGATAAGCTAGCAGATCCACCTGAGGATCTGATGCCTAATACTGATTCAATTGATAGTGCGGTCAATAAGCTAACCGAAAGTCTTATGGAAGCTTTTGTCAAAAGCTGTCCGATAAGCAGACCAGCCAAGAAGTCATATCCACCATGGTGGAACGCAGACTTGAGTGGGCTACGACGGGACATGCGAAGGCTGTTTAACAAAGCAAAGAGCAGACGTACGGAAGACGAGAGCGCCTATAGGGATGCTCTAAAGACGTATAAGAAAGCCATTAGGAAAGCTCAAAGGAATTCCTGGCAAGACTACAGCGAGCGAGTGGAGAGCACAAACGAGGCCGCTAGGCTCAGAAAAGTTTTATCGAAGGAGCCGAGCGCTCCTTCCTTCCTAAAGAAAAACGATGGGGCCTTTACAGAGAGCAGCGAGGAAACCCTTGAACTGCTAATAGACGCCCATTTTCCTGGAAATACACCGGCAGAGGAAGCCCTTGACTCATTCGACCCGTATAAATCACCAGGACTAGACGGAATAATGCCCGCCATGCTACAAAAAGGAAAAAAGATCCTAATACCTTGGCTCCTGGTGATATACAGAAGCAGCTTGTATTATACGTATTTACCTGCAAGCTGGAACAAGATTAAAATAGTCTTCATACCAAAGGCTGGCAAAAGCAGCCACACGACTGCCAACGACTTCAGACCGATTAGCCTATCTTCGTTTCTTACAAAAACGTTGGAGAGGCTGCTAGATATACAAATTAAGAATTCGGTACCAGAGGAAGGGCTGAGCTCGTCTCAACACGCCTATACTAAAGGCAAATCAGTGGAAACAGCGCTACATGAGGTTGTAGGCGTATATGAAAAATCAATTAGAAATAAAGAGTATACTCTTGGAACCTTCCTAGACATTGAGGGGGCCTTTAATAATGTCACGACCGAGGCAGTGTACGACGCCCTAACAGAATCAGGGGTTGACAACTACATCTGCCGTTGGATTAACAGGATGTTAAAAAGCCGTAAAATCTGCTCTAAACTAGGAAGCAGCGAGATAGCCAGGACTGCCGGAAGAGGAACCCCGCAAGGCGGGGTGCTGTCGCCAACTCTGTGGCTAAGAGTAATGAACAAAATTCTTATGGCGTTAGAAAGGGCTGGATTTAAGGTGATTGCATATGCCGACGACTTGATTATACTCGTGTCGGGCAAATATTTGAATACCATCAGCGATCTAACAGAAACAGCGCTACGAAAACTCCAACGGTGGGCTGCGAGATGCGGTTTGAGAATCAACCAAGAAAAAACGGAGCTAGTTCTATTCACACGCAGAAGGGTGATTGAGAACTTCAGGCTCCCAGTCCTAGACAACAGTACTTTAGTGCTGAAAGAAAAGGCAAAGTATCTAGGATTGATACTAGACTCCAAGCTTAACTGGGGCACGAACATACAAGAACGAGTTAAAAAGGCGTCAGTTGCGTTCTATGCCTGCAAAAAAGCTATTGGTAAGAAATGGGGATTGAAACCCCACATAGTTCACTGGATTTATACAGCCATTGTAAGACCTATACTAACCTACGGGGTCATGGTCTGGTGGACTGCTTTGGAAAAAGCAATAAACATGAAGAAACTAACAAAGGTACAACGGGCAGCTTGTTTAGGAGTGACCGGTGCCCTTCACTCAGCACCGACGGCGGCACTGGAAGTGATGCTGCATCTGATACCCATGGATATTTACGGAAAAAGTGTGGCTGCAAAAAGTGCTCTGCGACTGAAAGAGTCGAAATGCTGGACCAGCACCAACTACGGACACAGTAGCATACTAAGGATATATCCAGGCCAAAATCTGCGAGAGCCGACCGATTATACTGTTTCGCTGCCAGACTTTGGAATGGGCTTTTCTATGCTCATTCCGGGTAGGGAGGAGTGGGAAGGCAATCAAGTAATAATGGAGGCGGATCACTCGATCTTCACTGACGGTTCAAAAATGGACGTCGGGGTTGGAGCTGGTATCTTCTCCGAGAACATGCAAATACAGAGGTCGTACAGACTCCCTGACTACTGCAGCATTTTCCAGGCAAAAATTTTTGCAGTGGATAAAGCAGTCAACACCCTGCGGGATCACCCTGGCTTGAAAGCAGCTGCGTCTATAGCAATCTATATAGACAGTCAAGCAGCCATAAAGGCAATTTGCTCCAGCAGCACTAAGTCAAAATTAGTAAGGCGCTGTCGCAATAATCTCTGCACACTTGGTGCTCAACATCGAATCACCCTGTGTTGGGTTCCTGGACATAGCAAAATACAGGGCAACGAGACTGCTGATGTGCTCGCCAGGGAGGGCGCAAGCAGGTCTGCCGAACTAGCAGAGAATACTGTGGCTAGACCACTGGGATCAGTCAAAGAGGATATAGATCAAATAGCTAAACAACTTGCACAAAGCAGATGGACAGGGCTGGCAACTTGTAGCATCTCCAGGCAATTGTGGCCCCTACTTGACGACAGGAAAACCGCAGTGCTATTACAACACGGTCGGAAGGACCTAAGAAACATCACTGCCGTAGTCACCGGACATTGCCTGTTCGGTAGACACGCTGAACGTATGCAAGTACCAACTAACGATTTCTGTAGAAGTTGCAGAGATGAAGAGGAGGAGGAAAGTATTCAGCATTTCTTGTGTGAATGCCCCGGCCTCGCTAGAAGAAGGTTCAATGCCCTGGGCGAACCATTCTTTAATGATCTGGAGGAAGTGAGCAGCCTGCAACTGGGTCGACTTACGAAGTTTATTAACAGCAGTGGCTGGTTTGAATGAGCTGTCAAGATTCTTCTACGATCTACGTCACGTCGCGTTAACCATCAGGAGGCTGATGCGGATAGGTTCCGCGGAACACGTGTGGTACCACAACGGTCCTACAGGACTACGTGTGACTGTTTGGTCAATGCCAGAGGTCTGCCACTCTAACCTAACCTAACCTAACCTATGGTCACATGACAGTGTAAGGGATTATTATTAATCACAAAGGAAATAAAATAATACTACATTGACAACATTAGACATCCTAACCTACGTACATGTAATTCTAATTTTGTCCTCACAATGACAATTCCTACCTAATAATATTTCTTAAAAATTTTTAAATATCCTTAGTCACCTTTTTAGAAAAAAATTTTCTTTCCCCCCCCAGTTTATTTGGTTGGTTTAGACCTTATTTACTGACTTCTCACATACTCAGTATGTTTTTTACATTTCATCAATTTCTTCATATTTGTTTGATTTACACATCAAATTTTTAATGCCATTAAAGCTCCATTAAGGTTCGACACCATTTTCTCTCCTGCTAAAAGCATCAGCACTAAGTTTTAATTTCTGTCTCCTGATGATGAACGTCACTACGTTCGAAACATGTAGAGACTTTTACTAAATAATTTTATTATTAAACTTTGTGGAGGAAGACTTTGAGTTTTTTCTTTCTTTCCTATACTTATTTTTGTTTTCTCCAGAAATTCATCGTGAATGTCATTAATCATATTTGCTATTTTATCATAGGTGTGGCTCCCTTTAAAACGTTTGCATGCAAGAGGAGCACTCTCTCTCTCATACTTATCATTGATCTGTGAAAAATTTTGAATTATAACATCGTAAGGTTTTAAACTTTGGATTATATCTTGTAAATCGAGTTGTAAATGTTTCCTTACATATTTTTCATATATATATTATAATATTAGTAACTTATATAGGGATACTCTGTGTCCAATAACAACAGATCATTGTGTGAAAACTTACCCAATGAACTGTCATGCCCATATAACTTCTCCTGGAAGTTGACCAAATGTCAGCAGTTGTACAAACAAACTTCACTCCCTTTAAAGCCACCTTAAGATTATTAACAATGCGACTATACTTTTCATCTATCTTGTTGGATAAAGTTTTCCTAGTCAGCACCCTTACAGGACTTTTCAATTTGTTAATACCTGAAAAATTCACATTAACACATTAAATACTTTGAATTAAATTAATAAAGTCTTCATGGTCAACCGTTACCATTGGACTTGTAACGACCAAAATCGGTCGTTAGGTTCTATTTAAATTTTACCTCTACTATAATATTGTTCTAGCTTTCATATCAATATTGTTATTAGTCTTTATGGGATAAATTTTGAAATTTGTCATTCCGACATCATTTAAAAAGAGTTGTTCATTAAAACATTACCTTTTATTAGTAAATAACTTTCGTTCTTTGTTAAGAGAATGTGTAATACTGCCTTACGACTTGTTTTTAGCTTTCTTACCTTACAATTTCCTTCTTACTGTCAGTTTGAAACACGATATCTCATTTGTTCACCTTTTACCATACATCCTGTATATTATAGCTTTTCTGGAACCCTGTAGGGTCGATTTTGAGTAGTAGTAGAAGTGGATACTGCTGTACCACCTAAAATAAAAGTCTTAAGCTGTTTGCTACCCGTTTAAGCTAGGCTTTGGGATTAACTTTCTGAAGAGTACCCGAACATTCAATCCTGACCTCTTTGGAGCTTTGTATAAATTTTGTCAATGGTATATTTCTTAAATAACTTTTTAGCCTACCTTATTCCTTGCCTACGGCCACTCTCTTGTCCAAAAAGGGGCCAAAACCCTGATTTATTTTCTTAATAACAGCTTTGTCTCACTAGCTTGATATTGACATATTTGAGGGCTTATTTACTTGGATGCTGGGTAGACTACCTATGGCGTAAAGCCTAGACTCTAATTATCTTCCAGTTTCCGCTATAAAACCCTGGTGATGCCTCCAGAAGGGTAGTTTTCTAGCTAAAAGTGTTGAGAGTCTATCTTATAACCTAACCCTTAAAATCGGGTTTGTTCGGGTTTGCGTCGGAACTTCTGTAGCATCACTATGTAAACTAGATGTTAATTTTTTTTTATTGTATTAAGTTTGCGCTGTACCTTTTGCAATCAATAAGTTAACCGTATTTCATTTTATTGAATTGGCATCGTAATTACTTTGCGTTTATTATCAAACCAATATGCATTCTAAGTAATTACCCGTGACATTTAAATTCTTTCTATTATCTCTGCGTACTGTTTTATGTGAGGTTTTTAGCAGGAAATTATTAACTCACATGTCGCAAATAAAGACTGAATTGTTTTAAGAAAAATTTATTGTTTTATTTGAGTCGCCTAAAATAAGCAACAAACCCCTTTATTTTCTTTTCAAGTTTTAGTTAGTTTCCCTTTCGTCTATTTAACCGAGCTAGAGGACCCAACACCAACTAGGTAGGTTTCTGTTTTTCGCCTGGCCTAAAAACAGTGGCGCTTTGCTCGCTGGCAGTAGGCCCCTCTAACTCGGCTAAATTTGATTGGTTTTTCTTTAATTTCGTTTCAGTTATTTAAATTTTGACATTTTATAAAATTTAACATTTCATAATAATTTTCAATTTTTAATTAATTTTTAAATACTGAATTAAATTTAAAATTCTTTAAAGGCGATTTACAGCGTAGCAGACTCATTGTCTGAACTATATAGTTCACGATTAATTCATCGGCATTTCGTTGATCTGCATGATTATCAATTTTATTTAATGTGGTTGGTTTTAATTTTTTTGTATTTTTGTTATCAGCTGCTGATGTGCTCCTCTTTTTTGGGTGCAAAAAATGTGTTTTCATATCATTTTCATACTCCTCCAAGGAATGACCTTTTACCTATAAGATATTGAAGCATATTAGATATATTATTGAAACATATACGTATATCGACGCACTCGTGTATAAACTTGAAACTCTTGTTCTATTTACCTTTAAATGGTTTCTAAAATTAGTGGTAGCATCTAGGCGTCCTTCTAATACTTTATTGCACTTGACGCACTTCGCCTGCATATTATTATTAACTTCCTCCCGTTTTACGGTTTTGAAAAAATTGCCATTTAGTATTACAGGAACAAATGTTTCGTAGTTATTATTATTCGCCGCATTTTCACTTTCACTAATCTCAATCTCATTCGCAACACACTGAGCATTTTGAGACATGCTTACAATTTGGGTTAGGCTTGGGCGGACAATTTTTTTAATTTAATTTCAGTTGTTTCTTGCCTCTTTACGGATTTCACAATTTTTCCCTCGCAATTTGACAATTTCTTACAACGTCATCATAACCACAATTCAATTGTCGAATGTCAATCATTTGTCAGCTGACAATCGTTAGAGACGGCGAATCTCGTTCGTTAATCAGGTAAAATCGGGTTTACGAAATTGACCAATCAGAGCATTATTCGCAATTCGTGATTCGCATCTATATGAACTAAGTTTTACCTATTACCTATAACTGTTTTAAATAGAAAATTATTCATTTATTCTATTTCAAATATAAAATAGAAAATACTTTTTTCGAAAGTATTTAAGATAGAAAATAGAAATGCCATTTTCTATTTTGCATAGCCATTTGAAATAATTTCATTTCCAATAGTTATCCACCTCTGACGATTTCTCTTGATCAGGTTCACTGTCACTATCACTGTAATTACTAATGAGGCTCCTATTACAGTCCGCCATTTTAACACTGATCGCGTAAAGTTTTGTGTTAGATTTTCTTCTTTTTGGTTCCTCCCCCTTTATTTAAAGCGAAAAAAAGGAGGTATCCCACTTTTGATAATAGCTTTTAGATGAAATAAGAGACAATTAACGAAAAACTCTTGATTTATTGCTCAAGATTAATTACCAAAAGAAATTAGCGTTAATTATGGTTGGTCTCGTATTCAAGACTGTCCTGCGTTCTGGCTTAAAACGATATTCTGCTGACATCATCAAAAGCTAATCATTGAATCCTTCAAGGCAAAGGCGATATTGTTCGACACCGTCAGTGGCGTGGTCTTGAAAGCTAACATGTATAATTAATTTCTCATTTTCATACCTACCGGTTAAAATTGATCACGCCACATCATAACTGTCTTTCGTGACCTGAATGGATTCAAGCAACTGTGCAGCTTCACCCTCAAGTGACAAACGTTAATAATAAAATTTTTGGACTTTGTCCAGTGTACTATTGCTGTCAACCAATTATAAAAAGGCATCGCGGAACTCCAGCCATTTGTCAAATGACCCCTTAAACGTAGGCAATTTTAATTCTGGTAATTTTATCGAAGGAGTAAACTGACCGTTCACAGACACATTGTCAACACTACTAGAGATAATTTTACTAGCTGTTGATATTAGCTTAAAATAAAGTTTTTCAAAATTATCACGCTCAGTAAACTCATTGTTTTTATCACTTTGATTGATATCTGCAGTAGTTTCCAACAAACACTTGATATCAGACTGTACGCTATCAAACTCGTTGAAAATCGGTTCAATTTTATCAAACTTAAATTTTAACTCGGTAATAACACTATCTTCCAGATCACCTCCTTGAACGGACGTCAAATGTATGTTAAACCGGGTCAAGGCACTTTTAATTTGACCTCTTTTAAATTTTAACTTTGTCAAGTCTGACATTTTTCTTTTGTAACTCAAAAATTTAAAAATAATGATACAAATGTACGTTTTTTAGAATATGTCAATTCTAGCTCTTTTTTTTAAATTAAATTTAAATAGCCACAATAAAATCAAATTGGAAAGGACTTACTTGGAACAAAGGATCACTAATACTCCGATCTGGATGTCACCATAATAGTCCGAAGCAGTCAGCTGTTGGCACTTCGCAATCTTCTTAAATTTGGCAACGCTGAGGCTTAGCTTGCCGGCTTCCTTGTTGAATTTTCTTTAATTTGTCTAATTTTCTGGAAAATCCGTGTCGATAAGACCAAAATATGGGGCGTCGACCGCTTTCTTCGCAATGGACTGTATACTAAAACAACTTTTGACTTTCTACAACTTTTAATTTTGACAAAATTACAGACTTATTAAGGACACACCAAAACGCCGTCATTCTAGTAGGAAAGTCTTCTTCTGATTATGAACTCTGTCTCTTTTTATTTACACTTGCGCTATGCTATCGGACACATTATTACTGGTTGTCTATACGTAGTGGCAACTAAAACTCACAGTGGTCCGGTATATTTAGGATACTCGACCACTGTGCGTTGTTGAGATTGCAACCCACTGTACGCTATTCAGGGTCAAGTGCATTGCAATCTCGACACTTATTTGTGTATATAAACTGGGCCAACTCAAGCAACAGCATCGAAGCCTGCCGCTCGATCAAACCACCAATAAGTGACTATCCTTGACTATCGTCAAGTGCCGCACTTAGTCTTCAGTTCTACAATAGGTGACTAGCCTTGACCATCGTCAAGTGACGCGCCTAATAACACGTTAGCCCATTATCCGAACAAGTTACAGACATGCTGGTTTCCCTACTAGGGTAATAATCAAGAAGAGACAATAGACGACCATTTTTTAGAATCCAGACTTTCCTTTCTCTACCACTACGACCCCTACGAAGAGAAACTTCGTGACATGGTGGAGGCGCCGTCGTCGCATCCCAGGCCGTCTAATCTCCATATTAGACGCCACTACTAAGTCAGATGTTGTTCATCGATTCATGTCAGACCAGTGCCAACTAAGAAGTAGAAGTGAATCCATCAGCCAAGCCATACCTATCGCCAGCAGTACCAAATTGGAGACCAGCCCAGAGACTTCGCCAACAACAAGCAAGAATAAGCGAAGCAGCAGAAACAGGAGTGAATCCGTCAGCCAGGCCGTACCTACCGGACAGAAGACAAAGCCAAGCAGCAGAGGCAAGCCAACTGAGAAACAGGAGTGAATCCGTCAGCCAGGTGCCTCATTCGCCTTCGCCATTGTCAAAAAAACCGGTACGAGCGAGATAAGCCAAGCAGCAGAAAGAGGAGTGAATCCGTCAGCCAGGCCGTACCTACCGGACAGAAGACAAAGCCAAGCAGCAGAGGCAAGCCAACTGAGAAACAGGAGTGAATCCGTCAGCCAGGTGCCTCATTCGCCTTCGCCATTGTCAAGAAAACCGGTACAAGCAAGAATAAGCCAAGCTGGGATTCACACCATAACCTACAGGGTGGACCACTACGTAGATGCAACCAAGGAGGATAGCAGGCATCAGGGAAACCGCTACCCGCCACACCCGCCTACGAGGGGTCTACGCCATAACCTACAGGGTGGACCACTACATAGATGCAACCAAGGAGGATAGCAGGCATCAGGGAAACCGCTACCCGCCACACTCGCCTACTCGCCTACAGGGTGGAACACCACAAAGTTGCCACCTACGAGAAAAACAAACTACATAGAAAAAGAAAATACTTCAACACTAGTCTGCAAAGCCACCCGTGCCATGGAAGAGACAGGGGAGGCAATAGACGAAGAATTGCAAGCATTAATAAATAGTTGGGATCCACAATACTTACGTAATCCACGAAGAAAAAATCGAGCGGCAGGCTTCCTTCAACGGACTAAGAGAGGCTTCCTTCAACGGACTAAGAGAGGCTTCCTTCAACGGACTAAGAGAGGCTTCCTTCGACGGACTAAACTATTGTTGTGGAGTAGCCACCCAAGAAATACTAGACTCTCTGGTTATGGACGCAGACACATTGGACAGACGTATCAGCACCATCACACAAGGAGTGGAGCGACCATCAGCACCATTTTATCACAGTCAACGCAACTAGACAAGACACACTCCAGGGACCAGCGTGTGCAACAAAACTATTTCATGGGACAACCAAGGAGGAATAACCTCGCAGGAAATACTACAGGCCCGGACTCCAGCCAGCCTGCACAAGATGCCCAGCGGCCCATGTACAGAGAAACAATTAAATATCTTAAGTTACTGTAAAATAATTAAGATAAATCCTATTACCAAATTGTAGACAAAAGGGAAACTAACATGTCTAAGCATTGGGGGCCAATGCTTTTCAGAGGGGGGGCATGTCAACTAAAACTCACAGTGGTCCGGTATATTTAGGATACTCGACCACTGTGCGTTGTTGAGATTGCAACCCACTGTACGCTATTCAGGGTCAAGTGCATTGCAATCTCGACACTTATTTGTGTATATAAACTGGGCCAACTCAAGCAACAGCATCGAAGCCTGCCGCTCGATCAAACCACCAATAAGTGACTATCCTTGACTATCGTCAAGTGCCGCACTTAGTCTTCAGTTCTACAATAGGTGACTAGCCTTGACCATCGTCAAGTGACGCGCCTAATAACACGTTAGCCCATTATCCGAACAAGTTACAGACATGCTGGTTTCCCTACTAGGGTAATAATCAAGAAGAGACAATAGACGACCATTTTTTAGAATCCAGACTTTCCTTTCTCTACCACTACGACCCCTACGAAGAGAAACTTCGTGACAGTATGTTATTAATTTTTATTAGTTAGGACGTAACAACAATCTTACCTGATCTGGGAAGAAGCGATCGCACCCCTGCCGTAGCTTATTAGTAGTTGCCGTGTTTCGGCCGATGTTATGCCGCTTTTTATTGTTTGCTGGTATTTGTTGTAATCGAGGCCAATAATTCGAGTCGAGGTGTGGATTTTCCTCTATGCTAAGTAAACTATCTAAATATCTCCGCTTGTAGCAGTTTTTGGACGCCCAGATCTTGAAATGTCTTTTACATGGCCAGTTTCGTTATATTTCTTTAAAATTTTGCTTACTGTGGACCGTGCTATTGGATTTCGGTTGGGATACTTATCATTAAAAATCTCAGCAACCTCCTGCTGCGTTCGCCTTCGATCCCCGTAAGCCAATATCATTAATATTTCTATTCGCAGTGTTTCCGTTAGTAAATCCATTTTAAGAATTATTAAAACTAATAAATTATGAAGCACAAATACCTTCTAAAAGTTTGTCAATGTCGCTGTTGGAATTTAATTGTGTCATAAATTTCCAAGGCCTACTTATATCTCTATCAGTTTTCTTGGATAAGAAGGTCTTATCATATTTAAACCACAATATCAAAAAAATGGCTAGATTTAGACATTAAGTAACTTATACCAAAGTTGTTTAGAATTTGTTGCGAAATCATTTTTTTGAATAATATATAGGGAAAGTGTGTCTGAGATGGCATACTTTTTTTAAATCATTCCACACTTTTTCAGAAACAATATTTTGAACTTTTCGGCTGAGGAAATTGAATTTACAATAAAAGTAAACAGAAAATTTCAAAATAAAATATTTATTATTCTAAACAAAGAAAAAAAATGTTTGAAAAAAGTCTTACATGTGCCATCTCACCCATATATCTACGGGTGAGATGGCATACTCAAATAAACATAAAAATTAATTAAAATTAAAATTAATATCTGTGGTCCGGCACTTATACCGGTTTTGAGGGCATCTTGCATAATTTTCTGTTTTTACAGAATAACCCTTTACGACTGACCTTTTCTAAGGTACCGTACTGGGACGCAAGATGTCGCACTGGGTTTTATAAATCCCGTTGATGATAAAAATTATGGTCTACAAATATCGCAAATGTACATTTTTGCCCGGGTGTCGACATGCACCTGCACATTCCACATGGCACCATTCCGCACAAAGTTGGCATTTCATCCATTTTTCTTTAGAACAAGATGTTGAGAATAGCTCATTACAGAATATGCAAGCTTCGCAAAATTGTTCTGGGACATCCGAATCATCGCTGTTTTCTTTTTCTTCAACAAAGACTTTTCTCATCGTTTTCCTAGCAGTTTTTCTTAATGCCTTACTTTCTTTTTCAGCAATAGCCTGTTTTGCAGCTTCTATTTCAGGTGTACACTTAAGAATTCCATATTTTCTCCTTTTTTTCTGTTGGTATTGCGTTTACTCTGAGTAGCAACTGGAAGAGGTGATATGTCGGCTACAGCGATGGAAGTTGATGACGAGATAGATTTATCCTTGGAATACGACAGTTTGTCATCAGGTGCTGTTGTAACCAATATTAGATTCTGACTGCGTGGATAGAGCGGTGCTTGAGTTAAATTTGGATTGTCTACCACCTGTCGAGGTATCCCAGTAAACACGGTTATATTTCATTTATGTACGCCTTACATAACAATTTTGCATGTGACGTAACATATTGGGTCACGAGTGAGTTTAATTCATATATAAATTAAGGTGTGATATGTCCGCCTCGATATATACATTTTGTTATGTAACCATTGTTAAGTATTTTTACGTAACCATTGTTATGTATTTTATGTAACCATTGTTATGTATTTTTACGTAACCATTGTTATGTATTGATAATATCCATGTTACATAAACAAATACAGGAGTCCATGGGGTTACTTATACCACAAATGGACCTAATTTTTAAATTTTTCAAAAAAAAGAGCATTCGTTATAAATAATTTAGCTTGTAAAGAAAATACAATTTGTCATTAAAAAATTATTTTTTTTATATATGTTACGGTCATAGCCTAAACTTAATTACACAAACATTTTTATTATGGCGAGATTATAAACATTCTTATTCTAATCGGACTATGCGTGGTGTACGTGACCAGGCTGGACTGTCAAGCGCGCCCAGCAAGTGGGAAGAAAGGGGGAAATGCCCAGAAAATTAGAATAAATGAAGACATCAGCGCGCGAGTAGCAACGGACATGTGGCGCGAAAAAATAATACATTGTTTGTTGTAAAAACTAGCGAATAAACAAGTAAGCAAAAAATATCGGTAAATCAATCGTATAAAAATCTACATGGTCCTTCATCCGAATCGTTTAAAAAAAAACCTGTGAAAGGTACAGTTTTATCAAGCATCGAGCAACAAGAGTATTAGTAAGTCAGTTCCATTTACCGCTTCCTAGCTATAGCATTTTACCGCACCGTGGGTAGTATCATTTTGCTTGTGCAGTGTGGACTTTGGCATTTTTTTTTTTACTATTTTGGTATATCGTCATCAATCGTATATCTTGTATTTTTTTAAACATACCTATAATTGTTTTATTCTGAATTTAGTAGGAATATTTACATATCAAAAATGAGCAATAACGAGGAACAGAATGCTTCCGATTTTTCCGCTGATAGAGATTTGAGGATTAAACATTTAAAAATAAGTAGAGGGCAAATAAACAGTTCTCTTACGCGTTTCTTACAGTTTTTGGATAATTTTATGGATGACAAAATCGTTAACTTAGAAGTTCGTTTAAAAAACATTGAAAGCGGTATTTTAACAGAGTTTAGCAAAATACAGGGAGAGCTAGAGTTTTTAGATGAGTCTGAAAATGATAATAAAGAGCGAGATATGTTTGATGACAAATATTATGAAGCAACGGGCCGCCGTGCTATCGATATTGTCCGAAGTTTTTATAATAAAAACAAATCTAACGTAAATTTAACGCAAATACAAGGCATATCTCCAAACTCTGCCTCGCCTGTACAACATAATGCTGCTTCTTTTAGTAAATGTTTTCCTAGTATCGAATTAATGAAATTTTATGGGGATTACGATAAGTGGAATCAGTTTCACGATTTGTACGTAACGTTAGTACACAACGATAATTCTATTGATAAAATCCGTACATTTTATTATCTTTTGGGGGCTTTAAAGGGCAATGCAGTACAAATTATGGAATCAATCAAGGTCACAGCGGACAACTATGACCTGGCACGGACTCTTTTAAAAGAACGTTTTGAAAATAAGGCATTAACAATTAAAAATAACGTCAAGGCATTGTTTAACATCCCTTCCGTTTCACGGGAGTACAGTCTCAGAAATCTTTTGGATGATTTTCAAAAGCGATATTGCGCATTAAAGATTTTAGGGGAACCTGATGAAAAATAGTCAACGCTGCTAATCTATTTGGTTACAAGCAAATTAGATGTAAGAACGAAAAGTCAATGGGAGGAGTCGGTCATTTCTAAAAATTTAAGTACCACAGATATAACAGACTTAGAAAGGTTTTTATCGGATAGATGTAAGCTGTTAGAAACGTCCGATATTCAATCTAAATCGGCAGAATTTAGAACGCATAAAAATTCTGGGTATAAACAAATACAAAATCATGAAAAACATCGCGAAAAATATCAATCATATTATAGCTACTCTGCTCAAGAAGGCAGCAGATTTGAATGTTTTTTCTGTAAAGAAAGTCATAACATTTATAATTGTAAAAAATTATTAGATATGTCAGTAGCGTCGAGAGCTAGGGAAATTAAAAAATTAAAATTATGTGCGAACTGTTTGAGACAAAATCATTTAACGAAAGACTGTTGTTAAGGTGACAACACTATGTTAAGGTGACAACATTATCTGAGACGGGTGGCGTGAGAGAGGACCTGTAAAGAAATGACATTGAGAGATCGTTGACAACATTAATCGAAGAGACCAGACCGCTACTTGTAGTTATTTTTTAATTTGAATTTTTTAAATGTTATAAAGTTAAGTTTTCAATTAAACGATTTGTTAAACATAAGAAACCGTGTTTAACTGGTCCTTCGCATTAAATCATCAGTTCCAAACCCCGATTGTTCATGGTCAGTTCGACCCGGAAAGGAACTTCAGCAGCCTATCGAAGTATCGCAGAAAGAAAAAGAAGTCGAAAGCGGTGTGCTCGTTTCATTATATGCCATCCTTTCTTAAATATTTCCTTCATACCTATGTCCTAGTATAAAGTGCAAGCATGTTTTTTTGCCTTTAGATCTTAATATTAGAAATATTTAGCAATTTAAATTTAAAATCTCGTTTAAACAAAAAAGATATTACAAGTAAATCGAAATTCAAGGAGCAGGTCGGTCTCGTAATTAAAAAATTAACACGTAAAAATGAATTTTATACTCGAAGTGTTGTAAAGTATCCAAGATATCGTTCTATCTCGTAATCTCGTATGTTATTCTCGTATTTACGATTTTGATTCGTAAATTCGTATGTTGTACTACTCGTATGTACAAATATCATTTGAAATCTCGTATTTATAACTAGTTATCTCGATTATTTTATATAAATTGCACGGATATTCTCGAAAAATAAATCGAACAGCTAAAATTAACCTAAAAGCTCGAATATCGTTTATTTCTAAACTAAAGGTTGTTTAAATCGTATACTTAATATATAGGGAAAGCTTATCGTAGTAATTAAAACACAAATACTATTTTATTATGCCTAGAAAAAATAAGAAAGACACGGAGAAATTGAATGTTAGCTCCACGGAGATGGAACAATCAAACGAAATAAAAAAATGTTTACACGCTCGATCGGTAATCTGTGAAAGATTAAGCAGATTTTCAAATTTTTTATAGCAGTTATCGCCGGAGTATGTTGATCGGTTTGAAATCGAATCCCGTTTAAAAAGTATTGAAGTAGACTTTTCAGAGTTTGACAAAATCCAAACGCGTTTAGAGTATTTAAACTCAGATGAAAAAGAAAATAGATTAGATACGGAATCGCTATTTTATTCCAAAATTTCCCAAGCAGAGAGGTTTATTGCTGAATGTCAAAATCAGGAGAAAAACTATGTGTTCTCGAATTTACCTGCGCAAGGCGTAAGTGCGTTTGCAACGTTGCCAGAATTAGGCTTACCTAAATTTCATGGAAACTGCGAAAATTGGTATAGTTTTTGGGATCAGTTTAAAGCGATTATTAAAAATAGGTCTGGCATTAGCGAAGTAAGAAAATTAATGTATTTAAAATCGTGTTGTCAAGATAATGCTTTAAAACTCATAGAAAATTTGGATTTAGTCGAAAATAACTACACAATCGCAATAGACTTGTTAAAAAAACGTTATGAAAATCGCAGAGCAATAATTAACTCGCATATTAATGCTTTTTTGTTTCATTTACCAAGCGTGCACAGAGAATCCTCTGTACATTTAAGGAAACTATTAGATTTATTAAATCAGCATTTATCAGCTTTAGACAAATTAAAACTCCCCGTAAATTATTGGGATGCATTGTTAATACCCTTAATATTACAAAAACTCGACGAAAAAACAAAGAGAGATTGGGAAAATAAACTAAACGATCAATCTTTACCGACAATGAAAGAATTTACTGACTTTTTATCAAAGAAATGTTTTACTTTGGAAGCGGTGTTAGTTAACAATCAAAAGATAAATATCAGTCAAAACTATCAACATTCGAACCAACAATCGAACAAATTTAAACGAGTGGTAGGTTATGCTCACACATCAGCTGATATACACAGATAACAACAAACACAAACATTTACACAACACTCGCAAAATGCCCATTCGTGTATAATTTGTAACGAACAGCATTTTATTTTCCATTGTCCACGGTTTGCCAATTTAACTATATCGGAAAAATATCACGAAATTAACAAAAATAAACTTTGTGCGAATTGCTTAAGAACCGGTCATATAAAACAAGAATGCTTATCCAGCGGATTTAAAAAATGCCATCTCAAACATAACACGGCATTACATATAGATAATTATAGGCAAAACGAAAACAAGAATCAAAATAGAATTACTCAAAATTCATCCAGACAAAATTATTCTAGTGGCAATACTATATCGAATTCCAAACCAGGCAACTCGAATTATCCTCGACATACCAACTTCCAACTATCCCGTGATGCGCATGGCGGGCGGCAAAGCATAAACGTAGTGACGACAGATGAAAATAAGGTTTACTCAAGTCCTACGATGTGCATAATCGGTCAAAATAATTCGGATCTCAAAATAAACCGCGAAACAAATTTTAATGAAAGTCAGGATGTAAATAAAACTATTTTAAATCAGACAAACACGCATACGTTTACCTTGGTTGATTCAAATCAAGTGTTATTGTCTACGGCTACAGTTTTAATACAAGATAAATATAAAAATTGGTTAAAATGCACGGCTTTACTTGACTCGGGTAGTCAATCGAATTTAATAAGCAATTCACTTTGTGAAAAATTAAATTTGAATTGTGAGAAAATAAATATACCTTTAAGCGGCATAAATCAAATTGAAACGAAAATAAATTATAAAACGGTTACAAAAATAAAATCGCAATATGAACAATTTGAAACAGAATTACATCTTTTAGTTTTACCGCAGATAACAGAAAAGCTTCCTTTAATGAAATTTGACAAACATTTTATATGTATACCGCACGAACTAAAATTAGCTGATGAACAATTTAACATTCCGAAATCAATTGATCTTTTAATCGGCGCAGGCATATTCTTTGATTTGCTTAAACATGATAAAATAAAATTAGGAAAGAATCTACCGGTGTTACAGGAGACAACTTTAGGATGGGTTGTCACAGGAAACTTATCGTTAAACAAATATGGAGATAAAAATAAGCGACAAGTATGTAACTTTAATGCGAAAATTACTAACAAACAATTAAATGACAATTTAACAAAATTTTGGCAGATAGAGGAACTTGACGTAAAAATTCCATTGTCAAAAAATGATCAGTTTTGCGAAGATTATTTTAAATCGACTACTACGCGAAAAGATAACGGGACCTTTGTGGTAAAATATCTATTTAAACAGGATTGTAACGAACTTCTAGGTGACTCCAAGACAACAGCGGTTAAGCGGTTTAAAAGTCTAGAAAATCGATTCTTAAAAAATGAAAGTTTAAAAACTCAGTATATAGAATTTATGAGAGATTATGCATTTTTAGGTCATATGTCATTTAGCACTACATTGGATAAAGACAAATCGAAAGAAAGCGAATCGTTTTTCTTGCCTCATACAGCGGTTCTTAGAGATTCAGCGATAACCACGAAGTGAAGAGTTGTATTCGACGCAAGCGCAAAAACAAGCACCAACGTGTCTTTAAATGATTTAATATTAGCAGGGCCTACTATACAACCAGATTTATTTTCAATTTTACTTCGTTTACGACTTCGGACATATGTTTTAAGCGCAGATATTAAAATGATGTATTGATATATAGAAATTGATCCAAACGAACGCTCGTTTCAAAAAATTATATGGCGAGAAAATCCTGATGATGAACTAAAAGTATATGATCTAAATACCGTAACCTATGGTACCTCGAGTGCTCCCCTTCAAGCTACGCGTTGTTTGAAAGAATTAGCAAATTTAAATAAACATAAATATCCACGTACATCGAAAATCATAGAAAACTGTTTTTATATGGACGATTTGCTTACTAGTGTCAATTCTAAAAAAGAAGCAAACCACGAATTATCGGAAATCCTTTTAAGCGCTAATTTTGAAATTCGTAAATGGTCTTCAAACGATACAGATATTCTAAAGTACATTTTAAAAACAAGCAATAGTAAGGATGAAAATTTAGTATTATTTCAAAAGAAAAAAGAATAATATGGGACGCAAATAGAAATAACTTAAAATATAGCATTGACATCAACGTTAACGAAAATAAAATCACGAAGCGCACGATACTTTCGGTTATATCGCAAATTTTTGATCCTTTTGGACTAATCGGACCCGCACTAATTAAAGCTAAGATACTTATGCAAGAACTTTGGCAATTAAAATTAGATTGGGATACAGAGGTTTCCCCTGAAATAAAAAATAGTTGGTTACATTTTTTATCTCAAATTCCTTGTTTAAATCAAATAAAAATTGAACGACATGTTTTATCAGAATCGGCTCAAGATATCGAACTTATAGGTTTTTGCGACAGCTCTGAAAAAGCGTACGGAGCATGCGTTTATATATTGTCAGTAGAAAAAAACGAAAAAACAGTTAAACTTTTAACAGCCAAGTCTCGTGTGGCTCCATTAAAAAGTCAGTCATTACCTCGCCTTGAGTTGTTAGCAGCAACCTTACTTGCAGAATTAATCTTTAAAATAAAAAACACACTCGATATAAATATTTTAAAAACTACTTATTTTACCGATTCAACTATCGTACTTTCATGGCTAAAAATAGAACCTTGCAACCTTAAGACGTTTGTAGCCAATCGAATAGCTAGAATTACAGAACTTTCAAAAATAAATGAATGGAGACATGTAAAAACAAAAGACAACGCAGCGGACATTATTTCACGCGGGTTAAACCCAAACGAATTGGTTGATAACCAAATGTGGTTTAACGGTCCTAAGTTTCTAAAAAACACTACTTACACTAATCCAACAGAAATTCTTCGAATAGACATTGATAACTTACCTGAAATAAAAAACCAACAATTTTTTTTACTTATTCGAGAAGAAGAATTAGAATTAGAAAATGATTTAAACATTTTTGAAAGGTATTTCACGTACTCAAAATTATTAAGAATTGTGGCGTACATTTTTCGATTTAAAACAGCTTGTTTAAATAAAACTAAAGCTTGTTCAGAACAATTAACTGTAGAAGAATTAAATTATGCTCAACAAAAAATAATATTCCTAGCTCAATCTCAAACGTTTAAACAGGAAATTGTTAAATTAAAAAGGTTTAATTCCGTAAATAAACAAAGCAAAATTCTTAATTTAAATCCGTTCTTGGATCAACAAAATATTCTAAGAGTAGGAGGTAGACTGTCAAAATCTGAGTTAACCTTAAATCAACAGCACCCTATTATATTATCCGACAAACACAAATTAACAGACTTAATAATTTTAGATCAGCATCTAAAAAATTTACATGCGGGAACTCAAAATTTATTGTCAATTATAAGACTAAACTTTTGGCCTGTCAACGGAAAAAACGCAGTAAAACGAATAATAAACTCGTGTGTTAGATGTTACAGAGTAAAGCCCAAACCATGTAAATTTCTAATGGGTGATTTACCTCATACCAGAGTGAGCCCTAGTCGAGCTTTTAATAATTGTGGAGTCGACTATGCTGGGCCAATTTTTATAAAAGAAGGTACATTACGTCGTAGTAGATTAATAAAAACTTATTTATGCATTTTCGTGTGTTTTTCAACGCGCGCGATCCATATCGAATTAGCGACCGATTTAACGTCTTCTAGCTTTTTAAATGCTTTAAAAAGATTTTGCTCGCGTAGGGGAAAGCCATCAAATATTTACTCCGACAATGGGTTAAACTTCGTCGGAGCTAACAATCATTTTATTAAACTTTATCGTCTTTTAAATGACCCCAAACATAATGCAACCGTTACTAGATTTTTATTGGAGGACAGAATAAAATGGCATTTTTGTCCTGCTCGATCTCCTCACATGGGTGGCCTTAAAGGCGGCAGTAAAATCAACTAAATTTCACCTAAATCGTGTCTTGCGTGATTCTTCCTTGAATTTTGAAGAAATTTACACTTTATTAGTCCAAATTGAGGCATGCTTAAACTCTAGGCCCCTAACTCCCTTATCCAACGATCCCCGAGATTTCCTTTCCCTTACCCCATCGCATTTCCTAATTGGAGCATCACTCGCTGGGCCTCCAGAGGAAGACGTCAGTGAAGTTAAAACTTCAAGGCTAGACAGATACCATCGACTTCAACAGTTACATCAACAGTTTTGGGAACGGTGGTCCAGAGACTATTTGACACAGTTGCAGACTCGCACTAAATGGAAGCGAGATGTCGAGAGTAATGTAAAAATTGACTCTTTAGTTGTGCTGATTGAAGAAAATACACCACCTTTAAAGTGGCCTATGGCACGTGTAACCGAACTGCATCGCGGCGCAAATAATGTGGTGCGGGTGGTATCCGTTAAAATGCCAAATGGTAACATTTTAAAACGTGCTCTAAATAAAGTTTCTATATTGCCAATTGAGTCTACCACTTAGACTTAATAGCAATTTAGTTGAAAAATACTTTTCAAGGCAGGCGGCATGTTAAGGTGACAACAGTATGTTAAGGTGACAACATTATCTGAGACGGGTGGCGTGAGAGAGGACCTGTAAAGAAATGACATTGAGAGATCGTTGACAACATTAATCGAAGAGACCAGACCGCTACTTGTAGTTATTTTTTAATTTGAATTTTTTAAATGTTATAAAGTTAAGTTTTCAATTAAACGATTTGTTAAACATAAGAAACCGTGTTTAACTGGTCCTTCGCATTAAATCATCAGTTCCAAACCCCGATTGTTCAACTGTTTTGCCAGAGGTTGTAAAGTTTGCTCAAAAAAGCATAACACTTTGTTGCATACCGATTTAACCGAAAATAAACATAGTGCGGAGCAAAACAGTCAGCCAAACGATAATGATAACCGGCATAAAAATCAGACATTAGCCGGGCCAAAAGTAAAACAAACATCGGGCATTTCTGTAAATTATAGTCAAGAAGGCGACCCTGAAGTTTTATTATCAACCGCAACAGTACTTATTCAAGCTAATGACGGCATTTGGCATCGGTGCCGTGCATTATTGGATTGCGGGTCTCAGGCAAACTTTATGACAAATAATTTCATAAAAAAGCTTAAACTATCTACATCGGATATCGACATTCCGATTGTAGGCATTGGTAATTCTGAAAGCAAAACATCGTATCGAGTTTCAACCCAAATAAAATCGACCGATAATAAATATCAATGCAAACTTAACTTCTTTATTTTAGACGCGATAACCGAAAAATTGCCTAACGTATATTTCAAGAAATCGTTTATAAAAATACCAGAAAATGTAGTTTTAGCCGATCAGGATTTTAATGTGCCCGCACCAATAGATTTGTTAATAGGAGCAAGTGTTTTTTTATGATATATTAAAACCGGAACAAAAACGATTGGGTGCAATACTGCCTATCTTGCAAAATACGGTGTTTGGCTGGATAATTTCAGGACCTTTGCCAATAAAGCAAAATGTTAATTCAATAAAATTTAATTTTTTCTTTAAATCAGGTTAGTTTAGAAAAAGAGTTAGAAAATTTTTGGCACATTAAAGAGTATCCACCAAAGAAATTTTATACACAGGAAGAAACTGAATGTGAGAAAATTTTTACCTAAACTATCAACCGTGACTCCGACGGGCGATTTATTACAGCGTTACCAATTAAAGACAACGCAGAGCCTATTGGTAAATCATTAAATAATGCAATTACCCGTTTAAAATCAATGGAACGAAAATTTATAAAACAGCCCGCGTTTAAAGAGCAATATGTGGAATTTATGAGCGAATATGAACGCTTGGGCCAGATGCAAAAAATCGAACCTGAAAATATAGACGTAGAAAATAACGGCAAAAATATTTTTTACCTTCCGCACCACGGCGTTCGCAACGAAAACAGTTTAACGACATCTTTACGCGTGGTTTTTGATGCATCTTGTTCATCGTCCAGCGGAACATCTTTAAACGACATCCTTATGATCGGCCCATCTATACAGGATGAGTTATTTTCAATTTTAATTAGATTCCGACAGCATAATATAGTGTTAACCGCTGATGTGGCTAAAATGTATAGGCAGGTTAAAATATCAAAAAATCAAAGAGATTTGCAGCGAATTGTGTGGCGCGCGGATCCAAATGATGACATATCGCACAAGCAACTATTAACGGTAACATATGGTACCGGTCCTGCCTCATTTCTCGCTACGCGTGCACTACAGCAAGCAGCAATCGAAAATCGTAAAAATTTTCCAATCACAAGCAAAATAATTATTAAAGATTTTTACGTTGGCGACCTTATAACGGGCGCTGATACCATTGAGGAGGCGAAAAAACTTCAATTTGAAATTAATAAGGTTTTAGAGGAATATTTATTGTTTCTGCGAAAATGGTCGTCAAACAAAGCGGACAACATAGGGAGGTTAAAGGAGAAAATTTATTTAAACTACATTTTTTTAAAATTTTGGATTGTGACTAAAAAGGTAATTTGAACCAACTTTTTCTGATGGCATTTTCCTTAAAAATGAAAAATTAAGGTTGTTCACTCTTAGGTGAAATTAATATTTTTTAAGATTTTGACCTCCCTATAAAAAACAAAATTTTGTGAAATCTTCCTTTTTTCAAAAGCAACAATTTTTATAACGAATCATTTTTTGTTGAGAAATTAAAAATAAAGTCCATTTGTGGTATAGGTAACCTCATCCATAAAAAAATATAGACAGTAACTATTATGATTATGCAGTTGAAAACAACGATTTAAAAATTTAAGTTATTTGGTATTGTTAGAAATAATAAAAACCTTCCTACGTAGGTACTTTACCAAAATAAATGAAATAAAAATCTTTTATAGAAGGTACATTTTATTAGAAACATGCTTCATAGTAGTAGGTACCTTAAATGACAATGTTGCCAATATTTATTTCTGAATTTAAAATTTATTTTGATAGAGGAACTAGATGTAAACAGATATCAATAATTGGGATTTTATTATAGATGGCTCCAAAAAAAAAACAATATATTCCCTATCAAATAATGCCGGTTATACAAGATGTGGAACGCGGCAGCAATAAATGCGAGTATACTCTTACTGGTTTACTTGTTTCTTAATTTCCCTTTGTAATCGTTGGTTTGCCAACCTCAACCATTTGGAAAAGTGGTGTTGGATTGAGGACAAGGTGGTTGGATGCTGCATCATAACTACATCTAACAAAAAATATTCAACATTATTTTTTAAAATAAATATAGAAAAAAATGTATAGGTAATAAAGTAATAATTATTTCCAATACATTTTTTTCTTTAATAGCACTAAAAATATGTACAAATCAGCATTATGGACCTTCAAACAAATCCCGTTTTACTCTTGGGGTCATGACCACTTTTAACCATGGATACTTTTTATTATTACTTTTGGATAAACATACATGGGGGCCCATGTATGCTTATCCACATCATTCAATATCTCTTAAAATTTGAGAGGCACACAACTATTTTTGCAATATTTATCTTGGCGATCGGTAATTTAACTCAAATGTAAAAAATTACTTTAGTCTTTCGAAATATGAAAAATATATCCTGAAATAAATTCGGTTGGTTTAGAGGGTTTCAAGTAAATGGTATAAATACATGTTACGAGTAAAAGCGATGGTAGAGTATAGAGACCTGTAGTGCCTTGCCCTTTCTTTCTCTTATTAAACTTGAATATTGTTGAACCAGTTTTATCTAAGGGCAAAACACCGCAGGTCTGATTGGCCTAAGGTATCTCTTACCTTTTCTCTAAAGTAATACGAGTCAGTAAAACACTCCACTTGTTTACTATAAAAACGCTTTTTATTATTTGTTGTGCAAAATGAATATTAGTACAGGTTATAACTTTTTATTCTCGAACCCTCTCAATTAATAAACTTAAAACTCCCTTGTTCACAAAACTTTTTCATAAATATTCAAAACCCAAAAACACTCACTTTTGGCTTCAGCGCGGCAGTCAGAGTAATATGGTCAATTTTTTCTTATAAATTGGAGAACTTTTAAAAATATTTTCCTTTAACGGTCTTGTTTTTTTTTTAACAAAGGTAATCTTTGACTTTACTTTCTATTGACTGAATTCTGACGGACATAAGTTTTTGTTACCGACTGATCCCCGAAAAGAGCGGGCTAGCCAATTTATAGGAGCATCCCGACATACTAGCGCGATGACGAGACACACCGGTGTCATCTTCGGACAAAGGTGACCTCGCGGTGATGCTTTTGATATTTTTTATTTTTTATTTATTGATACTTAATCAAATCTTAGATGATTTTTTTACTTTCGAACGACAAAGCTTCACCCTGATAAATAATTTGTTTTTCTCGAAAGATTTCCGCTTTTTGTTGACATCATTCGACCTTATTTTGTTTTCACGCACCACACTTTGAAATAAACATTTTGGTTTTTGATTTTAGTTAAAAGTTTCGACTTGAAGTGAACGCGTGTGGTTCGTCGGCTCTAAATTTTGACCTAATAGAAAAAGGTATCTTTTAGTTATTTTTATTAAGAACAATTCTGATCCCTTTGTTTAAAAATTACTTTTCGACTTTCCTTTTGGTGTTTAAAGAATAAAATTAAAGTTTTAAAATTTCTTTAAAAAATTTTACTTTTGTTTATTTTGAATAATTTTATTTTATTTTTATTTTTATTCTTGAAATTATTTTGCAGTGCCGTTCACTACATTTCTTCCATCCCTTAAAAGATAAAATGTACCTATAGAAGTTTTTTCGTGCAGGCTTTCGTCTGCAATAGTAGAAAAGAATTCATTAAAATCATGTGCGGTTTAGGTAATATTACTTTCAGGTTCCCTTTTATTACCCCTGATATCATTAACAATATTTCAAGAGGCCCTAGCCATGTTTGAGGAGTTAATTAAGTGGTTGGAGTAAGCATTTTGCCTTTTGTTGCGGATAGTTGTTCGATATATTTTTTTATAGTTCTTTATGTGCTCTTTTAACGCATTTGATGGTCTATTTAAGTGTAGTTCAATCTTTGAGTTTCACGCATTTGTCTTAGTTGGTACCACAAAACATTTTTTTTACTATTAGCAGGCACACGAGTGACCGGAAAGAAACGCTCCATTCCATTGGTTATTAGCCCTAAGAAACAATTAAATCTCTCATTAATACACACATTCGGTTTATCAATAAAACTCCAATCTTGACGTTCCAAATATTCATACATACTATTCATACCTCGAATAGTAAAAGGTCTCCAATATTGATGACATGTGTCGTTGTTACTGCTCTGATAGCACACTACCTCCACCTCTATTGCAAGATAATCAGAGAGCAAAGGATCAAAGACTTGAGGTCCCCGATCAAAATCATTCTCAAAATTGACAAAAATATTATCTATACAGTTTATATGGTTTGTATTCTGAAAGACCTGCTGTGAAAAATTAAAACCCCTCATCAGATCCAAGAAATCATTTTTTCTTTAATAAGGTAGTCATGGAAACATCAAAGTCTCCCTGGGTGGACGATATATCGTCGTCGAGCTGCGAATACCTCCGATGTGACAAATTTTGGGATAATTGGTATTAAACATGAATACATTTATCATAGCAGTTACTACATAGTGGAAATACCTCCAGTGTGAAAAATCCCTTTGAAATTCTATTTATTTATTGTTTAAAATCACCAATGTGAAGACTACCTAAAAAGTAGAATGGTAATATGCCCGATGTGTGCAAATCTTATACACTTGGTTGTTTTTGTATGAAATTCAATACCTTCAATGTGCAGTATGCATGTATATTGGAGATATTACCATTGCTGTTCTGTTACATAGGTGGTATTTGCTACAATTTTTACATAACCTAAAATTTTTATTTCGATTATTCTGACAAGTTAGTTAGTAGTGTTAACTGTTTTTCCTAAAATTTCTCCGATGTGGATATTACAGAAATAAAAAATATCTCCAATGTACATTTTTTCTCTTACTGAATTAAGTAAAAGGAAAAAATGTTACAAGTTATAATTAAAATTTGGAACTGGTTCCTATAAAAAGTATCCGATAATTTTAAGCATTATTCAAATCAAATCAAATCAAAAATGTATTTATTTCATATTAACAAAATGAATAAAACAATATAATAATATCGGGCGGCGGTATCCAACATGGTTGCTCATATACAACCACCTAAAACTAAAATATTTAAATATTTATTTAAAATAAATAAACAAATCTAAATCAAACTCCTAAGCTAAGACAAAGAGCGAAAATGAAAGAAAAAAAAATTATACTATAATAGTATTAAAAATTTAAAAAGAAAATAGCATTTGTTAAGAACCTTTCCTTAAAAACCTGTAGGAACATAAGGATCTCTTTTATTCATAATATATACCTTCAATGCTCGGTTAAACGCTGCCGGGCTGGGTGCAATCTTCACGTCGATGGGCAGGCGGTTGTAAATTAGGGCGGCGTTATAGCTAAAAGATCGTTAAAATAAAGATAAGTGATGCCTTGGAACATTAAAAAGTTCTCTATTCCGGGTTTCGCGATTGTGCACATCAGTGCCTTTGGTTAAAAGATCGCTTAAATAAATTGGGATACCAGACGAATTAATACGAAAAACTAACCTAGCCACGTGTAGCTCGAAGCGCTCTTTAATGTTAAGCCAGCCAGAGTCAATAAGACTGGGAATGATGTGATAAAATTTTCTTAATTTGTAAACAAATCTCAAACAGGCGTTCTGAATTTTCTGTAGATTGTTTTTATCTCTTTGTAATAAAGCGGGCCAATAAACTACGTCACAATAGGTCAGGTTAGATAAAACAAGCGAGTCAGTTAACATTAGCTTTAGTTTAGTGCTTAAGATATCTCGGTGCATATAGAGAAGTCGCAATTTGTAAAATGACTTTTTAATTAAAATGGAAACTTGACCGCTAAATCGAAGATCAGAATCAATGAGTAAACCCAGGTTTTTGCACTCATTAACAGGTTTGAGAATATTATTGTTAATTTTAATTTGAAACAGCGGGTTATTTATTAAAGCTTCTCTATTTGCACCGAATAACATTAGCTGGGTTTTTAACTCATTGAGAACCAACCCGTGCGCTCTTGAAACCTGTACAATAGTTTCAAGGTCATGATTGATTTTGTTAATAGCTAATCTAACTATTCAGAAAGAAGAAATAAATTTGGGTGTCATCGGCATACTGGTGCGATCTACAATATTTCAAAAAAAGCCCAAAGTCCGCAGTATAAATAGAGAACAGTAGAGGACCAAGAATGCTGCCCTGAGCAACACCCTGATTAATTGTAATCAGATCCGATGTATCACCGTTTAAAACAACGCGCTGCTTACGATCTTTAAAATAACTATCAAAAAATTTAATATAGGAGTTACCAAATCCGAAATATTCTAGTTTCTTTGTTAAAATATTATGTACCATAGTGTCAAAGGCTTTGCTATAGTCTAGAAATATAAGGCATGTATTCTGACCATTGTCACTGGCTCTAAATATGTCGTCTGTAATTTTTAAAAGAGCAGTTGTCGTGCTGTGATTTTTACGGAATCCAGACTGAGTTGGGGGTAGGATTCTTTTTGCTTCTAGATATCCTTTAATTTGTTTCGCAACTATTGTCTCAAGTACCTTGGATATAGTAGGTAAAATACTGATTGGCCTAAAGTGAGACAGGCTTGACGGTTGCGAACACTTTGGTACTGGAATAATATTGGCTGTACCCAGTGGCGGATTCAGAAAAAATTGACAGGGGGGGCACTTACTTGTTATCTTGGGGTGCACGAAAAGCCCGCCGTGGACAAAACGCGCCGCAGGCGAAAATTTTTTAAGACCACGCCCAAATTTGGTCAATAATTTTTAGTAAATATTTTTAAAATGTATGATTACCTACTTATTTTATTGAAAATGAAATAAGATAAAAAAAATAAAAAAAGGCCAATTTATTTTTCATAAGCGGGTACATTGTTTAAAAGTAAAGTTCAATCTTCTGGTTTTATTTCCAGCAAGATTATCAATAACAATAAAGTCCCTAGATCTACACTTTGTGATCTGTGTCAAGTTAATTTCGGGTTTAGGTCTTCCCTCAATTTTAATTTCAATTTTTTGCTCAATACTTAATGAGCTAAAATTGTTTCTCAAATATTCCACATTCATAGCCGTTTTGGCATGTTTATTTTTATTAAAATAAGTCCTTACTACCCCAAAATAATATACTTTCTTTGTAAACAAAACCACAGATTACAGTTTTCTGTAACAAAACACAAATTCTAAAATCCTAAAATGTATGCTTTTTATCTAACGTGCATTTACGCCATATTTTCGCTAATTATCAAACCACGTTGAAAACCTGATTTTTAATATCCATTTCTAAAGGCTGTAAAGTTTTGGCATCAAAAAATATTTGGTTGTTACAGTACAATGCTTTGTCACTGTGTTTGAAATTATGGGTGTTGCGCTTAGGTTGGTTCGTGCGAAATTATTATAACAGGGGGGGGGGGGCACGTGCCCCTGTGCCCCCCTCTAAATCCGCCACTGGCTGTACCCCAAGTTCGAGGAAAAGTACCTGTTTCCAAACATTTGTTAAAAATAAATGTGAGGTGTTCACTCAAATGAGGCATAACATACAAAAGCATTTTTAAGTTTATTCCATCTGTTCCAGTGGCATTAGTTCTAATTCCACTAATAATACTCTCAACCTGAAGAGTTGTAACGGGCTCCAAGTTAGCCACATCACCAGTAAAAGCAGAAAACTTTTTATTAACATAGTTGCGTTCAATAAAATCTTGATCAGATACTACATTTTGAGGTAAGCTGTTTAAAAAGTAATTATTAAAATCGTTGGAACTACCAATATTTACAGGGGTATCATTATTAGTAGGATTAGATGTAAGATTTAAATATTTTAAGCTTTTCCAGAATAATTTAGGATTAGAATTAAAAGATTGTTGCAAAAATGCCTTTTTTTCTGACTTGACTGCCATATTAATATGGTTTCTTAAAGATTTGTATTCATTCCATAGAATATCCGTCCTCTTTTTTTTATACCTAGTCAGGGCTTTTTTTCGTTCTTTAATCATAAGCTTTAAGTTAGGAGTAAGCCACGGTGCTGGAGCTTTTGTGATTCTTGATGTTTTGAAAGGAGCGTGAATATCAAATAGTGAGTGAATCTTATTACACAGAAAATCGATCATGTCATTGACATTGTGAAGTACAAAAATATGATTCCAATCAATAAGATATAAATCGTTCAGAAATTCTTCACATAAACAAAATTAGAGAAGTCTCGGTATGTTAGAAAAATAGGTTGCTGTTTACCTCTACAGACCTTTAATTCGCAGGTTACCATTTTATGATCTGAAATATTATCTTGATCAAGAACATCAACTGAAGTAATTAAATTAGGGTCAGAACAGACAATAATATCAATCAGGCTTGCAGAAGTATCAGTCACCCTGGTTGGTTCAGCAACATATTGTTTAAGGCCATACTTATTAAGCAGGTTATCAAAAAGCAGTTGATTGCTTGTTTTCTTCATAAAATCTACATTAAAGTCTCCACCAAATATTAAGTAATCACACTGTGGTAAAAAACTAACAATAGAATTCTCCAAATGATCCAAGCAAAGTGCAAGGTTGGCACTCGGCGGTCTTAATAAGCTTCCAAAGCAAAAAGTCTTACCCTGTATTCTAGTAGACACCCAAAGTTGTTCAAGCTGGGAATTTTCATTATCGGTATCAACGATATTACACTTAAGCGATTTTTTTATGTAAAATCCTACCCCTCCCCCGCGTCCCAATCTGTCCTTACGCAAAAAGTTATAGTTTTCGATAGCCAATCCTTCATTTAAAAAATCAGGCTTTAACCACGTTTCTGATAGCCCAACAATGTCAAGACTACCCCCAGCCAAAGCATCAGCAAAAATATGAAACCTGGATAGAAGAGATCTTACGTTGAAATGTGCAAACTCAAGCAAAAAACTATCCATTACCTAAAAGAAAATACAGACTTCGGTAAAGCATAATGAACATTATTTGTTTCACATAAGACAAAAGAATAAACCAAAGTGACGTTATAGTAAATGTAAATGTAAATTATAAACATAATAAACACACTTGTGCGCCTTCGGTAGGCAATTCGTAATACAGAAAATAGTGATAAAATTAATTATTTTGCGCCAATTTACAAGTAATGTGCAAACAATTTATAAATATTAATTCTAGATACATATCAGGAAACTAGCTTATAAAATAAAAAGGTTTAAATCTTTTCAGTTAACCTGACGATTTAATTTTAATGTAAACAAACATTAGAAGCATATATTGGGTCCTTCTCAAAAAAAATGGATAATACATCAAATAAATTTTTAAATAAGATACTTTCAATTTTATTATAAAAACCTACAAGGAAAAGAAGTTGAAAAAAAATACAAATATTTTTCATTAAGTAGAAAAACCTCCAAAGTTATTGTTGGAAAATTAAATGTTCTTTATGATTTTTTTCTTATTATCAACGGGATCCAAAAACAAAATTTTTCCACCATTTGACCACGCTTTCAGTTTTCCATACTTTTTCTTTGCTGCCAACAATAAATCGAATCTTTTTTTTGTAAGATCTTCAAACACGGAGATTTGTGTTTTTTTTAACGATTTTTTGGCATCAAAAACCTGACTGCGTTTGGTATTTTGAATAAAATTTACCAACACAGGACGAGGCTTTACATTTTCATCATCTACCCTTCCCACCCTAAAAGCTCAGTCTATGTCACCCAGATTACATGGAATGTTCATTTCACTATGAATAAAGGATACAACTATTTTAGCAATATCTTCATTTTCGGTCTCTTGGAAACCATAAAACCGCAATGAATTTCTTTTGGAAAATTGCTCGACAGCATCAAACTTTTCCTCTAGTGCCTCTAACTTGTTGGAATGTTCATCAATTGTTTTATTGATTGTTATTATTGACGTAGAAAATTCTTCCAATTTAGCACTAAATTTCTCGAAACATTCGTTGAACTTGATTTCCATTTTCCGAATCAAACTGGAACATACCTTGGCAATCAATTTCTCCGTGGTATCATCAATAGGTGGGTCCGACTGACTGATACTTCTTGTAGATTTACCCATAGCAAGTCAGGTCAACACAGTTGGACTAACCTCAAATTTAAACTTGTGATAATCCAGTGGGACTAATCTGCTTCTGGGACGACTTCCCAACGAAAATACAGGAAAACTTACAAACTGGTATTGTTATGTCACGTTAGGTATTATATCAAGAATATTACTTAAGCAAAAACACGATAATTTTAATTAAAAACCGGAGCTGTATTGCAGTAGTGTTTATTCACGCATCTGCGCACCTACCTATCAGGTTAACAGCCTGTACCTTATTTAATAGATCCTGAATTTAAATGTTTTTCCTTCCTGGTGGAAAATTATGCTTTTGTCACATTGGAGGTATTCGCAGCTCGACGACGATATGGCCAGCACAGCCATGGAATAGTCCTCCAATTCTACAGCCGCTACCTCACAGTGTGTCTCAACAGACAGGCTCACCAATGTCTCGATTGAACAACACTTCAAACCAGATTTTTCCATGATCAGCGCACCTCCACAACCAATCAGCCTTCTTGTAAAACCAGACGCCAGTGTAAAGTCCTCTAGCATCAGGTATTGAATTTCATCCATTGTCATGTGATGTTCATTAATGCACAGCACATCATATTTCTTGGGGTGTGCCTTAAGAAACACTTCTAGTTCTTCAATCTTGTTCCGAATTGATCTTATATTCAGATAAAAGATGTTAAGGATTTTATTGTATATTCTGAAAAAGGTTGAGCAATGTACCCTTCGGCCACAAGTTAGGGGACATAATTTCTTGTTCTTTATCCTGAGGGATACCCAACTTAAAGAAACTCTTCCTGTGGTCGCTCTTTGTGATCATTTTATTGCAGACACAGCCCTTATGGAGTTGGTTGCTTTGCAAGAATTCAATTATATCCGTTTCCTTGGTTTTTTAATCAAAACCTAATATGTAAAGCCATTTTTTGTTCACCAGTTCAGCCATTCTAACTGATGTTTTTTTTTGTGTTTGACCCTAATTTTGGTGTGGGTCGTGCGTTTAAGGTTGAATTCTCAACGTCATTCAATCTATTGCCAACCTATAACCTATTTCGCGTTGATTTTTTGAGTTTATTATTTTAATAACTAACATTTAAAGAAACTCAATATCGTCTGTACATTATTTAGGTAGTATCTGATATATTACAAAAATATCAATTTATTTCATTGCTAATTTTGAGAGAATTGTATATTGAAAGAACAATGAGTGACAATGACATATTAATGTTTAAAAAAATCTTACCCGATAGTTTTTGCTATACAATTCTCCTAAAATAAGTTATGAAATTCCTTGATATTTATTAAATATGTCAATTATTACCTATAGAACATCAAGTCGTTACTGATTTTCTTTAAATTTTGTATAAAAGCTAGAAAACATAAATAAATCTACGCGAAATAGGTTATAGGTTGGCAAGCATGTTGATACTCCCACCTTAATGTAGATGGAAGGGCTCGGATCTTCTTTCTCCTGACTTCAATCCAAGGTTCTGCATTCTCTGACTGATTGCTCTGATCCCCTTTTTCATTGACAATTATTTAATTTTCTTTTATATCTCCAGCTAAATTAGGGTTAGGAATGTTGATATTAACCAAGACAACATCGTCATCTTTGACCCTGGGAACTTCTATTTTGGCTTCGGCTTCTGTACTTCTGTTGGGATGTTCGAAACCGGATTTGATTCGGCTTTGTTAGCAACTTCACGTTGTTGGTTCAAGGCTATATATAAACTATATCCGCTTCAAAGCATACTGGCACTGTTGCCTTTCCCAGTATTGGAATTCTATTATCTTGTATATCTACCAAAATGATTTCATTACAACTATCTATGAACCCCTGGGCAATCTCGGGCTTAATTAGGGTACAACTGCTCCGGAATCAATTAAAGCTAAACATGGCTTACCATTTATAATAACTTTAACTACATTACACGATCTCGGGGTTCCTTCCTTAGAGCATGCATATATTCCTACCCTTGTTTCTCTATTTATTCCCACTGTGCCTCGTTGGCAGCCTGACTCCGGGGCTGGAAAGTGGCTGCGTTGGAGTTTAACTATTGTTGACCTCTTGGCTGGTATTGGTTTCTCGTTTGCGTTTGATTCTGTGGTCGTACGTTGTCCCTAGATTGGTATTGATTTCTTGTTTGATATTGATTTCTTTTTGTAGGACAATTTCGGGCAATATGGCCTAATTTCTGACAGGAGTAGCACTGTATATCGGATAAGATTCCTTACTGCCTAACATTTTGATTGTTATTTTGAGGACAATTCTTACTAAAATGTCCGGGTTTGTTACATGTATAGCATTTTCTTATATGAGTAGTGGCTTCTCTGTATCGGGGAGTATGGTGGTTGTTATTTACTCCATTATGATTGGTAACCATTCGACACTCACGGCTACTAGAGGAGTGAAGTAAATTTTCCATCGATTGTTCCCTTTCTGCTATTTTTAGGGCCTCATCCAAGTCCTTTGGGTTGCCTGAAAGTACTCGTTGTTTAATTGGCATGTTTAATCCTAGGGAAAATTGAGTAATGTCCTGAGATGATTTATCTTTGATCGGATCATCGATCGCAGGATCACCTGTGATAGTAATGGTTCGGTTTGCTAGTATTTTCAGCCTGGTTAAAAATTGTCTGCATGTTTCAGCTGATTGTTGTCGACACTCCATAAAGTTTTTTATAGCAGAACCTTTCACATATTGTCTTGTAAACTGATTTTTCAAATTATCTTTCAATGTTTTCCAATTTGTGGTAGCCTGCAAGTTTGGCTCAGATTCTATAACCTGTTTGGCTTTATATCTTAATTTTAATCGTGCAATCGAAACCATTTCCTTTTCAGTCCATCCAGCTAGTACCCCAGTTTCCTCAATGATAGTTAAAAATTCTTCTATGCTTGTGGTACCATCATATATAGGTACACCATCTTTTCCAACCATGATTTTGTGTGCATTCATGATTATAGTATGAGCGGCGGGAGCCCCTAAAGTTTATCTTGATTCAATTTTTTTAAAAATTCTTTCTATTGGGGGATGGTAAAACTACCCTTATTTAATCTTTATCTACCCCACAACTGACACCAATGTATTAAATTAAACTTGAATATTGTTGAACCAGTTTTATCTAAGGGCAAAACATCGCAGGTCTGATTGGCCTAAGGTATATCTTACCTTTTCTCTTAAGTAATACGAGTCAGTAAAACACTCCAATTGTTTACTATTTAAACGCTTTTATTATTTTTTGTGCAAAATGAATATTAGTACAGGTTATAACTTTTTATTCTCGAACCCTCTCAAAATAAACTTAAAACTCACTTGTTCACAAAACTTTCTCATAAATATTCAAAACCCAAAAACACTCACTTTTGGCTTCAGCGCGGCAGAGTAATATGGTCAAGTTTTTCTTATAAATTGGAGAACTTTTAAAAATATTTTTCTTTAACGGTCTTGTTTTTTCTTAACAAAGGTAATCTTTGACTTTACTTTTTATTGACTGAATTCTGACGGACATAAGTTTTTGTTACCGACTGATCCCCAAAAAGAGCGGGTTAGCAAATTTATAGAAGCATCCTGACGTACTAGCGCGATGACGAGACATACCGGTGTCATCCTCGGACAAAGGTGACCTCGCGGTGATGCTTATGATATTTTTAATTTTTAATTTATTGATACCTAATCAAATCTTAGATGATTTTATTACTTTCAAACGACAAAGCTTGACCCTGATAATTAATTTGTTTTTCTCGAAAGGTTTCCGCTTTTTGTTGACATCATTCGACCATATTTTGCTCTCACGCACCCCACTTTGAAAAAAAACATTTTGGTTTTAGTTTTTGGTTGAAAGTTTCGACTTGAAGTGAACGCGTGTGGTTCGTCGGCTCTAAATTTTCACCTAATAGAAAAAGGTATCTTTTAATTATTTTTATTAGGAACAATTCTGATCCCTTTGTTTGAAAATTACTTTTCTACTTTCCTTTTGGTGTTTAAAGAATAAAATTAAAGTTTTAAAATTTCTTTTAAAAATTTTACTTGTGTTAATTTTGAATAATTTTATTTTATTTTTATTTTTGAAATTATTTTTACCCTTATGGAAAACGAAAACAAAATATTCTTAATATTGTTATCGTTTATGAAATAGCAATTAAAAAAAGTATATTCCATAAACTTACCTGTAATTATTCTCGTAATTTGTAACTGGTGCACCGCAAAATTTTCATGGCGTCCAAACCGCGCACATATGATTTTCCCAGGTTGTTGGAAAATACTATTTTAAAAATTCGATTGACTGCATCTCTAGCATCTGCCCCACCGATCTTCTTGATTAAAGTGAAGTTGGCTGCTTCTTCACATCATTAAAACATAATTTATTAGAGAAACATTTAGGTACCTACAAAAATGTTTTTTGTTTCTTTATTTTCCTTTATTTTTCTTTAAAATATATTAAGGTCATCAATGGTTTTGAGAGGTATTTTTGCTTCAGGGACCTTGACGTATCTTGAAAAAGTTTCATTTCCCTTTGAAAGTTCTTTGAGTTTAAATTTTTGATGCAAGCTTTTCACATACTCTTTTGTAGTGGTACTTATTTTCGTGAGTACAACTAAAAAAAAAGTATTGTTTTGTAACAGAATATGAAGTGTCCCAGCAGTGTTAATCGAAAAGGTGTAGAAAAACATGTGACCTAGGTTAAGAGAGTATTAGGTACTCAATAAACGATGTTTATATAATCATAAATAATTACAAATTACTTAGTACTTATACCATGTTTTTATTTCAAATAGGATCAGACAAAACTGGGAAAACGAAACAAATTGTCAGAACTACGCGGAACAAGTGAAAACGAAAACGCCCTTGCTTGCAAAACGGTCCTCGTTTCAAATGAAATGTTTCGTCACGGACAGGAAATTTAAGTCAATTGTCAATATTGTCATTTATTTTGTCGGTGTCCACGGGCGGGAATTTCAAAAAGGTATAACCTATTGTCAACGATATTGGTAATAAAATGAACAAAAAAAAAAACAAGTAACAGATATTACATAAATATTACGTTAGATAACACGAGCAACTTTTACATAATCTGTGTTATCCCAGTGTTATAGATTGTATCATAATAATAAGAATGATAACCAAAGATTAAATCGTGAGCTGGCTGCAATTAAAGCGAAGCTGACAGAAATGGAATCTGTTAAAATGAGTCAAAACATCATAATTAATGGGGCCTTTGATAGGGATGATACCGATCGAACCATCAGGGAAAAGTCCTTGAAGGTGCTGAAGTGTGTTGATACTGGATTTCTCGATGACTGTGTCACTGTCATTAAACCTTTCTTTAGCAGTGGAAGACCACCGATGGTGACAGTTTCTCTAAACACGACAGATTTAGCAAAAAGTATCCTACAAAAAAAACGTTCCGAAAAGAAAGACCTAACCACGCAAATGTGCGGTATTAATACAAAAAATAGCCAAGTTTTTATAAGCGAACAGCTACCTACGGTAACTTATAAACTTTTAAGAGAAGCAAAAAAATTAAAAGAAAAGGGTTTTAAGTTTGTGTGGTGCTACAATGGTTCGGTTCTAGTTAGAAAGAAAGAGGGCGATAAAGTGATAAAATTACGCGATACACAACATGTAAGCAGCCTTCTTGATTCTGTGAACGATGGATAAACAAATAAATCTGTAAGTGCATTTACTCTTTACTTTCCCCGATATAATGGACCATAACACGCTATTAGACTCCTTTAGATCTTATCGCAATAAGGTATGTACTAAGTACAGCGACATTGATAGTGATAACGCGAACAATGTCACTATTATTTATGTTAACATTAGAGGAATAAGAACAAACTTTAATAATTTACTTCTGTTACTTGACTCTTTGGAGGTTAAATTTGATGTTATTATTTTGTCAGAAACACATGTTATAGATAACATAAATGAATTTAGAATATCGGATTATTCTGTTTTCCATAATGAAAGTGTAATTAACTGGTGTGGCGGAACAATTATCTTCGCTAAAACAGAATTAGTTCAAGAGAATCAAATTATTTCTTTAGATGGTCATAAATTTTTGCGTGTTGAAATACTAAAAAATAATGTAAAATATGGAATAATAGCAAATTATAGGTTACCTTCTTTGGACCCCAATAAATATTGGAGTACTTTACATAGACTTTTCTCAGATAAATATTTTATCCCTTGCAAGATAGAAATTTTTGCAGGTGATACCAATGTAGACATTTTAGATACAAAGGTTAAGTTTGTACAAGAGTACGTCGGCTCTCTCTTAAGTTTTGGCTATTATCCGTTCATAAATAGTGTAACTAGGAAAAATGTAATTCATTCAAGCTGTCTAGATCACTTTTTTGTAAAGGGTACTAGTGATTGTGAGGGTATGATAGTAGATAGTGATATAACAGATCATTTTTCTATTATTCTTAATATTAAACAAATCGTTGTTCCGGGTTTAGAACCCCAACTAAAAACATATAAAAAGTTAAATAGAGGTAGCCTGCATAATTGTTTAAAACATGAATCTTGGGAGGAGGTATTTCGGGAGACCACTAGTAATGGTATCGCTGAAAAGATTGCCAATATTTTAAAAACACATATATCAAACGCTACCTTGATAGTAAAAATTTGTAATAAACAGCGGTGTTTAAAGCCCTGGATCACGCCTGGACTCGTCGAATGTATTCGTCGGAGAAATATGTTGAAAAAGCAGTCTGCTGAAAATTAGGAGGCACTTACACTTTATATAAATTATCGCAATAACCTATCTAAAACTATTAATAGAGCTAAAATTCATTATTATAAAAATAAAATTAACAACAATCTGCAGGATCCAAAAAATATTTGGAAAATTATTAATGAGGCAACCAATGAACGGGTCGGTCATGACAAAATCACACTAATAAAAACAAGTAATGGCCAGACTTCTTCTGACCGTCATGTAATCGCCGGCGAGTTTAACGATTTTTTCAGCACTATTGGCCTAAAGCTTGCAGAAAAGTTTAAACGTAATAAAATAATAAATCAAAGTACCAAGGTTAGGCAGCAAAAAAATTCGATGTTTATGAAGGAGGTTAATGAAAGTGAGATGATAAATGTCATTAGTAGCTTAAAAAATTCTCAATCATGTGGTGTAGATGGCATACCATCTGACATAATAAAAAATAATCATAAAAGCTTGTTACAGCCACTTTTGCATCTTACCAATACTATCTTAACTACTGGTGTCTATCCTGATAGTTTTAAAATATCTGTGATTATTCCGTTGTTTAAAAATGGAAACAGAACAGATGTAAATAATTACAGACCTATTGCTCTGACTAGTGTGCTGAACAAAATTGTAGAAAAATGTATAAAATTAAGTCTATGTGACTTTTTAGACAAAAACAATATTTTATCCCAACATCAATACGGTTTTAAAACAGGATGTTCGACGGAAAATGCACTGCATGAGGTAACTAGTTTTATCGCTGACAGTTTTAATATGCATCAAAAGCCTCTTGCCATATTTTTAGACCTAAAAAAAGCTTTTGATACGGTAGATCACGCAATCTTGTTGGAGACTTTGGATCATGTTGGGGTTAGGGGGATTGTCAACAGTTTGTTTAAGACTTATTTAGCAAATCGCGTGCAAAGGGTAAAAGTGGACGACGTTTACAGTGATGCCAAGAGTATGCTTATTGGTGTACCTCAAGGGACAGTTTTGGGTCCAATTCTATTTTTAGTTTATATAAACAGTATTCTGGAAATCGAATCATTGGGTAGAATACTATGTTTCGCGGACGATACTGTTGTACTGGTTAGGGCACCATCTTGGGATATGGCGTATCTTAGGGCTGAAAAAGCACTGCATGCTGTCGGATGTTGGTTGGATAGTAATCAATTAACCTTAAATACGGAAAAAACGCTTTTTATCGAATTTTCTATGAATTCAAAGGGGGTATCCAACATTAATTCTTTACTTTTGCATAAACCCTCTTGCACTTTAAGGGATGGTGAATGTTTTTGCACGGATACAATTGTGCAGGCTGGTTCTGTCAAATATCTGGGCGTTTATATAGATAGGTTTTTGCGTTGGGATGTGCACATTGGCTACGTGCTGTCAAAAATTAAAAAAACCATATTTAAGTTTTATGAGTTAAGAAACATTTTACCACTGTATATATTAAAAACTGTATACTCCGCGTTGGTGGAATCACTTCTCACCTATGGTATAGTTTGTTGGGGATCGGCTTCTCAGTCTGCACTTGGTGCATTAACAATTGCTCAAAAGTACATATTCAAAGTTATATACTTTAAATCCAAGAGGTATCCTAGTAACTTACTTTTTAAAGAAACAAAACATTTGTCAATTAGGGAAATTTTCTGCTATAGGGTTATTGTTTTTGCGATGAATAATGGAATGTGTCGGAGAAGTGTTTCACACCATATAACAACTAGAGCTGTAAGTTATTCTCATATTTACATACCTTTTCAAAACTTTACTGCCACACAGAGACATCTAAATTACTTGGCTCCCTACATAATGCATCTGTTGCCGAGAAATCTATTAAAACGGAAATTAGGGCCTTACGACAAAGCTAAATTGGAAAAATGGATAAAAGGTAACTTTGCTGTAATCTCAACTAAAATTGGTTGGCTTTAATTATTGTTTTGATATACCTAGGTTAACTTAAATTTAAATTATGTTATAATTATAAGTAGAAAATGTGTATTATTTACTTTCTAACGAGGCACACACATATCCTCGGATACATGCTGCCTCTCTTGCATTATTTAATTGTATAATATTTTTCATCATGAAATAAATAAATAAATAAATAAATAAATATGTTAATATAGCATTTCTGTAAAATGTAAAATATAAAAATAATTATGAACAGTCAAATCATTATCTTACATAAATGGGGCGTTCATTCAAAAGAGGACATGTCCATCTAAGGTCATTTTGAGATAAACGTAAAAAAACATTTTATGTTAAGACCGTTGAAGCTACAATTTTAAACGAAATAATACATGATTTGTTTTTTAGTTAAAAATGTATTCCCAAATATTTTTTTTGATTATTGTTTGTTTTTTAAGAGAAAAGTAGAAAAGAAAATTGGACATGTCTATTTTTGCTTGAACTAAATGTTTATGTCCCGTTTTGTTCGGGTTTGTTCTGTGTCTGAACTTTGAATTTATTTTGTTGTTGGTCTTCAGGGAAAAAATATGTTAGCCAATATTTTTACGTATTACATTTTTATTAAAGAGATGTATAGAAAAATGTAAGGTTATCATATATTTTAAAGATGAATTTCGTGGTCACTCTCTAAGCAATCGCAAGTTTCTTCTTCCTGTGCTGTTTCATCGGTAAGTATCTTCTTCTGTTACAGTTTCTTCTAGTTGGAATTAACAAAACTCGTAAACAACACCAAATAAGCAGCCTAACTACCACACAGATCTTTTCAGACTACTGTCAATGAACATTAACAAGACTAATGTTCGTTGCTACTATTCTGCGGCCCCTGTGTGAAGCTGAACACTAACCTTGATGATTTTTTTTTTGGTCGAATATCTGATTTTTTATGGGAATTTTACCGGGTTGTGTACTGTTTTGAAAGGATTTGAAGAGATGGGTCAATAGAAATCATAAAAATGAACAGAAATTTAATATAAAATGAGTTTCGAAAAAATGTGGACATGTTTGAATGAACGCTCCTCAAATAAAACGTTAAAAATTGTATGTATAATTTTGTCACAGGATTTATGTAAATGATACGTTTAACATCACGGACGGGTTTGCTGGGCAGTAGTCTCTGCTGGGGCAAATAAATGATCCGGGAATATATCGGCATTGGGTGGATATATTCCTGTTGCAAGAAATCCACTTTGAGCGTTTTTCAATGTCGCAGCTTTATCGTAGGCTTCCTTAAACAAACCTTCAACCTGGTAGTGAGTCGCAGTTCTTTCTGGATGATTTCTGATCCAGTTATTTAGTTCTTGGTTATAATAGGTGTTTAAAGGCCCATAAAAGCTAACGTCAAGTGGTTGCACCCCAGGGACGTACCTGGGCCACTTTTTTTTGAGGGGGCTGAATATAATTTAGCCTGAAATAAGAAATATGTCCCTCGTTTTGTTTTTACTTGTTTTTTTTTGTATTATATCTTATCATATTTTATTATAAGCCTTCGATCACTTTAAAAATTAAACTCTAAATTCCTTATTCTAAATAGATTCCTTACTTACATACATATATAAAATATTACTTAAGTTAAAAGATTCTTAATTTTTCTCCAAGAACGTCAACAATTTGTTCTAGACCAACTTCAATATCCCTTTCGATATAAATTAATGATAAGCTTGTGAATTTTTCTTGTCCCATTTTTAGTCTCAACCAATTTAGGATTCTTCGCATAGCAGATATGAATCTTTCGCATGTTGCTGACGACACTGGAATAATTATTGCCACTTTGTATAAGTTTAAAATATTTGGAGATGTATCTTCAGATTCTAATAGTGTCTGTTTAACGTTTTCCATATTAATATCTTGCTTCTTCTGACGAAGCAAGTTCTCTAAAACGGTCATCTCAAGTTTTAAACTTCCAACGTTAATTTCTAACAATTTGGCGTAATGCTCAATGAAAACTTTGGAAGCTTCAAAGTCAAGTTTCATGAATCCATATATTGACGCTATTTCTAGACTTTCTTGAGAAAACCTTAGTTTTAAGAATCCAGTGACAGCATCTACAATTCTGTAGTAGCTGTGAGCACGCCAGTATAGCCGTTGTTAAATTTGAATTGAACTCCTCCTTAGAAGAAATACTCGCAGTAACAATGAATGATGATAAATTTCCTGGGACTTTTTCTTTCTTTTTGACGATTTAGTTGGTTCCAAAGAAATTTCATTTGCTGCTGCAAAAATGGAGGCTTCTTCAAACAGTTTAGCAAAACTTTCGTCATTACGTTTTTTTTCTAACAAGTCAATTACGCTTTTAATAATGTCGGCCGCACTCCCCAAAGTTGCATTTTTTTCTTGATATTTGTTTGACAAAATTTGCAGAATTCCAAGAACTTCGTCTAAAATGTGTAAATTCATCACAAATGATGGTTGGCTTATTTGGGATAAAATTTCAGAGGCAGTAATTGCATTGCTATCATTGCATTCTGATACTTCATGTCATAGCAAGTTTTCAATGCATCTTTTAACTGATTGGCAACTTCGGGCACGACACCACCATCTTGTGTCACCTAATTGATTTAATTCTCTTGGTGCGATATTCAGCTTTTTTTGCATCTCTTGCAAACTTTGATGTAAGGATGGACTAGAGAAATGGACATATAATGATTCTAGCGTATTAAAGAATGCTTTGACGCTCTGAATATTATTACATGCATCTACAATGGCTAAATACAAACTGTGTACCATACAATGTGTATAAATTGCACTTGGATACTTTTCCTTGATTCGCGATTGTTCACCTGATCTGATTCCAGACATCACAGATGCACCATCATATTATTGTCCAGCTAAATTCAAGCCTTGTATATTATATTTGACCAGTAATTCAAAAATTATTTCATAAAGGGATCTGGCATCTCTAGACTTAGAACAGTCTACAAATTGTATGAAGCGCTCTTGAATGTCTAGATTATTTGCATATCTAATACAAAATGTAAGTTGTTCTTTTTTTTTACAGATCTACCCTCATCACACATAATTGAGAAAAGGCCACACTTTTGAACTTCAAGCATAATCTTTTTATGAATATGTGAACATATTATTTCTATAATCTCATTCTGGATTTTTGGGCTTGTGTAATTTTTTGGGTTCTTGTGAATACTTTCAAAATCGACGTTGTATTTTGATAAAAAATCACATACCTCTTTGAAATTGCTTTTATTCAAAGAAGATTCTTCTTCTTTATTTCCTCTGAACGCCAAATCCTGCCTGGCCAGTTACAAAACGATATCCACAACACACTTTACATATTCTCGGTTTCTCAAAACTTGACTTTTATAAGTTGTCGAAAGCTGCATAGACACATCACCTAATTTCTGTGTTTTTTGAAAGTTACACCACCTTTTCATGTTTTCCAAATGCTTCTTGCATAGTTTTTCTTTAAGATTTTTCCACTTTGAAAATCCTTCCTGTAGGGTTTTTGATCGTTGGTTTTGATCTAAAGTTTCGGGTAAAACGGAAACCGGTACATTGGAAGACTGATTCTGTACTTCACCTTAGTCGGGTAAAGATGTGGTACCTTTTTTTTCTGAAGCTGACGAATTTGTGCTTTGTTTAAAGAAGTTCCTGATGTCTTGCATTATGTCTGAAAACAAAGTTTGAAAGTACTCGTAATTTAAAGTGGAAAGTGGACAAACTATTAAAAGTGTCCGATCCGTTTAAAATTTGGCAACACTGAATATTAGTTGATTATTTTGATTTCTAAAATTTTTATTAAATTCCGAAAAATTGAATATTTATCTTATCGAATATAATATAACACGATTTCGAACCTAATATAACGAATATTAATAATATATCGAATATAATATAACAACGCTAAAAATCAACCTTTTTGAATTTCTGACATGCTATGAAATCCAAACCTTTTACTTTTAGGGAAAAAAAATATAAGATTTACACATTTCAATAATGACTTTTTAAAAGCTAAAGTTGGCCCCTGATGATTCTTACATTTTTTTTAGCAAAATTAAAAGATAATCTTTTTATTAAAGTTAACCCGCTTACCCAGTAAACACAAAACGTCTATGGGACGTCCCATATAGATCCAAACATCCCAAAATGGGATGGACTAAACTTGTAGTCCCTGGGACGTCCGTGGGACAACAGAAATGTCCCCATTAGATCCGATTCAAGATGTCCTACGGATGTCGCTATCTACATCCGTAGGACATCCCCAATGGGACTATCATATTTTTTTTCATATAATGTATTGGAGCATTTTTTTTTGTAAAAGTAAAGTGAAAATTCAATTAAATTTATTGATAAGTGTTATTATAGAAGAAAAAAATTTAAAGAATGAAACAAAACTTTTTCCGTCTTCCTAAAATCGTTTGCGGTCTGACGTGTTTGTACGGCTGATTGTATCTCTTTTGTTCTCGTGTCTTTTTTCACTTTGTACAAGTAATGGTAGGCTGCGCTTCGATAATACACTATCAGAGGTTTATCTGTTTTACCGTGGATTTATATTTTGCTCTCAAATCTTATAAAATAGTGCGTTTCAGTTGGTTTTACACAGCTTGATTATATTTACCGGATTAGGGCTTAATTATCTTCTTTTAAAATCATTATTTTTTTATTTCAGGTTTAATTTTAATAATTACAAAATAATATTTCAATCTCCTTTAAAAGTTCGGTGGATGGTGTTATTGCCACGCCTATAATTCATAATTGTAACCTCACTTTTTCTGGCGGTCTCTCTGTTAACTTTTTGGTGACTCATTCGTTTAATCATTATTTGTGGGAAACGTTCTTTGCTGTTTGGAAATCAAATAAGAAAAACTTGTTGTTTTTGTGATTTTACAATACTCATATTACGCTAATACATTTTCTAGCCAAGACACTTGCTGGATTAAGGTAGGTACGTAGGTAAATTTTTTCCCTTTTTTTTAAGATGCCTAAAACTACGCCCTATACTTTTCGTGAGAGTCGAGCTACGTTTTATCGACGTGTTAATTCAAAGAGTCAAGAAATATTTAATAATATTTCAAATAATTCCCGGGTTAATTCAGTCATATTGTATTCCGAGGATGACAAACTTGACTCCGAAGTAAGCAGTAGTAGTGCTAATTGTGACCTCGAATTAAAACCTGAAGTTCGTAAATCTGAAGTATTCTCTGATACCTCTGAATCACTCTTGGCTGTGAATCAGTTTTACAATAATGGCCAAGACAGTCTCCATAGTCAGTCGAGTGAAATTTATGTTAGCCATAATAATATTCAAGTACAAAAACCAAGTGCTGAAATAAACACCGACCTTATAGGTTGGTCTGTTAAAAATAACATAAGCACTTCAGCACTCGGAATGCTTTTAAAAATTTTAAAACCACATCATGATAGCTTACCTTTAGATCCAAGAACTTTATTAAAAACGCCAAGAAAAATTGAAATTAAATATATGGAGCCTGGCACGTACTATCATGTTGGAATTGAACGGGGTCTATATTTTTTATTACTTAACTCATCAAATACATCTATAAATAATAATATGTGTGAAGTCCTAATAAACATTGATGGATTACCAATAGCAAAAAGTTCAAGTAGTCAACTATATCCCATTCTCATGTCACTTTATCCTCAAAAAAATATTGTAACAATCGTTGGACTTTACCATGGATATGAAAAACCAAGAGACTCAAATCAATATTTAACAGATTTTGTTAATGAAGCTGCTAAGTTGACTGTCGATGGCTTTTCTTTTAACAATACTTTTTATTATTTTAAGATCAAATGCTTCGTGTGTGATGCACCTGCAAAATCGTTTGTTAAGTCTATTAAAGGACACACGGGATATTTTTCTTGTTCTAAATGTTGTCAAGAGGGAGAGTTTACTAATAATAAAATGTGCTTTCCAGAAATTGATTTTAATTTAAGAACTGATAATGACTTTTTAAATTTAAAAGATGAAGAGCATCATACTAATGTAACAATTTTACAACAAATTCCAAATCTGGGTTTAGTATCATCTTTTCCTTTAGACTACATGCATCTTCATTGTCTAGGAGTCATGAAAAAGTTACTGGTTTCTATTTGGCTTAATGGTAAACCACCAGTAAAGCTTCAAACTTATAAAGTTTCTCAAATATCAGAAAATTTACTTATGCAATCCAAAAATATCCCTAGTGAATTTTGCAGAAAACCACGAGGATTAAAAGAAGCTAATCGCTGGAAAGCAACTGAATTTAGACAATTTTTGTTATATTCTGGCTTCGTGGTATTACACAATCTTTTACCAAAAAAATATTATCAAAACTTCTTGGCTCTCCATTTATCCACTTTTATACTTTGTAATTCCAAATCAGAAGACGAACAGATAAATTATGCTCATAGTTTGTTAATATATTTTGTAAAATCATTTAAAATATTATATGGTAAAGAAAATATAAGCCATAATGTTCATAACCTACTTCACGTAGTTGCTGATGTTAAGTTGTTTGGATGCTTAGATAATTATAGTGCTTTTCCGTTCGAAAATTATTTACAAGTATTAAAAAGACTGATTAGAAAACCTGGCACTCCAGTTCAGCAAGTTATTAACAGGTTATTTGAAATTGAACATGCAAACAAAAATATCTTGAGTCGTAAGAAAAATATTTTTGGTGCTCATAAACAACATAACAATGGCCGTTTAACCAAAAATAGTTCTTCACCACAATATTTAGAATATCATTTTTTAAATTTTGTTTTGAAATGTAATTTACCAGATAACTGCTGTGGCCTTAAAAATGGCACAGTTATTCTTATTGAAAATTTTGTGATGGAATCAGATTCCTTAGTTATAATTGGAAGACAATTTAAAAAAATTGAAATTTTTTTTACTGAGCCATGCCATTCTTCTAATTTTAAAATATATCAGGTTTCATGTTTAGAGACCAAGTTAGAAAGCTGGTCTGTTCAAGAGTTAGATGTTAAGTTTGTTAAATTTGATTTTAATGACGATACCTTCATTGTTTTACCCTTGCTGCACTCGGAGCAGTAATTTATTGTTCTCTTTCTCCTTCAAAAACATTTTAATTAATAATTTTATTTTTTAGTTCCCTAAGCAAAATGTAATTTTTGAAAATGTATGTACAGGGTCATTCCATATATTTAGACAACGTCTACTGCGTTTATTATAAGAGATAGAAAAAAACTTTAAATATAAAAGTTATAGGGTTTACCCTAAGTCGCCAGAAAATTTTACGCAAAACAACAAATAAATGTCACAAAGTTAGGAAAAAACACTAACTTGGTAAATCTTTAATGGAACACCCTGTATATTAAAACAAAAATTAATAGATCTTTTTTTTCTGAATTCAGAAATATATAATATGTTGACATTTGGTTTAGCCGTTTTCAAAATATTTGCATTTTAAAAATGTGAATATATTGTTTAATTAAATCGCAGTTGCCATGGATAAACAAATGGCTCAAACGCCATTATTTAATAGTATTTATATGGCTGTCAGATTTCCTTTAGTCCATACGTAAAATGGGTTACAAAGAAGAAGAAAAATTAAAAATAATTCGACTTTTTTACAAAAACAACAATAATGCTGCTCAATCGCAACCAGAGTATCGGCGTATTCATCGCGAAATGCCTGTTCCTGCTAGGTCCACTTTTTATTATACCGAAAGGAGCATGAGGGAGCACAAAACCCTTCATAGGAAAAACGCACAGTTATCGCAAATGAGGATGAAGAACTACAGATGTTATTGTATTTTTAAGGTATGAAAGAAGTCTTTTACTTGCTCTGATTTATCAATGTGTTAATACTTATTTTTAGAAAATCCAAAGCTATCTACTGCCTATAAATTATTTTATTAAAAAATATTTTTAGGTATTTCTAATTTTTCTTCTTCTGTGTAACCCATTTTACGTATGGACTAAAGGAAATCTGACAGCCATATAAATACTTTTACATAATGGCGTTCTAGCCATTTGTTTATCCATGGCGATTTAATTAAACAATATATTCACATTTTTAAAATGCAAATATTTCGAAAACGGCTAAACCAAATGTCAAGATATTATATATTTTTGAATTCAGAAAAAAAAGATCTATTAATTTTTGTTTCAATATACAGGGTGTTCCATTAAAGATTTACCAAGTTAGTGTTTTTCCTAACTGTGTGACATTCATTTGTTGTTTTGCGTAACATTTTCTGGCGACTTAAGGTAAACCCTATAACTTTTATATTTAAAGTTTTTTTCTATCTCTTATAATAAACACAGTAGACGCTGTCTAAATATACGGAATGACCCTGTACTTATAAAGCTAAATAGCAAAGGATATGGTCCTTAAAAGTACAATACAAATATACTTATAAGAAAGACCTAGGGTTATTCTTTTAAACCACTGGATATTTAAAACTTTTGCTATTTTTTATATGAAATATATATCGTATGTATCATTAATTAAGATATAAATATTTAAAAAAATATTAAGTAAGTACCCATAATATAAAAATACAACTTTATGGAAAAAATAAGCAACCTTTAACATTTTCTATATTTCTCTTATGTACTTTTTTAACGTTTGTTTTGGCTCTCTTTAGGTTATTGTAATGTCATGGTCAATCGTTATCTTCACGGAAGAAAATTCAGTGGAGGTAGTCCCTACATCATGGGTAATAAGGGAGGACAGTCTTTGCTATTGGCCTACTGATAAAGGATCCCTTCAATTAAAAATTCATAGTTGTGACACGCCAGATAAGGAAAACTGGAATGTTTTTAAGGTCAGGTTTCCGGGAGGAAAACTGAAAATTTTTAGTAAGTCACAAGTTGTGATATTTTTAGTTCAATTTTGTTTAATATTTTAATGTCTATACTCTATAGGATCCTTTTAGTTAAATTCAATATTCTAGTTTTAAAAATTTCCAGGTGATTATTTAAAGGCCCGAAAAGCCTGTTCACAGGCAGAGGACACATCAAGTTTCGCGAGCGATTCGGAACCAAACGGCCGCAAAAAAAAAAAAAAAGGATTTTTACTAGCAGTAGCGAAAGTGAAGAAGAGGTATTAGCATTAAGTATGCCAAAATATACCAAAGGTAACACTATGCTTAACATCTTTCTAACTCATTTTAGAAGTTAAAGAATTCGTTTATAACTGGGTATTTGATATAAAAAGTTTTAGAACTTTTTCTATTCTTCCATACTGTATAAAAGGGTTTAGATTAGGTTAGTAGCAATAAGTTATTAATATACATTTTTTAGGAGTTAAGATTTCAAATGCAGCAGCAATGCACAGGGATAGGTTCTTAGGGACTAAGGTTACTATTGCTGAAGTTGGTAAGTTAATATAACTAATGCACCCGCTTCAAGAATAAAGATTTAGAAAATATGTTTTAGAGCAACCAGTAATGGCTGAGAAGAGAGTGGAAGCACCTAATATGACAGGTACATTTTTAGATATAATTTAAGTACTTGATGTGTGGTTTATTATAATATAGTTTAATTTTAGGAATGATGGTTACCATTTCACAGGAATTAGCTTTAATAAACATTAAACTTAATAACATTCAAAAAGATGTGGCGGCTCTTACAAATAGGGGCTTTGAGAATCACCCTCAGCAGGAAGAATTTATTTATAATTTTCCATTAAAAACCCAAAATGAGATGATACTATTCAATGAGTATTTATCGGTTGAGGAAAGCTTTAAAACTTTTGTAAGTTTTCAACATTTACTTTAGTTTGAAATAAATGCATAGCATTAAACAATGTATAAATATGTATTGTAGATTCGATATATTGAAATTATCGGTGGAGGAAATTTACAAGATAATGTATACCGAGTCATGAAAAGGCTTCTAACGTATGATCTGGGAGCCAAATATAGTTGGTGTGGAAGAAAAAATAAAGACAGTTTTAAGGACCTATTAATAGCGAAGGGAATAATTGGTGAGTTTTATCAAATTTTAAAAATGTTAACAATAAACAGATTGGGGGGCAAAATGGCTAGTCCAAAAAATTTTTTTTTTGTATGGTACTTAGATAATTTTACTTACTGTTTAGTATATTTATACTGTTATTGCGTAATTATAGAACAATACAATGTTCACTACAATATACAAGTAAAAATAGTCTTGTGCAAGATATTGTTTATCTCAAAAATTTCAAAATATAAACTTAACTAGTATGGTATATTACTAAATACTACTATACAGTAATAGTATATATTGATGGTTTTTAAATATTTTGCTGCCTTTAAATAACATGATGTTTTTTAGAGGGAATTTTGAGAAATAAAATGAAGGAGACCGAAAAAAACATAGAACAGTAAATGGCCAGTTGGCTGAGGCATGCCCCAGAAAAAAATAAAATAAAAAAACTGTTACGTAATCAGCCCCAGCAAAAAACTTAATTGTAAAAGTAATAAAAAATAAACTCTTATGATAACTATTTTTTTTTAATATCCCATAGGGTTTGTACAATTTATCCCCTATTTATTATAATATCGACAGCACATCCCAAATTGTCTAAAAAATCGTCCCCTTGACATCCCAGAGATCTACAGGGGACGTTCCTAGGATGATTCTTAAGTCCCATGAGTACGTCCCTGGGGCATCCAAGGAACGAGTATGTGTCTGTTCTCCTTAGGTCCTATTATAGTCCTCGCATCGTCGTGTAGGACGAAAGTGGGACGTCCACGGTACATCCCAAATTGTCTCAAAAGTACATCCCCTGGACGTCCAAGAGATTTGAGAGATCTATAGGGGACGTCCTCAGGACGATTCTTACGTCCCATGAGTACGTCCCGCGAACATCCAAGGGACGAGTATGTGTTTACTGGGTATAAGCTTTCAAAAAATGTGGAAATTCAAAGTCGTAGTCTCAAAAATATCTTAAAGTTTATTCAACTTAAAGGTGACAGGTTTCGGCCTAAACTATGGGCATTATCAGACCTAACATTCAAAACAAAAGTAAAATTAAAAAACAAACTAAAAGATAATAAACATACTTTCGGTTAATAACCTAAAGCTTAGCCTATAAGCTCCAACATCCGTGATTCCAGAAAATGTCTTTAAAGATTATAATAAGCATAATGTTGAAATATGTGCAACGAATTTTTTATATTAGCCCATTCCTAATAACTGCCCATCTCTACTTGTGATATGGGATATTTCAACGTCCCTGGGATGTCCCATGTTTACCCATGGATGTCCCACTTAGGTCAGTTTGGGTTGGTTTCTTACATCGCTAGGATGTCCCATCAATGTCATCAGAGGACAAGATTGGGACGTTAATGGGACATGTTTAGTTGACCGTTACTTATTCAAAATACTGTATGGAGGGATATTTTTTATGGGATATTTCAACGTTCTTAGGATGCCCCTTATTTACCCAGGGACGTCCTGTTTAGGTCAGATTCTCAAATAACCAAGTTAGATTCAAAATACTGTAGGGGAGCATTTTTGGAAAATTATGTGTTTATAAATAAAAAGTAGGGTATATTTAAAAAAATACTTAAATATAAAATGTTTATACAGGGTGACTCGGATCTAAATGTACATACGTCACCAGGAGAAAGTGAACATCTTGGGGGTTCTAAATAATCTAACTTCCCTCGTTACCATGATACAGAGTGTTTTGTCATGTTTGGCTCATTTTTGTTTTTGCCATCATTCTTTTAGCACCTGGTATAATATGTTCATACTCGGTGGAAATATTTTAAGTACCTATCGCTTCCAGATGCCCTATGAACATTTTTTGAAATTCAGGTCCGGACTTAAAAAAATAGACTGATTTTATTTTTGTTTAATTCAACACCCTTCAATCTTATTTTTGAAAATTTTATTTTTTATTTGAAAGACACGTAAAAAAAACTACCTCCAAAGATATGCATATCAAAGTGCCGCACTCACCACTCAATCATAATAAATCGCTAGTCTTTAGATATTGAAAAAAATAAAAAATATTAACTGTTTTTATAACGACAATAATAAAATAAATCATGTTACTACTGTTGCAGAACGAGAGCAACCTGTCTTCTTTCATTATTTAATTTAAAATATTTAATCAAATTATTTAAACTAATTATACGTTATCGGTAAAACTTACTATTCGTATAAAGTCATTGTACAAATCAATTCATCTGCTTAGGTTTGTATTTATTCATAATATCGATACATGAAAGTAACAGTGAGATATGTCGAAAAAAATGGTATTTGAGATTATCAATGCATAGCAATGTGCTTTTTTTAAGGTTTTCGGGGGTAACAATGGGATATCTCTATCATGAAAATTAAGTGCACAAATTTAAATAAACCACTGTTTCGTTTTGGAAATACCTTATGGATATATAAAGTAACAGTGAGATATACCAGTGTTGCACTTTTATTAATTTAATTACTATAAGATAACCCAGTGTTGCTTCCAACTAGGTTTCACGATGCACATTGTTTAGTGATGACTTGTTTGTTTACAGTGCAATAGTGTACAGTATTTTTTTCTATTTTATTGATTGAAAATGACAAGCAGAGCAAAAAGATTAGTGTTCTTAGCACAAGCTAGTAACACTGAGGAAAATAATGTATCAGGTAATTACATTACATATTAATTTAGATTTTTTTGTCGTTGAGGTTATGTTTTAATATATTATTATCTAAAATAATAACTTCTAATTATATGATATTATAGGATATAATTTACTTCTAACAGGCAATAAAATAGAGCATAACCACTGGCTATTTCATTTATTTTATAAAATGGTTCCTACGAGTTTAATTAGGTAATTATTGTAAAAATTAGTTATAAAAATATTTCGTCTCCTTTTAGAATTCCAAAGCAGTAATCCAGACTATAACAAGTTGCGTATTACCTGCCACGACGAGTTTAGGACAGATTGTACAACTACAGGTAAATGAAAAATATTGAAATAGGAAAGAAATAAGAAATAAATTATATACATAATATACAGTGTGTTTAAAAAATCAGGTATTAAAATTTAGTTTTAAATAGCTGATTAAGTTTTCTCTGTTTTAGAGTTAGACAAGCAAACATACGAGAGTAATCTAATTTCAATCTCAGGAGAGGAAAATTTTAGCCCAACCGCCGCTCAAAGATATGACGCTAAAAACATGCCAGGTCCATCTTCAAAAAGTAACCTTACAGATTATTACAGTACATTGCATTTAAGTGAGTCAGACGAAGATGTAGATGATTCCGATGCGGACCCTGATTATAGACCAGATAGTCTTCCAACCAAAACCTTATTTTTGCTAAAAAATATGTCTCCGTATAGAGAGCCAAAGAAGGAGCATCCCATTCTTGCAAGTCCTTTAAGCGATGGCGATACCCATAATATATCCGTTTTACCGGCAACTGATAATAACGAGAACGATCCTGTTAATTTCGATAATATTGAGGCCGCTAATCCAGCCAATCCTACTATAGCTAATCCGGAAAAACCTTTGTCAAGAAAAAGATCAAGAAATCTACAGAATTGGAAGAAGAATAAGAAAAAGTTACTTATTAATACTGGAAAAGAATATGTATCCAGAACGGGTAAGTTGCACAAAGCAAAAGAACTAAAATCTACATGCAACAACTGTATATTTCGTTGTAATGAAAAAATTACTGAAGATCAGAGAGTTCAAATTTTCAACAACTTTTATGAATTAGGAGAAAAAACACGACAAAGGGATTTCATAGCTAAAGGTATGACACCGATTTTACCAAAAAAAGAAAGTCAAACAAGAACACGTGTTATTAACAAGGCATATCACTTTTCAGTCAATGGAAACAATATTCGAGTATGCCGAAAATATTTTATGACGACACTAGACATATCAAATAATACAGTATCTACAGTAATATTAAAAACCAATGATACAGGATGCGTGGCAGGCGAAAAAAGGGGAACACATGAACATCATGTAAAAAAAACAAGTGAACAGCAAATTTCCGATATTGTACTTCATATTAATTCTTTTCCCCGAATAGAGTCCCATTACTGTCGTGCCCGAACCAAAAAAGAATATTTGGAGGGTTCCCTCAATTTAAGCATGATGTATCGCCTTTACCAAGAACAATGTAAACGCGCCGATAAAATTTGTCCAAAGTATCCTATTTACGCAAAAACATTCAACACTCGGTTTAACATTGGTTTTCATAAACCAAAAAAATACCAGTGTTCGATTTGTGAAGCCTATAAAAACCAAACAGAGAATGACAACCCTGAACTTAAGCAACAACACGAAAGGCATTTAAATGATATTAAATTATCAAGGGATGAAAAAGAAAACGATAAAATTTCAGCCAAAGAAAATAACTCTAATTTAACTTGCTGTTTTGATTTGCAAGCTGTCTTGACATTGCCCCAAGGTGAGGTGGCCAAATTTTATTATAAATCAAAACTAAATGTTTTGAACTTTACACTGTTTGACTTATATGAAAAGCAGGGATACTGCTTTACGTGGCATGAAGGGATGGCGAGAAGGGGGGGCATTGAAATAGCAACCTGTGTTTATCGTTTTATTAAAACCGTACAAAGTCGAGGAAATGCACTTTCAAGATTTTATAGACTGGAAGGAGGTGGCTGATAAAATGGGAAAAAATTATAACTTGAACACAGACAACGAAAAGGTGAAGTGGGGCGAGGTAAAAATTGCGAAGTTCGTTAAAGGAGAAATTGATATTATCAATTACAAAACAACCTATTTGAAAGAAGAAAGCTTTAAGAAAATTTTTATAAGACACAAATGTAGAGGAAACAGACCACAGATAAACCTAAATTTTTGCTATGAAGGTCCGCAAGCAATCTCTGAAAGGAAGAAATCCGATTTATTGCAGTTATGCACGGAAAATCAAATACCGAAAATACATCATGAGTTTTTTCAAAGTTTAAAGTCTGCAACAGAAAATAACGCATCAGAAAACAATACTGGATCAGACGAAGAAAACTAAAAATAAAATGGGTTCTCAAAAAAAAACACTACATAATTTTTTTTACTTGGTTCCTGATGTTTGTACAGCACTAAGATAATAATATCTCTGGTGTTTTTATATGTTTTATATATACATTTTTGTGCAACACTAAGATATCTCGTGTTTCTTTAACTTGTTTCATAAATAAAGTTTTGCAACACTGAGATATCTCGTGTTTCTTTACTTGTTTCATCAATAAAGTTTTTGCAACACTGAGTTATGTTGTTTTTTTGCTAAAATATTGGACAAGAAATTAAAACCATAGCACACTTGTATCCTCTTTAATACCCTTAATCGGAATCTGTAATTATATTGTAATTATTTTTATTGGAATAGAAACAATGTTTATTTATATTTCAACAAAATCTTTAAATGCAATTATCTCAATATTGTGTTTTTCAATATATCTCACTGTTACTTTCATGTATCGATATGTGCACTACAAGTATGCAACTTCTATTTCACCTTCAAAAATGGCCCAATAGAAAATCTTACATCCATTTATTCCTAGAAGTCGCCGTCAAAAACGGCTCGCGGCTCGCGCTACATACATTCACCTATGATTATGTTCTTCTCTCTCTGCGGTTTGGCCGTTTGGGAGTTGGAGTAGATAAAACGTGTTACACGCGTGATTCATAAAAGCGCTTGCATCGTCGACCGAATGTAATCGACCCCTTGAGTACTTTTCAATGCGACCGCCAGAATCGGGCCGGTTGGCGTTTTTTTCTCCCCTTCTCATGGAGCCTTTAAAGAAGCAACAGTGTTCCGCCATCGCAAAAAATGCAAATTGATTTTGCGAGTGCTAATTAAAACTAAAATTACCCGCTTTTACAGTAATAATGTGTCGTTCTCTGGTAGAAAGGCATTTCTCGAAGTTGTGTGCCCACAAGGGCAAATCACTGATCGTGATTCTATTGTGAAAAAACCAGTGATGTGAAATTTGTTTCATACCTCCTCGTTCTGGATACAGGTATAATCTACCATGTTGTTTTTTATGTTTTAGCACTGACGTTGCTTTATTAATCGACCAAACACAAAGTTTGTTTTTTGATATCATGTATTTGTTGCTGGACGACCAGTTAAACACTGTTTTGTTTATAATGCACTGATGTTGCCTTATTAGGCAGCCATTTTATTGAGCTTATTCGTGTTTTGGTATACCCGTGTTGTATACCCGTGTTTTTTAATTATAAATTTGTTTATGTTCTACTGAAGTAGAAATCATTTTACGCCTTTTACAATTTCTAAATGGTATAGTTTGTTCCATGTGCATGGACCTTTCAAATAAACTAACTCAAGGAGTAAAAAACATTGACTGTTTAATGTAGTGTCATGTCATAACTTTCTCTTGCAGGTACAAAGTAAGAACGGGATTCATTTAGATAGCCTGTGACTAATGAGAGTTAGCGAACTCATGTTGCGCCCATGCAACTGATCCAGGTTATTTTGTAATGATCAAATGAATCAAGTGCAGCTATTCTTACTAAATTGTTTTAGTTTGTAGCATAACCTTTATGTAACTATGATTATTGACTGTGTCAAAGCGTTAATGTCGAACACATGTATTATGTTCCAACGATCTGTCTCTTACCGTTTAAAAATAAAACATCCATTTCATGTATTAACTCAAGCCTACGTATTTTATTAAACCCCCATGAACCAGTACCTAAGGAAAAACAGTATTTCTTGAATTAACTTTTGCTAGCCTTTAACAAATAAAACAAAGGCTACCCTATAGATGTGTTTCATATACTAAATAGTATCTGGACATATTTATTGGTCCTTCGATCGCGAATTTCATAAGTTTGAGTTTGCATAAATGTGATTAATATAGTGAAATCAATATAATCATTTTTGAAAAACAAAAACAAAAAAAAATTGTTTCTTTTGAAATTTAAAATTTCTTTCTCGCTCTCTCTCACACTCATTCGAAGTGATAAATCTCTAGCTATTATAGTAAAATATAAATTGTGTTAAACATTTTTACAGGTGTTTGGTTGTATTAATATTTGAAATTTTGTAGTGACACTAAAGAGTGTTATATCTTTCGTGTTTAAAGTATCGTAAATCAATTCTGCACAAAGGGTGTCTTTCTAAAAAGTTTGACGTCATTAGTACGTAACTTTATAATTTATTTTGTATTAATTTTCTATCGCTCGAATAGAAAAGGTGTATTTCTAAAGTTCTGATGTCATCATTACGTAAACTTCTAATTTATTTTGAATTATATCTCCATCACTCGGATAGAAAGTGTTGTTAAAGGTTAGATTCGTCAGTACTCAACGTTTACTCGATTTTTATTGCGTTTATTATTCGAATAAAGAACAATTTAGATAAAAGTTTGTGTCGTGAATACACAAATTTCTATTTTTTTTTGTTGTGCGAATTTCGTCTATCGGTCGTATGGAAATTTCGTACCAAGGGCTATCGTCTTTGTATTTATCCCCTGTTAATTATTTCATTAAAATATAATTGAACAACATTATGTACGTCGCTCTCTTGCTAAGGGTGATTTAACGCATAAATCACTTGTCAATAGTTGCACAAGCGTGTGCAAACATTGAAACCATTTATATTGCTACAAATTGACTAAATATTAATAAAATAAAAATAAATTTTGGTACACTGTAATACAAATTATAAATCGTGTTACACTGAAAAAAAGTGTTACAAATTTTGACCACCTGTCCATTGGCTTAAATTTTTATTTTTGAATAGAAATATCGCTATATCCTTGTGCGCTCTCTGTCTTAAGGGACATAGACTTAAATTTTACAAAAATAATTTTTCTTTCTTTTTTTTAAGATTTTTTGAAAATTTTTCCCTTTGTTCTCGCACTATCGGTGTGCTCTCTTGGAAACTCAAAATAAAAGTTTTTTCTTATTGATTTTCAAATTTATAGAAATTCTTCACAATGACGTCAAAGGAAGACTTGTGTAAAAAACGTGCAGGTTACAAAGGGTTTATTACTCGAGTAGCCAATTGATATGATCGTTCGCAGGATGTTGAAAATAATTATCTTGCTTATAAAATTCGACTTGACAGCTTAACTAAAGTATTCTCTAACTATTCTGATGTTCAAGAAGACATTGAACAAATTGACCCTGACGATATAGATCGTGTTGACATTGAAAATAAATTTTTTGATTTACATGCCGAACTTGAAGGCAAAATTTCTTCTCTTTTAAACTCACAAACTCAGAGTATTCCTCCATCCCCTCTTAATGTATTCCGCAAGTAAGATTGCCTGAAATTCATATTGTAAAGTCACAACCGAAGGACCGTCTAGAAAAAAACTCAAAAATTGTACTTACACGGAACATTTATTTTCACACAAAAAAATAGTCGGTAATCTTATCAAGAACGGGGGCCGCTAACTTTCTCGACGGATATCGCGATACGCGTAATTGGAATTTCATGCGTTTTCTCCGACTTCCACATCGCCCAAAGTTTCTATCTCGACTACTTCCGCTTTCCACGCGCCGCTCTGTCTCTCCCTCGATCGATGGCGGCGTTTAGGCGAATACAAAGGGTTCGCCAATCACATGTTTTACCTCGAGGTCACTTGTTTGTCTAAACATATTAACACTGTTCAGCGCGGTTTTTCGAATTGGTTTTAAGTCTGCGAAATTATAAAATATTGTTTTGTAATTTGATTAAAGACTTAACATATTCCCCGCCTTGACAGATACCTTTCAATAACTTTTAACAACTAACATGGGCGTAAGGGCCTAATAACCGACATAATAAAGCATGCTTAATCTAAACTACATGGGCACTTGGCCGAACCCGACATTTATTTATTAACGAACATACACATTTAAGTCTGAGGAAATGGACACACCTTTGCAACCGCGCGTTTAATTACTCCACTTGAGGTTTTAATTGACACTACTCGCACGATTTGATCATCTCCTGGGTGCACTTCCACGACACGCCCTAGTTTCCACTTATATGGTGGAATATTGTCATCTCGCACTAGTACCATATTTCCCACCGCAATGCTGCTCTTATTTATCTTCCACTTGGTCCGCTCTTGCAATAGTGCCATATATTCCTTTGACCACCTAGTCCAAAATTGTTGCTTCATTCGCTCCAATTGTTGAAAATGTGTCAAACGGTTAATTGGAATATGTTCAACATCAGGATATGGAATGGACTGAAAGGATCTACCAATAAGGAAGTGAGCAGGAGTAAGGACCTCTAAATCGTTGGGATCTGTAGACATGGGTGTTAAAGGTCTGGAATTAAGTATACATTCTATCTGTGTAAGAATAGTATAAAAGTTTTCATATGTGAGAAGCACACCCGAAGCAACGCGTTTAATATGGTGTTTTGCGGACTTAACACCGGCCTCCCAGAGCCCACCTTGATGAGGCGAGTAGGCGGCAATGAAATGCCATTTAATGCTATGAGTATATTCTAGCTTTTCTGTCAGAGGTTTACAGTTTAGAGTTAGAAACTGACCTAATTCCCTTAATTCGTTACATGCGCCTACGAAATTGCGGCCATTGTCGCTGTACACATGTGATGGTTTTCCTCGTCGGGCTATAAATCTTTGAAACGTTTCTAAAAATGCAGACGTGCTCAACTCAGTTACCAGTTCCAAATGGACGGCTTTTGTGGAAAGACATACAAAAAGACAAAGATAACATTTATAAGTTTTGCATCCTCGTCCTTTCCTGTCTTTTATTATAAAGGATCCTGCGTAATCTACGCCGGTATGCAAGAAAGGAGGACTTGGAGAGACCCGCGGTTCAGGTAAGTTACCCATTATGATTTGTGGAGTGGTAGGCTTATATTTGAAACAGACAATACATTCCCGAACGATTTGTTTAGCTAGTTTCTTGCCAGATATTGGCCAATAGGTTTCTCTAACGTGAGCGAGTAACATCTGAGGACCGCAATGAAGAAGATTAAAATGTTCATTTTTAAAAACAAGGTAAGTCAAATGATGCTTGGATGATAATACAATCGGGTGTTTCTTGCCAAACGAGAATGCCGAATGGTGAAGTCTACCTCCTACCCGGATAAATTCATGATCAAGAAACGGAGTTAAGCTAATAAGTTTACTTTTTGCATTAAGGGAAGATGATCTTAATAGCTCACGGAGTTCTTCTGGAAATGATTCCCTTTGAGCTAACTTTACCAAGACTTCCATTGATTGATTTACTTCATCAAGAGTTAGGCTGCCAATTTGCCGGTTTGTTTTAAGACATCTACAGTTGCGAATAAACCGCAAACAATAGCCAGTAACTCGTTTGATTCGGGTTAACGATGAAAATTTATAAAATGGAAACAGTTCAATATTTGTTTGAACCAAACTTTGAGTTTGCTTTCGAATTTCAGGCAATTCACTTAAAGGTATTGGATTCTGCTCTGTGATGTCTATTGGCCAATGTTCTGGAAGTTTGCTGAGCCAGGGTGGACCGTAAAACCAAAGATTACATTACACATTTTCAGAGTTTTAGCAGACATGCCACGCGACAAAATATCAGCTGGATTTGACTCTGTAGGGACATACCTCCAATTTGAAACAGAAGTTAGCCTTTGGATTTCGGCTACTCTATTGCCAATGAAAACTTGTAAGTTATGAGGTGAAGCTTTGATCCAGGCCAGCACAACTGTAGAGTCACACCAGAAAACACATTTATTGAATTCGATGGTTAACGAACTTTGCACCTTTTCAAATAACTGTGCTAGTAATATGGCTGCACACAGTTCAAGCCTAGGAATACTTATAGTTTTAAGCGGACTTACTCGAGTTTTTGAAGTTAAAAGATGCACTTGAACCCCTCGATCTGAACTAATTGTGCGAATATAAATACATGCTCCATATGCCTCTTGGGATGCATCTGAAAACCCATGAAGTTCTGTGCAAGTTGGGGTCTCGCTTGAAATATGCCTTGAAATTTGAATCGAATTTAGTTCCGACAGTTCGGTTCTAAATTGTACCCATTTGCGAGCAAGTTCCTCAGGAACTTCTTCGTCCCACGATAACTTGAGCGCCCACAAAGACTGTAACAAAATTTTAGCCTTAACAATAACTGGGCTGACTAGTCCCAAAATATCAAAAACACTTGCGGTCTCTGATAAAATCACCCGTTTGGTAATTTTCTTTATATCAGGAGGGAGCGTTATTTGAAAAGAAAGAGTGTCATTGGTACATGACCAAACCATACCAAGAGTCTTACTGGATTCAGGCGCACTAAAATGAAAAACATCAGTTGACGAACTTGAGACTTTAACACCATCTAGTACCTCTTGACTATTGGATTTCCACTTTCGAAGTTCAAAACATCCATATTTCAGTATGGATGAAACTTCCTGACAAAGCTGAACTGCCTCTGTAACTGTATTTGCTCCAGAAAGCAAATCATCAACATAAAAATCCCTATTAATTACTTTCGACGCTTGAGGAAAAGTTGTCTCATTTTCCACTGCAAGCGGCTTAAGACATCTTGTGGCAAGAAATGGCGCACTGGCTGTACCGTACGTCACTGTGTTTAATGAAAAGGTCTGAAGACGACTTTCAGGATCTGATCGCCAAAAAATTAATTGTAACGGCCGGTACTGTTTTTCGACAAAAATTTGCCTATACATTTTACAAACATCAGCATATATAACATATGAGTGCTGTCTAAATCTAAGAAGAATGGACTGAAGATCATCCTGGATTGTGGGTCCTACCATTTGGATTGAATTATACGATTTTCCTGAGGACGAATTTGCTGAACAATTAAAAACAACCCGTAAGTTAGTCGTCTCGCTATCGTTTCGCAGTACCCCATGATGGGGGGAATAAAATGTTTTTTCATTCTCACCTGGTTGATACACAGACATGTGGGACATTTCTTTATACTCATTCATAAAATCCACATACAGCTCCTTAAGTCTAGGATTGGACATAAATCTCGTTTCCAATCTGAAAAACTGTCCTTTTGCCATTTGTTTTTACTCACCCAAAGTACTAACCGGCTCCTTTAAGGGAATCGAAACAACAAACCTTCCTTCAGAATTACGACGATGCGAATCAACAAAATGCTTTTCAGCTTGGGATTCTTCTTGTGATAACAATGGCTCGTAGGATACTTCCTCAATTTCCCAAAATTTGCGTAATTGATTCTGTACTTCAGAATTTCGACTAAAATGACACGACGTCACCTTGCTGCTCCTTGGCACCTGTACAGGCCCAGAAATAACCCAACCTAACTTTGTTTTTTGAATTACCGGCTTATTTTTTCCTAGGTGCACTGTATCTTTTCCTATCAATTCCCAAAATGTATCGGCTCCTATTAGCAGGTCTACATTATTTGGAGTGTAAAAATTTGGATCGGCTAACTGAACATAGCTTGGAATAGTAACGACCGAAGGGTCAAAATAAGTACCTGGAAGATTACCCGTTATTTCTGGAATTACCAAACAGTAGAAAATGGCCTTGAAATTATCATTACGTGAACATAAATGAATATTGCAAGCTGTCGTTACTCTAGATTCAGCATGACCTATACCAAGTACAGAAAAATTGACACTATCTGATTTTAATCCTAACCTTGTTACAGTGTTCTGTGAAATGAAGTTTGACATAGAGGCACTATCTAATAATGCCCTGACCACATGCTGCTTGCCACTATCATCATATATATTAACTAAAGCAGTTGCTAGAAGAACTTGACCCTTTGACGAATAATTGCAATACGTGCTACTACTTTGAGTCTGAGCTGGCTGCAGTTCGATGCCCGAACCTTCTACTGAACCTACACTGCTGTGATTATTGTCAAATTCATGTAACAAAGAATGATGTTTCTTAGTACAATGCCTACAAGTACCAAATTTGCAATCTACGATGTCGTGACCAGGCTGTAAACAGTTGTTACAAAGTATTAGTTCTATTACTTTTCTCATTTTTTGATCTAAAGACAGTGCTCGAAATTCAGAACAATTATAAATATAATGTGGCTTCTTGCAATAAAAACAGGCAAATTTCGATTTTTTGTTACTACCCTCTACCTCGGAACTGGAACCATAAAACGATTTTTTGTTTCTATCGCTTTGGTTTAAATCACGAACAGTTCCCTTAGCCTTATGCATGCTGACTTTTTCCAACACGTCCGCGTGATTTACTAAGAACAATTTAAGTTTGTTTAGTGTAGGCAATACCTGTTTAACCTCTTGTTTTTCCCACTCTTTAATAGTGACTAGGTCTAATTTACTGGTAACCAAATAAATTATTAGCGGGTCCCATGAATCTGTGTTAACACCTAAGGCCTCTAAGCATCGTAAATTTCTGGTTAAAGTGTCAACTAGATCCCGAAAGGCGGATGAAGATTCTGAATCAGTTATATTTTTTATACTAAAAAGTGCTTTAATATAATTGTGAACCATGAGACTTTTATTTTCGAACCTTGCACATAATGTGTCCCACGCTAAATTATAGTTATCTGCACAAAATTCAATCGAATTAATACACCGAACGGCTTGCCCCTCCAAGGAAGAACGCAGATAATGAAACTTATCAATTGGATCTAGGTAACTGCAATTATGCACTAAAGAAATATATAAATCTCGGAACTCAAGCCATTTCTCATATGCACCTGAAAATTTCGGCAACTCAATAGTGGGCAATTTTGCTCCCGGTTTTTTAGCTGCCTGACCTAGATTAACATCTGGCGGCGTTGAACTGACGACTTGCGATTGTTGTCTATGACATATAAGAAACTGCTTGGCTTCCGAAATTTTAGAATAATATGCATTCTCAAAACTTTCCATTTCGTTAATCTCAAAATTTTGTGGATCTGAATTCTCTAAATCCAGCTGTACCTCTGAGAATTGTGCTAGCAAATGCGCTTCAAGTGTATTTATACGCATTTCAATCTCAACCAACTACGACACATCAGGCGGTATAACCTTAATTTTATCAAAAAAGTTTGAGAAATTATCTAACTTTAACCCTAAAGCCGACTTTTTTCTAATTAATTTGGCAACGTCTTGGTCTACTGTGTCTAACAAAACGCTAGACTGACTTACGTCATGCGTGGCGGATTTCTTTTTTCTACCACTTGGCATCTTTATTTTTCAAATTTAATCGTGCACAGATAAAATTATACCTCTAGGAATATAAAAATACAAGGAATGAGCCGCCCACTGACTTGGACACACTGCCTTTGAGGATGACGCCCACAACTTGCAGTTGAATATCTTAGTTTTACATAGACTCCCACAATGTTTATAATCTGGGACCTAGTCCAGCTTAGTACAGTTTAAATTAACCTGGAGAAATTATTTTCTTTGGGGAAATTGACAATAATTTAATGAACTGTTGCTTGTTCTTGCGGCTCGAATGGCCATTATGTAAAGTCACAACCGAAGGACCGTCTAGAAAAAAACTCAAAAATTGTACTAACACGGAACATTTATTTTCACACAAAAAAATAGTCGGTAATCTTATCAAGAACGGGGGCCGCTAACTTTCTCGACGGATATCGCGATACGCGTAATTGGAATTTCATGCGTTTTCTCCGACTTCCACATCGCCCAAAGTTTCTATCTCGACTACTTCCGCTTTCCACGCGCCGCTCTGTCTCTCCCTCGATCGATGGCGGCGTTTAGGCGAATACAAAGGGTTCGCCAATCACATGTTTTACCTCGAGGTCATTTGTTTGTCTAAACATATTAACACTGTTCAGCGCGGTTTTCCGAATTGGTTTTAAGTCTGCGAAATTATAAAATATTGTTTTGTAATTTGATTAAAGACTTAACACATATACAAACATTTACAGGTGAAATTTCAGAATGGACCTCATTCTTTCAACTCTTTTCTGCATTAATTCATGGCAATCCCTCTCTAGATGATGTACAAAAATTTATGTACTTCAAATCTTTATTGAAAGATGAACCGTTAAAACTTATTGACACGCTCGCTGTCACAAATCAGAATTATGCTTCTGCTCTCACAATACTTAAGAATCGTTACGAAAATAAAACAACCATTATAAATACCCATTTAATAAATTTATTAGACATTCCCTCTATTACTAAAGGTAGTTCTCAAGCTCTCAGAGAATTTGTAACTAAGTGTAAGCGCAACGTTGAATCTTTAAAAAATTTAAATTTATCTTTTGAAGAACTTTGGAACCTCCTTATGGTTCATTTACTTGAACGAAAAATAGATTTCGTATCAAAAAAGGCGTTCGAAACTGAAAAGGGAGTAAATGCAATCCTAAAAGTCGACGCATTTTTTAAATTTCTTGATAATAGATGCACTGTCCTGGAAAATCTAGCCAGTCTAGATGGCACTGCAAATAAAAAATCTAATCTATCTTTACATGTTAGTCAATCAAATTCCCGTTTTGAAAATTGTACATTCTGTAATGAAACTCATAAAATTTATCAATGTATGAAATTTAAAGGTTTACAAGTAGCCGAAAGGCACAAGTTTATAAGGTCAAAAAGTTATTGTTTTAATTGTTTGGGTGATAGTCATAGGAGTCTCCAATGTCAATCTACACGAGTGTGTACTATATGTTCGCAGAAACATCACACTCTGTTACATTTCCCTAACTCTCAACATGCAACTACATCATCGTATCAACAATCAACCCCCCCAACTTATCAACAAGGTGTATCACCACTCCAACCGATTATAATTCCCCTGAATAATTACAATGTCCCACCACCAAATTTTCAGAATAATAATTCCGCAGCTACAAATGTAGCAAATCTTTCTCAACCTTCATTGCCTCCTCAGCAATCTTCGCATTATGCAAGAGCTGAAACTTCGTATAAAAATAACACAAAAACCTTTCACTCAAAAATCTTTGGACAATCTAGTTCCCCCTTAAATTCTCACGATTCACAGAATGACTCACTCGCATCACAATCGTTGTCTGCAATGGCAACTTATCATTCTCATGTGCTATTAGCCACAGCCTCTGTGTATATTTATAATGCAAATGGCATTCGTATCTCAGTGAGATGTTTGCTTGACAGTGGCTCACAAACGTCATTTATTACTAAATCAATGATTGATAAATTACAGTTAAAAACCTACAAGAATCAACTTAATATTTCTGGAATTTCTCAGACGAATTCCACGTCTAATGAAATGATAGACTTGACGTTACACTCCAAAGTATATTATCGAAGCAAATTTAGACTTTCTTGCGCAGTGTTGCCAAATATTTCCTGTCAACTCCCACAAGTAAATATTAACGCTTCTAGGCTTAATATCCCCAAAAATATTTATCTAGCTGATCCAGATTTTGGACTTTCTAATGATATTGACGTATTAATAGGAGCGGAGCTCTATTATACTTTATTGCTACAAGGTATTATAAAACTTGACAATAACCTTCCCATACTCCAGGAAATTTATCTAGGATGGATAGTTGCTGGAAACATTCCCCAGAACTTGTTGAATTATAATAAAAATGTCTCCCGCCTTACTTTTTGTTCGACTGTGCAAGGCAGCGAACACTCAAAAGTTTCGTTGTTTCTGCAAACTGCTGCAGAACAACAAACATTGAATAATACTCTCGAAAATTTTTGGAATGTTGAGAAACTTCCTCAAAAAATTTCTCTTTCTCCTGTTGATGAACAGGCAGAATGTATTTTTTCCCAAACAACCCAAATATTACCTGATGGTCGATATCAAGTCGACCTTCCCCTCAAAACTCCTGAAGAAACTGAAACCTTAGAAGAATTCTTTTATATCGCAAAAAAAAAGATTTTTGAACCTTGAAAATAAGTTAAAGAATAATTCGTCACTTCGACTAGATTATACTAAATTTATCGATGATTATGTTGACCTAGGTCACGCCAAATATGTCCCCTTGTCTCTTGAAATGACAGATGGTAGTAATCCACCTGTCAACAAATATTTTATTCCTCACCATGCGGTATTCATAAAATCATGCATTGCAGTATTGGTAGATCTTCCTCCCTGAAAACCGTGCTGGCTCGGGGATATTATTTTCGATTTATTAAGATAATCAACTAGACGGTCCAAGAAACAGTACTCAAAAATCTTAGAGAATACTGAAGTCAATGTGATTGGCCTATAATTTTCAACACAGCCTTCATCGCCCTTTTTATGGATTGGTATTATTTTACCCGTTTTTAAAGTCCGAGGAAATTTTCCGTTACAAAACGAAAGATTCACAAGGAAAACAAGTGGTCCTGTAATAAGATGTAGAACTTTTTTTACCAAAAAAGCAGGTATACCATCAGGTCCCGCTGACGGCTTATTTTTTAGTTTTTTATTTAAAAGAACAATAAATTCGTCATCCGTAAAAGGACAAAGCAAACATTTATTTTTACTAACATCACTATCAATGTTTATATTATTTTTATTGTTATTATTTGAAATTTGTGCTATAGTATTCAAAGGAGATTCCCTAAAAAAAGTGTTATACTTATCAGCAACGACTGATGGACATTCAACACAGAGATTATCATTTGATTTTAAAGAAATGTTTTTATATTTTTTTATCTTATTAGACTGATCGTTTATTATAGTCCAAGCGCATCTTGTAGGATTTTCAGCAGTGGTAATTTTATTTTGGTAAAATGCTTTCTTGGTATCACTAACAAGTCGCCTATGCTCCTTTTTTGCCTCATCATAGAACGGTTTAATTTCTGGGTAATTTTTTGACAATACAAATAGATCTTTAAGTGAGTTGCTGGAATTTTTTACTTCATTAGTCATCCATTTTTTTGTTTGGGTGTTGATATATTTCCTAAGCAGTGGAAAGTGAACATTAAAATGGTAATAAAAAATTTCAAAAAAGTACGCAAATGCCTCATCAACATCATAGAATGAGTATAGATTGGTCCAGTCCTCTGACTGTAGTGCAAGCTTAAAGTTTCCAGTTGAAGAAGCGTCAAAGGATCTTAATAAAGTCGTAAAATTTTTTGTTTGGTCACTCACCAGAGACAACTCTGCATAAACCGTTCTATGATCTGACACAGAGTTATCCAGGACACAATTCACCATGTTCGAATTAACGTCAAAATTTGTAAAAATTTGATCAAGGGTTGTCACCGTTTTAAGAGTTACTCTCGTAGGCCACTTAACTATGTTGTTAAGACCAAAACCCTGGAAAACATTAACCAATTCACCATATTCACTACATCGTCGGTAAGAATCACAGTTAAAATCCCCGCAAACTACAATTTTGCTGCTGGACTTATAGATATTTTCCAAAACCTCATGCACCCGATCCAAGAATACCTGTAATTTGCCAAATGGCGATCTATATCCCGTCAATAAAAATACTTTTTGCTGATTTACTATAGTAGAAATTCCACAAACTTCAAAGTCTTTGTCCGAGCATTGCTGTTTAAGATTAAATGTATCAAATTTTAAACCGTCTCTAATCCATATAGCCACTCCTCCTCCTCCTCTAAAAGATGATCTGCAGTAACTAGCCGCCAAGGTAAAACCATCAAATTTAAAACTTGAATCGGATTCAGCACACGCCCAGGTTTCAGTAATACATAAAAACAACACATTTGGACAGTTATCCCATTCAATATTAATTTCATTCACCTTGTCCACATTCAGAGCTTGACAATTCAATAATAACAAGTTCGGATTAAAGCTCTTGCCAGATATAGTTATTTTACTAGGTGATTCATTCTCCGCAGGTGTAAAAAACGCCTTACACACGTGTTTACTGGCCATAAATCAGCGTTCATGGCCTTGGTCAAATTTCCTTCACAGATTCTAACTTTGAAAGAGGAATATTCATCTGGATGTTTTGCTTTTAAATATTCGCAAACTACCTCAGGAAAATGAGGTTTCAGATAATCTTTTAAGCACTCAACTGAAGTTTGAGGTTCCATGCGATATACATGCAAGTCTATGAATTTTTTGACACCCTTTGGCGCGTTACTGGTGTTTTCACTACCAGTACCTACAAGTACGTTACTTCTGGGTTTCTTATGCACAACTTTCCTCCACTCAGTTGAATGTTTCCATCCGCTCCTTCATTATTATACTTTGCTATCAACGACTTCTGCGCCTTAGATACACCCGTTTTCACTTCATGAATGGATACAATACCATTCTGTGATCTGTCATCACTGGCATTTGCCCCCTTACTATTAGTTCTTACAGATGGCACTTTGGTGGTACTGTTCGGTTTGCTGTTATTCGGGGATATAGATGAATGCGAGTTGGCAACACTGTTACTTGTTGGAATAACCTTACCTTCTTTATTTATATTTTTAAACATCATAATTAATTCATTTTGGCTAGAAATTGTCTTCTGTTGGTTTAACACTGACCTTTCTAATTCATTATTAAGCTTTTTTAAACAGTTCAGTTCGATTCGAAGACATTTAATGTCATTTTTTAAAGATAGTAATTCTCCCGCCTTTGAACTGTCAGAATTGATATCACCACTAGCATCAAAAAATTCATTACCATCACCGGATTCAATCGATTTTCGAACACTTTCACTGATTTTTACGTCATTAGGCACTTTTCTAGTAACTATTATTGTAATTAATTCACTCTTTTTTAGCTTATCTAGTTCTTTAACAATTAACTCATGCTCAGCCATGTTGCCAGACTTCCAGTGTCCTGTGTTATTATACTCGGCAAACTAATAATGCAAAAACTATGGCTCCTAAAAATAAATTGGGACATAGAAATTACTGATCCCTATGTTTGTTCCCTTTGGAATACCTTTACCTCTAACCTTGGAAATTTAAAGCAAATTAAAATCCCTCGCAATTTATTTCTTGAAAAACCAAAACGAAAAATTCAGTTACATGGCTTTGCAGATGCAAGCATGTCTGCGTATGCTGCTTGTGTATATTTTAGAACTCTATGAAGATGGAACAGTTTCATCACATCTAGTTACTTCAAAGTCTAGAGTTGCCCCGTTAAAAACGATTTCTCTCCCACGATTGGACTTAAGCGCAATGCTTCTTTTATCTCAACTTGTCAAACATGTACAAGAAATTTATGAAAATAATCTTCAAATAGATGCTACTCATCTATGGACTGATTCCATGATAGTTCTTTGCTGGATACAATCACATGCATCCAGATGGTCAGTGTTTGTTTCAAACCGAGTATCACAAATCCAAGATCTTACCTCAAAATGTACTTGGAGACACATTGACTCGAAAAATAATGCCGCTGATTTGCCCTCTCGTGGTTGCCTGCCGCAACACTTGATTGATTGTCCCCTTTGGTTCAATGGATCAGAAATCTTATCTCAAAGTGAAAATTTTGATCTCATATCCAGTGATCACAACATCGAACCCTCTACTTCAAATGAAAAGGTAAATAAAGCAATTCTTGTTGAAGAAAGAAAAATTTCCCCCATTTCACTTTATAGTTCCTCTGACAAAATTGAATTTTACAATAATGTATTTGGAAAATTTTCAAAATTCTCCAAGCTACAAAGAGTTATTGCATACTGTTTTCGGTTTGCAAATAACGCAGAATCCAATGTTGTTAAAAATTCTGGACCTTTGTCCACACATGAATTAAATATATCATTCCATACCATTGTCAAGGCCTTACAAGCCACACATTTTGCTAAAGAAATTTCTGAATTGAAAAATAATAAATGTTTATCAAATAAAAATCTTTTGTCATTTAAACCATTTTATTGTGAAGCTAACAGTCTCCTACGCGTAGGAGGACGCTTAGAAAACGCAGATATTCCCTTTGACCAAAAACACCCCATTTTATTACCCGCTCATAATAATGTAGTTACAATGATTTTACTACAAGAACATAATTGGGCCATGCTGGAGCTCAAACTGTCCTATCAAATTTTCGCCTTCGTTGTTGGCCGCTAAATGGCCTAAAAGAAATTAAAAAAATTATTCGTAATTGTCTCAAATGTTATCGCTTTCGCGCTGATCCAGCTCAGCAAATAATGGCCGATCTTCCTAAAGATCGTGTCCAAGTGTCTCGCCCCCTTCCAAAAGGTCGGAGTCGATTTCGGTGGACCTTTTCTTATTAAAGCATCTCGTCTTAGAAAGGCTCCCTTAACTAAATGTTTTATTTCAGTATTTGTATGTATGGTTACAAAGGCAGTTCACATAGAAGTTGTCTCAAGTCTTTTGACTGAAGCATTCATTGCTTGTCTTAAACGTTTTATTGCCCGACGAGGCAATCCGTCTGTAATTTATTCAGACCATGACACAAACTTCCAAGGTGCAAAAAATCAATTGTATGAACTTTATCAATTTTTTCAAAACCAAACTAACCGTGACTCTATTCATGAGTTTTTGACTATTAACCAAACGATTTGGAAATTTATTCCACCTAAATCTCCTCATTGGGGAGGAATTTGGGAAGCCGCAATTAAAAGCGCAAAGTTTCATATGTTACGACTTATTGGTAACGCACACTTTACTTATGAAGAGCTTGGTACTGTACTAATTCAAATAGAAGCTATTCTTAATTCTCGCCCATTATGTCCGTTGTCTAATGACCCCTCAGACTTACATAGTCTAACCCCTGGGCATTTTTCAATTGGTACTAGCCTCATGGCATTCCCCGAACGGGATCTTACTGAACGAAATGAAAATCGACTTTCTTTTTGGAGTAGATGTACTCAAATACAACAACTATTCTGGACGCGTTGGACTACAGAATACTTAAATCAAATACAAAATCGGCCCAAATGGCTTCTTCCCTTTGAGAATATAAAAACTAATGACATCGTGTTATTAAAAGAAAATAATACTACTCACCCGCTAAAGTGGCCTTTGGCAAGAGTTATAAATACTGTTTGTGGACCTGATGGAAAGGTCAGAATGGTCATGTTAAAAACATCAGAGGGTATATATACTCGATCTATTGCGAAGATTTGTCCTCTACCAGTCGAGTCAGTTGCAGGTGAAAAATCCTGCAGCAACCACTAGAGTTTTTTGTTTATCGTCCTTTAACCGCCACCTTGGCTCTTGCGCCCCAACACTGTTTGCACCACGGTGTATAAACAACAGGTGCCTTCTCTTCCGGTAGTATAGCACTACCCCTTCGGCTGCGGTTCAGCTATAGCCGCCCGGTTTTCGTTGTTGTATGCGTGACTGTCTCGCAACTGACTTCACTGTGGAGACGTTACTTTCAATTTTATTTCATGTCTATATTTCCTTTTCAAGCTATAACGCTTCAATGCCGGGCAGTATGTTGCAGAACGAGTGCAACCTGTCTTCTTTCATTATTTAATTTGAAATATTTAATCAAATTATTTAAACTAATTATACGTTATCGGTAAAACGTATTATTCGTATAAAGTCATTGTACAAATTAATTCATATGCTTAGGTTTGTATTTATTCATAATATGTGCACTACAAGTATGCAACTTCTATTTCACCTTCAAAAATGGTCCAATAGAAAATCTTACATCCATTTATTCCTAGAAGCAGCCGTCAAAAACGGCTCGCGGCTCGTGCTCGCGCTACATATATTAACCTATGATTATGTTCTTCTCTCTCTGCGGCTTGGCCGTTCGGGAGTTGGAGTAGATAAAACGTGTTGCACGCGTGATTCATAAAAGCGCTTGCATCGCCGACCGAATGTAATCGACCCCTTGAGTACTTTTCAATGCGACCGCCAGAATCGGGCCGGTTGGCGTTTTTTTCTTCCATTCTCATGGAGCCTTTGAAGAAGCAACAGTGTTCCGCCATCACAAAAAATGCAAATTGATTTTGCGAGTGCTAATTAAAACTGAAATTACCCGCTTTTACAGTAATAATGTGTCGTTCTCTTGTAGAAAGGCATTTCTCGAAGTTGTGTGCCCACAAGGGCAAATCACTGATCGTGATTCTATTGTGAAAAAACCAGTGATGTGAAATTTGTTTCATACCTCCTCGTTCTGGATACAGGTATAATCTACCATCTTGTTTTTTATGTTTTAGCACTGACGTTGCTTTATTAATCGACCAAACACAAAGTTTGTTTTTTGATATCATGTATTTGTTGCTGGACGACCGGTTAAACACTGTTTTGTTTATAATGCACTGATGTTGCCTTATTATGCAGCCATTTTATTGAGCTTATTCGTGTTTTGGTATACCCGTGTTGTATACCCGTGTTTTTTAATTATAAATTTGTTTATGTTCTACTGAAGTAGAAATCATTTTACGCCTTTTACAATTTCTAAATGGTATAGTTTGTTCCATGTGCATGGACCTTTCAAATAAACTTACTCAAGGAGTAAAAAACATTGACTGTTTAATGTAGTGTCATGTCATAACTTTCTCTTGCAGGTACAAAGTAAGAACGGGATTCATTTAGATCAAATCACTAGATAGCCTGTGACTAATGAGAGTTAGCGAACTCATGTTGCGCCCATGCAACTGATCCAGGTTATTTTGTAATGATCAAATGAATCAAGTGCAGCTATTCTTACTAAATTGTTTTAGTTTGTAGCATAACCTTTATGTTACTATGATTATTGACTGTGTCAATGTCGAACACATGTATTATGTTCCAACGATCTGTCTCTTACCGTTTAAAAATAAAACATCCATTTCATGTATTAACTCAAGCCTACGTATTTTATTAAACCCCCATGAACCAGTACCTAAGGAAAAACAGAATTTCTTGAATTAACTTTTGCTAGCCTTCAACAAATAAAACGAAGGCTACCCTATAGATGTGTTTCATGTACTAAATAGTATCTGGACAACTACTATTACTACTAATAATAACAATAATAAGAAAAAAACAAAAGTAATAAAATAGCGGCTTGTAAAAATTTTGGAAATGTTCAATTCAATTGGACTTCATATGGCTAAGTCACCTAAGAAAAAACAAAATATTGGGGGGCAACCAAGCATAATAAAAAGTCATTGCCAGTTGTAACCTGTCAGATTTTTGGGTGTTATTAAGACATTTTTATTAAACATTTATTTCTCGTTTAAAATGCCCCATCAATTTTCAAACCAAGAATACGCTGACATAATATTTGTATTGCGACGGCAACGGACGAGCCGCTTCTCGAGAATATGAATTAAGGTTTCCTGGAAGAAGATGTCCAAACCATCAAACATTTTCAAATGTATTTTCTTTTAATCGTGAACAAGGACAATTTCTGACACAAAATAATATTGATCAGCCTGTGAGACAACCAGTTTAACAAGAAGAAGACATTTTAAATTTGATTGAAGAAAACCCAAAAATATCCACAAGAAAAATTGCTAGACGTCTGCATATAACGCAAATAATAACCCATTTAACAATACGAAAGGAAGGCCTTTATTCTTATCATATTTAAGACGTACAAAGGTTGGAACCAGGTGACTATGCTAACAGGTTGGTCTTTTGTCAGTTGATTAGATGGCACTGAAGAGCTCTTCACCGGACTTTGTGGACCGATGAAGCTCAGTTTACCAGAGATGGCGTTAACAATTCCAGAAATTGTCATCTTTGGTCTCTAGAAAATCCAAATGCTATTAGGCGATCGCATTCGCAACATAGATTTTCAGTAAATGTTTGGGCGGGTGCAACACGGTTTTTCCCTCTAAGGGATGGCTTTGAAATTAAATAGGAAAATACCAGAAAAAAAAAAAAAATATTTGAGTGAGGATCGATACAAGGCTACAGCTGCTCGTGTCACAAAAAAAAAAATATATGCCCGGCGGGTGTGAATCCGTCTGCGCCACCAACTCTGAGCTATTGAGCTGGAGATATACTGCAGATCTTATTGCAGCTTGTTTCGATCCTTTCTCATATCTTTTAGTTTATACGTCCTGAAAGATCAATGGCAAAATAAAACAACAGGTAATTAAAGGTGTCTAAAGATATAAGTTTATTTTCCTCATATTACCATTACGTTATTGTCGTTAATGAATGTTCTTTTGCAGATACCAATTGTACTCAATTTAATTTTACAAAATGCAATATATTGGGCAATGATTGTTTATTTAAAATAAATAAATATAAATTAAAACCTGAAATTATTTGTATGACATGTATGCAACAATTAATGAAATATTTATTAGCAAATGGCTAGGCGGGTGCGATATGGCGATCGCACAAGAGACTTGATGAAATGGTAGTTACATAACCTAGCGTAACCCCACCTTAATGCATAGCATGACCAAAAGAAAATTTATAAAATAAAAACAATTAACATCAGTAGAATTTGCCTTTAGGCATGTATACAAAAATATAACCTGCAAGAAAATATTTATAATTAAAATGTAACCAATAATTTGTTCGAACACTAGTGATCACCTGGTTTTACATTATATGTTCAACTTCATATTACATCAAATAACCAAAAATACCGAATTTAATTAATAAGAAATATTCAGTTCAGTGAATAATTAATAAATGATAAGAAATTTTGTCGATGACTTGTCAGGCCAAGCATTCACCATCAAACGTTATCAATACACGATAGTCAATATAGCACGGATAAAAAAAACAGGTAATTATGAGTTAAAACGCCGTGGTGGATACTAGGCCTAAGCTAGGCAAAATATTGAGAAAATAAATTAAAACCAGAAAGTAAGTAAAATTATAAAATCTTAGCTTGGTTGGGTTTCATATCACCAAATCATCTGACTTCAGCAGTGAAGGTGTAGCTAGTTTTCGGGAGAACTAGCCGGTCCATGGCCCAAGAACGGAAACCAAATGAGAACAACTGCTGGCACTATCACAACCCCGTACCTTAAGGTAAGACTGAAGGTAGGAAGAACCCCAGCAATCCGGAAGGAGGATAGTAATCCGGAAGGAGGATAGTAATCCGGAAGGAGTATAGTAATCCGGAAGGAGGATAGTAATCCGGAAGGAGTACCCTAAAAACCCCAAAGCAGGCATTAAAATAAAATAAATAAGAGCAAAACCCCTTAATGAATTTAGTCTATGCATTACGTTATACAATCGATAATTGATGACCCCCCAACAAGAATAAAATCAAAATTAAACCCCCCCATTTACGAATATATATACATAACACCGCTTCCACTTACACTAAAGCGTATTGAAATATTATAGTAAGTTAAAAACTAATAGTATACTATAGAGAAATTAAAAAGAAAACCTCCCTTTGTCAAAGGTAAGTCGCTCCCCCTTGATAAATCAAATCCCTATTTTCTATAAACAAAATTTCCCATAATCATACCGCTACTAAAGCTTTCAACACAGATTTCTGCATTAATTTAAGAATCTAACGTTACTAATTTATGACATATTTAAATTTAATTAAATAAGGCAACAGAAATATATATAAACAAAATTTCACCCTCTAGGCCCAAAACATATAAAGTAGTAACAAAAGAAACATAGTTCAGCCATAAAAGAAAAATTAATTAGCTTTTCTTACGCTAATTAAAAGGAAGCCCCCTCCCTTTAAAAGTTACCGAGGAATGCTACATAATCTATTAAGCTACTCAAAAACCCCTTTTTATTTTACTCCTAAGAATGAGAATCAAGAGCACTTCGGTGTTGTAGAAAAATACATTAAAATCACAGTTAAATGGTCAACCGTCTAATTAAGGTTAAAAGACAGTAAAAGTATAATTACCTCTGAGCTAGAGGGTATCTTCGGTGAATTTTATTTTTCTCTGGTAAATGAAGCTCATGAACGGCGTGTAGCTTGCGTTCTTTCCTTGTCGGAAGAATGGATGACCAAGATTTAGACTGTAACCAAGAAAAGCAAAGAAAAATTACTAAAACGTCCCCCTTCAACAACGTGGTGTTGTCCAACTCACCAGCAACAGGCATTCAAAATCCAAACATTTGGGTCGTAGTGTAATGATACGAAAAGTAAAACGAAGCAAAAATTAACGAAAACACATTGCACTACTTTTTACGATTTAATTTCTACCGAATTGCTTTAAGCTGGGACTAAATTCCCATGGTAGAAAAGAAACACAGCCCGTGTCTGCCTTATTCGACGGCCATCGATGAAAAGGGCAGACAATCATAAATTCCTTGCCGTTCTCGAAAATTAACAAAAAAACTGAAAATTTTTTTGGCTATAAAACATCTTAGAAATAGGGCGGAGCAAGACGTCGAAACTTTAGAGATGGTCGATATAAGTAACACTACGAATTCCAATCATAGAATAAAAGTTATAATGAAATATAGACTCAGTGCAGATAGTCCTGTTATAAAACTCAAGTTTGGGGAATAAAAAGTCCAAACGTACACAAAAATTGAATTAGAAAATTGAAATCGATACATATAAATTGTATCGATTAAAAAGCCCATACCCATAAGATATCGCCGGCTGATCGAAACGTCAACGGTCGTATGACAGCGCAACTGTCTTTCGCCTGAACTGGGATTGGTTGAGAATGACAATCAGTCATGTCATGATTGTCAAAATAAACTTTTGAAAATAAAAAGCCAGAAAGAAAAAAAGAAAAATTCCAGTTTTAAGCAACAGTTAAAGGTAATAATCTACTAACTCACAGATATTACGCCAAACAAACCATTATTTGTAGAAGACCAGTAACGAAATCAACAGTCAGGGAAGAGGTTATAACACTGGCAAAAACTAGGCCCCAAAAGGCAGCCGCAAGCCCATAAAGAAGAACCAAATACAGTCAAAATAATAACAGAAAGACTCCTTTGTATTTCGCCGTCAAAACAGGGATGACCTGCTATCTCCAAGGCTCAATTTAAACAGGTAAAAATCTAATAAAAACAAACAGTTTACAGCAGTGTATCAAGGTAAATAAACGTTATTTTGAAAGTTTCTAGGCCTGATCTAGTACAACCTATGGCCCTTAGCCTTTGTGTCAGTGCAAATTAAAGTGACACACTTCTGTGTAAATGCCAAGGAAACACAATAAAACCCCTCAAACATCCACAGATAAGCTTTAAACCAAACGATGATTCAGAGACTGATAAGGTAGCCCTATAAGGTAAGAATAAACAAACTTTCATTACGTAACGTTAGCGAGCAACAGGTTGCCCCTGAATTCTTGAGATAACAACATAAATCAGATAAACTTTAAAATATTTCCAAAAAGTTACTCGTAAACTGGTTAATTTTAATTTCAAAACTACAACAGACCTCTGCACTTAGGTATCTGCCACAATTAAGGTATTTAAAAGGTAGAAAGCAAATTATAGGTTAGAATATTAAAGAATTTCCGTAAAATATGGTAAAACTAAAGGTAGTAAGTGGCAAAATTCGTAGTGACCAAAACTAACTGTTACACGGGTATAATCAATAGTAAATTGATTGTCCCACACTTCTTTAAAGGAAGGTTAGATGGAAACCAATATTTACACTTTTTAGAAAACATTTTGCCAAATCTTCTTTAAAATGAGAATGCTATTTTACGAGGAATGTATTTCCAACACGATGGAGCCCCTCCCCATGATGCAAGACCTGTTTCCGGATTTTTAAACAATAGATATCCCAACAGATGGATAGGTCGCGGGGGGCCCCATTCTTGGCCAGCAAGGTCCCCCGACTTTAACGCATTGGACTTATTTTTTTGGGTGTATATGAAAAATTTAGTTTACGAGAATGAAATTACCACACGTGACCAGCTCATGCAACTCATTATCATTTCATTTCAGGAAATAAAAAATAGACCACATGTAATCAGTTTCAAATTTAAATATCAGAGGAAGAAAATGTGAAGCAGTTAATGGAGGGCATTTTGAAAATATTCTCAAATAATTATTGTATTGTTATTATTGTCGTTATAAAAACAGTTAATATTTTTTATTTTTTTCAATATCTAAAGAACAGCTATTTATTATGGTTGAGTGGTGAGTGCGGCACTTTTGATAGGTATATCTTTAGAAGTAGTTTTTTATGTGTCTTTCAAATAAAAAATAAAATTTTCAAAAATAAAATCAGTCTATTTTTTTAAGTCCGGACCTGAATTTCAAAAAAAGTTCATACGGCATCTTAAAGCGATAGGTACTTAAAATATTTCCACCGAGTATGAACATATTATACCAGGTGCTAAAAGAATGATGGCAAAAACAAAAATGAGCCAAATATGACAAAACACTCTGTATCTAGGTAACGAGGGGATATTGACCCACTAAAGTTAGATTATTTAGAACCCCCAAGATGTCCACTATCTCCTGGTGACGTATGTACATTTATATCTGAGTCACCCTGTATACAAACTTAAATTAAGTAAAAAAATATCCTGAAGCTGAAAAGAAAGTTTTTAAAATTTTAATTATCGTTTTAGTTCTGAAGATTTGCCATTCTTAAATTGTGTCGTAAAGATAGATAAAATCAAAGCTTTTTAAAAACAGTATTTTTTGTTTCATGAAATTAAATTTTAAAAAGCAGTACGCTGGATAGTTATAATTACCTGTTGAAACCACTTTAAACACTAGTCCTCTGACGCTTCAGTTTCTCAGGCGCGTGGCGCAGCCAACTTTTTATCTCATTTTCTATATATTTTTTATTAGCACCTTTCTTTGGTAGTATTGCTTCTAAAAAACACACTATCATTAGAACATAACTTGGAAAGTATACCATAAGTATTTAAAAAAATGGTTACTGATAAGATTCCTCTATATCCACTTAAATCTACCACTATATATGTCTTGTTATACGCAACGCCTATAACCCCTATACAATTCTTATCGCTTACCAATAACTCCTGCGCATGTCTTGAGTTTAAAAAAATGATTTCTTCCCTTTTCGTCCGGCCGGCGGCCCAGCTAAATTCTGTGGCCAATTCCCATGATAGGACTCTTGATAATGCCCTAGTCGTCATTTCATTGATACTATTGCCTCCAATTTGGCTAATGTAGTTAACCTGTAGTAAAATATTGCTTTTAGTTAAAAAATTAAAAACCATATACTACTTTAAAACAAAATAACCTGTTACCACTGGGTTCTTTCAATTGCCTGTTTTTAAAACATAGAAATCAAGATATGTAATCTTGCAATGCCTCCCTTAATACTCCATTTTTGCAGTTTGCCAATTGCGAAAGTTATTTTTATGTCCAATATTTTATTAAAACTAAAGGGAGAGGTCGATAAAAAAAAGTTCCATATTGGTTTGCTTAATTCGTACGAAATTCTTGTAGTTGTCTTCTGTTTTTAAAAATCCTTCCAAGTCTTGGATGGTTTCATTACTGTTTAATGGAAACTTGGCATGTAAATTTTTGTAGTCAGAGACAGCAGGGGTGTTGGAGTTTCTTTTTAACAATTCTTGTTTCGCCAGTTGCCAGGACAAGGTCTGCAGAAGTGCTTAAAGTATATAACAATCATAATAATGTTTTTTTTGTTAGTTGGATAAAAACATATAAAACAAGAATTAGCTAACCAAAATTATGTAATGTGCCTGAACTTACTGGCATTTGGTGTTGAAGCTGGGGTTACAGTTGGGGTTGTGTTTTTGCCTTTCATTTCTGCTAGTGCTAAAATATACAAATTTTTAAAATAAATAAAAAAAAACAATTTTTACTTACAATCAAAAGATAATTCCACACAGGTACCTGTTTGTCTTAGTTCATCATTTTTATTCAACTTCTCTTCTAAAATTTAAAAAGTTAATATGGAAAAATCAAATTTGAAACATAACAAGTTTACTTACTGTTTATTTTTTCTTGACTATTTTCTTCAATATTGAACCTACTTTCAAGGTTTTCTTTATTTATTCTGTTTCCTTTGGATTTTTTAGATTTAGTTGCAAAAGTGTAAAAAATAATGTAGCAACTTTTTGAAATTAGACTGTAAATATAAATAATAGTTTTAAATTTCTCCTAGTCTGTCTTTATTAGAACTAATAAATACGCTGCCCTAAAATTAACAAATCCTAAAATCGAAGCTGCCCAACCAAAGATACCCTGAAAAACTTACTTAAAGGAAATTTTGGCATCATCTTCACCAACTCGTGTTCACTATCTGAATCACTGCTAGTACTTATAATCCTCTTTTTTATCCTCAATCTTTTGGGCTGTTCAGACTCGCTAAATTCAAACTGATCTTCAGCCTTAGCAGCTTGGGTTCTAGCTTTTAAATAATCATCTTAACAAACAAAAACATCTAAAACTTCTTATATGAAGCAAATCTAAGTTACAATACACCTGGTGGCCCACTCTTCGTAGTAGGATATCATTGCATTGACATATTTAGCAACAAACTTAAATTTTACAGGGCATACAAAATGGTCTGATAAAACCATTAATGTGAGAAAAAGTTTTTGCCATGTAATTTCCTGTGGTAAATTTTAAGAAAATAAATATTTTTGAGATATTAACTTACTATACTATACCCATAAACTCTAGCCTTTCCAGGATACCGTATTTTAAATAAGTCCACGTTTCTTTATCAAGTTTTTCTAGGGAAGCTATCCTAAATTGAATATTTTTTTTCCTTCTGGCCAGTAACAAAGGAGTTCATCCGTAGGTAGTTTCCATGAGATGGGAACCACCTCAATTAGATTTTCTTCAATAAATATAAATATGGTCCACATCTAAGTAATTAAAAAAACAGCAGTAAAATGATCATAACAGTTTTTTTTTTATTATTACTGATTTAATATTATACGAGCAAGCTATCAATAGTAATAGACATAAGATTATACAGCCTACAACAAATAATAGTTTTTTAAATTATTGGGGCACTTAAAAAAACAGATTTGAAATACTTAATGTTATAAAGAGTGTACACCACCAAAAAAATATGTTTATTTCAAATGTAGTAATGGAACAACAATAAAACTTTGTTTCAACCAATTAAATTTAACAAATTTTACATCGATATCAGAAACTGACCATGATTCTAATTTCTTGTCAAGATTTGAAACCTGAAAATTTTTGAACATAGAAGAAAGACACGGTTTGGTAAAAAAATTATCAATTCTTAGAAATTTACGTCCAATAAAAATGATGTTATTCGACTGCTTATTGGTGGCAATATTTTCTAAAAGGACAACACTACCATTTCTTAGACCACAGCAATTATTCGGAGGTTTACATTGCAGAACGTAGTTGCTCAAATGATATTCTGAGTATTGAGGGGACATGGAATCACTGATTAAAGGTCCCATATGATGTTGCCTTTGAGCACCTGCTTTTACCTTTAATTTTGTATTAACAATATTTTTATTAACTGCCTCCATTTCTTTAAGACGATTTACAATTTGTGGAATGGGATTTCCAGGTTTTCGAATAAGATTTCCAAGGCTTTGTAAGTAGTTTTCAAAAGGAAAAGCGCTATAATTATCTAAATTTCCAAATATCAAAACATCATCAACTAAATACATGTAAAAGGTTATGAACAATGTTATCTGTTCCATATAAAACTTCAAATGTTTTAACAAAATAAATGATAAGTGAATGTGCAAACTGAATTTTAATTTCATTTGACTTAGGGTCACACAAAATAAATGACGACAAGCTAAGAGCCAAGACGTTATAATATGTCTTTGGAACTATGGAATGTAAGACAACCATGCCTGAGTAAATTAAAAATTGACGAAACTATGTGGCTTTTCAACGAGCTGCTTCATCCAATCCACGAGGCTTTCTGCAAAATTCTGAGGGAATATTTTTGGCTTGCCTTATTAAATTTTCTGATATATTATTAATTTTTATAGAAGGTAGTTTGACCCCTGGTTTTCCATTGATCCGTAAGGCGACAATAAGTCTTTTTATAACTCCTAAACAGTATAAATGCATGTAATCAAGGGAAAAAGAAGACACTAAACCTAAGCCTGGAATTTCTCTTAAAATAGTATCATCCGTAAAATATTCATCTTGTTTTTTATAAACAAAGTCACTGTCAGTACGTAACCTACTTTCTATTTCAGGGAAACACATTTTATTGTTAATAAATTCACCCTCTTGGTGGCACTTCGTACATGAAAAATACCCTGTGTGGCCTTTTACGCACTTCACAAATGACTTAGCTGGGGCATCACAAATAAAACCTATTATTTTAAATTTAAACATTATCCCATTGAAAACAAAACCATACCGTGTCATTGTAACAGCATCCAGAATGTCGTAAAAATACATTCGTGTTTTTAGGTTTCTCATATCCGTGGTAAACACCAACAAGAGCAACAATGCCACTGTGAGGAAATAATGCCATTAAAATAGGATAATTCTGGCTCTTAGAACTATCTGAAATTGGTAACCCATCAACTTTACTGAGACTTGACAAATGAAGGGTACAAGAATAAAACAAGGTTTGTCGCAATAACAGAGTTTCGAGATAGTGCGATTTTTAACGTTTATTCATTTATACTGGACAGGCGAAATGTATCTGACATAATAATACAAAAATATATTTTTAATTCAAAAATGTATAACCAAACACCATTACTATTTTATAAAAAACACAAAAAAAAATGGTGACCAAATAGGTACAGGGTCTTTCAACGAGGACTGAACAGGGGCTCATTTTTAAGCTTCCTTGTATTTAAAGAAAAATCCAAAATAGCCAATCGATGTACTTTTTTCCGCAGAATTCAAAAATGAAACCAAAAATTTATTTGAACCAGAAACAAAAGAGTTACGCTATGGATAAGTTGTTTTTTAAATGGAACATAGCTTTTTTTATACGATTTCTGGAACGAGTGATTTTTTTTGTCCGTTCTGATTAAAATATTTAATATTGTGACAGCTATTTTTATTAAATTTTAATGTTTTATCCAGTATAGTTTAACTTTAACCTGTTTGAAACATACACTAGGTAATAAAGGTATAATCACCTCTGAATCCTTCAAAGTCAAAAATTTTTACAAATTTACAATAATATTGCCGAAATTAAATATGCATTAGATGAGAGATTGCAGATTGTTATCTTGTTCTACAAATGCCAAGAAAATGCAAGAGAAGCAAGGAGAAGATTTATTGCAAATTTTCACAGAAATATATCCGTCAATACTATTCTAAGGTTAAAGAACCTATTTGAGGAAAATAAAACATTACATGACAGAAAAAGAAATCCAGAAAGGAATAGGAATCGAGACCGTGCCATTGTGAATTATTTTCGACTGAATCCAACCAAATCAATTTCGGACGCAGTTCGGGACGTTCAATACGGCGGCGGTGTAAGACGCAGAAGAGTTACCCAAGGAACTGTTCACAGGACTTTAAGAAATCATAAATTTAAGTCTTATCATATCCTTCCACTTCAACATCTAACACCGGCACAAAAAGAACTTCGCTTCCAATTTGTTTCCCAAATTGTGATTCGGAAAGAAAACGAAGACCCTAATTTATTCAGAGATATCTTATGGACTGACGAAGCCACATTCACAACATCGGGGGTTTTCAACAGACATAATAGTCATCAGTGGGCCGTTGGAAATCCAAGAAAATTTCAGACAATTAAATTTCAAGGAAGGACTTCAATCCATGTTTGGTGTGGCATAAAAAATAATAGAATTTTGGGACCAATATTTTTTAACGGGACTTTAAATGGACAGAGATACTACGAGTTCTTAGAAAACGAAATTGAGAACTTTTTGGAAGATTTACCATTGAAAAAATATCAAAATTTTATTTGGCAACATGACGGGGCCCCTCCACATGCCGTGCGTGAGGTTACTCAATATTTAAACGGACGCCATGAAGAATGGATTGGTAGAAATGGAACCTATGCTTGGCCACCCAATAGTCCCGATTTGTCAATATTAGACACATTTCTTTGGGGCCATTTAAAGAACGTGGTATACAAGCAGCGAAACCACGATATTGAAGAGATCATGCAGAAAATTGTGAATGAAATAAATCGCCTTAACCAGGAAAATCACAGTATAACAGCAAGTTTGGAAAGGCTACAAAGAGGTTATCGCACTTGTTTCGAGAACAACGGAGGTCACATTGAACAATTAAATTATTAATGTTTTTTTTTTAATTAGTAGATATAGAGTTGGATTTCTTTTTCTGTCATGTAATGTTTTATTTTCCTCAAATAGGTTCTTTATCCTTAGAATAGTATTGACGGATATATTTCTGTGACAATTTGCAATAAATCTTCTTCTTGCTTCTCTTGCATTTTCCTGGCATTTGTAGAACAAGATAACAATCTGCAATCTTTCATCTAATGCATATTTCATTTCGGCAATATTATAGTAAATTTGTCAAATTTTTTTACTTTGAAGGATTTAAAGGTGATTATACCTTTATTACCTAGTGTATGTTTCAAACAGGTTAAAGTTAAATTATACTGGATAAAACATTAAAATTTAATAAAAATAGCTGTCACAATATTAAATATTTTAATCAGAACGGACAAAAAAAATCACTCGTTCCAAAAAACGTATAAAAAAAGCTATGTTACATTTAAAAAACACCTTATCCATCTCGTAACTCTTTTGTTTCTGGTTCAAATAAATTTTTGGTTTCATTTTTAAATTCTGCAGGAAAAAGTACATCGATTGGCTATTTTGGATTTTTCTTTAAATACAAGGAAGCTCAAAAATGAGCCCCTGTTCAGTCCTCGTTGGAAGACCCCGTACATAGTTTTTTCGAATAAAACAAAAATTGTCCATAAACCTTATAGGAAAACTTTCTTAATTTTCTTAAACTGTCTTAACCTTATTTGACTTTCTTAGCATTCTTAACATTCTGAACATTCTTAACAATCTTAACTTTTTTGACCTCGTGAGGAATCTGCTCGAAAAAGTTGGCTGCATAGGGGTTTTCACAAAAGCGTTTTAATTTCATAAGGTCTACATACTTGGTCTCATTGATAGGAATATAATCTGAAACAATAAAAAAAAGGTTAAGACTGACCCTGACAAATACCATAGTGAATATTCTTACCAGAATAACTCAGATCGGGTAGGCTAAATTCCTTATCAGCTAAATGAAATACTTGTGCTGTAGTCCTCTTGATTACATTCCGTATAGGACTTTGAAGCCAGTGACCAGTATAAGTCGTGCGATATGAAATTCGACGCTGATTATCTTTTTTGCAGATTATCTCTCTAACTGGCTGAATGGCGAATGGACATTTTTAAACAAACCGGTCTTTAAAAAATTCGCTTCATTTTCTTACTTTATTCTGTTCAGTTTCTATTACGGTAAAAGGGCAAGGATTTTTTCTTGAAATACGGAGTAATTCGTACCAGTCTTCAGGTAGCTCCATTCTTGTTTTGAAGTTTATTAAACCCATATTCTTATCACACTCTAAATATGAGTGACCTCGAATGGGAAATGTGATTTTAATGGAGTCAAGTCGATTAACATCATGTCCAATAAAATACATAAACCTGGACATAATAAAATTTTTATTCTGGCCTCCAGCAGAATCGCAAAATATGTGCAAATTTTTAAAGCCAGTATCGAGGTGATTGATTATGAAGTCAAAAAAGTATCGAGGTGATTGATTATGAAGTCAAAAAGAAAAGAACATACTTCATCGGCCCCTTTTTTGGCAAAATGTTCGGGGTATGCATAGAAAAAAGACATCCCAGAAGATAAGATGTGAATATTAAATGAATACATTGACACTGCCTGCAGTAATATACGTTATTAGTTGGCACATTGGGCAACGAAATATTTTTTTGAAAGTCCATGGCGATGGCTACAAATTCTGGATCAGTCATGCTTTGTTTCTTAGCGTTCCTTTTCTTGTCATAAAACCACTGCGCTTGTCTTTTATGAAGCTCATTCTTTATTTCCAGCCGTCGAATATCTTGTTCCGAACTACCAGTAGTAGCTTGTTTTTTAATTTTGTTTATCTCTGCAGTAAAGGTGTCGCATGCACTACACGTGTCGGTCCGAGGATATCCAAACCTGATGTACGTAAAATTAAAATGCAAATACTTATAAACATTGAACCATTCAAAGAAAAATTTGGGTTAATATTACAAAATATAAATCATTTTCTCCATTTTTTGTCCGTATGCCTGATGATGCAGCATCGAGGCTGCGAAACTGGTTACAATAAAAAACAGGGAGTAACAACACCTATTTCCTAGAATGCAGCCCCAAATGAACAATCTAAAAAATGTAGTACAATTTTGGTTGTGCCTAATTAAGTATCTTAGCAATGAAAGTATGATTTGGCTTAACTTTTGAGATCAAAATACAGTGGAGTAAATTAAAAAATTATATATGAAATATAGCTTCACATAACATACCTTTTTTTGTACCTGACAAACATTTCAATGGAACACTCTGAAGTTTTTATGTTTGGTTACAAAATTTAGATATTTCCAAGAAACTCATTTTTAGCTTTTGTTTTGTAACCAGCAGATTTGGAAAAAATGCCGTAATAGCAATAGAAAATTATTGCAATTTATATGCACTACTATAGGTTTTAGAGAGCTTAAATATTTTTAATTCTTAAAAAAAAGCTTAAAATGAGTTCAAGGAATGGTTTTATTATTGGAAAAAGACGCACAATACAGAGTTTACTACTGCTCTTTATTATTTAAGAGTTACATCATTATCATCGGTATCTTCCTGAGCATCAGTAGACCTAAAAAAATTATAACCTGACATAGATTTAGATGAGAAAACTATACTTTGTAAAGATAATGTTTATGAGGTCACCTAAGAGAAATAGGAAACATTTCATTCACATTATTAAACATTGTACCGCACAACCAAAAATACTGCTGTTATTAATACTTACTTGTTCCGTTTCTTTAATTTATTTAAAACTCTCTCCTTTGCTTTAGCGAGCCACGTTTTTATAACTTTTATAATTTGATCATCACTAGCTTCCTTTGTCCTCAAATTAAGACGGACGGGAAGAACAGATTCTGAAATGGAATGAGTGTATTTTTAAAAGCAAAGAGACTACTATTTGCAATGTTACAAATTTAATATTGTTTATTAAGATAAAGAACATTATAACACACACAATTTGAAAAAGCATGTACTTACTTATTACTATTCTGACTTATCTGTAAGTCAACAAATTTTCTTTTTCCCTTCCCTCCTTCCCAACTGTTGTGGAGAAAACCTTTGAGAATAAAATTAGGCTTTTATTAACATTTTACAACTGACAGTGACAAATAATAACAAAAGAATATTCAAACAAACAACACAAAATTTGTATTTAAAAAGTATTTATCTTAGCTTCTTTTTTCTATGTTTTCTATTGCTTTTTTTGCCTTGCCTTTCTGCGGAACGTAAAGGGGAAACATATCGCCAAATTGACATTATAACAACTGACAAAAACTAAAAAATAAAAATAATGGGTGCAAAATTTTCGTTTTCTCGTATAGACAGGTAGTTTTTGAAGACGGCATCGTATAGTGCTCGATGTTCCGTTTCCAATGCCGTCTAGCTCGATTTGCTACGACTTTTCGTTACTGAAATATATGATATTTAATATTATGATATTGAAATTGAACCTGTCAGCACTGATTCTTTAAAATCGCACAGCAAAGGGTGTAATGTGAGATATATTTTCCAAGTTTGTCCTTTAAAAATATTTATTCAATCAATTTAAACATAAGGTATAAATTATCACATTCTTCCCTGCTCATTTCTTAACATAATCATTCAGGTGTTTAGGTGGTTTCTTATTTCGAACTGGACGATGTTGAGCCATCTCAAGCGATCTTGCTTTATTAAATGCTTCTTCCAAAGTCAAGTTATTAGATTCCAGTAGACGTTGACGAATGTGAGGTGAGTTTAATCCACTAATAAATGAGTCTCTAATGAAGTCATCTCTGTTTTGATTTGCAGTAACAGATTGAAAGTTACAATCCTTACTCATTTGCTTGAGAATTTGTAGATACTGGTCGATAGCTTCCCCAGCTTCTTGTCGTCTGGTTGACAGAGAATGACGAGCAAATATCTCATTTTTGGGTTTGATATATATAGTTTTTAATATATCTATAGCATCTGTATAAGTAGTACATTCACTTATATATTCATAAACAGTAGGGCAAAGATAATTTATCAGAAGATTTAGTTGCTTTTTATCTTCAGTTGCTTTCGCAGCTTCAAGAAAATTTACAAATGATCTGTACCAATGTTTCCAGTTTTGAGCTGCATTATTCGAGTTGGGTTCTGCTTCTAGCTTTTCTGGACGCAATAGTTTATCCATATAAGAAAAAAAAAGTTAATAAAATTGTGGAGAAAACCTTTGAGAATAAAATTAGGCTTTTAATAACTTTTTACAACTGACAGTGACAAATAATAACAAAAGAATATTCAAACAAACAAACAGGTATAAATTATCACACTGTACAATTGACCAAGTTTATTAGTCATGATTCTGTACATGACCTTTCTAGTTAAAGTGTCCACCGAGTCTCCTCCAATTCTACTTAATTCTTTGGCCTAGAAAGATTCATTATACAGAAAAAGAGCAGAAGTTTGCAATATAAGTGAGAAACTTGCCAAATTTTATATTTCGATAAAAGTTGATGGACAAAACTAATTTTGCCCAGCAAGTTTTATTTAGAACAGCGTGTGCTATTAGCAAAAAAGAGTCTTAATCCTAAAAATGTTTGAACAAAAAGAGTCAAAACTAGTAGAAACGGTAAAATAAATAATATTTTTTATACAATTTACATGAAGGTACCCAGAAATTAATGCAAAAAGTGTTTTTTATTTTATCATTTTTTACTTTCGCAGCCTACCTATTAGGAAATATAAGAACGTATGTCTTACTGCTTTTAAGCGCGCCATATCTACTTTCATAAAAAATTAAAAATTCAATTTAATCTACAATACAATTCTTACTTTGTAAAAGTTTTTATTTTAATCCTCATTGTTACAATGTAAGTTGTATTTATACCATAATAATTGTTATGTTAGTATTGTATTATTAGCATGAACCTATATTATGAAAGGAAAAATAAATAAATAAAAGATATTTAATTTTTTTTCACGCATGCGCATTTGACATTTTGTATAATTTCGGCGTATTAGCTCTTATTGGGTTTACTACTTGATTGCAATTATGCTAATTTTGTTTTATTGAATTTATTTGATTATTCTAGCCGCATACCTTTGTTTAATTAAGGTTTATTACTTGATTATTTTTATAAATTATTTTTCTGCATACCCATTGATAAGTTTAAGCGATTCTGCACGCATGTGCTTCGCGCATGCGCAGTAACCATTTCTACCAATTTCAGTGATTTACCTCATTAAAAGTTCACTGCTTGTTTGCAACCTCATTTATTTGATTTTTGTGTATTTTTGGAGTGCTCCAGTAGCGTAATTTACTTTATTGAGATTCAATTTAAATATTTTCATTTGTTAAACATTTTTACATACAGTTATTGATGATTTTACGAGGTTTTGCACGCATGTGCGTGGCGCATGCGCAGAATCAATTTTCAAATATTTTATTATAAATCGATTTAGATTTTAGTACCGATTATTTTAAAGGGTATGCAGTGAGGTTTTATAATATTTTGCGCCTGGTAATAATTTATATTTGCGGTTAGGTAGGTTCTGGTGGTGCAACGCTGGTTTTATTAATTTAATTTGGTTTTTATTGTTCAGGCCTTTCGCCATTTTTTATTTTTCCTTTTTACTGGCAAGATTAACTTGCAATATTTTCATTATTGTGTACTGATGCGTACTGATCTATTCTTAGGGTCCTTGTACGGGATTTGGTTCCATGTAACGAATCCTCTTAAGTACCAGCTCTAAAGGCCGTTCTTGAAATCTGATACGTACCGACGCTGAGCACCAATCCACAATACCAGCTCAGAGTACCAGTTCGGAGTAAGGGCGCGAACTTTTACCGCCTCAAAAGCATGATTTAAGTACACTTGCCTTTAAATTATTTTTTTTATTAAGGTTTCATTTCGTTGGATCTACGATGTCCATGCGCTTATTCTTGTAAAGGTCTTATTTTGTTAAATAAACATTATACTCCGTACTTGACATCAAGGTTTGGATTATGCTAATGTTTGCGTATATGGGTCAATATCAAAAAAAGACGAAAACCAACAATTTTAAGCTTCTAATTCGTTTTTTAAAATGTTTATGTTTATATTTATTTTTAAAGCATGTATTTATCATTAATCTAAATGTACAAACTACAATTTGCAAAATAAAAATTACCATAAAATTTTTAGAAAAAATAAAGAGAAAAAAATACATTACCATGTCCCGGTCGTGTGACAAATTTTTAGTAAACGGCTTATAAATCATGATTAAAAGTTTTATTTTAATAAACAATTAGTATAGTTCAATGTTGTTATGAATAAGAACAACCTTTTTTGATATTTAACGTCAATTCAATTTTTTGGTTTTTTCATTTTATTTAGTTTTAAACTGTAACCAAGACATATGCTCATTACCGTGTCACCAACATTTTATCACAATCTGGCAACATCTAAAAGTATTTGGTTAGCCTTCACCAGGTGGAACGATTCCCCCACCAACACTTATGAACCCAGAAAAGAAAATTCTCGAAGCAGTTGCTGATTAGATGCGAAATAGGTGAGTCGTTCGACTATTTGATAAAGTGTAACCGGTTTGACGACATTACCGTGACCCTCAGATATTTTTTTACTGTTGCAAACGAAATTTTTAAATACCTTGGATTATTTGGAGACATATTACTGCAAGGTAGGATTAATTAGACTTTTGTGTTATTGTGCAATATGTAAATAATATTTGGTATTTTGCTCATTACCATGTCAGAACTGCTTGACATAACCATGTCTTTTAAAATGACATGGTAATGTTGTTATGACACGGTAATGTTTAAGGTGGTCATTATAACGACTAAATAGACATTTTATTTATTTCAGATGGCCAAACAAACCGCCAAACAATCTAGGGAAGATATGTTGAGTAAGAAAAAAGAAAGAGAACGTGCACGAAGACAGAAAGTTAAGAACAACCCGGAAGAATATGAAAAGCAAAGACAGAAAGAAAAGGAGCGTTACCAGAAAAGAAAAAGTGAAGGCAAAATTAAACTTATTGAAGATTTAAGTGACAGAGATAAACGAAAAAAACGAAAAACATGGGTACATCATAATAGAACATACAGGGGAAAAAGAAGAAAGTTAACCGATATTGAGAACGAAGCTCTTTGCAATACTCCTACACCATCACTGGTTGACATAAATGAAGTCCAAATTGCGGAGAATGCCTTGCCACAAACTGAAATTAATTTGAGAAGGAAAATATCCCGTCTAAAGATGAGAGCACACCGGGAAAGACTTCGACAAAAACAAGAAATAGAAAGGCTTAAAAATAAGAATAGAAAGCTAAGATCCAGGGCATTGAAAGAGAAAATTACAGCACAATATGGAAGTCCAAATGACAAAACTACTACGGAAGAATGTCCTTTGCCAGATTTGACTCCCAATACAAAAATCAATGTTGTTCTTGAAAAGGCTGGAGTTGTAGTTCCCAACAGCATAAAAAAGGAGTTAGTTTTTGGAGAGTGTGTAAAGCAGCAGTTAAATGCAAATTTCAAGAGTATTAAAGGTCATCGTTCAAAACAAGTATTTGCTCAAACAGTAGGAGGAGGCATTCTTAAAAAATATGGAGTAACATGTAAGCTTAATATGTCACAATATCTAAGCACGTCATTATCAAGTCGCAAAAAAAAGAGGGCTAATGTAAAGATAAACTCTGTGAGGAGAGATGTTATACAATTTTTCGAAAATGATGACAATAGTCGTCTGTGTGCGGGAAAGAAAGAGTGTATTACATACAAAAAAGTTAAAAAGCAGAAACGCTATATGAATTACTCACTTAAGTCTTTGCATCAGAAATATTTAAAAGAAAAAAGATGTAAAATAATATCTTACACTACATTTTGCCGTCTAAGACCTTTTTGGGTAGTGCCACCTAGACTTGGCTCTCGGGACACTTGCTTATGCATAACGCATGAAAATTTTCGTTTGATCGTTTCCAGATTACACTCTGAAAAAATTATAAATTTGAGAACTCGGGAGGAAGTTATTAGTGCTGTTACGTGTACCCCCCATAAAGAAGAATGTTTAAGTCGACAATGTAAAACTTGCAAGGAAATTCAATTGCAAGTAAATGAATTTAATGCAAACAGCCAATGTCAGTATCAGAAGTGGTGTACTAAAAAAGAATCCCGAGTTAGTAGCAAGACTGGTAAGACGATTATTGTGCAGATAACTTTGAAAGAAGATATTACAATATCTCACTACAATCTTGTCCAGGAGGTGTTCTTGCTTCTTCCAAAATACATGCTACACGTCAGAAATATCTACCATCAGCACAAAATATTATCAACAATCAAAAAGTCACTTAGTGAGTCCGAACTGCTTCTTCATATTGACTTTTCAGAGAACTATTCATGTAAATATTCCTCCGAAGCACAATCGGTTCATTTTGGTGCATCAAGGCAGCAAATATCATTGCATACAGGTGTTGCTTACAGCAAGGATCGGGTAAGCTCATTTTGCACTATATCACCGAGTCTTAGGCATGATGCCAAAGCGATTGCTGCTCACTTAATTCCGATTTTAGAACGTTTTTGTACGCCTTTGATAAATACCTTATATTTTCTTTCGGATAGCCCTAGTACACAATATCGCAACAAGACGATGTTTAATATCATTGGGTATTATTTGCCAACTAAATTTACAAATATTGACAAAATTTCTTGGTCATACAGTGAGGCTGGACATGGCAAAGGTGCCCCGGACGGAATTGGGGCAACCTTAAAACGTACAGCGGACCGATTGGTAGCGGAAAATACAGACATACCCTGTTACGAAAAATTTGTGAACGTAATTAATGAAAATGTATCTAACATACATATTAATACAGTGAGCGAATTGGATATACAAACCGTAGATAACGAAATTAACGAAAGTTTTGGCACGTTTAAAGGTACAATGCTAGTGCATAATGTTACATGGTGCAGAGAAAAGGAAGAACTACACTTTAACACATTGACTTGTTTATCTTGCGATATTGGCAAATCTTGCACCCATTACGACCTTGGACACATCAGATTACACATTGATCCATTGGAGCATCATGATATTGAAGAAATTAATGAAGCATCCAATACTGAAATTACCGAGGGTCCCATACCCGACGATAAACTTTTAAGCGTCACTCATAAACTTGATCCTGAAGAGGACAAAGATAATAAATCAAACATTAAACCTAATGAATGGGTGGCTGTTCTGTTTAATGATTTCTGGTATCCGGGAGTAGTCTTATCTTTGAAGCGTATGTGTTTGGAAATTCAATTTATGGATAGAAAAGGTGGGCAATTTTTTTGGCCAGAAAAGCGTGACATTCAATTTATTCCATGTACTGAAATTTTGTGTAAACTGTCCACGCCACCTGTGCCAAGCTCCGCCCGACTGTTTGTTGTTCCGGAGTCTAAAATTATAGACCAATTGGTTTAATTTTATTTTACATATTTAGTGTGTTTTATATATATATATATATGTGCAATTTATATTTTTAAGTATTTGACTGACTTATGATTTTTAATTTTTTAAGTATTTGACTGAATTGTACTTTTCAGTTTTTGATATAAATAAACAACACCCTTGTTTTGATGTTTGTAGTTTTTGTGATTTTTAATGAAAAAAATACTTACTGCTAATATTGAAAAAAAAAATCAAATCTGTGAAAAAAACATCGTTTTTTAAAAGGCAGAAAACCACATATTTCCATTTTTTGATATTTTTCGACATTACCATGACACCAATTTAACATTACCGTGTCTTCTGTACATTACCGTGTTTGACAAATCTCATTACCATGTCATTTTTTTTTTTTTTTTTTTAATATTAGGGGTACATAATTTTTTTTTAATAATTTGAATATAATTTGTATATTTGCACGAAAATAAATTATAAAAGTAATTTTTTTTAAAACTTCCCAATGTAATACTCAGTTTTCGTTATTTTTTGAGAACGAGCCATATATATGAAATGATTCCGATAGGAACAGCGTCTGTTAAAGTGTAAAGGTTTTATTCTTTTCTTTTTATATACGGTTATATTCCAATATGATCCGTGTTGGAAGTCAATATTCGAGTAGCGCACTTAACCAATAAAGTGTCTATGTATTTTAAATATATTGTTTTATTTGTGTCACCCGACTAAAGCAACACACCCCTTTATTTCATTTTCAGGTTTAGTTAGTTTCACTTTTCATCTATTTTTCCGAGCTAGAGGACCCAAAACCATCTTGGTAGGTTTTCTGTTTTTGCCTGGCCCAAAAACAGTGGCGCCTTAAATTTATTGTGTTTTACCCCTCCCTAGTCTCCGGCATATGAGCTAGGGCATTTAGCTCGCTGGCAGTAGGCTCCTCTAACTCGGATAAATACGATTTGTTTGTTTATTCAATTTCAGTTACTTAAAATTTTGACTTTTCATAGTATTTAATATTTCATAATAATTTTTTTTCTTTAAGTTTTAATTTCTAAAAATTCCTAATTAAATTCAAAACTCTTTAAAGACGATTTTCAGCGTGGCAAGCACGCATAGACTTTTCATACTTTTCATGAAAATCTTGGCTTTTTTCAAAAACTGATAATTGCTGTGATCTTGGATGCCTCGGCATATTCAAATCTTCAAAGAATGCAAATTTTTAGCATGTATTATGATATTCCAGTATGGACCGCAATATAGTTTCCCATTATAGACCATCATGCATTGAAATAAACATTATCACTATTTGATCAAAGTAGGACTAGGCATAAATGGATGTAGGCAACATTAAGGTTATGAATGTCTTAAATATTCATACCAAAAAATTGTTAAAAAATGTAAATTTCAACGAATTATTCCAAAAAATCTGATCATGCGAATAAAAATTTTCAGCCTTCACTCACCCGAATTTAAAATATCTGTAATTTCACCACATAAATCGATACAACACTAAGTGATTGTTAACCGTTAACATAAACATAGCATCTACACTCAAACATCGTTCTACCATAATGATAAAAAGGCGTGCAGAGGGAAATTCCCATTATGAACCGTGACCCACTATGGACCAGTTTACCCCACCTATACGTCGGATAAAGAAAAACCACAAATATATTTTAAAAAACATTTAATCCTATTAAAAACAAACGAAACAGTATTTCCAGGCACAATTTAGTCTTCTTAGTTGCTCTCTTAGTCTTACAAAATAAACTTAAATCATTTTATGCCATAGTTTTGATTTCATATGAACTCTAACATTATAAACTAAAAATGGAAACAAAAATAAAAGTCTTAGGTAATACATATAACAAGAATGAAAGTATTAAATAAACTGAATAAACTTTCAACAAAACACACTGAGATTATGTAAGTATAAGATCAATATTTTTAAAAATTACAAGTTGTACATACTAATATTAACATCACCAAAATAATAATATCCACGAGGAGATATAGCAGGTTGATTTTGAACAATATCAATTTTTTGAACCGTTGATATGTCATCGATAATTGGAAATATAAAGCCGCCTTTTTGACGTCTCATATATTTAACCACAAAATCGTATTTTTCTATTGCTAGCACTTCTGCAACAAAATGCTTCTCGGTTTTTTTGGTCTGAAAAGCAACAACTAAAAAATCTCCTTTTTTTATTTGTTCCGAGTCGCTTTGGAACTCTTCTATAGGGCCATTATTTTGGTTCATTTTCTTAATATTGGTTGCACTTTTCGAAATATCTTCTTCGGTCATATCGATACCACAGTACAACAGAGTAACAAGTTAAAAATGTAAGTTTTGAGAAAAGTGCAATTAAAGCTAAGAATGTTTTTCATGATTTCAATATTATTATGTTACTACAATAATTTTTCATTTACATACATACATACATACATTTCATCTACGCGGACGATATAGCCGCAGCCGCTCAGGGCAAAACTTTTGAGGAGGTGGAAGCCGGACTGTCGGAAGCTTTGGAGGAGCTTTCTGCTTACTACGACTCCAATCATCTTAGGCCAAACCCTAGTAAGACGCAGATTTGTGCTTTTCACCTCAACAACAAAAAGGCAAGGCGAGAGTTGAAAATTGTTTGGCGTGGAATCAAACTGCAGCATTTTCAAGCACCAAAATACCTGGGTGTCACCCTGGATCGTACCCTAAGCTTTAAGCAGCACTGCATAAATACAAAGGCCAAAGTAAGTGCGCGCAACAACATCCTTAGGAAACTGACAAATAGATTCTGGGGAGCCGATCCACAAACCCTAAGAACATCCGCGTTGGCCCTATGTATATCAGCCGCTGAATATGCAGCCCCGGTCTGGAGTGGTTCAGAACATGCAAAACACGTCGACATAGCCGTCAATGAGACGGCTCGGATAGTGACTGGATGCCTAAAACCCACCCCTGTTCAAAGACTATACCCTCCAATTGGAATCGCCCCACCACATATTCGACGCGAGGTTGCTGCCGATTTTGAAAGGAAAAAACAACAAAACGACCCAAGACACCCTCTGCATGGCCATCAACCACCGAATAAACGTCTCAGATCTAGAAAGAGTTTTCTTTTCCGAACCAGAGCACTGGAGGGTTCGGCGGAGAGGAATCGCGTCGAGAGGTGGAGGGGAGAGGTGGGTCAGAACAATGTTAGGGAGGAACTTGCTCCTGGAGGCCAATGCCCCTTTCCTGTATGGAGGACCCTAAATCGAATAAGAACTGGAGTCCCGAGATGCAAGACGAACATGGCTAGATGGGGACTACTTCCGACCAACGAAGACACAAGGTGCGACTGTGATGCAATCCAGGACCCGAATCACCTCTTGGTCTGCCCAATGCTTGAACAGCCCTGCAGCATGGAGGACTTATTTCTTGGAAATGACAAGGCCATAGCGGCTGCTAATTATTGGAAAGTGAGTGTCTGAATCGGACACGAAAAGTAAAGTAAGTAAGTACTACAATAATTCAAACGATATTTACAATCAAAATTGCATATGGTTTACAAGGTATACACTATTTTTAAATGATATAATTTAAAAGAAAAAAAAATCATTAGTAGACATGAAATTTGAGTTTTATTGGACTTGTTACGCTTTTGCACGGAAAAAAATTAAATTTTCTTTATTAATTATTAACTAATACAACAAGTAACAATAACAAATTTACAACATTAGGCATCTTCATCTGAAGAATCTATTCCAGCAATATTAGAGCCCTCTTCAAGACTATGGTAAAAAGGCCAATAAACTTCTTTAATTGCATTATCTTTGCACATTTCAAGTAGATCTCTATTTTTGGCTGCAGAAATATTAGGCGCCCTAGTGTAAGCCGGTAATAAGATAGCCACTCCTGCTCTAAAAGATTTAACTCTCAATTTTTTTTTCACAATAATCGTTTTATAATTACCTTGTTCGTATGACGTTTTGTAAAAAATGGCATTTGGATGTTCTTTCTCCACTCTAACTATTTTAACATCCCTCCAAGTCGTTTTTTCTTTCTCTTCATTCAAGGTAAAGTTATTTCCGATCTTTGGAAGACATTTTTTAAAATCATATACATCGTTGGTTGCAACTTCATCCACAGTATAAGGAATGCCATGTTTTTTTGCATTTCGAATTACCACGCACCATTGAGAGGGAACGTAAATGGGGCCGCTTTTTAGCAGCCTCTATTTCTCTCGTTCAATATTAGCATGCATGGTGTCACCCTCATTTTGGGTGTGCCCGACTATCAGAAAATTATGAGTTATACTTTTCACATCATCCAATTGTTGAATACAGTAAAGATACATCCCAAATACAAATTTATTTTTATTTTGGCCGAAACAGTTGTCCGAACAAAAAATATGATTTTATTTTTTATTTTCGGAAATAAATTTGCACAAAAAACTTGAGATTTCATTGGCTCCCCTTTTAGCTATACATTCGTGCCATAAGTAGCAGAAACCCTTTTTGTTTTTTAGGTCAAAAATCGTAAAACTAAATGTAGGGAGTTTTCGCGTATAGTAAAATGAGTTTACATCGCCACCTGGCGTTGATAATACTGCCTGTAAATCAAAACAATATACTTCTACATTTTCAGACTCTACATCAATAGCCTTTTGTTCTCGACTAAGCTCCTTTTTCTTTAGATGCCTGTCATAACTTTCTTTAAGATTTTGTTTTGACTCTTCATTGCAATTTTTGTTGTTCTCGCACAAGGAGCATTGATCCTTTTTAGGAATATGCAAGGCTATATTTGTTTCAGTATTAAGAATCTGCGAATAAACACCCTGTTTCACAAATTCCTCATTTCTTACCTTACACTCCGCTACGTATAGATTATATTGTTCTGATATTTAAACTGCCATCTAAATAAGTTTTATTTGTACGAGAACGACAGTAATGCGAATCTACAGTAGAAAATGACTTTATATGTTCTAGAATATGATTCTTTGTTTCTGTAGAAATTTTACTTTGCTTATTATGCTTTCCTCTTTGATCAGCCTTTATCATTCCTTTATCATTAAATTTTTTGGTTGTTGTAAATATTACACGATTATTAATGAACAGAGTATATTTAAAGAAAGTTTTACACACCTGCACACGTGTATTCTCAAATTGAAACGTGTATTTGAAATTTTTCGATCAACTACTTTCTGGTTTGGCGTGGCGGTACACACAGTACCTTGTTTAGCTAATCGAAGTAAATAACTAGATCGGGACTCAAGAGGTATCTTCATTTTTCAAAACAAAACACACTTGTCTGCACAGAACACTAAACGGACTGGTCTGGTAACAAGTTTCGACTAAACTAAATTGTCGACAATGGTTAAATGCAAGAAAGTAACAACTAAAGTTGTTACGCTCTTGCCTTAAAGTAGGCGTAAATTTGGTAATATGGTAACAACTCTACTTGTTTCTCTATTGAACTGGAAATAGGTTTGTCGTGCAATATAGTAACTAGCGCTATATCACTGTCTAAATACAAAATATTAGTTGTTTTTATATTGCATCCTGTAGATTTGATTATTTTTGATTATTTAAATGAAATAAGTCAAAATATAAAAATTTGGAGTTGTTACCGTGTTGTACTGTGGTATCGATATCTATATCGCCTATGTCGACAGTAGGGGAGACCTGGGAGGCTTGAGACAAAGAATGCATTTTATTTCTTTTTACTTTTACAATTTGTATTTTAAAGATAGCAAATATCGCAAGTGAATTGTAAGCCTTTTTTGTAAACTTTCTATATTTTTTATGCCTCCGCAATATTATTTTAATTTTTTAAGTTAATTTCAAAAACATGGTGTATTTTGTCTCGACGCTCCCTACACAAGTATCATTTCATTTCATTTCAAGTAGTTCTCGTTCGTAGCTGTCAACGTCTGAAACATCTGCTTCCACCAGACAGGGTAGGTTCATCTTCATCAAGTGACGTAGAGCAAGATGTGGAGATACAGGTTTATTTACTGATTTACTCTTTTTTTGCGATAAAAGGAAGGAACAACTTTCCTTATCTTTCGAGCAATTGCTTCAGACAAGAAGCTAGTCCGAAAGAACATTTCCTCTAACCACTCCTCCTATCACCCACTAAGCAAAAATACGTTGCCTAAAATTTGCAGCGATGTTGCACTGTAAAGTGTAATGTTGCAAGAGACTTTGCATTAAGGCTGCAGTAACTTTGAGGCAATGCATAAAACGGCCTTTCAGCAACATTGCGAAGCAATGTTGCAAATGCAAGGAAAGTGAGAAGTTCTGTTGACAATGTAAATGAATGTTACAGCTGGAAGGCCAATAGAAAGTTATATGGCAATGTAAATGAATGTTGCAGATGTAAGGAAAATGTAAAGTTCTGTGGTAATGCAAATGGAGATTGTATTTTCAAAGCAAATGTAACTTTTTAGAGAAGGTTTACTGCAACTTCCCTTTATACAGGGTGCCCCAAGGTGGATGGCGTATTAGACGTTTATGAAGACCTAAATAACGAATCATTTTGAAAGTTTGGCAACCAGGAATTAAACGACCGTGATCTACAGTTTAAAAATAATTTTGACCATGCGGTGTTGCCGCTTCTACTCTAAACCGGTGGCAACATCGCTATTTTAAATAGAACACCCTGTATATTCTTTAATAATCGATTTCCGCATCTAATTATGAACAACTTTTCTTAATATTCTCCTATACCTATCTGTAGCCATTTATCGGGAATAAATTAATTTCACTTGTTTTTAACGAATAAAGGACTTTCATTAAATATTAATATCTTCCTCCTATAAAACAATTTTGAGCTGAAATTTGCATCATACCTGAACAATACCTTAAGGCATATGATCTTTTGCTCACATCTTTTTTTAAATATACAGGGTGATACAAAAATTAATTTCTGTCTGCAACTTAAAAAAATGTCAAAAAAATAATTTTCTTAAATAGTACACCCTGTATAATTGTACGGATTTGAAAAGCTGATAAAACTAGCTTTCAGACTTGTATACTTGGCCTAATACCAAACTCTTTAAGATTTCGATTTATTAGCGTTTAAACATAAAACTTCATAAATCGTCACACTTTCAGCGGTTTTAATAGTAGTGGGCTATGGAAACAATTCTTTTGGTACATAGTCTCCATGGCAACTTCTTGTTTTATAGAAATGTAATTTTTTTAATATTTGTAATTTGAGTACCTACGATTGCGGATAATAATAATTACTCCAAAATACAGTTTTAATGAATTTATTCATTTTCCATGGACAGTGTGATCAAATAAATTAGCAGGACATGCAGAAAATTTAATGAAATGTACCCGAATTTGTCGCAGATAAATAACAAAAAATTTATTCGGCTTTAGAACAATTTTAGACAGTTTGGATCAATTTTAAAAGCACCAAGAAATTTGCCCAGACCCGTGACTTCTAATGAAGACAATGAAATTAATGTTCTGGCATACTTTAACGCATATCCTCACGCTGCCGTGCGTAGCGCCGAAGAAGACTTAGATTAGGCATTGCACATTCATCGGTAGAAAGAATTCTAAAGAAACATGGCATGCATGATTATAAATTTACCAGAGTGCAAGCTCTTAAGCCTGAAGATAGTCAAAATAGAGCCGACTTTTGCGAAATGATGCTAGTGCATATACAGGAAGATCCAAATTTCTTAAGATATATATATATATAGACTGACGAATCCAAATTTTCGAGGGAGGGCAATTTTAATCGTCACAATCGCCACTTTTGGGCGAATGAAAATCCCCATGTCACAAGAGAGGTACATTTTCAAGATAAATTCAGTTTCAATGTGTTCTGCTTATTAATGGATAATCAAGTGAGGTATGTGATTTACGATGAAAACCTAAACTCTAAAAAATATGTAGATATTTTAAACACAACAGTCGAAAACTTCACGGATAGTATTTCACTTGAAAACTACAGAAGGTGCTGGTATCAACTTGACGGAGCTCCCGCACATTGTACCGCTGAAGTATCTGTGGAGCTGAGACGGATATTCGATGATCGATGGTTTCGACGATTAGGACCGTGGAATTGGCCACCAAGGTCACCTGATATAACCCCCTTAGACCTTTACTTGTGGGGTGTATTGAAGGAGAAAGTAGACAGAACACCTGCGAATACATGTGAAGAACTGGAGCATCGAGTTATCCAAGCGTTCAACGACCTTGACGCAAATGAAATTCGAAATGCTACAACGGATGGTGTCAACACCCGTTTATTAAAGTGTCTAGATGTTAATGGCCAACATTTTGAACAATTGCTTAAAAAATAGTCCATTTATTTTTATTAATAGTCTTATTTTACTTTTATTGCATTTTATTATCTAGTTCGATTTGTAATACTTTTTATTATTTTTGTTATTATTTCTTGCATTCCGAATTGATCCAAACTGTCTAAAATTGTTCTGAAGCCGATAAATTTTTTGTTTTTCTGCATGTCCTGCTAATTATTTGATCACACTGTCCATGGAAAATGAATAAATTTATTAAAACTGTATTAGAGTAATTATTATTATCCGCCATCGTAGAAACTCAAATCATAAATATTAAAAGAATGACATTTATACAAAACAAGAAGTTGCCATGGTGACTATGTACCAAAAGAATTGTTTTTATAGCCCACTAATATTAAAACCGTTGAAAGTGTGTCGATTTATGAAGTTTTATGTTTAAACGCTAATAAATCGAAATCTTGAAGAGTTAGGTATTAAGCCAAGTATACAAGTCTGAAAGCTAGTTTTATCAGCTTTTCAAATCCGTAATACAGGGTGTTCCATTTAAATACATAATTTTTGTAAGTTGCCGACAAAAATTAATTTTTGTACCACCCTGTATATTTAAACTAAGATGTGAGCAAAAGATCATATGCCTTAAGGCATTGTTCAGGTATGATGCAAATTTCAGCTCAAAATTGGTTTATAGGAGGAAGATATTAATATTTAATGAAAGTCCTTTATTCGTTAAAAAAAAGTAAAAATAATTTATTCCCGATAAATGGCTACAGATAGGTACAGGAAAATATTAAGAAAAGTTGTTCATAATTATATGCGAAAATCGAATATTGAAGAATATACAGGGTGTTCTATTTAAAATAGCGATGTTGCCACCGGTTTAGAGTAGAAGCGGCAACACCGCATGGTCAAAATTATTTTTAAACTGTAGATCATGGTCGTGTATCCTGGTTGCCAAACTTTCAAAATGATTCGTTTTTTAGTTCTTCATAAACGTCTAATACGCCATCCACCTTGGGGCACCCTGTATTCTAGAGGTAATTTCCAGATGAAGTTACTTTTTCAGTCAAGGCAAAGAAAAAAGCACAATAATTTGGTTATAACTATATTATTTTCTTGATAAATTTATAATGATATGAAGAGAAACTTTTAATTTTTAGTGTGGAAGAAGGAAATGGCGACAAAATTATTATAGCCCCTTTCTTAAATATCGGGTTTTGGTATGCTGAAACCAATTCATTGTTTCTCTTTCAAAGAATGCGTCTGTTAGCTCCGCCGCTGCGACACGTAAAGCAGCTAAAAAAATTTTTTATATATTATTATATTAATATATTGGCGCACGGTCTAATGCGGGTTTAAAAAAAATAATTTAAAAAGTAAATGAGGCGATACTTGTATTTCAAAACTAATTACAATTAAAACAGCAAAATAAAAGATCATAAAAATACAAGTAGAAAAAATAAATTCGAAAGAAAATTATATACAGTCTGGTCATTTAAGTGTGCAATATATGGGAATTTTTTGTATTACCGATATCTCAGAAAACTTTATTCTTGATAAAAGTTGATGCATGTTCGATAATTATATTAGGTGCACTTGAAATGGTTGTAAGTCAAACGGCGTACAGAGTAGGTCAAAAAATATCAAACTTGTACAAGGATAAAGTACCCCTATTTCAGAAAATTCAGCAAAATGTTATTAAGAAAAGTTATTTGGAATTAAAAGTTATGTATAGATTCGAAAACGTCACCTAAAATTAAAAAAAAAAAATTTTTAAACACCCTAAAGATCTTCATAAATTAATCAAAATCAAATCAATTTTACATATCGTTGTTCAAATTCAAGCATATTAGGTAAAATTAACTTAGATTTTTTTATTTATTAAGTAATAACAAACGTCATGTTTGTTGCAACGACATTAAGCACACTTTAAAATATCCTAAAAATTTTTTTTAACAAGATACAACATTAGTAGTGATAATATGTAAATAAAAAAACTCTCATTAAAGGGTAAAATTTTTATTTTAAATGTTTATCAAAAAACTGTACAAGTTAATTGACAAACATGAAATCCTACTAGAATAATCGCAGATACCTATGGAAAAATACATTTTTTCGAATCTATGCATAACTTTTAATTCTAAACAACTTTTCTTAATAACATTTTGCTGAATTTTCTGAATTAGGGGTACCTACTCTATTCTTGTACAAGTTTTATATTTTTTGGTCTACCCTGTACGCCGTTTGACTTGCAACAATTCCTAGTGCACCTAATAGCATTATCGAACCTGCACGAACGTTTATCAAGAATACATTTTTCTGAGAAATCAGTAATAAAAAAAATGCCCATATGTTGCACACTTAAATGACCACACTGTATAATATGCCTATTCAATTTATAAAACTTTCTTCATTATAAAGGTTTAGACACATATTTATTTATCACAAAGTGTGGTTTTTAATATGTTTATTACCTTTAATAACTTTAATCCCTTCCAAATCTTGTAATTTAAAGTTTCCTTTTTCCCTGTCCATGAGCAAAACTGTCCCACATGGTTGGAAAATATTTTTGCCATTGCTCGTGGTATCGACGTTTTGACATCATTTCCACCAACATAACGAACCACATTAAACAAAAAAAACGGTTAAATTAATATTGATTCAACAAACACATCAATTCATCAACTGGCCGCGAAAGCCTTAACCAATTTGTCAAACACACTAGTTATCAAATTGGTTAATAAATTAAATTATAATTACTAGAATACCTCAATACAAAAAAAACACAGACAAAAAAATTCTGTTTTGAGCATGGTAATTTTGAGTGATCACTAGATCTAAATGTAGAAAAGATATTTTATTGCTTAGTGATATCATAACAAGAAAGCTATGTATAACAGTATAACATTGTTTAACTTGGAATTTTATTATTAAAAACAATTATTTTAACAGACCAAGTCTGTCTTGGCTTCTTCATTTGCCTGCAGCAAGTCTTCTAGTCCTTGAATTTGAAGAACCTCTTGTAATGGAAGATTTAGTAAAATATGTTTATCATGTTACGAGTTGTTTTTCAATTTCGCCTACTCTGCGTAAAATATTTTTTAGCGTCTCGCCCATTTCTACTAGCATATTTTCCATTCGGTTAAGGTGATTATCTTGGACCTGGTTGGACTGAATGAACCCTGCAATATAATTTACTATATTACAAAAATATTAAAAACGGACCCAGAAATTATGGGTTTAAATCTTAGGCCCATAATAATGTATGCGTTTTGTATAATTATTTTTTTATATATTTATGTTCAAATGCGGTAAAATTTATACTGTACTGGGAAGAGCTTATAAAGATACAATGATACATACCCTCTACAGAATTAGCGTCATTAAATATATTTGTTCCATCGTCTGATGATAGAACTATTTTGGCCTGTGTAATTATATCATTTTGTTTTTTTTTGGAGTTACGGGCAGTAGGCACTGGCACTATCTTCTCTCCATCTGTGGTATCATAATTACTGGCAGTAGGCACTGGCACTATCTTTTCTCCATCTGTGGTATCATATACATCCGCTATGATTGTGACATTATTTTCGCTCAATGATTCACAATCTGAACTTTCATCACTGATCTCTAAAATAATATTTTCGTTGGTACTATTAAATGGTACCAAGCGATCGACAAAATGGCCGCTTTCTGTTGGTTACTTATCTAGAGGTTGACTTGAACTTATAAAGACCATACTCTTAGCAATACAAATTTGCATTGACATAAAAAACTCTAAACAATTTTTTAAATCTATCTCGTTCATACAGTAAGAAACCAGACGCACAAGCCATCGTCATAACCTGGTGAAAAATGTAACATAATAATTTCCAGTTTCCACGCTTACTTTTCAATGCTCGCATTGGTTGTCCTACATAATGCTAATTAGCAGTAAGTCATTAATTTTCAAACTTTATTTTTCTAAAATTGTGATCCTTTTTGGCCGTTATAAAAATACAAAAATAATTCTCCCAATCAGTTTTCCAAACCTTAGAGTTTTTATGGCTAATTGATTTTTTGTTCATATTGTAGCCCTGAAGAAGATAATAAACATTATCGAAAGCTTGGCGTAGCTTAAAAAAGCATTGTTATTTAACAAGCCCTCTTCAGGAGCGATACCCCAAGAATCACTTGTTTGTTGTATAGCGTGACTGCTTAACCTTTCAGGGATAACGTGGTTCCTTGTGTCATAAAGGTTAACGTCGGACTCACAGTCCGCGATTCTTGTTTTAATTAAAATTTTTAAGAATTGACGAAATCTAAGTCTGTTTTGAAAAAAAAATGTATTAGAAATTAGTGGATGCTTACTTTTCAGTAAATCAATCAATTCAAAACAGCTTGCAAAATCTAAAAAAAAAATGTATTACAAAAAATAAAGGAAACTAACTTATTCATAGTATTTCAATATCAAAAAACAAAAAAATAGAACATTCTGTTAAAAATAATTTTAACAAACTTAAAAAAGCAACGCCTAACTTAAATTTAAAAGTCCATTATTTTAATTTTAAAGTTTAATCTTCGTCACTTTCCTCAGCCAAACAGTCATTACACAGGTAATTGGCGTGTTCCAAGCAAATATATTTGTGGCAGTTTGTGCAGGTAAATCTTGTAGGCCTATTTTTTTTTCACCTCTGTTAGTGTGTGGATCACCTGGTAATACTTCTTGCCGTGGTATATGTAAAATTTCTCTAAGGCGAAATATGATGGTACGTGGCATATGATTATTCATAGCTCTTCGTCGTAAATGTTCATCTAGTAATTGCATGCCAAGATCTACATACTTTAAATTGCTCTGGTAAATAATAAATGTATTTATTCCCACTATATTTAGTGTTGAATAAAATATAGTCATTGGCCAGCGACGAGTAGCTCTGCCGCAATTATAAGCCGCACACATCTTATCTACTGTGTCAACCCCTCCTTTTGTTTTATTATAATCTGTTATTAATTGTGGTTTTCCAGTTGTTTCGTCTATTGTGTCATCATCATGGTGCATTGTTGATAACATAAGCACATTTTTTTTTTTTTTTTGTATATATGATGTAATCATTGCTTTTTCTTGAAATGCAAACAGGCTTGTCTTTTCGGGTCGTGCGGTAGGTTGAGTAATTTCCAGTGGGAGCTCTTTTTTATTCTTTCTTATTGTGCCAAGGATCGTAAGTTTATGTTCAGTCAAAAGCATGAGTGCAACGGCCATGCTGGTGAAGAAGTTGTCCATTGTAATGTTCCTACAACTCCCAGAAATTGGCTGACAAAGACGGGAAAGTAGAGACACATTATCGGTTTGAACTTTATATGGTCCAGGAGGTTGTTGTCCAATATAAATCTTCATTTTTGTTGTATAAAACATTTTTGCATCTACAAGAGAGTATATTTTGATGCCATATCGGTTCGGTTTGTTGGGCATATAGACTCTAAACCCACATTTTCCTCGAAATGCTACCAACATTTCGTCCACTGTTGTAAGTTCCGAAATACAAAAATATTTTGACAAATTAGAATTAACTGCGTCAAAAACCTCCCGAATCGGTGCTAACTTATCAAATTTTTGTCGTTCTAATCTAGTATTCTTATTGTCAAAACGGATATGTTGAAGCAAAAATTTAAATCTCTCAAGGGACATTGTCAAACGGAATATTTCCGTAGAAGTACCATTTGTTCTAAATAAATCAGAGGCATTAACCCGATTATTTTTTGACATCGCAGATATATAGAGCAATCCTAGAAGTGCTTTTAATTTAATAAGATCGGTAGGCCTTGCTGATCGGTTGTTTATATTAACTTTGCACAGTTCAATATATATATTTGTATTATCAACAATTACTTGTAAAATATCGTCTGTAAAAAAAAGACTCCATATCTCCGCAGCAGATGTTATTCCTTTTGCATTCCCCTTTACACCAGGGAGAAACTTGATAATATTTTCGGCGCGTGTTCTTACTTGCCGATTTGCTGGATGCTTCCTCCACTTTGTTTTGCCGTCTTTTCCAACATAATAGGCAACCCTTTGTTGTGCTGTTATAGTTCTACCTGGATAAAGATCTAAGTTTACGTTGGGATCAATATCTTGCTCATTATCGGTGTTGTGATCTTGAATTTCTTCATTATCGTCTTCCAAACTAATATCGTCGTCATCCGGTTCAACATTAGGCTCAACATCAGTCTCAACATCTGTGTCAACTTCATCGAACAGTTGTCGTAGATACTTTTGCTCCTCTTCGTAGTTCATATTTGATCCTATAATCAAATATTTATCTTTAGTAATTTGTAAAACGGCAAAGTTGATAGAAATATTTACCTCCAAAAATGCCACAATAAGACTAACCTGCGAATTGTCAGTCCGCATTTACATCCAGCTTTAAAATAAACCACTTTTCACCGTTCACTTATTAACACTGACTTCGCGACGCCAGAGCAGGGTTGCCAGATAAATATGGACGTAGGTCGCAGAGTTTAGCTGCTGAAGTAGCCCAAAATCGCAGACGTTGCCAAATCATAAAATAGCCCAAAATCGCAGTTTTTGAGGTTTAAATATAATGGTATATTATATAGATTACTTCTTCAGAAATAATAAATCATTGTGTTAAAACAAATTATAAGTATATTAAATAACATTATTACAACATTAATAACTAAATATCTGCACAATTGTTACAGCCTCCATAAATGCATCCTCTTCCCATGAGTTGTTCGATTCTTCTCCAATACTTCCAGGTCCAGGAGCATACAGAATACTGGAGTCGCCTCATCATCACTGGGCTCAAATTTGTTACAGAAAGTTTGTTTCACTAATAGATGGATTCGTATTGTTATTATGGCAGAAAGCATCTTCCATTTCATCCTGTTCCTTGATTTAGTTTTGACTGCGTTCATGATCGAAAATACCCTCTCCACAACAGCATTACTGAAGGGCAAAGAAAGCACACTTAGGACAAATTCTGCTAATTCCTTAAAACACAACGAACCCCAGCATCGGTATACAAAACAACTTTGCCCCAAAATTTGCACGAATCAATGTCCACATTTTTATTCTCAAACCATTTAACTAATGGTATTTTACGCCACTGTTGCTTCAGAATATCCAGATTAGTTGTTCTTCCTAGGAAGAATAATGGAAGATGCCTGAAACTGGCTGGTACATAATTTCGGCTCGAAGTGTTTCACAGATTCCAGTCCGCCCAATCTGCGACAGGTCGCAAGTGTAAATCGCCCAATCTGCGACGGGTCGCAGAAACGTAAAATAGGTAGCAGAATGGCTTCTGAAGTAGCCCAATTTGCGATAAATCGCCCAACCTGGCAACCCTGCCGCCAGAGGCAACAGCTACTGAGCGGCGATATTGACTAATCGGAATAGTTCGGTAGATATCGATCAATTCTCAACGGTGCGGACTCATAGCCCGCACGTTAGCCCTGAAAGGTTAAGTTCGCAGCATATGGAAAACTTTTTTATTATTAATTTTATGAAAAAAAGTTATTATTTATAAAAAGTTCTGCATGGTCTAAAACCTAAAATGCAACTATCAGATATCAAAATTTTTCCAGGCGTATACGAGGTAAGTCAAAAAATATGAATTTTGCCTAAGAGTAAATTAGCTATATTTTTGACAAAATCGAAAATTGTTATTAGGAAAAGTTGATTAGAACTTATAACTACGTTCAATTATGCAATTACATCCAATTACATGAAAAAAAAAACGTTTTTTTGCAATAATAATGCAAATTATAACAGCTGTAGTTGGTGTATGTACGTGAAATCTAGGATGCACTGATAAACACATTATTTAAGTAGCAAGAATTGTTTGACAGTGAATGTCAAATAAAATTTGTAAACATGCGGGTGATATTTAGTGTGGAAGAAAAAGTAGAAATTGTGTTTATCGTTGGTGATAATTATAAAACTTATCGTAAAGCAGCTGATATATTTAATAACAGACATCCAGGGAAAAATATACATAATTCATCAGTACTGAGAATTATGGAAAAATTCAAATCATGTGGAGATGTTAAAAATAAATTCACAAACAAACGTCGAAAACCTGTTGCAAGTGAGGAGACGAAGTTAAATGTAATGTTATCTGCAGTGGAAAACCCTAAATTATCCCTGCGAAAAAGGAAATCATCGCTTCCAGATCAAATTGGTAAAGTTACTATATCAATAATTCTTAATGAGAACAAGTTTCGTCCATATAAACCACAATATATCCATACTTTAAAACCTGGAGACTACGACAGACGACTAGAATTCTGTTTTCTTATCCAAGGAAAGCTATAAGACGATCCTTTTTTGGCTAGGAAAATATGTTTTTCTGACGAAGCTACATTTAGGTACGTCTAACGGAACAGTGTCTTCGCAAAATTGTCGATGGTGGACTGACTCAAATCCTCACTTAACGATTAAAACTCGCGATCAATATTATTTTAAAACTAACGTTTGGTGCGGCATTTACAAAGATAAAATAATTGGGCCTTTTTTTCCGACAATCTATGACTTCTCAACGATATCTAAATTTTTTACAAAATCAGTTGCATAATTTTCTTCGTGACCTTCCAAGACATGACCGGCAGGAGGTATGGTACCAGCAGGACGGCGCACCATGTCATAGTACAATGGAAGTAAAGGAATACCTTAAAAATATCTTTAATGGAAGGTTAATTCATAGATATTCCGATATTTTTTGGCCAGCTAGATCGCCAGAATTAACCCCATTAAATTTTTTCTTATGGGGTTACTTAAAAGAACATGTTTATCAACACAAGCCATTAATAAACGTAGAACATTTGGAAACAATTATTACCGAAACCATTCAGCGTATAACTCCAAATATAATAAGAAATGTATTGAGAGAATTTTCTTCTAGAACGGAATCCTGTATTGTAAGAGAAGGCGGATATGTTGAAGCAATAGTGAATTGAAGAAAAACTATTACACGCTTGTTTGGCAATTAACATAGTTACACTTGCATTGTTATTGTAGATAAAAAAAAGTTTTTTTTTCATGTAATTGGATGTAATTGCATAATTGAACGTAGTTGTAAGTTTTAATCAACTTTTCCTAATAACAATTTTCGATTTTGTCAAAAATAAAGGTACTTTACTCTTAGGCAAAATTCATATTTTTTTACTTACCTCGTATACGCCTGGAAAAATTTGATATCTGATAGTTGCATTTTAGGTTTTAGACCATGCAGAACTTTTTATAAAGAATAACTTTTTTTCGTATAATTAATAATAAAAAAAATTTCAATATGCTGCGAACTTAAGCAGACACGCTGTATATATATCTATATTTTTTCTGTCAGAAAGTAAACCCATGAAATATGTACAGGTGTGTGATAGGTTTTTGCGTTAAGCTTTAGGTGAAACATTTTATTCTAGACAATGGCAATATAAAATAATTCTTAAACATATTTTCCCTAAACTTTTCATATTACAGCAATCCTGAAAAACTAGTCTTCAACAAGCTTAAATCCTGAGAATAAGACTCCTTGTAGCTCTCCAAACAATCGAGGTAAATTACTAATTAATTTTAAATATATGTGAGCAATATTAATAACAAATCATATTTATTAGAGTTTTCCCATGTTTCAGATTGGGCAACATATACACCTGCAATGTTAAAAAGGCCAATATCTCATCCCTTACAGAAGTCAAAAATTAAAGGTAGAACATTCTAACTAATTATACCCCAACCGTAATTATAGTATAGTATTACAGTAGTTGTTTAAAGGCTTTAAGGAAAAAGTTTTATATTTTAATTAAGTATGGATATTTTTTTAGCAACTTCTACAAAAAAAAGTCTTAAGGGCTTGGTGCAAAATTAGAGGAATGAGCAGTTAATAAATCCAAATATACAAATAGAGAAGAAGAAGCGTTTGCGGAAAAACATATGAAATACATGGATCATCAGAATGAAGAATCCAACCTAAGAAAAAAATTTATGATAACATGAAAATTAAAATCTTAGAAATGGAAGTAAATACAAAATATGCTATTCCTAAATAAAACAGTAAATGGTTCCTATAAAAAAAAAATCACTATTTTTTTATTAGAAATGCTTGATGTCAACCATTAAAAAATACATTATTTTATAATAGACCCTTTGCGTTTTTTTTAATGTTTTTCTCAAATTTCTGATAGAATTTGTATGAAAAACAGTCTTCAGGCCTATAAACAGGAGCTTAATGATTTTTCACTCAAAAAATAAAATTGAAAAGTTTTGATAGTCTTTAATTTTCATAATCACACAAACAGCATCATTATAAATAATTTTACATACAATAAACGTTTTTGTAAAATAATAATGTTTGCATTTTAAAATAATATTTATTATGAAATTTTTTTTAAAATTTTGCTTATTTTATAGTAAATTTTGGAAATAACTGTTGATGAAGGCATAATGGACACTGTTATTAATACCTCCCCCTCCTTGAAGATTTACATTATTTTTTATGTTATTAGTCAATTCTAATGCAGCCTCAACTTCTTCATTAACAGCTGGAGGCAGCTCCTCCACCTCCCATAGACACAGAAATATTGTGTAAAACTACTGAAGCCACTACAGTTGCTTCTACTTTTTCTTTCTTTAGTCTAATTCCCAAAGCAAGAATTGGAAAATGTCTTTTTAAAACTCCGTTAGCCCTCTGTATTGGATTTCGTGTTCGTATTTGAGCTTCATTAAATAAATGTTTTGCAGGGGTTTCCGGATTCAGAGGTGGTGTTATAACATATGGTTTTATTGCATAACCACTGTCGGCCACAAGAAGACTGTCATTATATACTATGTTCTCAAAGTCAATACGAACTCTACTATTGCGGAAAATATTGGCATCATGGGCAGACCCTTGCCATCGGCATACAACGTCTTCATATTTTAAATCAGCACTGCAAATGGCCTGAACATTAAATGAAAAAAAACCTTTACGATTTCTATAAGTTTCGGCATTTGGCCCACCAGGTGACAGGATTTTCACATAAGTGCAGTCTAGAGCATCAATGCATCTTGATAACCGAGCAATGTTAAAGAAACCTTCTCGTACACTATTTCTTTCATCTTCAGTTATTGGCATTTTGATAAATTCTCGGCCTAAAGTAGCAATTGCTCTGAGAACTTTACATACTTTTCTGCTGGCAGCAGATTTATGTACACATCCCAAATCTCCAAAGACTTGTAAAAAGCTTCCTGTGGCTAAAAATCGAAGTGTTATTAATACCATTTCGGTAGGTGTCACTGCATGGTTTCTAAAACAAATTATTATAAAAATACAAATATAAAATTCTTAACTTCAATACTTACCTCTCTGAAGCTGACGAAATTTCATCGATTACAAATCTGACTACTTGTTTCTCTAATCTAAATCGAGACTTAAACTCCTGATCACTCCATATATCAAAGTGATTGGGTCTATCCCTATAAACTTGAGGGCTCTTGGATGCAGTACATGATCGATCAGCTTTAAAAACTCTTCATCTTCGGATTCATCAGTAAGTTCGCCCAAGACTTGATCCATTTTTTAAACTTTGTTAAACTCGTTAAACAACCACAGTCAAAAATAATTTCTTAATTTACCAGTTTACCATAACTGGCATCTGTGTAAAAAAGTAAGGTTATTCCCTCCTTGAACGTCCATCTTTGGGCGTTCAAGTTGAACCCGTAAATAACCGAAGTTCACCGCAAAACGATCTTTGTATAACATATTTTTTGCGTTGAACTACGGATCAACTTGAACCCTTGGTGAACTAGGATGGTACAACCGGGCCTAAGGTTAGCTGCAAAAATTCTTCTTTAATAATCTTCACTGGGAATGACGGGAAATCACGGATTGTACCGAATGCCCAACGAATTATGTCGAATTAACTAAATTAAACTAAGAAGTTAAAAGTTGGTCAACTTCTTAGTTCAGTTTAATTCCTTAATTGTAGGTATAAATGGCTACGTTTGAATGTAATGTATTGTTAACTTCCTAATTCTCTTAATTTATTAAGTTTAGTTTACTTTAATTGAGGTATAAAGTAGCCAATAAATGATACTTACTGCCTTGGATATGTAGTCCGGAAATACTGCTGCAGGTAGCTCTCGGTTCTATTTCAGGTTTTTTTAAACAAAATTTCATGAATTACGTCATAAAATTCCCAGTATTTCTTTTCTTTGCCAGAGGTGTTATTTTTTAACTTCTGCAGTAAATAATACACAGTTTTAGAAACACGCTTTGCTTTATTTTCCTTGGCTGATTGTTAACAACTTATTACATGCTTATCAGGTCGACAAAGACAAAAATACGACAACTGTGTTATGTCATTTTATAACCTTTGACATTCGACAGTATAAAGGAACGTAATACAAACTAATAGTACAAAGCACAAAGTAGGCGAGTATCAGTGAGATGATTATATTGCAAATTGCCATAAATATCAACACCCCCCCCCCCCCTTCAATCCTGCAATAGATTTTAACTGACAAAATTTTAAAACAAAATTATTCTGTTGTTACATTTAACTTTTCTTTGAAATAATAAAATTTTATTGCAGATAATGCCTTTGTGAAGATATCAGCTATCTGCTCAGACGTTGGAACATAAGTCAAGTACACTTTATCTTTTTCAATACAATCTCTTATAAAGTAACGTTTAACATCAATGTGTTTGGTTCGTTTTGTCTCCAACGTATGCGCCATTTTAATGGTAGATTGATTATTCTCATATACTTTAATAGGAAAAGTGTTTCTATTCAAAATGTCCTTTAAAAGTTGTGCAATAAATATGCATTCTGTAATACATCTCAAAAGAGCAATGTGTTCGGCTTAGAGCGACAGTAGCTTGTTTCATTGTTTTCCAAAATACAAAGTTATTAAATATTTTAATAGTAAATCCTGAAACACTTTTTCTATCACTGTTACTGTTAGCAAAATCAGAATCAGCAAAGGCAGAAATCATTTTACTAGAACCACCTTTATCAACTGATTTTACATATAAGACTATAGTTTTGAGTGAACTTTAAATACCTTAGGACATGTTTTAAAATTACCCAATGTTCTTGAGTAAAACAATTTTGGAACTGACTAAAATAGCTTATGCTAAAACTTAAATCTGGTCTGCTGCCTAGCATGACATACATAAGGTAACCAATTAGCTTTCTATAGGGAAGATTTTCATCTGGTTCTGAACTTATAATAACTTCCAGATCAGTTTTCAGCTGAATTGGAATATTTAATTCTTTACATTCCAGCATATTAAATTTACTTAAAATTTTAGTGATCAAATCTTTTTGTTGAATAAACAGGTAAGTATCTGTTATAATAACTTCAAGACCTAAAAACTTTAAAGTATAATTAGATGTAGATATATTTCTAGTCAAGTATCTCATTTCAAATTCTGACATAAGTTTTTGTTTACAACTATACTTTTTAAGCTTGGATTTAGAAAACCTTTAGGAATTTCCATATAAACACACTCTTTCAAGTCACCATTCAGAAATGCACATTTAACATCCAATTGAGAAATGAACATGTCTTCTTGAACACTTAACGCAAACAAAATCCTAATAGTCATCATTCGCACTACAGGAGCATACATCTCATATGTACTATCGCACTGTTTGTAACCTCGAGCAACTAATCGTGCTTTCTTCACTGACCTTCCATCAATTTCTTTTCCTTTAAACACCCATCTCGAGTCAATCACTTTCTCGTTTTTGGGATACGGCACTATTTCCCATGTCTCATTTTTGTTTAGAGCACGTAACTCACAGCCAATAGCTTCCTTCCACACTGTTCCTGTTTTTGTTGCTTCCTCATAACTCTGAGGAACGTCATCACAAAAATCAGCTGATGGAGCTGCCATCAGACTCTCATCCATGTTCATATCAAAATCTTCATACCTCTTAGGTAGTTTTGATGTTCTTTTATGCCTTGTATTCTTGGTTATGTTTTCTTCATTTTCACTAGTGTTTTCAGTCTTTAATTATGTTTCTTGCTCGTCATTTTGGCTCTGATTATTTGACTTGTTTCCTTGTAACTACTTTCCTCATTTAAGTTTAAATTGAGGGTTTGTTCAGACTTTTTAGTTTCACCAAAGATAACATCTCTAGCATTTATTATCTTTTCTTTTTCAGAGTCCCAAATCCTGTACCCATTTTCGGTATAACCCATCATTAACATTTTTCTGCTACAGGAGTCAAGTTTTCCTCTCCTTTCTTTTTTTGGTATGTGAACATAGGCATCACATCCAAATACTCTAACCTTGTTTAAATTTGACTTCACCCCGTACCAAATTTCAGCGGGAGTTTTCTTATTCTCAAGAACAGATTGTGGTATGGTCTCTTCAATACTACCAAAGGGGTTAGCCAGATTATTTAGTATCTGACTAAAACAAAAATATTGACGGGACTATAAATCCATAGTGTGGTTCAGAAATAAAAAACAACTAGTTGTGATGTTGATATTGCCGGTCAAAGCGTATATTGAACTAAATTAAAATGGTTATGCAATTATCGAGAATCAGTACAAAATGGGTAATATAACATTTATAAGTTAAAGAGATGGTTGTTCAACAACCACTGTCAATTTCTCATATTAAGCCCCTTCAGACATTATTTGTGAACCCTGCCTTAGTGGGGGTAGATATAATTATTTTCTAAAGATATGGAATTCACAAAATAAGTCTAATATAAAGCTTAAACAATCAATTGACACATTAGAGTGATAAGAAACTATTAATCATGATTTAATGTTGAAATAAAAATGTGCTAGAAAACAGCTGAGCTAGCGTAATGGTTGTTAACTTGCAATATTGAAGGAAACGGGTTAAAAAACAAAAAATAAGTTTACCAAAATGTTTTAATGATGTAACAACGTTTATAGACTAGTAAAGTTAGTAAATGTTACCTTATTGTTGGTATGTAAAGTTGCAAGATGGGATCGGCATATTCTATACCTGCTGAAATCACTAAAACACACTTATTGGTCGCACTGATGGAAAGGATTGTTATGCAAATGTTTGACAGATTAAACGTTAAACATTATAAAGTTGCATACATTTCTTGATCATTCTTGAAGAGAGTAAGAGAATAAAAAATGCATTAAACAACGATTGTTCACTCTTAAAATTGGTTTAAACATTAGTGTGTAACGGAATAAAAGTCATTCCGTTACAGGGTTTTATTAGGAGCATCAATATTAAAATATATTTTTCCTAAATAAATTTAATATAAGTATTTGATTTTGTTTTAAGGTTGCCTATGTAAGCTGAATGCTAGTAGTACGCCATCTATGGATATTGCTACGTACAGTAGTCATTATCGATTTTTCAGACCTTGTGTAAACTAGATTCCCACTATAAATTTATAGGATTTCTATAATAAAGAATAGCGATATTCTATAAAAGTCAGAAATCGGTACAGTTAATTTAGTTTATATTTTTCCCGTGAACAGAAGTGACTTCAGGAGTCGGAACGAAAAAGGTCAGCCCCTTCGGCGACTGACAACGAACAGTGATGGTGCGTTAATTTTTGTGGTTCCTAACTTTTAGTAAAATTACCTTCTTATAATGTTTAATAATTAACTGAATTCCAATTTCTGTTGCAGGATTTTTCAACATGACCTTTTATTATTAAATTCTCAGTTGCTATTCAATTTTCAGACTTTTAAATAAAATAATGTGAATTTGATGTCAGCCATGACATGACTATCTTTAAAAAATATTTTACATCTTAATTTATTTTCATCATCTTCGATGATTTTTGGGTTTTTAATATCCTAATAACATCGCAATGGCATTTAGTAACTAATTATTGATATATTTTGGAGAAATGAGGAAAATAATGGTAATTTGTTGCCGGTCATAAACATCTAAAAAAAAAGATATCTAATAATCAACAATCTTGATTTATTTCGGCCATCTCTCTGGATTTTGGGGTTTTTAATATTTAAACAAGGTGACAATAATGTTCAATGATTAATTACAACTATATCTCGTAAAAACTAATAAAATCCAGTCTCGATGACTTAAAAATCTTTCAGGTTATGTCTCTCGTACATTTTTCTTTTTGGTAATAATTGATTTGCTATAAAATTCTATTTTTTCTAAATAACTCATGTCATTTCTCTCAATTTAAATAAAATCCAGTCACGATGATTAAAAATCTTTCAGGTTAGGTATTTCTCACATTTTATTCAATAATAATTTGCCATAAAATCTCCTTCTCTAGTAAATAACTCAGGTCATGTTTCTCAATTTTATCTTAAATTTCACTTAAAAGTATTCGGGTCTCTGTCGCCTTCTTTATGTTTTAACAAATACCGTTGGACAGTTGATTGTTTATTTGAAGTTCTTTGTGAACCTTGGGAAAGCCAAATATAGTGTAAACCGAACTGTTCCATCCACGAGGAGACTGACAGAACCAGGCTCGAACAGAGTTGAGGAATGACAGAAATGCAGCTTGGAATGAATCTTGGGCAAGACAGGCGAGTTTTCTATTATTATTATTTTACACGTTAATTAACGTTTGGGAAAACTCACCCTTGTCTTTCTTTTGATTTCTGTCATAACTCGACACTGCTGTAATTTCCATTTTATCAGTTTAAGTTTGGAACCACATTAAGAAACCAGTCATACTGGGTCAAGTCATTTCTTATGTAAAATCTTCTCATTATCTCATATCTTACCTTTTAAACTTACCTTACCTTGGTTACCATCAGACTTTGATTTTGTCAGGTAGACCAATATTATCTTATATAACGGTTGCCTTTCGCTCGTTATATAAAATTTTCTTTATCTCAGACATTCTATCTTACCTTTTAAACTTACCTTGGTTACCATCAGACATTGATTGTCAGGTAGACCAATATTACCTTATGTATATATATATCGTTTGGTATATATACATATATTTCTTTATCGGTATAACGACTGCCTTTGGCTCGTTATGCACGTGTTTTTTTCTCTGTTTCGTAGCTTTTGCAATTAGCTTGTTATACAGAGGAATAAGAGTACGCTTACTCTTAAAGTGCTCTCCAGTGTTCTGGAGTATACTGTCAAACTTTACGTTGACAGTGTTTATATTTTGACTTATTTTGAGAATAATATCAAGGCAATAATTGTCTTGGTATTGTTCTAGGGACATATTGTACCTTATCTCGACTTTTGTATAATTATCTGAACGTAATATTTGAATATCTTCATTAATGTGAATCAATATTCATACTGTACCGTATTTCTATTCAATTTTGAATATCTTTATCAATACAAGTAAAAATTTAACTTCACCATTTTGTTATAAATTTAGTTAATGTAAAAGAAGGTTAATTTCTCTCGATTACTATTACTGTCTTAAAATTTGACAATTTAAGATTTATTAATTTGACTTTAAGCCTTAGGCATAATATTTTTATCACTTGAGTAACAGTAAATTTCATCATTTTGTAACTATACCTTTTAATCTAGAAATAGTTTTTAACTAATTTAGTTATTTCACTTTTACTTTCATTCACCCTAACAAAATAGGTTATTATTATTATCTGGTCTAATGCCTTGTTTTCATAATTACATGTAATCAATACTGAGACTGGAACGAGTGCTTCTGACGTCACAAACAACAACCATCACAAGAGTTCAAGTCTGACCAAGTCCTGACGTACAACTTAGGCTGGCAATACTGAAGTTCTGGACAGTAGTCTGATAAGCCAATGACTTCCAGGTGAAGAGGACTGAACCTTGGATTACTTCTGTTGACGACAATACGAGCTAAGTACACAGTTATCAGTCAAAAACTTTGTAAAGACCAGTTGTAATAACCTAGTTCATTTATTCATTTTCACATTTATACTCTATTGAATACATTTGCAGATCATTTTTATATAAATACCATATTTTCATGCCATTCTATAATATTACTTACTTAATAGATAGTTAAGCGTTTTTAAAAAATCATTTTGTTTTATATCTGGTAGGATGGCGCCCTAAATAAATTTGTTAATTAATAAGACAAACCTACTCCTGAGAATACCTTTAGCCGAGGCAATAAAATTTAAATACCAACGTTTAAATATCATTACAAGTGTAGTCAAACCAGGATGATGATTGTACTAAATTGTTGGCTTAGTTCGTGCCAAGTGAACTGAGAAATGTACACTTGTGATACAAAGAAGGTTGTGGCTCTTGTTTGTGTTCAATTAAGCAAAGAGATACTTTACGTAAGTAAGGGCAATATAAACGAATAACATTGGAGATTTTCACGTACACGAAGATATTTTTAATCTAAGCGCAGGTAGGTATTGCATTATTTATTGAGCAATAACGATCGAAGAAAACACTACTTTGTAGGGCTTTACTACACACTAAAAGCGCACACAAAATTCACTAGCGTGGTAGGTTTGAATGAATAAAGGTACGGCAGAAGATGAAACGCAATAATCACTTGCGAAACAGGTAACATGGGTGGTTAATTTTATAACCTTGCTTTCTCAGATGGAAAACCACAAAATAAAAGGCGCGATTGACCCGTTTGGGATTCTAATTTTCAGTGCGGAGTGCAATCATAATAATGTAGAATGCTTCCCCAAGAGACGGAAAGAAACAACATTTTTTACCGAGAGTGGGATCGATGGCCAATCAATTGTCTTTGACGCGCCTTGTTAAAAGATGGAAGTGAGGCACTGTCTGGTAGAGGTCGAGAACTATCGATAGTCGAACCATCGATAGTTTTCGATATTTTTATATTAACTATCGATAATTATCGATAGTATTAATGTCATTTATCGATAGTATTCGATACTTTCATTAAAAAATGTTAAAGATTGTTTATTTATGTTTTATTTATTTTATATTGAGGTTCTTATGAAGGAATGTCAGTTTATCAACATTCGTTGACTTTAGTCTTGATCTTCGATCTGTTACCACCTGTCCTGCTGCACTAAAAGTTCTTTCACTTTGAACAGAAGTTGCTGGAATGCATAAAAAATTTTCTGCACACTCATTTATTGGTACCAACTCCTTTCCGCTTATCTAAAACAAAATAATAAATGTCAAAAGATACTATATAAAAATTGTACAGAAAAGGTTATTAAATATTATCAATAAGATTTGGCATACTAACAATTTTGAATGCTTCAAATGAATAAATAAAATTTTGTTTGCTTAAAAAATATTTACTAATTACAAAATCATATTTTTTCTGGTGTACCTTCCAAAATAAGAGAGGATCAGTGAGTTCAGCACAGTTTGGTCTTTCTAAATATTGTCTTTTTGTCATAATGATATCAGCTGTAACTGATTTCATTTTTCCAGACACCCTGCTTTCTAGAAAAGCAAAAAGAGAAGGTGAATTATTTGCTTTGCTTGCAGTTTCATGTCCAGCATCTGCATCAATATTTTGCATGTCTTGTGTATTTTTCCTGGAAATCGCAAACATTTCTTGCTCAAGAATTGCAGCTGCAGATAAAGCATTGTCTGTACTTCTATATCCTTCTTTCTTAAACCTTGGGTCAATAATTGTTCCTATCTTTGTCACAGTTCTGGTTTCGTAAGGAAATAGCCTCTTTTTGACTGATTCTATTAAACCGTTACAAAATATTTTTCCTTCCTCTGTATCAAGTTCCGTAATAATTGTTGTTAAATAATTATATATTCCAAAGGAGAGAGGAACTATTAAAGAAATAGTTACATAATTGCTAAGGTAAACCGCCAGTTATTGACACCCTTAATAACACATTAACAGCAAAAAATATATTATCGCAGGAAGTTTTAAAGCTAAAATCAATTGGTATTTTTTTTCAAGTACTTTAATGTATTCTTATTGTAAAGCTAACATTTTGGTAATAAAAACACTTAGTTTTTTTTAAATATATTTCTATAAAACAGTATGAGCAGCTGGATTAGTAATTGACATTAACATTTTTTAAAAAAATTAGTGTTTGACAGTCCAGTTATTGACAGAGGAAAATAAATAGATTTTTTCATAAATAGATTTTATTTAAAAAAAACATTAAACAGTAATTAAATTAAAAACTTAGGAAGATAACTTAGTAAGAAGCATTGGGTTCTTCAACATCCAGCGGCTCTGAGAATTCATATTTTAATCGATCACCAGCAAGAAGCATTTTTGGAAACTCCATTTTCTTTATAACTTGAGAAAAATTTATAACAGATACATCCTTGTCATTCAATTTAAACATAGTTTTTTCCTTGTTACAGCATATCATACCAACTACTTCAGCTTCATCTTTGCTTAGCACCTCTTGTACAACACAGACATAATTTTTAAAACTCTTTTTTTCTGATGGAAAGGCAACCAAAATGTAGTCACTCACTTTAATTGTATCGTCTTTATTCTTATTTAAATCTAATTTAAAATTGTTTTCATTAGGATCTCTATTTTCATTGTAATTAATGGATTCATCAAACTCATTATTACTTTCTGAAGTAGAATCACTTGGTACCCACTCTTCTTCTGACTGTGAATCACTGCTATCAAATTCTTTTGTTTTAGTTATTTTTTTCTTTTTAGTTTGTAATTTTTTTCCTTTTTTATCAGAGTCAATAAAAACGCGTTTTTTTACACCATCTATTTTTTGTTCTTTCTCAATCTTTTTTTTCTCCCTTAGTAGAGCCCGCTCTTTTTTTTCTTGCATAGTCTTAAGTTTTAAGTCCTGTTTCTTTCTATTGAAGTCTTGCCATTTTTGGGAAGAAATAACTGAAGAAATTTTTGTTTTTGTTTGTTTCTTTTTAAATGCTGAGGCTTCAGGAAAATTTAAAACATACTTATATGGAGAAGGAAGGTCTAAAGGTAATGTAATTGCAGATGATGTTGAAGAGCATTGCTGAGTTGCTTCATCTGCTGCATCTTTTTGTTTGAGGTTCTCACAACTAATACCTAAATTTTCATCAACAATTGATTCGCACTCATCGACAATTGAACTTTGATCTAGAACAGTATCTTGTTCAGTAACCGGAATCTGATCATTAATTTTATTCAGAACTATATCCTGTGATGCCTCATTATCCTGCTGATCATTAACATTATTTACAACCAGATCTTGGGGAGCCTCATTGTTTTGTTTTTCTTGATACAAGGATTTCCACAAGGTAAATAACGATGAGTCTTCTACTGGACATGGAAGACTATTTAGTAAACTATCTAAAAAAAGATCAATTTTAGGTTGGCCAATCCTTTCCTCTATAGCCTTTAATAGGGTATGAGCGTCTAAACTGGGGTTCAAGTTGCTCGATGAGGTGTCAACATTAATTACACGCTTTTTAACGGATATTTTATTAAAATTTACATTGTCAACATTGAACGGACTTAAACCAGAGACTCTAAATCCGTTTTGTACTGTTTCAGGCGATATTTGCTCTAACGCTTTTTTAAAAATTGGAGCAAAGTTTGCCTTTTGCAACTTTACCCCATTATTTTGAAACCGCCAGTTTTTAACTTCTTTTTTCCAACGACACTTTAATGGGCGAAAAACGGAGACATCCATTGGTTGTAACAGGTGTGTTGAATTGGGGTAAAGTGCGATTAAAATTATTTTATTAAGAGAGCAGAACTCGGACAGTTGAAGAGTCATGTGTGAGACATGCCCATCTAGAAACAGCAGAACAGGCCTAGGTATATTTTCCTTTTCAAGCCATGGTACAAATATGTTGACCATATAACCAAAAAATGTGGTTCCGCACATCCAACCATTTTCGGATGTTCCGATACCCCAACTTTCAGGAACATTTTCTGCAACATGACTTGGTACTCTAGTGTATTTGTAAACTATCATGGGAGGAGCAAATTTGCCGCTAGCATTGGCTGTCACAAGAACTGTCAAGTTCTCTTTTTCGTCACCTGACACTTGATATACGTTTTTTTCGCCTTTTATTGTTATAACCCTGTCATCTTTGGGGTTTAGAAAGAACGCACTTTCGTCAGTATTAAAAACGCGATCAGGCTCTGTTGTTATTTCATATAAATTTTCATTTGTAAGGTATTCTTGAATTTCTGAAAACCAGTTTCTTATTTGTTTTTCTGAAACGCTATCCCTGGAGATTGTTAAATTTTGAGAAACCCTTGTTGTTAACTCAGGATGCCTTTTCAAGAAATTTTTAAACCAAGTATCGCCAGGTCTGCCATTCACAAAAAAATTCTTTCTTGGTTTTTTCTTTATAATGTATTCAACACTATCAAAAAGTTGAACTTTACTAATTGGATAGTGTATTTTAGTTAGTTCTAATATCCACTGGACCAGCATAGTTTCCTCTTCACAAGTCAGGCTTAAAGGTGGACCCATAGAACAGCTTTTTGGTGATTTCCCAGACACTTTGTAGAGGAGAGTTACACGTGGCACTTTAGCTTGTTTAGCGGCAGACGCTATAGAACTGCCTCTCTGAACTAACTCTAAAGCCATATTCATTTGCTCTTTTGAATACAATTTTTTGGGAGCCATGCTTACTTGAGTTAGAAGTAGTAATCTGCAAATAAGGACTACTTTTAGTAGTTGACACCCCAGTAATAGACACCTATGTCAATTACTAGTTGTAACAAACATTCAAAAATACAAGTCTTATTGGCAACATTGTAATTTTCTGTGTAATAAGATACCATTAAAAAATAAAAATCTTTAAAGATTTAGTAATTGACAGGGGGTGTCGATAACTAAAATATGGTTTATTTTTCATTTCAGTAATTGACATGTTAACAAAATGAATCCAGGATATTTTAGGTTAGGTTTAAATTACAATATATGATTAGTGAATTACTTTCGATGCTGGAAAGCTGCAAATTTAAATTTTAAGTTCAAAACTTTCGTAGAAAAGACATGTGAAAATTAGTACTTACCTTATGGTTTTGATTAAGCACAGGTGTAATTTGTAAAGCACATGAAATTTAGGAACAATTTATACCGACATGTCGGCACTAACAAACATGTCCGAACTACAGGGTTGCCAGAGTGACTTTAATAAAACTTTCAACCAAAATTAAAATTTAAATTATTAACTGGTTTTCTTAAAATCCTTTATTAATTCGATGGGTGTCAATCACTAAAAGGGTGTCAATAACTGGCGGTTTACCTTACCTAAAATTTAAAAAAATATTGTAATTTAAAATAAATATTTTAATTTGTAAAAAGAACTAACCCGAAACTTTTACAGTAGCTTCTTTAAAACATTTTAACACTTTTACAGCACCATTTAATATAGACTGTTCATCTACAGAAAGGGGCTGAGGAGCTTTCCGCAATTTCAGGAGGGTTCTACCTATTGCCTCATTGGTTTTAAGGATCCTTTTGACCATGCAAAAGGTGCTGTTCCATCTAGTCGGTACCTCTTGTAATAGTTTTAACTGTTTGTAACTTGTATCATCGTTAATTTCTTGCTCCTTTTTAAACATTTCCATTGCAACATTGCTGGTCTTCATAAATGTTACTATATCCTTACACTTTTTAATAACTGTTTTTATGTGCTCAAAGTTATCTTGCACTGCAAGATTTAGAGTATGTGCATAACAAGGAAGATGCCTTTTCTTCAGTAACTCACATGTTTTAATTATGTTTGAGGCATTATCGGTCACTATACAACTAATTTTCTCCCAAATGTTCCATTCTGTAAATGTAGTTGTTAATGATTCTGCCAGATTTTCTGCAGTATGGTTCACCCCATTTCTTAAGGGCTTGGTTGACAGCACAGCTGACTTCAGTGCAAAATATTTTTTATATAGTGACATGTTCAGTCCGGTATGATTCAGAAACACTCGACGTCCACGAATCGCAAGTTATTGCAACATATTTTATGTCAATCAAATCGTTTTTTTAATTTTTCCTGTACTTCTTGATAGCATTGTTCCAATAATTTTCCACTTTAAGTGTATGTACTCGGAAGCATATACCTTGGATCCAGTAAATTTATCACTCTCCTAAAACCAGTATCTCTTACAATGGTAAATGGCTGAAAATCCAGCGCAATCATTTCAACAACTGCTTTGTCAATTTGTTTTTTACGCTGGGAGTTGGTTTCATATAAGATAGATCTTCTAAAATATGGACTAACTGATCTACTACTCGAACGAGCACTAGAGGATGCCGACTCAGAACCGAAAGAAACAGTGGTAACTTCTTCTCCCATATTTGTACTATTTGTTAACAACGGATGATGTCTTTTTAAATGATCTGCAAGTTTAGTGGTATTGCCACTCGTTTTGTATTCTCTTCCACAATTAATAAATTTTGCGAGTTTTTGGTCATTAGATCGTTTAAAATATTTCCAAACTGATGATATCCGTACCCTTTTTCTCTTCAGATCCACAGATTTAGATGTTTGACTCTTACCACTCACAGGCTGTTGAATTTCATACTCTCCAGAATCCAGATCTGAATCTTCCTTTGACGTTCCAGCTTTAGCATAGTTATCATTTTCCTTGGGGTACTCCTTTTTGTCTAGAAATGTGGAAAATACTTAAATACTCACTTAAAATTGTAATGATAAAATATATAATAACTTACTTTGGTTTTTGCTTAAAAATTTTTCCATTGTCGCAGAAAATAATTAAACAAAAAATAAACGGTTTTTGTTTTAGGTTACATTTTCTTATTTCTTCTTCTCTTCTTATCAGCGTCAGACAAACAAAAGATTTGCACATGGCCCTCGCCCCACTATCGACCACAGAACAGAAATCGCCAGCGCCGGATCTCCGCCTGCTCTACCGTTGCTTGCACAGCCAGAATCTAGTAATATCGAATACTATCGATATTCATATAAAACTATCGATAGATTTCGATATCTCATACTATCGATAACTATCGATAGTTCTCGACCTCTACTGTCTGGGGTGATTGACCAATAGAGAAGGTTGACGCCAGTCAGAGCCGACTAGTGCTGCTTATTACGGCAGTTTTATGAAGTATTTTTAGAATGTTTGGTAGTTGTGTATGGCGGGAAGAGAAAACCGTTAAACTAGAGTTAATGGGTTTGGAACGCTGAATTTGCATTTCAAAGAGGCCGAGGAGCTTAGGAATGTCGATGAATCTTTGTCGGCTTGCGACATTGGCTGTAGCAGTTTATGCGCGGGATATTTTTTAGAGATACAGCGGGCTGTACTAATTTGGCGTGAATTATTGTAATTTTGAGAAGGCTGTAGGTTAGAAACGGAACGATATTTGTTTAGAATTTACATATTTGGCGGGAACAATTATTGTCATTTCTTAGAAATGGCGAGTTAAGACATGAAAATATTTGTTTGGAATCGACACGAGAAGAGAGATAGGGAGTTTTTGCATAGCAATACTAAATATAAAAAAGGGGTTTAATTATGTAAATTAAATTAAATTTACCCTAGGGAGGGCTAGTTCCCGAACACAGATGTAGGTGTTCGATTTATAAGATATGTTGCTGCTTGCACTGCCTCATTCCAAAAGCATTTGTCAATAGTTGTGTCAAATATCAGGCATCATGCTCGTTCCATTAGTGTGCGATTGTATCTTTCACTTACACCACTGTGTATTCAATTTTAATTCCTTTCTGATTACAAAATGCTTGAAATTCTTTTGATGCATATTCTCCTCCATTATCGCATCGTAATTTCTCAATTTTGGGACCAAATTTTACTTCGGCCATTACCACATATGACTTAAATTTTTCTCTAACTTCACTTTTCTGCTGAAGCAAGTAACACACTGTGAAGTGTGAGTAATGATCAATAAAAGTTACTTCTTTCCATCATATGAGGCTGGAGTGATGGGTCCACATACATTCGAAGATACAACTTCTAATATTCTCTTTGGTTTTCTTTCCTCTGACAAATTTTTATAAGGCAATTTTGTTTGCTTGCCTTCAATACAAGTTTGACAGATAGTAGTAGTGGGATACAGAGATGAATGTCCCATTCTTCTATGCCATAGATCCTGGTCTTCTACACAAACGTTTACCACACCATTTGTTACAGTTTAAGGTAAGATATACAGATTACCTTTTAATTTTCCTTTGGTAATCTCTGAAGTTCCACTCATTATCTTTACCGCCTTATTTTCAAAAGGTACTTTTAGCCCTTTTTCTTCCATCTTTCTAACTGACAAAAGGTTATAAGATACATTTTCACACTCCAGTACATCTTTTATTGTTATATTTCTTCCTTCTTCAACTTGTATGTGTAAGGTTCCTTTTCTTTTTACTATAATACTTTCACCACTTTTTGCCACGTTTATCTTGAAAGAAATATCCTCCACATTTGTTAAATATTGTCTCACATCTTTACTGACAAGATGATTTGTTGCACCAGTGTCCACTACAAACACATAGTCCTACTATTATTGACTAATTTCTGTGATGTCATAGCTTTAACTGAGGACAAAAAACATACTTCATTCTCAACTTCTGTCATATTACACTGTCTTCTTTTCGGACACTCTGATTTCTTATGACCTTTAACTCCACAATAATAACATTTGAACGGGAATACTCTACTTTGATTTTTCTGAAAATCATTTCTGTGATTAATTCCATATTTATTTTATCTGCTTTTTATACCAGCAAATGCCTGGGCGTTTTCTACTTCTTCTTCAGAGTTCTTCTGTCTTGTTTCCTCTGCTAGCAACTTACTTTTAACAAAGTCCAAAGTCACAGAACTTCCTTGGCAAAACAATACATCCAGTGCTGTAGTTACACTTTAATAGGCATTTGGCATTGCCGCTAGTATTTGTGAAATAACCTTGGTATCTTGAATCAGGCCTCCACAGTTACGTAGCTCATAGACAGTCTTTTCAAAATCCACAATAAAATCATTGAGCGAGATTTTACCATAAAATTTTAGGTTGCGCAACTTTCTTTGTAGTTGCACTTTAAAAGCAACTCCAGCCTGCAGGTATGTACCCCTCTTAAGACGTCGATTATTTATTTAGCTGTATTTTTACCTTTAACCATCTCCAATACATTATCTGCAAGACAATTTATAATAAGATTTCTTGCTTTTATATCATTCTTTTTGAATGTGGCTAATGCATTTGTCTCACTTTCATCAGGCGGATCAGTACTAATCATTTCCAGTACACTTTGGTGTTCCAACAATAACTTTATTCTGAATTCCCAGTTGGAGTACCCATTTCCATTGAAAGGCTTTATATTATTTTGTGTTACAGCCATTTTGTTTTTATTCGACAGTTAGCGTCGTTACAATTCCAGCCAATTTAGCAAAACTTAAACAATCCAAAACATTCACATTTAGAGCAAAACAACGTTTGTTATTTTGTCCAAGCACTTATCCCTGCTGGACCCATAACCTGTTACATAGTTTTAGAAACACGCTTTGCTTTATTTTCCTTGGCTGATTGTTAACAACTTAATACATTCTTATCAGGTCGATAAAAGGCAAGTTTGGTTAATCCACGCGGACGAGATTGGATAGACGACAGATTTGTATAACAGCTGATCGACAGAGCACTCCGACGATTGTGGCATTATTTACCGAACGCATAACGAACGAAATTTTATAACCTCAAACGTTTGGGCTGTTTTTAGTTTAGTTCGTGTTCTGTGGTTTTCAGAGATTTTTTCGCATTATTCTGTTTCCTAAACCACTTTTTTGTTGTTTTAAAATTGGATCTAAATTACTAGTGCTTATTATCCAACTAGGACATGAACTTATAATGGATGATGATGATGATGAAGTGGTGTCCAGTAAAGTGGAAAAAATTTGGAATTTTGCCGAAATCACAGTACCAAAATTTAACGATAAACAATTTAAAGAACATTTGAGATTAACGCCTAATGTTTTTATTGATTTAATAAAAAAATTGAATTATTTTCAAGAAAATCTTGGTTTCGTTAGAGGCCATCCAGAACTAAGCCTGGACGAACAAGTTATGATAACCCTTTGGTACCTTGGTAATATGGAAAGTTATAGGTAAATATTTTAGAGCTAGGAATATTTTTCTAATCTTAATATTTATATTTGTTTCCAGATCAGTTGCGTCACGTTTTGGTGTAACCAAATCGACATGCTGGGATGTAATAGCTCGCATATGTTTAAAACTACTCAAAGTTAATGAAAAATTTAAAATTATATGTTGGCCCAACAGAGAAAAATGTATTGAAAATATGGAGAATTTCAGAAATATAAATAAATTTCCAGGTATGTCAGTTATTATAAAGCTAGTGTTGTTCTTTGATAGTAGCCAGCCACGGTACGCAAACAAATGAGCTTGAGTATATAGTTTGTATTAACAAAAAAAATGTTTTAGGTGTAATTGGAGCCATTGATGGAACCCACGTTAGAATATTACCACCATAAAACTTCCAAAATTCTTATTATAACAGGAAAAAATTTCACTTAATTCTCTTACAAGGAGTATGTAATAAAGAAAGATTATTTATTGACGTATATGCTGCGGTGAACCTGGTTCTATCCACGACTCAAATCTTTTGCAAAAATCAGATTTATTTGAAAGAATAAATGACTTAGAATTTCCCAATGATGGTCATATTATAGGAGATTTGGCTTACCCTATTTCTGGTAAACTCCTTGTGGGCTACACAGATATGGGAAATCTAAATCCTCAAAAAAAAAATCTATTTGAAATTATCAACACTTCAAGTATGCATAGAACATGCTTTTGCCCTTGTGAAAGGACGATTTAGAAGACTGAAATTTATAGAATCAAAGCGTTTAGATTTAATAAGTCTAATGGTAATTGCAGCTTGTGTTTTACACAATCTATGCATTCAAAATGGAGATGCACCAGATCACATAAATTTAGAGGAAGAGCTGAATCATGAAAGACAACAAAATATGGAAGACATTTTTAATGGCGAGAATGTTAGAACTAGAAATAAAAGGGAGGGTGAAGGAATGAGAGAAAGAATAGCCATTATGTTATATAATATGAATCTAAATTAATAAAAATATGTATTTTAGCTGTATCGTTAAATTACATCCTTCTACCAGTCTTATAAATTCAGTCCATGTTCTAACATGAAAAATTAAGGAAACATGATCCTTAAGAAATAAACATTTTAATACTTTACAAAACACTTACATTATAATAATACCAAACAAACTCGTCTTGACATAAGAACCAGTAATCTTTTTAAAAAAAAATATTTTTAAATAAAAATCCACATACTAGCTTCATCAATATGGAAAACTTATTGTTTTCTACGAAAATTTTATTCTGGGTAATATTGATGCATGACCCAAAACTATCTTTTCAAATGTCAAATCTTAGCAGTGGCATACCAAGTACTTACCAGCAAATAGAAGACTTTTGGGTCATGCACCTATCCTATCGCCAGCAATAAAACTTTCTGAGAAACAATAGAAACGCTTTTCATATTAATGAAACACTTTTGTATCACCTTATATAATAATAACAAAACTTTAATAGGAACATATAGAAACTTAAAATAAAAGTTTATTTTTCTTATTTCAACCCCTGTATATTTTTATATCATTCGATGTAGAACTAAGAATCAAACATTTTTCCTAATTTGAACCCTATCGCAATTTCTAACGCATCAAGACTTATTTGCAAAAAACTAATTTTATCAACTATTCCAACAGTCATTATTATAAATAAATATCGAAGGTGGCGTGGAAAAACAATTTATTGGTATTAAAGTTTATTAAAGTGAGCAGAGACCATTTTGACTTTAGTAATCTAAAAGTTTCAAATATTGTTAAATTGTTAGTCATTATTTAAGCGATGGGGTTGCAATTAGGAAAAATGTTGGATTTTTAATTCTGCATCGAATGACATAAAAATATACAGGGGTTCCTATTTGAAATAAGAAAAATAAATTGCTTTAAAGTTTGCAAAGTTTGACACTAAACTTTGGACACCCTGTACAATTCGTATTAACTAAACTTGGTTAACGAAACTGTTATACCTTATTTAATAAGTACCTTTGTATAATTTTATTAACGAGGCATTATTTTTATTTTTTATTTATTTTTAATACCAGTGGTGCAAAACTATGGAGGGCTTTAGGTTAGGAGTCCGATCGCAATACATTGGTTTCGGGCAAAGTTTTGGATCGGTAAAGCAGCTTTAAAAATTGCCGTCAGGGGCGCATGTGTTCCTTTAAATCTGTAAAATGCATGGGTTCTTATGGGATAATCAACTGTTTTATTGAATTTACTTAACTAAAACCCTCTACAGGCTGAGATATGTACATATTATATCTAATAAAGCTTATTTTATTAATTATTGGATAAAAATACCGCTGACGTCTATCAAAACCTGTAAAAAGTCAAACACTTGACGATCACTGCGCCGCGACCGGGAAACAGCGAACTAACTACTAAACAGGGACGTAAATTTAAAGAACAGCCATTTTCGATCGGACTCCTTCCTAAAGCCCTCCATATGCAAAACTGATATTTTTTAGTTTTAATTTTTTTTTCTTCTATAATACGGAATCGATTTTAATAAAATTTTAGGGGTATGTTTGTTACTATAGGAGGCACCCAAAAAAGTAAGAAAATATGGCATGTAATTTAAAAAAATACACCCTTATGACGTCACACTTTTTTGGAACACCCTGTATGAAAAAAAATATTTTCCTGAAATGCGCCCCAAGATACAGATAAGGTCTGCAAAATATGAAAATTCTAACGTAATTACTAAGTGAGCTATAGAAGACGGGAGGTGAGGTGCAGGACCCTGTATATTAGGTAACGAATTATTTTCTAATAGTTTCTAAACTATTACGTATTAGTTTTTAAATTTATTTAATAGTTTACATTCTGAAAACAGACCTATTTCTTTTAATAACCTCACTGCCTCAGTGAGGTTGGTCTGCTGACCTTTCCATCGACTAACATCTTTCGTCTTTCCTAAATTAAGCAGTATATGCATCACTTTATTACACACTGTGATGTTCACAATTCCCAGATAGCAAAAGTACGGCCTATGAATGTATTTCGTACCAAATTCTCCGGACGTATGTACGTCCATGGGACGTACATAAAATCCATTTTAGGAACGATGGGCGTAAAAAGGACGTCCAAATTCCGACCAGGTGAACGTCCGATGTACGTCCACTTTAGGTCCAAAAGTGCGTACAATGGACATAAAATGGACGGAAAATATGTACGTACTATGGATGTACGGTATTGAACGAAAAGTGAAGATACTGTGAACATAAAGTACGTACAATGGACATAAAATGGACAGAAAATATGTATGTACTATGGATGTAAGTACGGTATTGAACGAAAAGTGAACTTACTGTAAACATAAAGTACGTACAGGGTGTCCAGTTTTCGATGGTTTTACGGGGTATCTCGGTTATTAGTAAAGATAGAAGGATACGGTTTTCGCGGCACTGTGCTACTTTTTTATGAAACAAAAGATGCCCTAATCAGAATTTTTCTAGTCCTCCTTGTTTTTGATATACGGGATCTTTTTGATAATTTTACATTTTGGGACACCCTCCATATTTAGGTTACCCTGTAGCTTATCAAACAGAAAACAAATGTTATTTGTGTAGTTTTTTACGTAGAATCCAGTGACGTACTCAGATTTTTTCTACGTTCAATAGTTTCCGAGAAAAATACCAAACTTTTTTTTTTTAAATAGGACACCCTATACATTTTTAAATAATATAATTCAGTTCATAACAAGCTTCTCAAAAATATATAATACCCTATTTTTATTTTTAATATTAAGCACGAAATTTACGTTTTATTAAAAAATATATAATTTTAGTTAGTAGGCCATGACGGGTATTGAAAAAAAACTATTACTGGTATGATAATTACTGCAGGAAAAATATATTTTGGACTCCTTAATCTAATTAGCAGTTATATTTCAGTAAAAATAATAACAATGCACAAATCGAGTTGTATTTTACTACGCAAAACATTACAAAGAGAAGCTGAATACTAATAGAACTTTCTCATAAATATTGCTCAAATTGTTCTCCATTATGCCTTAGACATGTTTCACACATAGTTCTTATCCGCCTTTAATGAATTTAAAATAATAAGAGGCCGTGTCCGTAACTCCCTAAATGCTCTTTCAGTAGCATTTCTTTATTCTGCAATTGTTTGGTATTGAATAGAATATATTATATTATACAAAATATATTTTTCCTGCAGTAATTATCATACCAGTAATAGTTTTTTTTCAATACCCGTCATGGCCTACTAACTAAAATTATATATTTTTTAATAAAACGTAAATTTCGTGCTTAATATTAAAAATAAAAATAGGGTATTATATATTTTTGAGAAGCTTGTTATGAACTGAATTATATTATTTAAAAATATATAGGGTGTCCTATTTAAAAAAAAAAGTTTGGTATTTTTCTCGGAAACTATTGAACGTAGAAAAAATCTGAGTACGTCACTGGATTCTACGTAAAAAACTACACAAAAAACATTTGTTTTCTCTTTGATAAGCTACAGGGTAACCTAAATATGGGGGGTGTCCCAAAATGTAAAATTATTAAAAACATCCCGTATATCCAAAACAAGGAGGACTAGAAAAATTCTGATTAGGGCATCTTTTGTTTCATAAAAAAGTAGCACAGTGCCGCGAAAACCGTATCCTTATATCTTTACTAATAACCGAGATACCCCGTAAAACCATCGAAAACTGGACACCCTGTACAATGGACATAAAATGGACGCAAATTATGTACGTACTACGCATGTATGGTATTGAATGAAAAGTGAACATACTGTGGACATAAAGTACGTACAATGGATAAAAAATAAACTTAAAAAAATTTAATTTTGTTTAAAACTTTTATTTACTAACTGCAAAAAAATCTTAACTCTACTAACATTCTTTTGGCTACTACTACTATTTAGTTATACAAAAATATTTTGCAAATAACAAAATCTTAAAAGTAATATGCCAGGTGACAACGAGAATTCGGTCCACCTATAATATTTGTTTTTGAAAATAAACTAATACAAGTTGGTATATAGGTCTCTCTCTTACATAAATATGCACTTTTTACATATTCAATAATTATTTTCTGTCACTTCCGGTTTAACCGAAAATGACAGGAAACCATATGTCAAAAAGTGCATATTTATCACAAACTCAACAAGTGACTCAAAAACAAAATTTTACACAGTAAAGTTATTTAAAGAAAACGCAGGTTCTTTTTTTTTTTTAATGTACCTAGTTTTTCATTGAAAAAATAAACATGTTGCAATTAAACGACTAAGCTTACAAAAATCAGGTGCCGCAGGAAAAGGAATAAATTGTTACGTCAAGTTTTGCTTAAATTTAATAGGTTGTAACACTAAACAGATTTGTTTTAGAGGTGTTAATAAATAGTAAATAAGAGTTTTACTCTAAGGGTGGTGAAACATGGCAGGTAATGACATTGGTTTTTCTCGGAGTAGCAACTTGTCAACTTTACAATGTCTTGTTAAATCAAAGACAAAACATGTTGCCATTTAAAATTTTGAAAAAAATCAATATTACCTGATACCTGCCATGCTTCGCCACGTTTAAAGCAGCGCTTTTGGATTGGTCACCCAGATCACATCTTCGTTTCCATAGGCAAAATGACTTATTCGGATTTCCTATTGCGATCGCCAGCTCTTCTAAGCCAGTACTTAATTAGTTCTTCCGTTTCTTTACGGTCCTTGGCCTTGTTAGTTTGCTCAGCTGATACTTAAAATACGCACATTTCAACAAAAACGGCCAACGAAAATGAGGGCAAATTTAAAAAAAAAACGTGATGGTAAAAGTTACTTAGATACCTATCTAGAATAGTTTTGTTTAACAAAAAATTTTAAAAATGTATTTTATGCTTACCAACAATCAAGTTAACGACACTCTTAAATGTATCTTTAAAACATTTTTTGAATCGCCGACCCATCCAACTATAATTTGTGGCAAGCTTGTTTGCCATAAGGTGAGTTAGACACCTTTTAACATAATCTGTGTTATCTTTGCCGCCAAATCGAGATATTTCCAGAATCTAAAACAATTGATTGAATAAAATACCCAATATAATAAAATATCGGTATATCGGCACGGTACATATCGGTATCGGCAAAAAAGTCATATCGTGCGACCTCTAGACAGAAGCAACACATTTTGCAAAATGTTTTAAAAAAACGTCTCTGCCCTTTTAAAACTTGCTATACACTGAGAAAACGATTTATTTGCATTTAATAAAATCTCTTTGTCGTTAACAAATTCCATGTTTAAATATCAGCAAACAAATATTACTGTATTCCTAAGAAGTAATTTCTTATAAATAGGTAAATAAATATTTCTTTAATAATAACGAATAATTATTTCCCGCCTTATAATAAAGTTACGAGTTATCAATACAATTAATAAGTTGTATTAATTGTTAAGATATATTAGTTTGTTGTTATAATCATAACATTTAACTGGACCTAATATTTGTTGATTGCTAACTACAATATTTTTCAAGTAAATATCATCAATTAATAATCACTGGACAACAGCTAAAATGTTGCAGAAATAAAATCAACTAAATCTTACTATTTTAGGTGTGCTTAAATCGAAAATAAACTTTTTTTTTTAATATTAGTTCACGTTTAAGAGATACGTGACGTCATGTTCCCCTAATATATTAACACTGTAACCGCGAGAACGCACGTAGTATATTTGTATTGTAATAACAATATATGGATTTTATATTGCCAAATCTACATTTTTACCAAGTTAAGGAATGGTGGATTCTTAGGGACGATCCCCTATATTCGAAATCCTAACCCCCTATTGCTTAAAATAAGAGCGATAGCCATTGAAACCCATGTAAATCCACTTTCATGTCTGCCTTGTACTGAACAGTCCCTATATAATAAAAATCTGTTTACAAAAATAAGAGAGCGAACGAAATGAGTTTTACATAAATTTACCTAAATAGGGATATTAACACAATGGCGACTTAGCCGGGACCACCCTAAAACAGGGATAATATTGAAATATTTAATTAAGCGGCAAATAAATAATGCTTTACTACCCGATTTTAAATAAATAAACGACTAAACGGATAAAAGGACCCTTGTTTATCCTCATTTCTATGGTTTACCTGAGCACAGTACTATATATGTGTAGGCCAATAAATCCATTAGTACCTGCTCAGTCGCATTGTGTCCTTTATCCCTATTTAGGTAATAACAAATAAAAAACTCATTATGTTGGTTTCTTAAAATTGTATATAGACTACTTATAAGTATAATTATAATGAAATGTATTTAAAAATCTATAATCCATATTTGGGGATATAAACAGGTAGGTAAGCGGAGAGGTTAGTCAGTCTAAGTTAGTAATTCAAGTCGAATAGTTAAGATTGTAAAATGCCTCGAAAGTGTGTAAACAATCCAGATCACTTCTGTTATGTTTGTGGTGAAGTGACTTTTGCGTCTCAGAAGCGATCTATGACTCCATTGATGAAAAAAGCATATCATCTTTATTTCGGTTGCAGAATAGGAGATCAAGACAAACAGTGGGCGCCACATATATGCTGTAATGCATGCGCTTCAAGTTTGACAAGCTGGTTAAATCGTAAAAACCGATCTATGCGGTTTGCTGTTCCAATGGTCTGGAGAGAGCCTACAAATCATGTTAATGATTGCTATTTCTGCATGATACCTCCTGTTGGGCAAGGCACCGGTATATCCAAGAAGAAAAAGTCTGTTATTAACTATCCAAATATACCATCTGCCATCAGACCTGTACCACATAGTGACGACCTTCCTATTCCAGAACCCCCAGAAACAGTCACTTACGAATCAGACAGCGATACAGCGTTGTGCCAAGAAGAAGATATGCCATCAACTTCAAGAGATCCCGATTTCGCACCTAGCACATCATACCGCCAACCGCACAAGATAACCCAGTCAGAATTAAACGATCTTGTGAGAGATCTAGAACTTCCAAAAAGTAAGGCTGAGTTACTAGGTTCAAGATTGCAGCAGTGGAACCTGTTAGAAGAAGATGTCTCTGTAAGTGTTTTTCGTAAACGCCATAAAGGTCTAGCGCCATTTTTTGACATGGAAAATAACTTAGTTTTCTGCAATAATATTGGCGGTTTATTGGAGGCTTTAAATATAAACTACAAACCAGTGGAATGGAGATTGTTTATAGACAGTTCAAAATTAAGTTTAAAGGCAGTACTATTACATATTGGCAATATTCTTCCGTCCATTCCTGTCGGATATGCAGTTCACATGAAAGAATCATACGACAATATGAAGTTCCTATTGACAACTATAAAATATGATGAGCACCAATGGCAGATCTGTGGTGACTTAAAGGTTATTGCACTTTTACTTGGGTTGCAGCTAGGCTACACCAAGTTTTGCTGTTTTTTGTGTGAATGGGACAGTCGGGCAAGGTCACTTCATTACAATAGACGACACTGGCCCGTTCGACAATCATTAGAGCCAGGGCAAAAAAATGTACAACACATGCCATTGGTAGACTCCAAAAAGGTTTTGTTACCACCACTGCATATCAAATTGGGCCTAATGAAAAACTTTGTTAAGGCACTGAATCGAGATGGGCCAGCATTTCAGTACCTATGTCAGAAATTCCCGAGGCTAAGTGAGGCAAAAATTAAAGAAGGTATTTTTATTAGGCCACAAATTCGAAATATTCTGAAAGACGAACACTTTGACAGCACTTTAACAGATATTGAAAAAAACGCCTGGAAAGACTTTCGCCTCGTGGTAACTAATTTCTTGGGAAATAAAAAAGCTGACAATTACGTTACTCTGGTTGAAAATATGCTGTCGTCGTACACGTCTACACTCTCACCTGGACTTTTTTCCTGACAACTGCGGAGCTGTAAGTGATGAGCACGGCGAACGCTTCCATCAGGACATATCAACCATGGAAAACAGATACCAGGGACACTGGAATGCTTCCATGCTTGCCGACTACTGTTGGACTCTTGTTAGAGATGCTCCAGAAACAGTTCACAAAAGAGTAGCAAAGCGACAGCGCATTTAGTGACTCTAAAGTGTAAAATTATGTAGTTTTTATTATTTTATCAAAAATAAAATATAACCACTTTTTTTTTAAAACGGCAACTAAGTTTTTAACTTCATTATTATTTTTGTATTCAGCATCCTAAAGTTAACAAAAAAAATGCATTTTGATACACGATACAACCAATAACCTAAAATTTGTTGTCCAGTGAAATTGGTACCACCAATAGGATTACAAAACTCCCAGTTAACAAATCAAAGTTAACAATAAATGTGTTATATTTTGTGGTAATAAAAGCGATGTAACTGTAATAATATACTGTTTTAATGTTAAAATAGGAACTTAGTTACTAAAAAATTATTGTTGTTCCATAAGAATTATAACTTAGTAGGGATTCGGCGAACTTAATAATAAAGAAATTTATAGTTAACTGTAAACTTTTTATACAATGCCTACTAAATATTTTTTTATTATTAGGAAATATTTATTTAAATTAAAAATACTCTTTTGACTATAAAATGATGCGATATAATGCTTACGAAATATTTTTTAATTATTAACAAATATTTATTTAAATTAAAACCACTACTTTAACTATTAAATAACGCGATATAATGCTTACTAAATATTTTTTGACCCTTAAGAAATATTTATTTAAATTAAAAATACTACTTTAACTGTAAAATGAGGCGATACCGTCGATTAAATTATACCGTAGAGTTTTAGTGTCGTGGCACATAACAGCAAAATTTAAGGGAATTGACGGTAAATCTTATCACTCGCATTTTATTGTCTCCCGGATTCCGGATTTGTTCCAGAAAAACTTTCCTCCTCTTTCTCGGGAAATACTATTTTTGGTCAATTCCCTTAAACTTATCTTGGAAGTGCGAATATTTGAGCATTAAGATCTTCAATTTCACTAGGTATATAGCCGTCTAAAATAAAGAAAATTATATTATGTACTTTTTAAACCTGAAATAATAAATTAAACTAAAAATATTATCTATTTCTTGATAAAAAATTAATATTCTGATTTCCTTTAAATGTAATACTTTAGGTGGGAAGGCGGGGATTTTGTAAATAAAACAAACTTATTTTCAGAAATGTTTTATTAAAAGTAATTTGCAAATATAGCTTAGCTTTATTAATAATATATGATATATATACAGGGTGTTAATTAATTAACACCCTGTCACATTAATGTCATGCAGATATTTCAGGGGGTGATAGTACTCGTCAAAATAAAAAAAAAATGCAAATATATGCATGGTCTAAAACGTGTTATTTTCGTTATACAGGGTGGCAAAGTTTCAATTTTTTTTCTCGTATCTTGCGTTTTTTCTCTTATATTCTGCGATAATTGTTTCAAATTTGGAACATCAACCCTTTTTTTAAATCTCTACAATAAAGTATCAAAATTGTCGGCCGCAGTATACAGGGTGTTACATTTTCTTGAATCGGCTATAATTTTATCTTTCAGAACTTTTTTTTTTGGCTCCCTGTATGAATTCCGGTATGAAATTTGAACTCTCTGTTCCTTTGTTTAGCGTTCTGGTCTCCTGCACTATTCTCGTATCTGTGACCGTTTTCGATTTATTTGTAAAAATAGCCATCGATGGAAATTCTTCCAACTTCTAACTTTCTAACAGTACGTCTTAAAGCAAAACGGCTTACATGTCCCTATCTTCAATTTTTATTATCTTCCCAAAAAAATCAACTTCCAGTTAAACCGGAACAACTATATTTCCTGCTTTCGAGTAACATCCGGTTTAACCGGAAGTTGATTTTTTTGGGAAGATAATAAAAATTGAAGATAGGGACATGTAAGCCGTTTTGCTCTAAAACGTAGAGTTAGAAAGTTAGAAGCTGTCAAAGTTTAAAAATGTCACTGTTCAAGAGTCAATATCTCGGAAACTATAAAGTATAGACTAATAATGTATTTAATAAAAAATAATTATAATTTTATGTGGAATTTAAAAATGAAAAAATATACAGGGTGTTCCATTTGAAAAAAGTACATTTTTTATTGTTCCGCTTTTTTGAGCCACCCTATAGAGTTAAATATAATTTTACGTTATAAGCCACTTACTGCCCTTCAACTTTTGCATTAATATTTTTAATGTATTTGAAATAGTAACGGAGCTATTGTACTTTGCCACACTAAAGGGCCACCCTGTAGATACAAAATTTTAAAGAAATCTTATTACGTTTAACAGTTTTACAATAGAGTTAAGGGGTTCATAATAATAATTAAGTTATAAGTATAAAAATTATTACTAAGTTATATATAAGAATTGTTGACAACTTTAATATTCAGGCAATTTTAAACATATTAATAGCATATTTTCCACCAGAAATTCGATGAATATGAAATGAACGCATTGGTGTGATTTGTGTAATGTTATAATACTTGAATGTGGTCGAAACTGGGTTTATTATGTAGGCGCAAATATCGGTCTGCAAAGTTAGGTCGGTAATAACTTTACAATAAAGAAATATTTTTTCGCCTTTAGAGCAAATAACTGATTCGACAATCCCGAATATTGGCAACTCTGAGTCATCTCCGGGAAGTTTTACAGCGCAACCAACCGGAAATTTCACTCCATTCATTTTAAACCAATCTACCTCAAAGAGAGATTCGTTACCATTTAGTTGGGATTTTAAATATTTGGTATGATTTTCATTTGACAATTGTTTGCTTATCCCAAACTCATATTTATCTTTCAGTCCAATGTTAAATTGGAAACGGCAACAAAGGCGAAGTTGATATCTAATAGATAACGTTTTTAGTATATTTACTCTTGATGTAACTATATGTGCATTCGTTGTACCAATCTTATGAACTGCTTCATACCTAATGGAAGATGAAACGTTAAGAGGACCAACGATTTCTTTCAAAGTTGGATAATGAGTAAGAAAATGAAACTTGGGTTTAAGCTTTTCTTGAAATAAATCCATAAATAACATATTATGTTGTTTAATAAGATGACGAAAATACAATAGCTCGCTTGAACTAAATTCATCTTTTGTACTATAAACCAGAACTTCATATAGTAAGCAAAAGAAGGACCACCCTTCATCATCAGTATCAATCACATCAAAGACTAAAAAGGGAAAGTATATCACAAAAGCTAACATTTCCGAGGAGGACATGGTAAGACACTTTTTTTTTACTTGAGATTCTGTTATTGAAGGAATTATATTTCCTGCATCAATGTTTTGTCTATAATCAAAGTATTTTATTCTACTATTTAAGAATTCTAGCTTAATTATTTTTTTAACGTAAATAAAGTAATACAAAATTTGACCCATATCATATCGACATATTCCCTCAAAAAGATTATGCATTATATCGCAACTGACATTTTTAGTAGTATGAAAATAAGCTAAGTCATTTAGGACACAATATTCTTTTAAACCGTTCGTTTTCTCCACTAAATCCTGCGTGTAATTATCAGGATTTCTAAAGTACAGTTTATCTTCAACACACATAGTTTCACAAGTTTCTTTAGAACAAAAGCATACTCGACAATAATTCTTTGAATTAAAGCTTTCCGACATACCGGTAATTGAATTGACCCCCAAATTATCACCTAATAATAAAAACAGCGTGAAATATACTCGAATCATTTTTCCACATAAATTAACACTGATACCATTTTTTTCAATGTGTTGTAACTGTTTGACAAATAATTCTAGTATAACTTTATTGCCTAATATTATTCGATCGGATGAATAGAAGAGCCCAAATAAAAAATAGTTTTCAAGTCTCGAAGAATATTTAGGAGGAATTCCTCCGACTGTAAAATATACTGCACCTACTTTATGTAGACCGGCCTGAGTACCCAAAGGGTTGCCACATTCAAAATCATCAAAGTAGATAATAATAGGAATAACTACTTTGTTTTCAAAATTTTGTCGTATTGTTTTCCAAAGGTTAGCATTAAAAATACTAGTAATAGTTTCAGAATTTTTAGTCTGATCTTCAATGTAGTTCAGGATAACTGGTAAGACGTTATCAGTCTGTAAAAAACGAGTCAATACTTTTTCTATTGAAACAACCTGCAATTTACACCACCTAAAATCTAGGAAAACCGAACCATTTTTTCTCTTATCATCCAAAACCCTACCTATTTCTACCTCGGTGGCCTTAATAAATTAAATAAAATGATTTTCAAAATATTTAAACCTTTTATGTTCAGTAAGAATTTCATTAAATGGATTATTTAAGAAAAATAACTTAAATTTATTTGTAACGTCTTGTGACATTTCATTAGAATGTGAATTTACTATGGTAAGTAAATGCGAAAATATGTCACCCAACAATTCATGTGTATTTTCAACTACTTGCTGTATAAATTTTCTTGTGACATTTGTGCTGTGATAAAATTTCAAAAGGAACGAGACAACAAAATCTATGTAATCGTCACTAATAGTAGGGGCTAAATCTGGGTTATTTGAAGTTATATCACTACTCGTTACACTACCATTAATATTTTGTTCAATGTCGAGGTTGGAAACTATGCCATTTGCGGTAACAGTTTTTTCTTGTATCGCGATATCTAACTCACAATGTTTATCGATAATATGTCTTTTCATAGAATAAATTGTACGAAATCTCTGAGAACAATTCTTATACCCACAAACAAAACTATCAACATATTTATGCATGGCCTTAACATGACACAAAAATAAGTTTCTGTCAGAAAATGTATAACCAGTACAAATATTACAAAGAAACATTTTAAATTTATTTCAAAAATCAGTAATTAAAGATACGCGTTTCTTGCTAACAAAGATACTAAAAAGTAATAATACGATAAACTATAAAATATATATGTTAACACTACGAGATATGGTTAAGCTTATGAACAATATCTATTATGTTTGGGATTTTTATATCCCATTTGGTCTGCAAGTTGTAAATAGCATTCTGTATAAAAATCCAGATATGCTCTGACTGATACTGATATTGAAAGTGAAACACATGATAAGCTTTAAAACATATGTCAATACCTTTAAGAACTGTCGCGACAGGATGAATTTCCCCAAAAATATAGACATATGTTTGTCTTACGGCAGGTCCAGAACCTTCAACGATAACAAAGGGTTGGACTGGAACGCCTAACGATTTTAATTTGTCGACTTTTGCTTTAATCTGAATCTCAATGTCTCCTGGCAGCTAGAAAATAAATTGATAAATTAAATTAACGAGAAGAACAGTGAACAATTACACTTAAGAATTGTAAAGAAGGTCATAAGATATGAGATAATTTTATCCTATTATTTAATGAGCCTACCCTGTTTAGGAAAATGTTATTATGATATGCCCCATCCGACACTTTTAAAGTTGTATTTGAATAAAAATTAATAACAAAATTAGTTAGGTAACTTTATCAAAACTTGGTGAAAAAACTTTAAAGCACTTAAAATTGTATTAAAAGATTGTTTTTAGCGCTTAATGTGCCTATAAGAGAAGCAGGTTTCAAGTGAATATGCCAAAGTATATTTTTGAAAATTTGACGTGATTAAATAGAAATAAATGTCGTTTACCAAATAAATATATTTAACTTTGACTTTTTACTATACAGTGTGGTTTTTTAAGTGTGCAACATATGGGAATTTTTTTTATTAACGATTTCTCAGAAAATTTTATTCTTGATAAAAGTTGGTGCATATTCGATAATCATATTAGGTGCACTTGAAATGGTTGCAAGTCAAACGGCGTACAGGGTAGGCCAAAAAATATAAAACGTGTACAAGAATACCTAAAGTTTTTTAATAAACATTTTAAATACAAATTTTGCACTTTAAATGATGGTTTTTAATTAGCATATTATCATTACTGATGCTTTATCTTGTTAAAACTAATTTTTAGGATATTTTAAAGTTGTGTTTAATATCGTTGCAACAAACATGAAGTTTGTGATTCCTTAATAATAACTTAAAAATTCAAGTAACTTTTACAAATATGCTTGAACTTGAACAAAAATATGCGAATTTTGATTAATTTATGAAGGTCTTTATGGTGAATATTAAAAAAAAATTTTGGGAAATTATTATTGTTTTTTAAAAAAATATATTTTTTTTATTTTAGGAGGTCACATTTTTAAATCTATGCATAACTTTTAATTCTAAACAACTTTTTTTTATAACATTTTGCTGAATTTTTGAAATAGGGGTAATTTATTCTTGTACAAGTTTTATATTTTTTGGCCTACCCTGTACACCGTTTCCAAGTGCACCTAATATGATTATCGAACATACACCAACTTTTATCAAGAATAAAATTTTCTGAGAAATCGTTAATAAACACTTAAAAACCCACACTGTAGATAGGTCATAACGAATTTTTTAAAAATATATACCTCAGCTTTTAGAACGATTCCCTCCTTGCAGTCACTAAGTTTAGGTTTCCACTGTTTACTTCCATACACATGTCTTGATTTATGCGGCAGGAGTGATGCCAACAAGGAGAGCATCACATAATGCTTATAATCTGCAATAAATATTTGTTATGCATTTATTAGTTAACTTAAAATATCTTAACTAACCTTTATTTATGTTCTCTGACTCCAACAAGTCTATTAAAATCTTGTCACTATCAGCTTGGATTGAATTCTTTCTTAGTTTAATTAACTTAAAAATGGCTTTTTCCCAATAAGAAAATAAATCAGAAACTTGTGTATAAGTTTTTTCAAAATCTCTTTCAATCTAAAATAAATACATCTTGTTAGATTATAATAGTGAAAATGCCTAAAAAATATACTGATTTTTACAACAATTCAATGCATATTTGGCACTTGGGGGGGTAAAAGGGTATATGTCCTAAATCGACAATTTTGGGAAATTAAGTTTAAAGCTTTAATACTCGCGTTTGGATAACGGTTTTTTTCAAACTCAATTTTTTAATTAAAGCAGGCATTTTTTGATCCTTAATACATTGTATATAGGCAGTAATTAAAATAAAATAACTATTATGAAAAAAAATATTACTTATACCCATTTATACATGAAAAATTCTAAAAAACTCACATATTATACCTCTTTACACCAATTAAATAAAATTTTGCTAGTGTACTTTCTTCAAAACTGTATTAAATATGAAAAGAAACAAATGGTAATAAACGCGGAGTTCAAAAACAAAACTTATTATTTTTATTCATTGCTCGACTCATTATCATTTAATTGTACCCTTTTCCTCAATAAAAGGCCAAACAACTTTTTAGGGGAGAGGGAGATAAATATACTTATATCCCTTTCCACAAATAATTTTGTTAAAATTCAATTCGTTAGTAGGCTTTAACAAATCTTAATCCCCTTTTTACAAAAAAATATACATTTTCTATAATTATATCCTTTTCCACAATCAAAAATGGCACATATTTAAGGCTTAAATGACCTTTATCTCTTTTCGCAGGGGTAGATAATGAATTTATAAGTATTGTGGGCGACTTATCTCAATTTTGAAAATTTTCGACTTATATCCCTCCCCCCCCCCCAAGTGCCATTTGTTAATCCTGGAGTATTAGCTCATTTTCATAAAGTTACAGTCATATAATTAACAAGCAGCTTACAAATATTTGACACACAAATTAAAGCTTCTGTAAATGATATCAAGGAGTGTTTGTTAATTACAAATAATTGTATTTAGCGTTATATAAATGATACCTGTAAAAAATGTTACGAATTTAATAAGGATTTATAATATTAAATATTTTTCCAATATTAAGCACTATTTTTAAAACAGTTTTTTTACATAGTTTTAAACCAAAACATTTCAATTTATAATTACTTTGACCTAAAAATAAAAAATAAAACATTTTAAAAATTTACTCTTACAAGGAATTTAAGAATTTGAATAATAAATTATACTTACCAGCACTAATGATGTGGATAGTTTTAATATTGGGTATTTCGTGGTGTATTCTGTTCCTTCTAGATTTTGTTTTAAAATTTGCTGCCTCCGATAGTTAAACGTGTTGTCCCAATGTCTGCAGATCTCCTCAAATGGTTCCTGATTAAGTTCTAACCATAAAAGGCTTTTTCTAATGTCCGTATCATCGTCTAAAACTACACAGAACAGGTTTTTAAATGAACCTACCCAAAAAGTTTTAAGAAAGTTCACACCTGATATGTCCGGCTCAGAAATGTCGTCGTGTTTATCCGATGTGCTTCTGGTGGGCAAAATCCCGGACTCTCTAAGGAAGGTTAGTTTATTTCTAAATTTATCAACAAGCTTTCCTCTCGCTACACCGGACCTTTTATCTCTAGATTCTCGTTTTTTTACTGGCGGAAGATAGTATGCTTCTTTAGTTTCACAAGGAAAAAGTTTAATAATTTTTTCACTTAATGAATAAAATTCATCATTTTTTATTTGCCTGCAAAAAGTAATAATAAATTGTTTTGTCACAATGTGAAAGCGGATTAATATATTAATACTAATATACCAAGGGTGCTACCACGTATTTTTCCCAATAAGCAAATTATGTATCTGTTGTACCTCAAAACAAAAAATTAAAAATATATAAAATCTAAAAGGCAATACGCTCAATTGTTGCAAGTTCTTTTAATAACCCTCTATAAAGCCTGAAGAATATTTTAAGCCTGTATACTCGTGACTATGATAAAAATTAAAACTTACGTTGTGTAATTTATCAGCTCTGAAGTGATTAAGTCAACAAGGTAACTCTGTCTGGTGCTATCAAAGCCTCCTTTTATTTCATACCAACTCAAAAGGGCTTTTCCCACTTGGGAGCGATTTAAAAATTCTTTTAAATCAAACGTTTCCAAAAAGGTCCTAATTTTTTTTGCTTTCTTAATTTGTGGAGCATTGGCTTCAACTGGATCAGGAGAACCAAGTTCTGAACTCAGTGAAATAGAAGGTGAAGGTACCGGAGAAAATATAAGAAAATTTTCTGTAGGACTTAAACAGTTTTGATCTAAACCAGCATAGATATTGCTTTCAATGGGTTTCGGAGATCCAGGTGTTCCCAGTGAAATGGCTGGTGACGGAATTGGCGAAAATACTACAATATTTTCTGCAGTGCTGGTGGAACAGGTTTCATCAGAACTTGCACTAAAATATAAAATAAAAGAAAATATTTTATTTTAGAAATCTGCAAGCATATCGCAACTCAATTTCACATAATATTACGCTATACAAAAAGCCAATAATACATTATTATAGAAACTATTTATTACATGACTTGCTGGAATAAAGCGCCCAATCTGCAGTAGATATCCTATGTCGAGGGTTGGTTCTAAACAACAATTATCTTATTTAGACCCGGAAACATAACGGAATTCGGGTGCACCGACAAAACTATTTAATAGTGTTTTCTATTATCTTGCCCTCAGATCGCTCCGAGAGCGATCTATGACGTCAACGATCTGCCCTAGAGCACTCTGAATTCGGCCAAGAGTGACCGCCCCGAGATCAAAATGGAACACGCGCCAAGTTACATTTTCAACATAACCTCAATGTTGTGTTTTACGCACAAAATATAATTTTCAGAAGAATCTGAAGAGCTCAGAAATACTTGTAGCAGCCGACGTTTTCTATTTCTAATCATTCTTACCCGAACACAGTACAAACCACAAAAGTACAAACAGTAAACAGTAGGGTTATGTTGCCTTTCTTGTTTACCTCTCGCTTGCTCTGAGAAATTTCACAGATCAACTGAGAGCGCTCGCGGAGCACCCCGTTTCAGATAATAGAACAGGTACTCCGAGAGCGAGCAGTAAATGGAACACGCAAATCTCTGGCAGGGCAATTTCAGATTGCTCTAGAGTGCTCTGAGAGCAATAATAGAAAACACTATAAGATATCTATTAAATAAAGTTTAATTGAGGTGCTTTCATATAGTTTTGGGTTTGCGATTCGTTTTTTTAACACTTATAATACATATTATATAAGTACTTACTGGATTTTTTCGCTTTCAAAATATTTTTCTAGCTTCCGATTTACTAGGAGCCGTCTTCCCAACACAGGTACGATTTCTTTTAAATTATCCCCTTTTAAAAGATCTGGCAAAATTTCAGGTGTAATTGCATGTGCTAAAGTAATAAATACTAAATTATTAAAAGAATCAAATTTAAAAAAGTTTAATTTTGTAAAAAGTGTAGGTAAGTATTTCATTATTAGTGCGAAAAAAAAATCGGTTGTACAAAGAAAGGAGTTTGTTTGAACCTTTTCGGAAACCCTTTTTAATAATATAAATACCTACCTACTTTCCTAATAATGTGCAAAATAAAAATTTGTCATTCAACGTAAAAAGTCGATTACCTATTTAACAAATAATTGTAACTACTTATACGCCTAGGACGGTAAAATTATGAAACATTTAAAAAATTTGGTGGGGGTCAGGGGGCGCCTTCCCCTTCTCCCATTGATTAGCGCCCCGGGCGACCCCCTGCGACATAATAGAGAGCTATTGTTTATGGTTTATAAATATAAATGCTTTTATAGTTTATTTATTGAGATAAATATAGAACATAAATTAAAGACGGAAATATACGCATATTATACTTTCTGATATAAAGGGTAATTTGCTAAAAACGTCTAAAATTAATTCCGTTGATAGCTCGAAAGGTTTCAATTTTAGGAAATCGTTCTTTAAAGAAAATCCTTGTATTTTCTTCTTTTCTACAAAATGGCATTATTACTTTTTTTATATCACTTGTTATATCTGAGATATCATTGTCAACTTCAATTTTTCAAATACGGACCTGGATTATTTAATTTTAATTTTGAAAGTACATTTTACCCTAAATACAACGATGTAAGTTTTGACCCAAATTATACATAATCAGGGATCTTTTTGAAATATTGTCAGTAGGTACGCCTATGGTTTTTTCTATTTTAATGTTATTCTATCAAAAGCAAAAATTTAAATAATATTTCAAAAACCATAGGCGTACCTACTGAGAATATTTCAAAAATGTTCCTGATATTGTATAATTTGTGTCGAAACGTACATCATTGTATTTGGGGTGAAAAAAGTACCTTAAAAATTAAATTAAAAAAACAGGTCCGTATTTAAAAAAATATTACAGACGTAATACCGCCATTTTGCGGAAAAGAAAATAATAGAAAGATTTTATTTCAAGAAAGTTTTTCTAAAATTGAAACCTTTCAAGCTATTAAAGGAATTAAATTTAGACGTTTTAAAAAAATCACCCTATATCTCAGAAACGCGGTTCGTGGATCAATTTAATCAACTTCGTAGGAGTTACCGTTTAGAAGATACCCATAGTGGTCAATGAAATAGTTGCCACCCTGTATAATACCTCCCCTTCCTTAATTAAAAAAAAAAAACAAGATTTTTTTCCTAATTTATGCAAAATATATCAAATGTTTTTCACAAATGCCACAGTACCTATACACTGCAACGGGCGAAAGAAGTTTTAATACCTATATACCTAGGTATATATTAAAAAATATTAAAACTCTATGACTGAGGACAGATTGATAAACGTAGTTTTCCTATATAATGAAAGATATTAAGTATAATAAAAACAATAATAAAAAGAAACATATGTAATTATATTGTAAAATTACATGATTGTATTGATTATTTTTATTCTTTGTCTGCAGAATAAATTTAATATACCTACCTACATAGTCTAATGGCAACATTTTAGTTCGTATTTTCAACCTACTCAGGTATTTTTGTTTTTTATTTATAATTTAAAAATTTCTTCCTTTAAATTACATTAGGTATTGTTAAAATAAATTTTATAAAAAAGACCTTGTAAGTACCCAAGTGCTTTAATCAAAAATATTAATGATCCTTGGAAACAGAAGACACACCCCTAAATGTTTTGCCCTTTTTGTTTGGATCACACTGTTAAGCGTTGGGTACTGCTCCCTATTATTTTTATATCATTTTAATAATGTAAGTAGGTGAATAGGTATTTAATGAATATTGCGTCAAATAACACGAGACATGGTATCAAGAAAAACTTACTAGGCCTCAGAGCTCTTATATAGAAAATGGTGGATTTTTTCCCAAAATAACTTAATTCCTTAGTTATAAACAAAATATAATTAACATGCATTGAAACCATTTTATGTAAAACATCGGCCAGTTTCCATTAAATTTTGCTAATTAAATGTTAAGAACGTAATTTGCAAGGAAAGTAATAATTTGTTAACAGTTAAGAAATAAATGTTAACAAAAAGAAATCAGTTATACCTACCTACCAAGACTTACTATTGCCCTGTTCGCATAAAATATCAAGCTAGAATTTATGGTATATTTTTCTAATATAGAATAGGTATAGGTAATAAATAGGTTAGTATAAAAATAATAGATGTATATTTTATATGGTACCTGCAAAATCAGACTCATATGACTCAAGCCCTGCGTGGTAAAGAATTGTTTTCAGTTCGTCGGCCGCGGCCATTCCTAGTGTAAAAACAGGTTTGAAATAACAACGAAAACAATATAATAGGTTTATTTAGAAAACACTAATGTTTTCTTCATATAGTTTACTATGGAGTTCCACCTAGTAAAGGCAGAATCTATTCAATATAGGTATATCTACTTTTTATTACATATTTTAATATTTTATCCTACCTTATTTTATTATCACCGAATTCTAATACATAAAATAAATCACTGCACAGCAGCACTACGCACGCATAACTTGCAGATTGGTCGGAGAAGTGAGAACTTGAACGAACAGAAACGAAAATGCAAACTGGTGACGCAGTAGCAAGGTAGTGGGGGCAGACAGATCGGTATCTTGTCTAGCGTCGCGTTAACGGTGATTCGTTCGGCGCTGTTAATATAAAATAATATCGTAACTGCTAAAACCGTTAAGTTAATGTTAAGCGCTGGTATTAATATGCAACAACGGATTTAATTATTAAACATATTACTTAACTATTAAAATAAATATGGTTAACAAACAGATTGTTTAATAATAACAAATAGATATCTTCATATTCAAGCGGCCCTATTAGGTGATAATCTGATCACTTTATTCCAAAGAAAACGTACCCAAATAAATCCGTTTGTTAACTGTAAACATACTTTTCGCTCAGTGTAGGTACTTATACGGCTTTGTCAAATCTGTTCATGCATCGTCCAAAAAGTTTTCAAACTGCATTAGGTTATCTTCATCTTCAAATAGCATGTTGAAATCGTCGAATATGGATTGCTTGGTAGGAGAAACTGGTTTGATTTTGGCAGCCATTATTGCTTCTTCAAACTTTTGTTGCATGTCACTTAAAATGCCTCTTGTCAGTGTTTGTTGCTTAATAAGATGTCTAAGTAGTCGCTAAATTAAAAAGGTGTATGATATACCAACAAAAAACATTTTAAAAATGTTTTGGTGCTTGCTGCTAATTTGAATTAGAAACATTATTTAAATCACTTGCTTTGTTAAGAACAGCATGATTTACAATCACTAACAGCAACAGACCAGAACCACTAGAATCGCCAACGCATGTTGAGGGAATTTTCTTTGAAGTATTCGGCTCTATAAATTGCTTGCCCGGGGTACCTTCAGGTGAAATATCTTTTGTAGTATATGCTTCAGTGGGGTGCATCCTTTCTTTGCAACCTCTACAAAAAAAAACATTTTTTTTTACCTTTCATACCATAAGTATAATTTTAGATAAAAGCATGCCTTGAGGAGAATAAGAAAAGGATGAAAAATCTTCTTGTGGGAGCTTAGGTGTCCCAAGAGGGAGTGTATGGTAATAACTGCAAACCAATAAAATATTCCAGGAACCTACCTGATGAACTCCAACTTAAATTTCTATTACTCAGGTATTTGTGACGGAGATGTGAGGAAGTTGTCTCGTCAGTAGTCGAGTTCTTTTTTTACCTAAAATATCTTTAGGTCCAATCGAGAATGAAGATTTTCCTACAAAACAAATAAATATTTTAACAAACTCAAAGAAAAAAAAAATTAATCAATATTAAATTTCATGGTTTGTTACTTACTTTTATTCACATTTTTAAATTTTGGAGGATCTCTCAATAAAGAAAAAGGACGATTTTCTTCATCAGTATCTGGGGAGCTGTCAAACCTCCTTGAGGGCATTCTTATTCTTTTATTTTCTGTTTCCATATCGGTATTTAAATCACTGTACATTTCAGCTCTCCTCGTTTTTTGTAGAGCGGTTTCATAGTCACCTCAAATGGGAAAAAATCGTGAACAAATTGTGACAGTCAAAGTTAAGTTAAAAAAAACATTTTCGAAATTTTAAATGCATTATTACTTGAAACTTTTTTCGCGAAACTGTTTAAAATAGTCCCATAATTCATACTAGGGAAAATACTGGGCCTTTTTATTATTATTAAATATTTTTATACACAATGTACATTTTTTTGTCCAATGGTAGCTTTTACCCTTTTAAAACCAGCAATGCACACCTATTCGTAAAAAAGCAATATCATATTTTTCCATAAGAGCTAAATGTGATAGAGAGAGATAGGACAACCCCTACTCATAGGTTCCCCTATTTTTTTTTTATGAATTTTTAAATAAGTTTGACCCATCGTTGGTTTTGGAAGAGTTATAAAGGTACCATTTGACATAAAAATATGCAGGGTATCCCATTTAACAAAACTTAACTTTGGTATATTTCTAGTAAATGTGGCTTGCCATGTATTCTATTTTATTTAATGACATTTAAAAGTACTTTGTACGATTTTACCAATAAACTTAAATTGAAAAATTGAAATTGAAACACCTAGAAAAAATTAGGCTATGCCACCAGATTATACGTAAAAAATTTTGTCACAATCCATTATTACATTTACCGTAAGGTCTAAGGTAGCTGAGATACGAGGAATGTCTAATAACGGCAAATTTTAAATTTTGCCCTGTATCTCAAAAACCAAGATGGCTATGAAAATTCCGTTGCCAGCATCTTTCGTTTCTTAAAAAAGTAGCAAAGTGACGCGAAAACCGCATCCTTCAATCTTCAGTAATAACAAAGATACCCTACAAAAATATCGAAAAATGGACACACTGACATCCATAATATTTAGCAGCTATCAGTACAATAAAGTCTAAGTATTTTAACTTTACTTTAAAAATAGAGTTAAAAATTAAAAGAAGGGCCAGAGACCAGGGTAAAATCTTCATTGCCTAATATAAAAATACCTCAAAACACTTACTACAGGTTGCATTCTTGAAGATTTTTACATAAGAGCTTTCCCAGCATGTGTTAAAAGTGCAGCCCTTAATAGCATGGCGAACTTTTTCTGAGATCCACTGACGTGTAGGCCACAGACACTTATTTTTTTCAATTATCCATGCAAAAGGTACAGCTTTAACATTATCTTTTTCTGTAAAGTGTACAACTGTCCATGTTTTGTTATTTAATAAATTCTCCAATATCTGCTACTTAAAATAGTTTTAGAACTAATTACAAAAAAAAATTAATAATATATTAATTTAAAATTAAAAAATATTTTGTGAGGTGGTATACAATAAATTTAAAACATGGAAGTAAATAAATTATAATAATTTTTAACACAGAAAAATTTCGAGGCACTTTAAGGAAAGGGCAAACTAAATATTTATAAAAGTAATTAATTAAACAATTAAGTAGGGCAGAAAATAATATTCTTCTCAAAACCTAGCCTTTTTGATGTTAAAATTGACCTAAATTTTTACAATCTTAAGATCAAAAAGGTTAGGCCGCTGGGGACTTAAGGAAGAAAGTTTAGTGCCTTAGGTAAAAACTTGTAGAATATATCTATTAAATGAAATTAGCTACAATTTGGCACTGCAGGCAAAACATTTGAGAATTATATTATAAAAATTACTTTTGGAGAATTCATTAACATTAGTCATATTTTTTCTTATGGTGCCTTTACAATTTAAAAACACGTTGCCATTTACCTTCGCTTTCAGTAAAATATAAAAAATGCAAGAGAAAGGGTCCAAATTCAGGGGAGACCGAAAAAACCACGACATTTGCTAACAAGAGAGAGCTATAGAAGACGGGAGGTGAGATGCAGGACCCTGTATAATGGACCATAAGAGCGAACATCTTCCACCAAAGGCAATAAATTATGAATATTATGCGAACTATATTCCACCCCATATAAATTACCGAAACCTTCAACAAAATATCTGAGAAAGCTGTCGGCATACTCCAGCTTTGATTCCTCTAGTTGCTCGCCTGATAACAAGGTTAAGGCAACATGTAACGTAAGAAAATTAGTGTATTGGTCATTACTAAGAGTGTCCTTTAAACACACTGAACCTGTATAAAAGATAAATTGACTACACTCTGTTGCTTTACACCTTTTGCATTCAGCTAAACTTCTCGATTTTCTATTAAATTCAGTAGGAATATTTTTTCTCTGTGCTTTTAGTTCTCCTGATATTTTGGTAATTTGATTAATTGATAATTTATTTGGAGGTTTTGCCAATACCCATAAGCTCACAAGCAACTTTTTTACAACACCCAAATAAAGCAAATGCATCGGATCTAAGGGAAATGACCTAAACATATCCAATTTGGGAATATTTTCTAAAACAGAATAGCCCAAGTGATGTTCTTCTTGTTTGCGATTTCTGAATGACAAATGTACATTTAAAAATTACTTCTTGGTACCTCTTCGTAATCCTATTACAAGACCAGAAAGGCTCTACAACGAATCTCATATTAGAACCAGGAATACAGTGTGCTACGCTAAATATTTGCCTTAAAAGAATTTAAGTTTTAATCTAGTATTTTAAAAGTTGAAAATCGGAAATAGTTATGAAATGTTAAATACTACCAACTGTCAAAATGTAAGTACATGAAATAAAGTGAACAAACCAATCGTATTTATCAGAGCGAGAGAGGCTTTCAGCAAGCGAGCAATGTCTCCCGTACAAAGGAAATACCTAGTAACTCACTTTTTGTGGAAATTTACATTTACCATCTAACCTAATCTAATAGGTATTTCCTACCTTCTCATATTTAGTTTTGTACGAAATTCCTCAGGATAAACGATTTATTGTGGTTGGAATTTCCTAGCAAGTCCAGAAATTGATACTTTTTCAATGCAAAAACCTAGCATTTTAGAGTTCCAAGTAAAAAACATAGCAAGTTTTCTTTGCTATTTTATCGAGATAAAATAATTTATCTTCGCACAATGGAAAAATCTGGCATGTTACTTTACTGACATTATTATTTTAAAATTTTTATAATATTACCTAACAAAAACATAGCAAAGAATTTTGCTAGGTATTTCCATATTATTATGTTCACTAATACCGCTGCTTTCAATCCGTTAATTGTTGCTGTTGTTGTTCTTCCAATTTAAATTTAGCGCCAATAGTTTGGCGCGCAAAATTACATTTCGTTGCTAGGTTTTTCCACTGTTTAAATTCATTTCGGTTAGTTTGCTATTTCTTAGTAAGCGCATGTATCGTTAACGTATTTCGTTGTGTTTTACTAATATAAAGTGAGTTTAAAAGCTAAGTGAAAGTGGATAAGATGGCAAACAGGAAGAAAATGTTAATGGCTTTAGTTAAACAAAATAAAACTTTGTGTATTCAATCTCCTGGCGACCTCCAGTTAAGGTTAGTACAGTAATAGTTGCCTTTTAGGCGGGATTAGTGCGAATTTACAAATAATGCCCGTTTAATCGGGTGCATTGTAACGACCAAAATTGGCCGTTAGGTTCTATTTAAATTCTACCTCTACTATATTATTGTTCTAGCTTTCATATCAATATTGTTATTAGTTTTTATGGGATAAATTTTGAAATTCGTTATTCCGACATCGTTTAAAATAAGTTGCTCATTAAAACATTACCTTTTATTAGTAAATACCTTTCGTTCTCTGTTAAGAAAATGTGTAATACCGCCTTACGACTTGTTTTTAGCTTTCTTACCTTACAATTTCCTTCTTACTGTCAGTTTGTAACACGATATCTCATTTGTTTACCTTTTACCATACATCCTGTATATTATAGCTTTTCTGGAACCATGTAGGGTCGATTTTGAGGAGTAGTAAAAGTGGATACTGCTGTACCACCTAAAATAAAAGTCTTAAGCTGTTTGCTACCCGTTTAAACTAGGTTTTGGGGTTAACTCTCCGAAGAGTACCCGAACATTCAATCCTGACCTCTTTAGAGCTTTGTATACATTTTATCTATGGTATATTTCTTAAATAACTTTTTAGCCTACCTTATTCCTTGCCTACGGCCATTCTCTTGTCCAAAAAGGGGCTAAAAACCTGATTTATTTTCTTAATAACAGCTTTGTCTCTCTAGCCTGATATTGACACATTTGGGGGCTTATTTACTTGTATGCTTAATAGGCTACCAAGGGTATAAAGCCTAGACTCTAATTATCTTCCAGTTTCCGCTATAAAACCCTGGTGATGCCTCCAGAAGGGTAGTTTTCTAGCTAAAAAGTGTTGAGAGTCTATCTTATAACCTAACCCTTAAAATCGGTATTATTTACATATGAAGCCAGGTTAAATCGATTCGACAGGATTCTTTACTTACTTGAAAGGCGATTCCCGTGGTTTTCTTAGTGGAAATCGTTATTTTAATGTTTCATGACTTAACATACTTCACTACCCAGCACTTCATTATTTACTTTCAATCAGCTGATTATTATCGATCTTCAGTTCAGTTCATACGTCCAGTCTGACGTATGGTGATAGGGATGGGTTATGTTTTATTTTATTGACGGCTTGAATCTAATTTAATTAATTTCTTTTATTTTAAATAGTTTAAACGTAATTACGTGTAATGGTTACTCGATGGTGTCTCATTGCTACTGAAGTATCACTTTTCTTTTGTGCTTTGTCGATGTTATTTTTCCCTGCTAGAAAGTTTGAATGCCGCGCGTTATTTTTGGCAGTATTGTCAGTTGGCCCGCCTCTTCCGGGTTCGGCCATTTTGCTTCGTTTTCCTCTGCTAGAAAATTCGAGATTGACTTTCGTTCGTGACACGTTTGTGTTCGGCACGAAGTGGGACTTTCCAACCTTTAACTCACCTAGGTGGATTTTGGGGGTCCTACATGTAACTAAGGAAGTCTTAAGTTTATTTAATTTGTTTATTTGGCTATGCAGCCGTTGTATTTTGTCGACTTCCTAGTAATGGCCTAGGCCGATTTTTTTTTTGTGCTCCTGCATCGTTGTCACGTGCCGCCCCGACTACCTCATGGGGTCCTCCTCCTACCAGTCACGGATCATAACAACATACCTTTAATCTCAGTACCAGTCCTAGTACCAGTCCCGCGTGAAGCAGACTAAACACCTTATGACGGGACACTACTTCCAACTCTAATGTACGCCCACAGGCGTTCTGGTACTCCTTATCCTTTTACTATGTTATGATTAATGATTGTCATATTATGTTGGTACCGTTTAAGGTATAATTGGCGATTTGGTTATTTTTAATTAACGTCGAATCCTCGACCTCAGTAAGATTTCAATAACCTAGCTGTTATGTATTGTTGACCTGCGCCTAAAAGTGTACTGGGACATTTTATCCCATTTTATTTTTTTTTTTGTTATAACCAATGAATGGAATTAATGTCTTATTGACAATTTTGTAACCATTTGCCATCTAGGTTTTATTGCGATCTCGCTACCTTTACGTTACATGTTACGTTACATATCATGTAACGTCGAAATTTTGTACAGAGTAATGCAGCAATAAACTCAGATGTATTATTTTAAAATTTATCGTTTTATTTGAGTCACCCTATTAGGCAACACACCCCTAAGTTTAATTTCAGCTAGCTTAGCTTACTTTCCTGTTATCTATTTAACCGAGCTAGAGGACCCAAAACTACCTTGGTAGGTTTTCTGTTTTTGCCTGGCCCAAAAACAGTGGCGCCTTAAATTTAATTATTTTTTTTTTATTACCCCTCCCTAATCTCCGGCTTATGAGCTAGGGCACTTTGCTCGCTGGCAGTAGGCCTCTCTAACTCGGCTAAATTTGATTGGTTTGCTTATTCAATTTCAGTGATTTAAAATTTTGACGTTTCATAATATTTAATATTTCGTAATGATTTTTAAATAGTTTTTTAACTTTAAAAAAAAAATACTTAAATTAATTTAAATTCTCTGTAAGGCGATTTTCAGCGTAGCAGCATCTAAATATTTGTATTTTAAACACGCATGTTGCGGTTTTACCTCGAGTTTTACTCGTCCAAATTTCCGCTCGCTATTTCGCACATTCAATTTACGCCGATAATACCTTTCGTAGGTATAAAGGCACCACTAAATATTTGGTAGAAACTCTTGGGCATTCTGAGAACCTACCGACTTTAAATATAATTTATCTTAAGGCATTTGTTAGTTATTTACCAAACAAGTGCGGAAAGTGGTGCTTTACTGCACGCCACGGCAGTTGTACGAACGACGCAAAACGGAGTTCTGGCAAGCAGTAGTTAAGGGCGACAAAGGCACTTTTCGCACGTGTTAGGTACAAACCTTTTCCTTCGAGCAAATACTTCTTGGCGCAAGAATCAAATTTAAAAGAAAAAATGAATGCACGTATTAATTGTTAAAAGCTATAAATATTTCTATTTTATACATTGCGCGAGTGCAAGTACATTAATTGCATTTTTTTTTAAATTTGTAATACAGTGCGGTACAGATTCTTTACCGCACTGAGTGCGGTAAAGACATTTTACTACACTTTGAATTTTACAGCACCGAGTGCGGTAAAGTACCTACTTCTCATGGCGCGCAAGTGCTGTAAAGTTTACTTTACCGCACGCGAGTAGGAAAAATAATAATATATTATTTGTTTCAATTAAGCATATACAGCGGCATAAGTACCAACATTTTCTAAATTTAAGCAACAAAATTGGTTGCGTGCTGCTGTCTAGCGCAGTTTTCGAGCATGCACAAATATAAATAAATAATTTCTCAAGTTGTCAGAACGCCCGAGATTGATTGTAATTTTTTTTGTTGAAGTCCAGAGGCGGATCCTGGGGGGGGGGGGGCAATGGGGCCCGGGCCCCCCCTAAAGTCCGTTGAAACTCTTTTTTGTTTAAATTAGCGCAATTTGTTTTTACCCAGCATAAAACGTTTTTCACAAAATATAAATATTATACTGATTTATTTTGATTTTTTGCTTACCCCACCCCTTAGGAGTATTTCTGGATCCGCCAGTGTTGAAGTACATTTTTATACTTAGGTATGACTTGCTAATATTTAAATATCATATACTTACTATTTCAGTTATAAAGAAATGAATAAAGAAAGTCTTCAAAATGCTTCTAAGGATACTGAGGCCAATAATTGTAATCAATTTAAGTAAGCAGGATACCATTTTCATATTTACATTCAAGTAACTGAATTTTAAAATATTTTAGTTCAAATGCAGCTGAAAAATGTGATGTTTCTAACGAAGTACAGCAACATGGTACTGATTTACAGCAATTCTCGGAACAATATATTGTATTGGACCTAACTACAGCAGACGACCCAGGAGCAAACAAAAATAAATAATCAAACTATTACCGAAACAGAAACGCCCATAACCTTAACAGCAGCTAGTAATGATAACATTTTTAATGGAGCTTCTTTTTACTCGATTTACGAAGCGGAAAAGTAAATCTAGATTAGTGATGTAAAATTGTGAAAATTAATGTGAGTATTTGTTTTAGGTCTGATTATGAAACATTAATGCACGACAAAAATATCCATGAAGGTATTGCAAATAATTCGTTAGAGCAAGAGGAAAATATTCCTGTAAGAGACAAGACACAAGACATAAAAACCTTTACCGAATTGCAACCAGCTGTCTATGATATAAACGACGACGGTATGTTTTAATTGATTTTGAAATTGAAATTCAAGGATAAATTGTTATACTATAATATGGAGATAAATTAACTAAAAAATAAAAAAATTTTAGATGAAAAAAGCCCTGTCGATGACTCGGATTTAGATCCAAATTATAATCCTATTGATGAAAATGAAAATTTAAAACCTAAGAAAAAAAAATTTCAATTTTTCAACATAGCAGCTCCTCAATCCGGTAAGAAATTAAAATATAAATACACATAGACGTGCGCAGGCTCTTTAATGAGTGTGCAAAATGCATATTTGCTGCACTAAGCATGATTGCAGCTCTCGAGCTGCAAACTTCATGCATCATGCAACAAAGATATACTTTTTGCACTAGTTACAGAAATAAATATTTATTTAAAATTTTGTATTATAGGTAACTATTATTATATTGCAGATTCTGATGAAAGTGACAAGGAAAATGAAGAATACAATACAGGAATAGAAAAAAGGCCAAGACTGAAAAAGAGAGCACGAACAGAAAAGGAGCAAATTGAACACCATTTAAAAAAATATAATGTTCTACCAGCATGTAATTGTACAAAGAAATGTGGAGAGACTTTATGGGAGGAACGAAGAATTGAAATATGTAATGCCTTCTGGAAACTTACTTTTGGAGAGAGATGACAATATTTTAATGCGCATATAAAGTTTAATACAATTAAGCAGGGAAAAACTGATAGTGACAATAAGAGGCAATGTTCACTAACTTATACTCTTACAAAATCGGATGGAGCAACAGAACAAGTATGTAAATTAATGTTTTTACATACACATGGTTTAAAAACCGACGGCATGATAACCGAATTTAAAAAAAAACTAAATTTATCAGCTGATCTTGATATTGTTTCCGATAAACGTGGACATGCAACACCATCAAACAAAAAAGATTCGGACACATTTAAACAGCATATAGAGTCTTACAATCCGCAAGTTTCGCACTACAAACTTTCACATGCGCCCAATAGAAGATATTTACCACAGGATATCAGTGTCACATCTATGTGGAAACATTTTTGTGAAAACCATGAAAAAGTGTCATATGAGAAATATAGACATGAATTCAAACTGTAGAACATCGGGTTTGAACAACCCAATCAAGACGAATGCGATACTTGCGCGTTATATAATGAACACGCAAAAGTTTGCGAACAAAAAGAATTAAGGGAGGCTTGCACAACATGTACTAGTTTTGACAAACATCATTTAATGTATATTGAAGCTAGAAAAGAGTATGATGACAACAGAGACAAAAAATATACTAAATATTTTAAAGCATACAGTGTAGACATGCAAAACGTTCTATTGTTACCAAAAATGTCTCTTAAATCGTCTGTTTTTGTTAGTAAGTTGGTAGTGTTTAATGAAACATTTGCCCCATTGCTAAATAATGAAGAAAATATTTGTGTTTTATGGCACTAAGCCATTAGTGGTCGGCTGGCCGAAGATGTGGCATCGGCTTACCTCGCAATAATTCAAAGAGCTTCTGCTGACATACAATACTACATATTTTGGTGTGATAACTGTAGCGCTCAAAATAAGAATTGGAAACTTTATGCTGCATTTGTATCAATTGTAAATTCGAATTGGGGGCCAGAAACTATAACAGTAAAGTACTTTGAACCAGGTCATTCCTATATGAAAGCAGATGCCATTCATGGCCAAATTGGCAAAAGTTTAAAAAAAAAGGCCAACGTGTACGACATGAACGACTTAAGTGAACTTATTGTTAAAACATCGAGAAAAAATAAAACATTAATTTTGTCATATGAAGATTTTTACGAATTTAAGGAAGGAGTGAGACCAAAAAAGAAAAAAGAGGAATCAATCCCTATGCTAAGCGACGTAAAGGTAGTAGAATTCCGCAAAGGTACTAGAAATATGTTTTTTAAAAATAAATTTACGGATTTGGAATTTATTTCTTCAGATTTTTTGAAGTCAAAATTAGAAATAAAGTTACCAGAGGTTAAAAAAAACAATAGAGGCATTAACCCTAATAAAAAAGAAAAAATCCTTAAGGGTTTAGTGCCTTCAATGCCAGCAATAAAAGGAATATTTTGGGAAAAACTTCCTATTTCTGAAAACTCGCTTGATTTGTTGTCAACTAGAGATTAAGTTGAGTACCTACTACTTTTATAATAAAAATCTGCGATCAATTTTTAAAATTTTATTTGTTAGACTAAGATTATTTTGGAAAACATTTTAGTTGTTGTAATATAATAATATACTTATCTTTTAGTAAATTTTTAAATTTTTCTTTTTCCTATAATTTCTTCACTTTATTTCCTTTAATTTAAGAATCCATGCAAGGTTGAATAAATCAACTTTTTCCACTCCGCTGTCACGGAAATTCTCGAAAATGGCTTCATAATTAATAACTATTATTATTGTATTTAAGAAAAATATGCCACAGTGTTATTTGTAATAGATATAACGTAATATTATTTGACTTTTGTTTTCGACATATTCATAACTTTATATCTCTAAAAATAACCCCATTTTACGAATTATTGTCTCCAATTCAAAGTCATAAATCAAACTCCATTACACGGATGACACGGCTTAAGTCTTTCAAAATCCAATGATACTTAATTTACAATTTTTCAGTGAATTCTACTATGAATAATTATGCTGTGCGAGCTAAACCCTTACAGCGATTTCATTAGCTCCGGCATAATAATGTAATCGAGAAATCCTGTGACAACCAAGTGGCAAAACAGATTTTTTTATTCCACGTGCCGTGGACTCTTAAAATACAGTTACAAATTAGAATTTGTTATAGTAACTCGACATACCATTTTTTACCTTGGTAAAATTATTGATTTGGCAAAAGTAAACTGAATTACTATTTTTTTCCATTATTATTCTTTTCATAGCAATCTGATGTACTATTTTTTTCCCTGGTACTGCAAATGGTTTTTTGGTAACAAAGAATAGTAGGTCATATTATAACCAAAATCACAAGCCTAGAGTAAAAACAACATAACAATTAGATAAGTTGAATGTTAAAACTCCTAGCACCACATAAAAAAAATATATAACTGTTTAAGTTATCGAAAGGCTAAACTTCATATTTAATTTTAATTTGCTGAAAAATGTATAAAAATGGTTTACTAGGTTTTACCAATTGACGGGAGATGTGCCCTAGCTCAAATGCCGGAGAGTAGGGGGGTCAAAAGAAACCCACCAAGTTGGTTTTAGGTCCTCTCTCTCGGTTAAATTGATATAAAATAAGAACTAACTGAAACTAAACATAAATTAGAGGGGTGTGTTGCTTATTTTAGGGTGACTCAAATAAAACAAGAAATTTTAAAATACATACAGTCTAAATTTATTCAGGCATTAGTAGATTGAAACCTTTTTTTTAACATTAGGAGAATGAAAAATTCTATTTCATAACAAAACGAGCCAATTGGCACGTGGAGAACGTCAACTAGATTTATTGAAACATTAGTGGAATGAAAATTTTACTTTATTAAAGAACGAACCAATTGGCATGTTGATAACGTCGATTAAATTTATTAAAACGTTAGAAGAAGAAAAAGTTCATAAAATAACAAATCAATTTTCACATTGATTATGTCGAGTTCTCGACGTGGCAAAAACAAAGTAACTTTAAACGGTTAATCGACTTAAAGTTATACCAACAACTTCTGCACTAAATTCCAGTCTTAGGATTACAACATTAAGACTCCGGTGTTAAACTCCATACTAGGATGTAGGTGTCTAAGACTCCATACTAGGATGTTGGCATTTAAGTCTCCAAGTTAGGAGAAGGACCCCGAGATGTTAAGAGGTTCACACGTGTCCACGCTGTGAGCACATCCAAAAATCGGCCTAGGCCTTTACTAGGAAGTCGGTAATATACAACGGCTGCATAGCCAAATAAAAAAAAAACTTGATACTTCCTTAGTTACATTTGGGGCCCCCAAGGCCTAGACCTAGGTGACTTAAAGGCGAGGAAAACCCAAAATTCGTGCCGAACACTAACGTGTCACGATCGAAAGTGAGCTCTCGAATTTTCTAAGAAAGGACGGGACCGACGGAAGTGACGGCACCTGTCAACTTCACTCATATAGAGCGCGGGATTTGAATTTTCCGGACGTAAAAAGTAATATCGATCAAACACAGAAGAAAATTGATACTTCAGCTAGCAAAGAGAGACCATTGAGTAACCACTACACGCGATCACTTTAAAACCCTTTAAAATAAAAGAAATTAATTAAATTCGACTTGTCGGTATACAAAACAAAAAGAAGCACATCTCTATGATCTACTAAACGCGTCCCACGAGGTCAGGAGAAAATCGATAAGTAACGTCAGATTGTCTGACAGATGTGCGCATAAAAATGACAGAATGAGGTAAACAGATCCAATGCTGGAATAATGTTCTTTAAGCATAAAAATAGAGATTTCCACTGAGAAAACCAAAGGGAACTGCCTTTCAAGTAAGTAGGGAATCCTAACCAACGTATTACCAGGCCTTCTTAGGCGAATAAGCTGAGTTTTTGTGGTAATATAGTAAAAGACAGGCTCTTGCTTCTTTGACAGGAGACAATTAGAATATAGGCCTCATGATACAGCAAAATAATCCGGTAGCTGTACCAGTGACTATCAAAATACGTCGAATTAAAGCTATAAAGAAACAGCTGTTATTGAGGGAAGAACAGAGTTTTAGCCCACTAAAGTCGAAAGGTATGGAAAACAGCAAAAGGATAAGGTAAGCTAAAGGGTTAATTAAGGATTGTACCTTAGAAAAAGTGCTAGCAACACTTCATGAAGGCCTAAGTTGGATGTTCGAGTACTTTGACAGAAAGTTACAAGAAAACCTAGTTTAAACGGGTAGAAAAACAACTTAAAGCTTTTATTTTAGGTGATACATCCTTATTTAACCCTATTCCCAGCCACAGACCACACTACAGAGTTCCAGGAAAGCTGCAATATACAGGGTGTATGATGAAAAGTAACTAAGGAGGGATCATACCTCAAATTGACAGTAGACTGAAATTCTGCTACAAGAAAGCGAAAACTGGTCGGTAAGACTGTATTACTTATTTTATTACCAGAAAAATCAAATATTTTATAGAGCTAAAAGATACTGGTTACATAGCAAAATTTTCTTAGGTGAATTCTTGACAGAATGGTGAATTTCAAATCTATGCTTAATTATAAGATAAAAATATTTAGAAATATTAGTTTGAAAGCTAAATCAATATTACGGTAGAGGTAAAAAGTGGACGGTTACTTAACGACAATATTTGGTCGTTACAAGTGGAACGGTGTTTTGGAAGTGTAGGTTCCCAGTGTTAGCATATGGATTAAGATATGATATTGAAACTATCAAGACATTATAGTAGCGACTGCTGTTTTACACAATTAAGCAATAGAAATGAATGAAGGACTCCTCCTGTGCCAGATAATGTAAATGCAGAGGAACTTGAGTATTTAATTCAGCAAGGAAATATTCCTAATTTACCTCAAAATGCAGCCCATATAAACGCTGTAAACTTTAGACAAACTTTAATAGACAATTATTTTTTAAATTTGTAAATGTGTTTTAAAAATGTTGAGATATAGTTTTTTGAGGCGACGGTTTTTAAAAATATTTATGTTGCTGCAACGTTTTACTCTTATATGACAAGATACAGCTTACAACCATAGCTAATAAAAGCAAGTTTATACTTAGAAAGACTAACTTTGTATAGGCGCATAGTAGTACAATAAAGTAATGTTACTTTAAAAAAAAATGTTTTATTCACAACTTTTCTCAAATATGTAATTTTATTTAAGTTTGTTGGAGGTTAGTTAATCCTCTAAATTTTTTTAACAAATGTTTATTGTTAAGGTTTTTCAAAACAAGAATTAAACATTGTTCTTATTCTATGTATCCTTAGCTCTAAGTTCTAGCTCAAGAATATCAATTTTTAATTTATTTCATGTTTCTTAACTCATGTCCATGTCAATCTGATCAATCTGCTTCTGTACTAAACACAGTCTCTTATCCAACAACAAATCGTATTTTTCTGCTACTTTAGAAGATGTAAGTGTCTGAATTGTTCTCACTGGTCGTCGGCGGGCTGCATTTAATGAAGGTGTATTTGCAGAAGCTTTTCTAGCAGAGTTCTGAACTTTAATGCTGGATCAACTGGAGTTCTAAGATCTTTTGGTGTGTATTGTGACCATGAGGATTTTTCAGATAGAGCCCGAAGAGTGGTAGAAAATGCTTTTGGAATATTGGCCAATAGATTTAGGGTGTTATTAACTACCATTAAATTACACCAGAACAAGGCAAGAAAAATTGTTAAAGCATGCGTTGTTCCACATAATTTTCTTAGGAAGGAATGTCCTACATTTGTGAAAGATGAGATAGATGAGAGTTTTAGTTTCCAATTTGGATTGTGCCATGAAGGAGGTAATAGATAAAAAGAATCTGCACGGAACATTAGACTAGAATTTCTGGACTATTTTAACAATGAAGGTGCTGTTCCATGACAAAATAATCTAGAATCATTATTTTAAAAAGATTTGACACACTGTGAGCAATTCAAGAAATTGAGCTGAAAAAACTTAAATAGGAATGTAAAATTCATGTTCTATTGAACTACTTCCATACAATAAGCCATCAAAGTAGCAAAAACTTATATTTGTCTATACAGGGTGTTACAAATTCGAAGTAATAGCATTGCTATCTCGGTAACTATAAGAGATAGAGAATTGTTTAAATTGAGGCAAAGTTGCGCATTTTTATGCTGAATAAAAAGCTAAAAAATTAGTTTTAAAATTCCGATTACTTCCGGAGATATCCGAAATATACTGAAAAAATAATTTTTGCTTTTTATTTATTTGCGGCCTTATTATTAGTGATTTCAAAAAACCAACAGCACATATTCATTGCACTTTTTTATGCTCTTCAAGAAAATAATTTTATTTTTTAGATACGACGTTTCGTTTTTAGATACCAACATCAACATTAATTTTTTAAATACGGACCTGCACTTTGTATTACATTTTTGAGAAGCTTTTGACGTTCCAAAACCAATAATGTACCACCCTTGTCAGTAACTTGTTTGCTGTAGGAGTTATTTAAAGTTTTTTTTAAATTAAAGAATAGGCATTGACATTGAAGCATCAGTAGTGTGCCTTGACTTTGACAAAAGACAACAGTGTTGCTTAGGTTTCATATAACTTAAATTACTCAGAAAAAGAAAAGAACAAAGTCTTTCTCCACAATTTTTTATTAGGATAGCTAGGCGAACCTAGATTAATTCATTATAGTTCAAATCGACATGTTTCGAGTGTAGAAACACTCATCATCAGGAAAATGAAGTAAATGGTACAGTGCTGATGTTGTTAGCAATATAGAAAATAACAAGTGAGACTGAGCTGTAATGGAGCTTTCAGTGGTGCATACCATATACCATGCATAAGTATATGGAGTCTTCTGACTATTCAATTTTTTTTACTCTTCGTATGCACCACTGAAAGCTCCCTTACGGCTCAGTCTTACTTGTTATTTTCTCTATTGCTAAAAACATCAGCATTGTACCATTTACTTCGTTTTCCTGATGATGAGTGTTTCTACACTTGAAACATGTCGAATTGAACTATTGTAATTTATCCTAGGTTCGCCTAGCTATTCTAATAAAAAATTGTGGAGAAAGACTTTGTGATTTTCTTTTTTCCGAGTAATTTAAGTTATGTTAAACCTAAGCAACACTGTTGTCTGTTGTTGAAGCCAAGGCACACTACTGATGTTTCAATGTCAATGCCTATACTCTTTAATTAAATTTTTTTTTTAAATAACTCCTACAGCAAACAAGTTACTGACAAGTGTGATACATTATTGATTTTGGAACGTCAAAAGCTACTCAAAAATGCAATAAAAAGTGCAGGTCCGTATTTAAAAAATTAATGTTGATGTTGGTATCTAAAAAACGAAACGTCGTATCTAAAAAATAAAATTATTTTCTTAGAGCATAAAGAAGTGCAATGAAAATATGCTTTTGGTTTTTTGAAATCACTAATAATAAGGCCGCAAATAAATAAAAACCAAAAATGATTTTTTCAGTTTATTTCGGATATCTCCGGAAGTAATTGGAATTTTAAAACTTATTTTTTAGCTTATTATTCAGCACAAAAATGCGCAACTTTGCCTCAATTTAACCAATTCTCTATCTCTTATAGTTACCGAGATAGCAATGCTATTACTTCGTATACCCTGTATACCTATAGGTCTCAAAATTACATACAATATATTCCTATATTATATATAGGGTGTTACTTAATGATGTAATTTCAAGGGAGAATTCCTAAACCAAATTCAAATAGAAAAGTTCGTATAAACATGTATCCTGAAGAGTCTGGTTTTCAAGATACAGGGTGTCAAAGTTTAAAAAAAAAATTGTTTTTTTATTAATATCTAATTGATCCTTTTACCGATTTTGTTGAAATCTGGCAGGGTTATTCATTGTAATAAGACGCTAAGTTGGCACTAACTAAAAGAAAATTATAAGTTCCAGTGGCGTCTCGGGGGCAGTGTAACGAATAATATTGACAAAAAAAATGTATGCTACTGGGTTTTTTGAAAAATTTAAATTTTTTTCAGATTCAGCATCTACAAATACAACTTTTTTGTCTCTTAATATCTTTTCGTATATAACTTCCTTTTCGAGGAAAAAATTAAAAACGACTTCATTGCATGTCGAAAAATTGTTAAAATAAAATCAAGTTAACTTTGATCGTTGCTAGGAAATGTTGTTTTGTTATTATGAACATAATGGTTTTGACTTTCGGTAACAGTTTGTTATTATTTTTCCTCTGGTCAAAAGGTTAATAATTGTACTATTCAAAAAATGGCAAATAATTATTCTAATTTGGAGATGACACAAATGCATTTCCTTTATGGTCTTGCCAATGGTAATTCGGCGGAGGCCCGGCGGCTCTATCAAGACAGGTATCCTGACCGTGTCCTACCATGTAGACAAATATTCATAAACATTCATCGTCGTCTGACTGCATCTGGCAGTTTTAAACGTAATACCTCAGAGGGAAGACCTCATACAATTCGAACTCCCGCAGTTGAGGAGGCTGTCCTACATGCGGTCGAAGAGAATCCTGCAACTAGTACCCGAAAAATAGGTAGGGAATTAAATATTTGTTATAAAATGGCATGGGAAATTTTAAGAGATTCCCTGTTGTATCCTTATCACGTACAAAGAGTTCAGGCACTTCTGCCAAGAGATTTTGAACCGCGTACGCAATTTTGTAGATGGTATCATCAAAGACTTGCAGAAAATCCTTACTTTGATTCCATCATTATGTTTACGGACGAAGCCCATTTTTCCAGAAATGCAATAATTAATTTCCATAATAATCATAACTGGGCTCAAGAAAATCCTTATGCTATTACAGAGTCAAATGTTGAGGAACAATTTTCTGTCAACGTTTGGATCGGTATCTTAGATGACTATTTGATTGGACCATTTTTTTTACCACGACGTCTTAACGGACAATCTTACAGTCATTTTCTACAACATGATTTGCCTTTGCTTCTTAAAAATGTTCCTTTATGTTTACGTCAACAACATTGGTTCATGCATGACGGTGCTCCTGCCCACTTTAGCATATTGGCTCGTGAGTATTTGAATGGAGCTTACCAAAATCGTTGGATAGGTCGTGGAGGACCACAATTCTGGCCACCTAGATCGCCTGACTTAAACAGCCTAGATTTCTATTTGTGGGGCACCTAAAAGCATTAGTTTATGTTACACCAATCGAGACAGAAGAACAACTAATGAATAGAATTATGGACGGGTGTGAAACCATTCGTAACACTAATGGAATTTTCGAAAGAGTTCGTCGCTCGATGAGAAGGAGAGCAGAAGCCTGCATAGAAGCGGGAGGTAGTCATTTCCAACATTTTTTGTAAATAGTCATTACTTTTCGGTTGTTAGATTTTAAAAAATGGCTTAGAAATAGATATACTGAACGATCAAAATTAACTTGATTTTATTTTAACAATTTTTCGACATGCAATGAAGTCGTTTTTATTTTTTTCCTCGAAAAGGAAGTAATATACGAAAAGATATTAAGAGACAAAAAAGTTGTATTTGTAGATGTTCAATCTGAAAAAAATTAAAATTTTTCAAAAAACTCAGTAGCGTACATTTTTTTTGTCTATATTATTCGCGACACTGTCTCCCGAGACGTCACTGGAACTTATAATTTTCTTTCAGTTAGTGCCAACTTAGCGTCTTATTATAATGAATAACCCTGCCAGATTTCAACAAACTCGGTAAAAGGATAATTTAGATATTAATAAAAAACCAATTTTTTTTAAAACTTTGACACCCTGTATCTTGAAAAACCAGACTCTTCAGGACACATGTTTATATGAACTTTTCTATTTGAATTTGTTTCAGGAATACTCCCTTGAAATTACGCCACATCATTAAGTAACACCCTGTATATATATTTTTACAAAATATGATTTTTACATAATAATAATAGATTTGGCTGGCCAGGTAGGTAGGACATATTTTTTTATCTTCTACTGATCTTGTTCTTCAAGGACATCAAAAACTTTATTTAAAAATTTCCTCTTAAGAGAGGTAACAACTCTTGTATTTTTTATTCTTCGCATTTCACTGACTACGTTTCTAAAAAAAAATATTACTATATATACTTACTCATATGAAGCAATAGCAAAGTAACAGAATTGACCACCTCTTTTTTTGCTGACATTTGGTACACAAACCCGACCAAGCACAAATAAGAGACAACAGTTATTTGTGTAACTAGTGAAAAAAGTATATCTTTGTTGCATGATGCTGAGCGCAACAAATGTGCTTTTTACACGTGTTGCACACAACATTTTTTCTACGATCGAATTGATTTTTTTTTTATTAAATTTTTTTAAAGAGTATTTTACAATACAAGAAATATTACTAACTAATTCTTAACAATAACATGAACCGTTTGAACTAACTTTATTTTTATAAAACTATAATAACTAGTTTCTTTTTTTGAGTTAAAAGTATGTTACTTTTTACACTAGTGCAAAAAAGTTAAACTTTTGGCACAGTAGATAGTGCAAAAAATAGTAACTTTTTGCACGGTCGTAGAAAAATATGTTTTTTAGCTGCGCATAAAGGGTTTAAAGTGGTGAAAACGGCGTAAAAAGTCGCTACTCAAAAACACACTTTCGGCCGTATCTCAGGAATGTTATAAGATATCAATGTGAAACAACAACACTATAATATTTTACTCAACAAGGACTCCCATAGTCTTAAAAGTACACAGCAAACTTAAACAACATTTCGCTCTCCCCCCATCCCCCTTTCTCTTGTGTGCGGGATGTTGTCTTTTTATATAGGAGTTACAAGCCCTTCTTGAGGAAAATATTTGCCTTTGTTTTACATTCAAATATTGGTTTGGTCCTAAGATATGGCGAAGATATGCAAGCAAAATTTGGAAATGAAGCTCAAGAAAAAATAAAATTGGTAACTAGGCGAAAATGCAGAAATCCTAATAGGGAATATTGGATAATGCAAACGACTCCTGATATTTTTAAATATTTTATGAAATCTGTGGATCTACATTTTGATTTGACCAAACTTTATGTCTATGAATACTTTAATTTAGCGATGTGCTTTAAGTGCTGCTCTTTTGGACACGTTGCGAAACACTGTAATGGTAATGCCATTTGTCATAAATGTGGCAACAATAGTCATAGCTCCATGGACTGCACTCAAGAACTAAACTGTCCAAATTGTGAGAAACTCAAACTTCCGGATAGAAAACACTCTGCTCGTGATACATGTTGCCCGGCTTACCAGAAAAAAATGAACCAGTATAGACAATATATTAATTACGATGGATAATAATTCCAAACGCAAATCTCTTCAAATATATTATCAAAATGTTAGAGGGCTGAGAACAAAAACTACAGAAGTGCTGACCAACACCGCCGATCTGAACTATGACATCATAACACTAACCGAGACATGGTTGCATGATGGTATCTATAACAATGAACTTCTTGCCGACGATTATGCAGTGTATAGGTGTGACAGAAACAGCCAACAGACAATGAAAACAAGAGGGGGAGGAGTGCTTTGTGCTGTGCAAAAAAATCTTATATCACAATAGTTGAACTTAAACATAATAAAAGGAGTGGAAATGGTAGGAGTAAAAGTAGATTTATCTGTAAAACCTCTCGTGATATTAGTTGTATATATAGTACCTAATAGTAAATTGCAGGTCTATGAAAATTTATTTAACTACTTGGAATTGCTGTTAATTAATCATGATTACAATTTCTTAATAGTTGGCGATGTAAATATAGCACATTTTAACTCTAATACCGGCTTATGCTTTCAAAGTTTCTGCAATCTGACAAAAGGAACGCAATTCAACAATGTAAAAAATGTAAATAATAGAACGCTAGACGTAGTTATCTGTAATTTTACCTGTTTTGTAAAAAAATGTTCTGATCCTATCGTAAGCGAAGACCTCCATCATCCCGCCCTGGATATTACGGTAATCTTTTCTAAAAGTATCCGCCCCTGTAACCCAAGTAATATTTCCTACTACGATTTGGCAAATGCTAACTACTTAGGCCTATACAATGCACTAAGAACTATTAATTGGGATGCCGTGAAAAGGTCTACAGACGTAAATATTGCCTTAGATCATTTTTATAATATTCTATATGACATTTTCGACCAGTTTATTCCAAAAAAAATTACCAAAAAACGCAAATATCCACCTTGGTTTACTAAAGAAATTATCACTGATATAAAATCAAAAGAACGCAATTTAAAAATATTTAAAAAAACTCAATTGCCACAATGTTTGGCCGACTATAAGCAGCTTAGATCTAAAATTAAAAAAGATATAAAAACAGCCTACAAAGAATACCTCGCTGGATGTGAAAATTTTATACAAGGAGACTCTAAACAATTTTGGAACTTTGTCAAATCTAAAAAAGACACTAACCACGGTATCCCGAAAGATATGTTTTTAGGTGATCAAAAATACTCAGGCGAAAAAAATGTAGCCGAAGCTTTTGCTCTATATGTTTAATCAGGTTATGATCGAAATAATATACAGGATGGTATGCAAATCGATGAGGATCAGGAATCTGTGTTTAATTTATTGCCTATTTCCGAAAATGAGCTCGATATAGCAATATCAACTTTAAAAAATAAGAAAACCTTAGGTACTGATAACATACCTAGATTTATTTTAAAAGCTTGTAAATACTTGTTAATTAAACCGTTGTTAAATATTTTCAATCTGTCAATAAAAACTAAATTATTTCCAAATAAACTAAAAATTGCTCGTATCTCACCGATTTTTAAATCTAACAATAGATCAATTGTAAACAACTACCGTCCCATTTCAATTTTATCTAACATTGCCATAATTTTTGAAAATATAATAAGTAAAAGAATAAATTTTTATGTCAAAGAAAAATTATCCAAATACCAGTATGGCTTCCGTTCATGCCGATCTACAGTAGGAAACCTTATTGATTTTGTCGAGTATACTACAGATGCCTTGGCGGAAGGTACCCAAATTGACACTGTGTACATTGACTTCGCAAAGGCATTCGATAAAGTAAACCATAATCTAATTATATCTAAATTTAAAAAATTTTCCCTCTCATTAAACTGGTTTCTATTTATAAAATCTTATCTAACAGACAGATTAAATTATGTATCAATCAAGGGTTGCAATTCGTCCAATTTCACTGCGTCGTCTGGAATTTCACAAGGATCCAATTTAGGACCTTTATTATTTTTGTTATTTATTGATGATGCGGTTAATATTATCAAACATTCTCAAATTCTTCTTTTTGCAGACGACGTAAAATTATTTTTAAAAATCATTAGTATCAACGATTGCAAGAATTTACAAAGAGATCTAGACGCATTGTATATTTGGTCCAAAATAAATAATCTGCCTTTTAATATTGACAAATGTAACCACATGAGGTTTTCCTATTCTAAAAAAACTGATAAACTTTTCCTACTTAATAAACGGTAATGTTATAGAAACAGTTTCACAAAAAAAAGACTTAGGGGATTTATTTGATGACAAGTTATCCTTCAATGCTCACATAGAATCAATTGTAAAACAATCTTATAAAAATCTCGGTTTTATTTTGCGTAACTCAAAATCTTTTAAATCTGAGAAAACTCTTAAAGTTCTTTTTAATAGTCTAGTTAGATCAAAACTTAAATATGCTAGTGTTGTTTGGTGTCCTTTCTATGTCAAATACATTCAAATGATTGAAAAAGTACAAAAAAAGTTTATCCGTTTATCCGATTTCATACTGAAAAAAAATCATGATAATTATTATCCTGTTAATTTAAAACGCCTAATGACCATCCATAATAAGAGAAGTATTATTTACTTGTACAATATATTTGATAACCTAGCTATAGACAACACAACGATACAAATTGTTAGTTTAAGTATACCCAACAGAACCAGGTCACGTGGTTATAGAACTTTTTCTAGTAAACTTGTCAGAACCAATTATCAAAAAAAATCTCCTGTTAGTTATATGGTTGTGAATTATAATAACAATTAAAAATACTGTGATATTTTTAGTGGGAAAAAGGACCATTTATAAACAATCTTAAAAAAAGAATGTTGAATATCTTGAATACAGTTGAGTATTAGTAAAATATTTGCTAATTTTAAGATTTTTTATAATGAGATTTAAGATATTAAGTCGCTCTTGGTATAGTATTAACCTGTAAATTGTAGTTCAAATAAATAAATAAATAAATAAATAAAATGTGGTTTTCAGTAGTGAATGGACCCCCTTTTCACCCCCTTAAATCGTTTATCCGTAGCTAACAAAAAATATGTCTCATATTTTTGGATGCTCTACCTGATTACAAAATTTTATCACAGGAAAAGCCAGCAGTGGCCACTACCAAGGACCTCATAAGAACTTGTAATTAGGGTAACTTACATCACAAAAGTGTCTAAATGATCTAGAGCAGAGGTTCCCAAACTTTTTTTTCTCATAGACCACTTTAAAAATTTTGCTGGTTCCGGTGGACCCCCTGCAGCTACATTTCTACCATATTCCCAAAACTCGACAAGAAATGTGAAGATTAGATCTAACTATAGAAATTTGCGTTGCGGCTGAGTTCCAACCACGAATTTACAGTTTTCAAAAAACAAGTAAGAATGGATTGGTTAATTAATTAATTGATTGTGCTGTGAGTGGATGTCAAAACAGTAAAGTTGGCCAATCAAAAAAGTGATTACATCTAACTTTACTTTTTTGGCATCTACTCACAGCACAAGAAACCAATCAATTCTCACTTATTTTATTTAGAAAACGCCCAGAGTGGTAAAAATAAAAAGAAAAATAGTATATCTTCTTGTGTTGTATTTATTCAAATATGTAATTATTACACTATTAATTATTATTGTTATCATATTACATTGTAAGGTTTACAATACATTGTAATATGATAACAGTCGTATAATATAATTAAAAAAAAAACATTAATAACGTAACGTAACTTCTATAAAAACTAAACATTTTTAGTTCTTCACTATCGAAACCAGATACATTTTCGTGGACCCCCGCTTACGAATTGTGAACCCCCATTTTTTTGTCACGCCAACGTAGACCCCCGTTGAGTCTCCCGTTGACCCCTGGGGGTCCACCTGGACCACTTTGGGAATCACTGATCTAGAGCTTCAGAGGTTGTGGCTTTTAATATGTTTGTTGCCTCCTTCAAAAGATAATCTGTTTGATTAGTTTTAGATTGTTTGCGTTTTTTGGCAGCTTTACGAGTTGGTGTAGGAGTACTTGATGCACTTATTATTATGCCTTCGGGTTTCTCCATACTCTTAGGGAAAAATGTAGGATAATCGAGTGTTACATCACTCTCGGTCAGTTTTTTTACTGTACCCTCAAAAATTATTTTCGATTCTTGCTCGGTCTAGAAATTAATATTAGATTAATCCTACTCACGTTCTTTCCTTAAAATTCTTAAAAAACAAAATCCAGGCGTACTAAAATAGCAAGTGTCAAGGGAATTTTTTTTCTAATTTTGCATTTAAAAAAAAACTAAAAACCACCATTTCATTAAACAGTTGGAAACAAAGAAAAAACTTTTTCAACTACATTGGTAAAGTTGATACTTCACTACCATACATTGAGCAAGGTTTAACTTTTACACACTAATGCGTAAAGTAAATATTTTAGATTTTTTAACAAACAAAATGTACCAAATCTATGATCCATAATTAAAATATACCTTTTCCACAATGGTGTAAAGAAAATTATTTTTATTTACCTCTCGAGAGCTTTGCTGCGAAAGCTCTAAGTTTGACTCTCCTTGATCCATCGGATTATTATTTTGTAGAAACATTAGGATGTCAAAACTCCACCAAGTGGGTTTATGTACATCATCTGTACCTGCACCTGACGTCATTCTCTTTTTATATTTATTCAATTCGTTGAAGAACTGCTGCGTACGTTGTATAGTTATTTTTTCTGTATCTGCTTCACACTAACATTAGGATATATTAAGTTGAATTATCTTGTAACTTTGGTCAACCGATCCAGGCGTATATTTTTATTCTTGTACTCTGGCAGATGTGAATTATGCGAGGGGTGTTTCACCCATTCAAATGTGTATACTTAATTTCCCTTTTTGACGATAATTTCCCCTTATTTGTATAATTACCCTATAATTTCACTTTTTTTCCCCATATTCACCCTAATTTCCCTCATTTCACTTTCATTTCTTTAATTTCACCATTATTTCCTTAAATTCACCTTAATTTCCTTAATTTCACCTTAATTACCTTATATTTTCCCAAGGACAATATTGGAGCGGTATCAAATAAAAAGTATAAAAGCAGCCGAAATAGATGCTAAAGTTTATTAAATAATTTCTTAAAAATAATTAAAAAAAAATATTAAAAAAAAACATTATCCCTTATACAGGTATTAGAAAAACACAATGCTTCAGTAATATGATATTCAACAAAGTTCTAACCCGAGTTCTAACCACACCACTTTGAGGCTAGCTGATCAAACTTATTTAAATCCCTCGTTAAACCCCAAGAAAATAAACCACCCATCAAAAAACGCCTGTAAATCATGAGTTTAATAAAAAAATTTTAAGTCGTTTTTTAATAAATTATAAGGTCTTAGTTAAATTTTTGCACTGGTATTTTTTTTGACAATTATTCCCAGATATATGATATCGCATGAAAGTGTGTCTACACGAGTTTTATAATATGACTATTCTAATACATATATCATTTTAGAGGTAGATATTTACCTCTAACACTTACTTTAAATCTAGAATCTTTACATTATGTATGTATTCAACTAACCCACAACTATTTTAATTTGTTAATAGGAACATTATTAACGCCTATATTGAACAGGTGTCTGAATCTTGGTCATCAGAAATAATGAATGGGGAGGGGATTGCCGTACTTATTTGGTGGTCAGTCAAATTGCGTTTATCGTCATTATCACTAAAGCATGAATTAGAATCATGCGGGGAATCATCAGATGACAATTTGTTTATAGACTCTAAAAATCGATGTTCATAATTTCCATCATTCTCACTGCTGCAAGGAGTGTTACAACTGGTTAAACGACGTTTCCAACGCCACTGAGTCGTTCTACTAGTGGCTTCTGGATAAAAGTCGGGGTTAAGTGCAAATTTGTAAGATTTGCGTTCATCCATTTCAAAAACTTTATACTCCGATTAATCAGTAACCACAAACACTATACTTACGACTTACATTAAAGTGCTAAAAAAACAAGTAATATTATCGGAAACCAAACTGATGTTTGCTGCTGCCACAGGGTATAATGATATATTTATATTTAGAGCTTTATATGTACAAAACTAATTAGGTAATTAATATTATCATTTTGTGTTCCTACTCCTACGGCTATAAACTATAAAGTTAGGTTATGTTATAAATGTTATAACCACAGAGTATGCACAACCTTAAACGTCAAAGCATCCTTCAGCTTCATAGTCCGACATTGTCAGGTTGTTCAATTGCGTCGAGAATAGACAAAGTCTTATATTCAAGGTACTATATAATAATATGGTTCCCAGCAAACACAACTTCGTTTTAAAAACGTACTTGGAACGTTTCTTTGCGACTCACTGAACGTTCTATAAACGTATTGTAACGTTACACAATATTCCTGGAACGTTCCTAATAGGTAATATGTCTACAAATGTAACGTTCCCTTAACGTCCCGCGGAACGTTAAAGGAATGCAATTAAACGGGTTTGAAACATCCTCTGAACGTTCATAGAACATCCTAATTACATTACATGTACGCTCCAGAGACATTCCATAAGTGGTGGTTTTAGGGGCAAAAGGAATTGAAAAAAAAATGTACATATTGCATTTTATATCTTTATTATTTCTCTTACACGTACTGCATATTACATCTTACACATAATACTGTGGCTTCTACATTTAATTCACTATCTTAAGTTCTTCCCTTCTCTTACGTTCTTGTGCTCTTTTTAGCCAGGCTCCAACAGCTTGTTCCATTTCCTTTCGGGAGCATTTTAAATCAGATTTCTCGGTAGCATCTAAAAATAATACAATAAGTTTCTCATTACCATCTTAGAAAAAAAACTAAGTTGGTTTTTTGACAATAAAGCATATAGATATGTTTATTATTGTATTGTAAATTATTTATGTTTATTTAATTATTGTACCGAGATAGGTCCAAGGTATTGCTGAAAAAGAGCAATCTTACATAAAAAAGTTTTTTGATATTTTTTCTTTTTGACTTTTTAAGTTTTCTTTTTGTTAAAAAATATTTAAATAGTCGACTGTCTGGGACTAGAAAGCTATAGCTTACCAAGTACTACTTTACAAATTTGCAAAGTTTTAAACTGTTGCTTTTGTTTCCTTCCTTGAAAGGAAAATTGCAAAGCAATATCGTCAGCAATTATGGGGGCCAAGCATCTTTTTATTATTTCCGACAAATTGGTTCCTCCCTGTTTTGACAAAAAGTTAACCTAAAACAAGCAAAATCATTAAAAACCTTTACAAAAGTCATAAGTAGTTTTCTCTGAATATTCCAAGGCCATATAGAATTAACTGCCAGTCACATTTAATAATGGTAAAAAAGGAAAAATGGCGAATGCGAACTATAAATACACCTTCGGTTTATTTACTTACACATCTCACAAAAATATTTTTCTGTAAACATAAAAATGTTTGCAAAATATAATTTACTTACCATTGTCACATAATGATCCCTTGTTTCCAAAAACTCATTTAACTTATTTAAATCTTCCATGCTTTTTATAGGGTAGTTGATATTTGTTTTTGCTAAAATATCACATTCCTGCTCACTCATCACCTCACCAGCAGCTGGTCTACTTTTCCATTTAATTCAAGTAATAGATTTCTAATAATGAAAAGACTTTTCTGTCCATTTTTGCAGTAACATGGCTGATCTAAAAAGTGTGTAAAAAAATAAACAAAAACATTACAAGATCTAAAAGATTTTAAGACTTTACAGACACTATTGGATACTTATCTATAAGGTAGGTTATAGGGTAGGCACTTACTTTCTTGGTCTCTTGTTTTTTCCTTGGCTTTTTGAAAGGATCTATCCAGAGCAGGTGTCTCTAAAATTTCACTTTTTGCAGGTGCATAAGGACTCGAGAGCCTTTCTTGTTCTTTTTCATTAGTGTTGCCTAAACAGTTACATAAAAAAAAACATAAGTAACATTTTAGAACATCATTGTGGTGCGACCTTTTTATAACAAACATTGTTTACAAAAATATATTTTTATGAAAAACCTAAATTTAAATTAAATCCCAAAACTTCTGTATCTAATACTTTTTATTTTAAAAGTAAGAAAACAATGTTAAATGGGAGTTGTATTTAATGACTCACCCAGTACTTTAAACAGCTTTATTCATTGCTGTGTTTTATAAAATACTTCCATCACTGATTATTATACTTACAAGAACTTGTATTCGGGAATCCTAAAGTCAATATAGGTGGTTCGGGTAAAAAAATTTTTTTTCTCTTTGGTGTGTCTCGTGGTGTTTCAAACTCGATATCTGATTCTGAAGTAGACAATTGACGAGATTTTCGCACCCTCCTTTTTCCTAAAATAGTTTCTTCCTCATCAGTCCCCAAATCACTTGTCAGTTCCGCCCTTTTAGCTTTTGTTCTTGCCAGATTGTAGTCAACTAAAACAGAAAATATTAGTTCACATGGAACTTCTATACCTACCTATGTCGTGGCTAAAAGTATATGTAAATACATATAGCAGTGTTTTAAAAAGGTTATATAATAATTTTAAAAAATATGTAATTTACTTAATTTCACATTCATACCTACTTGTGTTTAAAATAGTGTTTAAATTTTAAATAACTCTTACCATAGGTGGAATTTCGTAAAATTCGAACTTTATGACTTGGCCAAGCTTTGCTATATTGTCCCTTTCTTAAAGCCACATTTATTCGCTCTCCTGGAAGAGGTGGCCATACACATTGATCCCCATTGATCCACGATGAAGGTACTGCCTGTACCGATTCTTTCTCGTCCTCAGTGGCTTCAAAAATCACCACAGTCCAGGAAGGAGGTGACGTCATTTTACTTTTATTTTATATATCTAATTTTTATGCAAAGTAATAACTATAATAGGAATAAGTACCCCTATTTGGTAATGTTGAATTTGTATTGGTTGGTTACTGTGTAGTGTGTAGAAGTGGAATAATTACAAATTTATTATGGTATTTTATTTTAAAACATTTATAGGTAACATCTGTTAAAGACCAGGTTTGAAGAGCACATTCCTGGGATGCCAAAAAAATATTTAATTTGTTTGATGGACAAGGTAAATCATAAAAGTTTTCCAGGAGGTTAAATTTTGTTCCAATGATTTTTATGTGATTATTATAAGACACTATATTTTTAATATTTACAATATATTTACCCTTTATTGAACAACAATTATTTGCATTGTCAATTGACAATGTGAAGGAATTTAATAAAACTTTTTTGTACTGTTTTGAACCTGAAAAAATTGGAAAAACTGGACCATCATGATGCTCTAATTTTAATTGAGGAAACTCTGAAATATTGGTTCTTAACAAATTATTTTCACTTCTGTGTTGTCGTTCTGCTATTCTATTGACTATTTGCTGTAAAGGCTGGCCACATTTTCGAATCATTCTTTTTAAAAACCTCATATTATTTTCGTAAGGAAAAGCACTGAAATTTTCTGTACTTCCAAACATTTTTGAGTCATCTACAATATGCAACAGATTATGAATGTTGTGTGACACATTTCCCTGGCCATAAATGATTATGAATGTTTCCACAAAATATTTTAATAAATCGTTGGCATATTCAAGTCTTTCACATTTAAAAAGAAAAATAAAAGCTGCATGTAAACATAAAAAATTCTGGTATGATTCTTGACATAGGTAGTCTTTTAAAACAACAGGACCAACATAAAATAGAAAAAGCCTAAATTCGGTAGCTTTCCAGCGCCTAACTTCAGAAAGTGACCTTGGTTTCCGAACAAATTCTTGCGGTGTTTGACTTATTTGTACTTCTATAAGTTTTGATGAAATTTGATCTATTTGAAATGTTGATAATTTATAGGGTGGTCTACCAAGGATCCACATATTTAGGATTAACTTTTTTACAACACCCAGACATACAAGATGCATATAATCAAGAGGAAAACTAGATATCATATTAAAATTTGGCAAAGTTTCTAAAATTGATGTGCCATTGTGATGACCTTCCTGCTCTTTTGCCCTAAAACTGGCATCAGTTCTCAACTGAAAATTTTCAAGATCTGGAAAGCAGACTTTATTGTCTTTATATTCACCTTTAATGTTACATTTTGAACAAGACTGGTAACCCGTATGTCCCTTAGTATATTTTATAAAAGATTTTGCAGGCGCATCACAAATAAAACCTTTAATGATAACTAAATAATGTGACTTATTATGTAGTATTCCATTATTTAATAAGGGGATTGCTTCTTCCACAAATTTTTCCAAATATAGGTTGGCATCTTTCGGTTTTTCTTTGCCATAATAAACCCCCACAATTTCAACTACATTTTTGTTGATTGTGAGATTTATTTGTATGGGCCATAAATCACTTCCTGAACTTTTTGACAGAGGCAACCCATCTACATTTACACACACTTCCAAATTATTGGATTTCAGTAAGTGTTTTGATTCCTCAATTAAAATAGTTAAAGCTTTTTGAAACCCAAAATGGTAATATAAGCCAGGGTGTACAACATCAATTTTATTACTTCGTGGTGTTCTCAGTAATGTTCTCGGGTCACTAGGTAAATCCATGTTATGTTTTTTTAGGATACCTAATAAGTCATGTAATGCAGCATGGGTTATATTATGATCAACAGACCATGTATTTAGTTGTGTCGAAAGACAAGTACCCGAGGAATGGCTCACAGACTGTAAGATTGGCTGAGAATTTAAGCCCGTAGGTTCATATTTGGATAAACTAGAGCTCTCGAGACTTAATATAGTCATGTTATCAGGCTCTGATAGCTCAGAGTCCGAAGATGAGGAAGAACAATAGGGAACAATTTCCTCTGTAATTTCAGAAGATTGTTGCAAGTTAATACTACTGCTGTGAGAACAAGACGGAAGTTCTGTTTTAAGCTGTATATTATTATTTTGAGACAAGTTTTGGCGCTTGTACCTTACAGAAACCTTATTAAGTAATTTTCTTTTAGACTTTTGATCCATTATACTAGAAAAAGTAATATTTATAAGATAAAAAACAAACCTGATTCTAACCTATAAGTCAGAAAACTCCTTTAAATGCAGCAAAAAATAATTCTACATACTTTAGTCACCAACCAAAATAACAAGCACAAAAACATGCACTAATAAATTTAAAAAAGACTAAAAATAGTATATTTCCAAATAATATATGGAATCCAACGCAAACGGCAAACCAGACGGAAAGACGCACGAAAGACGGAAACCAAAAAACGGAAACACGAAACACGCCATTTTTTTCGACTCGCTGGAACCACAGAACAGAAAAAGAGTATGCACCACAGACGTCACAGAACAAAAAAGCGTTTGGAACGTATACATTCGGAAACAAATAATAGTATAAAGATAGCGATCTGGCAACATCAAACACGAAGATTGACAAAACCCCTAATTCAATATGGCCGATAGGATGATGTCTTTCTCTTTTTACCAAATAGAATTAAACGAAGCGGACAAATATTTTAGTCGAGGCTGATGCGGCGATGTTGCCAAACTCCTAGCGTTCTGTACTATCTACTGACTGCTAAAAATTTGTTTTAAAACAATTTTGTAAAGGACCTACATAATATTAAAACCAACATCATCATGAATTTTATTCTAATATTTAAAAACAAACTCTGTTATAATGACGTACAAATCGCCCCGTTTTTTCCGAAGTCTGTGGCCCCGATACACCTTTTAGAGCCGATCAGCCAAATATTACATTGTCCCTAACCTAAAATCTAAAATATACACCTTAGGTTTAAATTATTTAGCACCTTTTTAATACGTTCCCAGAAGGCACCCGTGCAACATTCCTGGGACAAATGCTCTGAAACGTTCGATGGACATACCGTTCAGGACTGTAAGAAGCTCATAATTTTCACTTAGACGACTGTTTATATTATATGTTTGAATATTTGATGGAAATTCTCGAAATGTATTACCTTATATATCTGCAAGCGTTTAATTTTGCACAGAGTTTAGATCGCCTACCAAGTACCTTTTTAAAACGTTCCCGGAACTGACCCGTGTAACGTTCTAGGAACTACTGCTTTGGAACGTTCGAGGGGCATACCGATTAAGACTGGAACGTTTCCGACCTAAGGGGACTTAAATAGAACGTTCCCGGAATGAAATGTGTTTATTGGGTTATATACGGTTAAATTTAATCTTTAGTTTACTTGATAGAATAGCTTTTGGCCTTGGCCAATTCTCCGGGTAACTTAACCCTAAAAGTAATTACAACGGTCAAATAACACTTGGCAACGTCGGACTACGTATATATAATTTCTACTTTGGTAGCAGTATGTGGTAAAATGGTCTGTGACCTTGATTTAGCTTGTGTGGCTTCTATTTTAGCGCCATTTTCTTTCCCGGTGGTGATTTGGTGTGTGGTCAAAGAAAGAATTATAAAAATTGTGTATTAATATTAATATACTAATACTTTTGGTGTGGTGGAGGTAAGTAAAAGAATGAATTTTAACTTTAATTTTTATTGGGCCTATGTAAACTGTGAAGTGTGGCCTAATTACCTATTAAATTTGTTTTCAAATTTCTTAACAATAAGTTTTTCATCCACTCTACTATTATTAACGCCATGGCCGGCGTAATACATACAATCTTCAATATAAATAATTTTTTCAGATATCAACAAGAACAAGATGTATGCGGTTGTGAAATTTACAGATGAAGATAAAACAAAAATCGTATCTTGTGAAGACATAAAAAACTTCAATGCAAAGAATTTAAATGTAAAAAAAATTGTGTGTGCTTAAGACCACACGACAGAAGTGAAAACTTCAACAAGGTGACATTAATAATATCAAATACAATTGTTCGGGTTTGTTCGGGTTTGGCCGGGTTTGTTCGGGTTTGTTTGTATATAACCGTATAATACCGTATATAACAAGACGTTAATTAGTATAAGACAATTATGCAGTATTGATTTTTTTAAATGAACTTTCATCACATCTTACGTCGAATATAGGGTGAAGTAAGGTATGTTCGTGATAATTATAGTTTTTTCGTTGCAAAGTAATATAAATGGCATGCGGTGGTTGTAATAATTGTCGGGGAACTAAGACCTAACATTTTGCTTTTCAATTTTGTTTCTTTTAGGATAGGTTCGTAAGCAATCATAAAAATAACATAAACTTGGAATACGGGATAATTTTACTGCATACGAAAAAAGATATTTCCGAAAATTGAACAACCCTTGAAAAAAATGCCAGAACATACCTGAGACGCAACAAGTGTACAACGCACGCTGTTTCCACGTCGATACTGAATGCGACTGACGGGGCATGCTCTTTCATATAACGTTCATTCGGGTCAGTTCGGATTGAATATAGGAGTCGAATTCGAGCGTAACACAGCCGAGCGTAACGCGTGACGACTCGTAACGCGTGACCGCTCAGTTTAATTCAGTGCCCACAAAAGTGCTAAACGCGCCTAAAAAAGTTTTCACTTCAAAAATATTTAGTAAAATTTGCCTGGCGCAAATTGTGACCGTAAAGGGTAATGATCTTAATTATTGATAACATACTTAAGTAGGTACCTAGGAAACACATCTGACATCACACACATACACTTAAATAAAGTAGTAAAAAGCTTTAAACCAAATATGTTTAAATAAACAGTATTTTACAATAGTACTTATACTTATACCTATAATGTTCCAGTGATTTCTATAATAATATGGTTCCTTCCCCAGTGCCCCTTGGTTTTATACCAAGTACCTATACAACTAATGTGTATACAGGGTGGTCCTTAAGTACATCAAGAAAATCTAGGATATGATTCCTGGCATCAATTTAAGTTAAAAAGTTCATATGGACTTATGCCCTAAAATGCTTACCCTCTAAGATACAGGGTGTTAAAATATTTTCCATTTTCCTTTAAAACTACCATTTAGGCCGCAAATAAATAAAAAGCAAAAATGATTTATACAGATTAGAAAGTTTCCCAAGCTGATGGTAAAGTATCTAAACCTAATTTGTTAAATCAATTTTTCTACTCCTATAAGTACTAGTAAACATTGTTTTACGTACAGTTCCCTCTATAAGTAAATCAATTCTTACACACAACTGTGCGTAAATTCAAAATTAATTTAAAATAGCCTGATTTAAGTCAAGCCATCCGTGTTACGATATAACTATATGCATACCTCCCGGCATACCTACTCCGATTTCTTCGCTGGGAAAGTCAGCAGGTTATAGCTTTATAAAATACTACTCGAATAACATCTGCACTCGCATTTAACCTGGGTGGTTACCTTTTAAAATTTCCTAAATGCTTTTTGTAATATTTTTATTGCAATCACACTTGCATTTGGAATTATTATTCAAGAAATGATACTATGAACTTAAATTTTGTACATCCTACCTACATTAAATGTGGTAATCTCTACTATAGTTTTAATAATATTGTAGCCTGCTAACATACGCGAGGATGAAGAATCCAATTTTTTAAGGACCTATAAAGAACATGAAAAATCTAAGCAAGTATCAAAAAAAATTAGGAGTTTGACGAACTTAAAAAAGTGAAACAAATCAATAAAGATCTTGAAACTAAAGTGGCAGATTTAACTTTACAAAATAAGGATCTTTCAGTTCTAAATATTCAGTTACAAAAAACAGTTAAAGATAAGAATGTTTTAAGAGGCAAGCTAGTTATAATTACAGTTATTACATGTTTTTTTTTATAGCAAAAGCTAATTAAATTAATTCCCAAATTTTTTAACATTAAAACCTTCAAAACGTTTTTTTGGTTTAGGTTTTTATATTTATTTAGGTATAGATCATTTTTTAGCATGCTAACATTTATAAGAAGGCAGGTTAAAGATAAACATTTGGGATCTTTGTTTGCTTTTATCCAATAGATTATAGCATTTTAATTTACCTACCCTATTATATTAATAAAATGCTATTTTTTGTGGTAACTTTATTGTAAAAGGATACAATAGTTTGGTCTATAAAGTATCGATTTCACTCATGTATTTTCTTCATATCTAGTAGGCATTTTCGTCCTTTTGTTGTATGTCATTACAGCTAGCTAAAATACAATATTTATTTACTATTTCACATAATTAAGGGATTGCTAAGGGTGAATAAAGTCACTAATAGCATTAAAATACATTTACCTTCGGTTGACAATGGTTTTTGTTTGATATAGGTTTATTCCGAGCCATTTCAGACTGGTTTTTGAGAAACAGGAAGAAGCTCTTTATTGATTGGCATAAATTGTCCTTTTAACCATTGGTATTCTGCTTTTCTTCTCATTTTGCTAAAATGTTTCTTCTAGTAGCTAAAAAGTAAAGTATTTTGTGACAGGTAAATATAAATGAATACATAACCTACATGAGAGAAAATATTATGTGCTTGAATGACGTACTTACGGATTAATATTGAATATTCCTTGCATTATATGGCCAGTATGGATTATATACTGCTTTTAATTATCAAATATAATTATTTATTGTAAATAAATGGATGTCATTTAGTGTTGTCATTTTTTGACGTGTCATATCTAGCACAGAGGATTTTTAGATGTTGTCGACGTTGTTTTCTTTGGCGCTAGGCCATTATTGACTGTTCTGCATTATGAATTGGTTTCATTTATCCCGTACACTCAGTGTTGCCAACTATCAAAATAGGAGAGTACTCCGGAAGTTGTGATTTTGTGTTTGGGAGGTTGGTGAGTTGATTTCCGGCCACTTGTCGATGAAGCAGGAACGACGATTATTTGAGACTTCCTATCCTAACATCATGGAGTCAGCAGGTCACGTCTAGAGGTGTTCAGAATTTTCTATCTTCAATCATCATGAACACCAAATGACCTAATTGTTATTTATCTCCGCTAGTATATAGCAAAAATCACGCTGAATTAGTCTCCGTGAGAAGTTTGTCAAAATCTGAATGGATGACTATATTTTTGAAGACTTGTTTCGCAGACATGGAATATGGTTCTGGTCTAAATTTTTGTAAATTCCCTCAAAGCTAGAGGTATGTTTTCTTTTTTGGATATTATTTTTTGGTACGATTGTCGATTGTTAAATTTAATGTTTTTCTTTCACGGCATTTTAAGAGATACAAATGCCTAGGTACTAAGGACATGTTGTATTTTAGGGCTCAAGATCAAGGCCTATTTTCTAGTTCAAAGTCAAGTTCAAGGCCTAAGTTAAAATAAGTGCTAAGCTTAGACACCAAGCTGTACAAGCCATGCTTTCAATTTCTAAATTCTAAGCCACCGATATAGCAGCTGATAGATGGGCGATATGAGTAAAGTGGGGTTATGTTTGATCATGGAATGGAATGTGAACGATTGGGTAACTAGCACGTAGGAGCACTACAGGTTTGGAACACCTACTAATGCCATTGGTATTACCTTATTGAAATGAAATCGTGTTTATACCAACGTGTTATTGATCGTGTTGGATTGTTCGTAGATTAATTACTATTTGTGGTATTACCTTATTGAAATGAATTCGTGTTTATATATCCATTTGTTGCTAATCGTGTTTGAGTATTCGTAGAACGATTGATACTTAATAATTCCTACATAACCAAATTTTCTATTGACAAATTAAACATTTTAAACGTAACACTTATAACTCATTACCATGTAAAGCATTTTGGTATAAATTTAAAGTAATGTTATTGCGCCCAGAAAATGAAATTCATGAATTTCCCTGGTAAATTTACTGCGCTATTTTTATAAATTAATTATCACCATTGCGTACCAATCTCTGCTATTTTGTTTTCTAATGTCATGTTATTAATAACGTTTGTAAATATGTACATATGCAAGGGTTCTACAAGAAAGGTTGGATAGAGAAGAATAATTATTTTCCTTTTTATCAGCACAGCTGATAAGTCATTGCACATTGTTTTGTTTTGGTAAATTAATAAAATTTATTTTGTTTTAAGATAAAACATTTGTTGCTTTATTCTTTACATTTCAGCTAAGGAGGTTTCTGCCTTTTTCCTTAAAAAAGACAGTGGCGCCCTAAAGAATTTATTCACAGGTAATAATCTACAACAACGATATAAAACACAGCTGATGCAGTAGAGGCAACACCCACGGAAATGAGAGCTAGCCGCAGGCCGCTATAGGTTATGTAAATAACGCTATAAGATATACAGAAACTGAAACCTTCACAACCCGAAATTTTCTCTAAGTCAAAATTTACTGTTTTCCCATGTACATTTAGTGTAGTTTCCAAGTATTTTACTCTCCCCAACTCGAAAATCTCTATAACTCAAAGCAAATAAGCAGGCATCGTCAGCCCAACAGTCTTATAAGTCAATATTTCATTGTGAAATTATGATAGATATATTCAACTATGAATGAAATTACCAGAGATCACATTTTTAGTTTCCTTGCTCGAATAAAAAAAAAAATATGAGTCGAACTACTATTATATAAAAAGAAATTTTACACCAAAACTACCTAGGTATATACCTACTTTAAAAAAAATAATGTTTTTTTTTTATACAAACTTATTTTTAAAAAAGTAATGTTTTTATTGGATTCAAATATTATGTAGGTACAAGGTGTTTCAATTTTATACTGACAAACCCTTCATTTGTAATATACAGCGTGTTAAACTTTTAATTTTTTTCATGCTTAAGGATTTTTTATTTAAATTCTGTAAGTAAGTACTGTTACATATGGATCTAGAGAATTAACCTATTGTCATATTTGAAACTATCTACAGGGTGTTCTTTTTTTGGGTGTCACGATTGAGTGTCACGAGTGACCCCTCCAACTTTTTTTGATACGGATTATATCCTTTCATATTATAAAACAACTTTTGTGTTTATCATTTACCATTTTCATATATTGCACTATTTTGATATCTTAGATGGTTTGGGTGATATTTGGTAAAATATTAGTCAAAGTCAAAGTCAAAGTCAAAGTTTTTATTTGCTACTTACATAAATAGTTTATAGCACGTCATAAATAATAATATATATATGTAGGTAAATATAATTTAACACGTACAAATGTATATAAATAACAATAAATTAGTGTGTAAAACAAACAATGCACAAACATTAAAATAAAATTTAAAATTAAGAGAGACATAACTGGGAACCCCACAACCAATGCACAGCATCCGGGCGGTGATTACCAGGAGGCCAACAGGTATTCATTTATGGTATAAAAGCAATGGTTTAGTAAATACATTTTAACACACTTCCTGAACAGAACATCATCGAGGGCCCGATACCGTCCCGGGATCTTATTATATAAATTGCAATTAAGTGAATTGTTTTTAGATTTGGTAAGTCTGAATCGCTGAGCCACTATCCTGTCTGAGCCTCGAGTGTTGTAGCTGTGAATATTTGAATGCCTAGTGAGTTTATCTCTACGGGAATGTAGCTCCAGCACAGTTTGAAAAATATAAACACAGGGCAGCGGCATTATGCCAAATTTTTTGAACAGAGGCTGACAATGGTCCCTATATCCTGCGTTAGCCAAAAGTCTTACAGCTCTCTTTTGGAGTCGAAAGATCTGTTGTGCATTTGTACTGTTTCCCCACAACATTGCCCCATACGCAATATGGGAATGAAAAAGGCCGAAATATAGTGATTTCAAAACGTCCAAAGTCAAACATTTACGCAAGTTTCTAAAAAGGAATATCGTACTCGACAATTTTCGTCCCAGTTCAGTTACGTGGGCCTCCCAGGATAAGGAACCATCCAGAGTGATACCCAGTAATCTACATTTATTGTTTTTGTTCAACAGTCGATTACTCGAGACAACCAGTTCCTGAGTCTTACCCGTATTAAGCTGCAAGAGATTGCAAGAAAACCAGCTTTCTGCATCCTTCAGCAGCAGTTGAGATGCCATAATCAAATTCTCCAGACTAGAAGCAGAAGTAATAAAAGTAGTGTCGTCTGCAAATATGGTTAAATTGCAAATCCGTTGCATGTAATAACACAGATCATTAATATAAATTATAAACAGGAGGGGCCCAAGGACGGATCCCTGTGGCACTCCATATTTAACATAGCCTAAATCAGACTTGACACCTTCAATCTCCACAAACTGCTGCCGATCAGACAAATAAGACTCAAGAAGGTTTAGGGGAACACCTCTTATGCCATAGTGGCATAGTTTTTTTAACAGGAGTTTGTGACAGACACAGTCGAAAGCTTTTGTTAGATCGCACAAAGTTATTGACGTGAGCTCTCCAGACTCCAAGCCCTCGACTATGTCACTCACAACCTGTAAGACTGCTCCCAGTGTTGATCTTTTTTTCCTAAACCCATACTGAGAAGGGTGAAACAACCCATTAGTCTCAAAATAATTATACAGACGATCCTTCAGCAGAGACTCAAAAACCTTGGAAAATATCACTATAATGGCTATAGGTCGATAATTCTCCACCAATTCAGAGTTACCCTTTTTTAATATTGGTGTAATTTTAGCCATCTTGAAAACGTCCGGATAAATACCGCTCAAAAAACTCTCATTTATTAAAGTGGTTAAAGGTTCAACTAGAAAGTTTATGGTTTCCTTAAGCAGTCTATCATTTATATTGAAAGCATCTAGAACTGCTGATTTTTTAAGATTAAGTATTGTTAATTCAACTTCTTTTGGGCATACTGGGTGCAGAAAAAAGTTACAATTAACTGGTGGAGTATATTTTAAGAAGTCACTTGCTTCGGTGGAGTTTGCAGGGAAGTTCTTAATTATGTTTTCAGAAACCGAGTTGAAATAGTCATTAAAATCGTTCGGTTCAATTGTTATCTTATCTATATTTGATAATTTTTTTCGATTGCATTCAAAATTTATTAATTTCCAACAATCTTTGGACTTATTTTTTGAATTTAATACGTAATTATTGTAAGCTTGTTTTTTGTAAAAAGTAATAGAGTTTCTGTAGTCAGTCTTTAACTTATTGTACGTAGACCAATCCTCCGAATCATTTTTAACATGACATATCATTTTTACAGCTGATAAAATATTTCTCTTATTATGCAGATCCTCATTAAACCATTGGACTGGGGATTTATTATCCTGCTTGCATTTCTTTACAGGAAAACATTCATTTGATGCCGCTCGGTAAGTTTCAACCAGCCATTCAGCCATAGCATTTACATCTTTGGACAAAACATGAAATTTATTCCAGTCAACGGTGCTTAAAAGATTTTTAAAATTTTGGATATTTTTATCCGACAGTATTCGCCTATACGTGTACGGATGACGCTTGAAGGCACCAGCCCTCACAGCCAAATACTGTCCAGAATGATCCGAAATACATGGATCATAAACGCCAACATCCATCCCACTCACACAAAGACTAGTGACTACATTATCTATACAGGATCTAGACTGTAGTAAGTATTAAATTATAGGCCAGGCTACATTTTTAATCTGGTCAAATAAAGAGAAATTTATACATTATAAATTATAATTTAGTCATCACAAAAATATTAACAATAAACCCATTCTCACAAAAATTGTTCCAAGATTCCTTCCACCACGCTCCATGGAGAGATCAAGTAAATAAAAATAAAATAAATAAATTGGAGAAACCGAAAAAAAATTAAAAGTTTAATACCCTGTATCTTACAAACGATGGGTTCTGGACCTCTATTAATATGAACTTCATTTTATTATTTTCTGTCAAGGAATCACCTGTTTCAATTTGTCTGTATAATATTGAAACACCCTGTATACTTACTGATGTTTAACATAATGCATCGTTTGAAAATTAGTACATATGATATTTTTAATGAATAAAAACATGAATATGAAAAAAGTAGGTAGGTACTGTTTAATTTTTTCATTGACATTTTTTGACTAAAAATCTCTCTGAAGTAAATTGGCGGTCCCCTGAAATTCGAGTTATGAAGGTTCGCGACTATTATGACAAATGAATATATCCATAAAACGTCTTATAGACTAATATAAATAGAATTTGTTTTCGTCACTTTCTCACACATTAAAGATTTGGTATAAGGCGTCGAGATAGAGTATGTACTTAAAATTTGGTGTAAAAAACAATTGAGAAAATTCAATAGTCTGAATTAAATTTTCTGGGTGGGTTATAGATTATTTTAAGAAACTGGATTTGATCGACAAGGTGTCGACTAAGAAAACAGTTAACACTGAGGTTGGACAAAATAAAAATCATCAGGTACCTTTTCATATAAAAATATTTTTAAAAAAATTATAAAAATGCTTCATTTTTTTGTGTTTTGCTACGTAGAGTAATTTAGGTAGAAAATGCATGTCACCATGTTTTTACAAAGAGTTCAAATAAATGCTTAGTAGACAATAGTGCCTATTATTACTAACATGTTTAGGAAACTAAATATTTTTAGGGTTGGCAGTATTTACATAAAAAATATACTTTCTTTAGTGATGTCATAACATTTTTCGTATTTAAAAAAAACGAAATTTTAAAAAGTTTAGTGCCTCATATTGTACCTACCTCTCGCAGGGGATAAATTATTTTATATTTATTTGGCAATTTTTCTTGAAAATAAACATAAAATTTGAAACTGGATCTAGAATATTATAAATAAATAGATACCGGGTGTTTGGTTATATTTTGCACCCCAACCTATCTCATTTATTTAAAGAGGTATCAAAAAGCTTTACATACCAAAGTTGCAGGATTTTTGATACATTTTTATTACGCAATATCAAAAGAAAGAAAAGAGCCACGCAAAACTGTCAAATAATTACAAATTGTGTTTTTTTTTTAAATGGAACACCCTGTATAGTATATGATATTCTTGTAGGAAACCTTCTTCTCTTTTCAAATATATATATTTTATATGGTGTATTTGGAACGGTTGAGTTAATAAGTATAATTTTAAAACATAGCATAGTAGGCTTAGACAAAAAATATGGACGATTAAATATGCGGCAAGAATCTGTCAAACAAATCCTTTAATGTTTTTCAGAATGGGGTATTCAGACGCGGAAAGGTTTAACATGAAGTTGGAAATTCTTCCACATTTTCAAGGTAACATTAAATAATAATAATAATAATAATAATTTTTTGCTAATAAATATTGACCTTAATTTCATAAATTAAAACATTTATATTAGGTATGTAAAATGTATGGTTTTATTTTTAAGAATAATTATTATTAATTCGTTCATAAACATTAATATTCATCTAGCAGGCCAATAATAGATGAACAATTACCGCATATTCAATCGGCCATATTTTTTGTCTAATCCTACTTATAAAATTATACTTATTAACTTAACCGTTCCAAATAGACCATATAAAAAATATATATTTGAAAAGAGAAGAAGATTTTCTACAAGAATATCATATAATATACAGGTGTTCCATTTAAAAAAACACAATTTGTAATTATTTGACAATTTTGCGATGCTCTTTTTTTTCTTCTGATATTGTGTAATAAAAATTTATTAAAAAGCCTACAATTTTGGTACCAATTTAAAGCTTTTTGATACCTCTTTAAATAAATGAGCAAAATATAACCAAACACCCGGTACATGTAACCATTCCACCAAAATCAAAATACTTTATTCTTCACTGAAGTCACAAAATATTGTACTATACATAGTTAAAATATTAAAAGCTTATTCCTAACTTTTTTTAAACTCGATCCCTTCAGTATATAGATAGGAATATTTAGAACCATTTTTTTGTAAATTTTGATGTAAATTGTAGGTGCATTTGGGTAGAAATGTTTATCTACCTGAAATAATTTTTAACGACATCTGGTTCTGTTCCACGACTGGTCCACAATTTATTAAAAATATTTGTGTTGCTTTGTTTGGCACCGAAGCTTTGCTATTAGGATCTGTAACAGGAAAGCAGTCTAACAGAATAAAGAAGGATGTTGTAAAGCCTGCCCTAGATGGGACTAAACTTGCTGCAATAGAAGGTAGGTACCTTTCCCCTTCCCTATAAAAAAAAATTTTCTGCTTTAGTCAGTGTTCTTGTACTGTACTTACCCATTATTATTAAAATAATGTGATTGTAAAGAAAGTTAATGTTTTTTATACTGATGTTTAAAATTTTTTTAGATATTTATAGATACTATCTTGCAAAGAAAGATTCCCATAAAGATGTTGAAAAAGAGATTAAAAGTACCGGAGGTTACATTAGAAGTAAAATAAGTGACTTGGCTCGAACATCTAAAAGACAAAAGGGGAGGATGGAAGAAAACAATGAAACAGGTTAGTTGTTCATGAAGTTGAACACAATATTGGAGTTCTTATTTTGGAAATATCCTAAAAACTATCTTTGCGAATTGTCCCTAGATTGTATATGTAGGGTAAACCAAAAATTATTTTTGACATTTGTCACGTGTGACAATTATTTTGAGGAAATGAAAAAAAATTTAAATTTTATAAATAATATGTAATGTGACATCCGAAATTCATTTATAACTTATTACACTTATAGTTCCAAAAACCCGTCAATTGGTGAAACTTTGAAATTGTGACATCATTTATGGGTATCATCAGCCCCTAATGCACATTGATTTTATGATAATTAAATTAGCAGATAATGCCATCAAGAAGCTGCAAGGGATGAAAGAGTTGGAGAAGGGGGAAGATTTGGGAGAGCAGAAGGACCTGGAAGAGGTGATGGTGGGCACTAAGCAGGCTGAGGGAGGTGCAGGAGGTAATAATTTTATTTATATTTTGAATCAAGTAAGAATATTAATAAATATTATATTATTTTTAGCTGATGACTGGGATTTAATCGAATTGAAGATTAATGTTATAATTAATAACATAAAATTACAATAAAATGTGTTATAAAAAGTTAATTATGACTAGTTTAATCTCTCTTTGCCCTCAAAGTTACGCAAGTATATACTGACTATGTTTCAACAATTTTAACTTTATAGACTTAGATTAAGCACACTTACTTTAATCCTAGAATTCTATTCTCTAACGCTCACATACATTTATTGCATAATAGAAAGTTTTGATGTGAAATATCCGTTACATCACCTGAAAACTCATAAAGAAGCATCTAGATTGAACGAAAAGTAAAGTTTTGATGTGAAATACCCGTTTTAATCACCTGAAAACTCATAAAAAAGCATAAATAAAGCTAAATTTAGCATTTACAACTGGCATTTACCCTGATGCGCTGAAGGAAGCCTGGATCAAACCAATTCATAAAAAAGGAGATAAGAACAAATTTGACAACTACAGACCGATCTCACTTCTGTCAAATGTCAACAAAGTTTTTGAGGGGGCAATCTTTGATCGTCTAATGCGATTTCTTGAGAATCACAATATCATTGCAGAGCAACAAAATGGCTTTCGGAAGGGAAAAATCAACAATAACTGCTATGTATCAAGCCATGAAAAAAATCTTGGATTCATTAAACAACCATAAAGTAACAGCTACATTATGCTTAGACTTATCCAAGGCGTTTGACAGCGTAGACCATGGGATGTTATTGGAAAAAATTGAGCTGTGTGGAGTTAGGGGTGTGGCCTTACAACTCTTTAAATCTTACTTAAGTAACAGGAAGCAAAGAGTAATAGACATTGGGGGAAACGGAGACAGAGTAATGTCGGGATATCACTATGTAAGTAAGGGGGTGCCTCAGGGTTCAATCTTAGGCCCTCTTCTTTACATTATTTACACAAATGAAGTGGTGAGTACTGTTCAGGATGACTTGGTAATATTTGCGGATGACACCTCGGTTATCTTTGCGGAAGAGACTGAGGGGGAGTGTAGTGGTAGAGTAATCAACGCCCTTGATGGTCTGAATGATTGGTTCTCCATGAACAATCTAATGTTAAATGTATCAAAAACGAAACTTATTGTCTTTGGCAGACGTAAACAACAAAAGCTTAATATTGAATATAGAAATACAGTGGTTGAGTCAGTGGAGAGCCTCTAATTTCTCGGACTACAGGTAGATCAACGTTTAGACTGAAAAATACACATAGACGGGCTTGCTGGGAAAATCGCGCGCTATTGCTATGCTCTCAGAGTTATTGCGGATACGATTAGTGTTAGGGCAGCCCTATCAGCATATCATGTCTTTGTTCAGTCAAGAGTACGGTATGGTATTATATTTTGGGGAAACTCTGTAGAATCAGACAGAAATTTTCTATTTCAAAAAAAATGTCTTTGAAAGATATTTAAACTTAAACAGAATAAGACTTGCAGAAATGTCTTTATTGATAACAATGTTTTAACAATGTATGGTGTGTGTGTATATATATGAGTGTATTATGTTTGTAATTAACAACCCTTCTCTATTTGTTGAACTGGAGTACAATCATATATATGACACAAGGAATAAAAATGATTTAATAATGGATAAGGCACGGTTCTCATATGTACAAAGAAATATCACCTACAATGTTGTATCTATATGGAATAAATTACCACATAATTTTAAGACCATGCCAAAAAGTAGACAAAAACGTAAATTAAAACAGTTTCTCAATCAAAAATGTTATTATAATGCCAAAGTTTTTAGAAGAAAAAAATCTTAACAATCTTTTGTGAATATTGTTGTCTAATTCATCCAGTTACTCTCCAACATGTTGGTTATCTGTGTCTTATAGAAACTATTGTGTTTGAATGTATTTTAAATTTATATTTTTAGTATTTATTGTGATAGATTTAAGTTTTAATTTTATTTTGTATTAATTGACACGGTCTACACCCTAAGGGTACTTTTATAGATCTAATATTGAATAAATAAATAAATAAATAAATTGAACGAAAGGTAGGTACTCTAAGGTCATCATAGTGACTCATTTAAACCAAATAAATTGAATAAAATCGAAGCTATAAAATCTTATAAATTCCTCATAAAACCTCATAAATTGTTTAGTAATAATTGTCCTATTAAAAGTTGTAAGAATCTACCTGCTTTTATCATTGCCACCACTGAAAAATTCCTAAAAACTTATAAACTCTATATAGGTCTTAAGGCGTATTTTGTGTTATATTTTCCTATATAGAATCTCATCATTGCTCACAAAAGCCTAGCCGCTTTAAAACCTATGCAAACTTACAAAGTATTCACAAATTTTGGCGCGTATTTGGCATATTGTCGCATAAAAACTCACATAAAGCATATAACCTAAACAGAATTGAACCTTTAAAATCTTATAAATTTGCCATAAAACCTCATAAACTGTTTAGGAATTGTCATATAAAAACTTTTAAGAATCTACCTGATTTTATCATTACTGCCATTTAACACGTTGACTGCCGGACCGATTTTCATGATCGGGTCCGCTGCGCCGAAGTATTTTTATTGAAAAATTCCGTTTATTTCACGTTTTGTGAGTAAAATACTTTAAGTGTCAATACATATTTATACTATAGTATGGAATATAGTATGTGAATAAAATATATGCTCGCGGCGCCTGAATAAATGATTTAAATTCTACGCCGTGTGCATATATTCTATTCACGTCTTGTGTGCAGGTAAAGTACGGTCCTGTCATCATTGCTGACGCCGTTGATCGCCGTGTACGTATGGACCACGCTACACTTGCAGTACGACGCAGTTAGCCATTGCGGAGACGTGTGCCGACGTGTGTTTGAAGCGACGTGAACTCAAACATTTGGTTGTAAAATTGTTTTACTGTTGTTTCTATCGTTATTTGTTAGTTAGTCAATGGTTAGTAGTGGTCATGTTGCGTCTAAGAGAGGAAAAGGAGAACAATAGGTTAGAAGCACTAGTGGAAGAATGTTTGCAGGACATGAGTGATGAAGAACCATTTACCGCTGACTCCGATAACGATCCGGAATATGTGCAGGAAAGTGAAAGTAGTGATTCAGAGTCAGGACAAAAAGTACCACGAAAGAAACAAAAAGTTGATTCTGGACAAACTGTTCCTTCAACTTCGAAGAGTGCAAGTAGCAGTGTCGTAGAATCCAGTTCTTCCGCCGATAGTGAGAATGATGATATACCGGAAGTAGGCGGATGGGGACCCATTGAAAGAAAATTTAAAGATTTTGCATTTCATGTGCCTTTTGGTGTACCAGTAGACATTAAAAATTAACTTCGAGATCTTACCGAATTGGGCTGTTTCCTAAAAATTGTGACTGAAGAAGTTTTTGAGTTAATGGCGGAACAAACAAATATCTATGCGGACCAGAAGCTTGTCGAAAAAATTGTTGACGGAAGTATAGCAAGAAACTCAAGACTAAATAACTGGGTGCCTACGAACGCTGCCGAAATGAAAATGTTTTTGGGTATTATTATTTGGATGGGACTGGACCGAAAACCTACTTTGAAGGATTACTGGAGTCGATGTGCTCTTTATGCAAATGAAATTTCAAAATTAATGTCAAGAAATCGTTTTGAACTACTATTACAAATGTGGCATTTTTCAAACAATGAAGAATGTCCCCCTGGAGACAGACTTTATAAAATACAACCAGTCATCGACATAATAAATAGAAACAACAAAGCTTGTATGGTTCCCGCACAAAATGTTTGTATCGATTGAAAGCATGATACCTTTCCGAGGACGAATATCTTTTAGACAATACGTGAAAGGAAAGAGGCACAAGTTCGGCTTCAAAGTTTTTAAATTGTGCCTTCAGGGTGGCTATACTTACCATATGAAAGTTTATTGCGGAATGGATAAGACAGATGGCGTGCCGGTAGCTAATAAAGTTGTCATGGAGCTCATGGAAAATTTGACGGAAGAAGGACGAACATTATTTACGGATAACTGGTACATGAGCGTCGGATTAGCAAGAGATTTGTTACAGAAGAAAACACACCTTATTGGCACATTAAGAAGTAATAGAAAAGAAAATCCCCAGATAGTTATTTCCAAAAAATTGAAGAGAGGAGAAATTTATGGTGAAGAAAAGGAAGGAATAATTGTTGCCAAATGGAGAGATAAGAGGGACCTTTTATTTCTGAGTACTAAACATGGCGATGAATTAAAAGAAGTTCCTGCCAGAGAAGGGGGCAGCCGAATAAAGCCAGCTGCAATGTGCGCCTACAATTCTGCAAAATCATTTATAGATGTGTCTGATCAATTGTCTTCGTATTCTACTGCATTGCGCAGGTCGGTAAAATGGTTTCGTAAGATAGCCGTAGAGGTATTGACAGGCACATCGGTGGTAAATGCTTGTTATTTGTACAAAGATGTTAATAATTCTTCTGTTCAAATTAAAACTTTTAGACAAAATCTTTGTTCGCAATTATTAGAGAGTTACAAACCACTGAACCCACAAGAAAACAATGCAGATCAAGATCATAAAATGCAGCTATTAGAGAAAAGAGCCCGATGTAAGTTTTGTTACAAGAAGTATACAAGAGACCATGACAGAAAGTACGCTATAGCTCATAGTAAGCAAGTTTTCTATGTGTGTCCAGCTTGTCCAGGAAGTCCAGCCGTTTGTGTTGAATGTTTTTTTACTGTTCACAAGGCAAAATTAAAATGATCTTTTTGTTTGATTACAATATAACACTATATTTTTTTAGAAATCTTAGTAGAAAAGCATTTTTTTATTGTTACAAAATTAATTTTTGTTATTAAAATTTTCTATTCTAAAAACATAATATAGTAAATTTATTTTCCTGTATTTAGTTAGCTATTTATAAGAAAAAATACCATATGGATCAAAATAAAATATCCCCATAGATAATATAATAATAAAAAAAGAGTAAAATAATAGCGTATCTATAAAACACGTAAATAGTAAGATAATACCAGACCATCATAGGTAGTGTTAATTCTACGCCGCATCAACAGATTCCCCATAAGAAATGCACAGTACATGTGCATCTGTGATAGGTACGCGGCTTCATATTAAGCGATGCTTATGTATATTATATATGCACATGGCGCGCTGGGCAAGTTCGATGTGCATATTATAGATACACATGGCAGTCAACGTGTTAAGAACTCCTAAAAACTTATAAACATTTTGTAAGTCTTTAGGCGGATTTTGTGTTTCACTTTCCTATATAGAATCTCAGCATTGCTCATAAAAGCCTATCCGCTTTAAAACTTATACAAACTTACAAAGTATTCGCAAGATTTGGCATATTGTCGCATAAAAGCTCATATAAAGCAAATAACCTAAACAAAATTTAACCTATAAAATCTTATAAATTTCCCATAAAACCCCATATACTGTTTAGGAATTGTCGTATAAAAACTTTTAAGAATCTACCTGATTTTATCATCACTGCCATTTAAAAACTTATAAACGTTTTGTTAAGTCTTTAGGCGGATTTTGTGTTTCACTTTCCTATATAGAATCTCATTATTGCTCATGAAAGTATAACACCTGTTCTATAGAGAAACTTCTCGAAACTCGTAAATACTTTATATTTTTTTAATGATATTTTATGGGATATTTTTGGCAGGGATATATAGGTACTTGTAGCAATATTCTAAATGTATGTATTGTGTATGTTTAGCAGTAGACTAAACATCCATCCATGGGATATTATTACCAGTAGGTTATCTTATTTCATGTTGACGCTTCCTCACAGTGATCTTTCAGCAGCAGTTGGTGGCACAGTAGTTAGTACAGTACTGGCTCTGTATGACGGCTCTTGTTCTAGTTACTTTTTTCTATATTTAAAATACTTTTTTTATATATATATATTATAGTCTCGGGCAATTTAATATAATAATTTAAATACTCCATTAATATTCTTATCATGTAAACTTTTATTAATTTTAGGATACAAACCCAAATATTTGAATAGAATAGAAAAAGCTGGTGGGATAATCAAGCAACCGAAGTTCAGGGATCAAGCAAACGGAGTCTCCAATGGACACAATCACAATTTAAGAACTTTGCAGATGAATTAGATGATAACAATTTCTTTAAGTTTATAAAAGACATCCAAGGAACAGTCCACAAATATGAAGAAAAAGCAAGTAGAGTACACAGAAACGAAAATTGTATAAGCAAGAATATTTTCCAACTAAGCACTTGAAACGGGTAAATAATTCATAAAGCTCAAAATTATAATATGTACAGCTTTTAAATTTCTACTTCTTTTAAATAATTTCTGTAAATTATAATATTATATTATAATACATGTATATTGAAAAAAGTTTGTGTTCGAATACTTTTCAAAAAGAGCCTGTAATTTATAAAACTGTTATTTAATAAGTTGTGGTTTTTTTAATTTTTATTTCAGGACTAGGCAGGGTTATAAGAGAAAAATATCGGCATTGGAGTTAATCAAAAAGTACCTATATATTTAGTATTTACCTCATGTCATAATATAGATCTTGTTATATACACCTATATTTTAATGTTTTATAGTGTAGCAAAATATTCTCAGTTAGTTAGTTATGCTTAGGTACTGATCAAGGTTGTAATAAGCTATCTTTAATTAATATATTATATAATTTAAAGTTGAATGTAACAAAATGTTAACTTATTTATGGTAAATAAAATACTTAGTTTAGTTTTAAGTAGATTAAGTAAGATTTTCAGCCGAAACCGAATCTTCGGCCTTGTTTCAGTTTCGGCCGAAACCAAAACCTGAAAAAATTTATTGTAAACTGAAATTTAATTTATTTTATATAGGACGAGATCGATCATCTAGAAAAAAAAAGAGTCGCGACACAGAAAAAATCTATTTATACTGTGCATCGCTAATTTTTCCAATTTCTTGAACAAATCACGCAATGGGCTTTACGGAACAGCAGAAAGCATTCATGGTTGAAGCGTATTTTCGAAACGGGGTTAGAATAAATGGTGAGTACCAATACAATCCGGGTTTGTTCATATACGAAAAGAACCGTGGCTGTGTTTAGGGAAACAGGTTCTATACAACACAAAAAAGGAGAAGGAAGACCATCTGTAAGAACAGAAGAACTTATTGCAAGCGTTCGTGAAATAATGCAAGTGGGAAGATCTTATGGGACATGCAGGACTATTCTTAAGGAGCAGCTAAATTTATTTCCTTATAAAGTGCAAGTATTCCAAGAAATACAAACCGCAGATTTTGAAAGACGCAGGAACTTCTCTCAATGGTTTACCCAAAATTTATTGGAAAGAAATGAATTATTAGACCTGACATTTTTTTCGGATGAAGCCTGGTTCCACCTCTTCGGTTATGTGAATTCTCAGAATACATGTAATTATTTTTATTTTTTTTTCTGTATATTCTTACTTTGCTAATTTTGTAAGCAACAAAAATAAATTTGTATTTGTCTATTTATTTTATTACTCATTAGTTTGGCATGTCATGTCATAATATGAATTTGACAAAATTTTAACCTGGATTTGGTTAGATATATCATCCCCATATTATTGTGATCTAAACCAAGCCACACATTTTTGAATTCATCCTTTGATGCAAATAATTTTTGCTCGGACGGTATAACTCACCCAAAATTAGCCAAACGGTGCGCGACAGTTCACGAACACTGAGTTTCGGCATGGCCGAAGGTTCGGCCGCTTTTTGACCGAAACCGAAACTGTGGTCGAAACTAGATTTTTTGGCCAAAACCGATCCTTCGGTCGGTCACTAGTTTTAAGCAATGTCTAGATATTGCCCAATGGGAGTCAGTTTTTAACTGTATGTTTATTAAATTTTACAGAAGGCTCAGGCTTTTCGGGTCGTGTCTAATTTTCATCAGAAGTAAGCGTAAATCACATACTTTTATTGCCTAGTTATAAAAACCATGTACAGGATGTCCAGTTTTCGTATGTTTTACGGGTTATCTGCGTTATTAGTAAAGAAAGAAGGTTGCGGTTTTCGCGGCACTGTGTTACTTTTTTGAGAAACAAACGATGCCACAAACAGAATTTTCATAGCCCCCTTAGTTTTTTAGATACGGGGTGGGGTGTTTTTGAAAATTTTGCATTTTGGGACACCCCCAGTATCTCGGTTACGCTGCAACTTATCAAAAACGTAAAAAATGAACTTGTTAGTTTTTTTCACGTAAAATCCAGTGGCGTAGTCAGATTTTTTCTATGTTTAATTGTTTTCGAGAAAAGGAGCAAACTTGCATTTTTTTAAATGGGACACCCTATATATTTTTAGCTGTTATGATTCAGTTTATCACAAGTCTTTTAAAAATATATACTTTATAGCTGTGTTCGATGTGAAGCGTAAAATTTACATTTTTCAACAAACTTCCATTTTTTTAAATGGGACACCGTATAAATTCAGATTGTCACAAGCTTCTCACAAATATAAAACACTAATTTTAAAAATATATTTCTATAACAATAACTTTTATAAATGTAAATAACAATTAATTCAGTTGTGTTATACGTTCAAAAATTAAAAACTACAATTATTTGATGATTTAGGAAACTGTCTCATAAATATTGCTCAAACTGTTCTCCATTATGCCTAAGACATGTTTCACACATTGTTCTGATTCGCCTCAGTGCATTTAAAATAATAAAAGGCCGTGCCTGTAACTCTCTAAAGGCTCTTTCAGTTGCTTCTCTTAAATCTGCCATCATTTAGTACTGGACGGTATAAATTTTATTTTGTAAGTAGCCCCACAAAAAAAAATCCAAAACCGTTAAATCGGGTGACCCATGTGTTTCAATCCAGCTGTCAGGAAAATTATTGTTAAGATATGCTCCTACAATATGAGCATTGTGAGCGGGAGCTCCGTCCTGTTGCAAATATATGCTGTTAAGATGAGCTAGGGACACATTCTCTACTATTTCGGGCAAAATGATTTCCAAAATTTCTAAATATTTATTTGCAGTAAGACCACCTTCAAATATATTATATAAAATTTTACTTCCCAGCATGAAACGCTAAACCCAAATCTGCCTTGCCTTCCCGTGGAAATATAACATGTTGATTTTCCTGGCACCAAAACCTAGTATTTTGCCTATTAAATATACCGGCACTGGTAAAATAACTTTCATCAGACTATATAATCGTTCTTTCTTTTACTTCGTTCTCTACGCGGCGCTCTGCGTCACCGAGATGTAAGTTTTGTACGACATGAAATTTGTATGGCTTAAACTTCTGTTTTTTTAGAATAGTTTGAACCCTTGATTTTGTAACACCAACAGAACCTTCTACTGTTCTACAAGAACTACTTTGATTGGTTTCAATTGAAGCCAAAACGTTTATTTCATCTATGGCCTGGTTTTCCTTATTATAAATACTAGGTCGGGGTTTGGAAAATGAGCCGACTTCAATTAAGTTTGATTTTATTTTTAAAAATATTCTTTTATCCGGCTGTCTTCTTTCTAGCAATCTGCGAATATTACGTTTTCATAAATTTTAAAATATGATGAAAAATATAAAAAGATGCACATACCTACCTGTTAAAATAAACTTCTAAAGCTTCATCAGAATTTTCGTTACACTGAATATAACAAACGAACATATCATACTTCTCAAAATTCTCGAATTTTGCATTCGCAGCCATAATTAAGAAAAAACTGCTATTTATCGAAACTGAATAGAAATAACGAACAGAAAATGGATAACCTATTCTGACAGTAAATAAAGATTTTTTCAGATAACAAGCCTGTCATCTTTTGTTTTCTTAAATACCCGTCATGGCCTACTAAAAAAAAATGAATATTTGTTGAAAAATGTAAATTTTGAGCTTCACATCGAACACAGCTATAAAGTATTATATATTTTTAAAAGGCCTGCGATGAAGTGAATCATAATAGCTAAAAATATATAGGGTGTCCCATTTAAAAAAATGTAATTTTGCTCTTTTTCTCAAAAACAATTAAACATAGAAAAAATCTGACTACGCCACTGGATTCTACGTGAAAAAAACTAACAAGTCCTTTTTTTACGTTTTTGATAAGTTGCAGCGTAACCGAGATACTGGGGGTGTCCCAAAATGCAAAATTTTTAAAAACACCCCGTACTAAAAAACTAAGGTGGCTATGAAAGTTCTGTTTGTGGCATCGTTTGTTTCTTAAAAAAGTAACACAGTGCCGCGAAAACCGCAACCTTCTATCTTTACTAATAACGCAGATAACCTGTAAAACATACAAAAACTGGACACCCTGTACATAATACAATAATAATTAAAAAGCCTCATAAAATAAAAATTAGAGTTTTTTTGATAAAAAATTTTTTTTAATGAATAATAAAAGTAATGCATTAAAACGTCTTAGTAATCTTTCATATGCACGTCTTATAGGGATCATTATCTACTGACAGGTAGATTATAATACCTGCATTACAATTTATAAATAATTTTTTGGAAATGGTTTGTTATATTTATCACAAAAATATAACATGCATTTAATAAATAATAATGTTATGTAATATTGTTAGATGTACAGCTTCTTAATGGTAAAATAATAAACCGCCAACATTTGAATTAGGAACACGCCCACCATTCTCACACGGCCAATCAGCGCTCTGTCGAGTTGTGCTTTCTAATGTAGTCTAGGTTACTTTACTACTTTGAATATATCGTGCAAACGGAAGAACAGGGTGACATCTCAAAATCACTCATTTTTCAGGAGAGGTGTTTAAAGATTATGTCGTTTTTATTTTTGCTAATATTTTTTTAAGGCATTAATAGGATAATGATTTTTTGACTTGTGTTACAGACTTTGTGCCTTCATTGCATTGTAAAATTTATTGTTTGTTATTGCTTAAGATCAGGGAGAATTTGATAGAAGTAACCTTTTTGAATATAAAATAAGCAAATATACTTCTAAATTTGTTATGGCAAGTAAAGGGTTTTTTTGTTTAAAAATACCAAAAAATTCTACCAAATTTCAAAAAAAAACAACTGTATCAAAAAAATAAATATGATTTATTAATTTAAGTACCAAAAAACCAAGAAATAATTAAATATTTGCTAAAATATCCAATCAAAGAAACAACAACATTGCAAATTAAACTATCTTTGTCAGATAAACAACTAGCATTAATCATACTGAGTACAGCAAAAAATAAGAAGCAACTGTATATTTTCCAAAAGAAATAAACTAAAAACTACAACATTACAACCTAAAAACTATCTTTGTCAGATAAATAACAAATATCCGTTTCTAAAATAAGCAAACTAAGAAACTACGTTTAATCGTTTAATCGCAGAACAAACTAAATCTTCTTACTAGAAACAACATCTACAAACTTTCATAAAAACTTAAATAATACAAGGGCACACACTTTTTTTTTAATAAGATCTATCAGGCCATTATTTTTTGAATCTGAGATACCAACTTTTGTTTTGTAAGCTGGCTGAAGGATGATATTTTGCTTTGGTTCTTGGCTTCTACGATTTTTAATGGTAATTGGAACTTGCCTAAATTCTTCATCGTATAAGGTCTTGTAGAATAAAGTTTTCAAATTATTCTTATCTAATTTAAAAACTCTAACACCAGAATATCGAAATTTTTTAGGAAAATTAATTTGCAAATCAGATGCCAAAGCTTTTAAGTCTTTTACATTTTGATGGCATATATCATGGACAACGTAGGGGGTGCCAGTTTTTTAAGCTGTGCGTATAAGACATGCATACTGGTCGGGAGCAGAAATTAAATTTGATTTTTTGTATCTTTTAATTTCTCTGTCTATAGTCGCAGGAACACTATCCCCTTCATTTTGAGAATGTCCGCTTATCAAAAACTTGTGTGTAATGGATTTGATATTAAATAATTTTATGGCGAACAGGTAACTGGCGAGGACAAACTGGTTTTTATTTTGGCCTGCACAATTATCTGAGTTAAAGATTATTTTTAATCCATCCCCGATATCAGTATTCTCCCACATCTTTTGAAAGAAATCCAAAATGCAACTACCGATTTCGATGGCTCCCCAATTAGCTTCTGCTTCATTCCATACATAGCAGGTTCCTTCATTACTCTTTATGTCATACAAAGTAAATTTGAAAGCATTAAGTTTGTAAACATAATAAAAGGAGGATGCTGCTTTTACAGGGCAGGTAGTATTGCTTGTATGTCATACCCTATAACTTTAGTAAATGGATCTTCATTATTTTTATCTGCGTCTTTCTCTATTCTGCTTAAATCTTTCTCCCTTATGTGTGTTTCATATTTTTCCTGCATAGCTCTTTTGCACTACTATTGCTGTTGTGCAAACACAATTCGCACTGATCTTTTTTAGTTAAATGGAATGCAATATTAACCTCCTCATTAAAGATCTTGCAGTACATTAAATAGTTTGCAGCTGGTTTCTTTTGTTCCTCATATATTTTCTGGTAGTCGCGATGTAGATATGGCATTGTTTTACTTCCCTCTATATACTCCTTTTTTGTATGAGAACGGCAGTAGTGACTTTCAATACGCGGTATGGACCGTATGTGATCTCTTATATCGTTTTTTTAAAACCGACCAGAAAATTTACACTTTCTGGACAATTTTTCGTCTAGAAAATAACGTTTTTCCGATCGCAAGACCGGAAAAGTGACAGAGACCGGAAAAATATTTTCCGGACTCTAATGTCACTGTCACCCTGTTTTTTGTTTTTCCAATCGCTCTTTGATAATACAAGATACCTTGATTTCGTTATTATGACAACAACACTTCGATGTATTGTCGAGTGACAGTTCGTTGATTTTTAATTTTGTTCTTTATGTCAAACATGTTTCGCGTAGATTATAAAATATATCGAAGTGTCGGTCCTAAAAAAAATATTTTACGCCACGCAACCGAAAATTAGTGTTTTCCAGGTCTCACCAAGCTTCCAGGACTCGCCTATGGCTCCCCTTGGAAATGCTTGTCTCGACCTGAAAAACACTACCTTCCGGTCTTGTAACGTAAAATACTATTTTATATTCTCATCAACTTTGTAATGATTTTCATACTTTCCACGTTTGTCAATTTCTAATACAATTCCACTGTCACAGTGTTTTTGCTTCTTAATCAAGTTTCAATGACTTTATTATTAATATCTAGCGTTAAGATAAAAAAAATTTTACACACTCTTACATTTCTGTTATCTATAATAAAATAGTATGCATTGTTTGGTTTCTGTGGTCTTTCTACATTGCTGTATTTGTATTTTGGCGTAATTGTTTGCATGTTTGAAGAAATAAACTCTCTTTTCTGTTCAAGACTCTTCAACTTCCAGTAATCTTGAAATATTTTTACCCTTTAATTTTCAGGTATTTTTTCAAAACACTTTAGCTTACATTTATTATCACATGGGGGTTTAAATGATCTTGCTGGGCCTTCTTTTTTTATTTTTTCTGTGGTACCATCTTATCTTCTTAAAACACTTAAATAACTGTAGCTTTCACCTGCATTTCCCAACTTTTTGCTTACTTTTGTTACGCTTTAAATTTGATCTTTTTACAAGTAATGAAGATAGTTATCTGTCTATTTCATATTTTTCATACTCAAAGTATAATTTTTAAAAAGTTTTCAGGACTTGTTTGACAATTTAAAATATTTCAATTTACTACCATATAAGTTCTTCAAACAAGTTAACCGAAATTATTGCTTATTTCTCATTTAAAACAGGAAAGTCCATTTTGAGTACTCGTAACAGTCGAAACTAAATTTTAAAGGTTAACTATAAAGCAGGCTAAGGGTACCATGTTATCAAACCTGTAATGTGTGTAGTGCGTATCACCTGTAAAATTAAAATGACGGATTGCTGCTCAATTTGTAAGGATTTAAAACTTAAAACTTTTACTTGTGATAATTGTGCAAAGTTGGTTTGCAAGACGTGTGCTAACCTTACGGCTTCCGCAGTAAAGGTTATTAAGCTTAAGGAACGTGTTATGAAGTTCTTTTGCCCACCATGTAATGAGTTTCAAACTTTTGGGCTGTTTAAGAAAATTATTGATGATAAACAAACTATTATTGATAGCAAGGATGAAATAATAAATTTGTTTAAGAGAGATCTACAGGTCCTGAAAAAAGAGCATGGGGATGTTATACTGGCCCCAAAAAGGTCAGCTGATTTTGCAACCAGCTATGCCGGCGTCGTAAAGTTGAGACCCGAGCCTGTTCTGTTAGTAAGGGCCAGGGATAAAGAAACCAAAATCAACAGAAAGGAAGTCATGGATAGAATCAACCCTGTAGATGTGGATGTAACGGAGCTTCGGCAAACATCAAAGGGTGTTGTTGTGATACGATGCGAAGACCAATCTAAACTAAGTACTGCAAAGAACATATTTACTCAGCAACTAGGGCCCAACTATATTATTGAAAGTTTTTCTTTAAAAAATCCTAGATTAAAAATCATTAACATCAGCAAGAATGACATGGAACTGACTTTCAGTGAGGAATGTATCGTGCACGAGTTAACAAAGGCTAACAGTGTTAACCAGACCTCAGAGCTATTCATTAAGGTAATTAAAATTTATGAAAATAGAAAATTAATTTAATTCTTGCAAAAGATTGCTTTCAATGTAAATAAGTGCTCCGTGATGTCGTTTACTCGTAAAAACCAAAAAGTTAACTTTGATTATGTAATGGAGGGAACGGTATTGTCTCGGGTAAGTGAGATGAAGGACCTTGGGGTGACCTTCGACTGTAGGCTTACATTTCGCTCACACATAATTAATGTTTCTAGTAAAACCTCAAAAATGTACGGTTTTATAGTAAAAAGCTCAAGAGAATTTAGAGATGTAAATTGTATTAAACAACTTTATATAGCCTTGGTGCGCAGTGTTCTAGAGTATGCATCAGTGATTTGGTCTCCGTATTATCAAAATCATATTTACACAATAGAGAGAATACAAAATAGACTTTTAAAATACCTCCATTATAAACAGACCGGTCATTACGATAGGGATGTTCCAAAAGTTCAACTTTATGCTACATACAACATTTTAAGTTTAGAAAAGAGACGGGATATTAATATGTTGCTGTATTTACACAAACTCTTGCATAACAATGTCGACGATTCAGACCTTCTAAACAATTTAAATATAAATGTTCCAGCTTATCCTACAAGAAATACAGCAACATTGTATGTAAACAATGCCCGTACGAACTACTACTATATAACTCTCCAATTAATGCTATGTGTAATTTGTATAACAATTGTCAGGGAGAGTGTGACATATTTTCTCTGTCCTTTAAGCAGTTTAAAAAGCAATTGTTGCATCTACTTTAACTTCATAAGTCATATTTTATTATTCGCAGAGTAAAACTTTGTATGAATTCTATTTCTAGACTTTACAGTACTTTATAATAGGGTTTTTGTAACCTGTAATAGTACTTAAGATTAAATAAATAAATAACTAAATAAATAAATAAATAAATAAATTTGTAATTATTTACCTTGTAGTAGTACCCTGCCAAAAAAGCCTCATTAAGATCTAATAAAAAAATATACCAAATCGTAGGAAGTCTATAAGTATTTAAAATCATAATAGATAAAAGCAACTTAATTTTACAAGGTTTTACAATATTCTTAAAGTAAGTAAAGTTGTATAAATTTACATAAGTCATTTTTAGGAAATTTGTAGAAGATACTATGAGATTAGAAAATTATGTGTGTGAATAAGATTTAATAGTTCCTTAACTTAAACAGTTTCTACGATATTGTAATAATAGTTTATGGGTTACGAATTTTAATGAGAATTTGTCCAAAGCATAAAATTAGTATTTTAAAAAGATTTTATAATATTTGTGGGGATAAAAATTTTATAAGATTATAAGATATATTTCCAACAGGTCTTTAAAAAATGCTATGAGTTTATACAATCCCAGCAGTGTATAAAATATTATGGTCCAAAAACATAAAAAGTTTGATAAGGTTGTAATAGAATTTTATGGGTTATGAATTTTAATGAGAATTAAAGAGAATTTGTTTAACGGATGAAATTAGTAGTTTTAAAAGATTTTATAATATTTGTAGGGATAAGAATTTTATAAGAATATAAGAGATATTTCCAACAGGTCTGTAAAAGATGCTATAAGTTTATACAATCTCATCAGTGTATAAGATATTATGGTCTAAAAGCATAAAATGTTTGATAAGATTGTAATAGAATTTTATGGGTTATGAATTTTAATGAGAATTAAAGAGAATTTGTTTAACGGATGAAATTAGTAGTTTTAAAAGATTTTATAATATTTGTAGGGATAAGAATCTTATAAGATTATATGAGATATTTTCAACAGGTCTGTAAAAGATGCTATGAGTTTATACAATCCCAGCATTGTATAAGATATTATGGTCTGAAATCATAAAAAGTTTGATAAGATTGTAATAGAATTTTATGGGTTATGAATTTTAATGAAAATTAAAGAAAAATTTTTTAGCGGACGGATGAAATTAGTAGTTTAAAAAGATTTTATAATATTTGTAGGGATAAGAATTTTTATAAGATTATATGAGATATTTTCAACAGGTCTGTAAAAGATGCTATGAGTTTATACAATCCCAGCATTCTATAAGATATTATTGTCTGAAATCATAAAAAGTTTGATAAGATTGTAAAATAATTTTATGGGTTATGAATTTTAATGAGAATTTAAGAGAATTTGTTTAACAGATGAAATTAGCAGTTTAAAAAGATTTTATAATATTTGTAGGGATAAGAATTTTATAAGATTATAAGAGATATTTTCAACAGGTCTGTAAAAGATGCTATAAGTTTATATAATCCCACCATTGTATAAGATATTATGGTCTGAAATCATAAAAAGTTTGATAAGATTGTAATAGAATTTTATGGGTTATGAATTTTAATGAGAATTAAAGAGAATTTGTTTAACGGATGAAATTAGTAGTTTTAAAAGATTTTATAATATTTGTAGGGATAAGAATTTTATAAGAATATAAGAGATATTTCCAACAGGTCTGTAAAAGATGCTATAAGTTTATACAACCCCAGCAGTGTATATAAGATATTATGGTCTAAAAGCATAAAAAGTTTGATAAGATTGTAAAATAATTTTATGGGTTATGAATTTTAATGAGATTTTAAGAGAATTTGTTTAACGGATGAAATTAGTAGTAACAAGAATTTTATAGGATTAGGAATATGAGATATTTCTGACAGGTCGCTAAAAGATGTAAGTTTGTACAATCCTTAAAGTGAATTAGAGACAAGTTTTATAAAATATACATACTTAATAATAAATATTTTATGGATTTTCAGTTTTAATAAAAATTTAAGAATTTTATTGGTATAGGTACTAGCAGTATAATTTTTTTTATTGTTGTTGTAATAAGTACAGAGAAAAATTCTATAGGACTGTAGGTTCGTACTTATAAATAAGAAATTTCCAAGAGGTCTATAAAATATACCATTATAATAAATTACAATATCAGTAGTTTATAAATAAAGTTTATATGATCTGTACATAATATAATGTCTTTATTAGGTACTGGCTTTATTATAATACTAACTGTAACCAGTTTTACTAGGGGTTAACAAAAATTTGTAAAAGTTTTAAATACTTACATTTACAGAAAATTTTACTGAATCTCAAAAACGTTTGGAAATTCTGAGATAAACTGTTTACATCCAATATATATATAAATACATTTAGAATCAACTTGGTAAATGTCAATATGTTCATCACTATGTATAACTTCTGATATTACAAAACACTTCTCAATACTTGTATTGTTAATAATATAAGGTATACATTGAACTTTGTTTACAATAAAGGATATATTTTTATTACCCAAATCAATAATGTTTACAATACGGCAGTATGAGTTGTCTTTCAACTTAACAAATGAATTGTCATTTTTTGAACTTTCTTTTATGTAGGACTGTGAATGATATATAGTGTTGTTTACTAATATTTTTTTATACGTTTTAACTACCTTGTTATCAACACACGTCTCACAAAATGTATTTGGCAGTGAAATTATTGGTGAGGTTTGATCTATTACCTGAACTCAATGTTTAGCAATAGAGTTATGGAAAGTAATGCAAGCTTGGGATGCTTTTTCATTTTGAAGAATGTTCTGCACTAGTCTGTATTTTAAGTCCTTTAAAATAATTTGAATCTTTACACCTGTTGGCCCAGTGACATATTTCTTTAGATTGTAAATATTAGATTCAAAACAAGAAGTGGATGTTGCCCATAGAGGGCCAGTATTTTTGACCGAGTCTATTAGATGAGAAACTAAATGCACATTAAAGGTCATAGCTGGTAATCCATAAAAATTCTCAAGGCCTTTTCCAAATTCACCTATATATATCTTGCATCTACAAATATCTTCATTCGATATATTTTTTTGGAGTAGGATAAATATTATTTTTTGAAGTAAAGCAAAATGCTCTAAATACTCATTTGGTAAAATAGACTCTAAACAAGGAGCAGCAAAAAATAACAACCATATCTCCTTTCATTTGCTTTCCACTTTGCCCACTCACCCAGTGGTCTTGGATTACGATGTATTTCAGATGGAGGACGGATAGAAGTGAGTCTGCTGTTAATAATTGCTAAGTTTTTTGCAGCACCAATGTAAAAACAGTTAGACTCTTCAAATTTATATGTAGTCCAAATATCATATAACTGTTTTACCACACCCAGTAATATGCAATGCATGTAATCAACTGGGACACCCCACACTGTATCATGATCTGGTATTATTATAATAGCAGAGGGGCCCTTGATCCCTCTTATGCATTTTTCATATTTATGAGCCGATCTCATATCAGAAATTACTTCTTCATGTGTTCGGAGGCAGACATTACCTTTAATTGGATACTTTACAGTTTTATTTATGACTTGCCCGGGATGTGTACAATAGGAGCAACCATAAAAACCCTTAAACTGTGTTGAATTTAGAATCATTGGCCTCGCTACAGAATCCACACAGCAGCAAAGAGCAGTAATTTTTGAATTTATAGGTTTTCCATTATATTCCCAAGTCACCCCTTGTTCAGCTATTTTCTTGATATTATTTGCAAAAACTTTAATTAACAAATTCATTCTAGGTTCTTTTTTGTCAAACCAAATACCACCCAACATTACATTTCCATACCTTTGAGACGGTGGCAGTTCATTAACAATCATTTGGATAGGCCACATAAAAGATTTGAATGATGCAAAAATGGGTGCTCCATCAACATTCCAAGTAAATGTTAAGTCATAGCCTTTTTTCTTTACATTCTGATAAAGTTGCCCATTGTAAATATCACTTGGTTCATTTGCGTCAGTTTGTTCAGGTTTGTTTGTGACTTGTGAATCCATTAGTAATTTCTGAATAAGTTTGTTCTCCAAAAAGGTTTTGAACTGATATTCTAAATCTATGGTTAAAAAATAATTACATGACGTTAGTGAAATAGAATTATTCTCGCTACATGCAATACATACAAGAGATTGGTTTTTAATAGCAGATCTCTCAAGTTGTTCAATTAAACTACTCTGACACTTTCTACAGTAAAATGTATATGGGCAATTTTCTGAAAACCGTCCAAAATAAAAAAAAAATTTTCTTAAAGTTTCTCGATATGGGTAGGTTTAATACTTTTTTAGAAAGGTTAGAGTATAATTGAAACGATTTTAATCGGGGGCTGAACCATCTCCATCCTTGTAAATTCTGCAACGTTTAAAATACAATAATACATGCCTTAATTTCAAAACCGTCACGCAATAAATTTTGCAAAAAAATAAATAAAAGAGGAAGTTTTATTTAAAACATAAGGCTAATTTTAGATAAACAAATCATAGTTAATGATTTAAGACATAGCAGAATAAAGTTGCATGCCTAACAATTAAATTGTGACGTAAAAGATACTGATGTAAAGACTTTTTTTGAAAACTGATCGATAAACTTTAGTGTAGGTAATAAAAAAAACTTACCAGTCGCCAATATGTATTTTGTTTGGATGCCAAAGTGACAAAAGTACATAGAAAAAATCAGTATCAAATATAGGTATTCGTTTTTTGTTAAAAAACTGGAAAATGTGACTTGTGACGGTCCTTTAAATAAGGGACGGTCCTGCAAAAATGTGAAGGTCCTGAAATATAGTAAACAACATTTAGAGATTCAAACAAATATTTATGAAACAGTGATACCAAACAAGAAAAACCTTAAAAACTAATAAAAAATTCAAGAGTAAAACAATGTGTCTTTTTTAAATGGAACATTTCAAATTGGCAAACTTTGTGTCTATGTCGGAAAGGTTGGTAAACTTATAGGTCCTAGAAGAAACTTTTAAGGGTTCATTTAGAGTACAAAAAACCCCATCAATATTTAGCTGCTGTATATATTTTCTAGCTGGCCATATAAAATGTCCAGATGCTTGACGTTGTAGAAACTGAACGGTGATAGTTTGTTTCGTTTTCATTGTTACCTCCCCGGCATACCAATTATTGTCATAGATTACTCCAACCCATGTGCCAACTGATATTTGAAGATCACTGATTGTAAGTTCTTTAAGTTTATCTAAAATGGTATTTTTGTCAGAGCCTAAAATAACTACAATCTTAAAATGTACCTTTACTAGTGGTTACAGATTCTAATTCGGCTGCATTTAGTACTTCTAGTTGTAAATTTTGATCTGCAGTATCTTTAGGTAGATCCTCAGCTAATAATACTAATTTTGAAGTTAAGGTGCTTACATTGTATCAAAACACAATTTATTTCTACAGGTTATAAATAAAAAAAAAACAATTGATATCTTAAACAGACATAATTAATTAAAAGGATACAGTCATCATCTTGAAGCTGAAAGCTAAAAAACTTCTTTTGTAGTGATGTAAAATGACAGCACTCATATTCATTTCGGCATCTTAAACAACTGAGTGCACGCAGATTAAATCTATATTCATTATAAATACTCCAAGCCAACTGATGAAGCTTCATTGTTTGAGGAATAGCCTTAAGATTGTGCTCAGGAAAAAGTTTATCCATTACAGTGATTTGATCTTCTTGAATGACAAAAACCTCGGTTTTGGTATGTTTTACAGTATCCACAAACGTCATGTCATGCACGTCTTTGCCATGGGCAACAGCCTGATCCGCAGTTCGTTTTATAAGCCCTCCAACACCATCGGCAATACTTTTACCGTGGCCACATTCACTGAAATTATAGGTAGCTTTTGAAAAGTTATATTTTTTCATAAAATACTCAAAGAGAAAAAAGTTTTTTTTGTTCCGGTATTGTGTTGTGGGCCCATCACTCATTATATGAACGGTATTTACTTGCGGGAACTCTGTTTTAATCTTTTCAAAAATCGGTAGCAAGTGGGCCCAAATAGCTGAAGGATCATGTCTAAGGGAAGTCGATATAGAACAAAAAGTTTTAACACTAGGAGGTGAGTCAACATCTGTTTTGTAATAAAATCCCCCTGTGTGTAAAGTTAATTGCTGTTTTGATGCACCGAAATGCACAGATTGGGTTTCTTCAGCATATTTTAATACAGCGTTTTCTGAAAAATCAATAGTCATAAATATTTCGTTTAGTTTTATTGTTGATTTTAGATTCTTTGAAAAGCTGAGTTGATGCCACACTCTGTACGCGTGCTGCAAAAATTCGGGAAGACTTGATTTTAACTTCTCCATAAGCTGCTCTACTGTACAGTACTTTTTTTTATCTTTTTGGTTACTTTTACTTTTACTTCCTTCCCTTTAATAATTCGGTCTTCCGGTTCGGTTACCCATTCGTAAAAAAATATTTTTTCAGACTTATTTAAAGTACCCTGATCAAACAGTAAACGATCTTGGCATAAGGTACAGTCGCCATACATACAATTCTTATTGTTTTTGTCACAAGTTAAGGACTCAATAAATTCAGTTAGAGACTTTTGTGACAAGAATTTATACAGTTTGCATTTTTCAAATAAAAAAGTAAAGTTTGCGTGTTTTTTACATAAGCAGGTATCTCTACTAGATATCTTGCGGCGTGTTATCCAAAATGGTTTGCATCGATAAAAAGTAGCAAAAGATATTTTTATTTTAGTTTGCAATATGAATTTTTTATGAAGGTTAAATAACGAATCCCGTAGATAGTGCTTTTGTTTCTTATTTTTGTATTTAGTGACGCAGTCTCTTTTACCAGGTGCAGGAAATGAGTTCTCATCATCTTCTAAAAATGCTACAATCTTTGGTCTGATGTGTTCCAATATTAAACGTTTTTTTTTGCCCCCTTTCCTCTTAAGGAGTTATTAAAAAACAAATTTTGTCGAGACTTTCCGATTAGTTTTCTAAATTGAGACTTTAACCTATATTTTTCAATATTCTTCTTTGACTCTGAGAAACATTTAACGACAGAAGTCTCTTCCGGACTTTTTAGTACTAAAGATTTAACACTCCTGCTAAGAATATTTTCCATAATCAGTTTTCTTTTTACTTCTTTAACACATTTTTTAATTGTCATATCGGCTTGCTTTCCCGGAGACGGCGAGTCCTTTTTCTTTATGGATTGAACAAGTCGAAAGTGCTTTTGTTTCCATCGATTAGCATTTTTTTTATATTCTTCTACTTGTTTACTCACCAATTCTAGTTTTTTCTTAAAACCCTATTTCGCTGTTTCTTTTTATCACGGTCGCTTAAATCCGATATGCACTTAATTTTCCCCTCTGCTCGTCGCTTTCTAGTGCGCTGCTTTTCTGCTTCTTTGGCCTTTTCGTATGCTTCTTGATTTTCTCTCATCCTAGCTCGTTGCTTTCTTTTCCGCTCGGCCGCATTTTGTCGCTTCTTTAACAAAGACGAATCATTTACAGTACTTTTATTTTTCTTTTTTTGTCTTTTCTTTTTATGTGGCTTTGCCGAGGTCTCTGCCGACCTTTTCACAGCACATTCTAAATTTTGGTCTGTTTCAAATTTCTTAGATTTCTCGGAATGCATATCTTTTTTTTCTGCTAATTTAATTAATTTCTCCTTTTTTGCATCTTCTTTCTTTTTTTGCTTGATTAGATTCTTTTCTTTTTTGCTTCTTCGTCCTTTTTATGTTTTTTTAAATAGTTTTCTTCTCTTGCAAGCCGCAATTTTAAAATAAACTTTTCTTTTTTCTCTGTTGACCAAGGTTTTGACATTCCTGGCTCTTCATTCATATTTTAATTTCTAGAATTAAAGGATGAAACCATTGTAAAATTAAGACCTAAAATGAACTCTGGGGTCAATCCCATGACTGGTTTTAGGACCGTCACAACTGGTCTCAGGACCGTCACAACTGGTCTCAGGACCGTCACAACTGGTCTCAGGACCGTCACAACTGGTCTCAGGACCGTCACAACTAATTGTGACGGACTTGAGTGTGACGGTTCTGAGAGAATTCGTTAAAATAGGCGATTAAATTTACGCATGTTTTGGTTTCATCATTTTGAGGTTAGAATTAGCAAGCGGCAACAAAATCCGTCCTGAGCCGCAAGAAATGAAAAGATATTTATAAAAAACTGCTCCAGTAAACACAGTGACGGTCAATAAAAAAGTAAGTATACAAAAAACACATCTTACCTTTAATCACACCACAAAAAATCAAAATTTCACCTTGCACGTGCTGCATACCGCGTCGCAGAATTAATACTAGTCTGTTTACTTAAAACGGCACCAGACTAGTGGCTCCAACAAACGCTGTCGGTCACGCGGGCTTTTTTAAAATCAATTTTTACTTGTGACGGTCTTGAGCGAGACCCTGGTTACAAGTATAAATACGTTATTTGTAGAAACAGCAATCAAGATATATGCTTTTTATTTTGGTATATTTGAAATACTTTTGAGTTTTTTATTTGATTAGAAATTAAAAAGTGCCCATTATGTTCACATCTGCATTTAATACTTAATTGAATATTATAACTCGGCGAAGTTACGCGTGACGGTCCTGAGATTTACTAACTTAGGCATTAATAATAAATTATAAACCCTAGTCCAGAATGTTTTTTTTGTCTAGAAACGAAAGCTTTAGTTCGCATACTATAAAAATATTAGGAAAAATCCAAATTTAAACAAGGTATTCGGCTAAAATAGCCAAGTTACAGAAATTGGCACCTTTTCAGAAAATTGCCCATATTGTATTACTTTTTCTGATACTGATAGTGTTTTGTTTATACTATACTTTGTAACTGGAATTTTTCTTCCTATACAAGCCTCTATCAATAAAATTAGATCTGCAGTGGCCTGCTGAGAAAATGAGTGTCGTAGTGACAATGATGCCAACATAATCTATAAATCTTTGCCTGTTATTCCTGTCATTGGAAAAATAATATCATCTAAGATGTTGTGTTTAAAATCATGGTCAAATTGTTGATTTTCAAAATTTCTGGTTTCATTTGTTTCCTCGTTTGTTTCTTCTAGTTCATTCAAGTCAATTAAATCACTGTTAAGAAGAGGCTCATACGAGTATTCTCTTGCCATTTTGGTCTTGGGTTCATAATCACAGTCGAAATCAAAATTAAGTATTTGAACATTATCTTCATTCGAGTCTTCATTGTAATTATTATCATTATAATTTGTGGTAGCATCCACATCAGATTCATTATAATCAAAATTATTAATAGTATCTAATAATTGTTCTCCATTATAACTACTACTGTCAGAGTCTGAGGAAATACCATTTGCTGGTAATTTACTTTTATCTAGCGAATTTTTCCATTTCTGCCAACGTCACTTGGTAGAAGCACTAGCAGTAGATACGTTATAATCTGGGTCCATAAATTTATAGGATTTCCTATTTGAACTAATTATTATTAAGTATAGGTGTTATACTCGGTATTATATGTTGAAAATATACAACGATTCTTCTGTAATAAACTTCTGCCTACCAAAACCACAGACCAAAACTCTCACAAATAACAAAATAGGTAATAATATTTTGGCCGATTTGCTACCATTGACAATTAAGAATACCTTTGTAAAGATTAAGTTTTTTTACTACCTACACTTTATAAACTGTTTTTATAACACAGACCTCTGGAACTAGTAAAGACCGAAACAACGCAAAATAAGGAAAAACGTAAGTTACCGAGAGTTTACAGATATTAGTCTAAAATTAGCACAGAAATTTAGTGTTTGTTTTTGTTTTTTTAGTTACCAGTTTTTTTGAGGTTAGGGCTAGTGTTAGACTTTTCAATATTTTTATAAGTCTGGTTCACATAGTCGCGATTAAGCGTTTCTACGAAGCAGAACAAAATTTTAAACAGAACGGCATGCAAAAGCGTGAAGCATCGTGAGAATTTCTTGTTTTATAAACAATAAAGATTACCTAGATGGAAAACGAACTGACCATTAAATTTAAACTAGATTTTATTTAACCGCTGGTGTTTTAGTGATTTGTTTGCATATATGAAACGGATGTATATGAATGCACAATCATAATATTAGGTAACCGAAGTTTAATTTAGCTAATAATTTTTTTTGACGCTAGTTCGTGGGTTTAGCCATGTATGCCCACACACAGCCAACCTAATTTCTAATTTATATGTTGTATGTAGGTATACCATAATAATAATATTATCAATCCATGCATCGCATCATTCCCTATGTGGTGTTCGCTGCGTTGATGTATACACTACTTTAGTATTAGTAGGACCTCCAAGTCCGGCTCTCGTACTGTGAGGGTGAATCCACATGGATACGTGATACCGGATATACGTGTTCAGTCAAACGCTTGCGTGAATTTATGCCATCCGAATGAAAAGGGGTCGTAACGTCTCCGTTTTCTTGTTGTTGTTTGGTTATGTTTACCTATCAACTGCATTTTTTAAAATTATTGGTAAACTATAAATCTAAGCTATCAAAAATGAAACCAAAAAGCTATATTCTACTCGTTTGCGCCATGTGCAAGAAGTTAAAAATAAAAAACGTATGGCACATTGTAAATTTACTAAATATCCACAATAATAGCCACAATACATTTATATTGTTCTAGTATTTGGGACATTATTTTAAAAAACAAACAGTTGATGTAAACAAACGGACACGAACACGCAAGAAGTTTAAATTAACCAACTTCTCTTCGTGATAACCTTGATGGGCGTACGATAAGATCTGCGACCTCATTGGTTGTTGTCAGTCACGTGGTAACAGCGCATCCGTAATTACGTATCCATGTGGATTCACCCTTACAGTGTGTATACGGTGCTTGTGAGTGTGTTGCCGCTCATGGTGAAAAATAAGGAATGCACGAATTTCTAAGCTGTGGTTCTCTCTTTTACTATCTCTGCAGCTCTGCATGTATAAACAAAAAAAAAATTAAATAATGTATGCGATTAACGGAGAGCGGAGAGCTAGCCGCTTATTAAGTTGGTTGTTGGTTCGACTGTTCTATTTAAGAATTAACCAAATGTTATTATAATTAATTACTATTTCGCCATTGCCATTTTTATATAATAATTTGTATACATATATGTAACAACCTATAAACGACTTGCGTTATGCAGAACATTGAATATTAGACTTTGTGCAGAATAATACGCAAAATTTTGAAAGAATGTGCCAAAATTTTCGATTGGATCGATCATTGGCAACATTGTCGGCTAGACGCGACGCAGCCATTGATCAGCCAAATATGTCACAGGAGGAGCGGGTCAGGAGTGAGTTCGACAACAGCGTTTGGGGTATGGAGTGTGTTTTTCACACTTATTTCATAGTTTTCGTCGTGTCTTGTGTCACGACTACACAGTGATAGGTTGTCTCGATCCACGGTTACTAGAAAATGCGAATATTATTTTCGTTGACCAATTTCAAATTTAATTTTACTTTGAATTTGAAATAAGCCCCAATAAGAATAATGGCTGATTGCACTAACGATTTTAAGGAATACTTAGTGCTAAGGAGGCCATTTTTTCGCTAAATACCGGACCCCCGAAATCGGATTATAGTAACATGCGGACCCCCATGGCCAGTTAATCTTTAAAAGTACTAAAACAACCGTTTTGAAACTTATTTAAACAACATTTTATTTATTAATGCAACATATTTTCCTTAAAAACAATAATAAACTAAAAAACAATTTAATTGTTTTATTATTAGGTGAGTTATTTTAGTTTTATTTTTCCTTTGTGCTCCGTGCGTGGGTTCGCGGACCCCCAAAAAACACGCCGCGGACCCCAAGGGGTCCGCGGACCACCATTTGGGAACCACTGTGCTATATCATCACTTTTCTTCCTCTCCTGAATATACGAAATTTTACACCAAGTATAGCGTAGGTATATTATAGTTTGCACCACTTGTCGAACGCACCCCTGCATCTCACCCAACGATTTTCTTTCCGTTTCCGATTTCGGCCATTTTTAAAGCTTCTTGTTCGTGACGGTTCCTGTGATTTGTGATTTGTGTATGCACGTTTTTAAGTTCTGTAAATTAATTATTATAATACTATTATTTAATCAGATAATAAATTATTGTATCTAAAATCTGTTAGTGCTACAAAAAAAATATGTTTGCACTAATAAGATTTAGCGATGAGGAGAAGAACCGGATAGTTCCTATTGAAGAAATAAAAAACTTTGATTCCAAGAACATTAACTTAAAGAAAAAATATTTAGTAAAATATGAAGATGGGTATTATCCTGCCCAAATAATTCTTGTGAAAGGTTAGTATTACGGCCGGGTTTATCCAACTATATTATAGGCATAGCATAAGTAGCATAACCTAAATTTTTTTGAAATTTTTTTTTATCTATACCGGATGTTTTTCAAAAGACGTTCATCATAATCTCAAAGTTTCATTTTAATATCTAAAAATACAAAAAAGTTATGAGGGTGAGCGTCTTTTGAGAATCACCCGGTATTATATAGGGCTATGAATACCTTCAGAGACCTTTAGTCCTAAAATCTTGGGGAAAATATAAAAAAAACTTTCACTATCGTTTTCCAGAAACAATTGAGGAACTAGAAACACTCTCAGAAAAAAAGCGGCTGCCATACTTAAATAAACAGTTACTAGAAAGTGCCAGTGAATCCGAAACAGACGGTTCAGACCATCAAATAAAAAAACGACTACCACTACCAGAGAAGAAGAAAAGTTTAATGGTAAAAGTAAAACAATCATACATAACAACTAATTAAAAATATGGTCTTATTACTAGGCCCATTTTATCAGTGCTCTTGTTATATAGTGATAACATCACATGTGAGTCATGTGACATGACATTGATAGTATAAAATCACTGTTTCATATTTTCTTTAGGTACGACCCAGTAAGGATTTTCCTGGTAAAAAAACAGAGGCTGATTATATTTTAAAATCCTTTGATTTAAACAAACAAGATGATTCATCAGTAAAAGAGATAAAGGATCAACTTACAGGCTTACGTAGTGAAAATGAAAAATTAAAGTCAAAGCAGGTACAACTAGTACATGACTTTGGTAAGGAAAATTCTGACTTAAAAGAACAACTTCGAGAAATGTCTTAGCTAAATATACAGCTGCAAAGAACTGTAATGGGTAAGTTTGTATAATTTTATTTTGAATTTAGCTAAAGTAAAAGATACATAATATAGGAACAGAGTGTGAGTGGATTTGCTTGCCAAATGGAAAACTTCTTTATTATCAATTTTTCAAAAAAAGTTATTATTTATAAAAAGTTTTGCTTTTAAAATTATTAAGATTGGCATAAGAATTTCTTTTTAATGTTGTACATGGTGTCTCAAAAAACGAAAAACTTTAATTCTAAATGTGAAAAAACTTTATAAACAATATGGATAAATACCTTTGCAATATTTATAATTAAGCCATCAATGTACTATTTGCAGGTTAATTTAGTATACAGAGTGATTAAATTAAAATATTTAGATAATTTACAACCTAATTGAAAATTTATTAAACAATCATATAAAGATATTTACACATAACAAGTTTTTTAATTAATAGTAATTACACAGTAAACACGAACAAATATACATAGAAGATTAAATTTCAATAAGCTGTTCATCCTACACCTAATAATTTTTATCAAAAATGTTAAGTAATTTAAAAAAAAAACTTTATCATTGCCCTATATACTACAAATTAGTTGACGATTTAATGCGCTTTTCGCGCTTTCCAATTTGCCGGTTAATAAATATTGGTACCTATACATTTTTTTCACATTTTTTAGAATTAAAGTTCTTCGTTTTTTGAGACATCGTGTACAACATTAAAAAGAAATTCTTATGCCAATCTTAATAATTTTAAAAGCAAAACTTTTTATAAAGAATAACTTTTTTTCGAAAAATTGATAATAAAGAAGATTTCCATTTGGCAAGCAAATCCACGCACACGCTGTGGCGATTGGCAGAAAGTACGCACCAAAGGGTTTTTTTTTTTTTATTTCAAAACTTCCCAAATTTTTTTGGCGGTGAAAAAGCTCTGCATGTTCCTAAACAAAAAAGAGTATAGACAAAACTAATAAATATTGCGTCTTGTACGAGGGAGAGGTGAAAGCGTTAAATTCACTCAAGAATACTTAAAGTGCCCTTATTTTTCACTGTAAATATTTTTTTATTAGGGAATTTTTTACGAGTTATCCACAAATACCTACCAAATTTTAGCTCGGTAGGTAGCACAAATATAAATATTTTTCATGGCAACTAGATTTTAATGAAAACGATTTTTGTTATTAAGGTTTTAAACTTTAATTCATGAACCAATGGGTTTAAGAGTTTTTGAAAAATTTGGAACGGCAAAATATTGTTAAATGTATGAAGTAAACCATCATTTGTTTTACATAAAGTTAATACGCTTATCCATAGAATAATGTAGGTACCATGCACCAAAAAATGAGATTATTTTTAAGGTTATTTTATTAAATGTCCAGTTTTCGCATATTTAAACAAATTTAAGTAAGTTATGTGTCTAATTGCCCATGAGCTGTTAAAAACTGAATTTATAGATTGCATAGCTTCTATCGATTCGTTATATGAGAGGGCGTCAAAAAAAAAGTAAAAACACTTTTTGTGGTACCAAGCTGAAATTTTGGTATTTATGGATAACTTTCAAGTGCAAACAACATTTCCCAATAAAACAATTTTCTACAGTGAAAAATGAGGGCAATTTATTTTTGAGTGAATTTAACGTGTTCACCTCTCCTCGTATACGACGCAATATTTACTAGTTTTGTCTATGCTCTTTTTTGTTTAAGAACATGCAGAACTTTTCCACCGCCAAAAAAATTGGTAAGTTTTGAAATAAAAAAAAAATTCCCTTTGGTGCTTTCCTTTTTTCTGCCGGTCACTGTATATATTGTTTTTCGGTTAGTACCTATCATTGGTTAATTATAAGATTAATCAACTTACCTGTAAGGAAGATTAATATTAATTTTCCGAGCTTGTCCGTAGATATAATTACACCAATGTAGTATCCGTGAATCATATTCTCGGCACGACGTTTAGAGCAAAAAATGTTTGTTTGGCACCTTCTTATCGCCGGTCGGTGGTCGATCACTGATATTCATTCCGTTGGCGTAGAAAATCGCTTTTCTGGGCACCTACTTAAAAGTGGGGTGGGGTGGGTTTGTAATTATATCTACGGACAAGCTCGGAAAATTAATATTAATCTTCCTTACAGGTAAGTTGATTAATCTTATAATTTTCCTTCGCTTGTCCTTGATATAATTACACCAATGTAGATGTTTAGAGTAAAAAAGCGATTTTCAGTGGTGAAAATTTATTTACCACAACCATACCTAATATAATAGGATTAAGATGAATAATAATTGATAATACGAACAATTTAATCCTTACCTAATATAATATTTTTGTTATTGGATACACATGTTTAACGTAATCTATACCTATAAAAAGTATTTACCTACAACCTTACTGAATATAATAGTATTTTATGAATAATAATTTATAATAATTAATAGCCGGAACAAATTAATATTTGTAATATAATAGAATATAACTTATAGATATCTATTCTTTTTTTTTTTTTTTTTTTTTTTTTTTTTTTTTTTTTTTTTTTTTTTGTAGACGCATATTGTATGATATTATGGATTTACTTATTTTGTTAAATATTGTCCTATACTAATTACTAGCAGAAATTAGGCTTGTCCTCATAAGTAATAAATTTTATTTTTCTGTGTTTAATATTGTCTTAGCAAATTCTTCTCTGGGTTCAACCAGTGGTCTATTATAAAATTTGAAAAACGTGTTTGAAGAAGGGGTCCATCCGGCCGTGTGTCGTATCAGGTCAATATTTATACCTTTTCTAGAGGCAGCCGAAGTTGATGCGTGGCGCGTACTATGACCGGTAAAAACTGTAGTGTCAATTCCTCCCAATTTTAGAACTGCTTTGAGCCATCGACTTATAGTTTGTGATGACGCCGGGTGAAATGGTTTTTTATGAGTTAAAATCAATTCTTCGTAATTATTACGATATTGTGCGGTTTTTTCTAGATACTGCTCAATAGTATGTGCAACGCATAACTCGGGTGCCTCCCTTAAATATGGAAATAGTAAAAGTGGTTGACTTTTATTCGGTTTTGATGTTTTAATTTTCTCTGATATTCTTATTTCTATTTTATCTTCGTTTTTTATTATGTCTCCAATTTTTATTTTTGACAAAGTTTGTACCCTGCTCGCCGATGAGATTGCCATTAGAAAAACAAGCTTATAGGTTAATTGTTCTAAATTCAAAGAGTTTAGCGGGTACCACTTTTTTAAAACTAATAGTACGGAATCCGGATTCCACGTGTGGGAGTATTTTGGCTGAGGGGGCCTTATATTTGCTACGCCTTTTAGAAACCTATTAATGCATTTTGAGTCTTGCTCATTCGGTGCGAAAATAAGGTTCAAAGCTGATCTATAGGAATTAATGATAGAATAGGACCTACCATTGTCGAACACATGTTCTAAAAATTCTAGATACCTGCCTAGACTGTACATAAGAGGGTCTTTGTATTGTTTTTGTGTGCAGAACTCCCAGTATCGTTTAAAACAGTTAGTGTATTGCTTCAGGGTTCCTTCTGATAAAGAATTAATTATTGTTGGTATTGCTGTGGCTGGAATTCCTCTTTTTTGATAAGCGAGCCTAATAATATCCCTGCCACCAGGGAAAGCTTCTCGGACAGAGGATGACTCGTCCTAAAGGGAGATAAAAGTAGGTTAGGACTCGGTTTGAAAAGTATAGGATTTTTCATTAAAAGTTTTTTTAAAAATTGGGAACCAGGGTTGTGAAGGCCAGTTTGGAACTACCATTATGCCAAGCGCTTTTTCCTGGATAATTTTTTCCAGGGCTCGTGCCACGCACGAAAACGGAGGAAAGGCATAAAAGTAAAATGTACTCCAAGGAGTTGTAAATGCATCTACTAGAAAAGAGTTCGGGTCAGGGAACCAAGAAATATATTTCTTGCATTTATGATTAATTCGAGAAGCAAACAGATCTATTTCAGGTTTCCCGAAACTTTGAATGATGTTTGTAAAAGCGTGATGACTTAACTGATACTCAGTGTCAATAGACATTGATCTGGATTCTTTGTCGGCTTTCATATTTTCTGCTGATTTAATATAACTTGCAAAGACCGATAAGTTTCGGGTTTCACACCAGTCCCAGATAAGCTTGGTAACAAAATTAAGATGCCGAAATTTAACACTGCCGCCTCGATTAATGCAGGAAATAGCAGTCTGATTATCGATTCTTAGTAAAATACGTATGTTATTTTTATTTTTAGTCAATGATTTTAATGCGTAATACGCCGCTTTAATTTCTAAAAAATTTATATGCATTCGGGTTTCTTTTTTATCCCAAAACCCATGAAAATGTTTTTTACCGCAAAAAGCGCCCCAACCAGATGGGGAGGCGTCTGAAAATATCTCTAATGCAAACTGGTGTGGTTTAATATCCTGGCCATTCCCTATATTTATTTCCCACCAAGATAACTCATTTTTTAGGTAAGTAGGAATTTTAATTTTTTTGTTGTAATTGTTACAGTCGTTTCGAATGATTGAATGTTTAAATGTTTCAAAGATCTTTAGGTGTGCAAACCCATACCTTGTGGCCGGACATGACGCTACTAGTTTTCCTATTAACTGTGCAAAAACTCTGACAGTGCACTGAGTTTTCTTTTTATATTCTTTAATTTTACTTTTGATAGTGTGGGTTTTTTCTTCTGGTAAGGAAATTTTCATACTTAAGGAGCTAAAAGAAAAACCAAGAAACGTAATAGTTTGTTGAGGCTTTAATACGCTTTTGGTTGTGTTTATTATAAATCCTAAGTTTTCTAACAAATCTGTTGTGATTTTTATATTTTTTATGCATTCTGATCTTGTATCAGCGATAAGTAAAATATCATCTAGATATACTACTAGCAGAATATTAAGTTTTCTCAGATGTCCAGCCACTTTTTTAAGTATTTTAGTAAAGAGAAAAGGGGCTATGCTTAGACCGAATGGAAGAGAGTTAAACTAATACAAGACATTCATAAATTTAAATCTTAGGTATTTTCGAAATTTTTTCTGTATTGAAAGCAAAAAATAGGCGTCTTTGAGATCAATTTTAGCTAAGTAGTTGTTATGGTTTAAAAGCTTTAACACGGTTCTATGATCTTCCAACTTAAAATGTGGAGCTTTCATGTAATTATTTAGCTTTTTTAGGTTTAAAATAAATCTATCGTCTCCGTTGGGTTTTTTCCTTAAAAAATATGACGACAGAAATTGACCTTTAGTTGGAAGACACTTTGAAATGGCCCCAATTTTTATTAAGTTGTTAATGGAGTTTGAATAGTCGTTAAACTGATTTTTTGGTATGGAAATTTTAGGCTCTCGCACTTGTTTAGGCTTTGTACGAAAAGAAAGAGCTACTCCCTGAACCCAGTTTAAAACTAAGCGGTTCTGTGTAATATTTTTCCACGCATGTGAAAATTTATTTAAGCGACCTGCATATTTTGTTACCTTATTCAGACTGCCTAGTTCCTGCGATGGCGTTTTCGTTCCATGTACTGGTTCCATGTATTTCTGTTCAGTTGTGGCTTCTCCTCCTTCCTCCTCTCTTTGAATTTCCTCTTGTATTGGGGGTGCTGGTAGTTTAAAGCATACAGCTGCTTTTGTTGGGTTCCGGTAGGCCCAGCAATTGGTGTGACAAATGTTCTCTTCTTCAGCTGAGTGCTTGATTTTTTTAAAGCTTGGTCGTTTTTGAAAACCTCATGAAAGTCTTTTCCGAATAGATGTTCATCCATCTTTACAGTTTTGGCCACCTTGGCACAATCTGGATGTAAATGTGGCATAATTTTGAACTTCCTGTGAATGGAAAGGGCATTGTGCACATTCGCGATAATTTGGCATGCTTCCCCTAGTACTTGGGTATCGTTAGCTTGTTCTGCGACAGCTAGATTTTTGTTTATTATGGAAGCGATGGCCGAGAGACCATGGGCTAGTTGTAGCTGCAAAGCGGTAATAAATTTGTCATGCTTAGCGGCAGTCTCTGGCAGGCAAGGCTGTATTTCTTCATTTGTTTTTGGAGGCAGTAATTGTAAACAATTTTCAGGAATTTGGTATTTTCCTATAAGCTCGTTCCTTTGAGCACTACTTAACCCAGATTGCAGCACTGCACTCCAGCGAACTGCTAGTTCTGTGTGAATTGCGGCACCAACTTGTGCCCTATCTAGAGGTTTGTTTCCGAAAAAATCAAAATTTATTTCAGCCTGATCTGCGCCTGGCGTATTTTGTATTGCTTCCAGATTTTGTTCCACGTCTGAATAGGAGTCTAAAAAAACAAACCCTCCTGAGCTTATTTTGTCACTAAGAATTTAGTTATTGACTGGCAACGCATGTTGCCTGAGATTTCTTGAAATCGCGTGATCTCAATCTCGTTTGGTAGTAGGGAACGCTTGTTACCCTTTAATTTGGCAAGCGTATGCTGCCTGAGAGTATTGTTGAAATCGCGCGATTTCACTCTCACTTTATCCAAAGCACTCTTTATTACCTGATATCTCGCTAGATGATGTGGAAGAAGAAGAATCGCTGGAATCCAGACAAACCAGTTTTTCCTGTATTTTCTTCAGTTTTTTACTAAGTTTTTTCACTTCGTGCTTCTTATCCGCACTGATTTTACGTTTAGGCATTTTTTAAAACAATTCTTACTTTTATTCACTCTGTAATGTTTAAAACTTACTCGTAAATTAATTTTCAACGCGTACCTCGAACACGACAAAACGGAATGAATATCAGTGATCGACCACCGACCGGCGATAAGAAGGTGCCAAACAAACATTTTTTGCTCTAAACGTCGTGCCGAGAATATGATTCACGGATACTACATTGGTGTAATTATATCAAGGACAAGCGAAGGAAAATTTATAATATTTTATCTTTATTTGTGGTGTGATACATCTAGCACGACAATTTTAGAGCTTTTGAAAATTTTTGTACCTTTTTTAACATTTTAAAGATTATGTTATAATAATTAAATACATCAAAAACTTTACATTTAATTAAGGGAATTAAGCTTTGTAATCTGGCAATGTCTTCTCTGGTAGTAAACATTTACATGCTAGATGTTTTGTGGATGCATGCCATACTTATATTGCAAAAAAATATAATATTAGACTAACCAAGAATCTTTAAAGGCATAGGGGATACATAATTATTGCAATTAATATCTTCACAATAGCTTAACAGTAATTAATTATTATACAGGGTGTCCATTTAGTGTGCCGGTAGACGATATATCGTAAACGGTCGACTTAAGGAATAAAACTTTTATACAATGTTGTACATGGTAATGTCGCGCACCTTTTAAAAATAATTTTAAATATACAGGTTGGACCAAAAATCCAGGGTGGGCCAGACATATATTTTTTTAAATGGAACACCCTGTATATTTTTATATTTTTAAATTCCACAAGATTATAATTATTTTTTATTAAATGCATTATTAGTCTATACTTCATAGTTTCCGAGATATTGACTCTTGAAAAGTGACATTTTTGAATTTTGACAGCTTCTAACTTTCTAACAGTACCTCTTAGAGCAAAACGGCTTACATGTCCCTATCTTCGATTTTTATTATCTTCCCAAAAAAATCAACTTCCAGTTAAACCGGAACAACTATATTTCCTGCTTTCGAGTTACATCCGGTTTAACCGGAAGTTAATTTTTTTGGGAAGATAATAAAAATTGAAGATAGGGATATGTAAGCCGTTTTGCTCTAAGACGTACTGTTAGAAAGTTAGAAGCTGTCAAAGTTCAAAAATGTCACTTTTCGAGAGTCAATATCTCGGAAACTATGAAGTATAGACTAATAATGCATTTAATAAAAAATAATTATAATCTTATGTGGAATTTAAAAATGTAAAAATATACAAGGTGTTCCATTTAAAAAAATATATGTCTGGCCCACCCTGGATTTTGGTCCAACCTGTATATTTAAAATTATTTTTAAAAGGTGCGCGACATTAACATGTACAACTTTTGTATAAAAGTTTTATTCCTTAAGTCGACCGTTTACGATATATCGTCCACCGGCACACTAAATGGACACCCTGTATATGTTTGCATGATTTTATTAGATCGTTTTGAAGAATTTCACAATAAGGAAGTTAATATGGCAAATAATAATGGTAATGGTAAATAATAATGGTAATGGTAATAATGGTGAGCCAGATATAGGCGCTGTTGTGGGTAATTAGGTAAATTTTAAGCAGCGCATGTAGTAGCTCAAGTTGGAGAAAGTTATTGTAAACAAGATAAAAGTTTGTGATTTAGCAGATGTATACCGTTGAGTTTAGACAATTATATTTTTTTCTTGTAGTTTTGTGTGGTAAAGTACCTTAAGTTTCAAAAATACAAAAAAAAATATTTCTAAAAAAGTTTTTTTCAACTACCTACGATACGTTGTAGGTACACTTAGGAAGGGGTGTTTACATAGCAAAAGAAGCCTATAATGACGGTTGGTTTCTGTCGTGCTCAGGTCCACAATTTGTAAAAACAATTGCAGTTGCCTTGTTTGGGTCACAGACATTATTACGATCTAGTGTCAGTGGAAAACCGTCTAATAATTACAAAAGATAAACTAAGCCAAGATTAGATTCGACAAAAATGGCAGCAATTGAAGGTATAAATAATTATATAAAATTTTATTTTCAGAAATACTAGAATTTTCTAGCTCTATTGGCGTAATATGTAATTTTAAATTATAGCAAGACAGAAGCATTAAACGCCACCAATAAAGGTTTTGACTGAAAGTAAAAAGTTTTAGAGTTTTTATGGAAGCTTCGCTTGGTAAATAATAACGTAAAGTTAGAAAGAAAATTTTCAGATATTAAAGATTTGGTACCTACCTTAAACTGTAGATCAAAGTTACCGTAGCCTATAATAGTTGGCATAAAAGATACAGATTCGAATTATTTATCATGGGTAAAACCATTTTTCCAATTTGTTTCTGCATCTACAACTTGGCAACTTTAAAAAATACTATATTATACCTACATGCATTATATTTTTAGATATCTACAGATTATATTTACTTAAAAAGGCGCCTGAATTGGACCAATTCAAAGAGCTGAAGGCTGTCAAAACTTACATCGCCAACAAAATCAGCGATCTACAAAAATCCCAAAAAAGAAGACCTGCCAAGAGATTGGTCAGGTGGTCGTAGAAGAAGATAACATAGCGATGGAGGAGGAGGAAGTACCAAATGAAGGAGATGGTAAGTTGCATATATTTTTATGTTTTAAGTTGGGAATTAACTATACAGGGTGTTCTCAAAATTGAGTAATTTATTTTACCAGGTTGTAGAACTCGTAAAAATAAGTAATTGTTCCAAAAATCATTTATATAAAAGTTGCAGAATAAAGAAGTCATTAATAATTGAGAAAACGTAAAATTTAAAAACTTAAGACCTGCTCTTTGGTATTCTCGACCACTAAAACCCGTAAAATGAATGAATGATAAGGAATTTGTATCCTACAAAAAAAAATCCATATCCAGTATCGCCAGTAAACAAACATTCATAATGCAGTGGTCGAGAATATCAAAAAATCAGGTCTTACAGTTTTTAAATTTTACATTTTTTCAGTTGTTAATAACTTCTTTATTCTGCAACTTTTATATAAATGATTTTTGGTACAATTACTTATTTTTACGAGTTCTACAACCTGGTAAAATAAATGACTCAACTTTGAGAACACCCTGTATGTATATGCATTATTTTTCAGAAATAGAAGAAGGGGAGAAGGAAAAAACTCCATAATTTAATAAGTGTTCGTTTTTATCAATAAATAATAATATTCAAACAATTATGTGTATTTTTCTGTTAAATAGCCTTTTCCTACTCCAGCAAAAAAAAATATTAAAAGAAATTTTTTAACACCTACATGCAATTTTTAATCCGAAAAAGTACATAAAAATACCATAAAATTTCGTTTCAAATATTTTGAACCTTCTATGGACTACATTTAATATCTTGTAAAATGCCTCCCAGATAGCTCACGGGCGATAGATGATTTCAAAACCTTAACTATACCACAAATTTTTGTAATATAATTTTTTGTAAAAACGCCATATATAGAACATTTTAAAACAACCCTTAAAATCTTGTAAAGTTTTATAAAGCACGGGATATTTTATACCCCAAGGGCTCTAGAAATCGTAGAAAGTTATAAAAAGTCCAGTCAATTGTGTGATAAAAGTACTATTATCTTGTAACAGTCCAGAACAAACTTGTAAAATTGCCTTAGTTTTTAATAATATTATTCTTTTTGAATATCCATACAATATTTTAAAACATTCTTTTAAAAACGCGAAAGATTTTATACGCCAGATCCTGTGGAAATCATAGAAATATATCAAAAGTCCATTAATTTTTATGGGAAAAAGACTTTGTTGTCTTGTAATAGTCCAGAACAAACTCGTAAAATAACCTTAGTTTTAACAATAAAAATCTTATAGAATACCCATAGAATATTTTTAAAAAAGCTTTTAGGAACCCGTAAAATTTTATAAAACTCCTTAAAGATTTTATACGCCATATCCTGTGGAAATCATAGAAACTTATCAAAAGTCCCTTCATTTTTATGAGAAAAAGACTATTGTCTTGTAACAGTCCAGAACAAACTCGTAAAATAACCTTAGTTTAAAAATCTTGTAGAATACCCATAGAATATTTTAAAACAATCTTTTATGAACCCGTAAAATTTTATAAAACTCCTTAAAGATTTTATACGCCAGACCTTGTGGAAATCATAGAAACTTATCAAAAGTCCATTCATTTTTATGAGAAAAAGACTATTGTCTTGTAACAGTCCAGAACAAACTCGTAAAATAACCTTAGTTTAAAAATCTTGTAGGATACCCATAGAATATTTTAAAACAATCTTTTATGAACCCGTAAAATTTTATAAAACTCCTTAAAGATTTTATACGCCAGATCCTGTGGAAATCATAGAAACTTATCAAAAGTCCATTGATTTTTATGAGTAAAAGACTATTGTCTTGTAACAGTCCAGAACAAACTCGTAAAATAACCTTAGTTTAAAAATCTTGTAGAATACCCATAGAATATTTTAAAACAATCTTTTATGAACCCGTAAAATTTTATAAAACTCCTTAAAGATTTTATACGCCAGACCTTGTGGAAATCATAGAAACTTATCAAAAGTCCATTCATTCTTATGAGAAAAAGACTATTGTCTTGTAACAGTCCAGAACAAACTCGTAAAATAACCTTAGTTTTAACAATAAAAATCTTGTAGAATACCCATAGAATATTTTAAAACAATCCTTTACGAACCCGTAAAGTTTTATAAAACTCCTAAGAGATTTTATATACCAGAGTCTGTAGAAATCATAAAAACTTATCAAAAATACATTATTTTTTATGAAAAAAATACTATTATAGTCTTGTAACAGTCCAGAAAAAACTCGTAAAATACACTGTCTTTTAATATATAATTATGTTCAAATTCCAGAAGGATATGGTAAAAATCTTATAAGACTTAAGATGTTAGAACCTTAGGAATTTATAAAAACTCTTAGACATTTTATAAGCCTTCATTGGAAATTTTATTTCATTTAACACCCTTCAAGATTTTATAATATTATAGAAATTCTATAATATAGTTTTTATAAGATTCTATAAGGCTTTTTTGGCAGGGTAGAGTAGATTCTGTAACGAGGTTGGAATGAAAATTCGATCCGAGTGGAAGATTACGAACGCGAGCGTGAGGAACCACGAGTATCGAATTTTCATTCTAACCGAGTAGCAGACTATATTTTCTCCACGACCATCCAGTTCCATATTATCTGATTCATCCGATTTTTAACTCATTTTTTGACTTGCACTAAAATTTGTCTGAAAATAATTATTACAACGCAGCCATTTTTATCTGACACTGACAGTTTCGAAATTCATGGCAACCTATGTCGTTTATATCAATAATTACAGAATATTCATTCCGTATCTTGTTATGGAATGAAAATACACGCAAAACGCATAAGAAGCAAGTGTTTCAGAATAAATATTCCAACTCAAGAGTGAGAATTTTTACATTCTATTATCAAAAATGATTTTGGAATTATTGCATTCAGTAATGGTCGTGGAGAAGTTTTTAGCCATTTCATTATTTCATTCTAAGTATCTACATGTGTTCGGTCCATAGTGTTTTGATGTTCGGTCAGTGACCTGAACTCATGTTTATTTCCTGGATGACACAAAATAAATTCTAACTGCACAAAGTTGATTGAATTTGGGAATGTTGCATTCTACATAATTTGTGGGTTATTTATTTTGGTCTGGTAAAAGTATTCACAATTGTTTTCTTTTGGAATTTTTGGGCGATCAGCTAAGAGGGGCATTTGTCAATTTGATAGTGGTGCCAACTGATGAAATTTTTAGGTTATTGAAACTAATAGGCGAGTTTTGGCTGTTTGTTTTTGTGGGCTATGCCTTGGTAGCATATTTTTTGTATTTATAGGATTTGTATGGCAAATTCTGGTAAATGGTTTCTTTGAATAGTTTGCACTACAGTTGGCCGGACTGTATAGTTTTTTTGGTTTTGGAGTCTAGAAGGAGAATCGGCCCTTTCCTTTCCTTGCCTTTGCAAATGAAATGATGTAAAGAACCAGTTAGCATATTTTTTCCCATGTGGTAATTTTTTGGAATTTTGGATGGCCTAAAATGTGCCGATAAAGCGCTAATGGTTTAATTTGGGAAATAACTTTTTGATGGTCTAAGATACGATATTTTCCACGGCGTTGTGCCAGTTTAAATTTTCATCTTCACCTCATGGCGTTGCTGGAGAAAAGGGGCGCCCTCTCATTAATTTAATGGGGTCAGATTTATGGGGGGCAACAATATGAATATTCCTCAAAAAGCCACAAAATAGGTGTAATTGGAATATATAAAAAAAAAATTGTATGAAGGAATATGACATCGACAAACTATACGAAGCTCATGGTCATAATATTTTACGGCTTCCTCGCTATTACTGCGTACTTACTTAATCCGATCGAGATGATGTGGGCAGCAATCAAGCAGAAACTTAGAAAATATAATCGATCGCCAACTAGCAATGATTTCGTACTGGGAAATATAAGGACGGTTGTGGATGAAGTAAACGCTAGTAAAATTTGGATTAGGGTAAGTTATAGATTAGATAAAAACTAAATTTCTTGAGTTCTTAATTGTTTGTAAAAGTTCTGAGATTATTTTTGGGGTTTTCATTTTGTAAATTGAGTGTACATTTTTTAGGGCAGTTTGGTGCGGGGTTGGAATTCCACGACACTGAAGTCAGGAAGTTCCGTAATGGTTTCATTTCTTATTCGTCATGGTTTGTGAGCTAGGGCCGTTGGGCATCAGCTGGTTTGGCGTTATGGGGTTTTAGCAGCCGAAGTCGATTTTGTACTTTTCCTGCAGACTAAGCTAAGTAGTGAAATAAACTTGTATTGCCAAAACTGTTAGTATTAAAGTTTGTTGTAGTGTAGGTTAAGCTCACTGTTTTTAATGTCACCATCTTTTTCTTTTAAACGAAACACTACAATAGACCGACGACTATAAGTATCTAGAGACGCATATGTGCAACAACTAGTGGCAACCGCGCGACGTTAGAAAAAATTCGGCGGTCCCTTTGAGATCGCCCTGCGGTCCAAAAAAACCAACGCCTCACCCCGTCCGAACGAGTTAGCGCGCGAATAGTGACAGTGACTTAATTCAGTCGATTAGAGATTTTCAAACAGTGTTGAACTGTGACAACCATTCTAATACATTCTCGTCGGCTCATATGTTTTTAAATCATCATTTGTTTAACAATAACTTTATTGTTCTTCTATAAAGTTCGTATTCATAACACCGTTTTGTAAAAGGCATAGGCCTTCCTAAGAATAAAAATATTAGCTACTCTTAGTTAAAACTGTTAAAACGTAAAATAAAGAAATTGAAAAATTATCTTTAAATTTCATTTTAATTTATGGTAACACGTCCATAAATTAATGGTCCTTCGAGAAGGATTCTAAAAAAAATTAGTATCAAATGTCATGTTAAACATATTGTTAAAAAGTCAACAAGTCAACATTGTGTGAAAATGTCAAAAAATCAGTTGTAAAAAAAGTCAGTGTAGTGCACAAAAATCAAGAGAAAAGATAGTTCAGTAGTGCTTAAAATCAGTATAAAAAGTCAGTGTGGTGCACAAAAAGCACGAGAAAAGACACTAGACATTCAGTAGTGTTAAAAATCAGTATACCTATAAAAGACTAAAAAAATAGTGTTACACTTAAAGACAGTGGTATGTGTAGCTATGCCATGTTGAACTTTGGACTTGATGTCAAGAGACAGAAAAAACCAACAGGTTAAAGTTAAAGAACAATCAACAGGGTGAGTTCGTTCCATTTACCTTTAATCCATTCCAATAATTATTATTGGTTCTTTTGTACGCACAGCATAAATTGCATATTTTTTCAAATTTTGATCTTATTAAGAGGATATACCTATTTGTATATTTTAATAATTTTTCAAATGTAGCGTAGTGGAATTAAACTCTTGGCAATGTTTTACGATACATGGTTTATTCTATTGATGACAAAAAAAAGAGTGTTCACCTCTCGGTAGAATCACCGGGGTTACACGTATATAAAATGCTTACATATTATTATTAATTATTACATATTGACCTATTAATTAAACAGCGTCAGCACAAAAGCTAGAACCGGGTGGATGTAATAGTTCAATGAATTGTCATAGCTTATTTAGCATGATTTATTATAATGCAATAACATAAGCTATTACACCTCCATTTCCTAGAGAATGACCTACATATGTGGCCAACTAATGAGGTCATTATCCGGGATAAACTAACAACTGTGCTGATACGGAATAATGCCCTGAAATAAAATATAGAAAATAAAAACAAAACGTAAACGATATTCGTATAAAAATTAAATTAAATTTACGTCTAAGAATACCTTATAATAATATAGAAAATAGATGAAGGGATGATTGGTGAGGAATAAATTAGTAAATCAACGTTACACTATTATTGACAGGCCTGTCGAATTATTCTTAATTAATTAACATATTTTTTAACTCTATTTTTATGTACAGTTACATTTTTGCCTTTATTGGTATTTATTATGCAATTTGTACCTTCAATGCCAACGACGGAGAAGGGACCGTCGTACCACGAATCGAACTTAGTACGATCCTTATTGGTCACCATAACAAGGTCACCTGTCTTTAAATTCATCTCGGAAGATCTAGCATCATAATAAAGGTTTCTGCTTGATTTAGCTTTTTCAAGCTGTATTTTAGCTCTGTTATGTGCTAGTTGCAACCGATAACGAATTTCTTGGTCGTATGCATCTAAATTATACAAAGGATCTACCTGAGATTGGGTTATGCAAGCGAGATCAACCTTTTCCCAAAAATAAGTTCAAAAGGCGTATAGTCGTGATAACTGCTAGGTGTGGTGTTATAGCAAAATGCATAGTATCGAGTCCAGTTGTCCCAGTCAGTCCGTGTTTCATTTATGTGCATGCGTATGTATTCGTTAAGTACTCTGTGGTTCCGTTCACACCCTCCGATGATTTGACTATGGTATGCAGTAGACATTTTGTGCTCAGTTCCCAACCGTTTTGCAATATTGTCAAAAATTTGATTTTTATATTCTGAACCCATATCTGTTCTAACGACTTTGGGTGGTCCATATATAAGAACAAAACTTTCGACAATGGCTTTAGCAACAGTCGCCGCTTCTTTATTTGGTATTGGTGTAATGATAACATATTTAGTTAGTTCGCATTGTATTGTTACTGCGTATAAATTACCTGCGTCTGTTTTTTGGAATGGACCGATAGTGTCTATGCACACACAAAAAAAAACTATTCTCAAAACAAGCATATAGTAATGCTCAAACAAATAGCCTTATTTTGAAACTAACTTACTTTATTTTGTACCTAAAAAATATTCATTTTTAAACTACTACTGGTTTTAAATTATATCATCAAGTTAATCAAAATTATGTTCATAAAGAGATTACTTCATCATCATAACAAGATAATCTTATACTTGTTTTAAAAATAAGTATTGTGGTCAAAGTGAAATATACTATGATGGGTTTAAAAATAAAAATAAATTTGTATTCTCACAGCGAGCACAAAGACAGTCTCTATACTCAACTTCAGTAAAATCTAAACCCTTATTATTTCTTTGATGCTATTTGCATTTCTTTGAATCAAACCAATATTAACGTATACTATATCTGCAACTGCAATTATTGATAAGTTGATCATTTACTTTTATTACCCTAAAACTAAAGTAGAGTCAAGTTAAAAGAATGTAGTATTAATTTAAAACCATATTTTGATGCTAAGGTGTTTTCTATTTAATTTTACTTTAGCATTGCTCCTATTTATGTCTATGATAGTTTCAGTTTGAAACTTTTAGGTTCAACTGGATACTAGATTTTTTTGTGTGCAGACAATATCGAAAGCTGTTTGGGGGGTGGGGGTTATTACCAAGGGTTCAAAATGTGTTACCTTGCCTTTGTTAAGTTGGCATTCTTCGTGACACTTTCTCACTAAATTTGCGACATCACGAGACATATTTTTCCATCTAAAGGTACTTTTTAATTTTTTAAGTAGTCTTTTCTGACCGCAGTGTCCTCCGTATAAAGGATCTGTATGATATTTATCGAGAAGTTTTAATCGCTCTTCTTTGCTTTCTACTAATTTTGCAACTTTGCAAAGAACTACAGTGACATGTTTTAACCTTATTTGCCCTATTTCTTTAAACTCATTAATGGTGCACCTTTTAAAAATATCATCGCCCAAACTTAATTTTACCTTGTTAACCTTTCCTTCACTAGCCAATAAATCTAGCTGAGACATCAGTTGCTCTAAAGCAATGTTGCCGTTAGTGATTTGAATAGTTTTACGCGCGCATATCTTATTTTTATATTTAATCGTCATTTTCAAAGAGGTGGGCTTTATTTCAAATTTTAAATTAGGCATATTTAACACTGTATAACTATCTAAAACTTCATAAATTTTAGGTTGAATAAAATACTTATCATTGGTCGGGTTATTTTTTGTTAAAGTGGTAGAATTTGTCATAGAACGAGTTATCGCGTACACGTATGTGGTATTATCGCGTATTTCTATTAATGTATCGATGCTTATTCGGGATAAGGCATCGGCAGTGACGTTATCCTTACCTTTAATATATTCAATTTCGAAATCATACTCTTCCAGATCTAAACGCATTCTAGTTAGCTTAGATGAAGGATCTTTCATTGAGAAAAGATAGGCGAGAGGCCTATGATCTGTCTTAACCAGAAATTTTTGTCCGTATAAATAACAACGAAAAAATTTAATGGCCCAGTGGATGGCAGTCAGTTCTTTTAGAATAACTGGCTTGTGTGATTCACCTTTTGTAAATGTGCGTGACGCATATGCAATCGGTAGCTCTTGGCCATCAAAAATTTGTGACAATACAGCGCCGCAAGAGTCATTTGAGGCGTCTGTAGTTACAATAAATTGTTTTTGGAAATCCGGAAATTGCAAAATTTGGGGGCTAATTAGTGCCCGTTTTAGAAGGTCAAAGGAATTTTGACATTCACTAGTCCATAAAAATTCAGTGTTTTTTCTTGTTAATTTATTGAGAGGCAAAGTTAATAATGCAAAATTTTGTATAAATCGACGATAGTAATTACAAAATGCAACAAAGCGTTTTACCTCGTCAGCTGTTTTAGGTACCGGATACTTGTTTATAGCATCGTACTTAGAATCGTCAGGTAAAATTCCTTTATCGGTTATTTTATGACCTAAATAAGTTACTTCTTTTCTAAAAAATTTGCATTTTTCGGGATTTAATTTTAAATTGTATTTTCTACAGGTTTGGAAAACATTTTTTAAATTGTCGAGGTGATGTTTTTCGGAACAACCGATTACAATGAGGTCATCCATATACAAAAAGGCTTTTTCAGGGGTAATGCCGGCGAATGCCATTGACATCATTCTTTGAAAACTATTTGGGCTTACCGATAATCCGAAAGGTAATCTTGTAAATCTGAAAGATCCAGAGTCGACACTAAACGATGTTATGTCGCGTGATTCTTCATCTAAGGGGATCTGATGAAATCCTGATATAAGATCAATAACTGAAAACCATTTTGCTCTACCAAGTTCATCAAGAATGTCGTCTATCCTTGGAAGTGGATATGAGTCAGCAATAAGTTTATTTTTATTTATGGCGCGAAAATCTATAACAAGGCGCCAGGCCTTTTGGCCATCTTGTGATTTTTTAGGTACTAATAATACCGGGCTGTTATATTCGGAAGTTGAGGGTTCTATTACGCCGTTATGCAACATTTTTTCGATTTGACAATTTACCTCGTTTTTTAGAACTTTAGGCGTCCGGTAATTTTTAATGTAAACAGGGTTATCGTCGCGTAGCCGTAATTTTTGTTTATAAAAATTGTTTACCGTCAACCTATCTGTTTTTAATGCAAAAATATCTGAAAATTCGTTACAAAGATTAAGAACGTCGTTTTTTATGAAATTGGGCATTTCTAAATTTAACTGTTTTACTAAATTTGAATAACGATCCACTGGTTCCTAGTGTATATTATAGATATCAAAATTATCTAGATAAGTAGTTTCCAATTGAATATTTTTTATAGTTACTGTCTCAAATGTCGTGTTAATTATCCTAACTATGGGGTTCTCTTTAGATACTATTGACCGCGCTACAAAAACACCGCCTTGCAGTTCCTTATTAAGGACTAAAGCGTCTTTAGTAAGCGTTTTTAGACTATTTACTTGCCTAATAACTTCGCATCTGGGAGGAATTGTTAATATATCGTCATTACAACTGTGTATTGGTACTTGAAGGTCTCTATTTTTAAATCTTATCGTGATGGTCCAGTCTGAATAATCTAAAATGCACTTATATCTAGAAATGAAATCTCGGCCTAAAATTCCGTCAGAAGGTATAGGAAAATCGTGACCTACAATATGAAAACTATGATTTATGCCGACATTGTCTATAAAAATTTTTGTATTAGTGATGTCAAAGGTATTTTGAATTCCATCCGTAACTCCTTTTATTTTACTCTGACTCGACGTGTCAATATTTTGGTTGGGCAGTATTTTAGAGCGTTTAACAACGGATATGTCAGCCCCAGTATCTATTAAAAATGTAATTTTTTCACCTGTCATTTCGCATGGAAGAACAACAAAGTTTGAGAAAGATATATCTAAACTGTAAATTTTTAAAATTCCCCCAACCGGTCCTGTTGGGGGGCCGGTTGGTTTTCCTGATTATCATTCGCTTCGTAATACCTAACCCTAGGGCGTTGATTGGCATAGTTTGCTGAATTATTATTCCCTCTAAAACCGCTATTTATGTAGTTATTGTTACCCCTAAAAGTGGTATTTTGAGAAAATTTTCCTCGACCGCGCCTGAAATTATAATTTTGCCCTCTTCGATTATATCCTTGGTAACCGCCCCGACCACGATTGTTATATCTATTGTGACCAAAATTATCGTTACCTCTCTGTCTAAAGTGAAAAACATTGTTTGACATGCTTGAAGCCGGGTTTATACCAACGAATTTTGCAACTGCCTCATTCGCTGTACCAAAAGTTCCAGCCTCCATTACTATACGAACCCTTTCAGAGTTTGAATTTTGGCTTAGGGCCTTGACAACGTTTTCAGTCGTATAGCAATTAGCAGTGCTGATAGGTACGCCTTCGCTAATATAAGCCCGTTTCAAGTTTTCGGCCAACGCCTCGATTTCGGCGGAATAAGTTATAGAGTCCTTAGTATTCTGTTTAAGATTTAACAATTTAGATGTAAGTAACCTTGAACTTTCGCCTTTTATGCCGGTTTTTAGAGTTGTTATTATTTGATCTACCGATGTTTCATTTGCGATAAGGTCGCGTGCTCTACCGGTCAACCGCGTTTTTATAAAAGCAATAGCATTTTCCGTGTGGTCGCCAGCGTTGCTATTTAGTAAATTTAGCGCATCTAAAAATGAACGTAGTTTATCAGGAGAGCCATCAAAATCATGGGGAACAATCTTACTGGCTAAATTAAAAAATTCTACCGCCGACAAAACCATATTGTCTGTTTGTTCGTCGTCGTCTGTAATTACGAGATCGTCGTCCAAACGAGAAGGGTCGATCTGTTCTGTGCAAGACGTAGGGATTTGATAGGAAACTCCGAGCACCTGAAATGTTCTAACAACCTTGTCTCTAACTGTCAAAAAAATCTGTCGCGCCGCTGACCTTTGGTCTGAGTTAAGCGAATTAAAATATAATTTTAAAATTTTTGTTAGATCATTAAAAATGGACGTTATGTTATCACGAATTTCTTGCCTAATCAACTCACTTTCAGGAGTTTGCTTTTTAATTGCCCGTTTTGATTGGTTTTGTACGTCTAATTTTATGGCTAACAGTCTAGCATAAATATCTTCCCACGTGGTTGGCATTAAACATACAAAAAAATTACATATAGAACATACATTTAACGGTCAATATCGGTAAATAATAGAACGGTAAAAAGTAAAAAAAATAATAAAAATATGCATAGCGACTCAAATTAACAAAATATAACATACAAAAGGATACCAGAGCATATTGCGTATTACGCTTCACTATGATTGTTCAATGTCTATGAAAACTACTTACGTAAGGCCTTACTTTTACAATTACGTCACTCAATCAAAAAAAATCCATTTATACCTCTGTCACATTGGCTAGAGAACTACTCATGATAATATTCCTTCTGATCTGCTTCTTAAGATTTTTCCTATAGACTTGAAAACATCTCAGCAGGACAAGCAAAATCATCAGTCAACATGGCATACAATACTATTGTGACATCTGTTGTTATATGGTATTCTTTTTCTTGCACGATAAAATTTGAATTGACCACTCCATTTTCGGTCAAATTTTGGCTTTTCGACTTCGAGTTACCCATTTTATTTTACCATATCACCATATATACTTTCTTTCTAGTTTCCCATTTTTTTTTTCACCATATTACCATATTATGGGCTTTCTTTTTAGTTAAACCTTTTGCAGGATCGCCATGTAGCGTAGTGGAATTAAACTCTTGGCAATGTTTTACGATACATGGTTTATTCTATTGATGACAAAAAAAAGAGTGTTCACCTCTCGGTAGAATCACCGGGGTTACACGTATATAAAATGCTTACATATTATTATTAATTATTACATATTGACCTATTAATTAAACAGCGTCAGCACAAAAGCTAGAACCGGGTGGATGTAATAGTTCAATGAATTGTCATAGCTTATTTAGCATGATTTATTATAATGCAATAACATAAGCTATTACACAAAATGTCGAGTGAAAATGAGATTAAATGTTTAAATATAAAGCGGGTGCCATAAAGAAAAGGGTTACCTTGTTTTCTAAATATATTCAAAGTTTAAATATTCAAAATTTGACCGAGCGTCATTGAGGTGCAACAGCGTCTGGTGCATATTAAGTCGGCCATGAATGAATTCAACAATATTTAGTTAGAAATAGAGACGCTTGTAGATGAAAAAGAGCTTGATAAGCAAACTACGGAGAGAGAATGATTTGAGCAATCTCTTTTTTCAGTCACTTCATTAGCTGAAAAAATAATTATTGATTTTAAAAACTTGCAAGTGCAAAATTTCAATGCTTCTCTTCCCGTACAACCGCAAACGCCACCACAACGGGCTAATTTGTCAATAGGCATAAAATTACCAGAAATATAAAATCCTGTTTTCGATGGTAAATACGAGGGCTGGTTTGAATTTAGGGATACATTTAATTCAATTGTAATAACCCCAATATAAGGGATATTCAAAAATGTCATTATTTGAGGGCAGCTCTTGCAGGGTAGTGCAGCCCAGGCTTTGCCGGCTATAGAATTCTCAGAAAATAATTACGCGGACGCTTGGAAGGCCGTATGTGAGAGGTATGATAACCCACGCATTTTAATAAATAATCATGTAAAAGAAATTTTTGAAATGGAACCGGTGATTTTGGAGTCGTCGGTCAAGATAAGAAACCTCATTGAAAGTGTTTCTAAGCACTTAATTGAATTGGAAAAAATGAACGAACCTGTCGATAAGTGGGATACTTTAATAATTTACATAATTTCGCAAAAATTAGATAGGACTACTTCCAGAGAGTGGGAGGAGCATAAAAGTCAAAAAAAGATATACACTTTTAAAGAGTTTAAAACATTTTTAACAGAAAAGGCGAATCTTCTTGAAACGATTGACAGAAATAGGGTTTTGAAAAATCAAAACAAAAATTTTTCCAAAAATTTATTTGCCGATCATGTAACTTCATGTCCGATTTGCAAGGAAAGTCATGCATTATATAACTGTCAAAACTTGTTAAAATTATCGATTCCTAAACTCATTGAGAAGGTCATAAGTCTTAGGTTATGTGTTAATTATTTTAAGCCAGGTCATATAGGAAAGGTTTGCAAATACGGGTGTTGTAAGAAATGTAATGGCAAACATAATTCAATTTTGCATTTGGAACAATCCGATCGCGAAAAATATGATAAAAAATCGGTAAGTCAAGATAACAAAAATTTGAATGGTAATTTACAGGTTAGCGGTGTCGGTGGTGAATATTCCGGTGTGAAACATTATAATACTTCAAATCCTCATAATACAAATTTATTTCAATCTGCACAAACTCAGGCAGATTCGTATGCGCCCAAGGTCATGAACACTCTGGAGAAGGAAAGTCAAATATTGTTGTCTACAGCTTTGGTGAATGTTTTTGATAAAAATGGAATACCGCATTCAGTCAGGGCCGTACTAGATTGTGGGGCACAAAGTAGCTTTATAACAAGTGATTTATGTTGCGGCGGAACGCTCAGTTTGGTAGAAATATCTCAGGGTTTTTTTGGTTCGCTGGGTGTAATAAAACAAAAGTAGTCGGGTAATCTTTTTTATTTGCTTCTCCCTCTTCAAGTCCACAACTAAAACATACGATTAAGTTCGTTAGTGGAAAAACACGTGCGCCGTCAGTAGAGAAAATGCAACATTTAAATTTTACTAATAAATTGATATCTTACATAAAACGGTTCTTTTATTTCATACATGCTTACCTAAAACATACGACCAGGTACGCAGTAACTCATTAGTAATAATAAGCAGAGCTTGAAACACAAAGCTTCGCAGGCCGTCGTGGTATTCAAAAGGCAACAACTAAATTTGACGAGTGGATTCCTCGATATCAAGATTTGAAAAGAGCTGTGGAATTTTTACGACGCAGGACGTATGAAACCCCCAAACACAAAACTGGTAGGGCCGGTAGGGCGGTTAATTTAAAAAATTACCAATCAAAACGTGTACCCGGAGAATCACGATTATAGTCGCGCGCCGCCGCACGGCCAGCAATCGGACTCACCATGGGCGTAGGCACGGGGTTTTCTTACATCTTCGCCCCCCTTTAGATAAGGCCCTGTAACGTATCTGGCTTCAGCTTCGTACAGAGGCCGTTGAAACAACAAAAAACTTTTTGAGGTGAGAAGCATGAAAAGCGCCTCGTTCAGTTTGACTGTCGAGGCGTACCAGTATATAGGTAGGATTGCTTATTTTTTTCTTTATTCTATAGGGTCCCTCGAACAACAACAGCACTCTTTTGGTTTTGGCGCGAATCGCGGAGGAGACCGTATTGGCTTTAAGTAAAACCAGTTCACCAGGCTGGAAATCCGGAAATGGACGGCCCGGCGACTGCTCGGCCCGGCGAGCGGCTTTGCCTTTTAATGTGGCATCTGCCAACGTAAGCTTTTCTGCTTGTGAGAGAGAGACGTCGTTATGTAAGTACTCAGGCGGCAACAGCGAAGGGGGGTTATTCCCGAATTGCAGCTTATTTGCCGAAAAACCCGTCGATTCATGTACTACGGTATTCAAGAAGTTTTCGAAATGCGGGACTTCCCACGCCCACCGCGAGTGCTGCTCCGAGCAATAAGTTCTCAATAACCTGCCCAATTCCCGCATAACGCGCTCGGTTGGATTCCCGCAAGGGTGACGTACGGAAGAATAAACTAGCTTCACATTTTGTGCCCGCAGTATTTCCCGCCATATTCTTGACCCCCATTATCACTGAGCATGCGCGCGGGTATGCCGTTTGTAGGAAAATAATCCTTCGTAAGTCGGTTAAGCATAGCGCGAGATGTAGCCTTTTTTAATGGGTATAAGCGAACGTGTTTCGTAAATAAATTTAAGAGTACAAAAAGGTACATGGTTCCCCCTCTACTCCGTATTAAGGGCCCTAAAATATCGGACGCTACAATATTATCCTTACCAGAAAATATTATCTGCATTTGTGGAGGTTTAGGCAGAATACTGATTTTTGCCTTTTGGCAAACTTCACACGATTTTAAACGTTTCTTAATTTCCCGGTGCATGTTGTTCCACCAAACTTCGTTTTTGAGCAACAACCATGTTTTATAGACTCCGAAATGTTCGAAAATCGAATGATATACATCGATAAAGTCAGGAACAAGTTTACGAGGAACACACATTAAATAGTGATCCTCGTTGCTACCTATTTTGTATAAAATTTGGTTATGTATAATAAACTGAGACCTTAGAGTTTGGTCACCAAGCAAAGTTTTTCTAATAGCAACAAGTTTTTCATCTTCTTCCTGAAATTTCGATATATCCTTCAATAATTTCTGAAAATCAGCGGGTAGTTTAATAAAGCTAAAAATTTGGAAACATTTATCCCTCGGTATAGGGAACCAACCCCCAGCATATCGACTAAGGGCGTCGGCCAGTATATTTTCGCGTCCCGGAATATGCTTGATTTCGAAATCATACTCCTGTAGAATTAATGCCCATCGCGAAATTCGGTCGGACAGTAGTCGACAGCGGTCAATATACGTAATGGCTTTATTGTCGGTATATAGATAAAATTTACGGCCCAACAAGTACAACCGCCATTTCGTCAAAGCAAAAAGAACAGCCAAAATTTCTTTTTCTGTGGAAAAATACCTTTTTTCCCTATCGAGGAGCAATCTCGAAGCGTAAGCTACCACTCTACGCTTACCCTCAATTAGTTGATAGAGGACCGAAGCAATCCCTACGTCGCTGGCATCCGTTTCAACAAAGAAATTTTCACTAAAAATTGGATGATAAATAAGTGTTTCATGCTGTAAACGAGTTTTAAGTCCTTGAAACGCGGCTTCCTGCTTCTCGTCCCAGGTCCAGGCCTTCTTCTTTCTTAATAGCAGCGTCAGTGGCTCCGAGAGTTCTGCAAACCTTGATGAGAAAACCCTATCATATTGACATAAACCTAAAAAAGCCTGCAATTGTTTAATATTTTCAGGACGTTGATAGTCTCGCAAGGCTTGGATCCGTTTCGGGTCTGGCTTCATCCCCTCTCCATTTACGATGTAACCTAAATAGCGCAACTCCGTTTGAAAAAAATCACATTTTTCCAACTTTACCGTCAGTCCGGCCGACGCGAGGCGACTAACAACTTTCTCTAAATGATGTAAATGTTCCTCAAATGTGTCACTCATAACCAATAGGTCATCCAGGTAGTTTATTAGGAAACTCTGAAAAGAAACTCCAAAAACGACATCCATGGCACGACTAAAAGCACTAACAGCTGTTTTAATAACAAAAGGAAGGACACAAAATCTATAGGTTTGAGTACCGGCCATAAAGCCTGTATATTGTCTATCGTTTTTGTGCAGCGGGATCTGCCAATAACCATGCGTAAGATCGATACTAGAGAGACGTTTTTTTCCCGACATTAACCGTACGATTTCTTCGATTGGTTTGGGTAACTCAAAGTCAGGTACCATAACCGCGTTAACACGTCGCGCATCCAAGCATATTCGAACGCTACCGTCGTTTTTTAGAGTAGTCATAATCGGTGAAATATACTGCGAAGGAGCGCGCTCTATGACACCCCATTCCAGCATTTGTGTCAATGTTTTTTGCACGGCCTCCCAATGTGCCACCGGTATCGGGTACGGTTTAAAAAAAAATGGAGAATCGTCTAATAATTTAATTTGGTGTTCGTACATTTTTGTGCGCCCCGGTATATTCGAGAAAATGTTGCGAAATTTATTTAATAAATTTTTTAAATGTTGCTGTTGTTCAGTACAAATTGTTCCGATATTATTTGTAGTGTCATTTACCAGTTCAAAAGAATTAATTATTTTATAAACCCTAGAATAAAAAACCGGTTCTGGCATTTTATTTCGTTCAATATCTTGGACCAGTGATAATATTTTATCGTTTTTATTTACAATACTGCAAATGCTCGGCGGCAAGAATTCGTCGCCGTGCTGATATTTTTTTCAGGTACTATAAAAAATTGTTTGTTGTTTTTTATTACTAAATGGTTTTCAGGTAAATTTATTGCAACCTGAAAAAATCTTAAGATATCACAGCCTAAAATTGAATGGGTCACCCCAACAACGTTGTAAGCGACAAAATTTTTAAAACCGAGTTAGCCGCGCTACAACGTTGTAGAAGCCATTACTTGTAAGGTGAAATTAATGGCATCACTGTATTAGCCCGCTAACGGTTTATTTGCCGATCAGAACTTGTCAACACCGCATCTTTTGCTAAGCAACAACGTTGTATGTGACAAAGCATGGCGAGTGTCAACAGTGTTCAGTTGTCAATAGCTGACGAAAATCGATTAAATAAAGGGAAAAAAAGAAAACTTACGCCCTCAAAATGGAAAAGAAATGTGAGGAAGACTGCCAGGAATGCAGGGGAGCCCTATATTACTGCAAGAAAAAAACCTGTCCCCGGAAAACACCCCTGATGAGGTAAGAGCAACAAAGTTATAAGAGCCAACGATTTGTTGGCGCTGTGTAATGTTAAAACAGAATAGTACTTATATTGTGTAACAAGTGCGCGAAGTCAACTCTTATACACGAATGTGAAGTTTGCGGCCCGAGCCGAAGGGGAAGGTTGCAATATCACATGGGTGTAATAATAATAATAATAATAATAATAAGTTTCTTTATTGTAGGACAAGCCTAATATACAAAACATTAACAATTTGTTACAACAACTCAATGTAATACAAATAGATTTCCTCCAATATTACAACATATGGCACATCTGCACACAAATTAAAACACTCATCACAAAGATAAACCTTATATATGTGTATAAAAGTCTTCACTCACCACGCACGTGTTACACACTCTACTTTTGTGTGAAATAGTATTTTAGATACGGTCGTAGGAAAAATAGTTTATGAGGGCTAAAAACATATATTTTATTAATTCGAAAAGGTTTTGTCTGTTTCCTTCCGCCAAACTCAGCCCACCGGGTTCTATAATTCCCGTCGATAATATATTTTATTGTTTTAGGGCAGAGTATGTCGATGTAAGTTTCAATGTGGTGAACTACTAGATCTGGAGGAAAAGCTGTCCCTTTACAGAAAATTTCATGACCTAAACTACACCGATCAAACAAATTTTTTAGCCGCAACATGTTTGAAAATAAGAGACGTACAACGGAGAAGGGTGGAAGCGGATATATCTCGCAGAATGTGTTCCATAGAATATTTTATTCCAAGCGAAGCGGGAAACTTGCGAGTGTGCCAGAAAACTCTATGTAATGTTTATCAAATCACACCGCGCCGTCTACAGATACTACAAGAAAAAATTAAATTTAATATATCTTTGGAGGACAACAGAGGTTTACATGATAATAGACAGAACAAAATTCCTGATGAGACCAGAGAACTCATTAAAAATCATATTTCTTCGTTTCCAAAGCAAGAAAATCATTACTCTAGAAACGACAGTCAGAAAATGTGTTTATCTCCCGAGCTAACTGTTAAAAAAATGTGGGAACTATTTCGTGCACAGCACGCTGGAACTAGCAGCACTCTGAGTTTTTACCGTGATATTTTTAATTAAGAATTTAATCTTAGATTTGGCATCCCAAGATCAGACTCTTGTGCTCAGTGCGACCGATTATACGTTCAAATGTCTTCAACAGCTGATGAAAATGAGTTACAAAAAATACAAAATGAAAGCAAGATTAATCATTTGAGGGCAGACCTTGCTTACAAAACCCTAGCAGCAGACACAAGTGAGTGCAAAGAAATAAACACAACTATCGTCCTGTGTGTTGACCTGCAGCAGGTTTTATTTTCTCCAAAACTAAGCCATAATAATGTATTCTACCAAAGACAACTTTCCTGTTATAATCTTGCCATACATACACAATCAGTCAAACAATAAAGTTGCTATGTGTTTTTGGGATGAAAGCATTGGTAAACGGGGATCGGTGGAAGTATCGTCATGTATTTTGAGATATACAGGGTCCTGCAATAGTGCGTCAGGATTCCATAGCTCCTATACGAATTGAGTTAGGACTTTCATTCAAACGCTAAGTTATACTGTATCATACGGGGTACTTCAGGAAAATATTTTTTCATATACAGGGTGACCCAAAAAAGTGTGGTCATAAAAAGTTGTGATTTTTTAAATGGCATACTCCATATTTTTTTGCATATTTAGATGTATGCTATCGTCCTTTATAAATGCCTAAAATTTTGTTTGATTTGCTTTGGTAGTTTAAGAGCAATCAATTAAAAACTGAAAAAAAATTATTTTGAAGTCGTGGAAAAAATATCAAAAAAAACAATCTAAAATTAGTTTTTTAACCACGGTATTAAGTGAGTTTAATGACAAGAGGTTTAAAGGTACTATGAATCGAATAGTATTTATTTATTTTATTCAGGGTTTTCATAATAAGGTTTCAAAAATGACACACTTCAAACTTATTTTTCTCAACTTTTTCAAATGGAGCACCCTCTATATTATTTCGGTATTTTATATAAAATACACAAGCAATTTTTTTTTTGTAGTTGAAGCATATACGTTATTTCTAGCCGTTTTCGAAATAAATGGAAATTTCATAAATTATGTAGATTAAACAGAGTTTATTTTTAAAATTAAGCGTAGGCGACTAGACTAATAACTAAAAACTACAGTAATTGTTCAAAATGTCTTCCATTTTGTTCTGTGCAGAAGCCAACATGTTTTTGAAAAGGTCTGTTTATTTTTCTTTTAACATTTCAATTGCAATACCAGCAAAGAGGTTCATTAGTAAAGTTTATCTCTAAAACCCATAGTAGGCTTTGAAATAAAACCCTGATTATTCACGTGGGTGGACGCCCATTGAGGTAAACGGACTTTGGAGATGACTTGTAGGCAACTGGATATACGTACATGCATGATTGGTAGCCGTCCTCGCAGTGAACAGCTGGAATTTTTCGATCGATATTCACCTTGTTTGATTTAGTGGGTTAATAGGTTTGATTTTGAACGTTTATGTTTTCAGAATAATCGTGAAAATGGGGTTAACTTTGTGATTTTCCGGTTAAAGTATGAATTTTCTTCATTCTGCTCCCCCTACGTCATAGTTTATCGGAGATCATGTGATTTGAGTTTGATTGTGTATTGGAGACAATCCGTCATTTTTTTGTGCAGTCGATTCGATAAAACTGATAACGGAGAGCCCACTCGCTCCTTCTCATATCAGCTGCCGGCCCAGAAAGGCGATCCAAGTGAAGAATATGTACTGATTTTGGCTGGAGAGGCATTTTATGCTGCAGAATTTCTGGATTAACGTTAAAACAGTGAAACGATTCTTTCGTGTCCGCAATGGAGTCTAAATTCGTCTACCAGGGCTGATGAAAACCAGAACACCAGGTAAATGGTAAAACCAAAGATGCATTTTGACCATGGCACGCTAACGGCCTCCATTTTGTTACAGGTTTTTTTTTTCCTAGTTCAACCTCAAGCTAAATTCTACTTTGAACTCAATCACTTCATAATGTTTTAAAATTTATAAACTTTCATTCTGATTTTTTTATAATGAATTTTCTATCCACCATTTAATTTCAATTTTTATGTGACCATGCACTTGTAAGTCCTACTCTGAAGATTAGTTCTACAACTACGATGTCGATCTGAAGTTCAAGTTCCAGTTTCTGTACCACGTTACATCTGTAATCTTCAGTGCAATGTCACAAATTTCACCCTAAAACTTGTTAGTCAAGAAACGACGATGCAAGGATAAATTTTCACTCCGAACACAGTTTTCCAGCTTCACCTAAGCCTAAATTTCAGTTTGATATATTTAAATTCCCATTTCAAATTTCAACCTTAAGTTTAATGTAAAGTCTAAATCTCAACCCTAGCATATATGCTTTAATTTGCTTGCTAAATTTGCTGTCGGTGAGTCCAATTTTGCCAGAGAGGAGTCAGCGCTTACATGGTTTGACGGGGCCTGCTGTTCGATGCCATTCCCGAGGTCATTGGTAGTTTAGCTACCGTCCTGATCCTGCCTGGAATTTTGTAGAGTCTGGGTCGCTTGCCGTGTGGTGTGACTAGAGGACTTCTACAGGGAGAAGCCGCAGTGAATAGTGAAGCACCTGAACATCTGAATCGTAAAAGATGAGTATTTTTCTTTAACATTAGCTTTTGGCCTATATTTTTTGGTGATTTTCCTGAACATTTCTTATTCATTAACATTTTACTATCTGCATAACCTTTGCTATATATATTTTTGCTTGTTTCTCTTCAAGAAGTTAACCCCTTTTTGAATTTTACTTATCTAGAGCACTACTCAGAGGTGATATTGATAAAAACCCTGAGTATAGACTCATTTATTTTTTATATTATTGTGAATATTGTAACCAAGTTATCCAGTACTCGTAGGAGTAGGTAACTTTAAATTAGTACTTTCACCTGGATCAGTTGATCTCGCTGGCAATTTTAATTTGTTGTTAGTAATGTAGATGTCTCTTAGCTTGTCTTACTACAGTTTATGTCACGAGTGTGAAATTGCAATAACCCTCTTTCTTTCTTACTACCTAACTGTATTATTAGTGCATCATAGGCTTTAGTGTACTATATTTTATGATATGCTTTCTAGTATTTAGCTCGCAATACCTACTACTTCCCTCTTATTAAAGTAAACTTGCTTGTGTATTAAAAGCTATAAGCTTTAATATAACATAGTTTCCTATATACTCTATAGTATTTACCTTGCAGTAACTATCTTCCTAACTCACCTTACGATCTATGCATTGAGGCTCTAATTTATAAAGTCATTTAATTTATGATAAATTGTATCGCATTTATTTCACCATTTAACATTATTAAGCATTCTCACCGAAGAGCTTTGAGCTTTGATAGAGTTCAAGTTCTAGTATACTTGTTTGCATTTAAATTTTTCTCCTTTTCATTAAGTTTATATACATGAGTTAAGATACACTGTTTTTCTTTCGGTTGAGACCATGCCTAAAAGCTTCGAGCTTTAAAGTATCTTAATTCATGACATACTTGTTTGCATTTAAATTTTTCTCCTTTTCATTAAGTTTATATACATGAGTTAAGATACACTGTTTTTCTTTCGGTTGAGACCATGCCTAAAAGCTTCGAGCTTTAAAGTATCTTAATTCATGACATACTTGTTTGCATTTAAATTTTTCTCCTTTTCATTAAGTTTATATACCTGAGTTAAGATACACTGTTTTTCTTTCGGTTGAGACCATGCCTAAAAGCTTTGAGCTTTAAAGTATCTTAATTCATGACATAAACACCTTAACCCTATTGAATTTTTATAAAATATTTCCCATTTCTCATCAAGCCTTTAAGCATAGGTTGGCATAAACTCATTTATTAACATTTCACTTATTCACTAAGCTTACATTTAGATTACTTTATGGTGTACTGTATAGTATTTAATTTATGAAAGGTGTTGTACCATTTTTGAATGATATCATGAGCATACATTTGCAAGTACTCTTGAATGATACCTAACCATTTTATGCTGTAGCCTAGTTTAAATTGTGATAACCCGCTTTATTATACTTAGCTTCCTTAGGGTAGTTTCCCCATTCTTTATAAACTCTTTATGGAGTATTATTGTGTTTTTTAAACAAATGTTTTATTGAAAAAAAAAAAAAAAAAAAAAAAAAAAAAAAGATATATATTAGACCTTTAAATAGAGTTTATTTGGTAAACAAATTTTACTGAGTTTTATTGAAGTGCTTCGTGTACTGTTTAGATTGGTCTCACTCATAATACAGTATTCTTTTTCTATCTCTCTACTTTTTCTTTATCGAGATCTCCTCTCGATTGGCGCCCAAAATAAAGTCTGGAAAATAGATTAAAATAAAAATAAAAGAACCTCCCGACCTATGGCTCTCTAAACGAATCAAACTGAGTTCTCGGAGCACCCAAGTGACACTTAAAACGACCTAAATACCAACAACAACGTGTTAAGGTTACGTTATTAAGTTTACATTGTACAAGAATATTTCTCATCAGTGGAGCAAAAATTTCTTACAACTGGACATAGCTTTCTCCCATGCGACAGGGACTTCGCTGTAATAGAGAGAAAAAAGACAACAGCCACTGTTTACGTTCCGATGGACTGGGTTAGTGTTATTGCCAACGCAAGCTGTGATCACAGGTTTGAGGTGCACTGCATGAAAACTGATGACTTTAAAAACATAAATGTCATTGTAAACTCACTAAACAGAAGATTATTCAAAATAACTGAAAGTCTTTGGCTTCAAATTACGCAGGACGATCCCTCAACACTAAGGGAAAGGAGGTCTCACAATGTATTGCAGCCCTGGAAATATCATTCCATGGCAAAGAAAGAACACGGACGCTCTGGAAGAAACTTTCCTCCTGTTAGAGTAGACTCATTTCCTAATGCATACAGGGGCCCCCTTCCGATCAAAGCGGCAAAAAAAAAGATTTGGACGACATGTGCCGATATCTTGCTCCAGAATATGTTACCTTTTATGCCAACCTTCGTGTAGAATAATTTTTTGCTATTGTGTTTATGTTTAAGTTGTTTTCTTAAAATTTTGTAATTAAAAGTTAAAAGCAATAATACCTTTATTTTATTTTAAAAATTCTAAATTCACCTTAAATTTTTTTTAAATAGGTATGCAACAACGTTGTAACCGACAACTCGTTACAACGTTGTTGCTTCTTTTTTTAAATGTATTTGAATAATAAATTCCAAAATAAGAAGAGCATTTTATCCAAAATGTCACAAAAATGTCAGTAAAGGTTATCTTTTTAATATAGAATTATAAAATCAACTTTAATGGCCAAGGATTTTCTTATAACTACATTTGTTTAGATTCTGAGCATTTCACCTTTTGTCGCTTACAACGTTATTGGGGTGACCCATTCAATTACTGAATGCATGAGATTTGGTATAATTAAAAATTCCTGTAAAAACTCTTGACTTTCTATAAATATGGGTATTTCAGCCTGTAAATTAACTTTTTTAAATTTACTTTTGAAAGCCCCCACAACTCGTATACCCGTGCACTTTATGTGAGGTATTTTTAAATGGAAAGCGTTTAGCTGTACCCAAATTTCTTCCGAAATAGCAGAAACCTGGCTACCGCTATCGATCAAAGCTGTAAACCAAAAGTCAAAAATTCGAACATTAATTTTTGGCGAAGAGTTGTCCAACAGTCCGTGTTTAAAATCACATTCCTCTTTAAAATCCTCTCTTGGATTATTGGACAACACTTGTGCCACCTGTGCCCCCTGTATCGAGGAAGTGTCCCTCAAACTGGGGGTTAGTTTTGAAGGCCTTCCCCGTTTTCCGAACCTTCCAGGTCCACTTCCAGAGCCGAAATGTTTGGTCTTGAAGTCCTAGAAAGAGGGGGTTTGGGGGTCCCATTTGAAAAACTAGGTCTCGGGTTTTTTTCTGTTATTACTGTTATCGAAGTAACTATCTGCCTGTCTCAGTCTATCTAATGCCCCTGTTAACGTTTGAACCCCTATTAGAATTGAATATATGTTAGGAAAATGTCGAGCTATAATGCAAATCAATTATGCTGTTGTATACGGCGGTGATAGATATTTAGATAAGCTCACGTACGTATTAAAATGTTCAGTAAGAAGTCTGTTATTTTCCTCGTACCTATCTGCCTCTAACTTAAGTTTAATTTTAATTTGCCTATCAGCACCCCAAAAGTTTTCTAAAAAAGCTTTCTTAAATTACCCGTAACTCTGGAATTAATCGAAAAAAGCATCCCACCAAGTTTTAGCTGATTTTTTTTAGACATTATTTAATAAAAAAGCCATTTTTGTATATGGCAGAAAGATAACGTCTACCATGTTTTCAACGTGATGTAAAAATTCCACAGGGTGTAAATTACCATCGTCCCCAAAGTAGGGTAAAGTTTTTACTATATCTAATAACGAGTTATTTGTTATTGAGTTACTTGTGCCTGTTACATTTTGTGGCCTATTATTAATATTGTCTAAGGCCTCACTCACACGTACGCCTTTTCGACGACAACAGAACCGTAATAAAGTCGTCGTCGGTGGAGAGTAGCCATAAAGTATGGAAACTGCACGCAGCACTCACACGTCCGACGCATTGCCGACAATGCGGCGACAGTCGCAATGTGTTGACGGTATCATCCACTAAATTGTCGCAGGCGGTTGGCCAGCGCAACTCACATGTGCGATTCTCCAGCGGCACACCGACAACAGGCTGAACAGGTCGGTGCAGATATCAGTTTGAATTGTATTGGCACGCGGTAGTGTAGTGAAAATGGCTAACGAAAGTGAAACATTTGACACCGAATTGTTTATTGACGAAATCCAAAATCTACCTAGCATTTGGGACTACACAAGCGATGCTTATAGCAACCGAATTGAAAAGGCAAAGGCATGGGAAAACCTGTGTTCAAAATTAATTGACAATTTTGAAGAAAAGGAAAAAAAGGAAAAGAATGAATGTGGTAAGTACGTTTTATTCAATAATAAAAAATGTACATTCCATTACAAAACACATTGCACTTGTCATCTAAACTAAAGTCAGTATGAAACATCTATATTGTTAACAATCGTAATTCACACTTTCATTACGCGATCTTATACTGCCATGGTAATTCGCCCTCGGGACTAACAAAAAAATCAGCAAATTTATCTCTTATTGAATTGAATGTCCTACCAACGCGGAAATCCAAACTATTTTCAAACGGTATAAAATCTGCTGGTAGTGATAGAGTATCTTCATAATTGTAACCATCGCGTTTTCGTACTACGTTATGTAATATAACACATGCCTTGACAATGTCAGTGGCAAAGTCGTCTGATACATTCAGTGGTCGATGAAAAATTCGCCACTTATTACTTAATATTCCAAAAGAACTTTCCACATTTCTACGAGCTCGGGATAATCTATAATTAAACACACGTTTCTTCATTGTTAGTTGCTTTCCACTATATGGTCGTAACAAATTTTGGCCTAACCCAAAGGCTTCATCCCCAATAAACGAGTACGGTAAGGGGCTACCCTCGGTGCTAACTGGTTCTGGTTCTGGTAGATCTATTTCATTGGTTTGCAAGAACTCATACAAACTACTATCCTTCCAAATTGTTGAATCGGAAGTTTTCCCGTAGGCTCCAATATCGACATATACGAATAAATAATTTGCGTCACACACAGCCAATAAAACAATGGAAAAAAAATGTTTAAAATCCAATACAATGACCCACTGTCTCGTGGATGAATAATACGAATGTGTTTCCCATCGATGGCTCCGACACAGTTAGGGAAGTTAGTTCTTATTTTAAATGTGTTTGCTATATCTTTCCACATTTCTGTATTAGGTTTTGGTAAATGGGTAGGTTGTAATTTAGTCCATATCTGGAGGCACACGTCCCTGACAATTTCACTTGCAGTTGTTGCACCACATCTAAACGAATAGTGAATCTCTTTAAAAGAACATCCTGTTGCTAAATACCTGAAAAAATTATATAAGACATTAATAATCCAACTAACCCAACAAACATACATTTATTGTAAACAATTTAATTTTTAGCTGTACAACTACAAAAAAAGTGGCGAAGCTTACGAGACTGCTACAATAGGGAACTGAGAATAAATAATACACAGAAAAGTGGTTCTGGGGCAACTAAACGCAGAAAATATATGTATTTTGACAACTTAAGTTTTTTGAAGCCTATAGCCGAGAGAAGAGCAACAGAAAGTTCCATTAATAATGCTCCGCAAAACGTAGACAGAGAATCCAACGAAGACCGACAAAATATTGAAGATGGACAACCAAATAAAGACAATACACGTGGAAGGCAAAAAACTACTCAGCGAAAGACGACAAAAACTACTAATCAAGAAGCAGAATTAATCGCTAAATTGTCAAGCCGCTTATCCGATCGCATAAGCACAGAAGAACCAAAGATAGCTCACACTGATAGCGATTTACACTTCCTGCTGTCGTTATATGAACCGTTTAAAGCTATAGGCAGACACTTGAAAATGGATGCTCAAATAGAAATATTCAATGTGATTAAAAAATACTCACAACCTCATAGAGAGGGACCTTCGAACAGTTACGGAGGGTATGGTTATAATACACAGTCGTACCAAGATAGACAGCATCCGATGACCCCGTACGGACTCCATCCTCTGCAGGTTGAGGTTTCCCAAGGTGGATATGGTAACCTAAACGAGCGACCACTTCCGCAGGTTAAAGTTTCCCAAGGCCGATATGGTAACCAGAACGAGCGACCAGAGTTCGGGCTTCCCGATATCCGAAGCAATGAACCAGAATTTTTATTATCACCAGATGGCAATGCTCAACCACCGTCTTTCCCAAGTGAACCGGAATCTTCACCAGCGTCGCAAGATTCTATTTTGTCGCAACTTTTTTAATTAAAATTGTTATAAATACAGGAACTACTGATTTTATAAATAATTAAACTATTACAGCAAAATTTATTATTTCACTTACCTTATAGCTATTGCGAGGCGTTCGACCGAAGATATACTTTTCCTCATGGGCGTGTCGTTACGGTCCAAACTATTCTTTAACTCGTTTGACAAATAATCGAATGTATTTTTGCTCATTCTGAAGTAATTAAAGAACTTATCATCATACATCCTTAACAAAGGGTAGAGTTGATGAAATTGACTTTCAGTTCTATTTTGAATAATAGGATGAACCCAATAAATTCTACTGCGACGACGCCGCCTTCTTTGCCGTAACAAAAGCCACAACAGTGCTTCCTCTTCCAAATCCATTGTAGAACTGGCCGGTCTTTGTCGGTCATCTACTCAGACGTACGCCTGTACGCCGACTAAAATGTAGTTAAAAAGTCGTCCACTGCTGCGACAGCGTAAAGACAGCATACCGACCGTTTTGTAGTTGTATTGTCGTACGTGTGAGTGAGGCCTAAATTTACTTGATTTACTGCTGTTACTATTAAGTTGACGAGCCTTGCCAGCTCCTCTGGCGGGTATGATGGTGCTAGGGGTGGTGCATAGGCCAGCTGCACTGGCACACCAGGACCTCCAAGTGACAGTCGAGGTGTTTGGGTTAAATGGAAAATTTGTACCTGATCCCTGCGTGCGTTGGGCAGTGGTACTTGCATTCTGTTCCTCTCTTGTGAATCCTCTAAATGGTGGAGTTCCTTGGGGGTGAGGGAGACTGTGGCGTCCCCTTCCTTGGTTAGGTGTGTTCGACAAACCCATACTTTTGTATACCAGCTCCCAGTTGGTCGACAAGTTGCGGCGGAACGCTCAATTTGGTAGAAATATCTCAGGGGTTTTTTGGTTCGCTGGGTGTAATAAAACAAAAGTAGTCGGGTAATCTTTTTTATTTGCTTCTCCCTCTTCAAGTCCACAACTAAAACATACGATTAAGTTCGTTAGTGGAAAAACACGAGCGTCGTCAGTAGCGAAAATTCAACAATTAAATTTTACTAATAAATTGATATCTTACATAAAACGGTTCTTTTATTTAATACATGCTTACCTAAAACATACGACCAGGCACGCAGTAACTCATTAGTAATAATAAGCAGAGCTTGAAACACAAAGGTTCGCAGGCCGTTGTGGTATTCAAAAGGCAAAAACTAAATTTGACGAGTGGATTCCTCGATATCAAGATTTGAAAAGAGCTGTGGAATTTTTACGACGCCGGACGTATGAAACCCCCAAACACAAAACTGGTAGGGCCGGTAGGGCGGCTAATTTAAAAAATGGCCAATCAAAACGTGGACCCGGATAATCACGATTATAGTCGCGCGCCGCCGCACGGCCAGCAATCGGACTCACCACGGGCATAGGCACGGGGTTTTGTTACAATGTCAAAGGTTAAATTTACCAATTCAATGTATTGAAACTTGTATGTGAGGATTGTCGGGTGCAGCAACAAATATACAGGGCCGTATTCAAACAAAAATTGAGTCACGGGATCATTTATATGAGTCAAATATTTCGTGTTTAGTAATACACCAAATTACAGGTAACTTACCAAACTCTTTGGTAAATATGTCTAATTTAGGCATTTCAGGTTGGCAGATCCATCATTTCATGTTCCAGGGCGTGTCGAGTTATTGATTGGAGGGGATTTATTTTGGTCACTTATTCGTTCAGAAAAGGGAGTTCAAACTTTGTCAGGGCCAATGTTGTAGAATACGGTTTTTGGATGGATCATTGCAGGTCCTTTAGGGGGTACCTCAGTCATTAAAAAATGTTGTTTGCAATTTTATTACAACCATGAATATTCAAGATCAACAGCAACAATTTTGAGAAACTGAGGAGGTGTCTTGTGATAAAGCCCTTTCTGCAGAGGAAATAAGCGTTGAGAATCATTTTATCGACAATACAAAGAGGAATTTGGATGGTAGGTTTGTAGTAAAAATTCCATTAAAAATGAATGTCTGTTGTTTAGGCGAGTCTAAACAAAGAGCAATCCAGCAGTTTGAAAGACTGGAATGTAGGCTTCAAAATAATGTTGAATTACAGAATATGTATGTTGATTTTCTAGAGGAATATAATTCAGCGGGTCATATGTCAAATATGACCAATGAGGCAGAGTCAAAGCTGGATATTTCATACTATGTCCCACATCATGCTGTTTTTAAAAAAGATATTTGTACCACAAAACTCAGAGTGGTATTTAATGCATCTATGCCTACCAGTTCGGGCTATTCGTTTAACGACATTCAAATGACAGGTCCTACCATACAGGATGACCTTATTTCAATTTTGCTTCATTTTAGAAAACACCAGTTTGTTATTTCAGCCGATCTTAAAAAAAATTATAGGCAAGTTTTGGTCGATAAGGAAGATCGACGATTACAAAAAATCGTTTGGCGCAAATCTCCTAAAGATAAACTTCAGACATTTGAATTAAATACAGTTACGTATGGGACCGCGGCAGGGTTATTTTTAGCCATCAGGTGTTTTAAACAGTTAGGCATTGAGTGTAGGGAAAATTAACCACAGGTTTCTCAAATTATTGAATCGGATTTTTATGTTGATGATCTTCTAACGGGGGCAGATTCAGCCGAAGAAGCTTCAGTGATGTGCAGTAAAATTTCAGAAGTCCTAAAGCAAGGTTGTTTTGAGTTGCGTAAGTAGCGATCCAATGATCAAAATATTATTAAAGAACAGCATAAGGACATTCAGCCAGATTCTATTTTGTTAGGGGCTGACGAAAAAACGTTGGGCCTAGTGTGGTCTAGTATTTCCGATTCATTGTCATATAAAATAAATTTGGATATTCATGATACCATTATTACGAAACGTATACTATTGTCATCAATATCAAAGCTCTTCGACCCCTTAGGTCTAGTGTCTCCTTGTATAGTATACATAAAAATCATGTTGCAAAAATTATGGTTGCTTAAGTCATCTTGGGATGACGCCTTACCAGATGAAATTCAAAAGGCGTGGTCTAGATTCAAGGCTGAATTACCTGAGATGTGTGTGTTAGTGAAGAATATGACGTATTACCTCATGATTTAGGTTCAATGATAATTGCGCAACTTTAACTTTTACACGTTAGATATATTTATCCAAATGTAGGAAAATCAGTGTGTCCAACTTGGATTAGTAATTCAACTGACGTCATTTATTCTAGACAAAGGAAATTAGAAAACTGCGAAGTTATCGCTATAAACACCAGAAGTTGTTTTTATTAGATTTTAGGAATATTGTTCTTTTTACACAAGACAAAATTTTGTTATTATTTAATGATTTTCAGAGTAATTTTTACCCTACTTAGCGGGACACTACATTACATCCCCCTTATTCTGTCAAAATAACTCAAGTTATTTTGACAAGACTTTGAAAATCATTAATCTTTCTACTTGTATTACAAGTCAAGTATATCAGTTGAGGTGAACTTAAAGTGAACATATAGCCTAAGATCCGACCATAGAACGACCTTCACCCATCGCGTTACGGGATGAAACATGTTTTTATATAAAATTAATATGTCAAAAAATATATTTCTTGAAGGTTGACTGAAAATTTTGGTGCAAAGTATTTTTAATTAAAAATTAAAAAATCATTTTTTTTAAACGTTTAGCGTTTAGGTTAGGTTTTATCATATTATATCTACATGCTTTCGATTTGTATGCAATTTAATACCTAACGGAATGAGTGCAATGTTTAAAAAACAAACCATTTTTTAATTGTTAATTAAAAATACTTTGCACCAAAATTTTCAGTCAACCTTCACGAAATATATTTTTTGAAATATTAAATTTTATATAAAAACATGTTTCATCCCGTAACGCGATGAGTGAAGGTCGTTCTATGGTCGGATCCCCTACTAATATGTTAGTGGCACGAGCCGACTTCTCCGACTCGAATAAGTAGAAACCTGACTTTTTAGGATGAACCCAAAAGATGATAAATGAATGATTTATGAAATGTAAATGTAATGATCAAATTTTATTAAAAAATATATATAGGTTTACAATTGAAGACCTCGGTGCAAGAACGGAGCAACTCCACTTTTTTAAAATGTTGGGAAATCGAAAAAAACTTAATATTTTAAAGAAATTGAAAAAAAAATTTGCTAAATGGTATGCGTTCTCTAGAGTAACATTAGATAAGCTGTATTTACCTAGATACTTCTTTTTATTCACATTGTAGAAGCTAAAAAAAAAGTTTGAAAAAATGGAGTTGCCTGTTTCTAGCCCCGAAATGGCCAAATTCTGATAATAGAGTCAAACACACATGTAACGATTTTGCATTTTTTATTGAAAATAAATTATATGCAACAAAAAATATTGTTAACAAATCTTACTTAAACATAGGAAGAATCACTAACGTTTCCTGTGTCTTGATCTTCGTTAACATCGCCAAAATTTGGGTCCTCGTCAACAATGTTTTGAAACATGCGATTGTAATAACCTTGATCATTTAAGGGTACATACTTTCGTACCAGATCTTTTAGATCCTTTATTTTTTTAGGGTTTATATCTAATGGTGTGAAGTATGCCTTATTATTCGGCATTGAGAGTGGGATATCTCCTTTTTCGTTAATACCAAATTTCGTTAAATTAAGTAAACCTGAACTTACAGAGCATTCAATAAACTTGTTATTCTTGGTGTACTTCATTATCCTATAAGTTGATATGGCAAATTTTGTCTTTTTGGGTCCTTTAGGGGCTGATTTAATAAGTTCTTTAAAATGGTCCGAGAAGTTTAGTATCATATCTTGTTCTACAGGAACTACCCTAAATTTTTTCGAAGTTTCTTGTACTAGCTTTATCCATTCCGACGGTAGGTATATTCTTTCCTTCTTCCTTTTATTTTTTTCTATAAGTCCAAAGGACCTATCGCACGGTAGAAAACTGTGTCCTGGTTCCGGATATTGATGGTGTATTTCACTTATTTTGTCATTTTTGTTTACCATAGTGAATAGATATTTCATTAATGTTTGGTTTTTGTTTTGTGCGAACGCATTGTCCGAAAATAGGTAGAGCTTGTTTACCGATACAGGCAAATACGTTTGTATATAATGATGAAGAAAGGAAATTACTTCATTACTTCCTTTCTTAGCGGTATGCTCATCGTACATGTAAAAGGTTGAGGTACCCATTTTTCCAGAATGAATGCAAAAATTGTATTCCCAAAGTTGTCGTTTGTAAAACACGTCTCCTGCTGGTACATGGGGTAGTGGTAAATTCTGCTGGAAGTCAAAGCATAATACTTCCGTGGTCTCATCTTCTTTACTGAGAGTGGTAACTTCTTTTAATTTTTTGTAAAACATTTCGGATTTACGAATATGGAGTTCTTTTTCAGTCTGAAGTGCTTTTTTATTTTCAGTATCTAACTCGGCAAGCATAAGATTTTGTAACCTGTCACAAGTTTGACATGTGTCAGACCTTGGCGTTCCAAAACCAATGTTATGGTTCAATACAAAACTGCGATTGTAGAAGTCGTAGGTTACTTTTGGCTTAGCTTCTTCCCCCCTTTGAAGTGCCTGGAAAACTTCATTTTCATACTTCTCCAAATACAACCTATGCATCTTCGAGATATTTAGTTCTGCAGGCAAAAAAAACTTGCGATCATTTTTGTCCCGACTATAATGAGAACTCCGTTTTGGGAAGCCGTTTATATGATTTTCTATATTTTGTAATATTTCCTCTGGCATCTTATTATGGCGATTCATGTGTTTTCCTCTCATATCAGGTTGCGCGGATATTCCAGTCTTCAGTGAAGAGGCAAGACGATCAACACGATGTTTAGTTATACCATGAATACCGTAACAGGCCTTTTTGCAGACTTGATGGTCAGTAACTGATACTCCAAAACGGATCTATAACAAAAACATAAAGTTAAATAGAACCTATTTTTTCCCTAACGAATGCGTAAAGAATGTCTACATCGCTTTTGACAAAAAACTAACAAGATTAATAAAAATACCTAGAAATATAACATACCTTATAAGAAAATGATACCTCCTTTGCATTTCTTTGTCCTGTTGTGGGTCGCTTTCTTTCCACTGGTTTTAAAGAAATCAATCCACCCAAATATAAGTCTTGCTTATCTTTTGTTCCTATTTCGTTAAAAGAAGTCAAAATAGATATTCTTTGGGCCTCATTAATATTGTCAAAACATTTCAGCCGGCAAGTACAAGGCGCTCCCTGTGTTCTTTTGGGTACAACTTTTTTCACTGAAGATACATGCTCTTCCCCACAGGCTTTCAACTTTTTCCTCACATTTCTTTGCCAGCTACTTTCATTTCTTACTCGTTTTTTACCTCTTTTTTCTCTCGTCGGCGCCTCATTTAAACTTCTGTGAACACGTTTTTTTTTTGTCGTAGTCGGCCGTTCTTTCGATGCTTTACTTGTACTGGGTTGGTCCAAATCACTCGGAACATATTCACTCCCCGAATCTTGAAAGGGCTCACTTTCAGTTTCCGACGACATTATAACGTACTGCATGGAAGCAAAGATCAAACTAACCACGCGGCACCACGCCGTACACGATGGACAACGCGGGAAGGCTTGCCGCTAATAATCCCCACTCCGACATCTCCCACTACACGCGTACATTTCGGTGCTAAAATCAGGTAACTCCTGGAGTTGCCCGACTCTTGCACCGTAATGCCTTATCAGATAAGTCCTTTACAGTGCTAACTTAATACGGAAGTGTTGGATTTGCTTGATTCTTGCACCAAAAGATGCGCAGCATCAAATTCTGTATGTTAAATACAATAACTCAATTTCGATATAAAATGGAGTTGCCCCGTTCTTGCACCGAGGTCTTCAATTACAACTTAATACTAATAAAATGTTAAAATTGCTAGTAGGTATATCAAAATGATAAAAATTCAAAGTTTAGACATGATAAAAATTCAAAAGTTAGATATGATAAAAATTTAAAATATAGATATAAGAAAATTCAAAATATAGATAAAAAAATTATTATAATAAGGCTTACCTACAACTACTGAAATGATTAAAAAAATTACGAATATTTTTAAAGTAGATAAAACTTACCACTAAGAAAATAAATGAATTAAAATTATAACTTAATACTACACTTAATATTACCCACTTATTAGGCACTAGTCTGTTTTAGTCCTTTTTAAAAAGAAAGCGAAATTCACTCAATTGTTCGATTTCATAATCGGGGTTTTGTGGATTTGACCGTGGATTGGGGGGTCCCCTACCATGCCCATTTCCACGGCCTCTCATTCCATTTCGGAGGCGTCTTGGTCGTTCTGCTGTGCCCGACGAACGGATGTCCCTTCTTCTTATAGGACGGACGCCCATGGCTGACCAGGATGGACTCGGGTCGGCGGGGTTCGACGGGCACCGGACTGAGGGGGATGAACCGGGGGATATCCTCCTGGGGGCTCATTGGAGGATCGCCGGAACGGCCTTCCAGGTCCGGCGTAAGTTCTGCTGGGAGTTGGGTGGAAGTCGTTTGCTTAGGAACAAACTGTGCCGGCCGGACATATTGCCGGGCCGTTCCCCGGGGCACACCAGCTGGTCCAGGTTGGGGGGAGCTGTGACGGAAGTCACCAGGTAGATTTTTGGCTCTCGTGCCTAGAGAGCAGGGGCACGGTGGTACCCCTTGTGATTGGAGGATATTCCAGTATTGGGCCGGAGTACTAGTTCCTGCAGCTCCACCACTGTAGAGTGCACAATCACACTATTGGAGTGGTATCTCCCGGCCCTCTTATACTCCCCACATCACCACTAAGATTCTATACTCCGCGTGGAGCAACTCGCTCCACAGTGCGATTAAGGTTTTCAAAGGAAACAACGCTGGCATGTTTGCATATGCATATTTCATGCATTTAAACTGAAATAACATATACCTACCTATTTTCATTTTTTTAAAACAATTTTTGTTTTTTCTAGCTTTACTTAGTGTAATAAACTAAACCTTTACGAATGTAGGCTTTATTTTGCAGAACTTGGCATTAAAAGTTAAAACATGACATTGACTGAATTGTCACCAGTAACACACATAGAACAGATAAAGTTTATACAAGAATAATCATAAGTATTTATACTACATTCACCCCCAGTTTACTTTTCTTTTATCATGAGAAATATTTAGGTTTATTTCGGATTCTTAAGGATCTACGCAGTTGTGGTGTCTCTGTAGTGTTTTCCTCGGTATGTCGAGTTGCTATATTTTCTTCGCTATTTTCAGCTAAGCTGTCTGGTGGTTTATTCTGATTATTAATATCTCTGTTGCCGTTCTCTGCAACATGAGATTGTTTATCAAGTTCAGTTTCTGCATTTAATAACTCAATATCTCCTCTAGGGGCCAAATGTTTAATGGAAACTGTACTTTCTCTGCCATTATTATGACGAACGAGTGCGTAATTTGGATTGGCCTCCAGTAATTCAACTTCCTCCACCAAAGGATCAAATTTACTATGGCGTACAAACTTTTTTAATAAAACAGTGTCCGATTCTTTTAACCACGAGGGGATAGAGGTTCCACTAGTTGATCGTCGTTGATAATTAAATAATCGCTCATGAGGAGTGCAGTTAATTGCTGTACAGAGTAGACTTCTAATAGAATGTAATGCATCTGGTAACACAATTTCCCATTGTATGGATTTTAGGTTTTGTGATTTCAGTGCAAGAATAACATTTTTTCAAATTATACCATTATATCGTTCTACTTGACCATTTCCTTCTGGATTATAAGGTGTAATTCCAACAAAAAGCTATTGCTCGAGATTGTAAATAGTAGATAGGACAAGCGGATGTCATTCGTTTTATTCCTTCAGTGGAATATGGCAAATTTCTAATTTTTACAAAATGATGCATTCTTGTAACACCAGGATGGCACAAAGATGTGTGTAATTCAAATAGTTTGTTGCTTAAAGTTGAACTACAAATTCTTAAAAACGCATCTGCTACTGCATTTAATGTTCCAGGTCGGTAAACAATATCATAACTGTAGCATGAAAGTTCTAAACGCCAACGCATAATCTTCTCATTTTTTATTTTATTGTGGTTTGCATGAAACATAAAGGAAACTGATTTTTGATCTGTGATTATTTTGAAATGTCGCCCAATTAAAAATGTCTCCACTTACGAATTGTTTCAACGCAGGCATATGCTTCTTTTTCTACAGATAGTAGATGTATTATGTATGTCCTGGCGCACTCAAAGAGAAAAAAAAGAAAATTATCACAGAGCTCAGAATATTATAACATTCATCGTGATTTTCATGAAATATCAGTAAAAAATGCATAGTAAAAAGGGTTTTATCACATAAAATTGTTTTTTAAGAGTTTGACATCATTTACTCTTGATTATGCACAACCATTCCATGAAAATCATGATAAAAGTTATAATATTTGGAGTTCTCCGATTTTTTTCTCTTTATATAAAAAAAAAAAAAAAAAAAAAAAAAAAAAAAAAAAAATATGTTAATAAAATATAATTTGAAATAAATATTAACAAAATTAAAAATGAATTCTATTTTAGATATTAAAAGTTATGAAAAATTAGGGGGTCCTAAAATGGGACCATCTAAATATTCTAATAAAAATAATTAAAAATTATTCAAACTCAATATTATGCGCATTATCAAGTTTTCCTTTATACATTAATGACATATCAGCTGAATTAAATTTGTCTAAATTATTTTGTTTTATTACGTTTTTAATACGTTCAGGCAGAAATACATTAAAAGTGTTATCTAAACATACAACAACTTGATTGCCATATTTTTTTGTAGGAACAAATTTGAAATTCGAAGTTTTATATTTTTTTCCCTCTTCAAGTTCATCTAGTTTTTTAGTTGGTAAAATTTTCATACATGTGTTAAGATCTCGTGCAGGATTCATCTTTATTTATATAGAAAAATTTAACTCTTTATTTAAAATGAATTTTTATCAACACTTGTGTTTTTTAAATATTTTTTAGAAATAGTAAAAATTATATATAGTCATAGGTAACAAATATATATTAAAGACGGCCCCGTTTAAAGCTAAAGACGTTGCTGATATTTTACAATTAGAAATAATGTAGATGATGACGATAAAAAAAGTTATGAAAATTTAGGGGGGCTGTTGACTGCCCCTCTAACTCATAATGAAAAAAGAACTATATTTATTAATGAATCAGGATTATTTTATCTTCTAAAAAAGATGAAGCTAAATTATTATAAGACCCGCCTTTTTTGATACATTTTTAAATTTTATATAATTATTTTAAAATCTTAAAAATACAAAAAAATACATATTTTTAGATTTATTAAAAAATCACTATTTTTATATAAAAATAGTAATATTTTAGTGATTTTATAATTTTTATAAAAATATAAATTTTTGATACATTTTTTAATTTTTATATAATTATTTTAAAATCTTAAAAATACAAAAAATACATATTTTTAGATTTATTAAAAAATCACTATTTTTATATAAAAATAGTAATATTTTAGTGATTTTATAATTTTTATAAAAATATAAATTTTTGATACATTTTTATTTTTTATATAATTATTTTAAAATATCAAAAATACAAAAAAATTCACTTTTTGAGATTTATTAAAAAATCACTATTTTTATATAAAAATAGTAATATTTTAGTGATTTTATAATTTTTATAAAAATATAAATTTTTGATACATTTTTATTTTTTATATAATTATTTTAAAATATCAAAAATACAAAAAAATTCACTTTTTGAGATTTATTAAAAAATCACTATTTTTATTAAAATGCAAAAAGAAATAAAATAATTATCTGATAGTTTTTCTAATCAGTTATATATTAAAGACGGCCAGGGGCCATCTTTAATATATAATTTAATATAATCATAAAAAATCACACACTTAGTATATTTCATTATAAAAATAAATGTGAATATAAAATAACCACTTGTTAATAAAAATTCGTTTTTAATAAAGGTGTAAATTATTTTATATAAATAAAGAAATGGAGAGAATAGAGTGCATATGTGGACAACAAATTGTACAAAGATTGTTTAAAAAACATTTAGATAGAAGAGGGATTAATAAAGTCGCAAAATGCAGTAATTGTAAAGAAGAAAAACCACTCAATAAATTTTATACATGCAATCTGCATTATTGTAAACTCTGTATAAGTCAAATTATGAAAAAATATTATAACAATAAAATAAAAAATAATAGTTATAAAAATGATAAAATCGATTGTGAATGTGGTAAAAAAATTACGCAAAACCAGTATACAAAACATTTAGAAACCGAGATTCATAGAAGAAGAGTTAATAAAATAAAAAAATGTAGCTATTGTAAAGAAGAGAAATCATTTGATGAATTTCATAAAAATAAAAAGGATTTGAGTTATGGTTGTAAGGAATGTATAAGAAAAATATACCTTGAAAGAAAAAATTTTGAAAATACATACTCTTGTTAAAAAATTTTTTCCTAATAAATAGAAATGATTGTGAGCTATTGTGATACTTGTAATAAAGATATTTTAAATCGTAATTGGTTTAAACATATTCGTAGTGCAAGTCATCAAAATAAAATAAAACTTTATTGTAATGTTTGTGACAATGATATACTAGAAAGATTCTGGGATAAACATATATCAACAAAATCGCATAATAAAAATGATAGAAAATATATTCGAGAAAATACATTAAGACCTCAAAGAAATATTCCTCAAAAATATTGTGGTGCTTGTAAAAAGGATATTCAAAGATCATATTATAAAGAACATATTAAAACTAAAATACATAATGCTAATATATTAAATACTTTTGATAACTCTATTTTTGAAAAACCAAAAGAAATAGTAATTCCAATCGAAAATGATACAGCTTTTAATTCCAAAATAAAAAATTTATATATTGAAAATAAAAATGATATTGACCCTACTATATTTTTAGAGAATAATAAAAATCGTGTATTGGGAAAAATTAAACAAAATGTAAGAAGAAATAACCTTCTAACAAACATATTTATGACAGCAATATATTCTAGAGGTGAAAGAGATAATTATGAAGAAAGTACATTTAATTTTAAAACTCAATATGAAGTTATAACGCCAACAACAAATTTGAATGAATACTATTCAAATGCTTCTAACAAAATTATTAGAGAAATGGGCGAATTTGAAGCAAAAGGATCAAATTGGAAATTAAATAGAATTGATGCTCTAGAACTAAGAATTAATAGATTTATGCCATTAGTAGGTGCATCATATATAAAACTTCCAAACAATATCAATAATAAAAAAGCATGTATTAATGTTAAAAATGATGATAACAAATGTTTCCTCTGGTCTATTTTATCAGCTTTACATACTCCTAATAAAGATCCTCAAAGAGTTTCAAAATATAAAGAATATGAACATGAATTTGATAATGAATTTACAAATATTGAATTCCCAATGAAATTAACAGATATTGAAAAACTTGAGAAACGAGTTGATTTCTCTATAAATGTATATTGGCACGAATCAAATACTATTCGCCCATTAAAAATAACTAATAATGAAAAACAAAAACATATTGATTTATTATTTTTAACTAATAATGAAACTAATCATTATTGTTGGATAAAAGATTTATGGAAATTGGTTGGTTTCAATATTACAAAACACTGTGGAAAAAGAGCATTATGTAAAAGATGTTTAAATAATTTTCCAAATGATGATAAATTAATGGAGCATAAAATATATTGCAATACGAATAAGGCTGTAAAAATTGAATTACCAGAAAAATATGATAATATAATTGAATTTGAAAATTATAATAGATCATTAAAAGTTCCATTTACAATTTATGCAGATTTCGAATGTCTTTTACAAAAAATAAATACATGCCAACCTAATCCTAATAAATCTTATACAACAAAATATCAAAAACATTTACCAAATAATTTCGCATATTATATTAAATATTAAAATGAAAATTATAAAGATCCAATCAATTATAATGGTAATGATGCTGCTAAAGTATTTTGTGAAAATTTAACTAGAGAAGCAATAGAAATTGATAAAATTTATAGTGGAAATATTGGATATAAATTATCTGATGATGAGGAAATAATTTATAAAAATTCAAAAATATGCCATATTTGTGAACATGATCTAAACGAAACACCTCCAATAATTGAAAGACGTAAAAGAATTTTAAATAATAAGATTGAGTATTTTCAAGACGATGAAGCTAAAGTTCTTGAATATCAATATGACTTAGATATATTAGATAAAGGTAAAACAAAAGTTATTGATCATGATCATTTAACTGGAAAATTTAGAGGAGCAGCTCATTCAGATTGTAATTTAAGATATCAAAATCCAAAATTCATTCCAGTCTTCTTTCATAATTTAGCTGGTTACGATTTACATTTATTCATAAAAGAACTTGGTGGAGATATAAAATTAATTCCAAAAACTGATGAAAATTATATTTCATTATCGAAAAAAATTAAATATGATACAGGTTATATTGATGCAGAAGATAAACCAATAATGAGAACTATATAATTAAGATTTATTGATTCATTTAAATTTTTATCAAGCAGTATAGAAAAATTAGCAAATAATTTAACTAAAGATCAATTTAAAGAAATGAAAAAATTTATTCCAGAAGATTTACTTGATTTAGCTATTAAAAAAGGTGTTTATCCATACGAATATATGGATTCAGAAGAGAAACTAAACGAAACAAAATTACCACCCAAAAGTAAATTTTATAGTAAACTTAATGATGAAAATATTTCTGATAAAGATTATAAACATGCTAAAGATGTTTGGAATAAATTTAATATTCAAAATTTAAAAGAATATACACAACTATATAATAAAATAGACGTTTTATTATTAGCAGATATTGTTGAAAATTTTAGAGAAATATCATTAAAGACATATAAATTAGATCCAGCATGGTATTTTAGTTTACCTGGATATGCTTGGGATGTAATGATGAGAAAAACGAATCAAAAATTAGAATTATTAACAGATTATGATATGTTATTGATGGTTGAAAAAGGAATTAGAGGTGGGATTTCGCAACGTTGTAATAGATATGCTAAAGCAAATAATAAATATATGAAATCATATGATCCTAAAAAACAATCAGAATATATATGTTATTTAGATGCTAATAATGAATATGGATGGAGTATGTGTAAATATTTACCATACAAAGATTTTAGATGGGAAGAAATTGATAATATTGATTGGAACAGAAAAATAATGAATACTTGTGATGATTCCAACACTGGATATATTCTAGAAGTTGATTTAGAATATCCAACAGAATTACATGATAAACATTCAGATTTTCCATTAGCTCCAGAAAATATTATTAATGATATTAAACTTCCAAAATTGATGACAACATTATATGATAAAAGTAAATATGTAATTCATTATATGACATTGAAAAAATATTTACAATTAGGATTAAAATTGAAAAAAGTTCATAGAGTTATTTCATTTCAACAATCAGATTGGTTGAAATCATACATCGATTTAAATACAAAACTAAGAACAAATGCTAAGAATGATTTTGAGAAAGATTTCTTTAAATTAATGAACAGCGCAGTGTTTGGGAAAACAATGGAAAATTTAAGAAATCGTGTTGATATAAAATTATGTACAAACGGCAGACAATTTGAAAAATTAGTTGCAAAACCAAATTTTAAATATACAAAAATATTTTCAGAAGATTTAGTTGCAGTACATATGGAGAAAGCGAAAATATTATTTAACAAACCAATATATATTGGAATGAGTATTTTAGATACTTCAAAAATATGTTTATATGGATTTTATTATGATGTATTAAAAAATAAATATGAAGATAAAATTAAACTTTTATATGAAGACACTGATTCATTAATTTGTTCAGTCAAAACTGAAGATTTTTATAAAGATATGAAAGATTATATAAATGAGCTTGATACGTCTGAGTATCCTGAAAATAATATTTATAATCTACCAAGAATAAATAAAAAAGTCTTGGGAAAATTTAAAGATGAAATGAACGGTAAAATTATAAAAGAATTTGTAGGATTGAGATCAAAATTATATGCAACAAAACCTGACGATGATGATAACATAATTAAAAAAGCAGAAGGTATTAAAAGATGTGTTGTTAAAAAAGAAATAAAATTTGAAGATTTTACAAATTGTTTAGAGAATAAAAAACCAATATATAAAAAGCAAAGTTTAATTAGGAGCAATAAACATGATATATATACTATAGAAATGAATAAAAAAACGTTAAGCGCATATGATGATAAAAGATATATTTTGGAAGATGGAAAGAATACATTAGCTTGGGGCCATTATAAAATAAATGTTGAAAGAGATAATTTTATAGATCATTTGAAACATAACAAAAAAGAATATGAAAAATGGGAAAAAAATTTATAATTTAGATAATTGTAATTCTTCTTCCTAAATGCCTTCATCTACATCATTAACTTTAAAATAATTTACATTGGATTGATAAATTTTATTAATTGTAAATATTTCTTTAGTCCAATTAGTTTTTAATTTATTTCTGAATTGATCTACATATGATGATAATCTAACTCTATCACCAAGATCAAATTTTGGAACAGATTTTGAAATGGGAAACTTATATACAGTTAACAATAATTCATTTTCATTTTTCTTATTTACTTCAATAGGTTTCATTTTAATAGTTCTATGAATAGTGTTATTATATGTTTTAATAATATTTGGTAATACATTAAGCCATCTCAAATTTTTATAAATAATTGGTTTCAATTTATCTCCTAATGTTCTATTGAATCTTTCAACAATAGACGCTTTATTATCAGTTCCAGTACTATACATTTTTATATTATGTTTATCTAAAATTTGTTTCATATCTTTGTTATAGAATTCTTTCCCTATGTCTACATGTAATAATTTTGGTTTTCTATCTTTTAAAATTGTTTCAAAAGCATTAGAAACTTCTAATCCAGTTTTTGTTTTTAATGGAATGGCCCATACAAATTTAGAGAATGTATCAATCACATTTAAAATATATTTATATCCATCATTTGCTCTCAATAATTGTTTATATTCATTATCTATTGGTTCATGTTTTGTTCTCAAATTATAAGAATTATCTTCTATTTTTCCTTTCGGTCTATAAAAAGAATATAAATCAGCTTGCCATGTATTATCAATTCCCTTCTGAACAAAATGTCTTGTTACAAAATTTTTTCTAACTGGTTTAAATAATTCTTGTATTTCAATATCTTCAGGAGACTTGGAAATATTATTTTTTTCAGAATTTCAAATTTTACAAAATGATATTCTTCTCCAACGTTTGTTCTTTTTAATAAATTTTGGAATACCTATACTTTTAGTTTGTTTTTTACATGTTCTACAATAATCCATTTATAAAACAATTTTTATTGAGTATGTTTTCTTTTCTTTCCTCGAGGTTTATTAGAATTTTCAATTTTTCTTTTCTTTGTTGGAGGACTATCTTCTAATTTTTCATCACAATATAACTTTTCTTCTAATGTTAAGTTATTTAATAATTTATGAAGCATGATAAAGGACATGTCTACCTTAAACAGAGACATGATTGCATCAATACGCTTGCTGGAGGAGGATAATCGTATGCACAGTGAGCAACTTATAACTTTGAGAAAGGAGTTATCTGAAGAAAGAGAGCATTACTCAAATAGTAGAATAAAAAACAGAAGTATTGTTGAAGCCCCAAGAATGGACAGATATCCTGCTAAACTGTGCTCTACTAAGCATAAGATTCTTATAATAACTGATAATTTTGGAAAATACATTTACAACAGTGTGAATTTATTGCTGGGTGAAAAATTTAATCTTAAGTTTGTTTGTAAACCTAATTCTTTATTTAGGGATCTAGTCTGCTATACAGCGGAACTTACAAAAACTTTTACGTTGTCTGATTATGTTATTGTTTTGGGCGGCTTGAACGATCAAGAGATTGATCCTTATTTTGTTCGTAAATTGTCTCATGATTGTTTAACTACTAATTTAATACTGTGTACAATTCCATCTAGAGTCAGCGCAGGAAGGGCACACCTGAATGTTTCTAGATTTAATAAGACCTTATTTCATATTGTAAATGACCTAAAGTTAAATTCGAATTATAATATTAACTTACTTGATCTCCATAATTTAAGATTTGATTTTTTTGATTTCGTTGGAAGTGGTGTATATCTTAGTAAAAGGGGACTGTTTAAGTTAGCAAATTTTATAAAAAACTCCATTATTTCCTTGAACCATACAATACAATCTGGTTTCGAACAGTCTAACCAACCAATAGAGGAGTCTGCTATTCAATTGGATTACACTGCAACTGAATTGAGGGGGGATAGTAACAGGAATAATTCATCACAATCCACTAATATGTCTTTTTTAGAGAGGCCGGCGACAAACTAACTACTCTTTTGTTAAACGTACAGTCAATTAGATCTAAGACTGCTGACCTTGAACTTTTTCTTGATGAGTTGGAGTATCCTATTATTGTGCTTTTAACTGAGCACTGGCTTTTTGAAAATGAGCCATTTTTCTTGAATAATTACACCATTGTTTCTCAATTTTCTAGATCTTACATGAGTCATGGGGGTACGATGATTCTACAGAGGAATGACGCTGATAATACATTTGGCTTTGCTAATGTTGACAAGTTTAGTTTCCTTTGTAGTGAGGGAGAATTTGAAATCTCCATGGTATATTCTAGCTCTTTGAACTTATTTATTGCTTGTATGTACAGATCTCCAACCACCAATTGTGACGTTTTTCTTTTTAAGTTGGAGGTGCTTTTGCATGGGTTACCTCCGCATGCATCCATTATTCTTACGGGCGATTTTAACATTAATTACGAGAACAAAAACCTTCAAACTGTCCAGTCAATTGATTGCTTATTTAATTCTTTTGGTTTGAATATGCATGTGGACTCATATACCCGTATAACAGCAAATTCCTCCTCTATATTGGATTATGTGTGCTCTAATATTACTAATGGACCTATTAAGTGTTCAGTTTTGAATCCAGGTATATCTGATCACGAGGCTGTTTTTTGCAAATTTGTAACTGATAATCAGAAATCTTTAGCTACTAAAAAACAGGGTCGGTTGTTTACAAGGCAGAATTATTTAAGATTCTCACGTACGTGCTCAGGGTTTGTGTGGAGTACGGTTCTGCGTGAGGCGGACTCTCTACAGGCATTTCACCATAAAATTTTAAGCATTTTTAATCAAACATTCCCTATAGTCAATATAAAGTCTAAAAACAAAAAGCCATGGATTACTAGGGGATTGAGAGTTTCCTCTAAAAACATTAGATGCTTGCACTCAATAAGAAAATTTGCTTTTAATAATGATTATTTTTTAAATTACTTTAATAAGTATCGTATAACCATAAAACAGGCTAAACATGTCTACTATAAGAATAGAATTACTACAGCAAGCAATGGACAGAAGGAGATTTGGAGTATAGTTAATGATCTGAGAGGCAAGGGTTTAAAAACCGTTAATGATTCTAAACTGAAACCTGAAACTATCAATTCTTATTACTGTACAATAGCGCAACACCTAGCCGTAAACATAACTAATAATCACCAACTGACTGATCCTCTACAGTATCTTGGCCATGTTTCAGTGCGTGAATCGTTTTATTTTAGTCCCATTAGTTTAGATGAACTTAAATCCACGATTCTAGAAATTAAGAATAAGAACACTTCTGGATGGGATGATATCTCTGTTAAGATATTTTTGAACATTCCCGATGCAGCACTGGCCATCCTGGCTGAGGCTATAAATTTATCCGTTCATAGGGGTAGTTTTCCATTGCTTTTAAAACAGGCTGTGGTGTTACCATTATTTAAGGGGGGTGATAGGGAGCTTCCTTCGAGTTATAGACCAATATCCTTGCTTCCTACTCTAACCAAGATTGTAGAAAAATTGATTAAAAAGAGAATGATTAGTTTTTTGGAAAAGCACGAACTACTGACATTGTCCCAGTTTGGATTCCAGCTAAATAAAAATACTGATGACGCAATATTTCATGTTTTGGAGGAGCTATACTTGAGGCTAAATGATGGAGAGGGAGCCGCGGTGGTGTTCTGTGACTTGACCAAAGCTTTTGATTGCGTCTGTCATGAAATACTGCTGCGGAAGCTTCAAGTGTATGGCTTTCGAGGTCCAATCTATGAGTGGCTCAGGTCTTATCTCTCTGAGCGGAGTCAGAGTGTCTGCTTTCGGGGGACTGCTTCAGGTAAACTAAATGTTTCGGCAGGGGTTCCACAAGGATCTGTATTGGGACCACTGTTGTTTTTATTGTATGTTAACGATCTTCCCAATGTTATTAAATATGGTCATAATGCATCATTTGCCGATGACGCAACAATTCTTTGGCACCACAAGGATTCGATTGCTCTTAATAGTTTAATGCAGGAAGATTTGTTAAGTATTAAGAAGTGGTGTGACTCCAACCTACTTTCCTTTAATATTTCTAAAACCAATATTTTAAATTTTAAATGTAAATTGAATGATATTTTATTGAATGGCGAGGTGGTTGATAATCTGTCAGAGAGTGGGTTTCTTGGCTTACTCATTGACAATAAACTTAAATTCGACATACACATTAAGAAATTATGTAAGAAAATCTCATCGGGTTGTTTTGCCATCAGGACTATAAAGAATGAGTTAAATGCATCAATAGCAAGAAACGCTTACTTTTCTTTGGTTGAGACACACTTACGCTATGGCATCTGTTTTTGGGGTGGTTGCTCGAATACCCTATTTAATTCTGTATTTGTGCTGCAGAAACGAGCAATTAGAAATCTTTGTGGTGCTAAGCCACGAGAAACTTGCCGACCTCTGTTCGTGTCTCGGAGAGTTTTAACTTTGCCATGTATTTTTATATTGGAGACTGTATGTCTTATGTTCAAGAAATACTCGTTGGATATTCGTTCCTTGTCAGTGGTTCCTACAAGGAGCTCCTATACCATTAGGCTTCCTATTCCTACATCTGCATTAACTAAAAACTCTATTTTTTATAATAGTAAAAAACTTTTTAATAATCTGCCTATAGAACTTAGAAGACTTTCTAATTACAGGATGTTTAGGAGTAGGGTAAAAAGCCTATTGGTTAAGAAGGCATATTATACGGTTGAGGAATATCTCATGGATAATCCAGTGTGATCAATACCATTGCCTGAATATTTCTATTTTAAATTTTATCTTTGTATATTCACAGTTATTGTCTTAACTTGTTTTTTAATTGTAAGTAGGTTTTTATCTTTATATATTTAGTGTCCTTCCTGCGTTAACTGCTCATTGTATTTTGAATGATTTTTATTTATTATTTATAATTTTTATTTAGATAATAAGTTGTTAGCTTTGTCAATGGAATTGTACTAATCTTCGGACAATAAAGCATATTTGAGTTTGAGTTTGAGTTTGATTGAGTTTTCACAGAAACAGAAACAGAAAAACATATTACAAATATAACAAGGTTGTGTCCCTCCATTTATATAGAATTATTTTATAAAAGAAGTTTTATAGAATTATTTTATAAAAGAAGTTTTATTAGTTCCACAAATTTTACATTTTGATTTTAAAATATTTCTATTATTTTTAGTTTTTTCTTTATGTGGATTAACATTATTAGTTTTCTTTTTACATTTGACACAATATGATTTTGATTCCATTTATATAGGAAAAATTTAATAGTTATGGTGAATTCTTTTTATATCTTCTATTAATTCATTTTCTGTATAATGATTTAATCTATCAAAATAATTTCCAGAAAATTCAATTTTATCATATAATTGTTCTTTCATTCTAGGGTGAACGTTTTGTTCACCCTTAAATCTTTATAACATTTTTATATTTTTCTTTGACATGATCAGGGATACCGTTTCGGTACCCCATCATAATAATTCTAATAATTATAAAATTTTAGTTATTTTCTTAATTATTATTAACATAAGTTATAAAAATATTAAAATTATTGTATAAATTTATTTTAAGCATACCATTTCGGTATCCTTAATAATAATTCTATTAATTATAAAATTTTAGTTATTTTCTTAATTATTATTAACATAAATTATAAAAATATTAAAATTATTGTATAATTTTATTTTAGGGGTACCGTGGATTTTCATATTCTAGAAAATTCAATTTTATCAAGCAATTGTTCTTTCAAATTTGAGGGGGCTGTTGAATAGCCCCCTTATAAATTTACACTCAGAAACAATTTTCATTCTATTATATAAATTTATAGAATAAAATAAAGTAAATTTTTGGTAAATGATCTATTCACAGTAATCATATACATTTAATTTTTTATATATAAATAAAAATATATATTTCTTAATAAAAATTCATTTTAAATAAAGAACTAAAAATGGACATCAATTATTTAATAAATAATTATCCCATATATTCAAACATATCAAAATATCTAAACATAGGAAATATATTTAACCTTTATAATACAACAAAAAATAAAAATGTGTTGCCTTATTTAAGATCTGAATGGCTCAAAATTTCTATGAATATAGAATTATCCGAAGAATTCATTAGAGAATTCCAAAATAAAGTTTATTGGGGGAGTATTTCTAAATTTCAAACATTATCAGAAAATCTTATTAGAGAATTCCAAAATAAAGTTGATTGGTATTACATTTCTCAATATCAAATATTATCAGAAGAATTTATTAGAGAATTCCAAGATAAGGTTGATTGGTTTAATATTTTTTATCATCAAAATTTATCAGAAGATTTTAAAAAATAATTTGAACATAAAAACATTATTTTATTTCCAAAAGAACAGTAATATCTGCTCCACCAAAATCAATTAATTTATTATCTTGATCACAAATCTTAACTATTATTGTATTCATAGAACTATGTTGAACTGGGAAAAAAATTGCATTTCCTAAAGGTTCATAAACTATTGGTTGTTTGAATGGTGATGTTATTTTAAATTTTGATATAATATCGGTCTCATACCTCCCTACTCGCATACCATCTGCTAAATTACAATGAATGTTTATAGTTTCTACAGGATACAATTTCCTTGGTCTGTCTAACACACGATTTGAGAAATTAAATGTGTTTGTTACTTCATTTAATTCTAAATCTTTAACAACTTTCTTAAGATCATTAAATGTGTATTGTCCAGGTGGAATAGTTATATCACCAATTTTATCATTTTCTTCTGTAAAATTAGGAATTAAATGTGTACTATAAAATGCAACGAGACCAACATTAAATCCATCATTCTGGAAATGATGTTCAAAATTATGGTATAAGGTAGATTTATTGCTAGTTAGATCTATAATCATTTATAGAAAAAAAATTTAGTAATAAATGGATATTTTTGGAAGAGTTGAATGTTGTTCTAAACAAACTGAAGTAGAAAAGATTAGAGCGAAGTATGATGAAATTAATAAAAGTATGAAAGAATTATCAGATTTAAAAAAAAGTATTATTGATGATGTAAATAACAAAAATCAAAATATTCTTGCTCAAATAAATTCTATACTAAGTACCGTCAGGAATGATATTTTTGCTCAACTAAATACCATCATTCAAAATTTTTCTGCTAAAGTAAATTCTAATATAAAGGACTTCGAGGACAAGATTCCTGATTTGATCATTCAGATTACTGATGAAAAAATTAAACAATTAGTTAATAAAGATGAAATAAAAAAAATTAAAAGTTACTTTCTTTGGGAAAATTGATAACGAGATTAAAAAGTTTGATAGCCAATTTAGAAAAGAGATAATAAGTGTTCTAGAGGAAAAAATTAACAATCTTGTAACAAAATCTCAGTTGGATAAAACCATTCAGAAACGATCCGCTGATAATGATGCGATTGAAAACAAAATTAAAGAAATCGAGAACAAATTAAATGTGTTTACTATTAAAGATGATTCTATTTCTGTAAATAATAGAAGAATTGTTGATCTAAATTGGGGCACACATGAGACTGATGCTACCACAGTAAAACAATCATATACATTATCAGATACATTGGAAAATAAACTAAATGAAATCGAAAACAAATTAAATGTGTTTACTATTAAAGATGGATCTATTTCTGTAAATAATCGAAGAATTGTTGATGTAAAAAGAAGCAAAAATGAGAATGATGTGACCATAGCAAAACAAGTAAATTTATTGTCAGATATGTTGGAAAATAAAATAACTGAAAATGAAAATAAAAGGGATATTATATCAAGTAGACAGGAATACGTCTAAGTTAAGAAGACTTTAAAGAAATTTACATCCTATTAAATGGAAGAATATCTAGAAAAAAAATTATATGTTTTTAGAAAGAGTTATAATTTTTATTATAAAATTAGTCTCATAATTTTAATTTTAAAGGTATTATTTAGTGTTTCATGTATTTCTAGTTATTATTATTTACCACTATCTTTTTTATCTCTAATATCAGGAGTAATAGAAGTAATAGAAAAATCTATGAAACAAAATGAAAGAATCGTGGAATATAAATTAACCTATAAATTTTATAATTCTTTGTTAAATCTTTACCTAGCTAAAAAAATAACATCAGAAGAAATTAAGTTACGAGAAAACGATTTCATGGAAAATATTCAGTTTTTTCCTAGAGAAAAGTATATTAAACAAACAAAATTAAATGGTTATAATTTTTTATCTGTTATAAATGAATAACAAATATAAAATAACACCGTTTAAATGTGGAGATGAAGATTCAAAATCATTATTTCCTTCACCTTTGAGATGTTTAATTCTAGGAAAATCGGGATCAGGAAAAACAACTGTACTATGGAATATTATAACGAAATATTGGGTGCCTTATGAGAATTTATATATTTTTACAAAATCAATAGATCAACCAATTTATGATAATTTGAAAGAAATTTTTGAAAATGTAAATAAGATAGAAACACATTTTTATGATAATTCTGATGATATAATATCTGTAGACGAATGTAAACCCAATAGTTTAGTAGTTTTTGATGACTGTTTATTAGAGAAACAGAACAATATTAAAGAATATTTCGTTAGATCTAGACCAAAAAATATTTCTTGTATTTATTTAAGTCAAAATTATAGTTTAGTCGATTTACAAGTCATAAGAACAAATTTAAATTATTTAATTATGTTTGAGCAAGGTTCTCATTATATTAAAAAAATTTGGGAAGATCTTATTGGTAGTGATAAAACATTAAAAGAGTTTCAAGAATTATGTAATAAATGTTGGAAAAAGAAACATGGATTTTTATCGATCAATTTACAAAATAGACGTTATTTCAACATGTTGGATTTATAACATACGTCTAACTAACATGATGTATAACATACGTCTAACAAACATGATGTATAACATACGTCTAACATGATGTATAACATACGTGATGTACGTCTAACTAACATGATGTTGAATGTTTTAATAAAAAATATTTGTAATAAATGGATGTTAAAAAAATTCAAAAATACTTAAATAGGGAGATTGCAAAGACTCAAAAAATGAAGAAAGTTTCACAAGAAAAAGTTATTGAAAATGTGAATGTTAATAAAATTGAAAAGATTCAAAAAATAAAGAAAGATTTAAAAAAAACATTGGTAGATAAAAAAATTCCAGATAATGATTTAGAAAAAATAGTGGAGAAAGATGTTGTTGAAAATATTTATCCGAAAAAAAGAGAATTCACTAAAGAAGATCTTCAAAAATTAAAAGATATTAAAAAAATAATGAATAATGATTTTAAAAGATCAATTATGAGTGAAATTTCAGGTGAAGAAAATCGAGAAATGCAATTTAAACCCATTACTGACGCAGTAAAACATCTTGAAACAACAGTTAAAGAAGGTCAAGAAAAAACAAATCATGATATTAAAGCATTAGTCCCCTATTCAACTAAAAAATCTAAACTTTCTATTGGTTTATCTCCATTAGATATAGATTCTACACCAAAAACTCAAGAATCTGGAACTCAAACACCACCTGTTATTAGTTTTGGAGAGATAACTTCTGTGTTTTTACATAGAAAATTTGAAAAATCTTTCGGTGTCTATTATGATCAGGAAAACAAACAATATAAGATTGGAAAAGAGTTTATAAAAATTCAGGATAATGACATACGTCTAAAAGGTGAATGGATAACAGGAACACAAGGATTGTGGAATTTAATAACTTCATCAGCCTCAGAACCACCTAACAAAAATGACTATACAGATGAAGATTTAAAAATGTATCACAAAATTTTACTTGAAACTGAATCAATTTATCAAAATAATGATAAAAGTACTGGGAAACCAAAATCTAGTGTTGGTAAAAAATATGCAGTTTTAATAAAACCTTTATGGAATGAAATCAAATATGGATCTAATTCTACTAGTGTAATTAATCGAAGAATTTCCGAAATTCAACAAGAATCAACTCCTAATAAAACTTTAGAATGGGATGATGGATATCTAGACCCACATTCACCATTATTTACTCCAAAACGAGGTGGTAGTATAAAAAAATATTCAGAAAATGCTGTAGAATATAAATATATAGAAAATTTAAATGAATTGTTAAAAAGATTATATTTTATTGCTTCAGAAGAAAAGGCTGGAAATAATAATTTTCATAACGAAAAACTTGGCATTTTACATTTTTTCACAAGAGAATTAGAAAAACTTTTAGATGTTCAAAATGGAACAGAAATTTTAATCTCGTTTGTATCAAGATTACCTAAAAGAGTTGTTGGATCTGGATTAATTAATGATTTTATAAATAAATTACCTTTTGAAATGCATTGGCCTGGTTATAATTATTTAGGACCTGGTACAAAATTAGATGAGCGATTAAAAAGAGGAGATAAACCTATAAATAAATTAGATGAAGCTGCTCAAGAACATGATATATTTTATAAAAATCATAAAGATACAAAAACAAGAAATAAAGCTGATGAAGTTTTAGAATATAAAGCTTGGGACAGAGTTTTAGATCCGAATGCAAATTTAGGTGAAAAAACAGCAGCTTGGGTCACTACAAATACTATGAAAGTTAAAAGACATTTAGGAATGGGTTTAAAATAACTTTTTTTATAATTTTTTTATGTAATAAATGGAGTATCAAATTAATCCTTCAGATAATCATAAAAATAAAATTAAAACTGGTTATAAAAAGAAAACACCAGTTACTATTCAAATAAGATCAGATCAAAAAGGAAATGATAAAATATTATTAACTCAAAGACAAATTAATAAAATTGAAAAATGTAAAAAAGAAAATAAAGGTTGTAGAATTACTTTAACTCATAATCAACTTAAGAAAAATCATTCTGGTGGATTTCTACCACTACTCTTTGGCGGACTAGCGGCTTTAGGAGGTTTGATGGGTGGAGCTGCTGCAATAGGTAATGCAGTTCACAATAAACAAGCACAAGATAAAGAATTGGAAGAACAACAAAGACATAATAAAGTCATGGAGGGAAAGGGTTTAAAAAAAGCCAAAAAACCAAAAAAATAATACCTTTAACTAACTATGACATTATAAAACTCAGTAAAAATATTAAAAATTTTAGAGGTTGTTTTATGAAAGATAAATTACCTAAGAAACCTAATAAAAATGAATCTGGAGTGTTAAATTTAGAAAATTCATATCAAAACGGTTCTCATTGGGTTTGTTGGGTGAAAAGAAATAATTTTAAATTTTATTTTGATTCATATGGAGATGCTAATCCCCCAGAAGAGTTAGTAAAATATTTGGGGAAAGATAATCTTTATTATAGTGATGATAGAATTCAAAATTATAATGATCCTCCAATATGTGGTCATTTATGTTTAAAATTTTTGGAAAATGTAGATAAAATGAAGGAAACAGACTTATTTTTATTCTTCATAGAAAAAGTAATTAAAAAATTACGTTTTTAATAAATTTTCCTCTATTAAATGGAGAACGTTTTTGAGAAATATTCAAACGCGATTGTAAGATCAGAGTATCATAATTATTTACCTCTTTCTAATCTTCATTTTAATAAAGTTAACAAAAAAACTGTTTTTAAAATTGATGAAGGGGATGGTTTTCTAAATGTTAGAAACGCTAAATATGACATCTCTGGAAGGTATATCCATGCAGATGATGGTCAAAATTTTGGTAATAATACTAATATACAATTAATTGACAACTTTGTAGGTCATTTATTCTCACAAATTGAAGTTAAAAAACATAATAAACTTTTAAATGAAATTGAGTATCCAGGACAAGCTAGTACAATAAAAGGCACTGTTAGTTTCTCTTTAGATAATAATGGTCCAACAATTAACTCAGGATTTCAATCAAAATTTGTAGGAGGTGGCAATTTTCAAGTTTTAGGCAATTTATCTAACCTTGGATTAGGATTTTTTAAAGATGTAAAATTTCCAATATATAAGGGTGGATTTGAAATTACTTTTACTAGAAATGGAGATAATGATGCGTTGTATAGATGGGCTACAAAAAAAGATGATGGTACTTTTGATGAATCCACGAGACCACATAAAGGAAAAATTATAATTGAGGACTTTATAATACGTATTCCAATAATTGAGTACGATGATATAAGTAAGGTTCAGCTAATAAACGAATTGAAAACGTTATCGCAACAAAATCACTATAATTTTATTTTTAAATCATGGCAATGCATCCAGCAAAAAAATATATCCGGAAAAACTTTAAATTTGGATATTACAAATACTTATAGAAATATTAGAAATCCTTTATTTGATATGGTTGCTTTTCAGACAAATAGATTCGATAACCAAGATAAGGAAACAAGTGCATTTGATCACTGTAATGTGAGGAACATTTGGTTTGAAATTAATGGTAAAAGATACCCCGAAGAATTACAAAACATAGATTGGGATCAGGAAAAGTTTTCAATTGTCTACGATATGTATATGGATTATAAAAGAGTATTTTATAAAACACATTTGGAATTACCTTTAATATATACAAACCCTGATCAATTTAAAAATAGCAGACCTATTTACGTAATCGACCTAACTAGACAACCAGAAAATATCTCATAGTCTAGAAATAATATTATTTTACATGTAGATTTTGACAAAAATATTACTCCACCTAGTGGAAATGAAGGAACTATTGCATATATTTGTATGGTTTCTTTGTCAGAATTTTCAAATGATATTATAAATAACACAATTAAAAATTTTTTTAACTTATATCATTAAAAATAATTATTCCTATTTTTATTACATAAAACGTACAAGTATATCCATCTATAATATATTAGATTAATTAAAATAAAACATGCAATTAATCACATAATTCATCCGTTTATGCAAATACAGGAAGTTCAATAGATAAACAGTTTGGTGTCGCTAGTATGCTGAAATTTAATTATAAATACGTCCAAGGTTATTTCGGTGCAAAGCTGGAGCAAAGTTCGTTTGTAGATACTTTTTCGTTTGTGGAGATTTTTATAAATTTGCATTGTGTGATGATTCGTTAAGTGCTGGAGAATTCTGAGTGACGCAAGTTGAGAAAATTCTAGAAAAATATACACTATAAATAAAACAAAGAGCGCAAATATATCACGATTTAGTTTAAAAAGTGCATCATGTCGGATAAATTATTGAAAAATGTAGAGGGGACGGTTTAACCACCACAAAAGAAAACTTATTTTGAGGTAAGAATTTTTTGTATTTTTTTTTCTTTCTAAATGGAGGTTTATAATATAACAAAGAACGTTCACATCGATGTAAATGGGGCTAAAACGTATCTTCCAGTTATAATTACCAATCGAGATGAAAAAATAAAGAAACTTTCGTTTATAGGACATTTATTTTTTGCAATCAAATCTGAGGTATCGTCACGAATCGTACAATTACCGCAATTAGTCATTTGGCTGGAAACAAAAAATGATAATGAATGGGAAGTAGATAAACAGTCAATTCAGCTTTGTGACTTGAATAGAAATGATTTGCAAAAAATTACATACTTTTCATTAACTAATACTGCAAAAGAAATTAGAATTGGGGTAAGAAGTGTTAATAGACAGTACGCTGACATAATAACATTTCAAACTGTAAACTCAAATTTTGTAGATGGCAAAGAAATATTACCGTGTATTAGAATTTTTGTTGAAAATACCAGCTTAATAACAACAAATGAGGAGGATAGTTCTAGAAATAGGGGTGATAACATTGTAAATATGCTTGATATATAATTTTTTTCTCGAGAAATTTTGTTTTTTTAATATTTTTAAGGGGGTGTAAAACACACCCCCTTAAAAATTCATAATCTTTGGTATATTTTTCTTTTACACGATCTTTTATAGATCTTTTAGTATCTATAATATTAAAATTATTGTATAAATTTATTTTAAGCATACCATTTCGGTATCCCTAATAATAATTCTAATAATTATAAAATTTTAGTTATTTTCTTAATTATTATTAACATAAGTTATAAAAATATTAAAATTATTGAATAATTTTATTTTAGGGGTCTATTGTATAGACCCCATCATAATAATTCTAATAGTTATAAAATTTTAGTTATTTTCTTAATTATTATTAACATAAGTTATAAAAATATTAAAATTATTGAATAATTTTATTTTAGGGGTACCGAAACGGTACCCCATCGTTTTGATCTAAATATTAACTTGTATAAAGCTGATTCATTGATAAATATGGTGTTAGGTTGCATATTCAAAGGTGTCCCTGTTTTAGAGACACCTTTGAATTCATTATATTGTTTAGTATCAATTTTATCAATATTGTCATAAATAGCGTCTCTGGGTCTTTTATAACCTAGGGGCGTATTGGATACGCCCCTAACATATAATGAAAAAACAACTATTTTTATTAATGAATCAGGACTGGTCGTCTTAAATATATATTTGTTACCTATGACTATATATAATTTTTACTATTTCTAAAAAATATTTAAAAAACACAAGTGTTGATAAAAATTCATTTTAAATAAAGAGTTAAATTTTTTCTATATAAATAAAGATGAATCCTGCACGAGATCTTAACACATGTATGAAAATTTTACCAACTAAAAAACTGGATGAACTTGAAGAGGGAAAAAAATATAAAACTTCGAATTTCAAATTTGTTCCTACAAAAAAATATGGCAATCAAGTTGTTGTATGTTTAGATAACACTTTTAATGTATTTCTGCCTGAACGTATTAAAAACGTAATAAAACAAAATAATTTAGACAAATTTAATTCAGCTGATATGTCATTAATTTATAAAGGAAAACTTGATAATGCGCATAATATTGAGTTTGAATAATTTTTAATTATTTTTATTAGAATATTTAGATGGTCCCATTTTAGGACCCCCTAATTTTTCATAACTTTTAATATCTAAAATAGAATTCATTTTTAATTTTGTTAATATTTATTTCAAATTATATTTTATTAACATATTTTTTTTTTTTTTTTTTTATATAAAGAGAAAAAAATCGGAGAACTCCAAATATTATAACTTTTATCATGATTTTCATGGAATGGTTGTGCATAATCAAGAGTAAATGATGTCGAACTCTTAAAAAACAATTTTATGTGATAAAACCCTTTTTACTATGCATTTTTTACTGATATTTCATGAAAATCACGATGAATGTTATAATATTTTGAGCTCTGTGATAATTTTCTTTTTTTTCTCTTTGAGTGCGCCAGGACATACATAATACATCTACTACAGATGAATGTATTTTCTCAGAGTCCGATAATGTTCTAGAGAAAAAGGCAATAGGTCTTTCTGATTGGCTTAAAGTTGCAGCAATTGCCACATCTGAGGCATCCGTTTCAACAGTTAGAATTTCATTTTTATCTACTGTCCATAAAAGTGAATTTGCTATGTCACTTTTTAGCTTTTCAAAATCTGAAATGACATTTGGCGGTAAAGGAAACGTTTTACAGTCGATTAAACTTCTTATTTTATCTGAAAAGTTTTTAATTCATCTTGAATAATGCGAAAGCATTCCTATAACTCTTCGTAGACTAGGTGTATTTTGGGGATGAGGCAAATTTAAGAGAGGTTTTAATCTGTCAGAATCTGGTTTTAATGATTTGTTTTCAATTGTATATCCTAACAGATTTATTGATCCCTTACTATAATAACATTTGTTCTCATTTAGTGTAAGTCCATATTTTTGTGTAGCAGCCAAGAACATTTTAAGATTTAAGTCATGGCTCATTTGATCCTTGCCGCATACAGTCACATCGTCAAGATAAGCAAAAACACCTAGCAGACTTTCTTTAAGTATAATAGAATCTATAACTCTTTGAAAACAAGATACTCCGTTTGTAACTCCGAATGGGATTCTTCGAAATTGATAAAGTCGACCTCCTGCTTCAAAAGCTGTAAAAGACTTGTCATTCTCGTTTATAGGAATTTGATGATATGCTGATTTTAAGTCGATAGTGCTAAATATTTCATACTCTGCTACTTTTGAAACAAGGGCTTCTATATTAGGTAGAGGGTTGTGATTTTCAGTTTTAGTAATAAGTACCTGAGTTCCCCATGGCGATATACTTTCTTCTATTATTTCTTCCTCTAATAACTTTTTCACTTCACCCTTTATAAACCAGCATGTCATCTTCTGAATAGCGGCGTGATTTGGTTGCTATGGGTCTGCAATTGTCAGTAATATTGGCAAATAATGATGGTGGATCTACTTGGGCTTCAGCTAAGCAACAAATAGATAAGGGCGGCTTGGGTCCTCCAAATTTGATATCGACTCGATCATGATGCTGCATAATATCATGGCCAACTATTAAATCTGTACATAGATTTGAAAGAACCAAAATTTTAATTTTTTTGTAAACTTCGTTAAGCATTTTTAGATCTATAAAGCAATATCCTTGAAGTTGAGTCGAATATGAAGTAGACGACATGGATACTTGACCATGACATTGAAAGATTGGTAATTTTTCTTTAATTGCAAAATTTATGTCTAAAAAGCTGTCTGAACTTCCAGTGTCAATTAAAGCATTTGCAGATGTATCATTTATCATAACTTTAATTAAAGCTTTTGAAAGGCAGTATGGAAATCTTGGAGATGCAGTGGCGATTAGATGAACAGATGCTGAAGTTGATTTGCTTTTTGTTGTTTTAGATTTTAAGCATACCTTTGAGAAGTGTCCAACCTTTTGGCAATAAGTACAGATTTTATCCTTTGCTGGGCATATAGAACGTTGACAGAGAGAATTTTAATAGTATTTTTTTGCCCTTTAGAAACATTTTTGAGTTTATGTTTATTTCTAGTTTTAGTTATCTAAGCAATGGTAAGTCACACAGACAATTTATACAGCGTGTCCAGATGAGAAACTTTTTATTTTTGACTACAAAAAAAAGATATTCTTCATAAAATGTTTAGCTTTCTAAGAAATAATTAGGCCTAGTACAGTGGTCACAAATACACAGGGTGATTCACGGTCGATGGTACGTTAGACGTTTACGGATAACTAAATAACGAATCATTTTGAAAATTTGGCAACCGAGATAAACGACCATGGTCTATCGTTCTAAAATATTTTCAGCAACGCAACGTTTCCGCTTCTGCCCAAAACAGGTGGCAACATCATTATTTCAAATGGAACACCCTATGTCTTGGAATATTTTTGGATTCTACATAAAATGATAAGAATTTTTTATTAAGTGCATTACGAACCTAAACTTAAGGTTCCGAGATATCGACATTTGAAAAATTACATTTTTGAACTTTTGACAGCTTCTAACTTTTTAACGGTACGTCTTGGAGCAAAACGGCTTACATGTCAGTAGATAGGCAACAAGAATTGTACAATCATAAGGGTAGTTTTTACATGTAAAATCCCATAAGAGAATTTAAGCTTCGATCTGCATTTTTGGTGCCATTTTAAGGCGTGGTCACTTTCCTACCCTTGGTCCTAACCCCCATAGGCACTTACTACCATTGGCACTAGTTACCATTGGCGCTAGCTCACCTATCATTGGTGCTAGATATCAAGGGGTACTATTAGTCAAACGTCGTCTACAATACGCCATCTATCATATATCACTATAACCTCACCTACTAATATTTTACCTTCTGTATGGACCAAGTCTACCATCTGTGATACGCCATCTATCAGGTATTACTGTAACCTCAACCACTTAGATATTCAATTTCGGGACCTAAGCCTACAAGTCGGGGCTCCACCTCTAAGAACAGGTACAGCATTTATTTCTAATGAATTTAAATTATTATTATTATTAAAAAAAGTTTCACCTACACTTTGGTTCGAACCTCCGACCTATGGATGTATTTCCAACGTCCTACATACGGCGCCAGCTGAGCTTATTAGATAAACTCGGTGACCAGTTGATGATATTATAGTGACGTAGTATCTTAGGAGACGGAGAAGATTTGCACTAATTTGACTGTGGGACAACATTCAGCATTAACCTAAAAATTTGTTAATGTTATATACATGTACGGGGCGATATTAATTATTGAAATTAGGTAGGCTACCATACATACATTAGCAAGCTGCTATTTGTTGTATGTTAAAAGATATAATTTACCACAGGAATATAGAAAACGTATAAGAACATCTAAAAGCACTTAGACGGGACCCTTAAACATATGAAAACGTCTATTTAGCAGCCCTTGAAAGGGTAAAAATGTCTAATAAACTACTACAGGAGCTCAAAACTATCGGGCGGTGCGATAAAGGCACCTTAAGCGATATATTTTATGGGTTAATACTAGAAAACTATGGCTTCATTTAGCATCTATTTTAGGCACCATACTGATAGACCTTATTGTCAACAAATTCTTAAATCCTATAACGTAGTACAACGATATAAGATAAACAAAGATAGCTATAATCAGGCCCCAATACAATTAGCATACTCTCAACACGTGTTATGCCTGTTATAACTTAATGATTGTAACCGAGTTTATGCATTAGTAATTGCCCGTGTGGCGCAATAGCCCCAGTAGACTCGGGAAGAATAGGGGTACGTTCAACCCGTACTCTAATACTTCCGGGTATCAAATTAAAGGAAAAAATGGTAATAACAGGGGTTCAAATGCCATATTTCTAAATGAAGTGCTGCTTAGAACCCTTGAAATAGACAATATTTTAGGTTTAAACTAATAAAGATCTAATTACATTACTTATATTCCTAGCAAAAACTATCAATAGATCAATGTCAAATATTATTGTAGAAGATCAGGCTCTTGAATTTACAATTTTAACGCACACAACAGACGTGATATGCATTAATTAAACTATTCTATAGAAAAAGACGTGCTCCAGCGAAACTAGGTGCTCAACATCTTATAATAGCAACAAAATAGGGGCCTATCGTAGTTAGCCAAATTAGGTCTGGCATATGACACCAGGCAAATACGTCGAATGAGTGTGATTAGGGTTCAGAACTACATCACATAAAAACGGGGATGATAGGACCAATAGGTACAAAGTTATGGTGATTAGCGCCATAAATACAGTAGTTAGACGATCCATGATTGATTACCGAGGAAGTCCTCGCGAAGTTCTAGGGAATACCCAACTTTGAGCGAAATAAGTTCTGCGCATGTGCGCACAATTATACAAAAAACTTTTGTTTTTTCGCTGAAATATGGCCTATCTCGGTAAGTCTTTTTCCAATTAGTATGTATGTTTCGAAAATTCATGGTATTTCACAGCTTAAACGCGCTAAATATTTCTATTTATAGGTTTTCCTTAAATTTTTTCACCGAATGTACTGTTGTAGGGTCAATTCCTTTCACTTCGAATGAAAAATTTCACGAAAGTTGCCCCGGGGTGATTCAAGGTCACCAAACCAAATTTCGTTAAAAATTCTATGGAAGGTATCACTGTCCCACCCCAAAAATGGCGAAAACACGCGATGATGCAAAAAGTTGTTTCTGCGCAATGGTACTGCGCATACCCACTTAGGTACCACCCTTGAACACCCTTTAGTACTTTTTATAAGCCTAAATAGCCCAGAGGGCACAAGCGACGTTATTTTTAATACGATAACGCTATTTAATAACTCCCCGCTAACACCAACGGTATAAGTTCCCCAATAAGTTCCGTTTTAGATTAACGATCAGAGATGTCAGGACTATATCGTTTTTGGCATAATATTTTCACAATTACAATTCAAGAGAGCTGTATTGGCAGATTTTAGTGTTATTATCTTTCTATGTAATTTACCAGCCCACAGTTTCTGTACTCCAGGTAGTACATCCCCCTTTAATGCCTGTATTTTCGGTATCCGCTATCCCAACCAAATTTTTACTGTATGGTTCCTATAGATTATTCCTAAGAACCTATGGGGGGTATGAAGCGTTCTTACATAATGGGCCACACTTTTGGGTCTTTTGTACCCTATACCCTATAGCTTTACGCCAAAAATCACGTACTTCTAAACCATGCCTCTCTCTCTCTCGCACGCATAGCAATTTTATTTAATAATTTTATTAACTTTTAGAAAACCAACGCTTTTTATGACCATTTGCTTTGTTTGTATCTAATTAATATTCAACCAAGTTTCACAATGTTAGCGAAAAGCTACATGTATGAATACTAAATAGTATGATGTAACTATTCCTCCAAGTCCGGGAACAGTTTGCTCGGGCATGGTGATGTAATATGTGTGTGAGTAGGGTGGCATGTATAAATTGACCTATTTAATAGAGAATCTTTCTAGTACATATTCGGTCTTTACTACTTTAAAAGTGCCCCAGCTAATAACGAAGAAATTCTGTTCAGTGTGTTTTAGTGTGCTGTAAAACAGGTAAGTTTTTATTTTCTATTTTCAAAAGGAATTTGGACTACTTTGTTAACTCTAAAAATAACATAGCATCTACAAAGTGTTTTTAGGTAATTTGGGGGGTTATTTACGCAAAATTTGCACGTTTTTAATGTACACTCGGTAGTGAAGCAGTTCGATTTATAATTTTGAATAACATAATATAGGCCAGTGTTTCGAAGCCCGTTTGGATTTTAATACCAGGAAACCATTTTTAGATCAAACATTTATCAGGGCGTTATATTTGGGGGGTACTTTTAACTATAAACTGGGTCGAAATGTGGGTTGAAGGTTCGGTAGATAAGCTCAAATATTTTTAACCAGCCGGCGTCAGCCTGGAAATCGGGATTAACTATGTCAGACGGCGAATATTTTTAAACGACCTCTACAGCAAAGTTGTTCCTTATATCCTCCTGTATCTTTCTTATAAAGAAAGTTTTCTCCGCGAAACGTCCCGTTCCGAGTTATAAATTTATTTAGATTTTTATCGAAATTATTCTAAGTCCACAAGAAATTCGGAAAATCGGGAATAACTATGTCAGGCAGTGAATATTTTTAAACGAGTTTTATAGCAAAGTTGTTCCTTATATCCTGCTGCACCTTTCTTATACAGGAAGTTTTCTCCACGGAACGTCCCGTTCCGAGTTATAAATTTATTTAGCTTTTTTATCGAAATTTTTCTAAGTCCACACGAATTCAGAAATTCGGGAATTACTAGGTCAGGTAGTGAATATTTTTAAACGAGCTTTATAGCAAAGTTGTCCCTTGTCTCCTCCTGTACCTTTCTTATACAGGCGGTTTTCTCCGCGGAACGCCCCGTTCCGAGTTATAAATTTATTTAGATTTTTATCGAAATTATTCTAAGTCCAATCGTAATTTTCAAAAAATTCGCCCTGCCTTTCGAGGGGGTTGGAAAAATAAAATTCAAACGTAGGGTGGTTCTGTACACTCTCCCTAGGCTATCTAAACATAAATTAAGCTCCACCGAGATTATGTAAACTTTCAAACATCGTTCTCGTTCTTTCGTAAAATCCACTTGTCACAGAACTTTGCCATCGTTTTACAATAATTTTCCCTGACGATTTGACCGAAATTTTACACCAAACAGCGATCGCAAGCGAATCTTTTTAGCGAATTTCTTTAATGCGGCTGCAGTACCTAGGCATATAGGTAATAGAGTTAGATAAAAAGTAACAATTTTTTATTTTTCTAAATTACTTGTTTGCTGCTAGCCTATATGTAGCCACTATTAAATAGCGGCCCTAGGTATATGATTAAAGAGTTAAAGCGAATCTATGCACGATATACAGGCAACCAGGATGTTTTTAGCTAATATTATCATTTTTAAAAAGATAGTTACTGTAAAAAAAGGGGTAAATTTAAGATACAAAAAAAATATTATACCTACAGGTTGCCAATTTTAGATGTGTATTTTCAGTATTTTCGAATAGGATCTTTAGAAATGATATTTAAACATACAAGGTAACAGTCATTTATATAGGGGTGTTTATGTATACAGGGGAACATTTATACAGAGTGGGTGGATATTTATATGGTCCGGATATTTATAACATTTATACAGGGGGGCCCCAAAAAATACAGAACCGAAGCATAATTTGGACTATAATAAAAAAATTAATGCGGTTTAACTTGTAGATATACAGGGCTGCCAAAAAATATTTTAGGATATTGTGAGACTTGAATATTAATTTGTTAGGACACTATCATAGTATCTGAACCGCCTATATTTTCTTTTAACTAAGCTTTTAAGAACAACCTGAAAGGGAAAGGGATAAATAAAATACTATTTTATATTCATTGGGTAAATACATTTATTATGATACAATATTATTTACACTAATTTTATTAAACATTTTCATCTTCTCTCTCTTGTACATTCCAAAAAATGAACGATCCAGCGGAGCTGAACGTCTTATAGTGTTTCTGACGTTGTACTGGTAAAAGTTTACTACGTGTTTTTGAATCCAAGTCACATGGGGATGGAAGGGCTTCGTTTGTTGTTGATTCAGTAAGGGTTGTTCTTGAGGGTGGCTCTACATGATTTGTTAGGGGTCTTGGCGTATATTTTTCTAGGATGAATGTAGGTATTTTTTCATACTGTTTATTGGGAAGGGGGTAAAGATACTGTATTGCTAAAATATCGTCCGTGGATAATCTGTTTATTTGATGATAGGCGGGGTACATAATAGAGTGATTCAGTGCGGAATGGGATAGCCCTAATGTGTGACCAATCTCGTGAATAAGAACCGTGAATAAAGTTGTTTTATTGGGCGTATGGCCCAAAGAAAGATCCCATTCGACGTTTAAATTTATGTGTATTTCAACTTGGGTGACGTTTACACCCGGTAAATAACCATGTGCTAAAGTACCAATATTAGAAAAGTTTAATGAACAAGGTGTAATAGCATCGCTAAAAGTGTGATTATATTTATTAAAAGTTATTGTAATATTAGCCGTACTATTTGGGCTATAGGTGAACTTAAGAGAAGATTCTTTTGCCCATACGTCAAAAGCTCTTTCAGCTAGTGCTGTATATGGATAATAAGTAGGTGGAAATATATTCCAAGTTAAATTTGTTGACCCCCATTTACCACTGCCTATAGTGTAAAACTCTACGTCGGGGACGCCACACCTAGGGCGTCGCATTAAATTTAGAGTTTCGGTATTTAATGTGCCATCAGCTAAAAGGCCGTAGTGTGATTGAAAAGCTAACACACTTTCTTTTAGGGATAATAAATTATTATCAGTATAATTATTGATATATCCATACTGTACTAAATATTGCAGAGCCTCTTGTTCCACACCTGTCAGTCCTTCTATAATATTTGCAAAACTACCCCCAACTAATAAAAAAACAAAAAGTAACACGTCCATCCTGCTTAAAGGCTCGAGGTCAACTAACGACAATAGTACTGGGTATAATATATATAGTACTGTACAAAAATTTTAGGGGTCCATAAAACAGATTGAGTTAAAAATGTTTAAATGTATATTTTGTGAAAAAGTTATTTTTAAAATCTGGATAACAGCTGATATTGGTGTACCTTAGCCATTACTTATAAATATTTATTTAGGTAGTTCGTTTAGTAATTTAATACAAATAATCCTATTATTTTAATTATTTTTAATGCGTTTTTAGCGGCGACTTTGCAGGTACCCATTTTTAAAGTTAGTAAAAATTCAATGTTAAACAGAAAATGTGCATAATTTTGGCCGGTAAATAAATGTCACACCATATCACATTCTTCAGTATAACCATGCTGAATACGCTTTAGCTTGGTAGTTTTTGTTGTTTTATAGATCCATTCACAGAAAAGAAAACAAAATATTTTTAATAATAACATCTTTATTTATAAAATTCTATAATGCCAAGTCTTTCAAGCTCTTTGAGAATTGCATTAATCTCCTCCTTATTATGGTTGCTGTGGTCAGATCCAAATTCCTCTAGGGTTTTGAAACGTTCCACTAGTTGGTTGATGCTGTTATATGAGATGTTAGGGTCGTGCAAACCATTTTTTTCTCCATTATTTTCTTCTTGGTCTGGACTATAACTAGGTAAACTGCCATCATCTACAGATTCTGGAGCATCACTTGGCCTTTGATCCTTGTGTAGAGTTAATTTTTGTTTCCTTTGAGCATAGCTTCTTTTAGGCGGAAATAACTTGGATATAACATTTTTATATTTCAGCCCTTTTGAGCTAATAATCTTCCCAGTAGCATAATACCCTCTTCTATGTGTGTTAGTATAGAGTAGAATCTGTCTATATAATTTCAGGTCTTGGGGTGAATATTTACAGAGCTTGTTTGTAAATATTAAATTAACCAATCCATCCGATAATGGAAAGCGTTCATTGTCGACTATTAGGTAGTTATTTTCTATTTCGACAGCCTTATTTCCTAGAAAAATTTTATCTCCATCCTTTCGGGCCCCATATTTAATATTGGGCGTTTCCAAAAGAAGATATTTAATCCTGTCTGCATACATGTTGCTACAAAGAGATTAGGCACATAACTAACCCCTATTATCATATGTTACCACCCTTATATGCTCAAGTACTAATAGGCCAGCAACCTACCCTAATCCCACCCTTATACATCCATAATCCCACCCTAAACAAACCACCATCAAACCCCATCAAACCACAATCCAACCACTCATAGGGTGGATATAGGATACTAATAGGACAGTCTATATTCGATAGATTTTTTTTTTTTGTTAATCGTTATAATATCCTAATCCACTCTACACCACAACGTACATGGTTATTACATTTAAATCAGACCCTAATAGTAAAAACTATTGTTCGAGAACCATGTACAATCGGAGCATAGGTTGGGTGGTGTAATTTTATTTGTTAGAAGTTGGAAATAAAACCAATTAAAATATTTTTAAAATGTATTTAATAAGCATACACATAATACATACTAAAAATTTTATTTTAAACACCTAGCTACATTTCTATGAACAATTTTTCTCATATATTTTAGTTTACTTGGAGCCTCTGTAAAATAAAATGCTGTTGACTTTGTTGCTTGAAACTTTTGGAATATGTTTAACATTACTTCTCCCTCTAGGTCCTGTCTCCATTCACCTTCTCTATATTTAAATTTTGTAAGATCTATAGACGGCAGCATACTTTTCATTACTTTAAGGGTTGGATCATAAATTTGTCCTTCAAATACATTCCAAAAATGAATATTGCTATCAATTGCATCATAGGCAAGACTTCCAAATTTTGGTTCTACATTGACGTTATATTTGTTAGCCAATTCCCATACTATTAAAGTTGCAGGTAAACAGGATGCGTAATATTTGTTCTGTATAAATACGTCTTCAACATTGTTGATAATGGTGTGTAATTTATTGGCCCTGTTTCTTATTTGATGTTTGACAACGAAATGCATCGCTTCAACAAATCAACTAAGACTAATTGTTTAGGGATAATAATATAATAATATAGTAGTTTGAGAGGGTTAAAAGTGGATGGGGTAAAATTATGATGATGATTGTGTTAATTATGGGGCACCTTTACTGCATACTAACCCCTAAACATTCTCCCCTAAACGTGTTCTATTTTTTGAGCTTACCTTGGCCACGCCCCCAACCGAGGTTATAAATAGGGGTGCAACACAAGCGGGAGCTCATTCTGTCTTTGTACGTCATAGAGAGCAGACGTGTTTTGAGCAATATTTCTTTTGTTCCAGAGTAAAAAATGTCGTTCCCAAGTGTGTATGTTAAGTCAATTAGGGCCCAGATGGAGAGTGCTAATTTAACAGCTGAGACCTGCGGCAAGGTATTGCGCGAATGCACTTCTGCAATTCGCAATTTAAATAAACAGTTAAAACGCGCCAAATCTGTGTCTGAGAAGTCACATATTGTAGCTTGCTTGGGTCAAATTAAGGGGTTTCAACGTCTATTAAAAGACAAAAAGGTGGGGGGTGGAACTGGCAATCGGAGGGCTGAAACCGCTACCCATCGCGTCAAATGGTCCGATGTCAATTCGGCCTTTGAATCGCGAATTAGAACGGGGGTTATTGCTAACGTACACTATACTGATGTGGTGTCATTTTTGACTGATGCCTCAGCTCTTTTCAAGCGTAGAATTCAGAACGCTTTGAAAAAGGACGAGGCGTTGAAGGTCAATGCTGTATTGTGTGGAGAATTTCAAATTAACAAAGCCGATAAGACTTTAGAAGAAAATAAATATCTTAATACCGCTAACGCTCCCATCTATCGCGACACCGATTTGGATGTGTGGTTTAATGAAAAAATTAAACAGCCTCTCTTAACCGAGTTAGATGAGTTCCAGGAAAGAGATTCTGGGTGGGCTTTGAGTAGGGTTGTTAATCTGATGATTTCAATTAATAAATTTAACCCCCTGCGTGCTGGAAGTTATATTGAGCTTCCCAAGATAATAACTAAGCGTAAAGCATGCATTAATATCAAAAATGCTGACGACATGTGCTTTGCGTGGGGCGTGGTTTCTGCGCTATATCCAACTTCAATAAACACCCATAGAACATCATCGTACCCAGATCCCAAGAACGTACTTAATTTAAAAGGACTTCACTTTCCAATGACAATAGGCCAGATTCCCAGATTTGAAAAGCAAAATAATCTCTCTGTCAACGTTTTTAGGTTAGATAAATTATCAAATAAAAAATTTACTGTTGTTCCCTACTACTTGTGCAGGGATAAGCAATCTAAACATGTCAATTTGTTGTTACTCCAAGATGTATATGCTACTGATGATAATTTAGACGATCTAACTCCCGTAAAGTTCCATTATGTGTGGATAAAGAACATGTCCCGCTTGCTTTCTTCACAGCTAAGTAACTATCATAAGAAAAAGTTTATTTGCGATCGGTGCTTGCATTATTTTCACTCTGAATATAAATTAAATTTGCACAACAAAGAATGTATAAAATTAAATACGGGTGGAGTTATTCCAGAAGCACCAACGGAAGCTAATAAGTGGGTTGAATTTAAAGATTTTAAGAGCAAAGAAATGGCCCCCTTTGTAATATATGCCGATACAGAGTGTTTGTTGGTTCCTGTGGATGACGATGTACGCAAAAATACTCAAAAATTACAAAGTCATGTACCATATAGTGCGGGGTATTACGTTAAATGTAGCTATGATGACAGCCTCTCATTCTATAAATCTCATACAGGGCCAGATTGTATGCAGTGGTTTGTTAAGGAGCTTCAGATTTTTGCCGAAAATGTAGAAACAGTCTTTTTATGTGAAATACCCATGGGACCGCTTACATCCGCTGAACAATTAAGTTTTTTAACCGCTACTCACTGTCATATATGCGAGAAGCCATTTACAGAAGAAGATAAAAAAGTTAGAGACCACTCTCACTTGACAGGACGCTACCGTGGCCCTGCACATGAGTCATGTAATCTAAATTTCCAGGATTCATACACCATACCCGTCCTTTTCCATAATTTGAGTTGCTATGACGGACACATGGTTATTAAGGCTTTAGCTGAGGTGGAAGGGCAGATCGATATTCTACCCGTAAACAAAGAAAAATACATATCTTTCACTAAGCATATTAAAGATAATTTAGTGAAATTTCGATTTGTAGACAGCTTTCGATTTTTAGCGTCTGGATTGGATAAATTGGCTAAAGATCTCCCCAATTATCCAATTTTAAGATCGGAGTTTGCAGGTTTAACAGAGGAACAGTATTCGCTGCTTAGTAGAAAGGGGGTATTTCCGTATGATTTCGTAGATGACTGGGCCAAGCTTGAAGAGCCTAAATTACCCACCAAGGCAGAATTTTATAACAGTTTGCATGATTCATTTATTAGCGATGAAGAATATGAACATGCACAAAAAGTATGGTCCAGTTTTGCGTGCAGGTCGGTACAAGAGTATTCCGAGCTGTATATGAAAACAGATATACTGCTTTTGGCCGATATATTTGAGCGTTTTAGGGCAACATCTCACAAGACGCACGGCCTAGACCCAGCATGGTCGTATACTCTGCCTGGATATTCCTGGTCTTGTATGCTTTTTCAATTACATAAATCTAACCACGCCAAGCTCGAACTTTTGACAGATTTGGAGAAGATCTACTTTATTGAGAAAGGTATACGGGGCGGCTTAAGTCAATGCTCACATAGGTACGCAGAGGCCAATAACCCATATATGCCCGATTATGATCCCAGTAAAGAAGAGTCCTATATAATGTACTACGACATTAATAATCAGTACGGCTGGGCAATGTCGCAATATTTGCCCTATGGGGATTTTAAATGGCTGCCAGAAGATGAAATCGCACAGTTAAACGTTTCAGAGATCGCAGATGACTCGGATAATGGGTACATTTTGGAAGTAGACTTGGAAATACCCCACGAACTACATGATAAATTTGCTGATCTCCCCCCTTGTCCTCAGCACGGCACGCCTCCTGGTTCAAAGAACGAAAAGCTGTTGGCAACACTGCATAATAAGTCTGAGTACGTAATCCACTACAGGAACCTTAAACAAGCCCTATCGTTGGGAGTAAAATTAACGAAAATACATCGTGTTTTAACCTTTAAACAATCTCCCTGGCTTAAATCATATATCGATTTAAACACCGGACTTCGTCAAGCTGCAACAAATGATTTCGAGAAAAACCTGTTTAAACTCATGAATAATGCAGTCTTTGGGAAGACCATGGAAAACATTAGAAAGCATTCCAACGTAAAATTGATCATGAACTGGGATGGGCGTTACGGAGCCGAAGCTCTGGTGTCAAGACCTGAATTTAAGAGCAGCACCATAATAGGCGAAAACATGGTAATTGTCGAATTGGCCAAAACACGGGCCTATTTTAACAAGCCTATTTATGTTGGTATGAGCATACTGGAATTAGCAAAAACAACAATCTACGATTTCCACTATGGGTATATGTACAAAACTTTTGGCAATAACGGTCAAGTGCTTTACACGGACACGGACAGTCTCGTTTATAAAATTACGAACTCTGATGTGTATAAGGTAATGAAAAACGATTGCCACGAATATTTTGATACTTCTGACTACACCGAAAATAATGTATATAATATCCCAAAAGTAAACAAAAAGGTATTAGGGCTGATGAAGGACGAAAATAATGGAAGAGTCATGACTCATTTTGTTGGTCTTCGGTCGAAAATGTACGCCCTTAAAGTTCTTTACTCGTCCGAAGAGATTGCGCAGGAAAAATTAAAATTGGAGAAAGCTAACAGGGAGCGTGAAGAAATAGAGCGAGCGTTAGCGAACTTGGGGATCACAAAAAAGATTAAGGGGGTTAAAAAATCCATCATCAAAAATAAAATTACCTTTGATGACTATGTAACATGCCTGGAAACATTCACAGAAAAGTCAATATCTCAAAAATTAATTCGATCTACACATCATGAGCTCCACACAATACAGCAAACTAAAATTGGTCTCAGCCCTCACGACGACAAACGTCGTATCAATAAAACTTCGTGTGATACTCTGCCCTGGGGACACTATAGCATTATGGAGGTTGATTAGCAGCTATGTCTGGGGTACTTATCTTACTCACTATTATTATTATTATTATTATTATTATTATTATTATTATTATTATTATTATTATTATTATTATTATTATTATTATTATTATTATTATTATTATTATTATTATTATTATTATTATTATTATTATTATTATTATTATTATTATTATTATTATTATTATTATTAATATTATTATATATTACGGTGGTGGATTAGTAGTTATGGGGTTGTATTATAAGTATTCTTACTATTAACATATTTTTAAATTATATATTACACTAACACAAAAGAGCCATATTTATAGGAGAAAAAAGACGCCAAAAAGACTAACCTATACTGCATATCATTAAAAAAGCCCATAGTAGACCAAAACACACACCTTTACACACTATCCTGTATAACTTTAAAAGAGTCCATTATAGGTATGCAGTTAAAAGAAGGCAAAAAAAAAAAAAGAAAAAAAAAAAAGAAAAAAAAAAAAAGAAAAAAAAAAGAAAAAAAAAAGAAAAAAAAAAAGAAAAAAAAAAAAAAAAAAAAAGAATAACCTATACTGCATATCATTAAAAAAGCCCATAGTAGTTATACAGTAAAAGAAGACCACAATACACACCTTTACACGCACATACACACATAATCAAAAATCGTGGTTTTTGTTTTGAAATTTTGTTTTCCATTCAAAAAAAATCAAATGGGGTGCGCCTGGGGGACTCAGTTCACGTTCTGGCACCCTGTTGCGACCTTATTTAGCTAATTTATTAACTCATTAATACACGTTCTATATACCATAAGACTAATTATTGACTTTAGGTAAATAAGGTCAACCGGAAGTCCCCTAAATTCTTACACTTATTGGCTCTAGTGCTACATTTTTGTATGTTTTAGTTGGACCAATATTCTCAAGACAATTAAATCAGTATACCATAACCCAAGAACTGGAACTGTACTTTTATTAATTATGTATCTAGATGGCAAGTAAGTACTTAATTAGCTTTTCTATATATTTTTCCGTGTAAACGAACGTTTTTTAACTATTGTCTTGAGCTTAATATATTATCTCGTTCGTCAATTAGTTATACATAACCTCAATGTTTTAATTTGTTGGATGTTACAACGTGCATTTATCAGATTAACGCTAGTGTAGATGGTAGTCGTTCGCGGCAAGGGTTGACGAATTCTCAGATTACGACGGTGCTTGCCTTTGAGTAAGAGAGTATCAACTGATTGGCATCGGTAATTCCACCCTACAAAGGTGGTAGTTGCTTTAAGTTAGGTATATATTAGTAATATTGAGAATTTGTTGTCTAAAGGCTATAAAGAACCCGCACATCCTAGTGATAATATGATTAATGTTATCCAACTCTTTGTCAATGCTATCTATTTAGTATAACGCATTGTTTACTATGCTAATTAGTGCTCAATCAGTCTTGGTCCTATAATATACTATTATGGCAAGTGATACTCCTAACTTACTCCGTATATGGGCTTAAATATTTTGGTGAAAAAAACAATATTTTTATGTACAATCACGCGTAATTGATGCCTAACTTTATTGCTATCATGCATATCCCTTAGGACACCTCGCCCTGCGGTCTCGGGATTTTTCATATTTACTTGTTGCATCATCCTTAATACGAATCACATGTTGCGCTATCCCTAACAACCTTAGCGAGCCGTAGGCGAACATATAGCCCTAGTACACCTCGCCCCTGTGGGGGGCTCGGAATTGTTCATAGGGACTTGCTATTCTCCTAAATACGAATCACATGTTACGTTTTCCCTAATAACCTTAGTGCACCTCGCCCTGCGGGCTCGGAATTGTTCATATTAGCTTGCTGCTTAAACCTATACACATAACCTCGTTTTCAATTCTTTCCATCATTTGACAAGTGACAGGTAACATATGAAAGGCCTAATTTGAATACTTAACCCGTGATAACCCCAATTTTGGCTGGTATTTGTGTTACAACAACAAAGTCATGGTTTAATTCTATATTTGATATACTTGTACTTTGAATACATATAGTATAGGTTTAATAAACGTAGAAAAAATACATTAAATGCCACACGCCCTTCTCCCAAGATTTTTACAAAATCTCGTGAGCCTTTGGTCGCGCGGCTATGTTTAAAATATGCCGTCAAGCAAAATAAATTCAGTTCAGGCACTACTAAGACATAAATCACGCTTTATTTAAGACATTTGAGGACTTAAATTACTAGTTTTTCTTATATTAGTCTTATTTTTCAATAACATTGGGACCTATTATTCTTATTTTTCAATAATATTAGGCCCTAAACTGCATCTATTTTTCTGTTTATCCTAAGCTATATGAAACGCATATTTAAGTCAAATAATACCATCGATTTTGTTGTTAATACATGCAAGATTGCAAATATTCTATTTGAACGCTACATTGATCGTTTTTGTTAGGAATATAAGTAATGTAATTATTTCTTTAATACTATTTATTTAATTTAAAACCCGAACAAACCTAAAATATTTTCTATTTCAAGGGTTCTAAGCAGCACTTCATTTAGAAATATAGCATTTGAACCCCTGTTATTACCATTTTTTCCTTTAAATTGATACCCGGAAGTATTAGTTCGGGGGTTAAACCTACCCTTATTCTTCACGAGTCTACTGGGGTTATTGCGTCACACGGGCAATTACTAATGCATAAACTCGGTTACAATCATTAAGTTATAACAGGCATAACACGTGTTGAGAGTATGCTAATTGTATTGGGGCCTGATTATAGCTATCTTTGTTTATCTTATATCGTTGTACTACTTTAGAGGATTGAAGAATTTGTTGACAATAAGGTCTATCGTTATGGTGCCTAAAATAGATGCCAAATGAAGCCATAGTTTTCTAGTATTAACCCATAAAATATATCGCTTAAGGTGCCTTTATCGCACCGCCCAATAGGTTTTAGATACCGTTATTATACATTTTTTTACCCATTCAAGGGCTGCTAAATAGACGTTTTCATATGTTTAAGGGTCCCGTCTAAGTGCTTTTAGATGTTCTTATACGTTTTCTATATTCCTGTGGTAAATTATATCTTTTAACATACAACAAATAGCAGCTTGCTAATGTATGTATGGTAGCCTACCTAATTTCAATAATTAATATCGCCCCGTACATGTATATAACATTAACAAATTTTTAGGTTAATGCTGAATGTTGTCCCACAGTCAAATTAGTGCAAATCTTCTCCGTCTCCTAAGATACTACGTCACTATAATATCATCAACTGGTCACCGAGTTTATCTAATAAGCTCAGCTGGCGCCGTATGTAGGACGTTGGAAATACATCCATAGGTCGGAGGTTCGAACCAAAGTGTAGGTGAAACTTTTTTTAATAATAATAATAATTTAAATTCATTAGAAATAAATGCTGTACCTGTTCTTAGAGGTGGAGCCCCGACTTGTAGGCTTAGGTCCCGAAATTGAATATCTAAGTGGTTGAGGTTACAGTAATACCTGATAGATGGCGTATCACAGATGGTAGACTTGGTCCATACAGAAGGTAAAATATTAGTAGGTGAGGTTATAGTGATATATGATAGATGGCGTATTGTAGACGACGTTTGACTAATAGTACCCCTTGATATCTAGCACCAATGATAGGTGAGCTAGCGCCAATGGTAACTAGTGCCAATGGTAGTAAGTGCCTATGGGGGTTAGGACCAAGGGTAGGAAAGTGACCACGCCTTAAAATGGCACCAAAAATGCAGATCGAAGCTTAAATTCTCTTATGGGATTTTACATGTAAAAACTACCCTTATGATTGTACAATTCTTGTTGCCTATCTACTCATGTCCCCATCTTACTTTTTTATTATCTTTCCAAAGGTATCAACTTCCGGTTGAGCCGGATGTAACTCAAAAGCCGGAAATATCGTACTTCCGGTGTAACCGGAAGTTAATACATTTGGGAAGATAATAAATGTAAGATGACATGTAAGCCGTTTTGCTCCAAGACGTACAGTTAAAAAGTTAGAAGCTGTCAAACTTCAAAAATGTCGTTTTTCAAATGTCGATATCTCGGAACCTATTAAGTTTAGACACTTAATAAAAAAATACTTATAATTTTATGTAGAATCCAAAAATATTCCAAGATATAGGGTGTTCCATTTGAAATAACGATGTTGCCACCTGTTTTGGGCAGAAGCGGTAACGCTGCATTGCTGAAAATATTTTAGAACGATAGACCACGGTCGTTTATCTCGGTTGCCATATTTTCAAAATGATTCGTTATTTAGTTATCCGTAAACGTCGCGTACTATCGACCGTGAATCACCCTGTATAGACTGTGGGTCAAATTAAATTGGAATTTTTTTCAGTCACTTATTAGAATTAAGTAAGTTTTTAACATTTCTATGGCAAACACTGCTATTAGATTTTACTGGGTAGACCAAAAATATTGGATTTTTTATGAAACAGTGCCTTTACCTTTGTTGCCATAATTAACCATTACACTTGGATACTATTCCAACACCTGCATTACAGAGACCAACAAAAAAATCCTTTACCAACCTCTTGTTGCCCCCACGCTATACCCAAAAATGCTTAAACTAAAACTAGTATTAGACATAATTACAATATTTTCTTACTAAGTTTTACTCTTTAATTAGAATTAATAAGGGTACCTTTCCCTAGTCAATTTTGTATTTTTTGACCTCCCTCAGAAAGCATAAAACATTTTTTAGCGTAACATTTTTTTGTATCATTAAAAATGAAAAGTTTTCCATTTGTTCTGAATGAACATGCTGTAGACTTGCCACACACTCTAGATATGTAAGTTTCTGATTGTTTTTGTTTTTTTATGTTTGGGTTATAATAAAAATGTTATAGCCATAATACTACCATTAAATTAAATAAAACCATTCAGAGGATATTAGTGTTTTATTTTGCTTTTTGGAGATCCTACAACGATCATTTGGATTGACAGTCTGGGTAAGGGAATGACAGAGTATTACTAGTAAGGACAAATTTCAAGGATTGACATCCCTCAAAACTGTCATCAGAATGTCTAAATGATCGTGTAGGGTATCCATATCATGTTTTGTCATTTAATATACATTATTTAAATCAAAATGCATTATGGCCTATTTCTAAAACCACCGACATGTTGGAAAAAGAGTATTTATAATTATTAAAAAATAATTTATAATTATAATAAAATAAAATTAAGTTCTAGCCTACTAAATTAGCAATACAGTCTTAATACCGAATGTTGTGGAAATGGGTTACTCAAAATAAGAATGTTTACGAAGAAATCCCTATGCTAGTTCCCTACATAGCTCGTTTCTAATTTCATCTCCAAGAGTTTGTTCAATATTTATATTACAGGATCTCCTAGGACCATCACACTCATTAACTGTACTTCCTTCTACATTTTGTCTGCCTTCATTCATATAACTGTTTAGTACATCAAGGGAATCATCAAGACACAAATTATGTAAGACACAAGCAGCCAATATGACTTCTGGTATAAATTCAGTCTTATGCATATCAATATATTTGAGCCTTCTAAATCGGCCAAATAACAATGCAAATGCACGCTCAATGCACTGCCTTGTCTTGGAATGTTTCTTATTAAAATTATGTTGCAAATGGTTAAGTGTACCTTTATCTATGTATGGAGTGATTATAAAGGACAGATTAGGGTAGGCTTTGTCACCAAGAATATATTAATTATTTGGAAAATACTTTCTTTTGTTTTGACAGATTCTCAAGTAAATATCAGAGTTTGAAAATATTCTAGTATCACTAACTGAACCTGGCCAGCCTACATAACAGTCTGTTAGCCTTAAGTCAGCGTCGCAGATAGCTTGTAACGTAATGGCATAATTACATTTACTAGCTTTCAAACAAAACTAAAAAAACACATTGAAATAGGTTTATCCTTTTCAGAGCCACACCACAAAGAGAAAATTGCTTCAAACTTATAACACTTCTCTTTTACTGGGGTAAAAAAAACAAGAGTTGTTCCTGATGTATTTTGTTAAATTTTTTGATTAGGCCCCTGTCAGGATTGAGTAAACAGAATCAGTGAAACACTTCTTTATTTTTATTGTATAGTATTGTATTATTTTGTATAGTACTCAAGCTAACTAAACAAAATTCTTACCAAAGTATATAGTGCCTTTATAACTCGGAAAAAGGAATCTGACAATGAAGATTTACCCATATTAAATCTTTCACCAACAGACCTACAAGAACCGTATAATTAAAATAACAGTATAGTAATAACAAAGCAGACAACGAAACTATTAAAATTGTTCGGCTGAGCTGGTTAACAAATAGCAATACTAACCTATAAGAGTCTGGAGTTGCTAGCAACCATAAGACTGATAGTAGTTGTCGGTCTGTTGGTATTCTTGATCTGCCTTTGTTATTTTCTTTCGTTAATACATTACTTATAAGTGGTAGAAGTTTTTCATATGTTAACCTACTAATTCTAAAATGTAATTGGAACTGCTTTTCTGATAAACCAGGAGTTATAGTTTCAACATAATTTTGGATTCTTATAGGAGTTTTACGAAAAAAATTATTTTGGTAAGCTTCTTCATCTCCATAAATAAAAAGGGGAAACAGATCACACTCTGCCAGCATATTTATCAAAAACCCAAAAGAAGAATTCGTTGCAAAAAGAAAAATTAGTAGTCGGTAAACAAGAACAAAAGTCTAACCTAAAAACGGAGAAAAAAGATTGGTTATGTTTTTGCAGCAACGTGACAGCTGTTCTGTGTGACAGTTTCATTGTAAAACGTCGTTCGAATCCCCCCTCGGGATGGGATAAAACCAAGGTAAATTGTGATTATAGTGAAACGCACCCAAATTACCTATACCGATATATATTACCCTATTTCGAACGCGCCCCAGAAGTTGTTTTTATTAGATTTTAAGAATATTGTTCTTTTTACACAAGACAAAATTTTGTACTTATTTAATGATTTTCAGAGTAATTTTCACCCTACTTAGCGGGGCACTACAATATCACTTTATTGAATAAAAAAATACGAAAATGACAGTTACATTTTAACTTATCACTTTATTGAATATAAATAAATTCGTAGTAATTTTTTGAAAAAGGTTATAATTAGATATATCACTTTATTGAATAAATTTTTTTTTACAAATAACAGTAACAGTACAATAACAGTAACATTTCGTCTTGTCACCTTATTGAATATAATTAAATCTATACAAAACCTAGGCAGAAAGAGAGTTATATAACTAAATGTAGCACTTTTTTTTAAACAGAAACTATCTTTTGCCACAAGACAACTAGAAATGTCACCTTTCTCTAGATAATTCGCGACGTGCTCTTCACAAAAGACAAAGGCAAACTGAGATAACACCATCTTCTCGATACGTGCTGCGTAAAAATGGCGAATTCAGTAAAGCGACAACACGCAATCTCTCGGTCAATAAGTAAAGCTCACATGTAAATTTTTTCTTATGATAGAATACAATATTTAAAATTGATTTCTGTATATAACTCAATTTTTCCAAATTTTGAGATGTCACCTTCTTCTTCCGGACGAACGATATGCTACGTTCTGCAATACCCTCCAGGAGTAGATCGGAGCGGAGGAGATTTGAAGTCACGTGGTTTGAGAACTGTCAGCGATCACATCGAGTATGAAAAAATAAAAGAACGGTCAAGAGCTTGTCAGAGTAAAATTTTCGCGCTATTTACATCCATACATTTTAAGGTTATGTTGTTTATGCAAATATATTTATGTTTTCGGTTCGAAGTTTTTGTTTAATAATCATCGAAAAACAAATGCTACTACAAACAGATGATGGCAGATTACTGTGGTTAAACCCAGAGAGTAAGTTAATAGGCAGTTTATAAAGGTGCCTCGCCCACTGGGGCGAAACGTCGCGATGCCTAAATTTCAAACAACAACACCCTGCTGTTTTGCGGTTTGCGATTGTAGCGGACAAGCCTACATAAACCTATGAAATAATGTAATACGTGTAGCTTAGCTAGCCATGTGCTTTTAATAATGATTATTATTACATGCAACTTTTTTAAGTGGAAAAAATGCGCTTCGAGACGCGACGCGCCGCTTCAACCCAGTGACCGAGCACCTTAAAAAGTATTTGGTCTAAAAATATTTCTTTATAAAAAAAAATTAAATACAGGATATTAGCTATATTAAGCAGGAAGGGAATAGATAAAAAGAGGCAAAGCTAAACCATGGTTATTACAGCCAGACAGGGTGTGAGAAAATAACATAGGAACTTCTTTATTTATATGGGAGCATGTACACCTGGAACTATGGCACCCGTAAAGTGCTTTTGTTTGCTTCTCTTTAAGTACTTTCAACTGTTATTAAAAATTATTTTCTTTTTAAAGCTAATGCATATGAATTCGTTAAGGAAAGTTTCGAATCGGAAGGCCAGAACTTCACCACTGATTGTACTACTAGTAGTTGTAAGTATTAATATAGTATATAAAATATTTAAATTGTTATTAAAAATTATTTTCTTTTTAAAGCCAATGCATATGAACTTGTCGAGAAAAGTTTTCAATCAGAAAAAGGCCAGAACTTCACTACTGGTTGCACTACTAGTAAGTATTATTTTGGGTAATATGTTTTATGCCCCATTTTATGTAATAGTATAATATAATTTACTATAGGCATAGGTCTTGACATCCAATAAGGTTTACTTTATTATAAGCGTGACAAATATTACTTTACATTTTGCTTATCCTGAAAAGTTCTTACCAAATAAAAAACTTGGTTATCCCTGATTGAATAAGTTACTTACCTACTCTAACTCTTCATAAAAAGTTTTGCTTTCTGAGGAACATGATATGAACCAACTAAAAAATGGAAGTCGTGAAGACGACTGGAGATACTTACAAGTTGAAACGTTGTGATATGAAAAACTAAAGGCAATGGAAGTCCAAAACACATCTATTACTCAATTACCAGTTATGTTTTCCAATCCTGGTGTAGAATTATTGGCCCCAAAACTTGAACGACCATCGGAAGACTCTACTGAAATGGCTATGGTTCTTTTTAAAACTTTTTTTTCTTTTTTATCACCTAAAAACATTTATTTTTAAAAATAAAATAAACATAACAATAGTTTTACCAGTTATGTTTTCCAATTTTGCTGATTGAGTAACCAATATTATCATCATCACCTTGTCTGACACAAGTTAAAGGATCATCGGCGGAGAGATTTGAATTCAAGAGAATCGAAGAGAATTATTTCCTGTACTATCATCTAGTAACAAATAATAAAAAAAAATAAGCTACCTGCCACATTATGTTAGTTATGTCAAAAGCTACAAAACATTGTAAGTACTATTCTATAACAGTAACAGTCGTAAAAAAATATTATTTTTTAATAAGTTTACCATATTTTTAGCTACAAAACATACCATTAATCTTGGGCGGTTCTGGCAAACTTAAATATTTATCGAGGTATGTTGCACCATCACTGCTATCCTCCGTTAACTCATATGAGGCAAACCTTGTTAATTTGGTTTTCACGATTTTCCTTTTTTTCGAGCTTCCATTCGTTATTTCTGTGTAAGTTGATTCGTTTTGCGAGTCCAGATCACTGATTTCCCTTGCTCTTTCTACTTTTTTCATGGCTGTATCATAACTTTCTAAACATTACAATTCATAATATAAAAAACTAGTAGGTAATAGAATAATTCTACCAATTTACATCAAATTAGAAAATAATAGATAATTCTTACCAAATTAATATATTGTTCCTCAATGGCAAAAACGAATGGTTTTGCCAGGTGCTTTCGGGCGGAGTATAGTTTTTAATGGCTTTGGCCACTTTTTCCTGACTCCACGGATGCCAGTAACATGTTTCCATTTAAGCAAGACGTTTGTACAGCCGCAACTGAATCTTCCTCATGTGGGAATTTTATTATTGCCCAGCAATTTTCCATTTTTATAACTTTAAAAGTAACCAAAAAATTGTTTTCAAAAAATTTCGTATATTTTTAATAAAGTACCTAATCTAAAAGCCTGCATTACAAAATTGTAAACTGTTTCTACATGACAAACTATTGATGTTTTCAACCGAATTTTATTTATAGATGATGATGATAATATACAAACATATTATATGACAATATATGACACCACCAATTAAACATAAAAAAATATTGAGAACAGTTTTAGAACAAAACTTTTTTCAATTTAACAACAAATATTTTAAACAACAAACCGGTTTAGCAATGGGGTCTTGCCTTTCTTCATTCCTTAGTGAGGTTTTTATGAATAGTTTGGAGAGGGTAATAATGAGGAGTGATTTTTCAAATTGTTTATTGGCTTACAAGAGGTATGTGGATGATATATGCATTGTTTGGAGCGGAAGCGATGATCAATTAAAACAATTTTTTGGTTTTGTCAACAACTTACATCCTACAATAAGTTTTACTCTTGAATTAGAGACAGAAGGCAAATTACCCTTCCTGGATCTCCTTTTAACCAGGAATAATGACAAAATTGATTTTGAAGTCTATAGAAAACCCACATCAACAGATAATATTATCCAGTTCACTTCAAACTCACCTTATTCGCATAAATTTTCGGCGTTCAACTCGTTCTTTTATAGATTGTTTAAACTGCCTCTATCAAAAGTTGCCTTTAATAAAGAACTCGGAATAATAAAACAAATAGCTGTAAATAATGGATTTCCTATAAAACTAATTAATAAACTTTATTATAAATTTTTAAACAAATATAGAATGTCTTATAACATTTTACACTCGAATACAAAGGTTGAGAGCAATAAGTATAGATCCTTGACTTTTTTTGGAGCCATTTCTCAACATTTAAGTAAGTTTTTTAAACCTCACAACGTATCAATAGCGTTCAAAACCACCAACACTCTTAAAAAGAATATAGTCAAAACAAAAGATAGGATCGACCCACTTTCCAAACCGGTGTTTACTCTTTACATTGTGGTGACTGTTCGGCTGTTTACGTCGGACAATCAGGACGAAAAATATCAACCAGAGTCCGGGAACATCTTAGTTTTGTAGATAAATATCAAAACACCGATATAACAAACACAAAGTCGGCATTCGCAAACCATTTATTGGAATCAGGACACCAATTTTCAGTACCTGAAAATATAAACATCATTCATGAATGCCATAAGAGCAAAAAGTTGGATTTATTGGAGAAACTTGAGATTACAAAAGCAAAAAAGAGCCCTGTCCTTACCTGTGTTAACGACGTTTTTAATTTTGAACCCTATTTTATTTTTAATAATATAAACGATTAATACGTAAATATACTTAACCACATATTTTTCCCGCCTTTTTTCATGTAAATAGTACGACTTTGACTGACAGCTCTTCTTCTTTTTTAATTTTGAATCAGGACATTAGAATGTGGGCTATTATCTGTTCTTACTGAGTTACCACCAAGTCCCTGGCCCTACCGTAAACTGTTTGGTTATTGTTACTTTCTTTTTAATTGTAATGTTGATGTGTGTAATTATTTATTAACTTTTAATTTCGTGTTTTAATGTTAGGTAAGAAAAATTTAGGGGTTTTTTCTATTTAATGTTATGTTTTAAAAAACTTTCTAGGTCTGATGATGCCCATATAGGGCGAAACATGTCACCTTTTTAAATAAATAGTGATTGACGAGACGACGATTTTGCGTTTTTGGTTTTTATTTGGTAATAGTAACGGGTCTCTTGGAGAATGGACTACTTCTTTGAATTTTTTAATAAAAAAACAATTTGCATACATTTTTTGTAAATAAACGGGTCACTCACTACAGCTTATCGAATGACCAAAGCTTAAAATCAGTTTATCGGGTCTTTAAGTAAAAACGACAATAATTAATCGATGCCCCTCGTAAGTAAGTCTTCACATACTTTGATAAGTATCACATTTTCGATGTCACATAGCATAATTACAAACAAAAAACTCTTTAACATGTATGAAGAAGGGGCACCACAAGAAACTTATTTGCGCAAGACATTTTAACAAATTTAAATTTAAAATTCTCCATTAGGTTCCATATACTTAGTGATCCTAGGTTAGAGACTAAAAAAATATTTATGTCAGATGATTTACATGGCTTAACATAAAAGACCTCAACAGTTTGGAACTTTTGCCCAACAACAAACAAATTTTGATGTTTTCGGATAAAGTTTCTTATGCACACAATGCGGTGATCATTAAAATAACAACAGTTGTCAGATTCAGAAAGCCTTAAAGTACACGACTCTATACAAACTTCTTTAAACTGCTCACATTCCTTAAAGTTTTTTAGTAGAGGTCCATCATAATGCTGATATTTTGGCAGAGCATCATTTGATTTATATAAATCAGATATTTTTGTGAAAGTTTTACAACTATCTGCCTCTATCTTTCTGTTTACTATTTGTGCCAATGATTTATCGCCTTTCCTAATTAATTGTTTCAATTTTTGTAGGTAATTTTCGAAGGGAAATGCAGAAAATTTTTCTAAAATACCAAATATTTTTGTGTCTTCATAAATGTGGAGTAAATTATGAATGTTGTGAGAGGCATACTGTTCGCCATAAAGAGTAATAAAAGTTTGAATAAAATATGTTAAAAGGTTATAAGCATAATTTCCATATGTACAGCTTGTCAAATCTAGGAAGAGACTTCAGAATTTTGCGATTTGCGCACAAAACAAAGCGATAACGCATTCGGAGCAAAAGAGATACCATGTACGTGCCGCGGTACTATTGCAGGTCCAAGAAGAACTTGCAGTACAGTCAGTGTAAAATATATTTTATTTATTGAATTATAGGCATCAAAATAATTTACACCTTTTTAAATTTAATTACTACACAGTGGCGTAGCCAGGATTTTGGGGCGGGGGGGGGGAAGTCATTTTGGGGCGCCTATATATTTAAATACACATTTTGTCATATTGTTTTTTTTTAATCCAGAGTCAGTTAAACATTGACAAAAAAATAAGGCATGATATAAAGCACCATTAAAGCCTTTTATTAAATTATTGGTGAGTATATATAGAAGTATATTTTTCCAAACTAAGACGTGTTTTAAATTTCAGCTAAAAAAACATTAGATTTCAACATCGGGTAAAAAAATGCATTGTATGCTTTTTGTGATATATAATTATATTATATTACGTTTTTTTGCATTTAACACAGTTAAACTATTTTAATTTTAATAAAACAAAAAATAAATCCTTTTATAATAAAAACAAGTACCTACTAAACAATCAAAAATAAACACAAAACTAAAAATATTTTAATATTCTGACCTTACACAACTTCAATCAATAATTTAAAAAATAGGGAAAAGAAAACCATAAAGTCTTTCTCCAAAATTTTAATTCAATAGCTACGCTATAATCTACATGTTTCGAGTGTAGAAACACTCATCATCAGGATGTTGAAGTAAAAATTATGAACAGCTGATGTTGTTAGCAAAAGAGAAAATATAATAAAGTTAAAGGTGGAACTAATCCATAATGGAGCTTTCAATAGCACGTATAGGGAGTGAAAAAATTTTGCAGTCAAGAGGCGGAAAATCTATCAGCACGCTGAAAGGTCAGGGACCAGTAAGAAGCCACTATGGGCGGGAAATGAAGAAAAAAACAGGACATATCAATACAATTCCATGTCAAATGAAGTGTTTTGTGGAAATCAGTTCAAAGTGTGTGTGATGAAAACATTATAGTTTGATTTGATTTGAAAAATTCACCTATGTCGAGAAGGTGTGAAAGAATAAGTCAGATATGAGGGGGGGAGAAAGAAAAAATGTGTTTTTATATATTTAAGTATGGGTGATTTCATTTAGCTTGAAGAAAAATGCTGTTGGGGCACCAAGCTTGTTACGGCCCAGTTACCCCAGCAGGAGTCAAAACTGACACATATTGTAGAAAGGAAATAAAAGTTTACCACATTTTAGAGAAACTTTTTGATATTTTTAAAAAAATTTTAAAAATAAATTTTATTCGTTTTTCATGAACATCCTAGACGGAAGTTCGCTGCGACCAGCACGTGTCTAACCCTAAAAATATCAAAAAGTTTCTCTAAAATGTGGTAAACTTTTATTTCCTTTCTACAATATGTGTCAGTTTTGACTTCTGCTGGGGTAACTGGGCCGTAACAAGCTTGGTGCCCCAACAGCATTTTTCTTCAAGCTAAAGGAAAGCACCCATACTCAAATATAAAAAACACATTTTTTTCTTTCTCCCCCCCTCATATCTGACTTATTCTTTCACACCTTCTCGACATAGGTGAATTTTTCAAATCAAATCAAACTATAATGTTTTCATCACACACACTTTGAACTGATTTCCACAAAACACTTCATTTGACATGGAATTGTATTGATATGTCCTGTTTTTCTCTTCATTTCCCGCCCATAGTGGCTTCTTACTGGTCCCTGACCTTTCAGCGTGCTGATAGATTTTCCGCCTCTTGACTGCAAAATTGTTTCACTCCCTATACGTGCTATTGAAAGCTCCATTATGGATTAGTTCCACCTTTAACTTTATTATATTTTCTCTTTTGCTAACAACATCAGCTGTTTATAATTTTTACTTCAACATCCTGATGATGAGTGTTTCTACACTCGAAACATGTAGATTATAGCGTAGCTATTGAATTAAAATTGTGGAGAAAGACTTTATGGTTTTCTTTTCCCTATATTATTCAACTCCACTTTGACTACTTCTTCAAAATTTAAAAAATGTTTTTATATAACTATAAAGCTGTTCGACGAGTCTTAAGGCTTTTGAAATCATCTAATTTTCTGTGTATTCTGCGTAGGGTTGGATTACTTTTTTCCGTAATGTGAAAATTTATTATAAATCGACGAAGCACTCCTGTATCACAGTCATCTAAATTGGATTTAGATGTAGTTCTTCGTCTTTTTTTATTAGGGGTCGAAAAAATGTGGAAGCACCATCTTCAACGGATTTCATTTCACGAGAAACTCTTTTAATGGTAGCTAAACTTACGCCACTTGCCATCGCTGCACGTTCTTGGACTTTGTCAAAGTCTTTAACAGGTCGTTGCTCAGCCGCTTCCATGACAAAAAATCGCTACTTTTCTTTCTCAGAATTAACACACTATTTTTACACAGACTGTACTAGTAGTTTGCTACTCAAGACACAGTAAGCAAATGCCAAGTTCAGCCGCTCTCTACTGCGCACTACAGGGGCGTGACTTAATCGAAAGATTCACGTCTCTTCCTACATTTGACAAGCTGTATTTAAATATCCTGTATGTGATAAAATTATTGTTGCCACATGTAGACACAAAAAATTTAGGTACTTATCATATGACAATTCCGATTTTAATACCAGAGGGCCAGTATAACACAGAAACTGCCTAAGCTCTGTTGCTTTAAATCATTTAAGTTCCTGCAACGCTCGAGGTTTTCTAACAAATTCACAAGGAATATTTTTTTTTGTTTGATTAACAATTCTGAACTTTTTGTAATTTTACTAAAAGGTAGTTTATTTGGGGGTTTTCCTTCAACCCATATTAAAAGTAGTTTTTTCATGACTCCTAGGTAAATTAAGTGCATTGGGTCAAGAGGAATATTTTTAACCATATCGAAGTTTGGAATGGATTCGATCAAAGATACACCACAGTGATAATCTTCATCAACTTTTTCTCTAAAATCTAAATCATTTCTTAATCGATTATTAATCTGGGAAAAACAAACTCGATTGTTAACAAAATTACCCTCGACATAACACTTTGTGCACGAATGGTATCCCGTGTGACCTTTTATATAGCAAATCAAAGATTTAGCTGGCGCATCACAAATGAAACATAACAACTGAAATGGATAAGTTTTTCCATTAAAACAAAAACAATTATTTGTTAATTGAATTATTTCATCTATTAAAGGAGCTAATAGAGAGTTGGCATCTTTTGGCTTATCAAAACCATGATATAACCCAGTCATTTCTACAACTAAAAAATGTTCGTGCAAGTTACATAAAATAAGATAAAACTGGCTACCATTTGACTTACTTATTGGAAGACCATCAACATTTATGCAAATTTTAATACACTGCAAACTCTCTGTATCGAGGACTGGATTATTATTATATTTATTTAACAGCTTTGTGATAGCCACTGAAACACAAAAATGATAATACTGCCCGGGTTAAATAAACCGAGTATTAAGTTTCCTAGGAGTTTTTAAAACACTTCTGGCATCAGAAGGCAAATTAGTATTAAAATGGCTATTTATAGATTATAACAACGGGTTTATTGCAACATGAGGTATTTTAAAATGAGTGGCCCAGTTTGAAATAAATTGTGCAAAACTTTTTGTAGTATCTGGCTCCTTGATTAAAACTGCTATCGGACTTAGATTTTGCCAAGTTTAATAAACTTTCTTCCTTGCTTTCATCGGAAGATGAACTTGATAAAAAATTATTAAAATCTAAATCATCTGACATGTTTTCTTGAGTGTTTTCTCTAGTAACCTGATTCGACTCTGGCATAGCCAAACGACAAAATAAAAATGATTTGATTAATATGATAGATATAGTGCCCCTTACCAGGGAGGTTCTTAAGTTGAAATTTTGTAAAGTTGTTCTGTAGGTACCTACGCAGTTTAAGCACTTTGAAATGGATATTTAATATCCAAATGGAACAAACAATACAACATACAACATGAATTCACCACGAGGAACGAGAAAAAGGCGAAAACAAATAATAGGTTAGGTTTTAAGTTTGAAGGTTCTGCATAGGTAAAGGCTGGATGGGACGAATCGAATTAAATAATTCGATATGAATTATTTCGATTATTTTTTTAATCATATCGTGAGATAATTTTCGACTAGTATTAAGATAGACAGTCTTCGACCGTCAAAAAAAAATTGTAGTACGCATTCACTATAGTGGTATCAATCAAGTCAAATCAAATAAATATACGGAATTATTTTTCTATTATGAAATACTCTGATCGATAAATTCCCATCGCTAACGCTGACCATGCCATCTACCATCAAATAATTAGCGTTGTTGCCGGAACGAAATTAAAGATTTCGCTATACGTTTTAGCCGAACATTATTATATTATATAAAATATTTAGTTAAACAATATTAGGGCTAAAGTAATCCTTATAATAACCAATATATATTGTCAAACATTTTATGGTGTTATGCAGATTTACCAGCGACCACGCCAAATTTTTAACATAGTAAATTCTTCACAAATGGCAAGATTTAGGTACTTTTGGCAACGCCGTTGCCCGGAAAATGAAAGCTGGGTATTCGCTAACGGGGCGGCGCAACGGCGGCGGCCACAGTAGTTTATAGGGCCATAATAGGTTCAATGTCCGAATACAGACCAGAATAGGATTGACAAATGTGGATGGAAAGGCTGGATCAATATTTCTCAGCGAATTATATAAAGGAAAACAAAAAAGTACCAGTGTTACTAACCTTAAGTGGGGAACAAGCGTACATGGTTTTGCGACATTTATGCGACCAAGATTTACCAAAAAACAAAACTTACAATGATCTATGCATGATTTTGTCAAGCCAATTCTCAAAACGCATATCAGTTTTCAAGGAACGTTTAGAGTTCTATGAGCTAAGGCAGTTTGAAAACGAAAGTATTAGACGGGTGTAGGACAACTCGGCGCGACCGATTGGGCGCGGCCAATTCGGCGCGATGACATTCTTCGTGTAGGTTAAAATCTAATTAAAAAATATATAAATGAAAAATAAGTAAGTATTACAAAAATATATTTTAACGTTAAAAAAAAATTAATTAATCAACGTAAGTATAAAAATAAAACGTATATTTACATGACAAATATAAAAGTACATAATTAATTATGTAACATTTCAAAATTTTGAGCAAGCCCCCTCAAAATGTCTAAAATATTACGATTTTCAAAATCATTCACCAACCTCAGTATTCTATCATCGGCTTCTTGATACTTTCTTAATTTTTTAGGGGGCTCATGTCCTGCAACAATTTGTTCTAAGTATAAATCACGACTCTTCTGTATTTTTTTTAAGAGTCGATGAACCTCCATATTGTTGGGTGGTCCATACCCAATTCATTTTGTAGTCTCCTATTGGCCGCATCGGAATTGACAGTTCGATCAACCCTTTCCAACACCCTTTCGTAAAGATTCCACATGGAAATAGGAAATAAAGGTGGGCGTCTTGCATTTCCTCTTCTACCTGGCCTGCCAACATAATTATCTTCGAACCAATTCATCAGGTCTTGCAAATCATTTGGTAAGTTTGCAGAGAGCTGATCTACGGCTGCATCCAATTCAGCGGGTGGGACAAAGGATTAAAGCAAAACCAAACTACCCTTAATAAAAGTATTAATATAATTATAAGAAATCGCAGCTTTCTAGAAGTTCACGCTGGTGGCGCCATCTCTTGGTGGAGCAGAACTTGTTGTTTGATGATGATTTTGGTGGCAAGGTCTGGGCGATACTCAATCTAAACAGATTATGGATTAATTTTTTTGAAAAACTTTTTTGGAAGACGGTGAAATTATTTTTTTAGTAAAAAAAAATAATTTTCCACGTTTTGCCTTGAAAAAAGCAAAACGGGAGCGAATTTCCTCTGGAAGCTGAAAGAAAGGGGGGGGGTCACACTAGGTAACACTTGGGAACACTTGGGAACAGTGGAGAGCAGTTAGGAACACTTCTGTTCCTGGTGGCTGCTCTGGGTGTACTAATACAATACAATACGGAAAGCCGTGCTGGGACGGTTCTATTGCCAACGCTTTTCGATTTTTCATTCAAAAACTCATGTCAGTTACCGTTACTTATTTGTTCGGGTTTGTTTGGGTTTTTCTAATTTTTGATTCTCGGCTGTCTGGGCGATTTTTATGAATTATTTGTCAGAGGTTTTAATGCATTTTGGGTAAAATATTCCGGGAATATTTTTTTAAATTATTTTTTGGTTTTTTCTTCATTTGGGTCAAGGGATCAGGGATTGTTCTTTGTCAAAAGGGGATCGCGATACGGGAAATTAAGGGACTGCATGGTTCGTCGGGGCGGGCAACAGGTTATTGTGGAATTTCGAGGAAATTGCCAAATAAGTTTTGACCGTGGATGGGTTCAGGGCGCCTGAATAGGAATTATCGGGTTTCAGAAAAGACAGGGAAAATCGGGAATCAGGGACCAGGGAGAAAATTCAATAAGGGAAAAGGGAATTTAGATTTTTATTTTTAGTGAGTAAAATAAAGACAGTCTACTTCCAACGGAAATTTGTAAAGTTTTTTCATGCCAATATTTTTTAGTTAGTAAATTTATTTTGGTTTTGTAAGTATAAAATCTGTAACATATGTAAGTTTTTACTGTTTTGTATTTTAAAGTTAAACCGTTACTTTGATTTTAAATCAATAAATATTGTTCTTTGTTTTTTGAAAATTGTTTTTTCATTTGCGCGAAATGCAGCTCGGCAGTAGAGCCGAAACGACACTTGGGGGAGTGCCGTCGTTTACTAGGGCTGGCACCTGCCTTGATCGGCCGTGCCGCTTTATTAAACAAGGGTTAGCGTCTTCTGTTCACGACCAAAAGCCACGCAAATATTCTAGGAGTCAGATGAGGCGCCATCAGCGCATTTTTGCCATCCGTCCAGTGGTTATTACACAAAGAAAGGCCTCGAGAACGGTTTAAGGGAGGTTCAGGGGAATTTTTTGGACGAAAATTTTATTAAGGGTAATTCGCCTGTAATTTCTTTCACCAACCATCGATTAGGGATTAGGGTTCTCAAGGGTTGAGACGACAGGGGGAGGTCTGGAGAAGACCTCTCACCCCGAAATTCCGTTGGTCCGCAGGCGAATGGGGAATTTTTAAATTTAGGGCGCGACGGCGCGCAGATGCAAGCCGCCCCGGTATTATTAACTCTTGAGGATAGGGCAAGGGCGCGCAGGGCCCGAATCATGAATATTCTGAAACCAGAAAATTTCGCCAAACTAAATGTATCTCAGAGTAAAGAGTATGACCCAGTTCCGACGTGTTCTCTGTTTAAGTACAAAATCGACCCTCCGAGAACGGCACTGCCGACTATGGAAATAGTGCGGCCGGCCCTGCGAGACAGAGTTGACGCCCAGAGGGATTTTAAAGGAGGGGAATCCCCTCTAAGGTGTCAGAAGTCATAAGGATTATGACAGAAGAAAAATTGAAAAACTTTATCCCTAAAATGGGGGACCGAATTGCAGTCATAAAATACTGCAAAACTGGTACAGAAAGTAGTCCGCAAAAACGCCTCAGCTTAATTGAGAGGATTAGACTGAATCAAACCAAATGTAATCAAAATGCCACTCAGACATCAGCTTCTTGTGCTACCTCTTCACTAGTGAAGAAACCAAATATAAAACCACGTTGAATAATAAACATTGGATGGATCAAGGACGGTAAACCTGTAAGAGAGCGTAATTGCTCCATTGCAAAAAACGCGAAGAAGCAACAGATACTAGAACAGGCTCTAAATTTCTTTTTCCCAAATGGAGTCAGTAGTAATGGCATTATTTTATCCAAATGCACTTATGACCTTCTTGATTATAAAGAACACATTTTTGATAATACTTTAACAGTAGGGGAGATATACGAAATAACGGTAAGTAGCGTACTTCGATTTTATCTTTCAACTCACAGTATGGAATATTACATGTCATCTCCCGAAGAAAGTAGTATTAATAAGAAGAAAGTTAAAAAGACTTTAAGAAAAAGAAATGTGAAGAAACAGAAGAATTCAGGTGAAAAATAAGACGTTTTAGCTGAAAGCGATGGATATGAAGAGTTAACTGCGGATACAGAACAACTTGATGTATTAAGTGACCTGCAAGAATTTTTAGATGTAGGTAACATACAATCTAGTCCAGTACCTGGAGATGTGACTTTTACATTTTCTCATCTTGATGGAGTTAATGATCGGGAAGTAGTGTCAACTCCACAGCAATTATTGTTGACTTCAATTGAACCATCGCGGCAGCAGCAAGAAATAATTTCTGTAAAGAAAACCTTAGCTCTTCATAGAGGACTAATCTTCAAAGAAATGACTGCTGAATTTATTAATATAGAAAATTTAAACACCTATATCGATATGGAAATTATTGGTTCTAACGGAATGAAAGAAGAAGCTTATGACGGAGGTGCAGTTTTTAAGGATGCTCTTACTGAATATTGGTCAGAATTTTATGAATCTATTTGTGAAGGAACTTCTTGGAAAATTCCTGAAATTAATCATTTAGTGACACAAGACAACTGAAAAGCTATCGCCAAGGTGCTCCTTGTGGGATCTAAACTTGTTAAATATTTTCCCCTAAAAATACCAAGGCCATTTATTGAGTATGCACCGTTTGAAAGAGAAAGATTAGACTTAATTGAAGCGTATTTAAAGTTTTTACCTCCTTGTGATGCAGACGTTCTAAGCAAGGCCTTAGTTGCTTTTGAAGATACAGATTCGGATGAGCTAATGTGTTATCGAACATTGAATGTAAACAAATTGTAAACAGTGCCAATATAAAAACAGTTAGTTACGATCTTGCACATACCGCATTTTTGCAAAAGCCTATATTTATTTTGGACTGTTGGTCAGAAGTTTGAAAAAATACATTTTCATGCATTGACATTGATAATATTTATAAACACTGTAAAGTAACAAACAAAAGTGTTCTTCAGCTAATTGTAACTTACGATGCTGAATTAAATTCAGATAAAGAAAAAATTTAAAGTAAAATTTCTTGGTATAACACGAAATTTTAAAATTTCGAGTTATAAGTCGGAATTTTAAAGTAAAATTTAGTGTTATAAGACGAAATTTTAAAATTCTGAGTTATAAGTCGAAATTTTAAAGAAAAATTTCGTGTTATAAGACGAAATTTTAAGAAATTTATATTATTTTATTTTATGTGGCCCTTCTACTACGCCTTCGTATTAAAGAACCAAGAGCAAGGGCCTTTACTAAAATTAAATAAAAACAAGATGCATATAGGATATTATTATATAACAGAAATAAACAAATATTTTACCAGCTTTAGGGTTAATTCGTGTAGGCAGAACTTCGCAATAAAATTAAATTGAAAAGGAAAACTGCCCAAGAAGGTGACAAAATGGCACGAGTTTTACCCTGTCTACAAAGTTAAACAAACAAGGTGAAATTCACATAGGACTCTTGACAACAGGGCCTAATACTATGATGTCATAGAAGTGAGTGGACAGGAGTTGTTTATTATTTTGGAGAAATAAATGAAATATCGTAACTGAAAGGGTCTACCATTAGGAAAAATAAAATAAACAAAACAAAAATTTTATTGGTTTTTCGAACCAAGACTTAGGTCGGATTACATCTATTTGATATGGAAATAAAATTTTTAACAGGAGAAAAGGATAGACTGAAATTCTGAAATTTTCCCCCACTAACTAGTAAAAAGACGGAAATCACGGCTTTGGAGACTCAGTTCTAGAAAAAAATTTGTGGTCAACAAAAACGTTTTATTTTTTTTAAATAAAGAAAAAGGAACTTTATCATCATTTTTTTAAATATTTAATAAAGTGAAAAAAGGGACTGTTTTCTTTTGGTGGCAGTGAAATTGGTATACCCCGGAGTTAATAAAATTTTTTAGACAAAAAATTATTAAAAAAATAAGACTTTTAAAATCTTTAAAGTCTTTTTCGCGTCGCGGCTCGGTTTGACTTTTATTTTGCCAAGTTTTATATAAACTATAGTGCTCCCAAAAACTATAAACGATGATTTGGATGGTATTCTTTTTCACCTACGTAAAAATGGTGCGAGACAATGTGGTTAAAAATATCCTGATGAGGATGGTACTGTACCACTGCAGGAAATTGTACAGGCAAATTGGAGAAAATCGGCCTTGCCATTCTGCCTTGCTTCCGTTACGCGCCACCCTGTGCATGTGGAGTGCACGCCTTCGCCTAAATTATCAGGCGTTCCGCACCCTCTGGGCCCTCGAAGAAGGGCGTAGCTACGACCCTGGATCCTGCGATTGTGCCATTTGCCGACCTGTGGCGCCGGACATTTTTTATTTAGGTTAATACTGGGACCTTTTGGTTAGGGCTGGGATGCAGTTTTGCCCCTGCCCTGTATGCAGAGCTCATACTCAGGCCAGCCGATCCAGTGGCACCGACACCACTTCCCGACCAACAGAAGCTAGGCCTAGCACGTCCCAAAATACTGAAGCCGAACCCAGCACTTCACAGAGGCCGGAGCAGAGCGCATCTAGTACTAGTGCTCCTCATAAAGTACCAAAAACAGAAGCAACTGATGCCATGGAATCAGAAATAGAGCCATCCACTTTAAGGGCACTGTTGGAACCGCCCCCAGTATCCCGAAGAAGATCCTTACCAAAACTGGTTTCAATGGGTCACGGACGACTCCTCACGACTCCATATCGACGCTCAAGCTGCAGACCGGTGGGTCACAGCCCGCCACCTCGACGCCAAGAGGAGTCGACGGTGGGCGATGGAGGACGTCGCCGCCGTCTACCAGGTCAGCAGATCCCCTGATGGACTACGCCTAACTTTCAAGGGACACAATGGTCAGCACCACCGAGTGAGTAAGATTTAAGTTTATCGTACAGTTAAGCACATGGCAATAATAATTTTAATCGTTAAATTTTTGAGTTTCCTTATAACCTAGATAGTAAGCTATATTGTTTCCAACAAAATTTCGTGCGAATTTTCATTTCATTGTGATAACTTTGTCATTATTATAACTCTATATATTAATATTAATTACACTGTTCAACACAAAAATCCTCTTTATAAAAATATGGTGTATTTTGTAATATTTGGACCTAAACTAATATACAACTGACCACCAAATGTTTATATTGGCCTCAGATTTCTTGGAAGGGTCGAATAGGCCCATTAATAGGTAATAAACGGTCGCCCCATTGTTATTTGCAGGTAGTTGGATCTATGCTTGAAATATGCCTTTAGTCGTTAATATATCATCATTTAGTAAACATCTATTCATATTTTCGCTTAGATCTACGGGTATGTTAAAACGGTACCAAAAATGTCGATGCGCGTTTGCATTAATAAAGCCGATAGCTTCTGTTATATTTGTCGCGAAGTTACCGCAAAAGCGTACCAAAAACCGATATCTTCATTAGTAAAAAGGGCTTATGAACTGTACTTTGGATGCAAAGTTGGCGATCAAGATAGGTCCTGGGCCCCAAAAATGTGTTGCAGTTCGTGCTCGAGAACATTGACTGGATGGCTGAAAGGTACTCATAAATCTATGCCATTCGCAGTTCCAATGGTTTGGAGGGAACCTCGTAATCACGTAGATGATTGTTATTTTTGCATGATGAATATTAAAGGAATTACTAGCAAAACCAAGCGTAGCATTCAGTACCCCAATATTCCTTCTGCAATGCGACCAGTGCCCCATGACAACTCATTACCCATTCCCCAGCCACCTGAGAGTTGCACGCTTGATTCCGAATCAGACTCCGGAAGTATTTCACCAGAAGCCGGACCAAGCTACATCTCTAGTTCTAATGATTTGCCTGATACACCTCATTTAATCACTCAAGGTGAATTAAATGACCTTGTTCGTGACTTGGACCTCCCAAAAACAAAAGCTGAACTTCTCGGATCCCGCCTGCAGCAGTGGAAACTTTTGGAAAAAGGAGTGAAGGTGTCCATCTACAGGAAAAGGCAATCTACTCTCACAAATTTTTTTGCAGTGGAAGGTGATTTAGTATTTTGCCATGACATACCTGGCCCAATGACCGAACTGAACTTACCATATACTCCCGATAAATGGAGACTATTCATAGATTCGTCTAAAACAAGTCTAAAAGCTGTTTTACTTTTTAATGGAAACGAGCATCCATCGGTTCCTATAGGTCATTCGGTAAATATGAAAGAAACATATGACAATCTTAAGATGTTACTAAGATGTGTAAAGTACGAAGATCACAAATGGAACATATGTGCAGATTTAAAAGTGGTGGCGTTACTGACAGGACTGCAATCAGGATATACAAAATACTGTTGCTTTTTGTGTGAATGGGACAGCCGTGCAAGAGACAAACATTATAAAATTAAGGTTTGGCCTCCACGTGACACAATACAAGTTGGCGTTAAAAATTTGACCCGAGAACCATTAGTTCAGAAAGAAAATAATATATTTACCTCCACTTCACATTAAGCTGGGTCTGATCAAAAATTTTGTTAAAGCACTGGATAGAGAAGGCAATGCTTTCACGTATTTAAAAGACAAATTTCCACGTATAAGTGAGGCCAAAATTAAAGAAGGAATTTTTGTTGGTCCCCAAATTAGGCAATTGTTTAAAGATGCGAACTTCAGGCAAATTTTAAGTGACAATGAAAGTCGGGCATGGAATGCATTTGAAAGTGTTTGCAACAATTTTCTTGGAAATAATAAATCAGAAAATTATCGTGAACTCGTGGAAGAACTACTCACGGCCTATCATATTTTAGAATGCAACATGTTACTAAAACTTCACTTTCTCCATTCTCATTTGGACTTTTTTCCTGAAAATTTAGGAGCAGTATCAGATGAGCATGGAGAACGATTTCAGCAAGATATTTCCCCCATAGAGAAAAGGTATACAGGAAAGTGGAGCCTGAATATGTTAGCCGACTATTGCTGGACCCTAATACGAGACACATCCAGGAGTTCTTATAAAAGAAAGACGCTAGGGAAGTAAATATTAAATTTTAAATTATTTATAAATGTTTATACTGTACCTAAGCTAACTGTTAATAAAATATATTATATGTTTTTAATTGTTAAAAATTTAATAAATCGGCATTGAAAGGGGTTTTTATTGACTTTTTCTTAACATCAAAGCATATGTCCCTCCCTTATCATTGGAGGCTGATATCGAAAATCTGAGGCCAGATTCGGATTCAGCAGGCCAAAATATATCAAATCCAGCCAAAATCATTCCAGGGAGGAAAAAAAAGTTTTAAAATGTTCGTCAGTGATTATTACATTATTTGATTTAAAAAATATGCATATTTATAATTAAGTAGGAATTAATGTGGTGAAAAAAAAATTAACTGCTAGACCACAGGGTTTAAGGCATGTTTAACGTATGGAAATAACCAGTATTTCTTGATCAATTAAAATTTAAATTATATATTTACAATATATTTAATGAATTTTGAATATTAAGCGTACACCAAATATAAACATGTGTTTTTTTTTTATTGCTTAAGTACAGTAAGTCTACTTAAAGGATATAGTGCTAGTTTAGTTAAGGTGTGCTTACGGGTAAAAATCGTGAGACCGAGTGAATCTAGTCGATAAGCTATAGGACAGGTGCTTATTTATCTTGTATTATAGAACAAAGTGCCTCTACATTTTAAAATCATATATATACAGTGACCGACAGAAAGTACGCACCAACGGGGATTTTTTTTAATTTCAAAACTTACCATTTTTTTTTGTGGTGGAAAGGTTTTGCATGTTCTTAAACAAAAAAGAGCACAAACAAAACTAGTAAATATTGCGTCGTATACGAGGGAGAGGTGAAAACGTTAAATTCACTCAAAAATAAAGTGCTCTTATTTTTCACCGTAGACATTTTTTTTATTAGGAAATGTTGTTTGCACTTAAAAGTTATCCACAAATACCAAATTTCAGCTTAATAGCACAAAAAAATGTTTTTACTTTTTTACTCCCCCTCGTATAATGAGTCGATAGGAGCTATGTAACCTATAAATTCAGTTTTTTTACAGCTCGTGAGCAATTATACACATAACTTACTTAAATTTAAAACATAAGGTCAAAATGAGAATTTCGGTACGGCACACTGTCAGAAAAGCAAAGGAAATAAAAGTTCAAATGTCAGTCTAATAGTCATGTAATAATAAGTAAGAAAAACGGCGAACAAGTAAAAATAACATATAAAAGAACACAATAATTTAACGTTCAACATGCCCTCAGTCGTTTTCGATACACTTGATGGTTCTATTAATAAGCTCCCTTGTAACATTTCGTAGAATGATAGGATTTATTTGTCTAACGCAGTGTCTGATGACTTCTTCTAAGTGATCTTTATTTCGAAATGGTCTATGCTTAAAAACTATATTTTTTAGGTATCTCCAAAAAAAGAAGTCCACTGGTATGATATCGGGCGATCTTGCGGGCCAAGGGTTTTCAGAAAAGCGCCCCATCCACCGATTAGGAAAGTAGTTATCCAATCATTCCCTTACTGCAATAGTACTATGGATTGACGCGCCATCTTGTTGAAAATATTATTCCTGACGGACATTTAGTGGCAGATACTCAATGAAATAACTTACAACGGTGTGCAAAAACTTCAAGTACGGGTTATCTTCTATTATACCTTGAAACCAAAAACAGAAGTCGAGACACTTACATCATCTCGTCTCTGAGACAATAGCATCGTTGGAGCTTTGGCTGCAGACAGCAACACATTTAAACTTGTGTCTTCATTAATTACGTTTTTCTTGTGCGGCTATTTGAATTTATTTTCGACTGATCCTGTTTGTTTAAACTTACTGATAATAATTTTTAAAACGGTTGAATGAATTATATTTCTATGGGGATGTCTCTGATTAAAAACTTGTGCCGTTTCACGAGAAGAATTGTGATTTTCCGCAAAAATAAAAACTATTTCATTTTTTTCTTGTAAAGACAATTTTAGTTCTGCCATTTTTTACAACTAAAACAACAACTGACGCTTAACGTCAGCTTGCATCCTAAATATTTAACTATATATTTCAATGAAAACGAAAATTATAATGTAAGGGTTTAAACTTTAATTTATGAACCAATGGATTTAAGAGTTATTGAAAAATTTGGAACGGCAAAATATTGTTAATTGTATGAATTGAACCCTCATTTATTTTACATAAAGTTATTTCGCTTATCCATAGAATAATGTACGGTGTGCACCAGAAAAATGAGATTATTTTTGACGTTATTGAATTAAACGTCCAGTTTTCGCATATTTAAACCAATTTAAGTAAGTTATGTGTATAATTGCTCACGAGCTGTAAAAAAACTGAATTTATAGGTTACATAGCTCCTATCGACTCGTTATACGAGGGGGCGTCAAAAAAAAAGTAAAAACTTTTTTTGTGCTATTAAGCTAAAATTTGGTATTTGTGGATAACTTTTAAGTGCAAACAACATTTCCTAATAAAAAAAATGTCTACGGTGAAAAATAAGAGCACTTTATTTTTGAGTGAATTTAACGTTTTCACCTCTCCCTCGTATACGACGCACTATCTACTAGTTTTGTTTATGTTCTTTTTTGTTTAAGAACATGCAGAACCTTTCTACCGCAAAAAAAAATTGGTAAGTTTTGAAATAAAAAAAAAATACCCTTTGGTGCGTACTTTCTGCCGGTCACTGTATATATATATATATATACATGGTTGGACCTAACCATGTCGCCTAAGGATTAAATAGTCTAAATGAATATCGATAACTATACACTTTGCCTTTGAAGTAACCCTTCGTGTTAAAATTTAATTTTTGACGAAAGTGATTCCCGATAAGCTGGTGCGTTCCTATGTCCTCGGTGGCGCAATTGGTTAGCGCGTTGTACTGGAGATACAGAGGTTGTCGGTTCGATCCCGGCTCGAGGATTACTTTTTTCACAAATATAAATTATGTATTTAAGTACACTAACTTTTCTTTATATATATATATAAATATTTTTAAAGTGTAGTGCGTCAATATATGTACCAAAGTAAACGACCAATGGCGTTCGATAGTGCACAGAAAGCGAAGTGGGCGGACCTTGCTAAGGGAGTCGTTTCTCGTATAAATATATTACGCTCTGCTGCTGCCCCGTATATTCCAGTATTGTCGTCGTTGCCGGTGCCGTTGAGTGGTCGTGTTCGACAAGTGTTCGAGAAGCAGGGATTTGTAGGAATTTGTGGAGGAAAACGGGACAATGTCGACGGATTGCCTGGGGCGACAACGTTTTTGACGGAACAGTGGAGTTTTGTGGAGTTGGTGGACTTTAACAGTGGAGTTTGTTGAGTTAATCGCGAATATGTATGCCGCAAGGGTTGTTGTTTCTGTTAGAGATTGAGGGACCCGGACCCTGTAGCAGGGACCCTGGGACGGGGGCTATAGGCCCAGTTGTAGGGAGTCAGTATTGTTGAATTGTAGGGAAGATCCTGGACTTGCTTCTAAGCAAATAAGGTAATTTAGGGTGTTGTGTGTGTGCTAGAGAGAGACTGTAAAAGTGCTGGAAGTATGCATGACCTTAAATTGACTTTGGTGTTTGTAAGTATAAAAAACTAGTTTTTCAGCCGGCCAAGATCGGTAGTTTGGTGCCGGTTAAAGTGGTGGACAGCTCGTGGTTAAATAAAGTGCCGGGTAAGTGGAGTAACGCTTTGTGTTGTCGCCTCGTCAGAACGGCGATGGACTTGTACAGATTTTGGACTTGGTGAGTAATTTCAGAGCGCTACGACCGGTAGTTCCGGTGCCGCGTGGTCTAGTTCGACTCGGGGTGTGCGGCATGAGTGTGGAAACGTAGGCTGACGAAATTCGTGACGTCAAGTGCGATGGTATATGGACAAATGCAAGTATGTCATTATTGACAGAAGTGGTGGGGGTAGACATTTGGTTTTCGGGATATAGGCCGGGTAAGTGGTCCCGAAGGTGTGTATAAAATTTCAGCGCTCCCGGTTGCTCCAGACGGGAGATACAGGACTCCGAAAATCCCAGAGGTATCAGGAGTATAGAAGTGATAGTGGGTGAAGCCGGACGAGACGTGGTACTACCTGGAGTAGTTAGAGCAGTTGGAGTGGGTCAGTTCGACTTAGAATATTTTCGTGGTGAATGGTCTAAGAGACCGTTGTTACCATTACATTTGCTGGTACAATAAGTAATGGTAAGTGCGAAATTTGCGAAAATAAAAGCAAGAAGTGATGGTAACTGACTTTAAAGACTTGTGTTAATAAAATTTTGTCGAAAGTGTTGTTCCCATTACTTATGATTGATATAAAGTATGGGTCACTGCAGAAAAAGTATGGGTAACTGGCAGTAGATATAATTTCGAAGAGACAGACAAGTGGTGACTGGGCAAGAAATTTGGAGTTGTAAATTTGAAGAATTGTTTGTTCCCATTACTTATTTTTCGGAAAAAGTATGGGTAACAGAAAAATATGTTATGGTAACAGTGAACACTTTGGTTTTTGAAGGGACGTTTTGACTTAGAATATTTTTGCGAGACAAGGCTGGACTTGTAAAATTTTTCGGAAATAGCTTTGGACTTAGAAAAGTTTTGTCAATTGGTTTGTGGACTTGTAAAATTTTAGGAAGAGTGCTGGACTTGTAAAATTTTTGAAAAATAGCACTGGACTTAGAATATTTTTGTGAGACAAGGCTGTACTTGTAGAATTTTTTGGTAAAACATTTTAGCAAGTGGGTAAGGACTTGTAAGTTTTTTAAAGTAAAGTGAAGTGAACACTACGCGGGGTAAGTTAAAGTGCGAAAGAAAGAAACTAACTAACAGACTGAAAGTTTCTTTTTGACTTGTAGACGGTACTAATGCTTGCAGAGTTGAGGTTGATCTAAACTCTGTTGCTTTGTTTTTGTAAACTGCTTTGCTTGGATGGTAGTGGTAGGCGGCTGAAAGTTTATTATTATTTTTATGCTATGCTATGTTAGTTTACGCTTAAGCTAGTAGTAGTTAGTGGTAGTTAGTAAATACTTAGCTGCAAGATGAGCTCATCCAGCGAAGCGTACGAGAGCGACATGGAGGTGAATGTGGGGGAAGAGATCAAAGACACGGCGATAGACAGGCGGTTGCCTGTCTATCGCGGTGTCTTGGGTTAAAGAGGAAGAAGAAACAGCAGCAGGACGACGAGCAGAGAAAACAGAGGAAGGAAGATCAACAACACCAAGAAGTAGTTGTACAATTGGAAAGGCACGTAGGCCCGAGGCCTGACCTACCGGCTCAGACCACCGAAAGTGAGGCAAATGCAGCAAATGTGGTGACACATCTGATAAACCTGCTCGGTTCGATATCGCCGGAAGTGGCCAAGTCAGTTAGAGAGAATCGCCGCAAAAGTAGAGGAGGAGGAGGAGAAGAAGAAGATAGGGGTATAGAAACAGAGGAACAATTCACAAAGAGACAACAAGAAGCGGAAAAAAGGAAAGAGGAAGAATAGAAAAAGAAAGAGGAAGAAGAAAAAAATAAGAGACAAGAGAAGAGTTGGAAAAAAAGAGGGCACACAAGGCCAAAGAGGTAATTAGGAAACAGTGGACAGAGGATAAAACAACAACGAGTAACGATAACGAGACGGAAGATGAAAAGAGAGTAAGGAAAGAAAAGGAAAAGAGAATCAGGGACAGAACTTTAACTGAAGAAGCGGAAAAGACAAGGAGACTTAGAGAACAACAGGCGGAACAAGAAAGGATGAGGAAAGAAAAAGAAGAAATGACAAGGAGATGGGAAAGGGAAGAAAAACAACAGAAACAAGAAGAAGCAAAAAAACAAAGAAAACAAGCAGAAGAACGAAAAAAAAGAGGATAGAAACTGGGGGGATGACACTGAAAGGAAGGAACAAGAGGAACGCGACAGGATCTCACGGGCATTAGAAATAATAGAGGTAAACTGTAAACAAATAGAGAAGGCCACAGGTGTTTACCTGTTTAGGTGGTTTCAGGGAAGATGTCTTTCACCATGGCGGACGCCTGCCAGGTGAAGAACGCTATGGGGGAAGTATATATGCAGGTAATAGAGATAATGAAATTGATGGGTGAGATGAATGTGGCCCTGAAAGAGGAGAGACTGAAAACTAAATTCTTAAAAGAGAGGTTGAACGATAAGCTCGCGGAGGAATCGACGGCGAGCGAGTTAAAGGGAATGAGGGAAGTAATAGAGGATATGCAAAGGGAAATAAGGGAGTTAAAAGAAGGAGGGGAAAGGTCAGGGATAAGGAATTTGTTCGGGAGCGCCTATGAGGTCGATGCTATCGAGAGTGGGGCGGGGGAGAGGGACAGTGATATAAATGCGTTGAGGGTAGAGAGGGGGGTTTTGAGTAGGATGGAAAACAATTTATTAAGGATGGAGACAGGGGGGACTAGCACCAGTATAGGTGAGGGGGGGGGGGTAGTGAATCCGGGGAATGGACGACGGTGACGAGGAAAAAGAAACAACAACGGACATATGGGGAAATAGCAGCGGCAAAACCGAGGGCACGAATTCCTAAGGCAGTTGAAGAGAGGCCGGGGTGGAAAACGCCCGAAAAGAGCACCGCCGTCGTCGATAGACACGAGATAGTTATAACAACAGAGGACAGGGCGAAAACTTCCAGGCAAATCATGGACCAGGTTAGACCCCTACTACTAACGGAAGTGATTGGCCAAGTAAAGACGTTGAAAAAGACAGACAGGGGACTCATAATAATCGAGGCGCAAGACACGGCACAAAAACAGAAAATAAAAGATGTGCTAAGTGAAGTGACCGATCTCAAGACACGGGAGGGAGGTTCGGGGGGAGGACTGAAACCGACGGCCATCGTCACCGGAGTCGAGAAGGGTTACAGCGACGAGCAAGTCCTAAATATAATAAAACAGGAAAATAAAGAGTTGGCCTTCTTAATGGGGGAAAGAAATATTGAAATAATAAGACGTAAACCTTGTCGGAATAGATACAAAGAAAACATTATCATAAGAGCGGATCTAGACATATTTAAATGGATGGTTAAAAGGGGCAAAATAAGTATTGACTTGATGCTGGTCTATGTAGAGGAACACTCCGAAGTGTTACAGTGTTTCAGATGCAGAAGGTTCGGGCACAGGGCAAGCGAGTGCAGAGAGGTGCCAGCTTGTTACAAGTGCGCCGGGGCGCACGAAGGGAGGGAGTGCAGGCCGTCCAACCCCGTGGAGTGCATAAATTGCAAGCAGGTGGGAATTCCGGCGGGCGACCGGCGACACATGGCCAGCGACTCAGGGTGCCCCGTTGTTAAGCGGAAACTAGAACAGCAAAGACGAAGGATCAACTACCACGATGGCTAGGGTCCTGCAATGGAACGCTGGGAGAGGGAGGGTAGTGATGCAGGAAATGAGAGTGCATGTGGAAGAGTGGAAGATCGATGTTGTGATGGTTCAGGAGCCGTACCGGAATTTCGAAGGACTCCAGTGTTTTAGGCGCCATGCAAAAAGTCAGGGGAGTAAGTCACAGATTTGGATCAGGGATGGAATCGAGGGCAAAACGATTGGGGGCTTGGAGGATGACTACGTAATCGGAGTCGAAATCGCAGGGAAGGGGGGGAAGGGGGTAAACTTTGTTAGCGTCTACGATGAGTCAGGGGTTAGACAATGCAGGAGGCTCATTAAGTTTGATGGGGTGATTCGTAGACTAAGGAACGCGGTCGTAATAGGGGGGGATTTTAATGCTAAAAATGTAGTCTGGGGGGGGGGGAACGTGACAGATTTTAAGGGGGAGAGTTTGCATGAGTGGTCTATTGAGATGGGAATGGTCGTTGTGAATGATGCCGGACAACCGGCCACTTTCAGTAGCGGTCGGGGGGAAAGCTTCATTGACTTGACCATGACCAAGAGGGTGGGAATCAGGGACTGGAGGGTTTTGGATGACCGGGAAAGCTTGAGCGACCATCGGTATGTTGTGTTCACAGTGGACTGGGAGCCGGAATTGAGGAAAAAGGTTGAGTGGCGCATGGACTTTGACCGAACCCCATGGGAGAGGTTCATGGACAGAATAGATGAGTATGTCGAGGGGGACTTAACCACCCCTGCGGACATAGAACGAGAGGCGGCAAGGTTCCAGGAACACTGTGGACAAGCGTGTATTAGAGTGATAAGGAGAACGAGGGTGGTGAAGTGGGAAGGAAACGAGTGGTGGGATGCCGAGTTAAGTAGATTGAGGGGGGACTTAAATAGAGCAAGAAGGGTATATCAGCTAGCCGTGTGAAGCGTCAACTCGACGCGACACACAGACTGTTTCTCCTCGGTGTGAATCGCGCTTATCGCACGACAAGTACAGCGAGCCTGCAGGTATTAGGGGGAATGGCACCCCTCGACATACAGGCAGAGGAACTGTACAGGGTGAGGTCTGAAAGAAAGGGAGCGTGGAAAGCCAGACGGGCGAGAGAAGGAGAAAGGCTCTACCCAGGAGAGTGGCTCCACTATGATGATGTTATAGAGAACGAGGTCGTAAATGCTGCCGAAAACGTAATTATTTACGTGGACGGGAGCGTGACAGGGAATAGGGCTAGTGTGGGATGGGTAAAGAAAGACGGGGATAGATGGGAACAGGGTGGCAAGCGGCTTCAGGACGGACTCACAAGTCTGGAAGCCGAACTTGCCGCACTGGTAGTGGGGATAAACTTGTTAGGTCAGGGGAGAACGGGGAGGGGGGTGATATTTAGCGATTCAGAGCAGGCCCTAGCAATGATAAGGAACTTCAAAACGAGACACAAAAGTGCACAGATGATACAACGGCTACTCGAAAATTGTAGAATACAGGGAAGAATCCTAAAAATAGGCAAAATAAATGAAAAAGATGACATACAAATGATGCAAGCAGACCGTAACGCAAGAAGGGCAATAGAAAAGGAAAGGGAAGATGACATAATTGAAAATATAAAAATGACAACCAAAACAAGAGACAAAAAAGACATGCAACATAGAATAATGACAAGGTGGCAAAGAGAATGGGACATAGGAACGAAGGGAAGAGGATTATATACACTGTGTAACAGGGTGGGAGATCAAAGGGTTGAACTTTCATTTAAAGCAACACAAATGATAACAGGGCATGGCAACCTAAAGGGGTATTTACACAGGTTTAAATTAAGGGGAGGTGACGGGATGTGTGAATGCGGGAGAGGAAGGGAAACAGGAGTACATTTGATGGATGAATGCACTGTACATAGAAGAGTGAGAGCAAGGATGACAGCGAGGGAAACACTAAGGGAGGGAGAATTGCAAATAAGGGGAGGGAATAGAATTGTAAATATGGGGGTTGTAAATATATTAAATGCCTGGGCGAATGAAGTAATCAATACCGACGAGGAGTGAATGGGTTTGTAAATAAATAGTAGTAGAAATTGTAAATAGTCGGATAATATTGTAAATAGTTAAGGTGATTGTATTGCAAATAATTAAGGGTGAGGCACGCATTGCAAAATTGCAATAGTGAGTCATGACGGACAAAGTCACAGAAATGTGAGTCATAATGTAAATAGTTATAGGGAAACGTAAACCATGCTGGTTAAGATTGTAAATAATAAATAATAAATAAGTATAGTTGGGCTGACAGGACAGTTCCAGAATCATACCACGTAATATTGTAAATAGTAATTAAGGAAACGAAAGTCATGGGCTGGATTGTTGTATATATAGTAGTAGTAGGTAATGGTAGTTATAAGCGTGTATCATGTCGGGTGAGATTGTATATAGTAGTAAGTAAGTGTAAGTAAGCGTGAATCATGCTGGATAGCAATATCACAGACAAGTGTGAGTTATACCGGACAAAATAAGCATAGGAAACGCGAGTCACATCACGTAATATTGTAAATAGTAATTAAGGAAACGAAAGTCATGTCGGGCTGGATTGTTGTATAGTAGTAGGTAATGGTAGTTATAAGCGTGTATCATGTCGGGTGATATTGTAGTAAGTAAGTGTAAGCAAGTGCGAACCATGCCGGATAGCATTATCACAGACAGATAAGTGTGAGTTATACCGGACAAAATAAACATAGTGAGGTGCGAATTACATCGTCTAACGTTGTACTAAAGCTCTAAAGAAATTGTAAAAGAATAAGTTAGGGAATAGAATGGTTTTTGGTAAATGCCAGTGGCCTTCTCAGATAGGTATAACTGTAAATAATTGTAAATAGTTTGTAGAGTTTGGTTTTTGGTTTGGTTTAGGGATACCATTTAAGTTGACATTTGTTGGTACTAGTATGTAAGTGATAGAAAGTTGAAAAAAAAATTGGTAGGATTATAGGTAGGAATTTGAAAGGTTTCGGTTAAATTATGTCGGGAAAGTTTGTGAGCATACATAGTTTTAAGTTGTTGAAAAGAGCCAACAGTAGGCAAGAAAAATTACAAAAAAAGAGACAAAAGATAAAAACAAAAAAAAAAATAGATTGGGGAAAATAGGGGAAAAAGAAAAAGAACAGTAAAGTAAAGTAAGGGGACAGTGTTAGTAAAAGGTAAGAGTCACAACCTGGCAAGTTGTGACAGGGTTGGGAGGGGAAAAAAGCCGGTCGAAAGTCCCACGTGATGGGCAAGGTCTTCTTTCCCCCTGGTTTTCGCTGTTCGCCTCGGTCGCCAGGCATGCCTGTAGGCCGAGGGGAGCGGTTAGGAGACGCGGAGGAGTAGGGGTTTCGTTTGTAGTGGTTTCGCTAGATCTGTCCCTGTCCCTACCCACACATACGCAAGATGTGTTGAATGTAAAAGCGGACATGACCGAAATTTTCGGTAAGACGCTAGAACTCACAAATATGGTGACAACAATGAGAGGAGAACTAAAGCTCGAGAGAGAAAGAAATAAATGGCTATGCGGGAGAGTTGAAGAGAGACTAAACGAATACAAAGAGACTGAATACATACTCAAACAAATGCGCGAGCTGGAGATGGAAATTAGAGAAATTAGAGAGTTTACAGGAAATGGAATAAATAAAGAAAACACGAACAAAAAGAAAGATGGGGCAAACATTAACAGGCAGAATAGCGAACTCAGTGAATTAATTTCGATTTCAACAAACAAAGATACAGCAACAGAAAGAGAATCAGGAAAAGAGTCAGAACAGGAGGAACTGGAAGGTTGGATAACGGTAAAGAAAAGTAAAATGAGAAAGAGAGTACAAAACAATGCAGGAGATAGCGAAACGGAAACTGAACAAAAAAACGGAAGACTATACGCGACTGTAACGCAAACAAAAAATTATGAGCCAAGGGTTTACAAACAATGGACCTCACCAACAAAAGACCTGGCACAGAAACATGAAATAGTAATAATAAAAAAAGGAGGCAAAGAGGAGGTTTCAACAGCAAGGGATATATTAAGAGAACTAAAACCGAGATTAGGAACAGACGACGGCACAATGAAACTAAAACAGGTTAAAACAACGGACAGAGGAAAATTAATACTAGAGGCTGAAAATGAGACACAACTAAAGAAAATAAAGGAAAAGCTAGAACAATGCGCAGATATGGCGATAGAGGAAGACAGAAGGAATCAGAGGGATCCAATATTAATGATAATAGGAGTCGAGAAGAGCATGACAGATGAGGACTTTATTGACGCGATTTGGGAGGAAAACAAAGAAATACGTGACAATGTTAGTAAAAGGGAAGACATAAAAATAATAGCAAGGAGACCGTGCAAAAATATGTACAGAGCTAACTACCTAATAAAAATAAATGCAAAGGCGTTTTGAGCGGTGATCACTAAAGGCACTATAAATATCGACTTAATGACAAAGAGAGTGGATGAGGATCATGACATACCGATGTGTTTTAGATGCAGTCGCTTTGGACATGTTCAAAGGTATTGCAAAGAGGAAGAACAATGCTACAAATGCGGTGGAACCCATGAAGGTGCAAAATGCGATGAGAGAAGACCTTTAGATTGTCCAAACTGTAGACAGATGAAAATTAGAAGAGAAGACATATCTATTTTATATAAGCTGTTTAATTTTAATAAACGAAAAACACAAAGTTTATCTGAACATTAAACTTTACTCACGGCTTTAGGACGTAACAATATAGGAACTGATATATCACTTTCAAGACATTTCTCTAATAAAAACAAAACAGGAAATTCCATTAACACATAATATGCATATAACAAAGGTTTATAGCACCAAAATAAACTATATACACTTAAGTAAGTATTGAATACAGTATCTTTTACCTATACCCCTGTATCGTACATAACAAATACTTATTAAAACAAAATAGTTAACAAATATACCAGAAAGGAAGGCATATAAAACAAAAAAGAAACATTAAAAAATATTGAAAATTAATTTTAACTACAACGTCACATTCGATTTGTATCTTCAGTTACCCCTACAGCTTTTAGGTATGTTGTGCTAACTGTTTTTTTTTAATTTCAATGTCCAATTTTGCTGCTTCCAGTTTTAAGCGTCTTTCCTCTGCCTGAAACGTTCTTTCTTCCTCGATTTGTGTGATCTGCTTTTCAACCAATTGAAGACACCTATCCAGCAGAATATTATATTTCGCAGCAAAATGTGACGAGGTCAACGTTGTTATGGGATGTTTAGGTCTTCGTCTACTGACCTAGTGCCTCCTAAAGAACAAAAAAGATACAGGGTGGTGAAAAAAAAATCGTTAATAACAATCATTACAAGACCAGTTCTCTACTCCTGGATTTATTACTCTCTCAATTCTGCTATGAAGCCACATATCTATTTTTAACTATCTGCTTTTGCTACAAATACACCAAGTGTGAGAGAACTTACTGTTGAGTATTTTGCTGCAAAAGTGGGTTTAGTGGAGTTTGTAGATCCCTAGGTTTTTTCCAGATACATTTGCGTTCCTAACAAACATAACAGTTATTAATAATGCCCATTAATACAACACAAAAAACTTTTAGTCAAGGGGTACATGCCTTCCAATTATACAGCATCTTTGATATCTTTCTAAAATAGTAGCAAAACCTTTGAATATAAAAAAACTACTTACATTTTCTGGTGTCACCTCGGGTGTCACAAAAGCTTCTGAGGATGCTGATGTAGAGGGTTGTGGTTGCTGGTTTACCTAAAATACAACTCAATATGACATTTTGTAGTTTTAATATTGCTTTTGTAAAAGAGAAACTTTGTTATGGTCTTTATACAGTTTTTTGATAAAATCTATCTAGTTAGGATACCTAATACTGACCATAATTTGTTTGTGCTTTGAATGGCCTGTAAAATTATACCAAAAATGCGTTAACAAAAGCATAATGTTTTTTAAATTTTCACTGTAGGTATAGTTACATTCTATTCAATACATGTGAACAGATATATTATAAAACTATAACCAGAAAGTACAGTTACCTCATCTATTCCTATTGTTTCCACTTCAAATATCATTGTGTGTTCACTGTCTTGGGTCACACTTGCAAGTCTATTGGAATCTCTCCTGTTTCCTAACCCTTCAATGGTTTTTTTATTGATTACTGATAAGAGTAGCTCATCAGCAGGATCCTTTTTTTACTACGATTTCGGGGCCACCCCCTGTTTTGAATTTTTCTAGGATTTCCTTTGCTTTCAGCTGCCTAGCCACTTTTTTTTGGTTCTCATAATACCTTCTTAACACTTCCCAGTCTCTGAAGCATGCTGAAGGTGACACCGAGTTAAAATCATTTTCAATATTTTTCTATGCTGCTATCTTGTCCTGAAGGGTAGTCTGATCTGTCCGTTTGTTTTCGAGGATGCTGGCGTATTTGTCTGCTATTATCTCAATCAAAGTAGCTTTTTCTTCTGGTCCAAAATTTGGGGACCTCTTCAGGTTCTTTTTTTCCTCGATTCCGAAATATTTTTTATATTTAGTAGAGACGAAAAAAACGCCGCACAAGAATGTTAAACTAAACTGAAACTGTATTTTAAAATAACCCGACAGCGATATAAATAAGCTGGATATAACAAATTTTAATAAATAAATAACAATAAAATTATTTGACTTTTGGACAGATGACACATTGACAAGCAATGCCCTCCAACAAAACTGACAGAATATCATACGTTTGCGATGTTGCCAAGACGTAGATCTGGTTTAACTAAACGAGGGACGGTGCTTAGTAATGAAAATTAATCTGGTTTAAATATTTAAACTGGTTTACTTAAACGCGTTTACAAGATCAAACGGAGAATACAGGCATTAATGTCTATTATAAATAAAAAAACAATATATGGATTAAATAGTAATTTTGGAGGTGATGCAGATAGTGATGAGGATGTACAGGAAAAGTTAGACACAGAATGTGATGAAATAATTTATGAATTTTCTTCAACTGAAACTTCAAACTGCACATTTATTGGAAACGAGGTAAGTAGTGTTTTAAAATGGTTTAAACTTTGTAGGTACCACAAATCATGCAAATTACATACGTTGCCAAAACCAGAAGCTTTAAGTACCTAATTCTGTGCTCAAGTTAATGGTATATGTAGTAGAGATAATCTTAAAAATTAATTGTCTGGCTTTTTGTTCACACTATTGTATTAGAGAAAAAAAGAATAAGAATAAATTAACTATTTTTTTATGGGTTATTTGGACTTGGAAAAAAATGTGCCCACAAAAACTGAATGGGGTAGTCTTTTAAAGTCTTTATTAATAATTTGATTTTTGTAGGAAGTTACATTAAGCTCCAGAGATAAAAAAAAGAAGGATTGGAAGAAACCTTATTAATAAGGTAAGAAACTTCATGAAGTATTTCCTGTAAAGTAAATGACTCTCCTTTTTAATAGCCATAACATCAACCTTAATAATTTTATTATAATTAGACAGTTGTATGTACACTTAACCTATGTTTTCATTTATTTCCAAAATAAAAAACATAATAATTATTTAATTTAATGGGTTTATTGGACTTGGACAAATTTTAGGAAATGGGTGTTGCTGATTAGCATTTATTTTTAATAAATAGGTTGGACACAACCTTTACTTTACTCTTTAAAGTTTTAAATAATTTTAACATTTTAATTTTTTTAGACTCCCGAAGAAAGCTCATGGAAAAAGGACAAGTCAATTTACTTGCAACCAACTACCCCAGTTTTGAAAAAGCAAGCTCTTAATAATGGTAGGTTGTTAGTTAAAAGCGTTTTTTTTGAAGTTTTTGTAATCAGTAAAATATAGAAATCTTGTAACTATAGTTCACTTCTATCTATACTATAGTCAAATGTGTGTATTTGGCAATGTTTTTAGATGATGCTGTAAACAATACTCCACATACTGTAAAAGAAAAGGTACTAAGCAGTTCCAGACGTCGTCCATCTGTAACCGTTAAAGCTTTAGCATCTTCAGAAGTGGCTGCCAAATATAATAAGCTTTTAGATTTTCGTTTGGAAATTGCAGAGTACCAAAAAATAAGCTGGCAGGGGAAACTGTACAAGAGGAAACGGAACATAAAAAAAGAATGGATTTATTGGACATACAAATCCAAGTAGAACAACAAAAACTTAAGCAGCAAAAATAAGAATAAAAACTTGTTGGTTTTATAAATAAAATATAGGTACTACAATAAAATCATCGTGCTAAAGTTTTTTTTTATTTAAATATAACATTGTTATAAGCTATACAGGATAGGTACTACCTATAAGTTTGCAAAATATTCATTAATTAATTCATGTTGATATCCTATAACATTACCATTGTCAAATGGAACTGCAGGAATATCGCCAATTTGTATAAGATAATTTAATTCATTTTCATCTATATTGGGAGGTAATGGAGGTACAGGTTCATGCATGTTGATGGCAATGTTATGTAATACTGCTGTGGCAATAATCACTGCTAGGGTAGTTTCTAATTTTATTCTTAGGCCATATGCCATAACAGGAAATCGCCTTTTCCATACCCCTATGCAGCGTTCTACTGTGTTTCTAGTTCGTATTTGTGATTCATTGTACAGCCTTTGGGCCCTATTTACTGGATCGCCAAGAGGTGTAAGAACAAAATTTCTTTGGGCATAGCCACTATCACCTGAAAAAAGAAAATGCTTAAAACAACAAACATCGCCTTAAATTCTGTATAATGAAAATATACACGAGGTATACATATTGAAACTTAATAAAGTAGTTAAATTATTAAATTTGTTTACAAGGTAGGTAGGTACGTACCCAATAGGATACAATTTGGAAATAGCCCATTTTCAAACTTTTGTCTTATTCGGCTTTGGTTGAATATTGTATTATCATGGGCAGAACCGGGCCAACGTGCAACTATATCATGAAATTTAAGATTTCGATCACATACAACCTGTGTGTTTTTGGAAAAGTAGCCCTTCCGATTTCGAAATATTTCGGCATCATCTCCTCCTACAAAAATATATTATGGTATTATACCTATTACATACTATTTTATTAATTCCAAATGGTAATGGTCATTTTAAAGTTTTAACAATGACAATATCATCTATATCTATCTGTAAAATTGTTTTACAAATTAGGTCACCTTGGAAATCCAGCTATATTGTAAAAATTAGTTTGAGTTTGAACAATCTGGTCTGGATCAGGCGTCTTTACATAATCTTTATACAGTCCTGCAATACATCTGGAAACTCTGCTTATAATTCGTGATGCGGTGCTATCATGCATACCAATAAAGTCACCTACAGCAGACAAGTGTCCAGAACTTGCATAGAATCTTAAAGTGGCCAAGAGCTGATTAACGGGGGAAACACTGTTATTTCTAAAAAGTATATACCTATAATTAGTCCCATTATTATGTACAATCCACTCATATTTTAGTTAGCTACCTACATGCTAAAATTTATACTTACAAATTGTGAGGATATTCCAACTGAACCTCTATTAATTGTAAAACAGACAAAACGGTTTCTTTCTGCAATCTAAATCTTCTATAAAAAGTAAAATCATCCATGTCTATAAAATGATCTTTTCTGGTATAAATCCTCCTAGGAAAACCAAAGTCTATCATCTCCAAGACATCTAAATCATCTTCTAAAAAGAATTCATCGTCCGAATCCATGTTCAGTTAATACGAAAGCTTGCTTTTTAAATTTAAAACAGAGAAATAAGAATATTTTAGTTTGTATCAAAATTAAAATTGTGGTTAGAATATAGAAAATCCATTTTACTTGACTTAAATACGCATGGGCGAGAGTTAACCATTACTTTAATCCGACTAATTTGGGGGATTAAATTTAAACCTAATTTAAGGATATTAAACCGGGTTTAAGGATCGGTGCAAACAAATTTTTTAGATAATCCAAGTTTACTTATTAATCTTAGGTTAGGTATGTTGGTGCAATTGGGCATTAATAAAATATGTATAATTATTGTATGGTACCAAATTGTGAAAATACGACTGTCAAAACACCAAATAAACTATTTATATTATTACCAAGAATTCAAAGTCGTCGATCAAAGTGGCTAAAGGCAATAAGAAGGAATAAAAGTGACGTATCTAAAATCGGCACTATGCACGTTTGTGAAGATCATTTTAATGTAAGTATATATTTAATTTATATTTAATAACATTAAATTTGTTTGTTTGTTTTAAAAAAGTAAAGAATAACGTTGTCATAATTTTTAAATACATAATGATGATAGCATAACGAGGTTTAAGCAGGACCAGGGGAGGGGGAATATTAATGAGTAAGGCGCACAGTAGGATGTCCAAAGATTTAAAAAGGTAAGGCAGGTTAGGTTAGGTTAGGTTGATATAGTGATGGGTGCTCGCATCAATTAAGGAAAAAAGAATAAAATTTTCGAATTCCCTGAACATTTTTTATATTTTAATAATTGTTTAGTGATACCATACAAGCGCTATTTTCCATTCAAATGGGGGCGGCTGGGAGGGGGAGGGGGGCATATTATGCCTCATTTAGTCCCCTTGGCTACGCAATCGCGTAGTAATACATATTATTAATTTCGCATTTCTCGGAATATGTTTTATAGTAAGTATTTTGGTTTTCATATAGTATGTAAAATTTTCAAAATTAATTTAGTAGACACTAACAGAAAAATATTTTTGTTGTTATAGCTGGAAGAAGATATGGAAAACTATATTAAATTCAAGCTTGTGGGTGGTCAAAAGAAAATGAAACCAGGCGTCGTACCCCATATATTTGACTGTCAACTCGACAGAAAAATAACTTTTACCCAGCCTCCTAGGTCAGCATTTCTTAAAAGAGCCAAACGTAGAATCCTTGATGATGTAATAGCTTCCACTTCTACATCACCTAACGAAGACTTAGATACCATACAAATAGATCAAAGTGGTAAACAACTTGTTCAAAATTCAAGTGATATTAATGAGTCTGTAGCGTCGTTAGAAATTGCAATTAAAAAAAAAAGGATATTGCAATACAAGCTCGTCCTAAGATTAGAAGCAAAAATATACAATGTGATTTACATTGCGGTGTTACAGTTGGCTTATCACCATTTAAAATATTTACTACAGATGCTGAAACTACACCGACAAAACCAAAACAAGCAACTACGTCTGTAAAAAGTAAATACCAAAGTTCGACCAGTGAAGAAAGTAGCGAGGATGATACTGACATTATTAGTGATCATTCTCATTCATGTAATGAGGCGACAGATTTTGAAAAGGAAGAAAAAATAGAACAATTTAAGACTCTGTCTTTAAAATGTACTATTAATAAACTGCAAAACAGACCTAGACTATACATGGGATTGCCTGATTATGCGTTTTACACATTTCAATTACTTAAAAAATATTGCAAAATAAAAAGTATGTCGATATATTTGTCTCTAAAGAAAATACGGACTGGACAATCGTTTCTATCACTAGCAGACGATTTTGGTACCAGCGCGGGTAATGTTTCAAGAATATTTTCACATGCAGTGCCTATTATTAGCAAATATTTAAGGAAATGTGTATTAATGCCCCAAACTACTTCTGTAAAGTTAAATTTGCCATTGGCTTTTAGATCTCGATATAGTAATGTTTTATGCATTATTGATTGCTTGGAAATCGAGATAGAAAAACCGTCTGATTCAGTTAAGCAGGCCCTAACTTGGTCAGATTACAAAAAGTGTAACACTCTTAAATATTTAATTTCCTGTACTCCAGACGGTATCATAAATTTTATTTCTACTGCTTTGTGGACGAACATCAGATACAGTCATACTAGAACAGAGCGGCTTCCTAGAGAATCTACCGTCAAATGTAGCTATTATGGCAGATAGAGGTTTTAAACATATCGAACATTTGCTCATCGTCAAAGGCTGTGTATTAATTAGACCACCTAGCGTCTCGACCCCGACCAAAAGCGAAGTACTCGAGACAAAACGAATAGCAAGCTTAAGGATCCATGTTGAAAGGGTCATACGTAGAATAAGAGAGTTCTCTTGTTTGACTCCTCACGCATGTATCGACAATAAGTTAATACCTTATACTGACCAGATAATTAAAATTGTATGTGGTTTAATTAACTTGCAATCGGGAGTGATTTCAGGAAGATAATTTTAATATAATATGTCTCCTTTTTTATAATTCTTTAGAATATGTTTTAGTTTTTGATTTTTCAATGTTATTATTTAATAAAGAAATTTATTGAACATAGTTCAAAAGGCCATTAACCGACGTCCTTCTACCCTTGTAGTTTATACAACAAATGGATATTATATTCAATGTTGACAAAAAATAAAAGTATTTTTTGTATGTGCGTATGTACCTATTATGTAAGTGACATAATAAACAAGATAAGTGAACATATCTTTTTATTATTTTAATTTTCATGTGTATTGGAAGTAATTATTATAATTATTTCTTTGCGGAGATATACAGGTGTTTATATATGTTTAGACTCCAAAATATTTCGGCTGCATTCATTAAGGTGTCTACATAATCTTTATCGTATTGTACCCATATAAATTGAAATTTGGAATTATGTTCAAACTGTGGATCGTTGTCACCATAGAAGCCCTTTTGCTTACATATTTTAGGAACAGCCACTAAAAATCACATATGTATATATTTGTATGTATAATAAGTTATCAGTAATGATTTGGGCCATTTAAAATGGAACTTACCACTTTTTACATCGTCTTTGAAAACGCGAAGAGAGCAACCATTATTTCAGCTCTTTCTACTTCATTGTTTAGTAATATTAATATTACTTCATATTATTAGGCACTACTAAACTAATTAAAACAAAGCTGCAATGTAATACAATACACTTACTTATTTGCCTTAACGCCGCGAACTTCTGCAAGGGAAAAGCTTTCAGTGGTTTTAATATATGTTGCCACTATAAACATATCCACCGTGGGAAGATTGTCAGATTGACCCTTAAAAAATCCATCTTCAGTCATCATAAACAATTAATGAACAATTCTGTCCGAAACACAATACAACAACCACGGATGATCAATGGGAATACCGATGCGTCTTGCCTAGCAACGACCGCGCCGCGGAAGGAAGACGTGAACTGACGTCACGCCCAATTGTAGCGCGTTGTCGCGCACGTGAGAATATTTGAATTTCAGGGCATTTTCAATTGTCTATATCTTAAAGGCGAATTAAGAAAAAAATTTTTTTTATGAAATATATGTTTTGTTACAATGTTATCTTAAGTTTTTCAGGAATATTTTGCTATTTTAAATTTTATGCAACTTCCCTATTCATGAAAAGAAATATTCTGAATACTAAGCCTGGAATTACACAACATAGTGCCGATGCTAACACAATTTTAGAAACTTTCAATTTATTTTTAACGCCGGAAATTAAAGACATAATTTGTCTACATACAAATCAGGAAGCTTCTAGATGTTATGATATTTGGAACGGTAAGAATCCGACTAATCAGAAACAATGGACACCATTTGAACGTGACGAGCTAGACTGTTTTTTGTGTGTTCTAAAAAAAGCAGGCGCGCTACGATGTAGGAAATAATCCACTAAGGAAATGTGGACCACGAATACCTCCATTCGTCGAGCATTTTTCACTGCTTCGTTGTCAAGAAATAGATTTGAAGAAATCTCAATATTCTTACGATTTGACGACAAATCTACTAGAGCAGAAAGAAGAGAGAATGACAAATTAGCTGCCATTAGAAAAGTATGGGACCTTTTTGTTACCAATTGTCAAAAGAGTTTTGAGCCATATGAACATGTTACAATTGACGAGCAGTTGGTTTGTTTCCGTGGCAAGTGCCCTTTTAGGATGTATATCAAATCAAAACCAGGTCGCTACGGCATCAAAATATGGGCAGCTGCTGATGTACAAACATCTTACCTTTGCAATCTTCAGGTCTACACCGGAAAACTTCCTGGTAATTTATCAGAGAAAAACCAAGGATATAGAGTAGTATCTGACTTAGTACAACCATATCACGGTTCTGGGAGAGTAATAACTACTGACAGTTTCTTCACAAGCGTTTCTTTAACAAACTATTTATTATCCAAAAATCTTACCTTATTGGGAACTGTTCGTAAGAACAAACCTGATACTCCAGCAACCCTAAATTACACTTCCAGGCCAAATCACTCTTCTATGTTTGCTTTTACAAAGGATCTGACGATGGTTTCTTATATTCCAAAAAAGGGAAGATTGGTTCACCTTCTCTCCAGCCAACATGATGAAGACAAGGTCTCTGAAGAAAATGAGAAGAAATCTATCATGATATTGGATTATAACCAAACCAAAGGAGGGGTTGATAATTCTGATAAGCTTGTGAGGGAATTTTCATGTAGTAGGAGGACAGCTCGATGGCCGTATAGGTTATTTCTCAATATTATAGACATATGTACTCTGAATGCTTATGCCATTTATATGGAGAAATATCCCGATTGGAAGAAAAAGAACAATGCCCGGCGACGTCTCTTCTTACATCAACTAAGTGATGACTTGGCTCGAAATAATATGAAAAGAAAGGCACAATATAGGAACCATAAGGAGCACACAAAGGCAGCTCTACGAGACTGTGGGATAGCAGTATATAGTACCACAAAAGCTGCTGATGAACCAGCGAATCAAGACAGAAAAAGAGCAAGATGTTTCCAGTGTCCCAGAAGATGTGACAAAAAGGTGAACACTAGATGCGATCGTTGCAAACAATTTGTATGTCAAAATCACAGAATAACCAAACCAAATATTGTATGTACTAAATGCGCATCGGCTTGAATCCTTCTTTAAATTTTTAATGGTCACAATGAATTATTCCTCTTTTCGTTAACTTTTTATTTTTTCTTCTAGTATTAGTTTGTTACATTTGAATTATATTTTTTATTTTCTTTTCTAGAATATCCAATAAAGTTTCATGTAATATCTAAAGTATAGTTTTGATTTTCCCTAGACTTATTTAATTTAAAAACTGAATTAAACTAATTTGAAACCATATATTTAGCTGGGGTCTCTAAAAGACCCCGCATGGGTGTTTACGTTGATTTTGATGGCATGGGAATTTAAGGGTTAAATAAAACAATTTTTGAAGTAAATGTTTAAACTTTTATTAGGTAGATATCATTGATTTCCATTAAACAGCAACTACTTATTATGTTACTTTTAGCTACATGTGTGCCTTATGAAAGTAGTAGTAGTGAAAAATAAAAACAAAATTGTTAAAACTTAAAGTTACTAATAATAATACAAACTTTTTCCCTAAGAATTATCGAAGTAAAACGATAGAAATATCTACCCCAAAACAATTTATTTATAATCAAAAGTATCCTAATAATTGAAATATCTTTGAATAATGTTTCGTCGTACTATGTTCCCTTCCCTATTTGCCCTAGGCTCATTATGAACTATAGCATTATGATCCTCAGCTTCCTCGGGAGGTGGAATATTAAAATCTTCGTTTAATCTTGCAGCGACAAAAAGATTGTGTAAAATTGCACACGCATTTGCAATGTAGCCTACTTTCTGTGGACCATAACACAAAATTTTGGCTAACTACTGAAATATTCCCTTAAAAACTCCATTAGTTCTTTCAATACAGTTCCTGGTCTGTATATGGACTTCAGTGTATCTGTACTCTGGAGATCCTGGCAAAGCATTTACTATGGGAGTCATTAACCAAGGCTCTTGGGGATAGCCTGAATCTCCTAGGAGCCAAGAGGTTCTATCACCTATAATTTTTTTTTTATTATTATAAATATAATTATAGTTTTTATTTTGGCTAAAAAATATTATTTACTTAAGTCTTTGGTAATGGGCTTTCAATTCGCCCCGAACCACTGACTGCCTCCAAATGAACGAATCATGTGTTGCTCCTCCAAATCGAGCATTAATGTTAAAAATTTTTAAATCGTCATCACAAATCTACAAAAATATATGAATTAAATTTACTAAATATAGAGAAACTCTGAGATAACTTACAATCTGGGTATTCTTTGAATGGTAACCCTTTCTGTTTAAATAGTTATGCTCCTCTACTGTTGGTCGGAGTATACATAATTCCAAAAAATCTGACACTGACTCACTGACAGTACTATGATAATACGTCACATTACATAAAAATATAAAAAGTTACTAGATGTCACCAGATTTTTAGCGAATGTTTCTTATTCGGATAGTACATTGCCGACAATACCCGAAGCAAACTTGACAAAGACATAGAGTGCCAACAATTGCGACTATTGCTTTCGAGAATAGATATCGATAGTAGAAAGTTAGGTGTAGAATTCTACAAGACACGGAGTCCCACTGCTGGTGCGTTTTAAACTAAATATGTGGTGTGGGCTGGTTGAGGATAAACTAATAGGTCCCATTTTTTGAAGAATAATCTAAATAGCGTACGATATTTACATTTATTAGAAGAAGATTTGGAATCGTTGCTTGATGAACTCCCATTAGCGGTTTTAAATAACATTAAATGGTTTCAACAAGACGGATGCGCAGCTCACAATGCTTTTATCATTCACAATTACCTAAACGAAGGATTTCCACAAAATCGGATTGGAACCTACGGCCCTGTTCTATGGCCACCTCGATCACCTTGCCTTAATCCGCTAGATTATTTTTTGTGTGGACATCTGCAAAACAAGGTCTATTACAACTCTTGTAATAATATTCAAAAACTGCAGCAACGCATAATTGGTGCCTTCCAAACAGTTACATCCGACATGATGAGAAAAGCAATTGAACAAATGGAAGAAAGAACCAATCTTTGTATAGAAAATCAAGGAGGCCATTTCGAGCATAACTGAAATATTTACCCAGTTATTTTTTTATTCACCATTTAATTTTGTGGCTAATTTTAACTTAGTTCTCCTTAGGTTAAATTTAGTAAATTATAATTTTAAATAAAATAAGATATTTTTACTGGTTTCTGTTTTAATTCAATGTTATCTAAATCAAAAATTGAAATAATATTTGAAAAAACTATTGGCGTACTGAGAAAATTAAAAAAAAAGCCTGATTATGCATAATTTGTGTCGAAACGTACGTAAATATGGTTGAGCGATACATCATTGTATTTGGGGTAAAATCTAAATTAAAAAATCCAGGTCCGTATTTAAAAAAATGAAATTGACCATGATATCTCAGATATAACAAGTGATATAAAAAAAAGTGATAACGCCATTTTGTAGAGAAGAAAAAAATACAAAGACCTTATTTCAAGAAAAATTTTATAAAATTAAAGCCCTTTGAGTTATTAAAGGAATTAATTTTAGACACTTTTAACAAATCACACTGTATCTCAGCAATTAAAAACAATTAGGCAACGCAGTTTGTAGATGTTAAATAAGCTTCAAACGTGGCCCATTATCTCTAATTTAACCAACTTCGTAGGAGTTACCGTTTAGAAGTTACCCATACTGGTCAATTAAATAGTAGCCACCCTGTATATAGGGTGTTTCAAAAAACATGTGCCATCGCTCGGGTGGTATTTCCTTACCCAAAAATAAGGCAAATAGTTCCTATTAACATGGGCCCGCAGATGCCTTGTTTAAAAGATACAGGGTGTTCAAAATTTTAAATATTTCCGGTTTTTTCAATATATTTCCGAAACGGCTTAAGTAATTTTAGTCAAATTTGGGTTGTGAAAAGTACTTATAATAGCACAAATTTAGGAATAAAAATGTGTTGACAGGTTGACCAGGGGCGTGCGTGCGATCAGATGCTCTACTCATTTTGAACAAAAAATAGGTACGCCACTGACTTTTTCACATTTTGATAGCACAATTTTCTAATAATTTTAGTGGCTAAAAAAAGTACTTCTTAATTGTTTTTTATGGTCGGCATCGTTTGGAAGATAAATGCAATTTTATTAGGTATAGCGTAAAACGTTTTTAGCAACTTAGGTATTTATTGTTTTATAAAAAAATTATTTATTATCAACCTAAACATAATTATTACAGTAAATGCTGAAAATGTCCACCTCTAACTTCATTACAAGCATTTAACCTTCTACGTAAAGATCTTCTCACTCTGGCACAAATACGAGGATTTTGCCGAACTCGGACAAACGCCATTTCAATTCGTTCCAAAAGTTCTTCTCTACTTTGTACTGGCGTGTTATAGACAAGCTCTTTTATATGCCCCCACAGATAATAATCCAATGGATTTAGGTCAGGGGACCGAGGTGGTCATGCTATTGGACCACCACGACCAATCCAACGATGACCATATGTTTCCACAAGATATTCTCGAACAAGTGCTGCAAAATGTGCCGGTGCTCCATCGTGTTGAAACCACATTCTCTTTCTCACTAATATAGGCAACAGCTCTGGTAAATCATTTCTAAGAAAATTTAAATAAGACACATGGTCAAGTCTATTTGGCAGAATAATAGGACCAATTATATCATTTCCAATTATTCCAGCCCAAATGTTGATGGAAAACTGGTACTGCGAGTTTGCTACTCTAATTAAATTGGGATTTTCTTCAGCCCATGTATGTAAATTATGAAAATTTATAATTCCCTTTCTTGTGAATGACGCCTCGTCTGTAAAAAGGATACGCCTAGGGAAATGTCGATTGTTCTCCAACTTATTTAAAACCCACTGACAAAATTCTTGTCTAGGCCCATAATCTCTAGGTAAAAGTTCTTGCACTCTTGTAAAGTGATATGGTTTTAACTGTTGCTCTTTCCAAATTCTATGTACAGACGATGCAGAAATATTTCCTATTTCGTTAGACACGATTCTAGTACTTGTAGAAGGGTTACGATCCACTATATTAAAAGCCGAGTCCTCAACCTGAACAGTTCGTCGGTATCTTCTTCGGCCAGAATTAGATTTAAAAGGTTTTAAAGTGCCGGATTCTCTTAGAGGTGTACAAACGTGTTCGAAAATATTTTTAGATGGATATGTTCGTTGAGGATACCTTTCACGATAAATCCGTGCTGCGTCCCTTCCATTTTGTCTCGCTTCACCATAAATTAATATTATATCAGTTAATTCAGCCAATGTATAATGTACAAAGGGCATTTTGATGCTATAAAGTAATTTACGATTTTAAAACTCTTTAAAAATTGAATCGAAAACATGAATTTACTTGCTTAACTTACTAAAATTTTTAAAATATTAGTAAACACCAATGACAGATGGAAATTATAATTATTAATAATATGTAAAGATACGAGTCAATATATAACTGACAGATTAATCTTTGTTTTAGATTCGACCATGTAGCATACTAGACTTTTTAACTTATTAATCTTGCATAAGCTTTAATATTTAACAGAGATTGATAGAATTGCATTTATCTTCCAAACGATGCCGACCATAAAAAAAATTAAGAAGTACTTTTTTTTAGCCACTAAAATTATTAGAAAATTGTGCTATCAAAATGAAAAAGTCAGTGGCGTACCTATTTTTTGTTCAAAATGAGTAAAGCATCTGATCGCACGCACGCCCCTGATCAACCTGTCAACACATTTTTTATTCCTAAATTTGTGCTATTATAAGTACTTTTCACAACCCAAATTTTACTAAAATTACTTAAGCCGTTTCGGAAATATATTGATAAAACCGGAAATATTTAAAATTTTGAACACCCTGTATCTTTTAAACAAGGCATCTGCGGACCCATGTTAATAGGAACTATTTGCCTTATTTTTGGGTAAGGAATCACCACCCGAGCGATGGCACATGTTTTTTGAAACACACTGTATATTAGGGTGGATCGCTCGTATATGAAAGAAAAAAAAATTACTATTTTCATCTCAGCGGGGTCAAAAGTTGATGCTCGTATTAAATACTAATCGAATGATAAGTTTATTTTTTTAATATTTGGTCGTTTTTAACTGCCGCAAGGACTTTGAGTTTTTTTAAATTAAAAATTTTAACAGGTTCTCGAGAATCTCGTTATAGTATTATTTTTTACATAATTTCCACTTTTATAATAGTTTGGATATATCATAACATTTTTAACCTATATTCAAATCGATTTAATGATAAGTTTATATTTTGAATAATAGATACTAATTAGTGATAATCCGAAACTTATATCAACACCTATAAATAGTTTATTCGCGCAGCCCACCTGTACGATATTTCTCACGCACATTCAGAAATACCATCCCTTGCGACGGGATTTTATTCGACATTAATATCCTATCTGAATTAGTAAGTTACCCAAGAGATGGCGCCGTGTACTTTAATCTGCCGTTTAATAAAAAAAATATTTCGGTAAATGACTGAATGAGTTTTTACAGTATATAAAAAATCGGTAATTGATTACATGAAACAACGGCTACTTATAGTGTTTATGTTTGTGTTTGTGTTTGTGCTAATATAATATAATGACACCTCGCAGAAGTGAATGTCCAATATTTGGTTCGGGAAGTGAATTACTGATAACTGTTCTGCCTTCATATGAAGACGTAATGAAGCAGTTCATTTACATTTCACCGATGTATAAAAAACAATATAATAACTGCGTACGAAAAACCAGTCAAATTGTGGCCAAGAAGATTGCAGAACAGTGGCAAAGAGCTTCTATACCCCATGTAGAACACAAAACAATACTAGCCCGAATTATTGCGTACCATGGAAAGTACAGAAATTTATTAAAATCATACAAGAGAAGAATGAATGAGGGTAGTTACCAAGAGAAGCTAAAAAAGTTTACTGATGAAAGCAAGAAACTTTTTGACATCGCTACGTGCAAATGTTTTAAGTTTGAAGAATGTAGTTGCCCCAGAAATCGTAAAGTACCAATTCAGGAAAGGCATTTTTTAATGGACCAACGCACTACTCGTAAAATGATAATAGGTTCATTGGACCGAGAGACAACTAAAAAACTTGAACATAATATTTCTAGAATAAAAAAAACGAAAGCAATTTGAAAATAAGGTTTCTGAAACTGCGACAAGTAGTAATAATCAACAAAAAAACTCTAGGACACTACTGAATCATCCACAAGCTAACTGTGTGATTGAAAATTTAGAAATAGAACCACCTCCACTGCAACAAAGTCAAGTAATTTCTCAACCTATAGTTACTGATGTTATGTTTCCTGTTGTTGCTAGGACATTGGACCGTTACGGGGTCTCAGATCGTGCTGGAGCAGCAATTGTCTCAGCCGCTTTTCAGGATATCGGTCTGATCACACCAGAAGATTCATCTCGTGTAGTAGATCGGAATAAAATCCGCCGAGCTCGTTGTAGAGCTAGGAATACGTTGATAATGGAGCCCATTACTTTTCAACATGAAATAATAGGAATCTTCTTCGATGGAAGGAAAGACAAGACCCTAGTGTATGAAGATAATCGACGAAGAGTGATTCAAGAGGAACACATTACTTTACTGAAAGAACCAGGCTCAAATTATCTTGGACACATCTCCTTAAAAACAGGTGACGCCAAAACAATTTGCCGACGTATTTTATCATTCCTTACCTCGAAGTCTATCGAGAAGAAGAATATTTTAGCAATTGGTTGTGATGGAACCGCCGTAAACACGGGGAGTAAAGGTGGTGCTATCAGATTATTAGAAGAAAGTTTACAACGACCACTTCAATGGCTAGTTTGTCAGCTTCACAGTAACGAACTCACATTGCGCCACCTATTTATACATTTAGATGGATCTACTACTGGACCAAAAAGTTTTAATGGACCAATTGGAAAAGCACTTGCTAACTGTGAGCTATTGCCAGTAGTTAATTTTTCCCGGATTGAATGCGCGTTACCTGAAATTACTAAATCCAAAAAGGAATTAAGTACAGATCAACTGTACTTGTTAGAAATATGCCAAGCGATTAACAATGGGTCCTGTGATGAAAACCTCGCAAAAAGAAATCCAGGAAAAATAGTTCAGTCCAGATGGCTAACAACGGCTAACAGAGTATTGAGGTTATATGTTTCAGCTGAGACACCATCAGAAAATCTAAAAATACTGGCTACATTTATTTTGATGGTTTATGCCCCTATGTGGTTTAATATAAAGACTGAACCGCTATGCATTTTTGGCACCAAGCATTTGTTTAAAACAATACAACTCTCAAGATATTTACCCGATAACTTGAAATCTGTTGTGGACCCAGTCATTCAGCGGAATGCATTTTTTGGGCATTCTGAAAATATTTTACTTGCAATGCTAGCTGACAACAGACCAGACATAAGAGAACAAGCTCTACGTCGAATATTAAGACTAAGACAGACAACCTCAGATTTTGCAGTTTTACGGACATTCAAAGTGCCAATTTTAAATATGGATGCAACAGACTATATAGATTTAATAGACTGGAAAACAGCAACTGAACCTCCACTTACCAAGAAAATAACAGACGATATCCTTCAGCAGGGAATAATGGAGCCACACACTATTCCAATGAATATTTTGAATATCATAAGTCAATTTCCATGCCACACCCAAGCCACTGAAAGGGGCGTAAAATTAGTAACAGAAGCTAGTTCGTCTGTTTGTGGGCAACAACGAAGAGAAGGTTATATTAAAAATAAACTAAAATCATGTCTCATCATGCCTAAATTCAATACCAAAAACGAGTATAATTTTTAATATTTGATTTGTTTATTTTTAAATTTTTTACTGTTTTCTTTTGTAACAAACTGTGCAAAATATTTAACTGTTTATGTTTTTTTTTTCATTTTATAGTCTCTTTAGTTAGAATATTACAATGAGATATTTAAAATAAATAGTTTCAAAATTTAAAAACGTGTTTTTCCATACTTAAAATTTAGAAAAAAATTGAAATTTCAATTACGTTGCGGCAGTTAATATACTGAAAATATCGGAACGTGTCCAAATAGTTTTTTATTCATATCTTAAAGGAGCATCAATCCCGCACCCAGCCGATTTAAATATCTAAAAAAAAAAATTCGATCCACCCTACTGTATATGTATATTGAATATTATATTGTTTTAAGTTGAAAGTTGCTTGTAACTGCCTATACAAAGCAATAAAGATAAAATATAATTGACATTTATTTTCAGCAACTTTAAAGGAAGCTATTTTTACCGAAAAAAAGCTTTCCCGTTCAGATGCAAGTAGTGACGAAAGCATGGACGAAAAAAGAAAGAGAAAAATAAAAAACACCTTCCAAGTATCGAGAAGCCTTGGACTCCCCTTTGCCATCATTAAAAGGTAAATTTCATTATTTTCTTAAAATCTTATAAGTATATAGTTTTTTTATTATTGAATACATACTTTAATTTTATATATTATAAAATAGTGTGCCAGGTATTGAGAACTTTCACTGAAATGAACTTACCTACTATTGTAGTTGGTTGGAAATAAGAAGAAAATATGATTTTAGAGATGAGTGATAAAAGTTCATATTGTGAATCATTAAGCGAAAATGATGTCACAATCATAGCGGATGTATATGATACCACAGATGGAGAGAAGATGCTGGAAGGCCGTTTTATGCATTTCCTCAAAGTCGCTGCACTCTTAATGCAAAGTCTCTTGCAACATTACACTTAACAGTGCAGCATTTCTGCAAATTTAAGGCAACGTATTGTTGCTTAGTGGGTGATGAATTACTTGTACTAGGTTCGCTTGTTAAGCCCTCCTCACTATCGCTTATTTTGTTTGCAATCTCCCGTTTATACACCATTTTGGCATAGGTATCCAATGCAGTTTCATCTAAAAAGTTTACAATTATACAAGCACTAGGAATGGTAAGAATCAGATATAAAAAAAAAATAATGATTTCTACAAACAGTTTTCTAATAATCAGTTTTAATGGCCTTGCTACAACTAAAACATACTTAATATATTTAAAATAAAGCTACCTTCTTGTAAAATTTTAAACAATGTGCTAGATACGTGAAAATAATTCATGATTTTGATAAAATAACTGGAATCATTGTGGCTTCATCCTTTGATCCAGTCTCCATATTTCCAATATTACTAAAAAATATATTTTACACTCGATTTTACATAATTGCAAGATCAAAAAGAATATTAAATTTATTTTTAAAACGTAAACGCGAAACTAGCCTCAATTTTATTCAATCCAACAGCCAACAAACCGAAAAACCATCTACTGAAATTGTTGGCTTGATGGACACAACGTTGTAGCCATCAAAGTTTTTCGGTTCGTAAAACAACATGACCGTCGCGCCATCACCCGATGATCTGTTGAAAACAACAACAGACAGATGTTCAGCAGTGCCAACGGTGTAACACCAGTTTAATAAAACATCACGCGGTTTTTGTTTTCTGTTTGATTGACAAAAAAAGTAAGAAAATGCATTTTTTTTTACCTGGATACTTCTTATTGGGTTGAAACCAAAGTGATCATTGTAATATCGTTGTATTTTTTTTCTGTGTACTAATTTGGCCGGTAATAAAATTGTAACGTTAAAATTCAAGTATTGGCTTATAGAAGCGTATAAAGTTCCTAGAAAAAAAACGACGTTGCCAAATTTATTTGGCTAACGAAAATGTGTGGTTATGTAAAATTTTATATGTTTTATTTGTTTTTCGTTTGGTGTTGCTGTTTTGATTTGCATCGGGTTTCCTGATTTGCATTTTGTACCTCCTACGTGTTTATTGTTGTTAGATGTTTTTAGTTAATTTAACTTATTTTTCGTATTAACTATGGCAGTGTTTTGTTTTTAATGTGAAAAACTCTTTGCAACGCAAAGTTCGCTGAATTGTCACCAACGTGAAGTACATAATTTAAAAAGTAGTGTCGTGAGTTATGATCCAACTAATAGCGGCTACAAAAACTTTATTTGTGGTGAAGATAATTATTGTAATAGTGCTTTTATAAATAGTCAGAACTTAAGGGAGCACCTAAGTGAAGTACATAACATCGAAAAATCATCTATTCAGGAAATGGAATTGTTATTTTTATTTATTTATTTATTTATTTTATTTATTTATTTATTACAACAACAGTGTACATTCAAGAAATATAATATACATAATGAGTTGCATACACTATGGACCATGTAAGTCTGTGTGGGCATACAACACAAAATAGTTTAACATTCAAAATTTTAAATTAAATTTCAAAGTAGACAATGCGTAACTATGCACAATCTGAGTTACTTGGTGATACTAATACTTAATATCATAATTTTATAAAAATCTAACAATACTTTTGATTATTTGGGTATTATTTAAAATCCATTTATTTAGATCTTTTTTTATGTTTTGAAATTTTTTGATTTTAAATTGCACTGGTAATATATTTAAGATCTTCGGAGCCACATAGGATATTGATCTTTGCGTGGCGTTAAAATGTGTATTGGGTAGAATTAAATTGTGATTAACATTAGCTCTAGTCATGATGTTATGCGTTATGTAGTTGTGAAATTTATTTCTAGTGAGAGAAAATCTAAGCAAATTCTTAATATATAACTGAGTAATTGAAAAGACGCCAGACTGTTCAAATAAAAGATCAGAAGAAAAACGTCTTGACTTAAATAAAATAATTTTTAAAATATATTTTTGTGCAACAACGATATTGTTTAATACACTTTTATTAGCAGATCCCCAACAAATAATTCCATAGTTAAGACATGATTCTGCTAGTGACCTATAAACATTAATTAGAACATTTTTGACTAAGATATTACGTAATTCGTAAAATTTATATATCAGTTTCCTTAATTTATTCATTATATATTCACAATGTACTGACCATTTTAAAAATGAATCAAAATATACACCCAAATATTTTATGGTTTCTACTGACTTAATTTTACCAGAACAAACACAATCCCTTGACAAATCACAATTAGCAGAATGGATCGTAATCTCATTTTTAATTGGTAGACCAACTGAATTCATTGCAAAGCACATAAAGTTAGTTTTCTTTATATTCAATGTTAAACAGTTACGATCCATCCAGGCTTTAATAAGACTAGCAGTCCTTTCGGCCTTTTCAAATGCTTCATGCCAAGACACCCCTTTAACCAGAAGAACAGTATCATCGGCAAAGCATACAGTTTTAATATTGGACATCGCACTCGCCAGACCATTAATATAAATTGAGAACAAAATCGGGCCTAGCACTGTACCTTGCGGGACACCACATTCAACTCTCTTGTAGGAACTAATAATTGAATTTAGACAAACCTTTTGAAATCTATTAGAAAGGTATGATTTGAATAGTTTAAGAACGTTCCCTCTTATCCCCATCATCTCCAATTTGTGGAGTAGAATGTGGTGGTCTATGGTATCGAAGGCCTTAGAGAGATCCAAGAAAATTGCAAGTGGTTTGTAATTATTGTTAAAGCTCCCTATGATAAAATCAGTGACCTCATGTAAGGCCGTATCAGTACCCATTCCCTCCCTGAACCCATACTGCGAATCAGACATTAATTTATTAGTGTTTAAGAAATTACACAATCTCTTTTTTAAACATTTCTCAATGATCTTACAGATTGGACTAGTGATAGCTATTGGACGATAATTATTAATATCTGTTTTATCACCCCCTTTATGCAGAGGTAAAATTAAAGCTTTCTTAAAAACATCGGGAAAAACACCAACTTCAAATATTCTATTCACAATATGGTTCAGAGGACCAACTAAGTATTTATAATTTGATTTTACAATTAAATTGGTTATATGAAAATCACCAGTAGATGAGGAATTTTTAAGTGAATTTATACAGTTAATAATTTCCTCGTCAGTAATAGGGTATAAATACATTGAACCTGGAAATTGATTTTCATTTATCGGAAAATCAGGTGCGTTTGTCGGTCTACTTATTTTACTAGCCAGCACTGTACCAATAGAACTAAAGTAACCACACAGTTCGTCAGCAATGTCTACCTGATCGGTCAGCTTCACATTGTCGCAGGTATACAAGGCAGTAATATTTTGTTTAATCGGTATATCATTTGTCGCTTGCCTAATCAAGTTCCACGTCTTTCTGGGATCATAATGTACAGCATTTATTTTTTGTTTATAGTAGGTTGATTTACTATGTTTTATTGTTTTACTTAATTGATCTCGATAATGTTTATATTGTGCCTTAATATCAATATTATCTGGGTTAACAACACACCGTTTATGTAAGCGATCTCTATTTCGGATTGAATTAAGAAGACCAGGGGTAATCCATGGTTTAAGGCGTATCTTTTTGTTAGGTATAGATCTAATGCTAGTGGCTGAATTTATATGATTGTGTAAAATATTCATAAAGATATTCGAAGAGATGTTAGGATCTAGACTAGACATTACAGTCGCCCAGTTTTCTCGCTCCAGGGACCCTTTAATGCGTTGGTAGTCTATGCTCCTAACCTCCTTACTTACTTTTCCATTTATGATGCACTCTGTTCTAGAATTCAAGTCAATATTAAACAATAGGAGTCTATGATCCGAGATAGAGCTGTTCGATATAACAAGATTATTATAAAAACGAATTCTACTTTTCATAAAGATATGGTCAATACATGTTCTACTGGAACTAGTTATTCTAGTGGGTTCACTTACTTTAGAGACATAACCGCAGCCGTTCAAACAATTTAAATATTCGTTAACAATTGCTGACTTAGAATCGAGTAAGTTAATATTAATGTCACCAACAAAGAACTCCACTTGCAGACAGGAGAAATGATTTTGACTAAATAAATCTGTCAGAGACATAACGTAGTTATTAGGATTAAGTGAGGGTGATCTATAATGAGAAATAATACCTATAGAGACACCATTTTTTACAAGGGTAACTCTTAGAAATTTGTAATTATCAATTTGGATAATATTACTTAGTTCAATAAACGAAGTTTTACAATAAATCACAGAACCGTCACACTTATTATTTTTGCTCTCGTTATAAAAAATGTCATAACCGTCAAGTTTGAAATTGGATTTTTCAATAATATTAGTTTCCGACAGTATTATTACATCAAAATCGCTACAGTATGATTCCAAATGTAGAATAAGGTCATCAAAATTTCTATTCAAGCTTCTAACATTCACATGCAACAAGTTTAACTTATTATTACTATGTTTGTCAAAGAAATCAATATCATTTAAATCATCACAAATCATGACGTTGCTATAACTGTCATAATCATTGTCAAGCAAGGAATTGAGATTCATTAGTTGAGAATAAAAAAACACAAACAAAACAAATTGAAACAAATTGTTACTTATTGTTGGTCATTAAGGCTCCGCCCGGCTTTCTCAATATCATCGAGTGACTTGATTTTTATTAGAAGATCATCGTCCGATTTTCTTACGAAAATCTTACCATCTTTGACCCAAACATACTTAAATCCCTTATCCCTCAATGTACGGGCAGACGTGAATAATTCTCTCGTTTCTCTTACCATATCTTCATTAATAAAAATTGGGTTTGCCTCAGGAAGATCACATTTATGACCATCAATTTTACCTTTTTCTCTTCTTTTTTTTAGCAATTTGTGTTTATCTTCTATCGATCTAAATGTGACGCATAATGGAGAATTCTCTTTTGCTCGATTTAGTATTTTTATTTCTACATTGTCCAATTGTATTCCAGAATCTATATATTTCAGTACTTTTTCTGCTTTATGAATTACCTCTCTAGGGTTATTTTTTATTACATCGATTGTACTCTTGATTCCCATTACAATGACGTTCTTTAATTTATTTTCAGTTTCTTTAGTCTCGTAGTAACCTTTCAATTTTCGCAATTCCATCTTTATTTCCTCATTTTCTTTTTTTAATAACTGTATTTCTTTGGTGAACATAATATTTTTTTCCTTTTGAACTTCGTATTGCTCAGCATAAAATTTTAAATCATATCTAAGGTCTCGAATTTCTTCCCTTAGACCTTTAATACTCTCCATAATATCTTCATTGCTGCTATTGTTGGATTTATTTTGGATATTTTCAGAGAGATTAATTGATCTTCTAACGCACTTTTCTACGACAGACTTACAATCTTCACAGTAAAATTTGTTGTTTAAACCTCGCAATACTTCCAGATCAACATCGGTAAGACCGACACAGCCAGCATGCATCCAATTTTTGCATTTTTCGCATTGGACAGATGTTTGTGTTTTTGTAATGTTGGCAGCACATTTGCCACATTTATAATTCCTCGTCTTTACCATTTCACTGATTTAAAGAAATTAACAGTAACAGTAGGACTTTACTCGTGGAATAGATTATACTAAAATTATCTTCAATGTCAATATATATATCTTCAAGGTACAATGCGGATCCTTATCAGGCCAAATGGAATTAACTTTTTTTTGCTCTGAATGCGTTTATTTGATATTACTGTTGTATAGGTACGTAATTTATTAAATATGCATCTAGCGCTCTGTTATAAGACTGATGGGCATCAATTTCACAACATCAATAAATTACAGATTAATACTCATCTGTGCAAAAATTCATTAAATTTTGACTACACGATCCATCAAAAAATCACAAAAACTAAGAGAGACGAAACGCACTGACTTGACCTCAGTATGAAATTTTTGAACTTATATCTATAGAAGGTGTGTATATCAGCCCATAACAGCTTTAAAATTAGATACAGGTAGTTGTTGATAATAATGACAATTCTAGTTGTTAAGTACCTATGTAAAGAAATACGCTTTACTAGTAGCAAACTTCACTACTTGGATAATAGTATGTTATATATATATAAGAAGAAGAATTAGGTTAGAATAATTAGTTACTCTTCGGTGATATGTAGAAAAACATCAACCATTTTTTGTAACCTTTTAGAGCAAGAACCGTGCCAATAAAACTATTATAAGGGTATTGTATTAGGTATGTGTTTTCCATCTAGCTGCATAATCCAACAGGTTATGGGATTAGTCTGACGTTAAGTCTGTATAGGTGAAACCAGCGATTTTATAATACTTAACTTAAGAGACTTAAGTTGTGATTTTGGCGGTAAAAAAAAAGGTGTAAGAAAAACGTTAGGAAGATGGCTACGGGAAGCAACATCGTCACAGTCAAACCTTTTGATGGTAATGGTTTTGGAAATTGGGAATTTAGAGTGAAACTCTTATTAGAGCATAATGATGTTTTAAATGTAATTTCTGAGGAACCTCCGAGTGAAGAAAGTGGGAGTACTGTGACAGCTTGGAAAAAGAAAGATTTGCGAGCCAGAAATTTAATTGTACAATGTCTGTGTGATAATGTTCTTGAAATGATAAAGAGCAAGACAACAGCTAAGACAACTATGGATACACTAAGAAGTACTTATGCAAAAATAGGGCTGGCAGATCAAGTGCAATTACAAAGTAAATTGAGGAATATGAGGTATACAGGTAGTGACTCCCTTAATAATTTTATTATTGAGTTTGAGAAAACAGTTACCGAATTAAGAAAATGTGTAGTGGGACAATAAGCGATTTAGAAGTTATAACACAGCTACTATCGAGCATGCCAGAATTATTTCAGACAGTGACCACTGCAATTGAAATTTACTTTTGTCAAAATGTCAGCACAGTAACGTTGGATTTTGTCAAGTCTAGATTACTACAGGAAGAAACAAGACAGAAAAAGACCAAGGAGAAACAAGTCAAGTTTTTATGGTACAGAATAGAAGGAAAACAGGCAAATTTCAATGTAAGTGTTTCAAGTGTGGTATAAAAGGACATAAGAAGGCAGACTGTCCTAAAAAGGATTTAATAAACAAATCTAGAGATACTCAAGGAAAGGCGTACGTATAAGAATAGGAAAGTGAGGTAGCTTTTATTACCTGTTTAGCGGACAAGACTGAAAATATCTTGTTGGAGAAAGAAATAAACTTTGTGATAGACTCAGGTTGTACAAACCACTTAGTACAAAGTAGTTTTAAAAAGTATTTAAAGGATATTGAAGTTAAAGAACATACAATAAGAGTTGCAAAAGAGGGTGAGTGTGTTAAATCCCATTTAAGAGGAACTATACATTTACAAACAGAACTGGGAGTAAATATAAAGTTAGAAAATGTCTTAGTATGTAAAAATTGGACATATAACCTACTTTCTGTTAAGAAAATTGAATCAAAGGGGTTAAAAATTATTTTTGAAAATGGTGAAACAAGTATTAGAAAAAAGGATGACTTGACACTAGTGTCTGGCAAATTAGGAAATAATTTGTATGTTATGAATTTCAAAATCAAGACTCCAATCGATGAGGCACATATTACAATGGATGAAAAAGGTCTGTGGCACCAAAGAATGGGACATTCCTGCAAATAGCCAAGTTCATGGATATGTGAAATATGCATGAAAGGAAAACAAACAAGAAAATCATTTGAAAGTCTACCAGAAGAAAGAAAAGCGAAAATGGTGCTAGAAGTTATCGCCAGTGAAGTCTGTGAGCCAATAAATCCAGGTGGTATGAAATATTTTATTTCATTTTATTTCATTTATAGATCATTCACATTTCTCGATGATCTATTTTATGATCAACAAAAGTGAAGCATTTTAAAAATTTAAAGAGTATATTAAGCAATTGTTAACAATCAATTTAAAACGCTACCAGAAAGAGTTCGTTGTGACAAGGAGGTGAGTATGTTTCACATGAATTTAAGAATTACTGTAAACGGCATAAAATTGGAATATACTATACCACGAACTCCTGAACAGAATGGAGTAGCAGAGAGGTGTAATCGTACTGTATTAGATGAAGCGCGGTGTTTGATATATCAGGCAGGCACGGTGAAAGAATTTTGGAAAGAGGCTACTGCTACTGCAGCCTATCTAATAAATAGAATCCCAACCTCAACATTGACTATAAATAAAGCACCTGCTGAAGTACGGTATAACCAAAAATCCAATTTAGACAAAATTAGAATTTTTGGATGTATATCTTATGTTCACATTTCTGCTTATGATAGAAAAAATAAACTTGATCCAAGAAGTGAGACAATGTATTTAGTTGGATATACCAACAATGGGTATCGCTTATGGAATCCGAGGGAAGAAAAAGTTATATCGGCAAGAAATGTTGTTTTTGATGAAACAAAAATGAAAAGTAAGAATGAAATACAAAACTATAGAGTGAATGATTACAAAAGTCAACAAAATAGTGACTTTGATAGTAGTGAAGACTATCAAACTGATGAAGGTGTTCAAGAGAAAGAGAAAAATCATGAACATGAAATTTATCAGGAAATACAAGATAATTTAAGTAAGAATAATAAGAATCAGAAAGGTAAAAGACAAAGTCAGCCACCTATAAGATTTAAAGATTATGAAATTAATTTAGATAGTGAAGATGGACTCATAGCAGCGTTATTTTCAGGAAATGGTAATCTAGAGGTACCACAAACATATTCTGAAGCCGTTTCTCTAGATAAAGGGTGGGAAGAAGCTATCAACGGAGAGCTAGATGCTCTAGACAAAAATGATACCTGGAAGCTAGTGAAAAGACCAGAAAAAGTGAAAATATTAGACTCTAGATGGGTATTTTGTGAAAAAACTATAGATGGTGAAATGGTTAAGAAAGCGAGACTAGTGGCGCGTGGTTACCAACAGGATGTGTGTAAAACAGACATTGTATCTTTCATTCGCTGTCAGTTACCTTAGTCAATTCAATAACTGCTATGGTGCTCAGCATTGGGTTGCTGCTAAAAGAATATTACGTTACCTACAAGGAGCAAAACATTGGAGTTTAAATTACACACAAAATAATAAAGAAATAATTGGATTTGCTGATGCAGATTGGGGCTTCTGTTCTACTGATATAATATCATATATAGTACAGTAAAATGGTTGTTTTGACAAGAAAAAATTCCGGAGTTAGGTTTCTCAACGTTTCTTTATGTTTTTTGGTATGCTGAATTTGAATTTCAACTTTGCCGCGTCGTATGAGTGACGCATCATCCTTAAAACTTAAAAAAATGTCAAAATTGGGCTTATTGTGGCGTTTATTGCGTATAAAAAGCAAATGGACATAAATAATAAGGTTTCTCGCGCGGTTTATATTTTACTGCGAGTGCTGGATCTGAATTTTTACCCGCCCGACTCGTGCAAGTGACGACACACGACGAAAGTTTTAAACAAATGCAAAATTTGACAAAATATTTAAGATTCTTTCCTTCAAAACCCCATTATGTTTCTCAAAAGTTCCTCATGTTCTTTCGGGTGCTGAATCCGAATTTCTACGTCCCAGCTTTGCAAGGGCAATGATGCATGGTGAAAAATCTTTAACTTTAAAATGGCAGAGTTATAGTCAACTTTTCCCTAGAAATTCATAATTAAGGTAATGAACCAGTAGCTGTCACTGAATCAATAGTTGTCAGTCCTAACGAAAATGGCTCATTACTAGACCAAAGAACCTTAATACATCTCTAATATCACTGTGGCCCCTGCTCGCAACATCTAGTTTTCCATCCTTTACCCCCAACAGTATTTAACCTTGCTCGTTCCAATATGGCGATTTAATGTTTGTCAGTTAGTGTGGTATTCTTAAGATCTAACAAATTACCTTAGCCGTTACGTTAAGAAAGGTAAGTTTTGTTATAATTTATTTGTGGAATTTTATGATATTTATATTGCATTGATGTGTTAGAGTGGTGATAATATACATCAAACGGTGTTTCTACATAAATTTGAAACAATTCTGAGGTATTTTTTCTTTTAAAACAGCTGATGACAGCTACTGATTACATTTTAGAAGCAATAATCATTAGTGGTCACTTGGTGCCAGAAATTGATAATAAATATTATTTGAATAATCAAGTTGGCATTTCCTGTATTTTTTAAAGCTTTCAAAATTATAGGTAGGTATTTATATTCCTTTTTTGTTGCTGTTTCTTCCGAGCATAAAATATAAAATAGAACAACAGAACAAGAGAAAATGAAAAAAATTAGATCAGAAGAATGAATAAAGAAAAAACAAGAAAAAGAACAACAGAAAAAAATTAAATTTCAAGAAAGAAAAAATAAATTGTTGTTAAAGAAATCTAAAAAGAGAACTAAAAGGGAATGGTCAGATTCTGAAACTGAAGAAGAATAGAAGGAATCGGGAAGTAGTGGTGATGACATCTCCGATTTTAAGAATTATCAAGAACACGATAACGACTCAGAAGAAAATAGATGTTACAAATTGTATAAGAAAGGCTTGAAGAAAGGAGAGTTTATTTTAGTTAAATTTCCCGGGAAAAAAAGATATCACCAGTTTTTTTGCATAGTGCAAGATATTTTTTGCGATAACGATGAGTTTGAAGTAGTTGCGTTAAGATGTTGCAATGATTTGAAAACTATTTTTAAATTAAACGATAATGATGTAAGTGTTATACAGTTAACTCAAATTGTTGCTCGCCTTAAGGTGCCTACTCCGGAAATCCTCAGACGAAAAACTGCACAGTTTTTCCTTGAGGATTTTACTGATATTGGCCTGAATACACCCGGCTCCACTCACACTTCGGAAATCCTTAAGGCCAGGCCTGTGTAGTTTTTCCTCTGAGGATTTCCGGAGTGTGAGTGGGCCCCTTTACTACACCATCTATTAATAGTTTAGGAGATCGAGTTAGGTATGAATTCAAAAACCCAGTGGAAGTAGATGGTTAAATCAGTACCAAGTACTGATTTTCTTGAGTGACAACTATTGATATTTTAATATTTTTGCCTGCCAATAACTGATTTTTTGCGTATTAACAATAATATTTTTTTCTGTTTTTTAAAATTGATAATTTAAAGTAATGAATGTTTAAATTTAGTTTGGAAGATTCCTAACTTTCGTTACAGGTCAATATTTTCCTATAAAAGTTAAATATATGTTTTCAAGCAGAGGTGTTTGCCATATTAATGATGGCCAGCATGACAGAGGTCAGAGACTGCGAAGAGCGTGCAGTATATGTATGCTCCGACAGCCAAGCTGCCCTACCTAAAAGCCGTCTGTAAACCAAGAGTCACAACCAACCTCGTCAGCGAATGCGTCGATGCCCTGGAGAGACTCTCGAGGAGGAAAGAGGTAAACCTGGTCTGGGTCCCCGGACACCAAGGGGTTCAGGGTAACGAGATGGCAGACGAACTTGCCAGACGTGGAGCTGAGACCCCATTCCTTGGACCTGAACCGGCTATAGGAATAACAAAAAAGCAGATAGGATCCGCACTCAACGAGTTGGCTGAACGCCGCTCTAAGGAGCAATGGCGGACGATCCAAGGGTGCAGGCAAGCTAAGGACTTTATAGCTTGGCCGAGCAAGGCTGAGCTAAATTGGATTCTGAATAGAAGACGATGTGTCCTGAATCCCTTGATTGGGATACTGACAGGACACTGCAAGCTGCGGAAGCACCTAGCACTGATTGGTGTCGAAGACGACCCAATCTGTGCCGGATGCCTGGAGGAGGAGGAGACCCCGCTGCATTTTCTGGGTACCTGCGAGGCCCTGGGAAGACTCAGGCACCAGGTCCTGGGATCAGCGGCTCTCCAGAAGGAAGAAATCACGGCCCTGGCCTGGAGCGACATACTCAACTTCATAAAGAGGTCGGGACGCTTTGGCGGGGGCCAAGGTGGTTAGTGTGATTGGGGGAAGACTCTGGGGTAGGCAAAAAGGATCGCAGTTGGTCTACTTGCCAGGTTTTCGGAACCTCCCCTCAATTACTACTACTACTAAATATATGTTATTAGTAACCTTTTGTTTTCTTTGTACCCTTAACACTGACAGCTACTGGTTCATTACCTTAGTGTTGACAAAATTCAAAAACTTAGCTCATTTAAACGGAATATATTAAAAAATCATATAAAAAATATGGTCATCGTTTATACACTAATCAGCAATATTAACGCTCCACTAAAAATTTGCTACAATTTTGATGTTGTATTTCTTCTAAACCTAATGTCCAATTTTAATGATTTTTTTTGCATATTATGGGGACATTCTTTAAGAATATTCCTATACCCGTGGTTTATTTTAGAAAGTTAATTGTTAGTGTATACAGGATGTAAGAAACATAATATGTTTTTTTCCCAAAAGTTGAAACACCCTGTGGAAGATTCTAGGATTCATACAATATTGCAGAGTAATTCTAACGTGGGCCACGTGTTTTCTCGGCGTTTTCTTCTTTGGTTCATTTAGTTGGGTTCAATAATAATGAAGATAGACACTGTTATATTCCAGTGTACATTTTTATTAGAAAATCATAACCAGTAACTTTAAAAAAATGAAACTTACAAAAATAAACACAATAATGATTAATTTATAAAAATAAAGATTATTATCATTAGTAGCGTGTGCTTCCGCCTATACTTCTAATAACAGCTGCACATCGGCGTGGCATACTCGAAATTAGGTTCTCAATTTGATTTTGTTCAATTTGATACCAAATTTCAACAACTATATCCTTTCTATGTCTTGCAAGGTTGCTGGGGGAGGCTGACGACGTCTTAATTTTCAGCCAATAATGTCCCACAAATGCTCGATTGGGTTAAGATCTGGACTACGCGATGGCCAATGGAGAATCTGAATATTCACCTCTTGCAAATATTCAGTTACAATACGCGCTACGTGTGGTCTTGCATTGTCGTGCATCAACAAAAAGTTATTGCCGATGTTAGGAGCAAAAGGTACAACGTGCTCAGATAAAATATCAGTAATATACCTTTCACTGTTTAACGAACCACCAAGATCTGTCCACGCTGTTGATAAAATTCCTCCCCAAACCATCACAGAGTCTCCATTAAACAAAGTCGTTTCTCGAATGTTGCATTGGGCATACCGCTCGTTTGGTCGTCGAATCACTCTTAGACGTCGATCGGAGCTATACAGACAAAACCTAGATTCGTCCGTAAACAAAACATGCCCCCAGTCCTCATTAGTCCAGTTTGCATGCTCCCTAGCGAATTATAATCTAAGCTCTACGGTGATCAGCGTTTAATGCGGGGCCTGTCGCTGGTACTTTAATATGCAAGTTGTGCTCAGTAAGACGTTTCCTCACAGTATCAGTGCTCGGTTGGATGTTATGAACGGCACTAAGTTGGATTAAAATATTTCTTGACGTGGTAAACCGTTCTCTTAAAGCACGTAATCTAATAAAACGATCTTGAGCCACTGTAGTGACTCGAGGCCTGCCTTGCCCAGGACGTCTATGGTAGTCATTGGTCTCTCTAAAACGTTAAACAACACGGGATATTGTAGTATGGGCAACTCTTAACCTGAAACCAATGGCATGATAGCTAATTCCTTCGCCATGAAAAGTTACTGCTTGAACACACTCATCGCGGGTCAAATTTCTTGTAACGCGCTCCATTTTCACCAACGAGAAGTCAAAAATTAATAACTTACTTTACTTTTTACTTTAATTTTAAACAATACTTAAATCAAAATGAAATAGTTTTCAAAATACAAACCCTGCTGACAGTTACATTTGACATTTGCTCACCTAGCCTTTTTTATGTTAATCAAAGTATCCATAAAAGTTGGATTTATGATCAAAAAACAAGCTGAGTTAAAAAAGTGTCTAATTCTTTTATTATTGAACCCAACTAATTGAACCAAAAAAACAAAACGTCGAGAAAACACGTGGCCCACGTTAGATTTACTATGCAATATTGTACGAATCCTAGAATCTTCCACAGGGTGTTTCAAATTTTGGGAAAAAACATATTATGTTTCTTACATCCTGTATACACTAACAATTAACTTTCTAAAATAAACCACGAGTATAGGAATATTCTTATAGAATGTCCCTATAATATGCAAAAAAAATCATTAAAATTGGACATTAGGTTTATAAGAAATATAGCATCAAAATTATAGCAATTTTTTAGTGGTGCGTTAATATTGCTGATCAGTGTATTTTCAATTATTAATTTCTTCATTTGTTCATTGCTTTTGGTTCTGGATCTGGAAAAAACAGAGAGAGGATAAGATCGCAGAATAAATAGCTATGCAAAGCTGTGATAAGATCAATGCAACAGTAACTCTGTAACGAAGTTACCTAAGTTTTACCGAATTAAAGACAAGTAATTAACACCGAATTACTAGAAAGTAATTATCTCCGTAATTTTTCAATTGCTTTTTTCGTTTCTTTCATGCAACCGATTTATTGAATATTTTTCTAACCGCTGGTAACAAAAGGTTTTGAATTTAATCAGAGAAATTGATTAATTACCGCTATCACAGAAACCGTCTTAATTGGCAAACCAATATATGGCATTCCGATACAGGTAAATTCAGCGTTATCTCCGGTACCGATTCGAAAAGATAGCGAACGCGCACCGTTCTTAAAATCCCCAGATCTTGGACCATTTCCGTGGTGGGAGATAAAAAGTTGAAATCCGAGATCGAACCAAAAATACGAGCCCTTCTCGATCCAGCTTTGCAGCCGACCAAAAGTGATTTTGAAAGTGCTTAGTTTTCAGCTAGTGAACCGTTTACCGTTTCATTTTTTTTATTATTCTTTTCCGCCGTCGTCGAATACCGTTATCATCTGTGGTAAGCAACACTGATTTTTTTTATATATTTGAAAATCATTTCCTGCTAAACTTTTCCGCCGCCTTACAACCATTTTCATTTATCCGTATTTAGAACTAGATTTATTCGATAGTTTACCGAGCTTGCTTTTGCTTAATACCGCCACGCTTTAATCATTTTTCATATGATTATAGTTGCTCGATAATTACCACCGCATTCACCAGTAGTTAGTACCGCCGCCTAGCCATCATTTGCACACCGCCCGCTTTTCCAATTTTCCGTTTTCTTAAAATTATTACCGGACTTCGTCGTATTTAACACCGTCGCCTGAAACCCACTTTAATACCGTTTGTTTGAAATTTGTTCCACCGAAAAGCTTAACTGTAAATTACCGTCAATTTTCCGAGAAACTTTGATTTTTTTATTACTTATAAGGAAGTATTTGTAACGTGATATTGTAACCTGTACATTTGTTTTAATTTCGGTTGTTACAAAAATAAAATTATTTTACATTTCCCGACATAAGTGTGTTTTATTTCCCATAGGAACTTAGAGGCGTGAATGACTGTTATCTGTATGCGCTAATAGAACTCTGTCTTCAACTGTTTAAAGGTTACCCAGGGCTCCGGGGGTTCTGATTTTCCCTAAAAATTAAAATCAGTGGCGCTCGAGTAAAACTCCGTTCATTTTTGTATATTCTCTTTAATTCCGCCCACAGAACGCTTTAGAAGTTATTCAATTCAAACCCGACCGAATTTACCGCCGAATTACCGACCGCCGAATACCCGAAATTGAATAACTTCCGCGTCTGAGGGATAACTTGAAAATTGAGATTAAAATAGAGATTCTTTACAAAAAGTATTTTCTAATCCGTACAAAAATATAATTTTTATTAGCCCGTTTCAAAAAGCAATTTTTATCCGCCGTTACAAAAAGTAACAGCACCAAAAAGTGCTTTACAGAATTGGCGCCCGAGCAGATTTTAGCAGCATGGGTCATTTGCGTTCTCGCCGATAGTTTTTTTGGGAGATAAAGAAACCGCATTCCAGTCTTATCTCGTTAACACCTGATAAGAAAAACAATCCGCCGGACAGTATAGCATTTTATAGCTGAATATTTTAATAATATTATTCCGTGCGAATTTATTAAACGCAAATACTAATGGTTTTGTAAATTAATTATACGGGGATAGGATATTTTTTTTTCTTTAACCGAATACACATTGTGTTATTCATTCTATACCTACCGGTATTTAGGAAGTTTTTTTCCCTTAGTATACCGTGTGCTACTGGAAAATTTTCACAGGAAAACTTGGTTTTCTCATAACCAGTATACAGGGTCTTGTAAAAGTATTGGTATATATCTACCGGAGAGGAAAATTTTGGGGATTGTTTTTAAATTTTACTTGTAGTAGGGAAAAATAAATTCCGCAATTATTTTATTTTTACGCTGCCTATACAGGGTGCTATTTTTATTTGGAAAATAATTTTTTTTGTCGGAAAAGAAATTAAATAAAATATGCCGTCTCCAAGTGATAGTGAAACGGAACGAGTGATACCGAAAACAATACCGCTATCGCCCGCGTATATACCCCCTGCACCCCCACTACCATTTGACATACCGGCCGATTACTTCACTAGCCTTAGAACGGGTTGGATTTATTTGTTGCGGTAGGGAGACTTAGAACTCCAACTGCAAAGATTTAATTTGGACGCAACCGGTACAGTAGACGACATGCGCAAAAGACTAGTACGTTTCGTACGCGAGGGTAGAGCGTCACCGCAACCCGTACAACATACGTTTGCGTTCCCGCCTGGCGTATCTAACCCAACCGTCCAGATTCAGCAACCCCCAACCCCTATACCGGTACCAACCCTGTCATTGGCAACCACCACTACAACCATGGTTACGACAACCATGCATCTAACTCCGCAACGCACACTTTCTTTTGCAATGCCGAGTTATACGCCCACTCTGACAACCGGGATAGCCACAGCTGTTACCGCACCCACAACCTGCCTACCCCATATTTATCGACCTACAGCTCCGCCACCCCTAATTTAGACCACACCACCCGTGTGCATAGCTCCAAATTTTCAACAAGCAATGACACAGCCTATATTTCATGCTATACCGCCAGCGATATCAAATGCCCCGCCCCAAGTGGTGATACCACCCCCAGTTTTTAACCCTCAATGGGTCAATAATCCCTGTAACCCCCCGATAATTCAGCGAACAGCTCCAGCACATATTTTTCAACAATCACCGGTCCCCATCAACCATAATGTAATACAAATACGGAATTGGAATGTTTATTTTGATGGAAATTCCGACCCTGCAACGTTTCTGGAAAGGGTAGAGGAAATCTGCACCTCTCAAAGCATAAACCCAGATACCATACTCCCCCAAATACCGGAAATCCTAAAGGGCGATGCCGCATTATGGTTCCGAAATAATAAACATAACTGGAAAAACTGGACAGATTTCCAAACCGCTTTTGGAATTTTTTATTTTCCGGTTAATTATGAGGTTGACCTAGAAGCCGAGATTAGTCGCCGTGTGCAAAAACACAACGAACCAGTAGGCAAATACATTACCGCACTACAAACTTTGATCCGCCGTCACGGAAATATACCACCATATCAGGAACTGAACTGGTTATACCGGAATCTGCTACCGGAATACCGTCAATACATACGCCGTAACGATTTCTATGATACCGGGTCGTTCTCAAAGGCCGTACGGGAATATGAAATTTTAAACCGGGAAATTCAGGAATCAAAACGTGTGCAATCATATTCTACAGGTTACCAGTCACAACAACCTGCTTATAGACCACCGCCACCTCCAGAAACACCGTCTACATCCGCAGCTAATACTAATAGAACCGCCCCGGCACACACAACACCTCACTCACCCCGTACCGGATCGGCTAACCAAAATAACGCCGGTAACCAAGAGTCAATCTGTTGGAGATGTGGACAGACCGGACATATGCGTCAAAATTGTCAAAACCGGCCTAAATTATTCTGCTCCAGATGCGGCCGGGAAGGCATAAAGTCTCGGGACTGCAAATGTACAAGACCGGGAAACTGGAGAGACCCTGCGCAACAGCAAGGCACGCACAGGTAAAGGCCGAAATCCCGCCGGACCGAATTATGTTTTTAAACCGTGACTGTATTAAAGATCTCAAAACCGCACACTCTATCTAACCAGACCCCCGAAACCGAGGGTAAATCTTACAACCGAACCCGGAACTACCCAATTCTATTTACTTTTCAGAAGATGTCGAGCCCAGCGTTGAGCCTGTCTACCTCACCGGTCCTGGAGGATGGTGACCGCCTGCTACAGGCACTCACCCTGGCTATAGGGGAGGAGGAGGGCGAGCTACCGTCATCGGCCAACTCTTTAGTTGACCTATACCCCCGCCCCCTTCCATTCAGAGGTGGAGGGCGCAACAAAGAATGAAGGACTTCGTGGAAGTCGGCAAGGACACGTGCTGGCGATGCGGTGGTTCCGGCCACCGACGAGATACGTGTCCCAACCCACCGCTCCTGTTTTGCTCCCGATGCGGCAAGAAGGGAGTCTTCTCAAGAGATTGCGCCTGCGCCGGTCCAACGAGGATTGGGGCATCACCGCCGAAACGACCGCGCGCCGAATTACCGACTTTAGCATGTCCGACCTGCGGCCATAAGGACGCCTTTGTCCGGAGGCTTCCGGAATGAGAAAAAAAATTTTTGTAATTAATGCCAGTAAATTTTTTTTTTTAGCAAGTGAGGGGGGAATGTAACGAAGTTACCTAAGTTTTACCGAATTAAAGACAAGTAATTAACACCGAATTACTAGAAAGTAATTATCTCCGTAATTTTTCAATTGATTTTTTCGTTTCTTTCATGCAACCGATTTATTGAATATTTTTCTAACCGCTGGTAACAAAAGGTTTTGAATTTAATCAGAGAAATTGATTAATTACCGCTATCACAGAAACCGTCTTAATTGGCAAACCAATATATGGCATTCCGATACAGGTAAATTCAGCGTTATCTCCGGTACCGATTCGAAAAGATAGCGAACGCGCACCGTTCTTAAAATCCCCAGATCTTGGACCATTTCCGTGGTGGGAGATAAAAAGTTGAAATCCGAGATCGAACCAAAAATACGAGCCCTTCTCGATCCAGCTTTGCAGCCGACCAAAAGTGATTTTAAAAGTGTTTAGTTTTCAGCTAGTGAACCGTTTACCGTTTCATTTTTTTTATTATTCTTTTCCGCCGTCGTCGAATACCGTTATCATCTGTGGTAAGCAACACTGATTTTTTTTATATATTTGAAAATCATTTCCTGCTAAACTTTTCCGCCGCCTTACAACCATTTTCATTTATCCGTATTTAGAACTAGATTTATTCGATAGTTTACCGAGCTTGCTTTTGCTTAATACCGCCACGCTTTAATCATTTTTCATTTGCTTATATGCATGATTATAGTTGCTCGATAATTACCACCGCATTCACCAGTAGTTAGTACCGCCGCCTAGCCATCATTTGCACACCGCCCGCTTTTCCAATTTTCCGTTTTCTTAAAATTATTACCGGACTTCGTCGTATTTAACACCGTCGCCTGAAACCCACTTTAATACCGTTTGTTTGAAATTTGTTCCACCGAAAAGCTTAACTGTAAATTACCGTCAATTTTTCGAGAAACTTTGATTTTTTTATTACTTATAAGGAAGTATTTGTAACGTGATATTGTAACCTGTACATTTGTTTTAATTTCGGTTGTTACAAAAATAAAATTATTTTACATTTCCCGACATAAGTGTGTTTTATTTCCCATAAGAACTTAGAGGCGTGAATGACTGTTATCTGTATGCGCTAATAGAACTCTGTCTCCAACTGTTTAAAGGTTACCCAGGGCTCCGGGGGTTCTGATTTTCCCTAAAAATTAAAATCAGTGGCGCTCGAGTAAAACTCCGTTCATTTTTTTATATTCTCTTTAATTCCGCCCACAGAACGCTTTAGAAGTTATTCAATTCAAACCCGACCGAATTTACCGCCGAATTACCGACCGCCGAATACCCGAAATTGAATAACTTCCGCGTCTGAGGGATAACTTGAAAATTGAGATTAAAATAGAGATTCTTTACAAGAAGTATTTTCTAATCCGTACAAAAATATAATTTTTATTAGCCCGTTTCAAAAAGCAATTTTTATCCGCCGTTACAAAAAGTAACAGCACCAGTGCTTTACAACTCTATCAGAAAAAATGAAGAAAAAAGCTGGTGTTGATAAAGGTGGGTATTGGCTGAACATACCGTCACTATTTGCTTCTACTCTTCTTTTTTTGGAAAGTCCAGTACAGAAGGTTCCGGGCTGTGATTGTTCGATAGAAGATCCAGGCCGAAGTTTTGCCTTTAGTTCTGGATCTGGAAAAAACAGGAATGGAATTAATATATCAGAAAAAAAAGGTAGCAAAAATAAAAATGAAAAAAAAAGGTACTTATGGTAGGTATTGACTGAACATACCGCTTGTTTCTGATACCTACTCTTCGTTCTTTAAAAAGTCCAGCTTTAGAGGGTCCGGACTGTATGCCAAGAAATAGAAAAAAGACAGGAAATTAAAAACTAAAGCTAAATTTATTTTTTCTCCAACAAAGCTAAAACAAGCATTTAATGCCGTGCAAGAAAATGGTATGAAAATATCGAGAGCTGTAAAACTGTACGGAGTACCAAGAACCACTCTTAGAAATAAGTTAGATGGCAAAAGTTCTATTAATTCCCCACTAGATTGTGGTCCTATTTCATTTTTAGGAAAACAAACTGAAAAAAAATAGTACACTGGGTTCTTACATCCGCAGACATGGATTTCCCCGTAAATAAAGAGAGTTTAAAAACTCAGTAAAACAACTGACTGACGAAGAGGGTATCCAAACACCATTTTTAAATATTATTTTTTTTGTAAATAGACACAGGGATTTGTCACAAAAGAAATATGAGTATGTTAATAAAGCACGGGAAACTGTTACCAAGGAAAAATTAAGGAATTGATTTTCCGAAGTATCAGATACACTTGGGGAGGCAAAGAATGTTTTAAATTATCCCAACCAAATATTTAACATTCAATTGAAATTGAAAACTAAAAAGCAGAAGAAAAATATTTTAGTTCAGAAAAAGAAGAAGAAGAGGAATGGGAGGACAGCGGAAGCAGTACAGATGAGGTTCAAGAGTTTCAAACTACTACTTTAATGGACCTGTTGACCAATGACAATTTAATAACTGGAGATTTTGTCTTTTGTCTTGGCCCAATTTAAATCTCATTGAAAAAGGATTCCAATAACGTAAAAATATGTTGCTACAAAACTTAATGTTTTAGGCGATGGAGAATATCAAATACATTGTTTAAAAAGCTTAGATGTAGAAAAGACAGAATTTCATTATATAAAAGATGATATATCAGTTATAGATATAACCAATATATTTGGAAAGGTAGCAAACCCAACGGTTATTCCAGATGGACGAATTTTAAAAACGGTGTTCCCTGGACCATCGTAAATATTGTAAATAGGTACCTATATATTGAACGAAAAATAATATGGAGATGTCAAACAAAAATATACATAAGCATTTTAGAATATTTTATAAGATAACTTTAAGACATATTTTTGTAATTAGTCGAATGCTATAAAATTTAATTTTTCCACGACTGTTAAATAAAACAAACAATATTCTGCAATTTTTGATAAATAATAATAATCATTATTAACAAGTGTTGAATAATAACCATTACTCAACACTTTGTGACCAATCACAAAGCATACTTTTCATTATTTAACAGTTTCATAGACCAATCAGAAAGCTTTGTTTGAAAACATGACAAATTTATCAAGAAAGCCTAGACATTAAATGTCAAAATCGACTCCATTTTCTTTATATTAAAATTTGTGTCTGTCTTATAAAAATAAAAAGTTAATAAAAACCTATAGAAAACCATGAATTCTGATAATGAAATTGAAATTTCCACACCGCCAGACATTTTGGAAGTCACACAAAATACAGCCATAGGGTTGTTGCCGAGCAAGTCAAAGAAAATATACCAAAGCACATATCAAGAATTTATGGATTGGCGAAATTTGAAAAAAGTGAACTCTTTCTCTGAAAATCTTTTGCTTGCATATCTAAGTGAATTATCACAAAAATATAAGTCGTCTTCCTTATGGTCCAAATATTCGATGCTAAAGAGCACACTTAGCATAAACCACAATGTCAACATTGAAACGTACCCAACATTACGGGCTTTTTTAAAACGAAAATCAGAAGGGTATCGAGCAAAAAAGGCCAATACCCTATCACCAACAGAAATTAATAAATTTATGAAAGAAGCGCCTGACTACAAGTATTTAGCGACGAAGGTAGGATATTATTACTTACAATTTTTCCATTCCTAGGTATATCTACTATATAATATAAATTAATAATTTTCCTTAAGGTTGTATTGATTATGGGTGTAATGGGTGCCTGCCGAGCAAATGAACTACACTCTATGAATGTTGAAGATATAGAGGATTTAGGATCTGGTCTTCTTGTTACAATACCCAGCACAAAAACAAAAATAATGAGAAAATTTACAATAATTAAGCAGTTGTATTGCATTCGATATAAGAAATATATGGATTTTCGCCCAGACAATGTAACTTCAAGAACATTTTTTTAAAATTATCAGAAGGGTAAATGCACCGTACAAAGAATTGGAATAAATAAATTTGCAGCCATGGGAAAAGAAATTGCAATATTTTTTGGCATTTCAAATCCCCAACGTTACACAGGTCACACTTTTAGAAGGTCATCCGCGACTCTCTTTGTGGATGCAGGGGGAGACATAACAGCTTTAAACAGGCACGGTGGATGGAAATTCACTACAGTAGCCGAATGCTATATAGACGACTCAGTTGCTAATAAAATGCATACAGCAGAAATGATTTCTCAATCAATTAACCAAGAAACCAAACAATGCAACATTAATTATGAATTAAAGTCCTCAACTGTACCTACGGTACAGCTTAATAACTGTTAAAATATTACATTTAATTTTACAGGTAAAGAGTAAACTATTAAATTGGCTTTAATATGCTTTACTAATATTAAAATTATAGTTATAAACGGATCCTTAACGTGTGCAAATCTTTCAGTAATAGTTTTCCGTCCTTATAAAAAATTAATTAAATGTTTAGGTTAGGCCCTATGTTGTTTATTATAGATTTAATGCAATAAACCTAAAAGTGTATAAATCTTTCTGTTCATTAGGTATGTTATAGTTTTCTATAATAAAATAACAATTTCAAAACTACCTTGATTACAAAATATTCCAATGCCATTTTTTTATATTTTGAATCTATGATTAAGGTTATGTTATGTTTAGTAAGTTCTTCTTTTCGCGAAGCTGGTCAGAAGTCCCACGACCTATTATAAAGAGCAAGGGCACGTTTCTTTTTATAGGTAATAAACTTAAAAATTGACTTGTATTTTTATTATATCTGCTCATTACTACCACCTCTGATCCGCATCACTGTAAGAATTCATTTATCAAGATAAAGAGGTAAAGATTTATCATTTCATGACTCATGATAATACAAACCCGAACAAACCCTTTTTTTTTCTGTGATGATAATATGCTTGCCAGTTCCACAGAGTAGACGCACGCCTGCGACTCCAGTCTGGAGTTTTGACGTGACGTATTTTTTGACCGATATGAAAATTTAATAAAATTACATATTTATTTAAAAGTCGTGGAAAAAGAACAGTATTCTACTCGCGGTAATGACAGTTATTTACTCGGATGATTTGCAACACTCGCCTGCGGCTCGTGAGCAAATTTCACCCTCGTAAATAATAACTGTCATTATTGCTCATTGAATAATATACTATTACTTGTCGTCCTGAAAAGGACAATCGCAAAAAAGGTGTACGTATCATATACAGGGTCCCGCACCGCACCTCCTGTCTTCTATAGCTCACTTAGTAATTAAGTTTGAATTTTCATATTTTACAGACCTTATCTGTATCTTGGGGCGCATTTTAGGAACATATTTTTTTTTCATACAGGGTGTTCCAAAAAAGTGTGACGTCATAAGGACGTATTTTTTAGATTACATGCCATATATTTTCTTACTTATTTTGGTGCCTCCTATAGTTATCTACATACCCCTAAAATTTTATTGAAATCGATTCAGTATTATAGACGAAAAAAAATAAAAACTAAAAAAATATCAGTTTTGCACCACTGGTTTTAAAAATAAATAAAAAATAAAAATAATGCCTCGTCAATAAAATTATACAAAGGTACTTATTAAACAAGGTATAACAGTCTCGTCAACCAAGTTTGATTATTACGAATTGTACAGGGTGTCCAAAGTTTAGCGTCAAACTTTGCAAACTTTAAATCAATTTATTTTTCTTATTTCAAATAGGAACCCCTGTATCTTTTTATGTCATTCGATGCAGAATTAAAAATCAAACATTTTTCCTAATTGCAACCCTATCGCAATTTCTAACGCATCACGACTTATTTCCAACATTATTATGAGTAAATATCGAAGATGGCTTTGAAAAACAATTTATAGGTATTAAAGTGACCAGAGACCATTTTGACTTTTGTTATCTAAAAGTTTCAAATATTGTTAAATTGTTAGTAATTATTTAAGCTGTTATAATTATTTATATGGTTTTTGTGATGGACTACAACCAAGAAGAGCTCGTAGATATGAATTTTATATTAGGAGCATGCGAAAAGAACTCTTTTTTGGCAAGCCGAGTTTACGCACAACGTTAAGCCGGAACGACGACATCCAGACAAACGGAGCCTGCAAAACATATTAGAGAGGTTTGTACAAACGGGAAATGTAAACTACCCAAAACCAGTGAGAAATAAACCGGTCCGAACTGAACAAAATCAATTGGCTGTGCTATTATCTGTTATAGAAAATACTTCAGTTACTCAACAAGCAGTCGCTGATGCCGTAGATGTAATCGAAAGAACAGTTCAACGAATTTTCAAGGATAACCATATTCACGATTATCATTTCCAGTTAATAATTACTAACAATTTAACAATATTTAAAACTTTTAGATTACTAAAGTCAAAATGGTGTCTGGTCACTTTAATAAACTTAAATACCTATAAATTGTTTTTCAAAGCCACTTTCGATATTTACTCATAATAATGACTGTTGGAATAGTTGATAAAATGAGTTTTCTGCAAATAAGTCTTGTTGCGTTAGAAATTGTGATATGGTTGCAATTAGGAAAAATGTTTGATTTTTAATTCTGCATCGAATGACATAAAAAGATACAGGGGTTCCTATTTGAAATAAGAAAAATAAATTGATTTAAAGTTTGCAAAGTTTGACACTAAACTTTGGCCACCCTGTACAATTCGTATTAATCAAACTTGGTTGACGAGACTATTATACCTTATTTAATAAGTTTCCTTGTATAATTTTATTAACGAGGCATTATTTTTATTTTTTATTTATTTTTAAAACCAGTGGTGCAAAACTGATATTTTTTAGTTTTTATTTTTTTTCATCTATAATACTGAATCGATTTCAATAAAATTTTAGGGGTATGTAGGTAACTATAGGACGCACCCAAATAAGTGAGAAAATATATGACATGTAATCTAAAAAAATACATTCTTATGACGTCACAATTTTTTGGAACACCCTGTACGAAAAAAAAAATGTTTCCTAAAATGCGCCCCAAGACATAGATAAGGTCTGCAAAATATGAAAATTTAAACTTAAGTGAGCTATAGAAGACGGGAGGTGAGGTGCAGGACCCTGTATATGCACAAAACACAAATGTTCAGAAACTATTAGTGATGTAGGTATACAAATAACAGTACCATGACAAATAACTAATTTTTAAATATTTGAATTTCCCGCTAAAAATTGACAATTGACATTGCCTCGCCCACGCTTGTCACCCTGCACGTGGACTTTGTCTCATTTACCGCTTTAGTTTGGTGGCATGCGCGGCATTTTGTTTATTCGTTTTTTTGTGTTTTAATAATTATTGGTGTTTTCGGTTTTATAAGTGTGGTATTATTTGCAAATAAATATAATACGAAAAGTACAGATAAGCCCTTCGCACATAATTATTTATATCTTTAGACAAGCTAGGCAACAAAATGGGGTGTCGGAACCAAATTTTACTTTTACAAAACACTTAAACTTGAAGATCTTAACAGCCGCGAGTTTAACAATATTTTCTAAAAATTTCTTCGACTCTTAATTTCATTTCGATCTCCTACAAGCAATATTGATAATAAATACAAAATGAAAGCGTAAATGCAAAATGGAAACTTTTTTGCTTAAAAACAAATACAAGGTAGTAAGTTAGAATGTTAAAGTATTACTTTTCCCAAACAAAACAATGGCATATGTGGGGATAGAGTTCCTTGCAGCTGATGGCGGTGGAGTTGCATTAGTACATAAAAAGTGGTTGACCCCAAGAAAAAAATAAGTGTGGTGGCCCCCTTTTAAGCAGCAAGCAGTCACTTAAAAAAGGAACATCTGCAGGTGAAAATTGGAAAATATATGGAGTGGTTCGTTCATTTCTTGAAGAAGGTAAGCTTCAACCGGGACATTCAAATGTCTCTCTTTAAAAAGGGTACGTCTTTTCTAAAAAAATACTACTTATTTAAAGTTATATATGTATATTTTTTGTCTTAGAGGATTACACGAAGGCTTCAAAGAAACTGAAACAAGCAGAGTGTATATCAGACATTCAAAGTGAAGCAGAAGATGAATTACCAACAAAGAGAATAATAAAAAGACGGGCTCTATTTTCTGATGACTCGTCAAGTGATAATGGCAGTCCAATAAAAAAAACAGTTCTGGGATTACGCGAATTGCTTAAAAAGAAAAAGAGCTATCTGATGGTAAGTCGAGATAATGGGAATGGGACATTAAATAAACATGTTAAGCTTTATCATTTACAGATACCTAAATCTGTTTTGGTTTTAACTTAAATATGTTTTTTAAAACTCAATAAAAACTTCAGCCCAGATAACCCTTACGCTCCTGGTGGTTATATTTGGAGACGCCGTAATTATATATGATATAAAGGTCTAAATGAATTACGGGAGGTTTCGCGCCCGACTGGTACAATTGTAAAGAGTACGGTGAACGTCGAGCAGCATGCGTCGTCATCCATTTTCGTAGTTTGAGCTGTTTACACCTGTTGCGGTTTTGTTAATTATTGTCATCATGACTTCAAGAGGTAAATATAAAGTTTTTTTTTAACAAAAAACCATATAAATACCTTTTTTAACACTTTAAATCAATATCTAAATAATTACAGAATTATTTAAACTCAGTTTGAGTCAATTTTATTTAGTAAGGTTTATTTGAGGTTAGATGAAACTTGTAGTATTACAATTGTCCACATCGGGAGTGTACTCATGTGACTACAATTGTGTGATTTTTTATTTATGTTTTGTTTTTCTTCTTTTTAGGAAAAATTATAGATTTACAAAAGTTACAAGATGATCCCGAAGTTATTTATAAGTTGTTAGACAGTATTGATTCTGATATTGATATTGAGGGTGAAGACGACGAGGTTGAACACTTTTTGAATGAAGGTGGGGAAAGTGTAAGTCAAAACGAAGTGCCATTAGCAAGGGAGAGCGACTCTAGTGAATCGGATGAAGATGACATTCCTTTAAGCTTTTACCAAAAACACATTTGGAAGCAATGCGAGTTTGAAAGTAAGAATGAGCCCAGCAAGACTTTTGGTACCTCAGATGGTGTCCTGACCCCCTGGGAATATTTTAAAAGGTATTTAGATGATGAATTATTTTCCTTGGGAGCTCACTGTAGGTACTACCCAATATTATCATTAACAAACTGGAAAGATTGTAACGGTATCTCCTGCAGAAATAAAAAAAAATTTTGGCCTTCACGCAATAATGGGCTGCATTCCGTATCCTAGGATACATATGTATTGGCAAAATAAATTTAAAGTTCCATTGATTTCGAATGTTATGCCTAGAGATAAATTTTACCTTCTGCGTGTTAATTTCCACGTTTTGGATAATATGGTGGTTAGCGAAGAAACAAAAAAAAAATAACACGACTTTGGAAAGTGCAGCCCATGATTGAAAAAATTAGAAGCCGCTGTAGAGCCATTCCCAGGTTTCCTGCGCAGGCCTATTCAATAGACGAGCAAATGGTTCCATTTTTAGGCAAATGTCCTGTAAGGCAGTTCGTTAGAAATAAGCCAAGACCAGTAGGTCTCAAAAATTTCGTTCTTACTTCATCAGAGGATTGGATTTTGATATTTACCAGGGTAATACTACCCCATTTGAAGATAAGACCTTAGGACTCGGGCCCTCTGTGATTTTACATCTCGTAAAAACCCTGCCAAAAGAAAGCTTCCTGTTCTTTGACAGATATTTTTCTACGATTCCTCTTGTTAATAAACTTCTATCCCTGGATATATATGGAACTGGTTCCATTATGCAAAATCGAATTAAGGTATGTACATTTAAACCGGATAAAGAAATGAATCGTGGAGACTCTCAGGTATTTGTAAGGAATGACAAAAAAATGTGTCTAACAAAATGGATGGACAACAAATCAGTAACTACGTTGTCATCAGCTTTTGGTCAAGAACCAGTTTCAAACGTACAAAGATGGGATAAAACCCATAAAACTTTTAAAGATATATCTTGTCCTGATGTAGTAAGAATGTACAATCAAAAAATGGGCGGCGTTGACATTACTTATCAAATGATGGAATACTATCGATCATTTTTCAAGACTCGAAAGTGGACTTTTAAACTTATTTTGCATCTTTTTGACTTAGCAATTGTCAATAGTTGGATGGAGTATAGGGATGACATACGCTCGTCACCGTCAGCTTCAAAGCCAAAGACACTGGATTTATTGGACTTTAGACTGAATTTGGGAGAGTACTTGATTCATTCAGGTCCCGGTAAAAGACCACGAACTGATGAAGAAAATGAAACTGAAACTGGGGATAAAGAACAATGTGGGGATAAAGAAGGGAGTAAGAAAAAACGCTTTGCGGTAGCTATGCCTCGTGATGACAAAATATTTGATGGCTTTGAGCACTGGCCTGTATCCGACGACCTAAAGCACCCTCTTCGATGTAGAAAGGAGCAATGTGATAGCAAATCAAGAATGCGGTGTCAAAAATGTAATGTTTATTTATGCTTGACAAAAAATAAGAATTGCTTTGTCACTTTTCACCAAAAATAAACAAGTTTAAAAAGAAATGTTGTTTAATTGTTCTTATTTCAATAATTGTAATTTGTCCTCATAGACTCCCAAACCGTACAATTGTGACTGACCTTTTATTACCTTGAAATGTCATTTGACATAATGTTGTCTCGAATATAGTAGGCCTACAGTACAAAATTGTATTCATGGGTTTTACTTTTATTACCAAATTTATACCTCGGGAGTGTAAGGGTTAATGTATTAAGAAAATGTTGATAGGAGGTGGATCTTTTTACTTTTTAAGTTTAATTTTTTGATTTCTTTACATTCTTGACCTATCTTTTGATACTTAGTTGACTGTTTGAGATATATGTCTCAATTTATGTATACCTTGTACACTTTACATGTTGACTGTAACAAATGTGCTATTCTTTAAAGTTACCATATGTTTGAACTTTAAGGCCAATCACTGTTTATGTATATATCTAATTTATAATATTCTTAGATCCAACAGACTTAGAAAATGAATCAATTCGAGAATTAAGTCAAGGAACCCAGAATTATCCAGAAATTCCTGTAAAAGAATCCAGGCTTGCAAAACAAACTTCTCTAGATATTTCTGTGCATGAAACCAGACTGAGGTCTCAAAATTGTTCTGTGCCAAGACCCATCAGTAGACTTTCAACAGAGAGGTCTCTAGATTTTTCTCTGCATGGAACCAGACCTGCAACACAGAGGTCTCTAGATTTTTCTTTGCACCAACCTGCAACACAGAGGTCTGCAGAAAATTTACCTGCGGCTAAAAATCATACCGTGCACCGGTGTTGTCACATTTAATCCTGTATCCTGTCATCTGTTTTTTGTGAGGTTATGTATGTATTGTATGTTTATTCCCGCTCCTCTCGCACGAACTTGTGGATTTGGAATTTACTTTGAACTTTCAGTACTTTCACTTTGTAACTTTAGCCAGAGGTTGAAATGGCAGTACTTTGCTTTGTGTGTGAAAAGATATTTTCATGCCAAGGGTCACTGAATCGTCACCGACGTGAGGCACTTAACCTTAAAAGTTTAAGTATAAGTTACGATGCAAAAGCATGTGATTTTAATAGTTTTATTTGTGAAGAACCCGACTGTAACAGTTCTTTTATAAATGGCAATGCTTTGAGACAGCACCTATGGGATGTACATACATAATATTCAAAAATGTACTGTACAGGAAGTTGATTTTTTATCTATAGAAGATAGGTAATTTATTCATCAGTATGGTACTACATACCTAGATACCAAGAACACAAAAGAGATTAAAAAAAAAACGCTTATATTACATACTTTTGTAATTTTTTAGAGTTTAAGAACTGGTTTAAAAATGAACAAAGGGCAACTCAAACTAATTATTTTTTATTGACTTCTGAAACATCACAGAAAGATGAAAAAACGTCATATTACTACTGCAATAGGTCTGGTTAGTACGTATTTTGTTTATTTTTATATAACATGACCGAGTAGGTACATGACTATATTATCATTCTTATATATTTATATTTATTAAAAACTAATTTATTCAATAAATTTCTTTAATAAATAAAATAAAATATATTAAAAATATTTAATTAATAGTTAAATCTGATTTTTAAAGGTACACTAATGTTAAAAGAAGAACGTTTAAGAAAAAGAAGTGGAATGAGTTAAGGTTCCTGTAAGCTTAACAAATATTGTACAAGCCAATTAATACTTAAAAGGAATACTTCAAGTGGTAAATGTAGTGTTCGATATTTTGACCAACATTACGCACATGAGACTGAGATACAACATTTAAGCATTCATACACTCGACAGAGAGAGAATCGCTTCTAAATTATTATCTGGAGTATCAGTTTCTAAGTATGTAAAACTTTATATTAAATAATATTTTATTCTTGCTTTTATGTTTAGTGGTACCTACCTAAATGTTTTCTTCTTTTAGTGTCCTAAACATATCAAGAAATGGAATTGGCACTGACGATAAGTTAGAAAGAGTTGATCTATTGGTACGAAAAGATGTAAATAACATAAAAACAGCATTTAATATAAATATCAGTGATGGGAACAGACACAAAGATGACGTGACTAGTGTACAACTTTTTTTACAGGAATGCTCAAAAAGCGAATTCAATCCTGTTGCATTTTGTAAATTTCAAGGCGAAATTTGTTCGAAGTATAGTTTAGAACAGAAAGACTTTTGTATTATTTTAATCACAGAAATGTAAATAAACAAGTTAAAACGGTTTGGAAGCAATATTATAACTATAGACGGTACTCATGGGCTAAACTCTTACAATTTTGAGATGACAAGTTATGGTAATTGACGAATTTGGCGAGGGTATCCCAGCTGCTTTTATGTATACAAACCGTAAGGATACATACATTAATGAGATTTATTTCTTTGAAATTAAGAAAAAGGTTGGAAAAATAAATGCAAGAGTATTTATGAGTGAGATCGCACCTGCCTTTCACAATGATTGGTGCAAAGTTATGAGACCAGTTGAACATCAGCTTTTATGTGCATGGCATGTTGATCAATGCTGGAGAACCAACTTGCAAAAAATCAGAGACATAGACAATATGTCTACAAAATTTTGAAGTATATACAATACCTATTGGATGAAAATAATTTTGAAATTGAATTGGAGATAAAGGGTTTTCCAATAGTAACGCTCGATGTTTGGCAACAGCGCATGAAGAAATCACACAGGTGCTATCTTTGGCAGCCGTATTCAGTTAGTCTCTGCATTTTATTATGGAGCAACGCGGCGAAATTGTTAAAAAATATTATCAAAACCTGATCCTGATTTTGGGCGAAAAATAACGTCTAGTGACGAGGCTCATTTCTGGCTAAGTGACTTTGTTAACAAGCAAAATTGCCGATTTTGGAGCGACGAAAACCCACGGAAGATTCATGAGGTCCCACTACATTTCGAAAAAGTTACTGCATGGTGTGCACTGTGATCCGGCAGAATAATCGGTCCATATTTTTTCGAAAACGAAGAAGAAATGACACTTACTGTCAACGGTGAGCGATACAGGGCTATGATAAGACTTTTTTTCGGCCTGCAGTGGATGGAATCGATCTTACAAACATGTGGTTTCAGAAAGACGGTGCTACCTGCCATATGGCACGTGATACACTCGCACTATTGGCACTATTGCCTGAGAAATTTGAAGGTTACGTTATATCGCGAAATGGTGATGTTAATTGGCCGCCCATATCCTGCGACCTAACGCCATTGGATTTTTTTCTCTGGGGCTTTCTAAAATCCAAGGTCTATGCTAACAAACCGCGGACGGTTGCCGCCTTAAAGGCCAACATTAAACGCGTTATTGCTGAAATTGAGTCACTTTTATGCGATAACGTCATCACAAATTGGGCATCCAGGATTCAACAAACCAGGCAAAGCCGCGGCGGACATTTACCTGATATAATTTTTAAAACATAATGTTAACACATGTTCTTCATAATAAAAATAAAAAAAGGTCAATATCATTCTCACAATTTGTTTTATTGCGTTACAAAAATCGAGCGCTTCCAATGGAAACCCCTTTATTTATTAATAACTTAATGATCCCTCACTTGAGGAATTCAAAATTTAATTTTTAAATAATTATGTTCGTAAGAAAATACAGTGGGCTTATGCTTACAAAAAAAAATTAATATCAATACAAACATGCATCTAGAAAGTATGCATAGAGCATTAAAATACTTCTATTTTGATGGTAAGAAAATTAAGCGACTTGAGAAAGTATCAATATGATATTAAAAGTTATTAAAGATAAGACAGTGGAAAGGTTGATTAAAATTACAAAACGAAAAACAACAAACCACATCACTAAAATACATTCAAGGCATCGCGCACCTTTAAGTACTACCCACTATCGCTTAGAAGCTGATAATATTGATGGAGGTGTTATAAGAAATTTATAAACTGACGAAAGTTGCACTGTGAAAATAGAATCGGAGCTAGAATGTTGCCAAATAAAATGTACCTTCTGTCATATTTGCATACATTCTTGTAGCTGTAGTTGTATAGATTTTACTATACGAGCAACCTTATGCAAACATATTCATTTTTATATGCTTAACAGAAAAACTGGGGCGAATTTGCCTCAGTTTAATCATGAAATGCTAGTGAAAAATGATATTGATATTGATAGTACAAACAATATCAAGCCTGTTATAAAATCAATTAACAATAAAAAATTACTTACTTTAATAGATGATATTGAGGCAAATGCACTAAAGCTTGCATCCAAAATAAAAACAGAAAGTTATTCTTATGAGCAAATCAATGTAATATCCAAGCATTTGACAATTATTATTAATGCAATTGGATCGTTACCAGATGTCGAATTACCTACAAAAAAATTCAAACAAGATGAAAATACTGTTGCAGAACCTTCCAATAAAAATATTGCAAAACAAGTAGGATTCTTTTCAACAAAAAAAAAATAAGAAAAATGAACAAGCTTTAAGAAAACCCAACTATAAGGAAAGCTTAGCTTTAAAAGGATCTTTTAATGACCATTCCTATTAGTAGAAGAGCCTACCGCTTTACAATGTTCTTGAAACTTATTTCATGCAATGAAGTACAAATTTAGTATTATTAATTTCATTTTATAATTTCATGCAATTTTTATTATTTTATAAAATTAATAAATTTTTTATCAAATACACTGCACCGCAAAATTAACCGGATGGAAAAAAATTCGCTTCAATTCAATCTTAAATAACTTTTAAGTGTTTTGATTAAATTCGATAATTTTTTGACACGTTGCAGATGCAGTCGTCTTTATCATGTTCTGATATCGCTTTTACGAACAGTGAAAATGGATATGTTCACATACAGGGTAGCCAAAAAAATTGCATTTTACGCTTAATTTCTAAACACCCTGTGGAAAAATTGAAGAACTGATTGATGTTTTTTTGTCCCATCTTTTCTGAACAACTTGTTTTTTGATTCATCTCAATATCTAAATTATTAAAGGAAAAACACAGGTTTAAAGGAAATAATGCAATAATCCTTTATTAGCAACAATAAATTTAAAAATTAACATGGGCAATAGTGGTAAGATTAAAATCGAGTATTTCCTCCACGAGCCTGAATAACAGCTCTCATCCTTTCAGGCATAGATTGAATTAAAATAGCAACTGCGTCTTGGGGTATCTGCTGCCACTCGTTTGTCAGTGCCTGTGCTAGCGCCTCCAAAGTTTGAAATTCGCCGTAGTTTTGCCTAACTCTCCTTCCCAGTGTATCCCACATGTGCTCAATAGGGTTCAGATCCGGACTTCTTGAGGGCCAGTCCAATACCTGAACGCCAACATCGTTCAAATACTGCCTCGTTATTTGTGCTCTGTGTGGTGGAGCATTATCTTGCATTAATTTAAAATGTTCTCCTATAAAATGCGAATATGGTATCATATGTTCTTCTAAGCACTGTCTGATGTATTTATCAGCGTTAATACCCCCCTGAAGTGTAATGAGGTCTGTACGGGCCTCCAAAGATATGCCGCCCCATACCATCACTCCTCCGCCACCAAATTGCACTCTAGGAGAGAAACAACATTGAGAGTATCGTTCTCCAGGCCTCCTCCACACTCTTTGACGTCCGTCAGGTGAATATCGCGTAAAACGAGACTCGTCTGTAAATAGAACGTTTTGCCAGTTGTTCATGTTCCAATCTGCATGAGCTCGAGCAAATTCAAGGCGCTGCCTTCGATGACCTGCGTCTAATAGAGGTCCTGTGGCAGGTACATGAGATGTTAGATTCTGTTGTCTTAACCTTCTAAGTACAGTGTCAGATGACACCAAGGTACCATGAACATCTGCCAATCTTACAGCTAAAACCGGAGCAGAGGCTGTTCGCTCCCGAAGAGCCTGAAGACGAAGAAATCGATCTTCAACTGCATTTGTGACTCTTGGTCTTCCCTGCCCGGGTCTTCTCGAGTAAGAACCAGTTTGTCTAAATCTTTGGATCGCATCGGATATGGTACTGCGTGGATGGCCAAGCCTTTCTGCGATATACAGAATCGGACGACCATCATCTTGTAAAGCGACGGCTTGTGCCACTTCTTCTGGTCTCATATTTAATTTAAATTAATACACTTTTACGTTACCGTTTACGGAACAGCTTCAAAACATAAAACAACCAACAAATTACATTAAAAAAAAAACAACAATTTACTTAAGAAACGCTTGAAGTACAGCAATTAATAAATCTGTACATTTGTTGACAAAAATCTTCCTGACAAGCCATGGTACCATGGAAACGAGATTCAGAAAGACAAAAAAAGACAAAGCCAACTACAAATTTTTAAATTTATTGTTGCTAATAAAGGATTATTGCATTATTTCCTTTAAACCTGTGTTTTTCCTTTAATAATTTAGATATCGAGATGAATCAAAAAACAAGTTGTTCAGAAAAGATGGGACTTAAAAATGCCGTACAAAAAAACATCAATCAGTTCTTCAATTTTTCCACAGGGTGTTTAGAAGTTAAGCGTAAAATGCAATTTTTTTGTCTACCCTGTATGTGAACATATCCATTTTCACTGTTCATAAAAGCGATATCAGAACATGATAAAGACGACTGCATCTGCAACGTGTCAAAAAATTATCGAATTTAATCAAAACACTTAAAAGTTATTTAAGATTGAATTGAAGCGAATTTTTTTCCATCCGGTTAATTTTGCGGTGCAGTGTACTACATTTGCATAATTTTTCTTTTATTAGTAGGAATACAGAATTTTCCAATTGAATCGTAGTTTTAAGATTTTCAATTTTACAATAAACACACATAAACCTAACTTCACAAAGAAAACAAACAGCTGACAAGAATAAATTTGACAACACCGGTGCACAGTATGATTTTTAGCCGCTCCTGAAAATTTTTATAGTGGTGTTGCAAATGGTAAGTTCAAAATAGCAATTAATTTACATTTTTTAAATATCAAATATCCAGCACAAAGTATTAGATATTTTAAATGTATTCTTTCCATTTAAACGAATATTTTGAAATTTTTTCCGAGCCGGAGGCGAGGAAAAATTTTCTTACAATATTCGTGTGCGCGAAAAAATTTTAAGGTATAATTTGATTTTGAATGGTATTTGGTAAGAAAATTGCACAACAAAATGAGTTTATAATAGATATTTGTTATTAATTAGTTATATAATATAGAATGCTTTCAAATTACTTTAAATGTCAAATTTTGAAAAAATGCATTAAGTTACGTAGGGGAGACCGGGGACAATTGTAACATGGTACAATTGTAACAGAGGCTATATCAAACCGTTAACATAATTTAAATTTGGCGCCACTATGCACTTGGCTCCGTTGGGGTAAGAGGTGCGTGTCGCTCTAGTTTCGTCAAGCCAGTTGTGATACAGTTGTATACACGTGCAGATGTTTGAATTTCTAAACCGTAAGTAATGTTTTCGTATTGTCATTCTTTAGGTAAAAACGGAAGTAAATATGTAGCAAATGTTTCAAATTTCGCTTAGGTTTTATATTAATATGCTAGTGTTCGTTGTGAATATTTAGGCCGATAAAAGAATTTGTTTATTTGTGTAAATTTATTTTAAACAATAAAATTACAGCAGGGGACATTTGTAACACTCGACGGGGAGACGATTGTAACATGTTACAATTGTCTCCACACCGAAGGTAAAAAAAAATAATTTTGTTAATACGGGATTATTTTATTTTGCAGAAAAATGCCACGTTCAAGGGTCAGGAAAACTGAGAGGGGCCCTTCTAAAATCGAATTACAACAAGCAAGTTCACTGGTTTTAGAGCAAGGTGTTTCTGAAAGAGATGCTGCAAAACAGTTTAAAATTTGTCATGTAACACTAAACAGATACATCAAAAAAGTTAAAAGTGGCATTAATGAACCCAACGTTGGTTACAATTCTCATAACAAAATATTGCCTTTAGAAGACGAGTTAATATTTTGTGAATATATACGCAATTCGGCTGACATGTACTTCGGGCTCACACCATCGGATATTCGTTCTCTCGTATATGAATTTTGCACAAGAAAAAATATTCGTGTTCCAGAGCAATGGCATGTCACAAAAATGGCATCAAGGGATTGGTTTTCCAACTTTATGAAGAGAAATTCCACATTATCAATTAGAGTGCCAGAAGCCACAAGTCACGCAAGGGCTGTAAATTTTAACAAAGTGAACGTTGATAAATTTTTTGACAATTTAGCCAGGGTAATGGAGAAAGATGGGTTTGAGGCTGCCAGCATATACAATGTGGATGAAACAGGGGTAACGACAGTCCAAAGGCCAAGCAAAATTGTTTCTACCAAAGGCACTAAGCAGGTAGGAGCCGTTACCTCTGCGGAAAGAGGAACATTAGTTACCCTCTGTGTAGCTGTGAATGCCATAGGGAATGCAATCCCGCCGATGTTTATATTTCCCAGAAAGCGGTTTAAGCCATATTTCATGAATCAAGCTCCAGTTGGTTCCATCGGAGAAGCTAATGGTTCTGGTTGGATGGACACCGACACTTTTTTTACTTATATAAAACATTTCGCAAAACATGCTAGACCTTCACCTGAAAACAAGGTTTTAATCATACTGGATAATCATAGATCGCATTTGGGTTTGCAAACAATTGATTTCTGTCGAGAACATGGCATAGTTCTATTGTCGTTCCCGCCACATACGTCTCACAAGTTACAGCCCTTGGACAGAAGTGTCTTCGGGCCACTAAAAGCATATCTGAATAGTTGTATGGACGCTTGGATGAAAAATAATCCCGGTCAAACTATGAGCATTTACGATTTACCAGCAATTGTTGCTCAAGCGCTACCAAAAGCTACCACCCCAGCAAATATAATAAATGGATTTAAAGTAAGTGGGATCTACCCTTTCAACCGGGATGTTTTCCAGGATCATGAATTTGCTCCATCATTACCGACTGACAAGCCACTGAATCTCCCTGAAAACGATTTTATGGACAGATCACTCGCACAAATTATTCACCCGATTTTACATGACGAGCCAGAACCATCTTCCTCTAGAGAACACACACCATCCACATCCAAAGGAACTGAAGAAGACATGCCAGTCCCCATAAATATTTTACTAAATAACGAATCGGGGCTATCATTAACAACATCCATACAAGCTGATGAATTAAACACTTCCAAGGAATTATTAAAAAGCATTCGACCTTTTCCAAAAGCTCCTACGACTTTTAAGAAAAACGCCACCAACAGAAGAAAGAGAAAAACAGCTATATTGACAGAAACACCAGAAAAGATAGCACTTGAGGAAGAGGCAGCAAAAGCAAGAAAGAAGAATGCGAAAAAAGTGAAAAGGGCGATTTCAAAAAAGAAAAAGGAAACTGAGTCAAGTTCGTCGGATGATGACGACGCTTTGTGTTTGTATTGCCTAGAGGCATATTTCAACGATAGGCATGGTGAGGAATGGGTGAAATGTCAACAGTGCAAAGGCTGGGCTCATTTCGAATGCATAGACGATGACGGAGATTTATTTTTTTATTGTATTAATTGCAGAGAATGATTTTTATCATTTAAGACATCCCGTTACGTTGTTTTTTTTTATTATATATTATACGTTTTAAGGAATGTTTCTTTTAAGTTGATTTCTTTTGAATTTGTGTATATTTTTATATTCAGGAGAAATATATTTTGTAGTAAAATGGTGTTTTTTGGTTATATATGATGTTGTTACAATTATCCCATAATGTGTTACATTTGTCTCCAAGGGTGGTACAAATGTAACAAGTAACATTACTTTGCGAATAATTTTTTATTTAGTAAATTAATAAACCATGCCATTTCAATTTCTGGTAACAAAAAGACTAGACTTGGGCTTATATTATCCCAAAATCTTAAAATATTGTGTTTATTATGCACAAAGTTGTGGCATCATATATAAAAATTGTTACAATTGTCCCCGGTCTCCCCTAATAATAAAAGAATGCTGGTTAAACTTTTTATTTACCAATTTTAGTAACATGAAAACACCAATTCTAGGTTTCATAATAACTCATATTGTTTCGTAATATTGGGTTTAGTTTACTAAAGTTGGTAGAAAATTATTTTTTAGAAATAAATCTACCATAAAGGTATGCATTAGGTTACGTAATAATAAAAGAATCCTGGTTTAACTTTTTTCTACCAATTTTAGTAACACAAAAACAACACCTTCAGATTTAAGATATCTTATATTCTTATTTAATATTTAGTTGAGTTCACTTAAGTTGGTAGAAAATTATATATTAGAAATAAATCTTTCCTTGCTATATTTGCCAAAACAAACCGAGCGATTCAAAAGCATGACAAAACATCTCCTACTTATTATTGTTTTATCTAGAAGGCCATGCTAATTTTGGGGATATAAAATGTCAACAATTAAAAGTCGTTCGTAAGATCTGCATCTTGCTCATAGTTGTTCGTCGAAGTATTTAATTTAATATTCTAAAATGGATCGTTTTACAAAATACAAATTGTGCAAAAATATATCCACGTTAAAACCCATCACCGTACTATGTTTTTTTGGAAGATCTCATTGCTGAATGCGGTAGTGAATTAGAGGAAGATAATTTGTTCTCGATAATCCAGCAATATCTTTCAGAAAAATCAACAAAATACAGATTATTACGTGAACAAGAAGTTAACAAAATTGTGTCCAAATATTACCTATATTATTATTTAAAACACAGACATTTATTCAATAGAATTTTTCCATCGGACTATTCGCTATTAAAAAGGGAAGAGGTAGAAAGAGAATTTAAGGTACATTTAAAGTTTGTAACTAAAAATTATGTATCTAAAAAATAAATTATTTTGTATTGTTTAGGCGTTTTTATTCATTTTATATTAACTAACATTAATTAAAGAAATTTAAAATTATGGAAAGTTTGACAAAACGTACTGGTTGATTGTTGACAGTTGACATTTTATAAAGTTCCGTGTTGTCACCTTATATTATGTCAAAAAATTTCCACTGTAATACCCTCCACGGTATCCCAGGAAGAGAAAGTTTCCGAATAAATACAAAAGTTGCCATGGCAACGTTATGAAATGATTGTATTTTATTGGATGAATATTGATGGCGTGAAATTTTCAAACTAACTCCAACTTGTTAAAAAATTACATGACACATACTATAACTAGTTAAACTTAAAATTTATGTGCATTATTAATGGTTTCAGGTTTAGGAAAGACACTGTTAACCTACCTAGTGACAATATAAAACCAAACATCAGAAATCCTTGCCAGACTGAAGGAAAAGGATAATATTTCAAGAATAGGAGAAATTGTTCGGAAAAATATCCCTGTAGAGCTTCCTGTAAAATGTCCAGCAGATGTAGATTTGTTAGAGGATTATTTAAAAGAGGACGGAAAAATATCTTCCTTGGTAAATATTTTTTTAAATACCTAGTTTTAATACCAAATCATTAAATAACGCTGACGTTCTTTTGTGATTACATATATGTATTATATTTTTAGGCTGCCCATTGTCCCACATTTGGAGGGAGAGACATTACCAATAAGGTAAACTTTATTTTAAAAAACCTTATGACCAATAAGGTTGCAGTTAATTACAACTGAAAAACAGGCATTTGGAAAATTAAAGTTAAAATCAGTGGTAACTGGTAATGGGTTTACCTACGTTTTTCTAAAAATTATGATAATATGTATTTTTTTTGCATCTACATAACTATGCAATAAGGCCCTAAAATAAGGAATAAAATTATTATCTTTAAAAAAGATTATTGTTAGGCGTAAACTCTAATTATTATTTTTTTTTATAGCCATTTCCCAGTAAACACGAAATGTCCCTGGGATGTCCCTGGGATGTCCCATATAGGTCCAAACGTCCCATCAGTGGGATGAACCAAACCTACCGTAATGTAGGGGTTTTATATTGTATCAGGTGGTTATTAAGGTTAATATTATTTTTCCGGGAAGAAACGCTAAAAGTTTTAAGAGTAACATCTTTACAGAAAAAATAATACCTACCTAAGTAACTACTTAATTAACCATTATTGTACAAAAAGTGTATACTTTAATTTTTACTTAAGATATATTATCTTTGTTCTAGCTTTCCTAAAGATGAAAATAGGAGAGGAAAATGGATCGAATTCCTAAAAAATCCTGAATTTATTCCAAAAGGTAGTAGTGCTTTATGTTCCCATCATTTTACTGAGGATTGTTTCGATCGATCACGCATGGTTAAAGTGAGACTACTTCCAAATGCTATTCCAACAATTGAAGTGAACCGCTTGAAATATGTAAATTTGATAACCATTTTATATATCCTTTAGTTGTTAAATAATACTTTGTTGTGGCTTTATTTTGAAATGCTAATGTTAGTGGTTAAGTTATTTCCGTTTACATGGGAATGTTGTGTTCTGTGTGATCCCACGCCTACTCTGTTTCTATTACCTATATTTATATGTAAACGACTTGCCCTGAACAACACACAAATTTTAATGTGTTTTCTGTTTGTTTTTTTAACTACATTTATATTTTAAACTAAGTACATTTATTTCTTTTGATCCAATTTGTGTAGGTATATAATTTTTGACGAGTGTAAGATGTTTCACATTTTCTTGGCATAAATAAAACTTTTTGACTGTAGTTAAGACAGAATATACCAAAGCATGTATTTTGTTAAGACTTTGTAATTTATTTTAGGTTAGGACCTTTAATCCAGTGGTTACAAGACCCATGACATGTGTGGAAAGTAAATTAACAGACTCAAATATATTATTATCTATGCCTGGATCTTCTGGTACGAAACACATTCCTTCGCCTTCTGCAGACATACCGTTTTTAGAGTTACAAGACATACCCCGTATAAAGAAATTAAAGCGGAAGATTAGTGACTTGCAGACAACTATTACTTTGCAGAGCCACAAAATTCGTAGGTTGCAGAAGATTAACTGGCGACAGAAAAAAAATTGCTTCCCTAAAAGCTCTGACAGTGCAATAAAAAAATAAGAATTTATTGAAAGACTCTTTAAAAAATCTCAAAATAAAAGTGTAAGAAGAACATATGAACATACTGTAAGAGCTTTTGCAGTGACCTTGCATTTTTTTTCACCCAGAGCATACAATTATTATGTTCGGCAAAAAATTTAAAAATAGCTTACCTCACCCAAAAACATTAGCTAAGTGGTATTCCTCAGTAGATGCAAAGCCAGAAGCTTTTTACTTTTTAAAACTTAAAGATTAAAATTCAGATAAAAAAATTATTTTTTCTTTAGTTTTTGATGAAATAGCTATTAGAAAGCATTTAGAATATGCTAGTAGTGAATATTATGGGTACGTGAATTGTGGTAGTGGTTTGCATGGGGACTCCATGGAGTTAGCTACTGAGGCTCTCGTATTTATGCTAGTTTGTATAAATGAACCATGGAAACTACCAATAGGTTACTTTTTTATTGCAGGTATTAATAGTCGACAAAAAGCTTCTCTAGTAAAACAGACACTAATATCATTAAACGTTGTAGAAGTTACTGTATGTAATATTACTTTTGATGTGTGATGGATACTTTCGGCACATCCTGTATTTTTAATTTATTCATAAAGCCGGACATTACAAAAGTATCCAACTCAGCATTTCAGCATAAGTTTATATTTTAAGTTAATTGTTATAGTAATTAATAATAGATAAGCAATAATATATTTGTGCTGACCAACGGGGGCAACCCAGGTCAGAATGGGTCTTTGAAATAATGAATGTACAATAGATAGAGAATAAAGAAACACTTAAAACAAGCAACACCGTTTTCCTGTTTCCCCCCATGTAACATGAGTTCGAACCACCCTTACGAGGCTACGATTATCACATGGCGATCCTGCTAGTTGTTACATGGATGGGTTTGTTTTTAAGTGAAATTTTAAAGTGAAGTAGTGCAGTGAACAACCACAAAGGGCTGAAGTTAATAGTGATGGGAAAAAATCAGTCCAAAGAAGAGGTCATAATTGCTCAGGCGGGCAATAGTGGAGGTGTCACCGAGTCCGGGAGAAAACATCTACCGAAACTATTGAAATTTTGCTAATCGCATTTGCCATTTTTGCAATTATTTTATATTGTGGCTACCGAGGAAAAAAGGCGCTGGATAGGAAGATACGCAGAGAAATTGTGAGAAGTCAAGAGCTAGTTTGATGGGTACGAAATCTCCAAGGATTAACTGACTGTTCCGCAAAGGGGTCAGCAACGCTGGACAGTGCTAATGTGGCGCAATGCCGTTAGTACTCGCCGTTGGAAAATGGGGATGCCAACACGCAAGCAGCCATGACGTAAAGGATAGATAAAGCGTTCTACATAGTTTAAGCTAAGTAAATTATTTTAATGTTTAGATATAAGTGCTAGGGTACTTCTGATGAAGGATTTAGAAGATCTGTTCGAAAATTTAAAAGTTTTTTATAGGAATCTTAAAAAAGAATCTAAAGGGCGTAGGCAAAGTTTAGATAGGATTCAATGTTTAAATTTAACCTTAGGACAGTTGGAAGATAAGTTTAACGAAGTAAAACATAATATAGATGAACGTCAATTAGGAGAAGCTACAGAATATTTAAAAGCTATTGAAGGAAATATTAATTTGTGTAGAAAAATTTTGTTAGATAGGATAAGCGATATTGAAGTTAGTAATAGTGTTAGCATAACATCAGATATGGGTGAAAAATTTGACATTAAAATAGCTACGTCTCTGTTACCGTGTTTGGACGGCACCGAGAGCGTAACGAAGCAACTTATCGATGCTATCGAATTATATTCCGAACTTCTCGATAATGATGGTAAAAAGTTTTTAGTAAAATACGTTTTGAAAGTTAAATTTTCAGAAAGTGCAAAATTAAGATTGAGTTCAACGTACGATACGGTTCATAATTTAGTCACGGACATAAGGGCTCATTTGCTAACTGCTAAATCAGCTGCGTCTATATCCACTCAGCTTCATAATGCTAGGCAAGATAACAAAACCATAGACGAATATGCGAAATGTATCGAGCAACTCTTACTTAACCTAACTTTGGCTCAGGCCGAGGGTGATGATAGGGCTGTGCCAGTGTTACGTAGAGTAAATGAGAGGCTTGCTATTAACGCATTTTCTAATGGGTTACGTAATCATGAGGTTAGGACGATAATAAAGGCTAGGAATTATCAACAGCTAAAAGATGCAGTTATAGCTGCGAAGGAAGAAGAAACCGCTCGAAGTTCAGGCAATAGCGGGAGTTCTAATTTATTTTAAATGCGAAGTAAGAAAAACAATTTTAACCCTTCGTATAAAGGACGCAGTCCTCACTTTAATCGTGGAAATCGCGGAGGTATAGGTTACAACAATTTTAATACGAATAGGAATATATATAGTTATAATAACAACAATAATAATAGATCACATTTCAATATGGGTCAAAACAGAGGGCACCAAGGCCAAGGTCGCGGTAATTACACGAATTCGCAGAGGCGCCCGAACAACAGCAACTATTATAAAGGAAATAACAGCCGTAGAGCTTACGTTGCACATACGGAAGGTACAACTGCTAATAGTGAAAATAATACTTTAAATAATAGTACGTTTTTTCGGACCTAAAAGCAGGCTCGAAAATAACATTTTGTGTGTGAATGGTTTAAATTATGTTAGAATTAGCTATGGAATGGGTGAGTTTTATTTTTGTGTGATACAGGGGCTAGTGTTAGTTGTTTCTTTCAAAAATCTTTAATAGGTACAGAAATTGTTGATACCACTAAGAAATTAAATATTAAAGGAGTAGCCGTTAATTAATTGTGCAAATGTTAGTCATGAATTTTCTATTGTTGACGATTTCGACTCTGATATACAAGGAATTTTAGGTTCAGATTTTTTTTCTAAATTTGAAGCTATTATTGATTATAAACAATTTACATTTTCATTTTGGTTAAATAATAAAAAGATATTAGTTCCCTTAGAATCTAAAGAGGATAAAAGCACTATAATACCACCTAGATGTGAAATAATTAAGTTTTGTTATACAAATAGAACGGATGAATGTATAGTTATGAATAGTGAGATTTGTGAAGGAGTGTTTGTTGCTAGTTCTATAGTAAAACCTGTTGCGAATAAAATTCCAGTAAGAATATTGAATGTGAATGAGCGTGAGATAAAATTAAGAAATTTCCAACCAAAAGTTGATAGTGCCTTAAACTATAATGTATATGATTTTAATGAAAATAATATTTCAGTTGAACGGGTAGATAAAATACTCAGTTTAATAGATTTAAAATCATTGAACAGGGAGGAAAAAATTTCAATTGAGAAAATTTGTGCTAAGTATACTGATATTTTTCATTTGGATAGTGATCCGTTGACAGTTACAAATTTATACCAACAAAAAATTAAATTAAAACAAGGGGAACAACCGGTGTATGCGAAACCATATAGGATACCGCACGCACAAAAGGCTGAAATCCACAAACAAGTCGGGAAAATGTTAAAAGACGGAATAATAGAGGAAGCAAGTTCAGAGTGGTCGTCTCCTCTATTAATTGTACCGAAAAAACCTGATAATACTGGAATTAAAAAGTTTAGAGTAGTTATTGATTATCGGTTGTTAAATAGGCAAATCGAAGATTGTAAATTTCCTTTGCCAAATATATCTGAAATATTGGATTCCTTAAGTGGGTCAGTTTATTATAGTCATTTAGATTTAGCTCAAAGTTATTACCAGCTAGAATTATCTCCTGAAAGTAGACCTTGTACATCGTTTACTACTGACAGAGGTCAATATCAAATGAAAAGATTAGCTATGGGGATGAAAGGAAGTCCATCATATTTTTCTAGACTTATGACAGTAGCTATGACTGGGCTAAATTATGAATCATGTTTTGTTTATTTGGATGATTTAATTTGTTTTGGACATTCTCTTCAAAATCACAACAAAAATTTAATTAAAATATTTGAAAGACTTCGACAAGTAAATTTAAAACTTAATCCGGGTAAATGTGAATTTTTAAAAAAGGAAATTCTTTATTTGGGACACATAATTTCTTCTGAGGGTGTGATGCCAGATCCAGAAAAAATTAGAGTAATTTCACAATATCCCATACCAAAAAACGCCGATGAGACAAAAAGATTCGTCGCGTTTGCTAATTATTATAGGAAGTTTATAAAAGATTTTGCTGCAATAGCATATCCTCTTAACCAATTATCTCGAAAAAGAACAAGTTTTAACTGGACTAAAGAATGTCAGGATTCATTCGATATTTTAAGGGGGTCACTCATGGGTCCTCCAGTTTTACAATACCCAGATTTTTCAAACGAAAATCAATTTATTCTCAGAACCGATGCCAGTGGGTTTTCTTTAGGGGCTGTTTTGTCGAATTCGAATGACAAGCCAGTTGCATACGCATCAAGAGCATTAAATAAAGCCGAGAAAAATTACTGTACGCTTGAGAAAGAACTATTAGGTATCGTATGGAGTGTGAAACATTTTAGACCTTATTTGTATGGTAAAAATTTTAGATATTGACAGATCATCGACCTTTAGTTTATTTGTTTAATATGACCAACCCTTCAAGTAGGCTTACTAAATTTAGATTAATTTTGGAAGAATATGATTTCGTTGTTGAGTATGTTCGAGGTTGCGATAATGTGACAGCGGATCTCGTATAGTGATAGATAGTAATGAATTAAAGGAAATGATTACCAGACTGGATGAAAGAATAAATGTAATGACTCGAGCGCAAAAGAAAACAAAAAATGTTTTAAAAGAAAGTGCGACTCAGAGTGCGACCGTAAATAACAGGCTTGATCACCCTGTAGTTGAGGAAGTATTAAAGCGACCGAGTAATACAGTTGAATTACGCGTAGTTGCAGAAAACGAGTTTCAAAATATAAATAATAGTCGACTACTAACAAACATTAAAAAACGTAAGAAATTTAAGAATAATGATATAATATATGATGAAGCTTCACAAACTATTTTTTTTAGACAGAATACCCGATCAGCGTTTGACTTAGGAAAATCGTTGAGGGATCTGAATAAACTATGTAAAGTTTATGATATTCCGGAATTATACATAATGAAAAATGCTAGCAATATTGAATTTATAAATATGTTAAATAAACATAAAAAAGACATAAGTGGTAACAATAATCATAATATTAAAATATGCGTGGTAAGAGATTTAAAACGTATTGAAAATAAAGAATTAAAACAATTAATTTTGAACGACTTTCATACACTTCCTACAGGAGGTCATGCAGGTATAAACCGTATGTTTAATAATATTAAGCGGCAATATTTTTGGCCAGGCTTAAAAAGTGACATAGAAATTTTTGTGAAAAAATGTGACGACTGTCAAAAATGTAAATATTCTAGACTAGACAGACACCCTATGACAATAACTTCAACAGCTACGTCAGCATTTCAAAAAGTGTATTTAGATTTAGTAGGACCTTTACCAGTAGATTTACAAAATAACAAATATATTTTAACATTGCAATGTGAACTTTCAATGTTTATCGAAGCTTATCCCATACCGGATAAAGAATCGGAAACAGTAGCTCATGCTTTTGTAGAAAACTTTATTTTACGTTTTGGAATTCCATCAGAAATAACTACAGACCAAGGACAAGAATTTATGTCAAATACATTTAAAGAATGTTGTAAACTTCTTAAAATAAATCAGTTAAATTCTACCGCGTACCACCACGAAACCCTAGGTAGTCTCGAAAACTATCATAAGAGTCTGGGTGCATATATTCGTATGCGAGTAGCAAAGGAACCCAATAACTGGAGTTCGTGGATAAATTTTTGGTGTTTTTCATACAATAATTCAGTTCATACTTCAACACAGTATAGTCCATTTGAACTAGTATTTGGTTTACCTGGTAGAATTCCTTCTAATTTAAAAGAACAAATTGAACCAATCTACAATTTTGATGATTATCCAACAGAGCTAAAATTTCGGTTACAGACAGCATGGGAAGATGCGCGAAATAATTTGATAGTTTCGAAACAAAAAAGAAAAGAACGTTTCGATACAAAATGTAAAAATATTGATTATAAGATAGGAGACTTAGTTTTATTAGAAAATAAGAATATGGAAAGTAAAATGGATTTATTATTTACAGGTCCTTATACAGTTCTAAACGTTAAAGATACTAATTTAATTATAAGTGTTAATAATAAGCGTAAAGAAGTACATAAAAATAGAGTAAAAAGGTATTACAATTAATGTTATATAGTATGTAATGTATGTAAACTATATATTTTAGTTAAGTTAATTCAACATTTTAATTAAGTATTCAAAAAAAAATATATTAGTTTGTTAATATTTTTTTATTTTTCGGCGGGAAAGGTGTGATGGATACTTTCGGCACATCCTGTATTTTTAATTTATTCATAAAGCCGGACATTACAAAAGTATCCAACTCAGCATTTCACCATAAGTTTATATTTTAAGTTAATTGTTATAGTAATTAATAATAAGGTAAGGGATTTTTTTTTTTTACGAAAAACTGTTAAATATTTATCAATGACAATAACTACATGATGAACTTTAATTTGTTTAGAACCCACCAAAAAATATTTACTGTGGAAAATTGATTTAAAATATTTTTTACATAATTTTTTAAAAAATGTGTAAATGGGCATATTGCCAACAGGGTGTTAGTAATATGGCCGTGTATAAAAAGTCCAAAACTATTTAAAAAAAAAATACCTACATCAAGTTAAATATTTATTTTATTCTTAGTAAGTACAAAACATAGGCAAAAAAGTATTATCTTAGTATTAGTTACATGATGGGCAAATGAAACGTTCTTTCATTTCCTTGGTTAAACCCACGCAATCTTCATGGACATATTTTTGGCAGATAATGCATAGGCGCATATCTAAAATTTCATTCTTTCCACACACAGCACAATACCAATCTTGTTTAGCTGCCTTTTCTTTGGTATTTTTCTTCGTAGCTTTAGATGTTGTAGCGTTAGATGCTGGCGTATCTTTAGGTGTTGACATAACTTTGGAAGTAGGTTTAGGTGTTGAACAAGCTTTGGGTTTTAATGAAGCTTTAGATTTTAATGTAGCTTTGGGTGACGTATCTTTGGATGTTGTAGCTATCTCATCTTTAGCAAAAACTGACTTTTTTACTACAAGAGCTCGACTGTTTATGGCCTTCTGCCTAACATTTTTTACAGATGTGGTAACTTTTTCCGGGGTCTCTAACATTTCTGTAATTGACTTGTTAAAAATATCTTTTGATGTGCTTAAATCATCGCCTGAATCAGAGGTGTCAGAAGTATCAGATGTATCCAGAAAATGAGGCGTGTTTTCTTTTTCTGAGCTGTCATCATCAGAAGAGCTACTTGGAGTTCTTGGCCTTTTCCGGGTATTCGATGGCCCTGCTCTAGGGGATGCTACTTTGGTGGGTTCAACGATGGGTTCTTTTGGTTCTTCCCTTATTTGGGTAACTTCACTGGGAGCAAAGGCCAATTCCGGTATTGCTTCGGGATTAAACGGAAAAATACCGGTTGCGGCAAAGCCTGCTTTTATGTTTGCTGGTGTTAGGCTTTTGTCCCACACAATACTAAAAATTTCACCAAATCGCTGCTTTGTGATGTTTCGCTCTTTGTATCTTGTCCAATATTGTAGTACCTGATCATCCCAGTGGTATTCGAAAGCACGAAATACGGACTTGTCCATGGGTTGCAATTCGTGGGTTGTGTTACTCGGTAGGCAAAAAAGTACAATATCATGTCTTTCTGCTACATCAACAATTGTATGGTCTAAATGGCATTTAGCACCATCAAAAATTAAAAGACATTTTCCTGCCGGTTTATATTTAGCCAAATGCTCAATCCAGGTGCAAAATGTGGTAATGTTCATGCTACCTTTAGGAGTCATAAGAGCCTGTGATCCTGCTGGTAATGCGTCCTTCCATTCCGGCTTTAATCGTTTACCCTTAAAAAGAATTGTTGGAGGAATGGAGTTACCAAGAGCACTGCCACAGGAAACAATTGTGACGTTTTCTCCGTGCTCTGGTGCTACAAGGTGTACACGTTTCGCGCCCTTTTTTGCTAACACACTTTGTTGATGGTGCAAGCTTAGTCTACATCCCTTTTCGTCGACATTGAAAATTTTTTCTGGGCTATTCATAAGATTTAGTTCCAAAAGGATATTTTTTAATTTTGAAAAATAGTCATTTACGATGAACTTGTTTAATTTTTGGGCACGCGCCGGGTTCATGCTCTGTGCTTTCCTTTGTCTTATTGCAGGATTACGTTTTAAAAACCCATCAAGCCAATACCGGCCAGCCATTTTGGACATAGAAGAAAATTTATTTTCTATACCATTTTCGGTGCAGAAATTAAAAACACACCTTCGAAGTGTTCTTGATGTTAGAGGGTATCCAACCTCTGCCAATCGGATAATTCTTCCAGAGAGTTCTTCTTCTTGATTAGCAGTCAGAACTGGTTTTCGACCCATCCGTGCTTTACTAGTGTTGTTACTATCAACATATCTGGATAAAGTCCTTCTCGGAATTGAAAATGCTTTTGAAGCACCTTATCGAGACATGTGACCTTCCTGCACAGCTTTGACTGCATTTTCTAAGTCTTCTTTCTTCCACCTACTTCGAATGCCTCGGTTTCTAGCTTTTCCAGTCATACCTGTAATAAATTACACTAATTAATTGTGTAAAAGCAAAGAGCTGACAATATGCCATGCGCAAATTGCCAACTCACGTTGGTGGGCATATTGCTACACATGAAGTAAAATTAAATTAGGTTCTGTTTTTTTACAGCCTTAACATTAAACCAATTGTTTTTCACCACAATCTAAGCTTTAATACCCATATATAGACCACAAGATATTGCAATTTCATAACACTTTTTTTCACAGCTTTATAATAAAAAACTTACCGTTTAAATTTTACAACGGCGTCTTAAAAAATGAAAATTTAGCGACACAACCTGCTTCTCACGTTCCTTTGCACATACTGCTGGCTAGATCGGATAGTCAACTCGGGAGAAACTATGCGTATGATATTTTGCTGCCATCTTTCGTGAAATAACCAAACTACGGGCCGTGGGCGTATTGCCAACATGTGCATATTGTATTCACCTACCTTAGATAAGCAATAATATATTTGTGCTGACCAACGGGGGCAACCCAGGTCAGAATGGGTCTTTGAAATAATGAATGTACAATAGATAGAGAATAAAGAAACACTTAAAACAAGCAACACCGTTTTCCTGTTACCCCCCATGTAACATGAGTTCGAACCACCCTTACGAGGCTACGATTATCACAGATGGATGTGCGGCTAATTTTAGTATGTGCCATTTATTTAACTGTCATTTTAATAAGACAGACGTAAGAGCTAATTTCGCCTTTGAAAATTGTAAATATTTTTTTATTACTCGATCCGGTTCATATGATCAAATTGATTAGAAATTGTTTTGGTGAAAAAAAAAATTTATAGATATTGATGGTGGGTTATTTGATTTTGAATTTGTTAAGTTAAATAATTTATGGGATAGAGAGGGACTTTACCTAGGAACTAAACTTAGAAAACAACATATTAACTTTTTTAAACAAAAAATGAAAGTTAAACTTGCAACTCAATTGCTAAGCCGTTCGGTAGCAGAGGCATTATTTTATTGTAGAGATAAGCTAGATTTAAAAGAATTTGAAAACTGTGGTCCAACAGCAAAATTTATATTTTGATATTATTTATCAATAATGCTTTCGATATTTTAAATTCCCACAAAATTTCTGATTTTGGTTTTAAACAGGCTGCATGCCCCAAAAATAGAGAAGCAATTAAATATTTTTTTATTGAATTTAGTCAATATATAAATAATTTAAAATTTACTGATGGAACTCCTGTTCTAGATTCTCAAAGAAAATCCGGTTTTGTGGGCCTGTTAATGGGGCTTAAAGCTTTGTTAGGTATCTACGATAAATATATTGTTAAAGAATATTTAAAATGTATTCCTATGTATAAACTTAATCAGGATCACATTGAGTTGTTTTTTGGAACAATTCTATCTCAAGGGGGATACAATAATAACCCCAACTGTAGGCAGTTTAATGCTGCATATAAAAAATATTAATACACGCCGAAGTGAGAGAAGGTGGCGGTGGAAATTGTATTCCTCTTGAAGACATAAATATTTTAAATGTAAGTTCGAAAACCAAACCTCCCGAACAGATTATTAATGAGTCTGTAGCAAATAGGTCAGACAATGAAGATGATACGCAGGAGGATATAATCTTAAATCATTTTTTAAATTATCATAGCTATGCATTTAATTATGACTCCTTATCGCCCTATAGTTTAGAGGTGATAACTTGCATTGCAGGTTTTGTTTCAGTTAAACTGCAATGTTAGCACTGTATATTACAGTTATTTGGGAAAAAAAGGGCTTTTTAAATTCTCTGATAGAGTATAAAACCAGAAAGGAGGTTTGAGTTACCCAAACTCTGATGTCATTAAAATATGTGAAAAAACAGAAATATTTTTAAGACATGAACAAAATTTCAATAAAAAACCCAATAAAGAAGTGGTGTCATTAGAAATTTTAAAACATTTTGTTGGCAAGAATATTTTTGAAAATATGACTTCTCACGATTTAAATCCCTTAGAAAACTATAAAGTTTGGTTAAGAAAATCCATTTGTAATTATTGTTACCTTACCACGCGAATAAATTATATTTGCAAAAATACTGTAACAGGTGAAAAAATAAGAAATATGTATACCAAATTAGTTTTGTTTAAAGGACAATAAAATTAAATATAACCATATATACTTTTTTATTTACCTCTTCCCTATTTCTTTGTTTTATAACGAATCCTATTTCTAAATTTATACTATAAAATTGTAAATTTAATATTAGTTAATTTTATATAGTAAGGTTTTATTAATTTCATAATATCACACTATCCTACTTCATTTTCTATTGATAACAATACATAATGTTAAAACCAACAATTTTTATTTTATAATTTTTAATTTTTTTTTTTTATCATACTCTAAAGTACCACGCCACTGCTAACCGGAAGCATAAGTCGACCATATGCAACCTCCATCCCCGTCGCGGTTATTTTACCTCATGCTCCTTCCTGTCGTATTGCTGCATTCTACAATACGATCTTTTTCCTCGATTCGCTCTATTGGCGTTCTTTTATGTCCAATTGCTGTCACGGAGTAAATCTAAGTATGTTCTTTTTTCAACTCTGGGAAGTCATCGAGTCAAGTCTATTTACTCCAATTTCTCGGAGCGAGCTTGCAGATCTACTCGATCTCAGTGGTGGGGATTATGTTGTAATAACCTCCCTTTTTGGTTTGTTTACTTTTTAACAAGTTTACATTTTATTATTTTAATCAAAAAGTTTTAAAATTGTAGTTGGCATAGTTGTTTTATGTAAGGTTGGTAACAAGCAACAAACCAGACTTCCGGTATGATGGCGGAAAAGAACAAATTGTAAAATAAACTCGTATTGCGTAAGAAACTCGTGTTGCTCAAAAAACTCGTGTCGCTCAAAAACGATTTAGTTACCTCGTGTCCCGAAGCATTCACATAAATGGACATAGATGCTGCATGCTGCGTAGCAATTTGCAACTTTGGGAATATATTTGTTCACAAATTGCTAGAAGATGATGTTGACGAAGTGATATTAACAAAGAATGAAAATTATGCTGAGCTTACGATTTATAATTTTGAAGACTATCAATTTAAACAACACTTTAGGATGTTGCCATCCACCTTCGAAGTTATACTAAATAAAATGAGAAATGCTAATAGGGGCCATATGATGATGGTACATTCTGGCCATCCAGAAAAAACAGCTGTTAAAACACGTTGAGGGGCGCTCACGCTGTACAGAGTCATATGATGCCAACTTAACTGTGACACAACGCCATACGGCGTGAATAAATTCCATGCACTTTGCTACACTACGCCGCTCAGCGTCAAGAGTTCCATATAAAATATACATAATACCAAACCTACTGTCGCATTTGAATGAGTCAAAGTGAATTTAGTGCCTTATGTTATGCAGTTATCCCCTCCAGTTTTCGTCTACACGTGTTTGCTTTTCCCGCTTCGTTCTTAGGCAACAACGCTGAACGGCGTCGAGCGCATCAGTAGTTTGCACGCTGTTGTGAAAGTAGTGTCGCACTCTCTTTGAATTTGTAACGTAATACGTGCTAACTGGTTTTTTGTGTTTCTCTTCATAAAAAGGTAAATAAAATACAGCCTATTTATTTCTTTCACATTTATTCATTAGTTTCGTTATTTTATTTAGATGGATGCTTATGAAAAGGAACAGCAAAGGTTAACTCGGCTCTTTGACGAGGTTTCAACAGGCGATGAAGAGGAGGAGAAGGACCCATATGAAGACGATACCGGTGAATATGGATCTGATCAAGACTATGTGCCAGACGAGTTATCGGAGTCATCGGAGTCAATTTCGTCGGCCGAACAGGAACAACAATCAACAGCAGAGGAAGAGCCAGACACCGAGAACTCGATGGAGTCTGATGTACCCATGCAGAAAGCAGAAGAGGAATGGACAACCACAACAGTTCCTATTCCTGAGTTTTTTGATGTCAATGGCCCTAAACTAAATATTGATCCTAATGCAGATCCACTGACAGTGTTTTAACTTTTTTTACCCCTGAGATCTTGGACTATATTATTGAATGTTCAAATAATATTGGTGAAGCATTAGTAACTGGTTCGTTAAAGTTAATAATTTATGGGATAGAGAGGGACTTTACCTAGGAACTAAACTTAGAAAACAACATATTAACTTTTTTAAACAAAAAATGAAAGTTAAACTTGCAACTCAATTGCTAAGCCGTTCGGTAGCAGAGGCATTATTTTATTGTAGAGATAAGCTAGATTTAAAAGAATTTGAAAACTGTGGTCCAACAGCAAAATTTATATTTTGATATTATTTATCAATAATGCTTTCGATATTTTAAATTCCCACAAAATTTCTGATTTTGGTTTTAAACAGGCTGCATGCCCCAAAAATAGAGAAGCAATTAAATATTTTTTTATTGAATTTAGTCAATATATAAATAATTTAAAATTTACTGATGGAACTCCTGTTCTAGATTCTCAAAGAAAATCCGGTTTTGTGGGCCTGTTAATGGGGCTTAAAGCTTTGTTAGGTATCTACGATAAATATATTGTTAAAGAATATTTAAAATGTATTCCTATGTATAAACTTAATCAGGATCACATTGAGTTGTTTTTTGGAACAATTCTATCTCAAGGGGGATACAATAATAACCCCAACTGTAGGCAGTTTAATGCTGCATATAAAAAATATTAATACACGCCGAAGTGAGAGAAGGTGGCGGTGGAAATTGTATTCCTCTTGAAGACATAAATATTTTAAATGTAAGTTCGAAAACCAAACCTCCCGAACAGATTATTAATGAGTCTGTAGCAAATAGGTCAGACAATGAAGATGATACGCAGGAGGATATAATCTTAAATCATTTTTTAAATTATCATAGCTATGCATTTAATTATGACTCCTTATCGCCCTATAGTTTAGAGGTGATAACTTGCATTGCAGGTTTTGTTTCAGTTAAACTGCAATGTTAGCACTGTATATTACAGTTATTTGGGAAAAAAAGGGCTTTTTAAATTCTCTGATAGAGTATAAAACCAGAAAGGAGGTTTGAGTTACCCAAACTCTGATGTCATTAAAATATGTGAAAAAACAGAAATATTTTTAAGACATGAACAAAATTTCAATAAAAAACCCAATAAAGAAGTGGTGTCATTAGAAATTTTAAAACATTTTGTTGGCAAGAATATTTTTGAAAATATGACTTCTCACGATTTAAATCCCTTAGAAAACTATAAAGTTTGGTTAAGAAAATCCATTTGTAATTATTGTTACCTTACCACGCGAATAAATTATATTTGCAAAAATACTGTAACAGGTGAAAAAATAAGAAATATGTATACCAAATTAGTTTTGTTTAAAGGACAATAAAATTAAATATAACCATATATACTTTTTTATTTACCTCTTCCCTATTTCTTTGTTTTATAACGAATCCTATTTCTAAATTTATACTATAAAATTGTAAATTTAATATTAGTTAATTTTATATAGTAAGGTTTTATTAATTTCATAATATCACACTATCCTACTTCATTTTCTATTGATAACAATACATAATGTTAAAACCAACAATTTTTATTTTATAATTTTTAATTTTTTTTTTTTATCATACTCTAAAGTACCACGCCACTGCTAACCGGAAGCATAAGTCGACCATATGCAACCTCCATCCCCGTCGCGGTTATTTTACCTCATGCTCCTTCCTGTCGTATTGCTGCATTCTACAATACGATCTTTTTCCTCGATTCGCTCTATTGGCGTTCTTTTATGTCCAATTGCTGTCACGGAGTAAATCTAAGTATGTTCTTTTTTCAACTCTGGGAAGTCATCGAGTCAAGTCTATTTACTCCAATTTCTCGGAGCGAGCTTGCAGATCTACTCGATCTCAGTGGTGGGGATTATGTTGTAATAACCTCCCTTTTTGGTTTGTTTACTTTTTAACAAGTTTACATTTTATTATTTTAATCAAAAAGTTTTAAAATTGTAGTTGGCATAGTTGTTTTATGTAAGGTTGGTAACAAGCAACAAACCAGACTTCCGGTATGATGGCGGAAAAGAACAAATTGTAAAATAAACTCGTATTGCGTAAGAAACTCGTGTTGCTCAAAAAACTCGTGTCGCTCAAAAACGATTTAGTTACCTCGTGTCCCGAAGCATTCACATAAATGGACATAGATGCTGCATGCTGCGTAGCAATTTGCAACTTTGGGAATATATTTGTTCACAAATTGCTAGAAGATGATGTTGACGAAGTGATATTAACAAAGAATGAAAATTATGCTGAGCTTACGATTTATAATTTTGAAGACTATCAATTTAAACAACACTTTAGGATGTTGCCATCCACCTTCGAAGTTATACTAAATAAAATGAGAAATGCTAATAGGGGCCATATGATGATGGTACATTCTGGCCATCCAGAAAAAACAGCTGTTAAAACACGTTGAGGGGCGCTCACGCTGTACAGAGTCATATGATGCCAACTTAACTGTGACACAACGCCATACGGCGTGAATAAATTCCATGCACTTTGCTACACTACGCCGCTCAGCGTCAAGAGTTCCATATAAAATATACATAATACCAAACCTACTGTCGCATTTGAATGAGTCAAAGTGAATTTAGTGCCTTATGTTATGCAGTTATCCCCTCCAGTTTTCGTCTACACGTGTTTGCTTTTCCCGCTTCGTTCTTAGGCAACAACGCTGAACGGCGTCGAGCGCATCAGTAGTTTGCACGCTGTTGTGAAAGTAGTGTCGCACTCTCTTTGAATTTGTAACGTAATACGTGCTAACTGGTTTTTTGTGTTTCTCTTCATAAAAAGGTAAATAAAATACAGCCTATTTATTTCTTTCACATTTATTCATTAGTTTCGTTATTTTATTTAGATGGATGCTTATGAAAAGGAACAGCAAAGGTTAACTCGGCTCTTTGACGAGGTTTCAACAGGCGATGAAGAGGAGGAGAAGGACCCATATGAAGACGATACCGGTGAATATGGATCTGATCAAGACTATGTGCCAGACGAGTTATCGGAGTCATCGGAGTCAATTTCGTCGGCCGAACAGGAACAACAATCAACAGCAGAGGAAGAGCCAGACACCGAGAACTCGATGGAGTCTGATGTACCCATGCAGAAAGCAGAAGAGGAATGGACAACCACAACAGTTCCTATTCCTGAGTTTTTTGATGTCAATGGCCCTAAACTAAATATTGATCCTAATGCAGATCCACTGACAGTGTTTTAACTTTTTTTACCCCTGAGATCTTGGACTATATTATTGAATGTTCAAATAATATTGGTGAAGCATTAGTAACTGGTTCGAAGGCAAAAACTAGACGATCGAGAAACGCAACATTTCGTAAAGTTACAGTTGATGAGATGAAACAGTTCCTGGGCCTATGCCTACTACAAGGTCAGGTATCTACCTCGAATACGCGCCGATTTTTTTTCACAGAAAGATGTTCTTTACTTTCATCCAGTCTTTAGCTACGTTATGTCGGGAAGACGATTCGAACAGTTACTTAGGATTATATGCTGCTCGCCTCCCTTAGCCAAAGGTAAAGAAAAAGTACAACCTTTAATTGACAAGGTTATTTTACAATGTCAAGCAATGTATGGCCCAAATAAAGAACTATCACTTGACGAAAGCTTATTACATTTTCGGGGTAGACTTGCATTTAGAGTATATATAAAAGGAAAAAGAGCTCGCTATGGTATAAACATTTTTGAATTAACTACCGCTGATGGTTACCTCCTAAATATTGTAACAGAATAAAAGTTATCCCGTTACAGGGTTTTATTAGGAGCATCAATATTAAAATATATTTCTCCTAAATAAATTTAATATAAGTATTTGATTTTGTTTTAAGGTTGCCTATGTAAGCTGAATGCTAGTAGTGCGCCATCTATGGATAGTGCTACGTATCGTAGTCACTATCGATTTTATGAACCTTGTGTAAATTAGATCTCTTTACCATTCCCTGTTATAGATTTATCGATTTTCTATAATAAAGAATGCCGATACTCTATAAAAATCAAGAAAACTACCTGTACAGTTAATTTAGTTTAATCTTTTTTTTAAAGATTATACTGTATGTTTGAATATAAGTTTATTTGGACATAATAAAAAGTTGTTCATCTTTAATATTGTTCTATATTCTTACATATCTATGCCTGGATTTTCTGGTACGAAACAGATTCCTTCGCCTTCTGCAGACATACCGTTTTTAGAGTTACAAGACATACCCCGTATAAAGAAATTAAAGAAGACCGACGCGTTGCGCCAGGTCTTAGCCCGCCGACCACCGACCAGGTGTTTTCGAGATAAATTTTTGTGTAATTCCGAATTTACATTTAATTTCTTAGCAGAATGATTGATTACTGACTAAAAACCTAATTTTACTTTACCTTTAAATCTAACATGACCTTTTAATCAATATTTTCTCTAAGGATGAATAATATTTCCGTCTTTTTAGTCTAAATTCTACAAATTTTGTCAGCCATGTTGATTTGATATTTGATAAATTTTTAACTATATCTACATTTATTTCGACCATCCTTTTAAGTTTGGATAGTTCTAGGATCTAAAAGGCATCACATTCTCTTCCTTCAAGTGATTACAATGATATTTTAATAATTTAAACTTAAATTCTTCCAAAAATGAGTCTTGAACATTTATATGTTAAATTACTACTTTCTGATATTGAGTGACGATGAAATATTATTCACGACCATATTAAATTAATAATTATACATTAATTCAAAATGCTTTTTAAAGTCAATAAGAGTAATGTTCTTAATTTTCTTCACATATCTCTTTATTTCAGTTTAAAACTAGATCTCCTTCGGATTCTGTCGCTTTATTATTTTTTAGCAAATGTTGTTGGTAAATGGTGTTTTACTCTAAGTTATATAACTGTGGTGTTGACCAAATATGGAGGAAAGCCGTTTGCTGCCTGAATAAGGAAGGGACAGATTCACGAGGACATGGTTGACGAATGACAGAGATGATCTACTGGATATTTAGGACAAATCAGGTGAGTTTTCTTTTGGTTCTATTCTAGAACAAAATTGAATATTTTTGGAAACTCACCCCATTTCTTTTTATTTGTCTCTGTCAGGAGTCACAATTTAATTGATATCTATTCTAATTTTTTTCCTCTCTCTCTCTCTCTGTTTAAATTCGGAAATACATGAATAACGTAACATACCTGGTCAATTATTAATACCGTGTGTAAATTATTAATACCGTGTGTAAATTATTAATACCGTGTGTAAATTATTAATTCCGCGTGTAAATTTAATCATTTTCTAATACCTTATCGTTCAATTAATATATTGAAATTATTATCTTTATCTTTCGTACCTTTTATGGTTACCAAAAGACGTGATTGTGTGGTAGACCATGGTTAACGGTTGCCTTTCGCCCGTTACATTTAACCTTATCGTTCAATTAATATATTGAAATTATTATCTTTATCTTTCGTATCTTTTATGGTTACCAAAAGACGTGATTTGTCTGGTAGACCATTATAACGGTTGCCACTAGCCGTTATATTTATCTTCCCTTCCGTATAACAGCTGTATTTATATAACCTGTTATAAATTCCATATTATTGGAATATAATATTGCTGCAATCAGGCGCAGTATTATATGAATATTACCTGATATCTATCTTTGACTTTCCTTTTTTTAATACGTCATAAATACGTATTAATTTTTGTATAACAGTTGTCTTTAACCTGTTATAAACTCCATAATGTTGGAATATAGTATTGCTGCAATCAGGAGCAGTATTATATAAATTTCACCTGATATTTATTTTTGACCAACAAATATTCCAGTGCTTAATTTGACAGGGAATATTTACTATCTCAATTTCGACTTAATAAAAAAACCAATTTCATTATCATTCTCTTTATTGTTCTTTTAACTTAAAAAATCATGACTCTAATTGCATATTGTAGAAATCATTTAGATGACACTTATCTAACTTCACCAATTTGTCATAAATTTTTGCTATTTTACTTTAAAATCCATATAAACATGTTAGTAGTTTAATGTTACTTTTTAACTTGAGAATCAGTAGACCTGATCTGTTTTGATCAATTTATGTATTTTTTGCTTTTAATTAAATTAAAATCTGTTTAATAATAATAGTTTTTTAAATCTCACAATTTCATAACACTGTTATTTTCCTAATATTCTGGTCTAATACCTCTCTTCTCATCGTTACATGTTAATATACCAACATTGGCACGAAGCTGACGAAGATACTGCTGCAATCAACCGATATCAAGCCTTCGAGTCCAACCAAGTCCTGAGACATCCCAGATGCCATCAAACTGCCAAAACTAAGCAACAGCGTAGGCAACAAGGCACCTTCCAGGTGAAAAGGACCGAAGCTTGGACCAACCATTGCTAGCAGTACCAAGTTAAGTAACGGCCACCAAAAAAAAAAAGTTGTAAAGACCAGAATTTATTAACATATTACCATTTAAAATTTGTTAATAACCTAAAATTTTACCCAAATGTGTAAACCTACAAGTTAAATAGACATGGTTGTTTTTATATATTGTGTATCATTTCTAGTAGGATGGCGCCCATAAAATAAATATTGTCAGCTAATGAGACAAACCTACGCCTGAGAAAACCTTTTAGCCGAGGCAAAGTTTAAATATCATTACAATACATGATTTGCCTTTAATTGACAAGGTTATTTCACAATGTCAAGCAAAGTATGGCCCAAATAAAGAACTATCACTTGACGAAAGCTTATTATATTTTCGGGGTAGACTTGCATTTAGAGTATATATAAAAGGAAAAAGAGCTCGCTATGGTATAAAATTTTTTGAATTAACTACCGCTGATGGCTACCTCCTAAATATGGAGATGTATAGTGGCGCAACGACCCTTGATACATATAGTAAAGTCGGGGCTTTAGTATTACGGTTGATGACACCCTACCTCGAAAAAGGACATGAATTATTTATGGACAATTACTATAACAGTTTTGAGCTATCTGACAAATTACTAAGTTTAAAGACCCACACAAATGGAACACTCAGATCAAACCGAAGAAAGAATCCCAAAGATCTGGTTAAAAAAAAACTCAAAAAGGGTGAACACTTTTGAGTCAGAAAAAAGCAGGTCTACGTTTCCAAATGGAAAGATAAACGAGATGTACTTGTAATAACAACTCGTAACCATCCACGCCTAACGACTGTAAAAAATAGATTTGGAAGAGAAAAAATAAAACCTGAGGAAGTCAGTGCATATAATAACTATATGAGTGGAATCGATCGCCTTGACCAGATGACTTCCACATACTCATCGCCAAGAAAAACCATCCGCTGGTACAAAAAAGTAATTTTTCATCTCCTTGACATCTGTGTATGGAACGCATTTTATATTTATCGCAGATATTGCAACGAAAACTCTAAAAATTGCAGATTCCTTCAATTTAGAGATGAATTGATAAAAATTTTACTACAACTTGCTCCAAACCTCGAATCAAAAGACCTAATGACCAGACACAAGAACAACAGTCGACGAAACGAAAATTTGTTAAATGAACCTGCTCCTACTACGAGTAATACTAACTTAGACCACTGGCCTGAAAAAAATCCTGGGGTTCCTGGACCCAAGTCTCACAAGAAGTCCATTTTTCTATGATGCAAACTGTGTTCCAAAAAGGGTATCCGGAAGGATGGTGCAGGTGCAAAGGATGTCCAGAAAAGCCAGTCCTATGTCCTGACTGTTTTCAACACTGGCATGCTAAATGATATAAATGTAGTTAGTGTCAGAGTTTAAAATAAAGCTAAAGTTATATTGTCTAATATACTTTGTTTTTTTTTCCAAATTTAATTTTTTTTTGGCGCAGATATGCGGCTGTGCAATATTTTATACTTTTAATTATGTCCGGCGCCATACAGCGTCTGACGCATATCGGCGTTGTGACCATTTTGAGTAACATATAACCTCTCAATTAGAGCAGAACGCCGATATGCGTCGCCAGTTTTTAATTTTTTTTAATGGTAAAAACACTTAATTTCATAATTTTTTAGGTCTACAATTTTTTTGGGCTACATAATAGACCCGCATCTTATAAAAAATCTACTGTTTAAAACTGCATTTTTTACAAAATCGCTATCGCCCTTCAACGTGTTAATATGGTGTCTGGCAAATATTGAAAGTTTTCGGTAGGTGTAACTAGAGATATGATATTTTTCGGTTTTGCTTTATGCTTACTGCAGGGGTTCATACACGGGCGCTCGCACGGGCGTTCATGTGTTAATTCATCAACGCACAACCATCAATGTGCAAACAAAAACTAGTGTTTGTTATTATTTTTTCGTCGCGAACATGTATGTGCATTCAAAAGTGTGCATACTTCTATGTCTTAATATTATTAACACATTAACGTCCGTGTAAGCCCCCCTTTTGTTCTGATATATTTTTGTCGGTCATGTCAAAATCAGCTGCCTAATGCAAGGCTTTTTAGGGTGGAAAATTAGTACAGTTTTATGAAGTAGAAACAAGCATCTTTTAAAAGTTTAACATTTCTAATATATAATGGACATTTGGCAGTCATCGTTTTGTTAAACAATAAAATGTATTTTAGTTCTGTCGCTGACAGGTTTAGCATAACAAAAAGTGCTTGCTGGAGAGTACTATACCGAACCAGCTACAGACTGCTTCAAGTCAACAGTCATTATGGTATTATTTCATTTCCAAGCGAAGAATGCAAGAAGTTGTAAATGGCTTTCAAAATTTATCAGGTTTTTCAGGTACGTAATGATTTTTAAACTTATTAATTGTAAATTGATACTAATATTTTAAATATTAATACTACAAAAATATAGGTACTAATAATTATTATTTGTTATAAAAAATAAAAATTTGAAGCCCTTGCTAGTATCTATAGAATTGTATGGTGAAAATTATTTGTAGAAGTTTGTCTTTGCTCAGTCTCCGAATGTTTTTCTAGAAAGGACTGGACTACTCTGCCCTGCTAAGCTAAAAGGTCCTATCTGTCAAATACACTATTTTGAGATAAATGCAATATACTTTAGTTTAACCTGCCATCAAAGCTATTAATGGAATTAAACTCAAAACTTACATGTGCGTTAATTACAAAGACACGATTTTTAATTTTGTTTTGAAGGTAATGGATTCAAAACGCTTATATGACTTTTGATAGATAGGACGGTTCAGCTTAGGAATTAATTCAAAAAAAGCAGATAGGACACAACTTTTTATAGAATACTTTAATTTCAAAGCATAATGCTAATTCATAACATTCAAATAATTAAAATTAACAAAATACAAAACTTAGAAAGGATATAAAAAAATCTAAAAATCTTCGTTTTCATTTTCCCCGTCAGATGCATTTCCGATTGTCAGATCTTGCCAAAATTTCAACCTGTTATTAGGAATTATTGGTTGTAAATTCGATATTAGAAGATCTTTTCTTTTTTTACTTACTCCTCGGTGGCGTATGCGTGGAGCAGGTAGTTTGAGACCATTTTTAAATGCATTTGCATTTAAAAAGTTAAGCTCTGTTGATTCGTCTATGTCGAATGAGGTCTTATATTTTAAAATTCTCTCACCCCTAGAAAATGTTACCATTGAAATATCTCTCAAATAGCAGCGTGGTGTTGTTTTTAGTAATTTGTACTTGGAACTAACGTCTTTCCAGTCGTAGAAATTATTTATTTGTAGTTTTACAACATCGGTATTTTTAGTTGCATTCTGTACACATTGAGTGTGGTCACTGAAATCCCAAACAGTTCCGGCTTGCTTTAGAGACCTTTCCACTTGATGGTGGAAATGGTCGGCGGACATAAATGTGTGCCCATGCTCAAAGTACTTTACAGTTAAGTTGCTTAAGTTAACTTCGTCTGCATTCACTATGTAGACAAAAAAGGTAAACAGGCACCAATTCTTATTTTGTCCAGCGCAGTTGTCCAGCCAGATGGTGATGGATTCCTTGTCTCTATTTTTTAAGAAGAATGCGTAGAAAGCTGAAACAATGTCTTCCTTCTTTCTCCCTGATATTTCTTCATGCCATAAAACTCCTAAGGGTCGGGCGATTCTTCTTTTTCCCACAGGAACAAAACTTTCATTAAAAACAATAACCCGCCCTGTAAAGATGACCTCTTTAAACATCTCAGCCCGAGGAAGCATTACTACTTTTTGCAGATCTGCCGAAACTATCAATTGAGATATTTTTTCTTGAGATTTTGCATCCTTATCATACTCAGTTCTCCCAGAAATATACTTAATTTTATGAGATAGGTAATTTGTACATACTGTACAATCTTGCTCAAGCGCTGGGTCAGCATGATGAGCTTCCGTTTTGTGGAGATTATATGCTGCACACTGAAAACATTCTTCACATCCAAGTTGTGCAAATGATATATTCAGCTTCGAGACTTGTTGGCGATAAATCTCGTAACTTCCTTCAAAATGAGGATTATTTGCTTTATAATTATTATACATCAATACAATTGTAATATCTGATGGCAAGTATAAGCGATTGGGTGCGTGTTCCCTCCGGTAGTGCGAAATAGTAGGCCGAAAAGACAGGATGTGGTCAATAATCGGTTGTTTTTCAATAGTATTTAAAGCTGGTCGATGCCCTCTCTTATCTTGTTCAGGAGCAATAGCATTCTTCTCAGTTCCTCTTATATTCTTCAAAAATCTATCATTATTTTTGGCATAGCCCAATGTAGCTAGGAAGAATGTTTTGCACACTTGTACTTCTAACCCGTTACAATCTCTTAGATAATATTTGAACGTATTACTGCGACGTGACACTGGACCGACAGTTAACTTTTTTTTTGATAGTGTCCTTATGCAACTGTGCACAAACAAACGTTGAGACTGCTTTTCAAGATCCCAATACTGCTTATTAATGTCTATTTGTCTCAGTTCGTTTACTATTTCTGAACACTTCAGTATACATACATTCTTATCGCAAGGTTTCTCAATTTTGTGATCGCTTGTGATAGATGACCTTTTCTGTTTCTTTCTTTCTGCTGTTGTCGTATCAAATATTCTTCTTTTTCTAATAGTTCCTTTCTTGGTGTAGATAGACTTGCGATTCTTTTCAGCATTATCAATGGCCAGACCAACTATGTATTTGACTATGGAATTTGCTAACTGATACGCTGACTCACCTTCTTCAGTTGGCCCTTCCTCATTAAGCATGCCTATAGGATTAGGTTGGCAACTATTACTTTCACGACTTTTTTCATTTAAGGGCAATGACTGGTTATAAATAGCATCATTTTTATCAGAGTCCTCATTTGAGGATGACGAGGACTAGCTACAAATATCATCTTGTGTGGGGTGGTAATCAGGATCATTGCAAACTGTTGCAATGGTTTTGAAGTTTTTTTTACTTGCAACTATACGTTGTCTTAGTTGTTGATTTAGTGCAAGAGTCACGATTCGATGTCCACGACTGGTCGAAGCATTCATTTTCAAGACTGAAACAATTTTAATCCTTAAAAAATGTGTAAATACGGTATAAATTATAAGGTCAAAAGGACAAAAATATCTATTAATGGATCGAATTAACAGTTTACTAGTGCACAGGCACATTGATTGATCGGCAACATCATAAAATGTCTTGAAGACCTTTGATTTAACCGTCAGTCTGCAAGCATTTCATAAAATATCTGACATGTTTTCGAAGACGGGAGTACAATTTGCCTACAATCATACTATCAAAGAATGAATAATTATTTAGGTACTTACTTTGTAATATATTCAACAATATTCGCTGCACACACACGTGGTCGACAAAACTGGCAATGACATACTTTTTCAGGTTATGATTGCGTATTACAATCCACAGCGTCCTATCTAACAATTACAAATCTGAACAGTCCTATGTGACAGATAGGACACGATTTGCGTTGTAAAATAACACTTTTATATGTCATATAGGACTGTTCAGATTCGTAGCTAACAGATAGGACGCTGTACTTTGTAATATGCTTTTAGTTGAGAGATAGGACAATAGGTGGCACTACAAAAATGCTATTTACTTAATAGATAGGCCAGTTTAGCTTTGTAAGACAGTTGAAAAATATCGTTCTCTACCAGATCATGCATTTAGGACAAAAATTGAAATTTGGTCAGATAGGACCTTTCAGCTTAGCAGGGCAGTACTATTCAGATTTATTAATATTTATTTTATTTTAGGAGTAGGTAGTGGGTGGTATTGACGGATGTCATATAAGGATAGAAAAGCCAAAGAACAGTCCAAACTCTTATATAAACCGAAAAGGCTATCCATACGTTCTACTTCAAGGAATATGTGACTCAAGAAAATTATTTACGGATGTATATGCTGGACAACCTGGCAGTTTAAATGATAACAGGCTACTTGCCAAATCACCTCTTCAAACAAGAATACAAGATGCGCAAATACAGATACCTAAGAATAAACATTTAATTGGGGATCTAGCCTATAAGCTATCAGTGTCATTTATGGTCGGTTTTAAAAACAATGGCCACTTAACTCGGGCACAGGTGCGTTTCAATAAAGCTCTCTCAAAAACACGTGTTGTTATTGAAAATGCTTTTGGCTTACTCAAAGGTCGCTTTAGGAGATTAAACTTTATGGAGACCAGATAGAAGACTAGACTTAATATCATTATTAATAGTTGTGGGATGCATTCTACATAATATTTGTCTATTAAATGGTGACATAATGGATTTTCCTGAGGAAAATGAGAACAATGTGGTGCATGGTGATGTCAATAGAGAAGTTGTAGTGGCAGCAGTAATTGCTAAACGCAATGAAATAATGAATAATTTACAAATACAGTGAAGTTTTATTAGTATAAGTATTCTACGTTACATAGCAGCAGGTGATGGGTTCTGTTCCAAATAGGTCATATTGCTCGTGGCATATTGACAAGGCTTGGCAAAAAAATCTGAATAAAATTAGAACTTCAGATAAACAGGCCACAGTGTATAAAACATTGAAAGTAAGATTTATTAGCAAAATATTAGAGGCACAAATTGGGATGTAAACTTTATAACATTTTCATATTTAATACATAAATATATTATATATTTATTTCAGGTCTTGCAGCAGACATAAGATAAAGAGAAATTTCACATTTTATTATCCAAATTTCTGGAACATTGTCAAGAAGATCCTGAATTAAACAGTTTTGGTTCATATTTCCAAAAATACTATGCTTCGAATTATACAACTTAGGCATATTGTTATAGGAAAGGGTTAGGAATTAACACAAACATGAGGCTGGAATCAATGCATAAAATTCTTAAATACTTTTATCTGGATGGAAAAAACAAAACGTTTATATAAGGGTGTAGATGCTCTCAATAGGTTTATTTAAGACCAAATTTTAGATCGGGTTATAAAAAATGTTAAAGGTAAAACAAACCATTATATTAGGGATATTACTAATCGCCATAAAGCCGCAGAAAATGAGTACTTCGATATTTCATTAGCTCAATCTCATAAATGGATGGTTTTGTCAAATCAAGATGAATATGTAGTATCGAGAAATAATTTAAAGAAATGTTGTGCTGTAGCTTGTATGCCTCGTAATATTTGTATACATTCATTTAACCCTTTCACTGCGCGGTGCTCAAATAAAGTCGCACGCCAAATTGCTTATTTTTTTACCGCTTGTGAATATACTCGTTAAGAGCACTGTAAACTAATTGAGTATGACATTAAAAACTATATTATAACTTTCCAGACGCAAGTGAAACTAAAAAAAGGTTATACATATAGTGTCTAATGTTGTAAAGATAATGGTACGGAACCCTTCGTGAGCGATTCTGACTCACAGTTGGCCGGTTTCTCCGGTTCCGGAACTCACGTTTTATTCCTCATATTCGCTGTCACTTCTGGCTAATATCTCTTCAAGTTGTTTATCTGTAAGATGTTTCCCAGCCATATTAGTTTATTCTAACACAAAACTTCTCGAAACAACCAAAAACGCGAACTCTACATATGTAAACGTACAAAATCAGTGAAATTCACGACCCCACCCTACCTCGGTCCAACCGCCCGCCCGCCACCGCGCCAGTTTGAAACGAGCGGCCTGCAAGCAACACGTGGAAACTCTGCCAGCGAGATTATTTGTCTAGAGCAGCCTGATCCTATTTTTATAAGCAAAACGACTATACTCGTCCAGAGCAGTATACGGCGTGCCGAATATATTCGTCCGGAGCACCAAAAGGGTTAATTGTACATAGATTTTTATTTCAATTTCAATCTGTAAGCACATACATTCTGTGTGCATTAAAATGGACTTTCCTCATAATAGAGAGAAGAGAAAAAAAGAAACAGCTGATATTGAAGTTTGTGATCATTTAAATACTCTTTCACAAAATAATAGTACCTTTAATGTAAAAGTAATTTTCAACAAGAACTCAGAAACTTTAATCAATAAAATAAAGTCTTAAACTTCTATGTTAAATATTGAATGTGAAAAAGTAAATGATATTAATGTTTTATCTCATGTCTTAAAAAATGTCACAAATCAATGTTTATTAGCTTCGTCTTACACAGAGAAACATCAAAACCTTAAAGATTCTGTTAGTCCACAGCAAATTATTGATTTTAAGCAAACAAAGCCCGGCGAACCTGCAAACAAGAAAATCGAACAACAATTACGATTTTTTTCAACCAAACAGAAGACAAAGAAAAAGACAAATTCAAAAAGTAAGCCTTCCTACGAAGAAATTTCATAAATCAAAAAGGGTCTACTTGGCAATGAACTATTTGTTTCAAATAGTCCAAATAGTGACCATAATTATTATTTTAACGTAAATCCTAATTAGGTGTGTAACTTGAAGCAGAAGAACACTTAATTATTATACCTACCAAAAAGTCTAAAATGTTGATAGGTATGTGCCTTTGTAATAGTTTTATTTTTTAACAGGATAAGTAGGCTTTGTATATAAAATTGAATGTAAGATATATATTATAATAATTTATAACAAGTATAGTTAGTATCTCTATAAAGCGTTAAACAAAAAATCTTTGGTCTTTTTTTTTAATTTTAGTATGTATATTTTTTCCTTTAAAAAATGTCCAACGTTAATTCGAAAAAAAATATTAGAAATTCATTAATTGGTTTTAAAAGCACGGTGGTTTGGAGTACACGAACTGTATATTATATATAATTACAAATAATAAATGGTTAGTAGGTATAAAGAATTTTCAGATTTAATTTATTCAATGAAAAAAAGAAACTGTGATTTCCTTAAGTATAGGCAACTTATAATACACTAATAATGCATTACCCTAAAAAATAGCAACACCGGTGCATCTCTGTAAGTAGCTGCTCGTGTTTGGCAGGGCGTGACGGCCATAATATTGTCCATGCTATTTTTAGAACTTTTCAGGAAGAACGCGATATAAAAGAGTTTATTATTTGGTCAGGTAATTGTACAGGGCAAAATAAAAACTGGATCCTGTATACATCGCTAGTTTGGTTGGTAAATCAAGAAAATGGACCAAATTGTGTAACTTTCCGTTATCTCACCAAAGGTCACACTCATATGAGCGCCGATGGTATTCACGGAAATATTGAAACAAAATTGGTAACATAATATGATTATAGCGATCTTACGGCGGCAGTGACTTCTTCAAGAAAAGGCCTTCAAGTTCTAGATGTAAATGTTTTTCACAAATGGAAGAAAAAGGAAAGACAAGTCCGAAAAACGGCAAAGAAACTGATTCTTTAAACGGTTTTTTCAATAAGTCCTATAGTTGAGGTACGTTTCAAGAAGGGAACAAAATGCTTGGAATACAAAACTGATTTTGACCGAAAAGAGTATAAGTTTCTAGATTTTTTGCAGAAAAAATTTATCTTCAAAGCATGCCTAACGTTCTACCATTACGTGGTGGGATACTAAAATCAAAATAACAAGAAATCATGAAGGTATTAGGACCTTTAATGCCACCAAACAGTCTGGATTTCTGGAACAATCTTGTTGAAAACGATTCAGCTCCAGACTTGGTAGAAAAGTATGACAACCCGAATTTGGACGATAGTGTGTAGTATGTAGTGTTTGGATTTATTTAGGTTATAGTGTTTTGTTTTTGCTGTGCAGCAGTTACCTTAATTTGAACTATAAAAAATACTTCGAGTATAAATCTTCACTAAATTTATTGTTATACCATAACAATTGTTTCGACACACAGTATCTTCGTCAGATGGTTACAAATGAATGGATGATTTAAATTATCTTAAACTATAAAATTTACTCTAAATATTTACCTATTTTATTTTATTACACTTGGAAATACCAAGTAACCCAAGTGTCCAAGTGTAATAAAATAAAATAGGTAAATATTTAGAGTAAATTTTATAGTTTAAGATAATTTAAATCATCCATTCATTTGTAACCATCTGACGAAGACACTGTGTGTCGAAACAATTGTTATGGTATAACAATAAATTTAGTGAAGATTTATACACGAAGTATTTTTTATAGTTCTTATAATGGATCTTCATCAAGTAACGGCTACCTCTATACAAACTTAATTTGAATAAAATAATACCAAGTACACTGTTAATTATTTTTATGTCGTTGGAGAAACTGGGCTTCATAAAAAAATGTTGCACATAGTCTTGTCAAAACCAAGTATGTGCCAAATCTACTGCAAGAACTGAAATAACATCAATTTGGTAAGTATATGTAAAAAAAATCTTTGGCTAACTGTAGCACATAATCAAACTATCAAAAACATTCATTAAATATCCTTTACAGGCTAAAGAAATGTACTAAATCTCGTTTTTCACCCAATTTAATTTTTTTCATATATACTGTGTTTTGGAATGGAGCAGCCGAATAGAGTCTTATATGTACTCAAAAAGACTTGAGTGGCTGTTTCCGGGTCATTCTCCCGCACAACAGAAGACGAGTCATATTGTTGTAGATCTTTTTTAAATTGATTTATATTAATCTTACTTTTAATTATTGTATTTTCGTTTGTGTTACTAGTTTGTGTTTTATTTGGTTTTTTTTTTTATTAATAAAAAGTGTAACGGGGCCATGATCTGTGATATCCTCATCAATAACAAAAGTGTTTAGGTATAAGTGGTTACTTTTTAGTTTTAATTTGACAAATATGTGATCTAAGCATGTTTTAGAAAGTGGTATAGTCACAGAATTATTGATGTATGACTGAAAACCGTTTGCATTCATTACCGCCCGATATTCTATTACATTATTGTCATTATTATCTAATAAATTTATATTGACGTCCCCAATAAAGATTTCTATACTCTCGGCCTTCTAAAAATGTACTTATATCATTTACAAATTCGGGTTTTGGTATGGGAGGTGCATATAGACAGTACATGCATATAGTACAGCATACTGCCCAAACGAAATATTATTTACATCAAACGTAATTCTACTAAGTGTTGCTTTCGAGTTATTCAAAAGTTTAAGCAAGAAATTAACATTAATGTTATTTTTTATCAAGAAGAGAACGCCGACGTTTTTGTTGAAATGTGCTTTGTTATAAAAAATCTGATAGCCAGGTATATTCCAGTTTGTAGTTGATACAAGTTGAAAGGATTTACTTAGGACAAAAATATCTATATTATGCAAATTATAGGACTCTCTGGTAGTAAGTAGATTGTCAATATTCTTATTCAGGCTTCTAATATTTAAATGAATTATAACTCATCCCAAAATTGGTAATCTTGATTTTTGGAGTTTTTTTTTAGGAATTTCAATATTATATTTCTGCATAAATTTATTCTCAGCTTCTTCCTTCAATCTTTCCAATTCCTGCTCAGTATCACACTTCAGTATAATGTTTCCTTTTTTTGTTTCCTTTATGTTTCTTATTCCTATTTTCATTTTTGGATCACCCCGGCATTCTGACGTGTCTTGGGTTTAATTATTAGTGTTGGTAAACTTGTGTTTGTGTTTACAACATTTCCTTTTGCTCCCGCTGTATGTTTAAGAGCGTCAGCATAATTACCTACGTTCCTGCAATCTAGTTTTAGAATTTCAATATCTTTTCTCATCTCTTCCATTACCATTGTCATATAAGGCATTCTGGCTTTGCATTTTTTACATTCCTCGTAAATTAACAGCAGCATGAAGATATTTCACCACCTCCCATAGGGGTCAGTGTTGAAGATTTAGATTATTTATTTAACCAAGGGCAGATTCCTGCAGTCAACCTACAAGAAAATGTAATGTATGATTTTAGAACTGACATTATAAATAACTATGTTGCCAATTTGTAAATAAATTGTGATGTTTACTACATTTTCATATGCTCTTTGATAAATAAAACAGTTTCTATTAATTTATTAAAAAATACTTTTATTAATTATTTCTGTAAAACATCTACTAAGTTAATCATTTATTGAGGTACCCTTTCAAACACAAAATAAAAAAAAATATACTGAGTGCACACTGATAGGTAAAAAAAAAAATAATACTATTAATAGTAATAATTGTTTTATTTAAATTGGAATTATCTGGAAGCTTCAAATAGATTCCCTGTCCTTTTTATTTTTTAATTCCAGTCAAGGATCTCTACTTTTAATTTACGTTTTTTAATTATTAATTTATTTTCTTCTTCCATATGTTTACGTTTTTTTAATATGAGCTCATTTTCTTGTGCCATATGATTCAGTTGAGCATCAACCAATATATTTTTTTGCAACATCAGATGATGTCATTGGCTTAACAATGGTTGTGGGCCTTCTTCGAGTAATGCTTTTTCTTGGTGTCTAAAATTATTAATTAAAAAAAATTAGCAATCAATTAATAGAGCAGAATATGTTCTTTAAAGACAATGCTAAAATACTCACCTTTTGATCCCCTTCCGAACTATTTTGGCCAGTTTTTCCAATTGGAAAAGCCAGTGGAGCACTAATAGGGGTTTGTAACTGCTGCGGAGTATAATTTTTCCAAGCATTTTGGAACTTGTACTCTAAAAATAATAAAAAATACAATTTCACTTAATTTTGCAAGTGGTCAAGCTTAGCAATATCTTTTTCGCAGATCAATCCCAATTTTAGTCATCAGCTTTCATAGTCCTGGAAAGTGCATGAATATTATTACAACTGACTTGTGACTGATCTACATTTAAAAAAAAAGTAAAAAATTACCGATAATGCCTCTATTTTTTCATCTTCCATAACGTATTCGAAAACAATTTCATTGTTTCCCTCTCCAATGCAGGTAATAGGGGTCTCCTCAGCATCATCATCATACGGATTATCGATTCTTACCAAAGTATTTTTATTTATAATTGAAAATAAAAGTTCGTCAGTTTTATCTTTTTTAATTTTTGGAGGGGGTCCACCACCAGTAAGCATTGTCTCTTTTCGCTCCTCGGCCAATACTTTCCGCAACTCTTTTTTGCGATTTTCATAACACTTTTTGAGGCATGCAGCACTTCTCAAGGTGGTACTGGTGAAAGACGCATTAAAATCGTTTTCTATTTCTTGCCAGGCTTTTTCTTTATTTTTTTTTTTTTTTTATTTTTTTTTTTTTATGATCGAGCACAAGCACTATAGGAAAAATCCTTTAAGGCGCTCTGGGAGCGGTGCGTGTGCGAAGAAAGCGATTCACGTTTTTCTTGAATCGTTGGAGGTTATATTCGGTTGGAAACACGGTCTCAGAAAGGCCATTCCACAAAGATGACGTCCTTCAAATGAAAGAGTTCTGAAACAATGATGTTCGGGGTGTACTAATTTGAACCACATAGGGATGGGCGGCAGTGGTTCGTCGTGTGTTTCTGCTATGCATTACTCTAGGTGGCATCGAGCGGGCAATATCTGTCGATTGATGGATGAAGCTCTATCATTCTTCTTGTCTTTAAGTATAGACGCATATTTCTGTGCTATTAGACGCAGCAAATAAGCCTTTTCAGGGCTTGAAAAGTTCGGTACTCTCATTTTTGAACTTTCACTCATATTTAAAAAAATAAAATCGGTTTAAAAATAAGAAGAAGCTTTTAAAACAAGATTGGTTTATAGGAAGTAAGAAATAACGAACAAAAAAAAAACGAACGCGAAAAAGCGCTCGACTTAGGTTAAATTGAATGAAATTAAAATTCTTCTTTTTGCATTTTTGGTCAGTTTTTCTAGTAGTTTTTGGGCGTTGCCAAATTTATTTCTGGCTTAGGCCTAAATTATGGATCTGCTGGGAAAGTCACTGGTTGTTACCAATCAGTTAAATTATATACTGTTGGCAAACCTACTGGTAGCGGTAGATGGAATTTTCAGTCAATTTTTAACCTGTTCGTACCGAACAACCAATTTACAATTTGGCAACGTCGTAATTGTTAAGCCCATTCAAAATTTAAAAAAAAGAAGAGATAGAGTAGGGTTATAATAAATACTTGCGTCGTCTCGTCAGTCAGTGACCAGTGCGAAGAATAAGGAAAACGAAAAAAAAAAGAGGTCGGCTAATTTCTCCGAGAAGGAAACCGAATTGTTATGTAATTTAGCTGCAAAATATGCAGAAATTATCGAGTCGAAGAAAACAGATGCCCACGTGGAAGAATAGGAATCAGGCCTGGGAGAAATTAACAGCAGAATTTAATTTAAAAAATACTATGTCAGTTGTTCGAACTCTGCATAACCTGAAAACCAAGTATGAGGGCATCAAAAAGGACATGCGTAAAAAAGTTTCAAAAAATAAACAAGAAATGTTTAGGACGGGTGGAGGTGTACCAAACATAACACCTCTTACCCCATATGAGGAACAGATTTACGATTTAATAACACTTAGTGTCGAGGGACTATTTCCTCGATATGATGATAGTAAGTACAATAGTCTTTAAAATTTTTAATGATTGAACAATTTTACTTTTATTCAAATATTTTTCTTTAACCGTTCCATTAACTTTAAATCACCCTGTAACATAAAATTTCTAAAATAAAGCATAACGTAATGCAGTTAGGCCAACTTTCTAGGAACCACATGTTGATACTTTCGACTTGAACCTCGACTTTCTACCCAGCGGGGGTGATTCGGGGACAAAATTCAGCATGTGGGAAAAAATACAGTATCGAACAGAACAAGGCCGGTGCCGGGTAAAAATAGGCCCGCACTGGGCATTTAGATTTTTTATCTATTAAAACAATAGATAAATATTTCTCAATTTTAAATACCGATCGGTCGCGTACTGACAGTGTACGGCGATACTATCGTTTGCTCCTATGCCAAGGAGCTCCGAGCAACATAATAGCTTCGTATTGTTTTTTGTGTCTCGGAACCTATCACGGATACTAGCTTAGGCTTACCTGCTTACCTTTGTTGAGCAATAATTCAAAGGCGTTCCAGCTAGCTTACTTTTGGACAGCACTGACAGCAGTCGCAGCGTCGCAAGTATCATTTTACCTTTATTGAGCGTTTGCCGCTGAATGCTAATTCAAATTTAGTGCACTGACCAGATGCATCGGCCAAATTCGCTGTTCTAGCTATTTAATAGCCACATTACAAAATACTTATTATTTCGTAGAATCAGGGGACAGAAGGGATATAAACTTTATAGTGATACATACGGGATACTATAATCTATAATTTTTCTCCAATTTATATTTCTCATATTATGTTTAATTAATTTTAATACAATCTTGGTTCTGATAATTATTTGTAATAGTAAGAGCGAATAAGTGAGAGTATATAATTTACATGTAGTTTTAAGTTTTAAACCTTTTACTTTGGATCGATGAGTTTTTGTATATATATTTTTTATTTTTACACCTTTTTTAAATAGATATTATATTGTTTTTAAACCCACTAGTAGTTGTATTTATTCTTTGCAAGGGCCCAGCTAGCGTCCTAGATAATACATTTCACCTAACCTACGCTATTTTAGTAGGTGGGAGCATTCTGCTCCTTAACCGTGATACTCTCTCCTGGTTTTTCTGTACGGAAGAGAAAAGGACATCCTTCGCGTACATGATGGTCCTTCGTCGAGCCGGATTGCTAACTTTGACTTTTTGCAAGGAACAAAGCTACTTTTTACATTATTTTTATCAATAAAACTTAAAATGTAAACCTTTTAACGGATTTTTACGAACAGTGATTGTGTAGTGACATTTTACACACTGATATATAAAAGAAAGACATTTTTTTTAAAATATCAAAGACATTTTTACGGCAATATTTTATGCCCAAAGAACTTTAAGGTGTTAATGACAGTTTAATCCTTATCTCGTCAAGCTAAATAATAAAAGGCGTGCATATTTTTTATTTGTCTATTGTTCTATTTCTGTTATTATTTTAAAATATTTTTCCTGCTAGAACTAGGGTTTCTGTTGCATATTATTTTGTTACGTACTTTTTACCAAAATGGATGACTTAAAAAAGCAATTAGCACCAATTAAGGGTAAAATCACCAAAATTCACAATTGGTACACTACTAATAAAGACATATTAAATGATGTTTATTAGTTTAAAATTAAAGAACAATTACCTACTACATCTTACGATAAATACGATAATTTATCGGAAAATATTGAAGAATTTGGTGACGATGCCCTTAAAGCCGATTGTGATGCTATGGAGACAAAATACTGTACGACCCTAGCAGGTATAAGAAAAGTTATAGATTTCTTCAATGGCACACTTGTTGAACCCAAAGGTCAGGTACCATCCCATGGTCAGGTGGCGCCAAGCACAAAATTGCCTGAAATTTTAATATCTCCCTTTAACGGAAACTTTGCTGATTGGAATGCTTTTGACGAGCTTTTTCAAAATCTTATTGTAAATAATTCAAGTTTGACCGATATACAAAAATTTATTTATTTAAAATCTTATCTCAAGGGTGAGCCGCTCGAATTAATTTACAGTTTACAATTGACAAGCGATAACTTTTTAATAGCTTTAAATACTTTAAAGGATAGATACGCCAATGAGTATAGGATTATCAATTCTCATATAAAAAAATTATTGGATGTGCCCACCTTTAATAAAATTTCTGCATCCGATATTAGAAAATTTATTACTCAAGCTAAGTAAGGTATTAAATCAATCGAAAACTTAAATGTTTCCAAAGAAGAATGGATAGATTTAATGCTTATTCATATTTTTACACAAAAATTAGATTTCAATACAAATAAGGCATTTGAAACTGAAAGGGACCGCAAAAAGCGTCCAACTTTACACGAATTCTTTGATTTTCTAGATAAGCGCTGCTCAATCATGGAGACAGTTGCTGATAATATTAATAAACCCGGTAGTAATGTTAAACCTGGGACAAGGTCGACGCACCATTTAAACACGGGCAATAATAACAACCACTTTATGTCTAATTCTAGTCAGAATCCGGGCCACAATAAATGTTTTTTCTGTCATTTAAATTTCCATCGTATATCACAATGCGAAAAGTTAAAAAAATTAACAACTCGGCACAGATTTAATTTTGTTAAAGAAAAAAACTTATGCCGAAATTGTCTTTCCTTCCAACATAATTTCGATAATTGTACCTCAGAAAGAACGTGTGTTTTATGTAATAAAAAACATCACACGTTATTACATATACAAAATTTCCAAGCGAATAGAGGAAATAATAGTAATAATTCCAATAATTATAATCAAAATACTTACAACAGAAACGGTTATAACAATCGACAAGGTCAAGGTTCCAGTGGGAATATGCTACCAGGCCTGATTTCCCCACATGGCAACATAAAAAGTGATCAATCCCCTGATCAAATTTTAACTCATCAGCCAGTACCGAATGCGCAAGGCAACAAGCCCACAGATGGTACTAGGACTTATGAGTCTACAACTTGTTCTGCAGTTGGCAAAACTCAGAATGAGACACTTTTAGCTACCGCGTTAGTTACCCTGTACTAAGACAGAGGTGAACGAATAATAGCCAAAGCTTTACTGGATAATGGAAGCCAGATTTCATTTGTAACCGAGAGTCTAGTAAAAGAACTCAAATGCAAACCTTACACGAGAAATATGCAAATTACAAGCATTTCTCAGCAAGTAACCCATTCCCATAAAATGGCGGATTTAAAAATTCATTCGACCTTATTTAATCAAAAGAACTTTTTAGTACCCTGTGTAGTACTTGATATAATTACTTCTAATCTCCCAAGAGTTAGGTTAGATACAAGTTTTCTTAAAATTCCAAGTGATATTACACTTGCTGATCCAAGATTTTTTGAAAGCCAGCCCATAGATATTTTACTGGGTATGGATGTTTATAGTGACCTAATTTGCAGCGGTATACGAAAATTGGGTCAAGGATTGCCTGTCCTTATCAATACATATCTTGGATGGACAATATCTGGCAATGTTCCAGTTCAAAAAAAATCGTTTCATACGGTAACGCAACCTATGAATTCTAATGACTCTGATGAAGAAAAACCAGTTTCATTATTTGTCAATTCACTTAACTGTGACGAAAGAGCTGACCAGCTGATTCAAAAATTTTGGTCAATAGAAGAAATACCTGACAAGGTTCCACTTTCTGCTGACGAAAATTTACCAGAAAGCATATTTAAAGAAACTACGATCCGAACAAAATACGGTAGATTTCAAGTTAATTTGCCAATCAAAGGCGCTGAGGAGCACCTTAAATTGGGTGACTCTTTTTATCGTGCCTTAAAACGATTTTATACTCTTGAAAATAAATTACATAAAAACGAAAACCTTTTAAATGAATACAAAGGCTTTATTAATGAATATGTTTCACTAGGTCACGCCCCTTAATACTAAAAATCAGAAATCTGAAAATAAATATTTTTTACCGCATCGTTGCGTTATTCTTGCAGACAGCTTGACAACCAAGCTGCGCGTAGTGTTTGACGCATCAATGAAATCGAACACTGATTATTCTCTTAATGATATAATGTTTAAAGGTTCAACTGTTCAACCAGAACTGTTTGATATTTTGTGCCGTTTCAGGATGTCTGAATTTGTTTTCACTGCGGACATAGAAAAAATGTTTCGGCAAATTAAAGTAAATCCAAGTCAAACCTTCCTGCAAAATATTTTATGGCGAGCAAGTCCACAAGAGAAATTAAAATGTCTAGAATTACAAACCGTAACATATGGAACAAACAGTGCTCCATATCTAAGCACCCGATGTTTAATTGAACTAGCTAATCAAAATGAAATGACATATACCTTGGCAGCCGACGCGCTGCAAAATCAATGTTATATTGATGACATATTATACGGCTGTGAGTCGCTGGAACAGCTCACAGATTATCACAGACAACTAACGAACCTTTTACAAACAGCAGGAATGAGTTTACATAAATGGTGCTCAAACTCTCAGGAATTTCTTAAACTAATTTCTTCAAATCACCATCAAGACAAGTATGTTGTCTCATCAGATAACAATACAAGTAAAGTTTTGGGAATATCTTGGGAACCAAGCCAAGATAATTTTGCAATAACCCTTCCCAAGGAAAATTTTAATGACACAGTATCAAAAAAACAAGTGTTATTAGTTATTGCACAAATTTTTGACCCAATCGGTCTAATAAATCCCTTTATAGTCATCGCTAAAATATTTATGCAAAAAATATGACTTGCAAAAATTGACTGGGACGACCACCTTAACCCTGAATTACTTCAGGAGTGGAAATCATTTTTAAGCGGTGTCCCAGATCTGAAAAATCTAAAAATGTCCCGTTATTTGTTTACACAACCTAGAGAAAGGGTCGTGAATATCGAAATTCATGCCTTTTCTGATGCAAGTTTAAAATGTTACGGCGCATGCGTCTATTTGCGTGTCACTTATGATAATGATGTTACCTCGTGTAATTTAATAACATCAAAAAGTAGGATTGCACCATTAAAACAGCTGACTCTACCTAGGCTAGAGCTATGTGGAGCGGTTTTAATGGCAAAACTGACCAACAAAATTGTGTCAGTATTTAACAATAAGTCAGTTATTAATTCGGTACACATGTGGACTGATTCTCAAATAGTATTGTCCTGGATTAAAGGACATCCATCTCGCTGGACAATTTTTGTGGCCAATACAGTTTCTGAAGTTCAAACTTTGACATCGGAATACCAATGGCACTATGTTAAATCTGCAGACAACCCAGCAGATATATTATCAAGAGGCAGTATGCCACGAGAGCTTACCAAATCTCATTTATGGTGGAATGGCCCCACGTTCCTACAAACACCAGATTTAAACCTAAAAAAATTTGACTTTAAAGGAGAAACACAAAATATTCCTGAGGAAAAAAGAACGACTCTTTTCGTACAAAAAAAAGGAAAACGGATTATATGAAAAATTATTATTAAAATATTCTTCCTTTAGAAAATTACAACGAGTAATGGCCTACTGCCTTAGAGCGTGTTTAAATTTTAAAAATCTAAAAAATCCTACCAATAGGGTGTGTGGCTCCCCATCCACGGAAGAACTGCAAGAAGCAGAAAAATGAATACTTAAAATCATTCAGAAAAAAAAATTTTGTTCAAGAAATAAAGGAGCTAACTGATAGCGGATAAGTTACAAAAAAATCCCTAAAATCTCTCAGCCCTACCCTGGATCAGTATAATATGCTAAGGGTAGGAGGCAGCTACATCAGATCAATTACAAAGGTGTGTCCTCTTTTAATAGAGGATACAGAAAATAAGCAGTAACAAAGAAGACAATATTGTATCCCTTATCCCTAATACTTTTTACTTTACTTTACTATTTACTTACCTAATGCTTGAAGTATATACTTCAACGGGGGGAGGATGTTGCGGACAACGCAATTTTTCTTTAACAATTTTACTTTTATTCAAATATTTTTCTTTAACCGTTCCATTAACTTTAAATCACCCTGTAACATAAAATTTCTAAAATAAAGCATAACGTAATGCAGTTAGGCCAACTTTCTAGGAACCACATGTTGATACTTTCGACTTTCTACCCAGCGGGGGTGATTCGGGGACAAAATTCAGCATGTGGGAAAAAATACAGTATCGAACAGAACAAGGCCGGTGCCGGGTAAAAATAGGCCCGCACTGGGCATTTAGATTTTTTATCTATTAAAACAATAGATAAATATTTCTCAATTTTAAATACCGATCGGTCACGTACTGACAGTGTACGGCGATACTATCGTTTGCTCCTGTGCCAAGGAGCTCCGAGCAACATAATAGTTTCGTATTGTTTTTTGTGCCTCGGAACCTATCACGGATACTAGCTTAGGCTTACCCGCTCACCTTTGTTGAGCAATAATTCAAAGGCGTTCCAGCTAGCTTACTTTTGGACAGCACTGACAGCAGTCGCAGCGCCGCAAATATCATTTTACCTTTATTGAGCGTTTGCCGCTGAATGCTAATTCAAATTTAGTGCACTGACCAGATGCATCGGCCAAATTCGCTGTTCTAGCTATTCAATAGCCACATTACAAAATACTTATTATTTCGTACAATCAGGGGACAGAAGGGATATAAACTTTATAGTGATACCTACGGGATACTATAATCTATAATTTTTCTCCAATTTATATTTCTCATATTATTATGTTTAATTAATTTTAATACAATCTTGGTTCTGATAATTATTTGTAATAGTAAGAGCGAATGAGTGAGAGTATGTAATTTACATGTAGTTTTAAGTTTTAAACCTTTTACTTTGGATCGATGAGTTTTTGTATATATATATTTTTTATTTTTACACCTTTTTTAAATAGATATTATATTGTTTTTAAACCCACTAGTAGTTGTATTTATTCTTTGCAAGGGTCCAGCTAGCGTCCTAGATAATACATTTCACCTAACCTACGCTATTTTAGTAGGTGGGAGCATTCTGCTCCTTAACCGGGATACTCTCTCCTGGTTTTTCTGTACGGAAGAGAAAAGGACATCCTTCGCGTACAATGATCAATAGAACTGCAGTATTAAATATAACAATTAAATAAATCAACTTATATTAAATACTAATATTATTAAATGTATTTTGAATAGGTATTTTTAGTCAGGCGCCTAAAGATATTTTAACAGATGATATTTTAAATGATACACCGGATGATATTTTAAATCAGGAGGTTGAGTCCGAAACTATTGAAGGAATATACATAGAATGGGACAACACTGATAATAATGAAATAACACAGGTAAGTTAGTTATTAACTTGCATATTTTTATATGGTCCACTCAACTGATTTTTTGTTTGTTTGTAGGTTGAATCTGAAACACCTAAAAAGAGTACATACTCTACATGTAAGTTTAGCTTTATTTGAATTTTTCTTTTGTCCATAATTAGCCACAAGTATTGTAGGGATTTTTATATATTAGGTTATATATTCAGGTCCTTCAAAAAATTGATAGGATATATAGGAAAATTTTTTATTGTTAACTTCTCTGAAAAAAAGGTGTTGCATAAAGAAAACCCCATTTTAAAAAGTTCATGTTTATACAATATACAAGGTGCTACTGTAATATACCTAAAATTTTACCTCTTCAAACGCATTTTTATTTATCGCAAAGTTGAATAAACCCCAGGTCTACATGGGACCACTGAACACTGACAAATAACTATTTTTTTATATATTCACTCACTGTCAGTTAAAGCACATGTAAGTCGATACATTACATTAATTTTTTTATTGTATGTACCACGCCTGTTAGTCCATCTCTTTTGTCATTTCGTAAGGTAATTTTTTTTTACAAAAGTATTGAAGACATATAAACGTAAAATTTTAATAAATAAGTTTAGCACGAAGTATATCATTTGTTTTATTTTCAGAAGACATGAATGGTCAGAAGGGAAATAAAAAATTAGCAAGAACAAGTAGGAAGGGTAAGTCCAACAAGAGAAATTAGAAAATTATTTTTAAAATACAGAAATCTTTATACTTCTCCTAACGAATACGTATACAATAGTAATTTAGCAGAAAAGCAATTAAAATACATCTTATTTCAGATATAAGTACAATGGAGAATAAGGAAAATACTCAAAGGAAAATTTTATTTTACAAGCTCCTGCTGAAGTAAGTAAATGGTTCTTAAAAAAGCAGACAATCATATTTGATCTTGTCAAAACATATGTACAAGAGCACATAAACTTAGCTGTATGTTTTCAGTGCGCGGGATTTGGACATGTTGCCAAATACTGCAAGGAAGCTAAATGCTGCCACAAGTGTGGAGGTCAACACCAAGGTAAAGATTGTCAAAGCCATCAGATAAAATGTCCAAATTGCACTAAAATGAAATTTAAAGCTGAGGAAAGTCAACATACTGCAAGAGATATAAAATGTCCGGTATACGAGAGGAAACTACAACCATTCCGTGAACAAATAAATTACTCTGGTTCTTTTTTATAAATAAAAGAAGAAAGAACAGCAACTGTAACAGTAATTTAGGAGTTAATAGTAGTGTAAAACAAAGTTTATCTGGCAAACCAAATGGGGATGTTACAACCGAACATTTAAAGAGCGGATTGGTCAACAAAAATTTGAAAGATAGTGATATCATGTCACCGGCTGCGGCTGGGTATGGAACTATTAAACTCGCCCATCAAAATATCCAATCAAGTTTTTCTAGACAATGAAAAGTTGGATATATTATGTCTGACAGAAAGTTGGTGCTCGGACAGTGAAATTGAGTTTCTCAATATTAATGGTTATAAAATAGCAGACTATCGCAACAGAACAATCAATAAACATGGTGGCGTGTTATTTTTAGTTAAAAACTCTCTAGTATTTAGTAAAGTAGATGTTCACAATTTTTACATTGAAGTGGTTTTTGAGTGTGTTTGTATTAGTATATCTGTGAACAAAATAGAGGTGTGTATTTTATGCATATATCGTTCACCATTAGCACCGGCTGATGATTTTCTTCATCAGCTTGAGCAGTGTCTGTCGTATGTGTGTAGGACGCATCCTCTTTGCAGACTGATTGTGGTTGGTGATTTTAACATTAATCTCTTTCAAAATACTAATGACAAAAACGACCTTTTAGATATCCTTCATTCCTCTAATGTAAGTCCTGTTTTTAACGAAGCAACTAGGACTACTACCACATCTCATACAGCCATAGACTATATTTGTACAAATTTTAATAATAGTCTCATTACCTCTACTGTAGCCGAAAACGGACTGTCTGACCATAAATTCCAAGAAATTGAATTTGAATCTGGTAACGATATTTCAAATGAAACTTATTTGGCAAGATCTTTTTCTATAAAAAATAAAGAAACCTTCCTCAACTTACTAAAGGCAGAAAATTGGTCTGAACTCTACAATGGAGGTAATGATATAAATCATGTTTTTTCTATCTTTATAGGGACTTTAGATTATTACTACAATAGAAGCTTTAAGTATATAAAAAAAAGAAAGTCAGATTTCAACTGTAAACAATGGTTAACATTGGGTTTAAGAACATCATCCAAAAACTTTAAAAAACTGCATGCAAAAGTAAAAAGAGGTCTAATTTCATTAGAGTTTTATAAGAAGTACAAAGTAATTTATAGGCGATTGTTAAGAGCGGCCAAAAGAAAATTTTATGACAACAAAATTATTTATTCTAATAACAAATCAAAAACGGTCTGGAATTTGATAAATAACACAATAAAAAACAACCAAAAAAATAAAACTAAGTGCATTGTAAAGGACGGTATTACATATACAAATTCAGAGCACATAGCTGAAGAATTCAATTCATATTTTGCCAACATTCCAAAAAAATTACGTGACAAACAACCACCTCTTCACAATGTTATTGACCATGAAAGAAGATTAATCTTCTCTAATGACAAATCAATTTACTTGCATAAGGTGACTGAAAGTGAGATGAATGAAGCAATACACGATTTGAAAAACACTAATTCATGTGGCCATGATGATTTTTCTTCCTCTATCATAAAGTTCTGTAGTAAACAGTTATGTAGTCCTTTAACACACTTGTTAAATTTATGTTTTCTTGGAGGAGTTTTTCCCGATCTTCTCAAAGTTTCGAAAATCATTTGCTTATATAAAAAAGGGGATTCCAGTAACATTGTAAATTATCGCCCGATTTCACTTTTGTCCATATTTTCAAAGATATTTGAGAAAATAATTTTAAAACGTATAGTTAACTTCCTGGAAGCCTCTAACATATTATCACCTACGCAGCATGGTTTTCGCAACAAAAAGTCAACAACTACAGCATTATCCTCTATTCTAGATACCATATATAAAAGTATAGATGCAAATGACAAGGTTATGGCGCTGTTTGTCGACTTAACCAAGGCATTTGATTGTGTAGATCAAGATCTTTTACTAAAAAAGGTATATCAATACGGCATTCGTGGAAACTGTCATGACCTGTTGACAGCATATTTAAAAAACCGCAAACAATTTGTTCTCTTTGAGAAGTCTAAATCTAAGCAGCTGGATGTCAGTTTTGGCGTTCCACAGGGCAGTGTTCTAGGCCCTTTACTGTTTTTAATGTATACAAATGATCTATCTGCGTATTTGACGGCATATCACTGTGAATTTGCGGATGACATAACAGTTCTATCAACCGAGTCATGTGAAATGGAAATGAAAAATAACTTGCAAAACAATCTTAATTTACTATCCCATTATTTCAATTTAAACAGACTTACATTAAATGAAGACAAAACATACACTTTGCAATTTCACCCAATTAATGCAAACTACAAAAAAAGTCACTTAATTAAACTAAATAATAAATCAATTGAACAAGTAACGTCTTTTAAACTGTTGGGTATTCACATTGATATGTCGCTAAATTGGAGAGAGCATGTTGACTATATATGCAAAAGATGCTCAAGCCAATGTTTTGCACTGGGTCGCCTGAAACAAGTTCTAACCAGGAAAGTCGTGAAAATGTTTTACGTTTCATGCTTTGAATCCATAATTAGATATGGCATCATTCTCTGGGGAGGCGCCTCAGCTACTATCAGAGTATTTCGAATGCAAAAACGAGCTGTTAGAGCCATGTTTGGCCTTGGGTATCGCCAATCATGTGAAGATACTTTTAAAAACGAATTAATATTGACTTTGCCCTCGTTATATGTTTTTGAAATTCTCAAATTTGTAAAACAAAATATACAGATGTTTAGAACCCAAAATTTCCACCATGAATATAATACAAGATTTGGCACTAATCTACAGCACCATCTTCATCGCCTAGAATTGTATAAATTAAACCCTTATTATATGGGTACCATTTTGTTTAATAAAATTCCAAATAACATGAGAGAGCTTAGCAACAACAAATTCTATACCACTTTAAAATGTACATTACTAAATAATGCTTTCTAAAGTATTGATGAATTTCTGAACTACACTTTTTAGTCTTAGCAATATTGTTACAACAAATTTCTCTTAGTTTTTAGTAGTTTAGCTTTTAAGACCTCTATGACCTGTCCTATATCCTTTATTGTGATCTTTGGATTAATAAATGCATTTCATTTCATTTCATTTCAAAATCCAACAATCCATGTCAAATGGAATCCTACATTATTAAGGCAGATCACATCAAAAGCATTAAATTGTAGGTTAGGTTAGAGTGGCAGACTTCTGGTATTGACCAAACAGTCACACGTAGTCCTATAGGACCTTTGTGGTACCACACATGTTCCGCGGAACCTATTGCATCAGCTTCCTGATGGTTAACACGATCGTAGAAGAATCTTGACAGCTCATTTAAACCAGCCACTGCTGTTAATAAACTTAGGAAGTCGGCCCAGTTGCAGGCTGCTCACTTCCTCCAGATAATTAAAAAATGGTTCGCCCAATGCATTGAACCTTCTTCTCGCGAGGCCGGGGCATTCACACAAGAAATGCTGAATACTTTCCTCCTCTTCCTCATCTCTGCAACTTCTGCAGAAGTCGTTAGTTGGTATTTGCATACGTTCAGCGTGTCTACCGAACAAGCAATGTCCGGTGATTACGGCAGTGATGTTTCTTAGGTCCTTTCGACTGTGCTGTAGTAGCGCTGCGGTTTTCCTGTTATCAAGTAGGGGCCACAATTGCCTGGAGATGCTACAAGTTGTAAGCCCTGTGCATCTGCTTTGCGCGAGTTGTTTAGCTGCTCGATCTATCTCTTCTTTGACTGATCTCAGTGGTCTAGCCACGGCAGTGTTGCCAACCGTACAGTAATTACCGTACATGTACGGTAATATGTACCAAGATACGGTATACGGTAATAAGGTCATTACCGTACGCAAATGTACGGTAATTTAAAGGATTGAAAAAATTCACTCAATAAGACTCTCGAGATAAGATAAAAAGGATCGCCAATGCAAATTCGTGCAATAATAAATTTTGCATTTTGACGTACCAGAACTCTCTAGAAATCGATAACTTTGGCAACAGCGCAGAGCGCGCATGAAAAATGTTATGAACCGACAACACTGCCAAACGTCAAAATAAGGATTTGCTTGTTTGTTTACAACCACGATTCCTAGTTCCGACGGCGGCCGGCCGTCTGTTTGGGATTTCCCGGAATATCTTGATCATCAAGATTTATATATAAATATTTATATAAAACCAGTAGCCACGGAAATATAGCATTCTTTTACCATATGGAAAGAAAATGATACTTTTAAACGGTATTTAAAATAATGGCGATATAATTTGGCGAAAAATACGGTAATTTTGGATTGCCGGTACGGTAAATCGACTGGGAAAGGTTGGCAACGCTGAGCTACGGTATTCTCTGCTAGTTCAACAGACATGCTTGCGCCCTCCCTGGCGAGCGCATCAGCAGTCTCGTTTCCATATATGTTGCTGTGTCCAGGAACCCAACACAAGGTGATTCGATGTTGAGCACCAAGTGTGCAGAGATTGTTGCGACAGCGCCTTACTAATTTTGACTTAGTGCTGCTGGAGCAAATTGCCTTTATTGCTGCTTGACTGTCTATATAGATAGCTATAGACGCAGGTCCTCTCAAGCCAGGGTGATCCCGCAGGGTACTGACTGCTTTATCCACTGCAAAAATTTCTGCCTGGAAAATGCTGCAGTAGTCAGGGAGTCTGTATGACCTCTGTATTAGCATGCTCTCGGAGAAGATGCCAGCTCCCACCCCGACGTTCATTTTTAAACCGTCTGTGAAGAGTGATCCGCCTCCATTGTTACTTGATTGCCTTCCCACTCTTCCCTACCCGGAATGAGCATAGAAAAGCCCCTTCCAAAGTCTGGCAGCGAAACAGTGTAATCGGTCGGCTCTCGCAAATTTATTATTAAATGGTAAAATGTTTTTAAAATTCCATGGCCAGTAGGAATAAGTATATTTTTTTTTAGTAAAGAAAAAATTTTTATTGACTAAATTACAAGCTGCAGAAAAAGTGTGTCTACTATCCAATGCTAAAAAAGATTTAGCAGAGGTACAAATAAATTATTTTAAAAAGAACTAATTTTTCAAGATAGGGAACACAACTTAAAACTCTTAAAAGCAGAAAAGGAGTTAAAAAATGCCCAATTAGATGGTGAAATCAAGGAAATTGAAAAAAACATAAAATAACAAACATTAAAAAAAATTTGTTAACACAAACATTTTTTTAATTTAATCAGACTATCAAATTTGTTATTTTATATGTTCCTATTATAGTATCTACTGCTAAAATTTGTTTACATTTTTAAGTTTTTTCTTAAATGTATCTTAATGTGTTTTGTTTCTCGTTTGTTTATTTTTTTATTATATAAATTGTAAAATACTAAATACAATCTTTTTTAGTAAAAGGCTGTTTATTTATTTTTTATATTTTCATATTTATGTAATTAGAATACCTACTAATTTTCCCTATAGTTTACAGAAGAGAACCTGTAAGTTGCTATTAAAATATATTAGAAATAAAAATGCCCGATCTGTTGGAATACATATTTTAATTAAAAAAGTAGAAACATATTTTATACCTTGCTATTGTGTAAGGTGTTACCTTAACTACTGTAATCTACTGAAATAATTATTAATTAAATATCTTCTGTGCTGGTCGTTATTTTCTTCAGAGCCTCCATTATTATCAGGTATTTGAAGATAATTTATGAGAGCCTCCAGCTCTTCATGAATGTCTGGTGGCTGATCGTCCTTTTCAGAAATTGCCAAATTGTGTAGAATTAATGTTGCTACAATTACATCCTGTGTTAAAGCAATTCTAGTACGGAGGCCTATTGCTAAGCAGGGAAAACGTCTTTTCCATATTCCTATAGTTCTTTCTATAATGTTTCGAGTCGTCGTACTATGGATTCTTGGAACAACCTTTCAGTTTCATTATTAGGGTTTTTTAATGGTGTGATTAAATACTTTTTCACAGCATACCCACTGTTTCCTATAAGTAAACCATTGTGTTTACGATACTTTGCTGTCTATGTGAATCTCCAGCCTAAAAAACTTTGGAGGCCTTTACAAGCTGAAGTTAGGTTCATCCGCCTTCGGTCTGTCAAGAAGAGAGAGACATTAATACCAGATCTTAAAAGTTGTTGTCACTTGCGGCAAGCAAATTTTGTATTGTAATAATTTTCCAGTAAAATCAGTATTAAAATAAGTTTAAAAGTGTTATAGAGTTTATATTCCATACAAGAAGTTTTATAGCAAACATAATTTGATCCTACAACGCCGGATCAGACCACAAGCATTCACGCTTTTCACTGTCGCAAGAACAAAACAACGTCCATCTTTAGATGAAGCAAGCAACCCGCGAGCAACGAGACACGTCAGCCAAGCGGTAAAGACAATGAGTCAGCCTGCCAAGGCCTCATAAGTTAGCAGCTTGTACCTTCCTCTTGGACGAAGTCAACCTTTGAAGAAAAATAGTAAGTCCGTTCCTTTTGTATCCTTATCCTATCCTAACTTATAGAAGTGGATTGCTATTTTTATCTTTGTATCTTATCTTACCTTTTACTATTTATTTCCTTTATTGTTTGCAGGATATTTAATATACTAAAGTATAATATCGAATAATTTGACCTTAAATATCTTTCTTGCAACATGACTGATTTAAGAGTGAAAATACGACAACGTACTAGTGTTAAAAGTCAACTTACGAGATTTTGCACCTTTTTAGAAAATATAAAGAACCAAACAATCGATGATCTTATTTATAACCAATTAAATTCGAGACTAGCATTAATAGAACCTTTGCATAATGAGTTTTTCTTGCTTCAAGATGAAATTGATGACATCTTGATAATTGAATGTTCTAAGCAGGATAGTACTGATTCCGAGGAATCAATCTTAAATAAGAGCGAGATTGAAAGATCTAACTTTGAAGAAAAATATTTCTCTGTAATTAGCCAAGTAAAATCGTATATGCATTCTTTCAATAATGATAATGCTTCTCAATCTAGTGGCTCCGATCGACCTGCCCGTGACCTTGGGAATGGGTCGGCTTCTGGGGGGATTAAGCTACCAAACATAAATATGCCTATATTTACTGGGCAGTATACTGAGTGGAGACAATTTCATGACACATTTAATTCATTGATATATTCAGATGCTTCGCTAACAAATATACAAAAATTTTATTATCTTAAGTCTTCATTAAAAAATGATGCGGCTGTTGTCATTGACTCCTTAGACGTTTCTTCGGTGAATTATCCTATAGCGTGGCAACTTTTGCGTGAACGCTTTGAAAACAAAAAGATTATAACAAATAATTACATAAAGGCGATATTTGATATACCTAATATTAAAACAGAATCGCATATAGCATTTCAAATCAAATCAAATCAAATTTTATTTCTCAAAACAAAATTTACAATGTTAAATCAAACTTAATTTTAAGCACCTAGGTATAAATACCTGTGTGTGCTTGTGCCCTACTACTGTTATTTACAATATTACACATTATATCACACAAACAATAGGAATATATATATATCTATATTTATATGTTTATTATACAAAAAATAAGTACGCTCTTCTCTTTCCCCTTTTCCCCATATTACACAAACGTTCAAACTCTGATAAATCCATAAAAAGATATATAAACAATTAAGATTTAAAATCCCACCATACTATCCTTTCTTTCCCAAACCGTACTGTAAACCCACCTCACACCCAGAAACTAAGTTATTTAATTATGATTCTGATATATTTTCTATGCTAAAATCAAAAGAAAAAAGAAAAAAAGGCAACAGAAAGAAAAGCAAGGGCAATCACAGCAGTATCTGATTTTCCACAATGAACTTTTTTACTTCCCGTGCAAATTTCTTTCCCCCCGCCATGTTCCTCACTCTGTCAGGCAACAAATTGTAATATTTTGGACCTAGGTGAACAATGGAATGTAGACTTATAGATCTATTGCTTTGTGGTATTATGATATGCCTCCCTACATTTATTCTGGTTAAATAGTTATGATCTATCAATGTTTGGGTGCTATAATTCTTCTTTATGAAGACACAAATTGCCAGAGCATAGAGTGATTTAAGATTACAAATTTCGATGGAGTAGAGTTGTGCTGTAGGGTAAAGTCTGGGTCTCTTAAAAATAATTTTAATTACAGTATTTTGTATTATTTTCAAAGATTCTAAATGTGTCTCATATGCTCCACCCCAAACTGAAATTCCATACCTAAGTAGTGGCTCTATTAGTGTTTTATAGAACAATATAAGTAGCTTTCTCGACAAAATTTCTCTTAGTAGATAGAACTTGTGCAACAAAGCCCGAACTTTCTTTGTCAAGTATTGAGCATGCAGATCCCATCTTAAGTGTTGGTCCATCATAATGCCTAGATATTTTATGCTCGTAACAGCCTTTATTGGTTCACTCAATGTGTCAATTCCAATCTCTTCATAGTTTGGGCGGTTAGCGTTACTAATTGAAAAGGCCATATATTTAGTTTTTGTGATATTTAAAGATAACTTTAAGGAATCTAGTAATGTTTTCACTTTCAAAAGACCATTTCTTAATTTTTCACGAGCGGCTTCCCAGGTATCTGCAGTGAAAGCCAAAACAGTGTCATCAGCAAATGAGACAATATCACCCTCCATCTCCAGGTTAAAGAGTAGGTTCACATAGACCTTGAACAGAATCGGCATTAAGAAACTTATTTGATTGCTTAAATAAAAATATAAGGTGTTTAGGCGCTTTGGGTCTTCCAGTTAAGATGTGGGACACGCTTATCATTTTTATAGCTGCTTCTAAATTTGACAATGAAACGAGACGTGCCTGGGAGCAATATGAGATTGCAGGTGATCTTGCAACGTACGATGAATTATCATATTTTTTAAAGAAACGATGTGAAGTTATGGAAACAGTTGGTAGTCAATCTTTAAAACCTGAAAAATCTCATTTTGTTACAGGGCAGCATCATAAAAAACCGTTAAATATAAGTAATACATATTTTAGGTCTCAGCAGTTTAGTTGTCAATTTTGTAAAGGTTCCCACAATGTTTACAATTGTACGGAATTTTTAAAGCTCTCCGTAAACGATCGAATAAATGAAGCTAAAAAACTGCATTTTTGTATAAATTGTCTACGAAGAAATCATATCATCAAGGACTGTTTATCAGAGTCCACTTGTAGGAGATGTAACAAAAAACATCATACCTTGCTCCATATGGATTTTTAATCTAAACGTTCAGGTCATACCAGCCAACCCAATGTTATTAAAAATAAAAATAAAGATTTTTTGAATGATAACAAAGAACAGGTTTCTGATCAAGTATCCTTATTAGCCTCTTTTAAACAAACGCAATGCAATAATGTGCTTTTGGCGACTGCAATAGTGCAGGTTCCTGATGCAAATGGTACTCTTCAACCTTGTCGTGTTTTACTAGACTGCGTCACAATCCAATTTTATAACTGAAGACTATAACTACTATAACTATAATAACTTGAGGCTTGAAAGACTCAAGCTTGAAAGACTTAATACAAACTCTCTTGTCCTTGGTATTAATAGGAATAGGTCAAATATTAAATTTAAGGCAAATATTAAATTTAAGGCAAATCTTAAAATCTTATCCAATCATAATGACTTTAAAATGGACCTATCTTGCCTTATTCTGAAAAATATAACCGAACCTCTGCCATCCTTTTCTTTTGATAATTCAGTACTCAATATACCACCAAATATTCGTCTTGCAGATCCATCCTTTAATGTAAGGAATAACATTGATATTTTACTTGGTGCTACTGTCTTTTGGAGCATTTTATGCATTGGGCAATTGGAATTAGGTCCACACAATCCTATACTTCAAAAAACCAAGTTGGGGTGGATTTTATCTGGTAATTGTTTACTGAATCATAATCGAAATTGTCAGACATCGGTATCTTATTTTTGCACTGAGAATGCCTTGGACGTATCGCCGTTGGAGGCTCAGGTCGCTAAATTTTGGGAATTAGAACAAGTAAAGCCCTCTTCACATCTGTCAGGCCATGATCTTGAAATCGAAACACACTTCCAAGAAACTATATCTAGAAATCAGGATGGCCGTTTTGTAGTTAAAATACCTTTTAATAAAAATGTATCAAGGTTATGTGATTCTCAATCTTTGGCATTGAATAGGTTGTATAATCTTGAGAAGAAATTTTTGAAAAATCCTGATCTGGCTTCTCAGTACAAGGATTTCTTGTCCGAATATGAAAATTTGGGTCATATGACTAAAATGAATAAGGAATCGTCAGAGCTTAGTACCTACTATCTTCCTCATCATTGTGTACTTAAAGCGTCAAGTACTACTAGTTGATGCGACTTCGCATCTTTATTTTCTCTTCTGTCTGTCTGTCTTCATTATATTTCTATTCCAGTTAATTTAATTGCACCTTTGCTTGTTGTACTGTTTTAAGTTCTTGGTGTGATGTGACGTAAAATTGGTTTATTGATGAGGATTAGATAGCTATTCATTAGTTGTTTTTATCCGCTTTATAAGTAATTTTAAAATTCATTTCATTTATAAAGAAAAATAATCTGCAGTACACTAAAGAATATCTATACAACCATATAACTTACTAACTATTGCATAACATTAAAAATAGTTCATTTGTAGGAAAAAGGGTAACATACATGGTTTTTGCTTTGAAATTTCGCCCTCCTCAATGCAATATTTTATTTAATAATCTTAATTTTTTAATTCTGTGTAAAACAGGGAAACTAAATTCATAGTGTTTGACGTAATATTGCATAATTTTTTCATCAAATATCTCCAGATCCTGCTTCTAATTTTCTACCTCAGATAAACTAGTTCCTATTAATTTTAGTTTTTTTTACTGGTATGTTTCTAGTCATTAAGCTTTATTTTTATTTTTTAAGTTATTAGATGTGCTGGAACCAACCAATAAGTAATTTTCTATAGAAACGTACCTTAATAGTTTGATGGAAAAATGTAACTTGTACTATGCAAAATATTGTGCCACTCTATACATATTACGTTTGATTAAAAATATTTTTACTAATCTAAACTCATTTTAGCAGGTTGATTTGACCGCTCCATGAGAAGATTTTTTATCCCAGCATCCTTAATCCATTCAAAATTGTCCAGGTCCGGATCTATGCCTTAACTGTACAGAATGTTGTATCCTAATTTTTGGAGATTTGGGGTTAGAGATCATTGAAGAGTATTTTGTGCTTTTTTTAATTTCAAACTATTATTCTCTGGTTTCTAATTTTTTTATCTCACCATCATTCCTTTTAGTACTTTTTTAAAACACTTTTAGGGTTAATTATTTTTTAAGCTTAAAATTTTTTCTAATACATCTATTGATTTTGCCCCCCATTATTAAGGGTTTAAATAGGGTAAATTTGAGCCAACGAATGTATATTTTTAACTCTATCCGTGGTTCATTATTTGCCTTTTTTTAACCTTTATTGCTTATGACATTCTAAGGAACTTTTCAAACTTTCCATTTATTTTTATTACCTCCTTAATACTATCCTGTATTAGGTATGATTATATTTCGATGTCAATTCCTTTTTAGGAAACAATTAAAACAAAAATATTTGCTTGTATTTTTTTTTAAAGTATACCAATGTTTTACATGTTTTAAATAGGTCTAAGTAAATAATCCTGTTTTTAATTTCCTACTACATTATTTTAAGTAGCGTTTTTGATTTTTATGTTTGATTGCGAATCTGTTACATACTGTACCTACTAATTGTAGAATTAATTAACTTATAATACTTGTTTAGTTGATAATAAAATGTATTATTCATAATGGGTTTTATTTTTTTTATCTTTACGCACCTTTTTCTATTTCCATATTTTGTTAGAAAATATCACACGCATATTAAACGGTTTCGTAGATAATAATTGGCAATTACTTTTTTATACAACGTCCTCTAATACAAATATTTCTACACTTACATATACTAGGTACCTGTTTTATATCCTGAGATCGAGTTTTCAAATGATTTATAAATGACATTTTTTTTTATTTTAGGGGGTTTAAGAGGCAACTAGGTACTCTAGCTAAATATATAATCCTGTTGTTGTCTATATTAAAAATAGTTACTACCTATCTGGCATGTCAATTTTTTAAATCCTTATTGCTTATTGGTATTTAGTGCCCCTACACGGGCCCCTCCTAAAATTTTACTGTCGTAAAATTTAATGAGCCTCTGCCCGTTCGGGTCTTTAGGGTAATTTATATCATATATTTCACACCTATTAAATCGTAAATTTGACTAATTTAGGGTGTTTAAATAACTGTTAGGTTAGAAAAATAATCTATGTACCCCTGTTATTCTTTTAATTAGTAGCCAAATATGCATGGAATGTTAATAACCTACTCTATTTTTATTAGTGTACGGGAGCTGCAAATTACTAATGTATGATGGATAGCCGAAATTGGTTGCAATCATTAAGTTACCATAATAAGTTTTGACTGTTTGCTATTTGTATTGTACCTAACTATGGATATCCTTGTCTATCTTATATCGTAGTACTACTTCCTGTTCATTAGAGGATTTAATAATTTGTTGGCAATATGACCTATATGTTAAAAAAGATGCTAAATGGGTCCATTTTAACCGGTTTTCTAGCATTAAAACATAATTTTAAGCGTTTTTACCAGTTCAAGAGCTGATAAATAGGCGTTTTCATATGTTTAAGGGTTGTTTTTAAGTACTTTTAGATGTTTCCCCGTATGTTTCTATACCATTCAAGAACAATTCAGAGAAATTTTGGTTAAATATTTCCCCTACATTTTAATATCATTATTACCCCGACTTCTCCTATACAACTTATTATCAGGTGTGACCATGAATCTTGTAGATGTGTACCTATAGCAGGCTACCGGCTATTACCTAATGCAGCATTTCTATCAATAAACGTAGTTTTAAACTGTAAATTTGATCAATTTAAGGAACCTAAATAATTGTACACGGTTATAAAAATAATATATATATCTAAACTATTTAAATTTTTATTGTTAATTTGGTATCAAGAAGTAATAGTACAAGGGTTGAACCTACCCCTGGGGGGTAAAATAGTTTTTTTGGTATACAAGTATAGAGAAATACATACTCATGTATGTATGGTAGCCTAAATTGGTTGCAATCATTAAGTTACCATAATAAGTTTTGACTGTTTGCTATTTGTATTGTACCTAACTATGGATATCCTTGTCTATCTTATATCGTAGTACTACTTCCTGTTCGTTAGAGGATTTAATAATTTGTTGGCAATATGACCTATATGTTAAAATAGATGCTAAATGGGTCCATTTTAACCGGTTTTCTAGCATTAAAACATAATTTTAAGCGTTTTTACCAGTTCAAGAGCTGATAAATAGGCGTTTTCATATGTTTAAGGGTTGTTTTTAAGTACTTTTAGATGTTTCCCCGTATGTTTCTATACCATTCAAGAACAATTCAGAGAAATTTTGGTCAAATATTTCCCCTACATTTTAATATCATTATTACCCCGACTTCTCCTATACAACTTATTATCAGGTGTGACCATGAATCTTGTAGATGTGTACCTATAGCAGGCTACCGGCTATTACCTAATGCAGCATTTCTATCAATAAACGTAGTTTTAAACTGTAAATTTGATCAATTTAAGGAACCTAAATAATTGTACACGGTTATAAAAATAATATATATATCTAAATTATTTAAATTTTTATTGTTAATTTGGTATCAAGAAGTAATAGTACAAGGGTTGAACCTACCCCTGGGGTAAATTATGTTTTTTGGTATACAAGCATAGAGGAATACATACTCATGTATGTATGGTAGCCTACCGAAATTAATTTCAATCGTTAATATTACGATATGACCTTCTAACTATGAGTAACTATTCTGTCTATTACTGTTAATTGCAATGGAAATTAATTATAGCCATCCTTTTTTATCTTATATGCCTATATTATATCGACTGCTCGTAATTTCTGTTGTATAATACAAGTACTTAATAGAGGATTTGTATGTCTATAATCAAACTGTACATATAGTCATTAACAAATTTTAGGATAATATCAAAGATTTCATGATCCTCTCCGCTTCCCCGTAAGTAACTACGTAGCGATAATATCATCAGCTAGGCAACGAGTTTATCTAATATGTCCAGTTGGCGCCATGGTAAAACGTTAGAATTGTAATCCAGTGACCCGGGATCGAATCCACACACACAGGTAAAACTTTTTTAATCATCAATAGGAGCCCCACTTGGAAATTAATGGGGTACTGGTTCTTGAAGATAGGTCTTAGGGAGTCCCGACTTGTAGGCTTGGTCCCCCGAAAATGAATATCTAAGTAGTTGGAGGTTAAGGTGATAGATGGCGTATCGCGCCAAGTAAGAGTGGGTCAATGGTGATTAGTCCCAGTTTTAGTTTGTGCCATTGGTAGTTAGTGCCAGTAGTAGTAGTTAAGGCACAAGCAGCTAATGCCCGAGTAGCAAATGCCCATATATGGTAGCTGGCGCCCTAGGCTGCGACGTCAGAGGTAAAGGAGTGGGGGGTGTCTCAAGTGACGCCATGACTACTTTTGTTATGTTTTGTTTCTATAAATGCAACCATTTTCAATTATTGAATGTACCTGGAATGTACACTAATTAATTATTTTACTTTTTCGAATTAAATACGAGTAAGTATTTTTTTCTATTTTTAGCTTACTCTATCTCCTTTCAGATAAGAGATAGAAAGAATTTTTTTTACCAGAATGGGCAGAATTTAGTACTAAAGAATTTTTTATATAACATATTTCCTTGAATTCTTAAAGTTTTAAAAGATATTGTAGTTTTTTTGAAAAATTGTCAGATTTTCAAGATGGCGGAGTGATTTTGGGCATGTTATGCAAAACGGACCTATGGGAACTTTTAATATGTTAATAAGGAAGACAAATACTAACGATTAAAAGTGGTCGCATCTCTATGTTAATTTGTTCCCAGAAACCCATATAAACTGACATAGATTTATTTCCATTATAGTTGATATGTTTGAATTTTGCCAAATATATGCATCATGAGTGCTTCCAGGAAATTTGGGATTCACTTTTGCCAAATATATGCATCATGAGTGCTTCCAGGAAATTTGGGATTCACATGCAGTATTTTCAAATTGTCATCACACACCTGGAAGAATATTATTAATAATTGAAGTATTAAAAATATAGCAAAAGTTCTAAATTTCTATTGGATTGCAATCGAGATTGCAATAATTAAATCTGCTAAAATTTTATTTGTTTCAAATCAAGTCGCTCCAACTTACCAACTGACAGGTAATAGAATGATAGTTCCTTCTGTTTACATAAATGTGTTCTGGATGCTCAGGATCACCCTGAGGTGTTACAATTGCAATATGGGTACAATCAAAAACCCCAACAGATCCTGGTACATGGAATTTTTCATAAAATCTGGAAGAAAAATTATGATAATACAATTTTAAAGCGGTAATAAAATAGGGTTAGTAATTGAATTACCTAACACAGAATGTGTGTTGTGAGAAGTGCGAGAAGTAGGTATGTACATTAAGTAAAATTTTATTGAAAGCAAGTAACTACACTGCGCAACTTATTTAACGCACAATCAAAAATTTGTCTCAACTTTGATCTTATGTATTTTCGTCATTTTTTGTTCGTTTTTATTGATTTTTTTGTTAAATTGTAGGTTTTTCTGTTGAGAGTGTCAATGCGTTAGTTGTTTTGGTTAAAAAAGTTGTTGTGGTATTATACCGGGTGATAATAAAATGTTATTTTTTTTTTGGAAAATTGCAGACACCCTGTAGGGTATATTAGCTATTGCGAGTTATTCCAATTATTGCTAAATTAAAGCCTCTAGTTTTGTTAACATTTTATTCTTTTTATTTTTTTGTTTATCTCTGATACTTTATGAAATACACTGTTTTGAAACACCACGTGCTGTTATTACCTGAAATGCATTTAGAAAGCTATGGAAAATAAAGTGAAATCTGTGTTATCGGTTTTTTGTTGACAGGCCAGCAAGAATTAGCTATTGCAAGTTATTCCAATTATAGGTAAATTAAAACCTCCCGACATCTGTTATTCATACTTAAAATGAATTTTCTTATTACGTTTTGATCTAAGCCATCCCATAATTCGACCAGACGTTCGGCCAATTCTTGTAAATTTTGTGGTTGTCGTCCTTCACTTCGTAACCGCCGACCAATATAGTCAGAAAAATTTTCGATGGGATTTAGGTCGGGGCTACGGGCTGGCCATTCTATGTAATTTATTCCAACTTCTGCAAGATAATTTCTTACGATACGAGCCGTCTGGGAGGCGCATTGTCATGCATGAGCAAAAAATTAGGTCCTATATAGGGTGCATAAGGCACAACATGTTCTTCAAGAATATCTTCTTTCAGAATTAAGATTTCCATTTACAATTGCCAACTGTGTTCGCCCGTCAAAGATATTCCACCCCATACCATGACGGATCCACCTCCATATAAAGTTGTGTGCAAAAAATTGCATTGACTGTATCGCTCACCTGGTCTGCGGTAGACGCGGATACGTCTGTCACAGTTATACAAGTTAAACCTCGACTCATCAGTCCAGAGAAGACGTTCCCAATATGCTTCCAACCAATTAACATGCTCATTAGCAAAATTTAGTCTGGCTCGTCGATGATCTACTGTTAATACGGGTCCTCGAGCAGCAATCCTGGGTCTTAAATTTTCTTCTCTTAGTCGTCGACGCACAGTTTGAACACATGGGTGGACCACCTGCACCTTGAAGTTTTGATCTTAAATTGCTTGCAGTTGTAAATCTTTCTCGTACAGCACTTACTCTTAAAACACGATCCTGGTTAGGAGTTGTAACACGACGTCTACCTTGACCGGTCCGCCTGGAATGCTCTCCTGTTTCTGCGAATCTTTCAATTACCCTCGCTACAGTTGTGTGCCACACTCCCAACCTACCAGCTATGCGGTTGTAACTCCACCCTTCACCATGTAATATAACCGCCTGAACACATTCATCACGTGTTAAATTTCTGTTTTGCCGTTCCATTATTCACTAATTCTTGGTGGACTGTCAACAAAAAACCGATAACACAGATTTCACTTTATTTTCCATAGCCTTCTAAATGCATTTCAGTTGTCACTTGATTTTCTATAGCCTCCAAGCTGTTTAAGGTTTCCGATAAATGCATTTCAGGTAATAACAGCACGTGGTGTTTCAAAACAGTGTATTTCAAAGTATCAGAGATAAAAAAAAATAAAAAAAGAAAATGTAAACAAAACTAGAGGCTTTAATTTAGCTATAAATGGAATAACTCGCAATAGCTAATATACCCTACAGGGCGTCTGCAATTTTCCAATAAAAAAATAAGTTTTCTTTTGTGGTGGTTAAACCCTCCCCTCTGCATTTTTCAACAAGACTTGGGACTTGCTACAGAAACTATAAAATTACAGTAAAATTCTGTAAAAATTGCTTATTATCAAAAAATAGTAAAATTCATACAACTAACGCCACCTATCAATTAATAATTAAAATATTAATTATATTCATTACAGAATCTTTAACAAATTAAAAAGTTGTCGCCACTGTAAACATAAGCACATTAAAATTATAAAGAATAAAAGTTTGGTTAAAATATTTGCAAAGTCATAATTATGGGTTCTAGAAGACAACGTGAGCTTTGTGAAAAATTATTTAAATATTACAGTGAATACATATCAATTTTAGAAAAAACACGTTTAAATTATAGTGATACAAAAAATAAAATTATGAAGAACGAAATTATTATTCCAAAAACACCACAAGGGAACATCTATACCTTATTCGACTTGAAAATACCGAAGAAACAAAAGAAAATGAATATGGAAGAATTTAATGATTATCTAAAATCAAATTTATATAAAATTTACTTTTGGGTGGTAATTTTGTTTCGCTTAGTTTATCTTCTGAATCCATATATTCGTATGGATAAACACCTTTTTTAATAGCTAAATCAAGTAAATCTTCTGGAATAAATTTTTTCATTTCTTTAAATTGATCTTTAGTTAAATTATTTGCTAATTTTTCTATACTGCTTGATAAAAATTTAAATGAATCAATAAATCTTAATTCTATAGTTCTCATTATTGGTTTACCTTCTGCATCAATATTACCTGTATCATATTTAATTTTTTTCGATAATGAAATATAATTTTCATCAGTTTTTGGAATTAAAGTTATATCTCCTCCTAGTTCTTTTATGAATAAATGTAAATCGTAACCAGCTAAATTATGAAAGAAGACTGGAATGAATTTTGGATTTTGATATCTTAAGTTGCAATCTGAATGTGCTGCTCCTCTAAATTTTCCAGTTAAATGATCATGATCAATAACTTTTGTTTTACCTTCATCTAATATATCTAATTCATATTGATATTCAAGAACTTTAGCTTCATCGTCTTTAAAATACTCAATCTTATTATTTAAAATTCTTTTACGTCTTTCAATTATTGGAGGTGTTTCGTTTAGATCATGTTCACAAATATGACATATTTTTGAATTTTTATATATTATTTTCTCATCATCAGATAATTTATATCCAATATTTCCACTATAAATTTTATCAATTTCTATTGCTTCTCTAGTTAAATTTTCACAAAATACTTTAGCAGCATCATTACCATTATAATTGATTGGATCTTTATAATTTCCATTTTGATATTTAACATAGTATGAAAAATTATTTGGTAAATGTTTCTGATATTTTGTTGTATAAGATTTATTAGGATTAGGTTGACATGTATTTATTTTTTGTAATTTGAAATCTGCATAAATTGTAAATGGAACTTTTAATGAATGATTATAATTTATGAATTCAAGTATATTATCATATTTTTTTGGTAATTCAATTTTTACCGCTTTATTCATATTGCAATATATTTTATGCTCCATTAATTTATCATCATTTGGAAAATTATTTAAACATCTTTTACATAAAGTTCTTTTTCCACAGTGTTTTGTAATATTGGAACCAACCAATTTCCATAAGTCTTTTATCCAACAATAATGATTAGTTTCATTATTAGTTAAAAATAAGAAATCAATATGTTTTTGTTTTTCATTATTAGTTATTTTTAATGGGCGAATAGTATTTGATTCGTGCCAATATACATTTATAGAGAAATCAACTCGTTTCTCAAATTTTTCAATATCTGTTAATTTCACTGGGAATTCAATATTTTTAAATTCATTATCAAATTCATGTTCATATTCTTTATATTTTGAAACTCTTTGAGGATGTTGATTAGGAGTATGTAATGTTGATAAAATAGACCAGAGGAAACATTTGTTATCATCATTTTTAACATTAATACATGCTTTTTTATTATTGATATTGTTTGGAAGTTTTATATATGATGCACCTACTAATGGTGTAAATCTATTAATTCTTAGTTCTAGACCATCAATTCTATTTAATTTCCAATTTGATCCTTTTGCTTCAAATTCTCCCATTTCTCTAATAATTTTGTTAGAAGCATTTGAATAGTATTCATTCAAATTTGTTGTTGGCGTTATAACTTCATTTCGAGTTTTAAAATTAAATGTACTTTCTTCATAATTATCTCTTTCACCTCTAGAATATATTGCTGTCATAAATATGCTTGTTAGAAGGTTATTTCTTCTTACATTTTGTTTAATTTTTCCCAATACACGATTTTTATTATTCTCTAAAAATATAGTAGGGTCAATATCATTTTTATTTTCAATATATAAATTTTTTATTTTGGAATTAAAAGCTGTATCATTTTCGATTGGAATTACTCTTTCTTTTGTTTTTTTAAAAATAGAATTATCAAAAGTATTTAATATATTTGAATTATGTATTTTAGTTTTAGTATGTTCTTTATAATATGATCTTTGAATATCCTTTTTACAAACTTCGCAATATTTTTGAGGAATATTTCTTTGTGTCCTAATTGTATTTTCTCGAATATATTTTCTATCATTTCTATTATGCGATATTGTTGATATATGTTTATCCCATAATCTTTCAAGTATATCATTATCACAAACATTACAATAAAGTTTTATTTTATTTTGATGACTTGCACTATGAATATGTTAAAACCAATTACGATTTTAAATATCTTTATTACAAGTGTCACAGTAGCTCACAGACATTTCTATTTATTAGAAAAAAATTTTTTAACAAGAGTATGTATTTTCAAAATTTTTTCTTTCAAGGTATATTTTTCTTATACATTCCTTACAACCATAACTCAAATCCTTTTTATTTTTATGAAATTCTTCAAATGATTTCTCTTCTTTACAATAGCTACATTTTTTTATTTTATTAACTCTTCTTCTATGAATCTCGGTTTCTAAATGTTTTGTATACTGGTTTTGTGTAATTTTTTTACCACATTCACAATCGATTTTATCATTTTTATCACTATTATTTTTTATTTTATTGTTATAATATTTTTTCATAATTTGACTTATACAGAGTTTACAATAATGCAGATTGCATGTATAAAATTTATTGAGTGGTTTTTCTTCTTTACAATTACTACATTTTGCGACTTTATTAATCCCTCTTCTATGAATCTCACTATCTAAATGTTTTTTAAACAATGTTTGTATAATTGTTGTCCACATACGCACTCTATTCTCTCCATTTCTTTATTTATATAAAATAATTTACACCTTTATTAAAAATGAATTTTTATTAAGAAATGGTTATTTTGTAATAACATTTATTTTGATAATGAAATACACTAAATGTATAATGTTTATTATACTTATATTAAGTTTTTGATATAAATATTAAGAAAATTAAAAATGAATTCTATTTTGGATATTGAGAACAAAGTATGTAAATTTAATAACCAAAATATATTTTTTATTTTGGATAAAAAAAATAATCCATGGTTTTATGCAAATCAAATTGCTGAACTTTTAGGATATGAAAGAGCTAAAAAGGCTATACAAGATCATGTTAAAGAAAAATATATTAAAAGTTATGAAAAATTAGGTGGTCCCATTTTAGGACCACCTAAATATATTCAAAATATTACAAAATTTATTAATGAAGCTGGTTTATATCAATTAATAAATAAATCAAAATTACCAATTGCTGAAAATTTTCAAGATTGGGTTTATGAAGAAGTATTACCTTCAATTAGAAAACACGGCGAATATAAATTGTAAAAGGAAATAAAAGAATTATCTGATAGCTTTTCTAATCAGTTACAAATCATAGATAAAGAAATACAAATAAAAGATAATCAATTACAAGAGTCAAATAATAAAATAAACCATTTATCCAAAGTTGTTAAGAATATATAATTACTTAAAAAAGAAGATATAATATATGTTGTTACCACAAAACATTACATGAAAAGTAATATTTATAAAATAGGAGGAACAAAGGAGAATTTAATTAAACAAAGATTGAGTCAATACAATGTCGGTAAACATAAAGATGATAATTGTTTTTATGTATATTATGTAAAAGTTAATGATTACGTCTTAATAGAAAAGTTATTCAAATCATTATTTAAATGTCACAGAATTGAAAATATAAAGAAATGTATAATTTACATTACGATGATATTGTGTATTGGCTAGAAATAATTGTCAATGATAATGAAGGGTTGTCTTCATTATCTATTTCTTATGACTATATACATAATTTTTACTATTTCTAAAAAATATTTAAAAAACACAAGTGTTGATAAAAATTCATTTTTAATAAAGAGTTAAATTTTTTCTATATAAATAAAGATGAATCCTGCACGAGATCTTAGCACATGTATGAAAATTTTACCAACTAAAAAACTGCATGAACTTGAAGAGGGAAAAAAATATAAAACTTCAAATTTCAAATTTGTTTCTACAAAAAAATATGGCAATCAAGTTGTTGTATGTTTAGATAACACTTTTAATGTATTTCTGCCTGAACGTATTAAAAATGTAATAAAACAAAATAATTTAGACAAATTTAATTCAGCTGATATGTCATTAATTTATAAAGGAAAACTTGATAATGCGCATAATATTGAGTTTGAATAATTTTTAATTATTTTTATTAGAATATTCCTATAAATATCATGATTTCTGATAAATTTTAATCAATATTTAAGATATTATTAGAATTTGTATTAGATTATGAATCTATTTTTCTCTAATTTTTACTAGTAGTATTATTATGTATGTTCTAGCAGGGTCAAAGAGAAATTATCAGAGAACTTCAAATATTATAACTTTTATCATGATTTTCATGAAATAGCTGTGTATAATGAAGGGTAAATGATGTTGAACTCTTAAAAAACAACCTTTTTACTATGCATTTTTTACAGATATTTCATGAAAATCATGATGAATGTTATAATATTTGGAGCTCTGTGATAATTTGGTAATTTCTCTTTGAGTGGCCCAGGACATACATAATACAACTACTCATTTTAATATGAGATAGAAAATTTAAGATTAAGATATAATTTTCATTTGTTTGTAAACACGGTTAATTTGGTAGTTATATAACCAAAAATTGTTTAGGTTGCCAACTTAATAATAGCTATTACATTAAAGGCTACTTAAGATTGTTGCCACAGCCGGCAGAATAAATTAGAGCCATAAAATTCAGAAAAAAAGTTGAGGTAAGGATTACACCTTTTAAAGAAAGCGCCAAATCGCCTAAATTTTAATTGCAGACCACTAGGCCAATGAAAATGCCTATATACCGAACCAACCAATCATGCCTCTGTGGCCAGAATGACCACCTATCGAAGTGTTTACCGCCAAATTTAAATTTAACCCTTAAATTTGAACACATCGATCTCTCCATCCTCCTTCTTTGTGTCACTCTAAGTTTCTTGGCGGTTGCAGTCGTTAACGTTAGGGTTTCGGATCCGTACGTCATGACGGGTATCACACATTGATTAAATACCTTTCTCTTTAGGTGGACCGGAAGATCGCTCTTGAAAATGTTTTTAAGTTTCCCGAATGCCGCCCACGATAGAGTGAGTCTTCTCCTCAGGTCACGGGTTTGGTTATCTCTGGAGATGCTTATTTCATGGCCAAGGTACACCTAGTTTCACGACCAACTTCCAGGTGAATTAAAATCGCTGCAATTTCTAGCAGCAACGGCTTTTATATTTTTACGTCGGGAAACTTCGTCTTTTAGCCACTTTACCGTGTATAAGACAAAGAAAGAAACGCCTCTTATCACTATATTGAACAAGTTAAATATTTTAATGCTTTGCAATGACTTAGATAGACTCGAGGATACGAGAATACGGGTAGAAGGAGGGAGGGGGGGAGTTCAACTGTTAGATCATGAAATTAATTAAAATGAATTAATTTATTTTGATTGGAGGAGTGATGGGTGACGTCACGCGTAATTTTTTGAAGTGAAAATTTCTTTAGGCGCGTTTAGCACTTTTTGTGGGCACTGAATTAAACTGAGCCGTCACGCGTACACCCGAATTCGACTCCTATATGCCGCATCAATCGCATTCAGTATCGACGTGGAAACAGTGTGCGTTGTTTGTGTGTTTAAGATCACAAGATGACACTTGTTGCGTCTCAGGTATGTTCTGGCATTTTTTTCAAGGGTTGTTCAATTTTAGGAAATATATTTATTCGATATTATTAATTTCACCTTGTTGAAGTTTTCACTTCTGTCATGTGGTCTTAAGCACACACAGTTTTTTTTCTATTGCTTGTTCTTTCAGTAATATACAGGGGGTGATGCACTATTGCATAGGCGTCCGAACAAACTTGGGGGGGGGGGGGGGGGGGGGCAACAGATAATCGATTACACTGCGTTTAAAAATATGTAACCAATTAAAATAATATCCAGAAAATCGATTGGTAAAATTTGTTAGGTGCTATATCAATGTCAAATTGTAAGGATAAGCGTTATTGATAAAAATATAAACGCATGAGATGATTACTAGGAGTTTTTAAGAGAAGTACCCAAAAATTTTACTGTCAAAAATTTAGCATGTAAGTAATGTTGATGGAACAAACTATATTGAAGCATAGACTGTGATCAGGTGATTTTGGGAAACATGCGCAAAAAAATACAATTTAAAAGTTATGGTCAAATTTTAATGATAAGCGATATTGTTACAATGAACTATGGAATCAAATACGGTGAATGAGTTACTTTAGAATATATTAGCAAAAACCGCTGTTAACAAAATTTGACAGGTGCTGTCAATGTTAATAGACTGTGACCGAAAAGTTGGAAGAAAGAAATAAGAAATTTTTGTTCAGCTCAATATCAAATTTTAATAATATTTTATTTCGATTTATTATGTCAACCATGATAATAATAACAATCATCTCATATACCACGCGGGGTGCAGAGTCTATTTTCACACATACCATGCTTGCATAAAGTCTCCCCCCCCCCCCCGTCCCCCCTTTGGTAATTTGGCAATGGATATTGAGATATATTCAAAGTCGGTATGCGTAAATGATAGGTAAAATATTTTTAAATGGGAAGGGGGTCGAGTAATACTTCATTTTAAAGGTCTTTTTTATGCTTGATATAGGTAACCTTGTAATTTTTAATGTTCTAAAATGTGCCGTTTCAAAATGACGATTCCGAAAAATATGAGAAAACGACCGTATTTTTGGAGGATCTAGGTTTCATCTTGAAAAACAAAACAATAATTTTATAAGTGTAAATTATAAGTAAGCTACTTAATTTTTTTTAAATATTGTTGTTTTGGGAGCGAAGAAAAAACAAGAAGTTTTCTCCACAATTTTATTTTTTCTTTCATTCCCATACTTGCAAGTCCATTTTAAGCATGGACTGTAACTTCCAAATTTGTTTTGTTATTCAACATGGCGGAGATCGCCAAATATATGTTTTCTTGCATAATTACCGATTCGCCATGTTAAAGCGGAACATTTTGGAACATTAAAAACTGTAAGGTTAAATTGGGTGTAAAAATACCTTTAAAATGAAGTATCACCCGACCTCCCTTTCCAGTTAAAAATATGTTCCAATTTTTTCGCCACCTTAAATAACAAAACAATTCTCCTCAAAAGTAAGTATTTTACTTATTATTTGTGCCTACCGAATTTAAACAATATATTATCTCAAGCCGTTTAAGCAAGGAGGGGGGTGTGCATCAAAGGCCATTTCGATAGTTTTGCAGATGCACTCTGCACCCCCCTTGATATTATAATGCTTAAAATGCTGTTACCTATCTGTAAAATATTGCTTTTTTTCTATAGTATTAAAAACTTCTTAAAAAAAATTAAAATTTGCTACAAACATGGAAAGGTCTAGGTATTCGCGCAGCTACAAAATTCGTTTAGGGTGGAAAAATCACAAGTGGAAAAAACAAGGTCTTAACCAAGGCCAGCATAAAAATAGCATGGCAGACGATTGCGCAAGAACGTCTAGGCAAGACGAGACAATTTGTAGGCCAGCGCAAACATCGGAGCAGTGTTGCCAGACTGGCCAACAAATTATTCTGCGGAGTGTGTCAAAAAATCTGCTGAATTCTGCACCAAGGTCGTAGTATCAGAAATATTTGTATTTATCTGTTGCCACTACTTCGACCTCCAATATCAACATTTTCATGGAAAAACACTCTTTTTAACTTTATTTTTGGTTTGCTATTTTTTTTATATTTTCATTGAATAGGTATTGTATTTTTTAAATCTATTTGGTAAATACCTAATTCCTTATTTATTAAAAATTCTTTAAAAATATGCAAATTACGAAATTATTCTGCAACATTGCAAAAAATACGCTTTCAAAAATTTTGCTAAATGCAGAAAAGACTGCTGTTCTGGCAAAACTGAATCGGGGTGAATTAATATATTATCAGTGTTGCCGGGTCAAAAAAAGCAGTTTGACATAAAAAAGCGATAGATTTAAAAATATTACGCTAAATATATTATACAAAAAAAAAATAATAAATTATTTTATTTGTTAAAAAAGTATACATATTTTCAACCAATGGCCAATAATCTTCACTTTAAACGGATGATAATTAGATATAACAGATAACAAAGCTACCAGAAATATTGAAAATAAGAGTACGCGTCGTCTCGAACTGGGGGATTTATACCGAAACCAAAATGTCAAACTTAATCAGAGAATGGAGAAGAGAAAGAGAATATTAGCATTCTTATTTTAAAAGCGTAAACTAAATCGAGTGTAATGTTAAGCGGAAGAAATTGTTAGCATAGCGATAGAATGGTAGTTCATCCCTAAAAATAGTGGATCAACCGCAAAAACGATATACGTGGCAACATTGCACATTATCAATAATAAAAACATCGTTGACTCGCTGCCAGTGTTGCCAAAACTCACGAATAATCGTGAGATTACACGATTTTGGGAATTATCCTACGATTTCACGAATCACGTCGCGTTTCTCACGATTTTATATCGTATGTGAAACATAAGTAACTAAAATCATTTTTATTCGTGACAAATGTCACAAATTTATTGCATTCGCATAAAAATCCTCGTATGATTTTCTGCGTTACGACTTTCTCTACTAATTACTGCCGCTACTAGTCATATTTGCATAGAAAAGATAATTGATTCTAGCAATTCGGATTCTGACTAACTACCTACTACATTTTTTAATACTACATAATAACGCAAGTTTTTTTTTAGTTTTTAAGTTTTTAGAAATGTGTTTGGTTTTTAAACACAGAAAATAAATATATACTTGTTGTTTATAAGCTTTCATTCTTTTCTTTAAACTACTTTGACCCCTTTTAAAGAATTTTTAAAAATATTACGAATCTCACGATTTTAAGTATCCAATTCATACGATTTATCTTAGAACATTTTGGCAACACTGCTCGCTGCATTCCGTTCTGATCTTCCAAGAATTAATATTCGGTATTCGGTTACACCCGGCAGTATATAGTGCGTTTGATATGAACAATCCACCATATTTTCAATATTTCACCTGGAAGTTGGTCGTGAAACTAGGTGTACGTGTAGCTATCTACCATCTCGATTTCATTGTTGTCAATGTCCAGACTTCCACTGGGAACAAGATTTGTCATGAACTTTGTATTTAATATGTTGATATTCAGGCCCACTCTTCTGCACGCCTCTTGCAGTTCCTGCATCATCACTTTCATTTCCCCAAGGTTATCCGAAAACATCATCTGCGAAACGCAGGTTTGTCAGGTTTTTGCCATCTATGCTTATACCCCTTTGACTCCAATCCAGCTGCCTGAAAGCGCTTCCTGACTGAAATAAACAATTTGGGGGACAAAGTGTCGCCCTGTCTCACTTCGCGCCCCACAGGTATGCGGCCAGTATCTTCGTGCAGTTTTATCGTCATTGTTGCGTTTTTATAAATGTTATGAATAAGTTTGGTATATCGGTAGTCGATTCTGCACTCTCGGAGTACCCTCAGGACCGCGCTCAAGTCAACCGTATCGAAAGCCTTATGGAAGTCGACGAATGCCAAGACGAGAGGCCTGTTGTACTCAGTTGTCTTTTCAATAAGTGTTTTAGTGCTTTGAAGGTGATCATTAGTCCCAAATCCGTGGCGAAATCCGGCCTGTTCAACCGGTTGGTAGAAGTCAAGTTTGTTTTCGAGACGATCGAGTAGTTATAATTCCAGTTTGTAAAGATGGCTTAGGAGGCTTATTGGTCGGTAATTATCCAGCTCAGCTATATCCCCTTTTTTATGTAGTAAAATAAAGGCCAGCATTTCCCCTATGGTATATCGGGTATCTCATTCGGAGCCTTGGTTGATTACTCCTTTTTCAGATGTCAGAAATTCGGATTCTACATTTCCGTCAGCATCGAGCCGACTTTCATACAGCAGCCGATAGAATTCTTCCACGATCATCAGTAACTTCTTTCTGTTCGTTGTAAGTTTTCCCTCTCTGTCCCTCATTTTGCATATTTCTTTTCTTCCGTTCGTGAGTTTTCTACGCAGCACTTTCATACTTTTGGTGTTTTATATAGTTTTTTCAATTCCTTTTCTTTCGTAGCTTCTTGTATCATTTCTTATTGCTCTGTTTTGTTCTCTGCCTGTTTATCTCTCTCAACTCATCATCTGTAGATGTTCCTTTGCTTCTTTTGCTCCTTCTCTCCTGCATTAGTTGTCTTGTCGTTTCGGTGAGTTTCCCTTCCTTTTTTGTTCTTGGGCAATACTTTTGTTGACTCTCTGTCAGGGCGGAAACTATATGACGTCGTTTAATGCATCGATGTTTGTCTCCATGTGTGGTCTCTCTAGTTCTAGTAGATCGTCAATGTGGCGCTGGAAACCACAGTTCTCCGCTTGAGGTTGCCAATGTTTTTTGCTTGATCTATTAACCATTTTATAGCGTTCACTTTTCAAATTTAATGAGATATTTGCTCTTACCATACGGTGGTCGCTGCCAGTGGAAAATTTGTTCAGCACTGATACGTCTTTAACGATCTGCTTCTTGTCGGTTATTATGAAGTCTATCTCATTTCTTACTTGGCCATTCGGGCTTCTCCAAATCCATCTCCTGTTTAGCTTCTTGCAGAAGAAGCTGTTCATAAGAAATAAGTTGTTCTGTAGCAAGAATCCGAGCAGCGTCTCCCCGCGTTCATTTCTTCCCTCTAAGCCAAAACACCCTATCGAACAAACCCGAACAAACCCGAAGTTTCCGAGTCGTCAGGTTTTAGCCCTATTTTGGCATTGAAATCACCACACAAGATTGTAAAATGAGTTTTCTGGTCTTCCCATGCTAGGCGTCCTACGTCCTCATAAAAGAGATCCACCTCTTTATCGGTATGGCTAGTAGTTGGTGCGTAAACTTAAATGATCTTGACACAGTACTTCCTGTTTAGTCTGAGTATTACATAAATGACTCTAGATGATATTTTTTTGAAAGATTCGATGTTTGGGTTATGGCTTTTGTAAATTAAAAATCCCGTGCCTCCGACCGAAGCGATCTCCTCGCCCGCATAATAGAAAGAATGTCCTGACTGCAGTTTTACGAGTTGTTCTCCACGTCTCTTACTTCGCATAGGCCAACAATGTCCCATTTAATGTATTCTAATTTTGCCTCCAGCTCAGTCAATCGTTCGTTGGAGAGTAATGATCTTGCATTGTAGGTTGCTATTTGTAATGTCAAATAATTTGGTGTCGATCCTCGTGATACCAACTTTTTGTCCCCCCCAGAATCCGTAGGACGACCTGATTTGCTATCAGTGTGAGATTCTGAGCGCTTGGGATTGTAACAAGAATAAATTGATTTGATTTGATTTTATTTGAATTGACTAACATTTTCGTTATGTTACAACCTTAACATAAGTAGTACAATATCCATTTCTGTTTTAATGTTTTAAATGTCTATATCCATTTATAAATGTGCAGTTGGTTTTGGTTGTTTTTGTAGGTGCATGATGAGTGTATTATAGTTCTTGTTTAATCGTAATATAATTGAATTAAACTAAAAGTTTGTTTTATTACCTTTTCTCAAGAATATCAAAACGCATTTTAATATAAAAATGTAGGACGAAGGTAATTTTAATTGTTAGAACCGGCTGTAAACTTGTATCTCCAAATTTCGTATTTAACACTTTTCTATTTGCTATCGCTTTGAAGTTACAGTTCCTCCTTACATCGTTGGGGCACTCGTTTAAAGAAAAAATGGGCAGTTTTACGGATTTATCCATTAATATTCAAATCACCCGTAAGAATCGGGGATGCATGCCGAACTATAAACTCACACAAAAGCACTTCCAATCTAAAAACCACAATTGAAGATCAAAAAATAATACAAGCAAAGAATAGTATTAAAGAGCTAGAAAATACTATGTATGGAGATTTCAAAATATCTTATTACAAAGAGAACTAATACGCTTGTTAACATCAGAGCCAAAAAATAATTTCATAAAAATGTTTTCCTGATCCTTATTATATTTGTACCCCAGAATTAGTATAAGTATTGTATTGGCTAAATAATGTCAGACTCTAGGCCAATGAAAATGCCTATTGGTGTGTCCGCCGGTTTGTGATTGGCCAGAGCTCATATAACGACAGTGTCGACCTATCATTCTTCTGTGCCCAGAACAACGACCTATTATCCCTCTGTTTAAAAAGAAAATCCTAACCTTACAATAATTGTTTGTTTTTGTTTATTTTATGTGATTTTTTTCTTTCTGAACCCTTCCTACTTCAGGCTTAAAAGTCTGGCGTCTGCATGATATATAAGCGTAAGGACGCATTGTTAATACCTGACCACCCTGATAACACTAGGAAATCACGAGATTGGTATCTACCCATCGACCCTAATCAGAAACTCTTTAATTTACGAAAGCCGTAAGCTATATAACCATGTTCCTTCATATTATATAGGAACCTAAAACAGCTCTATCCTTATATACACAGATGATACCTACATTCTTAAAATGTATAACTTTTGTCTTAAGCAAGGATAGGAAGAAAAATATATAAACTTATCTGCCGGCCAATAATAGAATATGGTCATCAACTTCAACTTACAGGCAATTAGCACAGAAACGTCAGCACTGCGGACAATAACCAAGATACGTCAACCCAAAAATCCCATTCACAACCCTCCAAATTAACTACTCTATGAGCTTTGTAATGTGCAGCCCATCGAAGAAAGACTGATTAAACTTTCAAGAATGTTTGCAAATAAATGGCATAACCTGAATATTATCCAGCCCTACTGCCTTCAAGACGTACCCATTGCTAACCCACAAAATGTTCAACCACATTAAAACAACTAAATAGCTTTATGGAATAAATTTAATTTTAAGCTACCAGTGTTTTAAAATTGTTTGAATTGTGTTTTATGCTATTTTTTACATTATAATTATGGATTTTTTTTACATCAATTAATATACATTGTAGATTCTAGGACTGAAGGAGCTCGGTCGATGGCTATTTAAATTGTTTTAAAAAAAATATTAAGTTTGAGCATTGTAAGAAAGGACCTTCCTACCATATTTAAAAAAATTGTAAAGTAATGGAACCACTTGCGAACAAAGCCCATTGTTAATTGGTTTATTATAATGATGCATTTTAGCTTTAGTATATCTACATAGTTTATCATTTTGTATAATTCGTGTTTGCTTCAATTTACTGTGCGTTTCCAATCCCCTGTAAGAAGACATTTTGACTCATATGCGCAGACTCTACACAAGCATTCATACTAAGTCTTGCAAAAGAAATAACATTATTAATACTGTTCATATAATGGCAAATATGAAGAATTGATGGCCAGACTAATGTAAATTCTGATTAGAAACAAGACTCATGAGAATGACAAAGGACTGTTGGTTGGTCCAATAATTGTGTAGGGTCTGCAGTAGAATTGTTGCAATAAAAAAACGTGTTTAATCTCTCTCTCTCTCTCTCTCTTGATTGTGTATACTTTTTATAACATTCAATTCTAAATTGTATGTATAATACATACCATGTAAAATTTTTTGTTACACTTGCTTCAATATATAAGCTTCGTTTATTAAAAATGATTGAAAAATAAAACGATACCTTTTTATTTGAAAGTAATTTATATAAAGGTAGGTATGTATTGGATTTTAGGTATAATTTACTCTTTCAAAATTTTTTATAACAACATGTAAAATATATGTGCTGTGCACGCACAGCATCTTAGATGCAATTGTGCACTAAAAGCAGTATTAAAGGGTTTGAGTTTGATGTATTATTAAGTAGAACATTGGATATTTGTTGCTTTATTGTTATTACTGCAGTACTGCTGGAATAAATAAAATAAAATAAATAAATATTATGTTTAGAATTTAAAAAAACTCATATATTACAAATAGAATGTGTATTATTTTCTAAAGCACTGCTATTATAAGTAGGTATAATATTCAGTTATTACTTTTGAGGAGGTAAGCTAGGGTTTGTTACTGTGTGGTGCTTTTATCACTATACTGTCGAGCATTAATTCTGCTGTTTCCTAGTTTAATTTATTGTGTATCCATCAGGTCTTGAATCAAACTAAAATAAAAAAGAAATTATTAAAGCTACTGACCATTCTTTCCTGTTATATGTTCGTATTGCACTTAACTAAAGGTTCTAAAAAAAAAATAACCCCAAGAAGCAAAAAAAAATTACCAAACTACAAATAGGTAATTATGTAAATTGCAAAACAAGTTCTAAAACTTGTCAAGATGGGTACTTACCACTTTCTGTATTTTTATCAACCAATGGTACTCTAAAATTATGAGTCTAGATTACTCAAATCAGCATAAAAATATAAACAGTGCATAATATGTCAAGTTTAGAGTTAAATTCTTGACTGGACGTTCAACAATCCTTTAAAAGCAGTTATATGTTATTAGAACTACAACCAGATACTGTCTGAATTCATCAAGCCTCGAGGTAACTAAAAAAGATAATTATTAAAGCTACTGTACCCAGTTTTGTGTTATAATTAAGGTAGTGTTGCATTTAACTAAATGATCAAACTACAAATAGGTAACTAGTTAAATTGCAAAAGACATGATTTAAAAATTGCCAAGATGTACTTACCACTTTTTGTATTTAAATTGTGGGTCTGGATTACTAAAACGCAGCATAGAGAACTCAGTGTGTATAACAAGTTCTAGGTTTAATTTTTGACTGAAGCGTTCTTAAAGAATCCTTTAAATGTAAATATTACTAAAAGTAAAACCAAATACTGTCTGAACAAAAAAAAAACTGCTTTTAATCCTTTTCCTAAGAACAACTATATCATCGACTGACAGGAAAAAATGAAAACGGTAACTTTATTTTAAATGTATATCGTTAAAATTTGCTTTAAAATAATTCTCAAAAGTAAACAAAATAACAATTTATTCCGTTAAAGTATTGAAAAAATTGCTAATTAACACACTATGGGAAAACCATCAGCTGTTTATTGTTCCTACGGGGGCGTGATGTCGACTGTCGCTGCAATACCTATTAAATTGTTTTTATTTTAATGTAGTTAAATTTCGATTTTCTATTACAAATCTACGATGGCTCTGAAGGACCACAGATAAATTTAAAATACTTAAAATTGCCAAATACAGAAGTGGAAATTTCCACTTATTATGTGGAAATTTCCACTTATTATCTGGAAATTTCCACTTGTTATGTGGAAATTTCCACTTATTATCTGGAAATTTCCACTTATTATCTGGAAATTTCCACTTATTATGTGGAAATTTCCACTTATTATGTGGAAATTTCCACTTATTATCTGGAAATTTACACTTATTATGTGGAAATTTCCACTTATTATCTGGAAATTTCCACTTATTATGTGGACATTTCCATTATTAAGTTGTCCTAAAAGTACCTATACAAGTCTCAACCGGCAAGCAGTTTATGCAGTAAGAACTTAACGGGTGCAGTGTTAAAGGTTACAAGAACATTAAGTGCAGTTTTTGCCAATATATTTGGTAAGTATTTGCATTTTAAAAAATAGATAAGTAAATAGGTACATTATTTAATCTAGGATAACCTGACCACATGTTTTTGAGTTTCTGATTAAAAATGGCATAGGTAGCTAATTAGTAGAAATTTGCAGCTCTGTTTTGTCTTTATTTGAATCAATATAACCAACCGAGCATAGGCGTAGTTAGACGGTCAACACTGGGGGTGCTGAAGTAAAAATAGGTTAGTTCTAAAATTAGCCTATGGCCTATATATTGTAAATGTAAATTTTTTTTGGTGGTGCTAATTTAGATTTCGGGGGTGCTTAGTACCCCCAAGTACCCCCCTAACTACGCCTATGCAACCGAGTTCCGCACATGGACAGAAGGGCCATTTTTGAAAAATTCTCTAGTGCCATCTACGAGAAGTTGCTCGAAAGTAGCACGATCGACTTCGGTTTAACTCGTGGATTATCTACCACGATAGGCGGGGCTAGGAAGTAGATACCTAATGACTGCCCCCTAACCTGCAACCGTAAGTCAGGACAGGGTGATGCGTTTAGAATAGTTTGGATTATTGGCTGCCTTCATCCTATAGTTTTAAACATATTATTGTTTAAAAATGTAAAAAAATACTAGTTAAAATGCACTGCATACATTGTGGAGCGACCAATAATAAAATTCTACTTTGCGGTCGAATATACGCTCATATACATACTATATTATGACAAGTAATTCACAAAATCACGCGTACCTATATTTAAAAATATTTTTAGCAAACCCGCTTATACATGCAAAGTAACTCTCTCGATCATCTAAATAAGCGCCAGAATAATCAATTTAAGAAAATAAAATGATTGATTTGTAATTTACTTTACTTTTGTAATATATACTAATTTTTGTAATATATACTACTAAATTTAACAAAATCCTCTCTTTTATGGACTAACACTTCGAAATATTTCATTAAAACGCACTACTTTGGGCCACAGTGCCATGGCCCTACCTACCTGTACACCAAGTTATTTTTTTAGTCACACTCATAATCATTGCTTTGCATCTTTACGCTTCATTCTTTTTGTTACTGTGAATAATTTAAAATTCAAGACGTTGCATTCATTTAATATCTGATAACGCCTAATGGTGCAAAAACTCCCCGACGCCTCGAAAATTCCTTCGCGCTACCCAACGCAGGCGATTTCTATGTATGGTCATACTGTTCATCGAAGGTCCGTCCGGGATTGGAGGATTTACACGTGCTTTATTTTGTCGTTCCAATCGAATCAGGACATCGTCTTTGTTACCACTACTTGATAATAGATGGCAGCTGTTTTGAATACGGCTTGCCCTGTCGAAATATTAATTTTAAAATAGTTTTATTTTCAACATTAACATAAATTATTCTTGTAGGTTAGGTTTAGGTAAGTCCGTCGGTGGATTATAATAATATTCCTAATTCCGGTTTATCAATTTTAAAATGAATAAAATAAAAGAGGAAAGACTTGAGACCCTGTATAGATATTTGTAGACACGTTTGAGCGAATGATCTATTGTAAACAATAGAAATAAACTTTGAGATTAGTTTTTACTTAATTAAAAATACCCTGTGTTAATAAGTAAGTTTTTAGGACAATGGAAGCTCTAGAAACATTTTTAAGAGAACGAGGAATACCTGAGGATGTTATTGCCAAGGTGGAAGAAGAGAAGGTAAGTAACTTTATACATTTATATACATATATTGATGTTGTAGAGATTGTGTTATGCACAGGTGTGGCCAAGAAAAGCGTCTAGATAGTCACAGTGTAAATAATCGTGTAATAAGGAAGACAGTGTAGTACGAATTATTGGCAGGGGCACCAAAAGCTATGCGCAGTAACGATATCAGTGGCGTAGCAACCGCTGTATCAGCTGTATCAATGATACAGGACCCACTGGCCTGAGCGGGCCCACCAAAAGGAGGGAAACCGCTCCTAGCCGAAGGGCCTATCACCTGGCTCTTGATACAGGGCCCATTCAATGCTAGCTACGCCACTGAACGATATTGAGTCAGTTTTTCTACCTTCTATGGATTGACCGTCGACTATCAAGAATCGGAATACGCTGTGATTAAACTGCCGTTAAACGGTAGCCTAGTAAAATGCCGTTAAGCTGATTGTTTATGGGTTCTCATTATTCATACGAAGCATCATTTTGGTATACTACTCCGTAGTCCAGGAGATAGCGTATCGGCGTGCCGTGACGCCGTCCCGTGCCGTCTCGGAGGTCGAGGGTTCGAACTTCGTGTTTTTTTTTGCTTTTTTAATTTTTTTTCTTACTTTTATGCAAAAAAGTGAATCTAAGCTTGTGATTCCCTGCTCCCGGCGTTTTATAATTTATAAAGTATCGATTTAAACTTTAAATCTCAAATAATGACAATGTTACTGTAAAATATTCAAAACGCAAGATAGATAAATGTCAAGATTTGAGTGGATCAAAGCTAACTTAATTGTTATACCACCGTCCAAATATAAGAAGTCCGATCACTTCTTTGATATATTGAAAACGCCGGCGGTGACCTTGAATTGCACGGAGAAGCGCCTGCGATGGAGATACGGAAATCATTCAGTAGGGACGGTAACGTGGCAGCGTACCAGTAGCGTGGCTCGAGAGCGCTGCGGATTAAAGTATGCACTTTAAAAACCTAATCCAGCGTTGCCAACCTTGCCATAATTATGGTAATCTTACCAAACTTTAACGGTTGGTACCATATAGCATATGGTCTTTATGGTATGCCATAATTTCCTGTTTTGCCATTGTTATGCCATAACTGCGTGTGTAGCTCTTTGAAATATAATTGAAGCAGCGGTGGCGCCAGGGGTGGGGGGGGGGGGGGGCAAACATGAGTGCCCACTCAAAATTGATGGATGGTTTTGTAATGGAATTATGTTTGGCACCGCGTATATCGGAATACAGGGTGGGCGAGGCGGCGATTTTTTTTTTAGAACTCTTTTTTGATTTGGTTATGATTTCCCGCAATTTCCTCCATAAATCTACCTTATCCATTGCTACCATAATTTCGAACAGTTGGCGCCATATAGTCACAAGTGTCTAGGGTGGCAACGCTGACCTAATCGCTAGCCTGGCATGCATTTAACCGATGACTCGCTGGGCGCGGGGTAAGGCGTCGCCAAGGGAAATATTTTCAGCGGCGCGAGAGAGTGAGCGGACTTCTTATATTTGGGCGGTGGTTATACTAGGTCTCATCTCATAACGCAAAACTGTGCAGTAAATTAATCCTTACGCACAATCGTGCGTAAGAATGAATTTACTCATAGAGTGAACTGTACGCAAAACTTACTAATATAGGAGTAGAAAAAATACTTTTTGTTGTTTGTGAAAAAAAATTGATAGCAGTTAAATTAAGAATATAAAGTGCCTCCACGGCTGCCTAAACAAAACTCGGTACGTATGACTTCTTTATCGAGGCGCGTATACAGCTCTCAGTTATGGGGGGGGGGGGGTAATGAGGTATAGACAGAGAAGCCATAGTGTTTCTGATAGGGCTAAAAAATTTTGGGTGCCACGCCCTTTTTTAATTGATGATTTTTGATCGTGGGCTGGAATTTCCTAGCAAACATATTTTCGTATAGGATTCATGCATAGAATATTGTACTTATTTATAGATTATTTCAGTTTTTCATCTCTGTTCCTCAACTTCAATATCCCTTCTGTATAATCCTAACGGGTGTCAGCGAATGGTGGTTCTCCCCTATAACTTTTTCTTTTTGAGGATAATGAGATAAAGTTTGGAGAATTTATATATTACATAAAACTGCATTTGTTACAGGTCACTTAGTTTTATATTTACTTATTTTATCTCCATATAACATTCTAAACACAACCACGTAGCACTTGCCACTTTTTATAATCAAAAAACATTTTTTTTTAATTTTATCGTTTATATTTTGACAGTTTTTTAAACGAAAGTTTATTTAAAACCTAATTGTACGTGATCAAAATATTCGAGAAACAAGGCTGTTTTTTTTTTAATCGGACGAGCCACCATGTTGTTTTTGTCATCCCCTATTGCTTGGGTACGAACAGCGCTAGCAGTGGTAGCAATAAAAAGCCAACGCGAAGTACCTACCTAATCGGATTGTTTATTTTTTACGCGAGGAACCACAACCACACTTATAATAATATAAAGCCATACTGTTGGTTTTCATTTATCATAATGGTTAGTACTTTAAAAATTATTGTTTTATGTATTTCAGATTGATACAACAATTCTCGCCACTGTACACCCTGATGAACTAGCATGGCTCTTTCCTAAATTTGGAGATCGTGTCGCAATACAGAATTTTTGTAAAAATACTCAAAATTCAGCCAAAAGGAAGAAGGGATTAGTACAGAGATTAAGGGAGAAAATTGAATCAAATACGAAAAAGAAGACCACAGAAAAATCTTCCACTCTTGTGTCTAGTGATGAAGAGGATCAGATATATACTAACAATAAGAAATTAAAGCACACAAGAAAAATAGAAATAGGGTAGTTTTGTGATGACAGACAAGTAAGAACGCGAAATGGTGGTGGCACAAGAAAAGCGGACATTGCAAAGACAGCAAAGAAAGACGATATTTTAAAAATTGCCAAAAATCTCTTTTTTCCTGACAATGTGTCATCGAAAGGTCCTTTAGGGGAATTTTTACTAGATATAAAAGACTTTAATCTAAAAAGTATCGAGGATAAGTACACCGTTGAAGAATATTTTAAATTAACAAAACTAGCCCGTCTCAGATTTTATTTAACAAGCACTAAAGTAATAAACGCTTCGAGGACGCAAATTCTGCCATGAGCAAATACGTTTTTAAGAAATATCAGAAATCCTCGTATAATATATGATGAACAGGATGAAATTGAAACTACACAAGAGTTAGTCCCCAATGCTACAATAACAAGTGGAGCATATGAAACTGAAGTTGAAGAAAATGTAGCTGAAATCCATTCCGCTTCAAGTATCAATGATAGTAATGTTGTCTTTTCTTATCACTCTTCTTTTGACGACCATATAAATTCAACACATGAAATGTCAACTCCTGCATTATATTATGAAGAAGTAATTACTCAGATTTTTGACAATTTAGACCAACAAGTCGTTACTCCAACTAACGATGAGGGCTTCTATAATATCATCCTTTATCGGGGTCAAGTTCTTAAGGAACTGATAGACGCATTCTTAGAAGTTAACACATGTACTATAAATGTTAATATAGAAATGTATGAACCCAATGGAAAAAAGGAAGCCGGACTTGATACAGGTGGAGTTTTCAGAGATGCCCTATCTGAATTTTGGGAATCATTCTATGACTCATGTACCAATGGAACAACATTAAAAGTTCCAATTATTAGGGAGGACTATAACGAAGAAAAATGGCAAGCTGTTGCAAAAATAATTGCTGTTGGTTGGAAACATGTTAAATATTTTCCGATAAAAATATCTTCAGTTTTTATGGAAAGTTGCATTTTTACTGATTTTAAATCTAATATAAATGACGATTTTTTCAAAATTTTAAGCGAGCCGGACAGAAATATTTTGAAAGCTGCATTAGAAAACTTTGATGAGGTTGAGTTTAATGAACTTATAGATATATGCACCAGATTAGATTGCAAAAGACTTCCTACAAAAGAAAAATTAAAACAAATTGTTCATGATTTAGCTCATAAAGAGATCATTCAACAACCGAAGTACATCATAGACTGCTGGCAACCATTTTTAAAGGACCTTATTGAATATGAGACATTAATAGAAGTATATCAAAAACGAGAGGCTACACAAAAAAATGTCTTAAATATGTTAAGTTGTATTCAAGAGACATTTACGAATAATGAAACCCAGGTTTATTCCTTTTTAAAAAAATTTGTCCGAGAATCAGACAATTTTACAGCTTGAACGGTTTTTGAGGTTTTGTACAGGGGCTGATATTATAACCGAAAATAAAATTTTCGTTCAATTTAATAGTAACACTGAAACATACAGAATGCCTACTGCACGAACATGCAGTTGCATATTAGAACTACCCACGACCTATGAAAAGTTTGCAGATTTTAGAACTGAAATGAATTCAGTTCTTGCTACTAACTATTGGGTAATGGACTTTGTTTAAATTTGAATATTGAACGATGATCACACCTGACTTTACGTATCTTTTGGATTTGACCGTTCTTTATTAATACTTTTTTGTATGCACCTGTTTTAGTTTTTTGATTTTGTTTGACTGATGCAATGGAATATTAAGGCTTATTTATCACCTATGTGGCATGGTTTTTATGGAGAATTATTTTACTAAAACAAAAGTTCAAAATTTGGAAACAACAAATTTGTAAAGAAGAATTTTTTTTTCTTAAAAATTGTAGAAAAATTATTGACATTTAGATTTTTTCCTAAAAGTCAATGGTTTTTCCACAATTTTTAAGGAAAAAAAATAGTTCTGGACTTAAAAGGTAGAGAGCCAGATTCGTTACAAATTTGTCGTTTCCAAATTTTTTATTTTTGTTTCAGTTAAATAATACTGCAAGAAAACCATATTTCTATGCCCCGAGGGCATACAAGTGATAAATTAATAAGCCTTAAGAAAATACCTTTAAATTCACCATTGTAGGGTTGTCCACTCTCAACGCAAGTCCCTATAGCATCATTTCAAAATATTGATATCTAACGGAAGACGTTTTTAACCTTTTGACAGGTTGACCTTTAGGATGCAACTTGTAGAATAAAGGCTTACATGGACCTGACTTATTTTTTATTTTGTACCTGAAAATGTAATGTCAGGTTTAACCGGAACTAAAAAGTATATCACTTTTAGTCAGTTCCGGTTCAACCGGAAGTTAACATTTTTGGGTAGAAACAAAAACAGTAGGGTAGACATGTAAGCCTTTTTTCTACAATGTGAATCATAAAAACGTACAGCTTGTCATGAAGTTAAAAGCGTCCTAAATACAATTAACTGAATTTAGGCACATGGCATGCTATATAAAATATGCCAAAAATCCTAAAAAATGTATGCTTGATATGTCCGAACAATTTAGCACACCTTACATAATTTTAAATAGGTAACTTCAAATTTTAAACCTTACCCTTTAAAAAAATATAATAAAACAGTGAGTCGATGTTATGGGATCCTGCGTTGAGAGTGGACTACCGTGTATGGTTTTAGAGTTTATAATAGTTTGCCGTTATTACTGTATCATAGTTTGTAGATAATTAATGCTTATTTAGAAATGTCCTATTTTATTGTTCTCCGTTAAAAAAAAACAGATTGTAAAACACCTACATACAGTATCGACGTAGACGATATTTAGGTAATGTTTTTATAGGAATAAGAGGTACGAAATAAAAATTTGTATTTTTGAAAATACGTTTGTTTTATTTTTCTACTATTTATATAAATACTTGGGAGTTTCACAAAAAAAGGTAAGTATAGGTAATAAAGATAAAGTAATTGAATTAAACTCAAATGCGGTAATCGCTCAAGAAATCAGTTAATGTTTGTAAATAAAAATGTATACATTCTTAGGTACCTAATTGTAATTGATGAACTGATCGAAGAGAAATGAGTAATTTTAATTGAATTACTTTTAAAGGGTAATTGTTAGAGCTCTACTTTGAATGTACCAGCGAGTTTGGGCTGCCTTCTGAATTAAGATTAACTAACAAATATAACTATTTATGTGTGAAGCGATATGTGTGAAGAGATAGTAGGTACCTGATAGACATATCAATATAAAATTGATCTTACTGCGTATTGATAAAAATAATGATTATAATACATTGTTAAGTAGATAGTAATGTCTGAATTTCGTTTCTAAGAATTACGTAAACATCAATATTTTTATAGGCGTCATTGGTCAAAACAATTCCTTTTTCATCAAGAATTATTGTACATAATTCGTATATTTCCCGATCGCAGGGTAAATTTAAAAATTTACACTCACTTTTACATGCATTTAAACCCTGATCTTCTATATCATTAATATAGTTTGTTGCACCATACAAATGAGGTAACTGATACAAAATAAGAGGCTTTCCAGAAGGACAATTAGTATTTCGTTGGTGACTTATTCTATGGCTATTCCACTCCAGGACCACTTCATTAAGTTCATCCTAAAAAAATAGTAAAATAATTATTTATGTATCAAGGGAATTGTAAGGGTCTTAATTATTGAGGGCAATCTCCGGTCCGAGGGCCTCTCGCCCTCGGGACAGCGATAACTGCCCGTGATAATTAAGACCTAATAATTCCCGTGATTGTTGCATGATGCATGAAGTTTGCAGCTCTTGACTTCGTCTCGAGCTGCAAACTTCATGCATCATGCCGAAACAAATATGCTTTTGCACGTGTTGCACACAGCATTTTTTCTACGACCGAGTTTATTTTTTTTGTTCAAATTTTGTTGAAGAGTATTTTACAATACAAGAAATATTATTAACTATTTCTCAACAGTAACATAAACACCTGAAGACGACTGGAGATACTTACCAGTTGAAACGTTGTGGTGTAAAACAAATAAAGACAAGCAAGTCCAAAGCTATTCTATCATTCAGTAACATAAACAGTTTAAACTAACGTTATTTTTATCAAACAAGTTATTTCCTTTTTTTGAGTTAAAAGCGGGGTTAAAAGTATGTAATTTTTTACAGTAGTGCAAAATATTATGTTACTTTTTGCACTAGTGCACTTTTGGCACAGTATATAGATTGTACAAAAAATAGTAACTTTTTCCACGATCGTAGAAGAAAATGTTTTTTGTCATGGAATGCTTGAACACGAAACTATGAGAAGTATGAAAATAATCGCTTCTTAATTAAAGTTTTAAAAATTATTCTTTTGGCAATAACTCTGAAACGAACGGATATATCGAACTGCGGTTTTCACGTTTTTCTAGCAAATTTCATCTACTTTCCCATTATGATATCTTATTAATATTGTATGATTTCAGTTTTGGAATAAAGTTAAAAAATCTGTTATTATTGCAAATTGCGCCCTCTAGTATTTTTATTAAGAACTATCTCTTCCAAACAAGTTTTAGTTTGCTAAACTCGGATAAGTCATTTCCAAGTTACAGCGATTTAAATGATTACACTCTTAACAGCTTCCCCCACCGAAGTCAGTACACAAATGAGCCTAGGAACTAAATGATGCATAATTATTGTGCAAGCTTTTTAATGGTGTTATCAAAGGTATATCTTAATGTGGAACTTTCGGAGATATCAAAAATTTTAAAATTTATTTTTCAATTGTGCCCCCTTGCGGCCAAATGCGGAACATAAAAATTATTTCCATGCTTTTTTCATGGCTTCTTTAGAAAGCCGAACTTAATGAAATACTCTGTATATTATAAAAATAATCCTACGAACTTTAATATTTTGCATGCACGTTCAGCATGTTTGGTACCAGCGAAGAGGTGGCTTAAAAACTACAACTTTGGTTTTTATTGCTTTTGTCGTAGCTATAACAGCGGAGCCGACAAAATAAAAAAAAATATATATATGTATATGACTTTTTGACCCTCCTATTTGTTCGACTAGTGACTGTAGACCCGAGAAAAGTAGAATATTTTAAATATTTTTTATTTAAATATAGGTAAATAAATAAGTACTTACTTGTATTATTTTCATAAAGCAGAATTGTAATAGGGATCGATCTATAAAGCTTCCATTAAATAGGTAACTGTCTTTCATTGAATCAAAAAAATTAATCCAAAACTGAGCATGATATTTTCTTAGAATACTCCACCATGATTCTATTCTTTGGTTGGCTGTACTTCTTCCATAAAGAAAGGGGGCTATTAAAGCATCTTGAAAATATTGTTCTTGTAAAAATATTTGCATTTTTTCAATATGGCCATTTTCTGTTCCATTGTCGGCTCTTATACATCGAGGAAAACCATTTAAATTACAAATTGTCTCATAGTAGTACGACGCAATAACTTTTGGATCGTTATTCGTTGTGGCAGCTTTTAACCAAAGAATGTACCTTGAAAAACCATCTACGCATCCATTTATACATATACCATATGGCTTTAACTTATCATAGGAATCCAAATGCCATAAATAATTTGGGCCTTTGTTAGAATATTTCCTTCGTCTTAATCTACGCCTCTGAAGAAATTCAACTCCGTTGGGATCAATTAATTTTAACGCCAAGCGCACTGTTTCGCGTTTCACAATATATCCTTTATGGATACATTTTAAATGCATCCACCGATATCCATGAAGTTGCCTAGATTTCTTTGTTTCCTCTTCAATAAATGAAACTATGATATTTAAATCAGTGAACTGCTTTCTTCTATACCAACGACATTCTTTTAAAATTCGCTTTAAAGTACTTTGACTTATAAAGTAATGTTCTTTGTGTTGAAGAAAGTATAAAATTTCCTTTTGAGTTAATCCCAGGTCATAATACAATTTAATACAATTTTTTAGATTCATTATATAGATCACTTAAATTTCCTTTTAGCAAAAGGAGAGAAAATCACTAAGTTACCACTTAAGGAGAGAAAATCACAAAGTTAGCACTTTACAAGTTAAATGTTGCTTTAAAACTGATTCTGCTGCCTGTCTCTTGATCAGCAATATCTATCTAGAGTATATGAGATGCCACTTAGTATGTGGAAATGTCCACATAATAAGTGGAAATTTCCACATAATAAGTGGAAATTTCCACATAATAAGTGGAAATTTCCAGATAATAAGTGGAAATTTCCAGATAATAAGTGGAAATGTCCAGATAATAAGTGGAAATTTCCACATAATAAGTGGAAATTTCCAGATAATAAGTGGAAATTTCCACATAATAAGTGGAAATTTCCACTTCTGTATTTGGCAATTTTAAGTATTTTAAATTTATCTGTGGTCCTTCAGAGCCATCGTACAAATCGAACACAGAAAGTAAAGAAAATGACAGGTTATGAACGCGCGCAGGCGCAGTTTCATTTTTGACTTGACATAATTCTACTGTGTATCAAAAATAATTTGCTGCACGTCAATATTTAGGCCATATGGATGTAAAACCACGTGACAACATATTAGGCCACACGAGCTTAACCGAACGCCCGCCGACTACACCCGAGTGTAGGCCAGTTGAACTTTAGGCCATTTGGGTTTTAGGCCCGATGGAGCCATCTCAATAATACGAGCAGCGGCCAAGGTTTGCAATTTTTCCATGCGTTTTTAGTCGGGAATTTTCGGGCGCGAGCGTATTTGTCTCGAGTTTTTTTGCCGGGAAGGCACTCCGTTCGGTAGAGCATCTCGCACGTGGCTCGCGTCCTACGTTTATGTGTGGGAAAAAATAATTGAATAAATATATTTTAGGCTGAATTCTGTATTGAAAAACCTATTGTATCACAGGATACAATCCACATTAGTACAAAACTTAAAACAATATTACTTAATTCAAATGTACAGTTGCAAATAAGAAACTATGTGGTTTCTAAATCTTATTTAGAAGTCATTATTGAAGACTATTCTAAAAACGAACACTTTTTATCTTCCAGCTATTTAGACGGTAAGCCTACTTAATCGTACTTAAGCTGTTGTATAACAAGTATTTTTTTTAGGTGCGGATAAAATTAACTTTAACGCAATAGACAAAATGTAATCTTTATGTGTTACTGAAATTCTCAAAAATTTTCCAGAAGCACAAGCCTTTAATACTAACAAGATATAAACCAGATTATTTTCTAGATAAATCTCTACCTCGTCCACTTATAAGGTTCTAACTAGACACTTTTTTTTTCAAATTCGATGTTTTAGCATAATAAGGGTGCAACTGCTATTTTCTGTCGTATATAAAGGAAGTGGCGACATCTAACCATCGTATAATGATTTAGAAAAAGTACATAGTTCTATCAACAGTAAATATTCGTTATTTTAATTTCACATAGTTGTATGTACACGCACATAGAACTTTGTTATTCTGACCACAGTAGTTACACCCTTGTTATAGTAATACGGGGATAAATTGGGGAGAATGGTAGATACAATTTGGTCCAATACTACTATGAATTAAGTCAAAATGAAAAGTATGTGTTCCTTAAGGAAGTAACAGAAAAATATATTAAAGGGCGCAAAACTACTAATGGTATGTCTCGTCGTGCCTATTCGTTCAAATACTTTTTTAAAGTTCAAGAGGAGAAACTATAAGTAGATATGCAAAAAAAAATTTTTAGGCACACTGAATATTTCTCAAAAACACGTATAAACTGTACAGTGTACATTCCACTGATCGCGACTTTCCAAAAAAATATATGAGAGGAAAGGCTGGCACTAGAAAATTAAGTTATACCATACACCATATCCAGTTATACTCTCGATGTACAGGCACATTTTTTGTGCCAATTTTAACTATAGTTTTCATAAGCCTAAAAATGATGTTTGTGAGATCTGCGCCACCTTCTATTTGAAGAAAAAGGAAAACAGTCTAGGCGACACTGAAGGGGAAGCTATGGAAAGACATATTGTAGAAAAGGCAGCTATAAGACAAGAAAAGGAAAATGGTAAGAATAGTAGCATTCCTGTTTTATGTTTCGACCTGGAAAATGTCATAACTTGTCTAAGGTATTTTATTGGAAATTATTTTTATTTGCAAAAGTTGACTATGTACAATATAACAGGTCATTTATCCACAACAAATAGAGCATATTGCTATTGTGGATTGAAACACTCCAAGGCCGAAGTGGAAATTGCCTGGCTAGTGCCTTTAGAAAAATTATTGGAATTACTTGGAGTGACAGCTGCGTCCCCCAAACTCGCAATTCCCACACATCTTTATGCATTTTAGATTGACTAAGAAATCACCCAGATCTTGACCGGTTAACTATGAAATACTCAATTCCTGGACATGGTGCTGAGCAAGAGGTAGATAATATTCATAGCCAAATTGAGCGGCACATGTCACAAATAGAATTTTTTTTACCTATGGGTTTTATAAAGGAACTTAAGCAGGTGAATAAGAAAAATTCGTTTATTATCATTCAGATGAAAGAATCAGATTTTAAAAACTATGAGGAGTGTCCAAAACAACTGAAGTATGATCACGTTCCATTTACGAAAGTTTGTGCTATGCAATTTACTTAATCCGATTTAACAGAAGAATGTTTTAAAAGCAGTCACACATCAGATAATGAATTATTCGTTAAAGTTTCAATTAACCCACGCCGTCGGAGCAAAAAATCTGCAGAAGTAAAAGCTCCACCTGAAATTGAAAATTTAATACCAAAAAATATATTGCAAAAAAGAAATTTTCACGAAAAAAATAACCGCAATCAAAAAAATGATGCCATCAATGACGCACGTGGACCAAGAATTTTATAACGCACTTATGCAATACATTTATGAATTGACTAGTTTTTTTTAATAAATCAAATAAAACATTTAAGAAAATTCACATAGAACTTTGTTTTATTACCATGATTAATTATACATAGACTCTCTAATTTAACAAAGTTGTAAGTGACAGTTAGAACCGTGTGTGATTAAATATTTCCGAAAAGTTAATTTAACAAGGTCTATCTTCATTTATTACTTTCAAATTAAAATATTAGATAAAGTCCTATGCATAAGAGTTTAGAATTAAATTTTATAATATAGTATATTAAAGTACAAGTGGATATTAAGGTCTTTAAAACACGCGCGATTTTGCAAGCACGACGGCGCAGCCGGAGTGCTTGAAATAGAGCAAGTGTTTTAAAGACCAGTTATCCACGAATACTTTACATTATTTTTTTTTATTGGTATTTATATTACAAAAAATGGAAATAATAACTTAGCAAGTAAGTGAAATGGTCGAATTCGCGATGTGATATACCTGTCGTTGTCATGAAAATGAGGAGAACAAAAAATACCTTCCAATCTGTCACATAAGATTCATTGTTGTCACCGTTGACATTGGTTGTCTATTGCTTAAAAAAATATTTTATTTGACGTTAAAAGGTAATTCTGTCAAATCAATAATTCAAAAGTTGACATATTTAGACTTCACGTTTCACGGGTTGTTGATGTTGCCATGGTAACTTTAAAACACGCGCGTTTTTGAAAGTGGGATTTAAACATGCTGAGGCGTACTTTAAATAAGCGAAATAGGGTATCAATAAAAAAAAAATAATTTGAAATATAAAAATTATCCCGATTTAATATCATTAATTCTACACGGATTACCAGTAACTGCAAACTTTAGCTGTTGATTTCTCAAAATGGCTGAATGTCCAGATACAACTTTATTATTCTAAGGGGACGAACTGTAGACCGCCGATTATATTTAGGGCCGGGACTTTCAGCTCTGATTAAAAAGCTGATTAAGTAATCGGGTATTAAATGTTGATAGCTGTTAAAAATCCTGGTTAAGGTTTTTGAGTACTTTCGCATGATTTCCGATGAGCGGTTAGTTAATCGAATATTTTGTTCTTCTTTTTTTTTTAATTCTGGCATTTGGACAAAAAGGTCGGTCGTAGTTCTAATGTCTCATTTTTAAAAGCGTTTCCCGGGTTTTTGTCAAAATTTAGGTTAGAAAACTAAAAATAAAATTTTTTGAGTTGGTGTTTCATCTTTGCTTTAATAAAAGTTTTACGAAAAATGGAGGACAAAAAGAAAAAAAGAAGTGCGAATTTTTCATCGGGGGAAGTTAATCTATTGATGAATTGCATATTATCAGAAATTAATACCATAGAAAACAAACAAACTGATGGAGCATCTCTTAAAGAAAAAGAAAATTCCTGGAAAAGAGTTCACCACAGGTTTATGGCTGAAAGCAAAGATCAACTCAGAGACCTTTCTTCCTTAAAATTAAAATATGACAACCTAAAACGAAATCTGAGAAAGAAAATTTCAGATAATAAACAAAACCTAAAAAAAAACAGGAGGAGGTCCTTCCGATGAAAAATCATTGCATTGTTTTGAAGAACAACTTTATGAAATACTCCAGCTGAGTATAGAGGGGCTGCCATCACAAGGCGATAATGATTGTAGCCTATTGTCCCAAAATACTTTATCAGTGGATCGAAACAGTTTTGTAGTCAGGCAAAACATCCCAGTCTCCGAAGTCCTTGTTCCAGTTGACCAAAACATTGATTCAGTGACCTCTGAAACCACTTTCGATATAATTGAGGACTTTAATGATGATTGTGCCTATAATTCCAAAACATCAGGTACCTACATAATGAGAGAAGTATTCATTAGTGTGCACTTTTTTTTATTTTCACTACTTTTCAATAATAGTTGGATACAGGAGCTTCTAAATTTTTATTTGATAGATCAATAAAGATGGTTGAATTGTGTGAAATATTTTTTTGAATAGAACTTAAAACATAATGAAAAGTACACACACATCTGTATTTAAATGGAATATTTTCTTTATTTTTAGGTGATGTGTTTGCCATCTTTAATGAGGATAATACTAAGGTAAATATTGGAAAAAAGTTGGTGATACATAATCACTAAAAAACTGTAATTAATGCCAATCAACAAAGTCTCACAAACTAGATTTAGCTTAAAGGCCAAACTATTACCTACATAGTTTGACAAATTCCACTCTTAAGCCCATTTTTTTAATAATTTTGTTTACTAGCTTATAATTTTAGGAAGTCAGAGAAAATGAAAGAACTAATTTTGCTTCTCAAACTAAAGAAACTCCAATACAAAATAAATCACTCAAATTGACAGTAAGTATTTTTTAAATATATTTTTTTAAATAAGGTATTCTTTTGAGAATTTTGAATGAATTTAAAACTGCTTAAATTAGAATAGATCTAGACAGTTATTCACTAAAAGTAAATTTTGAGCTTATTCGCCAAATAAGCTGAAGTGAAACAACTCTTGTCAGGTGGTGTATTTCGTTCAAATTTATTATAAAATCTAAGCAAAGCCCTTTTGGCTTTAGCCATCATCAGTGCTATCTGAAAGAAAGTATCGAAGATTTAGTCGATGTTATGTTTTGTAAAATTTTTTATGCAACGTTATTATTTTATTCATTCGTTATTAAGTTATTCATATTCACTTATATTGCTGCGTGCACACAGCCTTTCTATAAATAAGCTGAAAACTGACTATTACTTAACATATTCCTGGATAAAAACCACATTGCATAAGCAGATATTGTTACTGTTTCTAAAATTTATTTTTTACAAATAAAAATGGAGAATTTGGTACATTTATTTATTTATTTATTTATTCATTTAAATTTGACAGACTGAATGAAATGCGGAATAAAGAAATGTTTAAACGTTTAAGAAAGGGGCTTTTCCCCTTTAGATCCGCCACTGAAAGGGGGTCAAAAGTCAAAACATAGTGTAAACCTGATACATTTTTAAACAAAGAAAATTGCTTTTTTGTATTAAGTGTATATTCAAAAGAATTTTTTTGCAGAGCGCTTTCGGCCTAGGCCATAATCAGTGCTTCCTGAAAGTGAGAAACCCAAGATTAAGTAAGTAACTGATTTTAAAAATTAATTTTAATATTTTTTGATATAGTTATTTTTACTAATTTCTTTACCAAAATTTAAATAAATATAGAGGAATTTTCGTAAATTAAAATAATTACATTTTGGTAAAGAAATTAGTAAAAATAACTATATCAAGAATTATTAAAATTTATTTTTAAAATCAGTTAAGTACTTACTTAATCTTGGGTGTCTCACTTTCAGGAGCACTGGCCTAGGCCGAAAGCGCACTGCAAAAAATGTCTTGAATATACACTTAATACAAAAAAGCAATTTTCTTTGTTTAACCATAAAAGTGTATACAACCCCTTCCCCCCTTTCTTGTGACATTTTTGGTTTACATTTGAAGACGGACTATTTCTTTTGCTTGAACAAATGAGTTGGTTAATTTGTCAACATTTTCAGCCAAAATCGGGTTGGAACTTACAAAAGAGAAAGAGAACTGTATGCGCAGAAGATAAAAAACATACCTTAAATGCTTTTGAAGTTTTGTCTGAAAATAAAACGAACTTAGCATTGGCACAAAAAAAATGCTTTGAGGTAGAGCTTCGTATAAAAAATAAAGAAGAAAGTAGATTGGAGGAAGAGTGGCAATTAAAAAAATTCACAGATCTTGCACCTTACGCAAGCATCCTATGTATTGAAAATACCTGACACAGCTTTAAAATAAACCGCATTATTTCGCCTTAAGAAGCCTACTGTTGCTCTGTGTCCCATTACGTTTGGGACACCCTGTATATTAATTAAAACATATTATAAATAATCCCAAAAAAACGAAAACAAAAATAAAAGTTTGACACCCTTTATCTTGGTTGTTATCAATTTTGGGATAATGCAAGTTTAAATAAATCGCGTTATTTCGCCTTAAGGAGCCTGCTGTTGCTCTGTGTCCCATTACGTTTGGGACACCCTGTATATTCACTAAAACATATTATATTAAATGTATGGTTTTATTTCTAAGAATAATTAATATAAATTTGTTTATAAACAATAATATTCACATAGCAGACCAACCAAGGTGAACTATAAATAATCCCAAAAAAAACGAAAACAAAAATAAAAGTTTGACACCCTTTATCTTGGTTGTTATCAATTTTGGGATAATGCAAGTTTAAATAAATCGCATTATTTCGCCTTCAGGAGCCTGCTGTTGCTCTGTGTCCCATTACGTTTGGGACACCCTGTATATTAACTAAAACATATTATATTAGATGTATGGTTTTATTTCTAAGAATAATTAATATTAATTTGTTTATAAACAATAATATTCACATAGCAGACCAACCAAGGTGAACAATTGCCTTATATTCAATCGGTCATATTGTCTAAGCCTACTTATGCTATGTTTTTAAATTATACTTATTTACCCAATGGTACAATAACATTTTCTGAGAAATCAATAATAAAAAAATTATCCCATTTGTTAACCAAATTTGGGCGGACCCTGTAATATGCAATTATTGTGCTCCAACTTTTTGCCTCCCGCTTTTTTTTTTCGATATAATATTCCGATTTAAATAACGTGAACTTACCTTAGTTATAACTTATCTCAATAAAACACTTTTTAACAAAGTTACTATGGCGTTCTTTAAAACACAAACTAAACTAAACATTATTCATTATTTACTTGCCGACTTTACGCTGATTCATATTTATATTTCTACCAAGTCGTATCAGAGTATCATGTTATAAGACCGATCTAGATATTGCGCTGTTGGCCGCGACATCGACATGAGCGACATTGACATGCAATGCAAAGTTTGCGTAAACACGATCCCAATAGTATTTTCAATACTAAAAATAATATTGGAGACTGAATTGAAATATAAGGAAGAACAATTAGCAGCAATCAAACATGAAAGAAGAAGGCAGGAATCAATTCACCTTTTAAATGAAACCGAAAAGAAAATAAAAATTGACATATTAAAATGTGAATTAAATCAAAAGTTACACTTCCCTATGTCAAATACATTTTTTCTGGAAATTTAAAACGTTATTTAACAATTATTCTCTTAGTTTAATTTCTACAAGCACTTTCTTTAACAATCTTTAACGTGACTGATGATGTTTTTAGATATTTTAAATAAATATAAAAGTATCAAAAGGCCTTTTCAACATACTATCAGCTATTGAAATATGTATTGATCTGGGGATATTCATGTAAGAAGCGGTATGTTTCTCATTGAAATAGGCAAAAACATGCAGTGTTTCATTAAAAAAAAAACACTATTTTTTATCAATTTTGTGCAAAAGCAGTCAAATATTTAAGGATATTGGAGATTTAAATAAGTATATTATTTTCTATTACGAAACAGCCTGTACAGGAAACGATACTAAACTATACAAAAATGGGAACTTTAAAATACATAGTTTATGATCCCCGTAGTAGTTCGAACAAGAAAAGTCAAATGATTTGTCCTTTAATTTCATATTAAATTGACCTTTTTTGCATTGGTTTTGCGTTTTACTAATCATCTTCAGGGGATAATAAACAAGGCCTTTTTGTGCTAAAGATGTTAAAAAGTGCCAGATGAGTAACAGATGCCTATAATGCAATATATTTAAGTGTTATTGCAATTGCAATTATTTGGAAGAAATTTTGAAAAATAGTTAGCTTTATATGTATATTTTAGCTAGAATAAAGTACCTATTCAAAATAAAACAGATTTTTTTTTTAGATAGGTAACACAAATTTTATTGTTTTCTAAAGATATTATAACAGCGTTTGGAAATAATTAATGTATGTTTGAAGTATATGATTGTTAAAATTATTTTGATTATGCTCAGGAAAAACAATATTTTCATTATCCTGTATTGCTTCAATACCCTCCAAGTCATCCCTATTGATAACAGCAATGTTATGCAAAATAGCTGTAGCAACTATGATTTTCTGGGCCAACTCTGTGTTACATCTTAACCCCATTGTCAAGACAGCAAATCTCCTTTTCCATATTCCAAATGTTCGCTCAATGATAGTTCTTGTAGAAATATGGGATCTATTATAAAGTTGTTCGGCTTCAGTGCGAGGGTTAGGAAGTGGAGTCATTAAATAATTGGTTAATGGGTAGGCGCTATCTCCTAAGAGTACACTTTCATTAAATTCCCCATTTTCAAATCTTTCTTTAATCAATGAATTTCTGAAAATATGGCTATCATGCGATGAACCTGGCCACCGTGCGACAACATCCAAAATGTAATTGCGGCTGTCACAAATCACCTGAGTGTTTAGTGAGAACCAGCCTTTTCGATTCCTAAATGTCTCTGCGTTAGGACCGCCTGAAAGTAGAAAGTAAAATAAACAGTGTGTTTTTTAAGATGAGGATTTATTACCTACACCTTAGTAGAAAATTACCTTTCAACTATTTTTTTTAACATCACAAGGGATTAATATAACATCTAAATTTTAAAAAATTTTCACCATGCTTAACACGTATAGATTTTGAGCAACTTAAAAGCCTGTTATCTCAGTTCAAAGTAATACATTTTTTTTAAGTAGAATTTGTAGCCCACAGACAGATTGACTTGCGACAGTAAGATAGGCAAACTGTCTGTAACGTAGGCTTATGGATGTAAAATATATTTTTTATAATACCGTAAACCAATCAGATTCAGCTAATGTTAGTTAAGTTACCTACTAATATCTTACGATTTTTGTATTACTATCAAATGCTATTTTTCAGCATTTTGATATTATATTTAATTTTTTTTTTAATTCACAATAATCAATCTAAATATTTTTTTGTTTTATAACCACAAAACATTTACCTCGTGATTGTATAGGAATCTGTGTTCCATCAACAGCCCCTATTACATTTGGAAATCTAGCCAAACGATAAAAGCCAGATTTAATTTTCGTTTTGTCCTCTTCACTGTTTGGAAATGATATTATCCTTGGTCGTAGAGTTAATATTGCATTTGTTACTCGTTTAATGATTCTGCCTGCGGTGGTTTTATGGATTCCTCCAAAATCACCAGTGGCAACATAAAACTGACCTGTTGCATAAAATCTAATTGTTAACAGAATCTGTGTAGTTCGATCTACCTCATGGTATCTAAAAATATAAACATTGCTAAATAGTGCATTACCTATTTCCCTCATGATTTCCCAGTCAATTAATTTCTCTGGCAGATATAAGGTAGGTGAAATATATCTACGCATACTTACTGCTCAGTGTTATGTATCAGATTATCTTCAATTTCAAGAACTAAATTTCTAACAGTATCTTTCCTGAGGCGAAATCTTCTAAAAAATTCCTCTTCATTCCAAGCAGTAAAATGATCTGGCCTTTCTCTTACAGTGTATGTCCTTAAGTTTTCTATATACTCCAAGACTCCCTCATCGTCGTCATCAAATATATCAAACAGCTCATTTAGATCCATTTTATTAATAGAAAAATTCAAAAAGCTTTACCACCAATGATGAACTTCCGTATTATTAGTTCATTGTTTACCCCGCCAAATCGTAAATAACTAATTATAGGTTAGAAAACACTGGTTACTTCTGTTAATCGGTGCTGAATCTCGTCGTCAAATTTAATAGTTGCCACACCCACTTTTAACAATGGTTAACTAATAATCGCATATGAAACTACTGAAAATGGTTTGGTTATCGTTAATCACCTATTAAATTGATTTAACCAGGTGCGAAAGTACCGGCCCTTAATGTGGTATTCAAATTTTTTCTTCCGTCTTTGGAGATTTTGAATAAAGAATCATCCCACTTATTGCCTTGGAAAAAACTGGATAACACAAAATTCATACATATGTATTGAATTAAACGCACACGGACTTTTAATTTTAACAGAGAAATACCGAGATGAACCAGAGCTTTTACTTCCTTGCCTTTTTAGCAGTCAGCCCTGCGAAAAGTTCTTTAGACAAAGGCGTTCAATGACCTCCACCTACTCCACAGTGGTAAACTTCGATATGTTGGATATTTTAAGAAGGTAACAGAGAATTCAAATCATTAATGAAATTGTAAGCGATTCAGGTTTGTAAACCATGTTTGGTTAGTTCACGATTTTTACCTATTTTGTGATTACTTAATTCTAACATAGTAACATGGCGTGTATTTCGTTACTTAGTTCAGCATGTCAGCAAGCTTTTTATGTACTGTTTCTGTTTATGTTAAGTATTTGAGGGGGAATTTGTTTAGAGTCCTAAGTTACAGCGAAAATTAAAATAATTATTATTGTCGACTCACTAGAGAAATATAATATGATATTTCCCAGGGGATTTTAAGTTTTACTTTGTTTCTCCAAGAGAACAAACTAGTAGAATGGGAAATAAATGCACACCTTGCCAAACTAAAATTCCTTCTGTAGGGGAAATCAGAGATATTCTCGAAGATGCCAGGGGTAAAGCTTTGCATAATTTTAAAAGTTTGGGTATGTCCTTAAGTTGTCAGGAAGAAAAAGAAGCGTTGGAAGAAGTTTTATTAACACAGACAGATTGTATTGAAAATGATAAAATAACAATAATCGACGATGTTACGATCTACAATATAGCCAGTAACGATGCAAGCTCGGATGCAAGTTACGATGTAACTGAAGACGAACAAGAATTATGAGAAGATCTTGAACAATTTAAAAGTATAAAAAATTTTAATATAAAAGATTTTTCCGGCAACGAAAATTCCAAAAATAATTCGTTTTTAAAAGTCAAGGTGGCAAATAAAATTCTTACTGTGAAAAAAGTACATTATGTTGGATTTTCTCTGAGAGTTGAGGGCTATTATCTAGCGATAGATTATCACGATTTAAAGGTCCACAAAAGAAAAAAATTAAAAACATTAATAAAAATAAAAATACTATTGATAAGGCCAGTAAAAGTTCAGATAGTTCTATTGGCTACACACTCGAAAGTGATAATGACAGTGATAACTTGTCTGAAACTGAAAATCATGAAAAAAATGAGGACCTACCAAATATTTCTATTAAAAAGGAACATTACTATGCTGTTTATTACGACAATAGTTGGTATATTGGCAGGGTTTTAGATGTGGTTTCAAAAGGAGTTACACAATCAACTACAATTAAATTTCTAAAAATGGAATTGGATAGCTTTGTATGGCCTAAAGAAGAAGACATACGGAATGTAGAAGAACAATTTATATTTTATGGTCCAGTAAAACTTTTAAATAATGGACCCTTCAATATCAAAAGAACTGATAAGTGTGCTATAGAAAAAAAATACGAAGATTTAAAAAAACAGTTTTTATCAAAATAATTTCATTTTTCAAGTTTTTTGTTAATTATTTTGATTTATTAAAAAAATATATTTTATTTTATATTTGTTTCAATTTTACACAAAACAGGTAGGGATAAAATCACATTAGCTATTAAAAGAGAGAGAAGACATTGCTATGGTGAATAATTTACCTTCATGTTTGTTCTTAGCAATGATAGATCACTATTAATTAATATTGAGTTAACTAAAGTTAATGGTATTAAAAAAAACTAGATGATTTAAAAACTGGTGAAAATTTATATAGAACAGAGCCCCAGAATATTTTACACCCTGAGAATAAGTTTTAAGCAAAAAGCCCCTCAGAAATTTTTTTAAGCTGTTAATAGTTTAGACCGAGGGGGATTTCACCTAGGAATTTTGGTGTACAATGTAGGGAATTTAATGGGAAATTAAGGTATTTATGGTCAATTAAGGGGTATTTATGGGTATTTAAGGGTATTTATGGGAATTTATGTGTATTTATGGGGTATTTATGGGTATTTATGGGTATTTAAGGGGTATTTATGGCCATTTAAGAAGAATTTATTATTATATAACGAGATCTACGCATGCGCCAAATGGTGTCGCGCCTGCGAATTTTCAAGAGCGTATAGAACATACGATAGGATAGCCCGAGGGATAGCCAATAGAATTCAAATTAATCCATTTACGTGTGGCGCCATCTATTTTGATTAGGAAGAAACCTGGTAGTGCATCTTATCGCCATCTAGCGTCAGACCGCATCTAGCGTATCGGCTTGGCTGTCGTCATTTCATTTTATGTTCTAATGGGGATGTTTTGTGTGCTCATCACAACTTTCATTATCATAGAGATACTATCTCGGCTCTTCTTAAACGGCGATAGTGTGAATTAGGAGGTGAATTATAAGTAATCTAAAAGTGATAATATTTTTTTAAAAGTAAGTACCTACAAAAATGCTTTTGTTTTATGATCAGTGTTCATTAAATTACTGCAAATTAGAATGTGATGTAAATAACTAACCTACATCTTTTTTATAGGTACCTATAGTATCCATACCCCCCAATAGCTAGTTTTCTCAATTTCGCCTTTTTTGTAAATTTTTGACATTGACAGCTGTCAAATTTTGACAGAAGAATTTTTTGCGTATTTTTACCAGAATCTCCACCTCAATATCTTTACGATCCCCCCACTTAGGTTCATCCAAATAGTAAATTGTTAAATTGATATTGACAGGTGTCAAATTTTGACAGGAGAATTTTTTGCTATTTTTCCCGAATTCCTTGGGTCACTAAGTATATATACGACCTGCTATTTTTTTGACATATCGAAAATTTCCAAACTTGACATTTTGACAGGTTTTCTATATACCGCTTGTCAACAAGATTTTGACAGATCTGAGATATATGCTTTGTAGTATACCACTACCATAGCCACCATACCAAATTTCGTCAAAATCGGATAAACTATACGGAAGCTAAAGCGAAAAAAAAATTTTGACAAATCGTATTGCGAAAGGGATCGCTCGAACGGTACATACGATTTTCACGAAACTTTTTTTTCTCATTTATCTTTCCGAGAAGACGCTGATAGGCCATATGGCGTTTCTCGGAAAAAATTATTAAAAAAAAAATTGTCATTGACAGCTGGAATTTTTTGCTTATTTTTCCCGAAATCTCCTCCCTAGAAGAAATACGCCTTAATTTTTTATATTTTTTCTAAGACCACTTTTTTGCTCGTTTCAGTTCCTCAGGGTCCAACTATTCAATGACGGTTTGCACCGACGTTTGTACCTTTTTGTTTCCAAAGCTCTATATCTATCGGAGGCAAATAGGAATTTTGGTGTACAATGTAGGAAATTTAATGGGAAATTAAGGTATTTATGGTCATTTAAGGGGTATTTATGGATATTTATAGGTTTTTATGGGAATTTATGGGTATTAAAGGGGTATTTAAGGGGTATTTAAGGGGTATTTAAGGGGTATTTATGACAAAAGAATTTTGGTGTACATAATATAATGGGGGGTGGTTTGCCCCTCGGTTTAGACAGAAAACCAAAAACCTTCCTCTTTTTCGATGTTACGCAAGCTTTTATAGCCTCGCTGACGCACCGCTCTTCGCGTCTCCTCTTTGTGCGGCCGTTCTAACGTTGGCTGAAGTCCACGACGCCGGAGCGTTCGCGGCCTCGCGCGTCGCGTATATTGCATCGCATTTTAATAATTATTTTAATACCATTATTATTATTATTATTATTATTATTATTATTCCTTGTATTCACAGCAGCTTAGGCTGGTCCTCTTTCCTTGATAGGCGGGTTCGATACCAAGTCCATCAAGGCTATTTCTGGTTTAGAAACGATCTCACTATATTACATGTGTGTAGTATTACAGCTTTTTGTGCTTGGGTATGTACATTTTCTCCTAGGCCTATCTGTGCTAGATTTTTACTGAATGAGTGCGGGGTAATTCCTGTTGTTGAAATAATGAATGGAAGAATGTATACTTGTTTTTGTTTCCAGACTCTTTCCATTTCTATAGCTAGTTCCTGATATTTTCTTTTCTTTTCCGTGTATTTTTTAATTACATTTTGATCGGATGGTACTGCGATATCTATAAGGTAAGTTATGTTCTTAGTTTTATCTTGAAGGGTGATATCGGGTCTATTGTGGATTACTGTTTTATCTGTTTGTATAGTAAGGTCCCAATATAGCTTAGCATATTCATTCTCAATTATGGTTTGTGGGGAGTAGTTGTAATATGGTTGTGTGTCCTGGTGCAGTTGGTACTGTGATTTATTATTATAATTTATTATTATTATTATTATTATTATTATTATTATTATTATTATTATTATTATTATTATTATTATTATTATTATTATTATTATTATTATTATTATTATTATTATTATTATTATTATTATTATTATTATTATTATTATTATTATTATTATTATTATTATTATTATTATTATTATTATTATTATTATTATTATTATTATTATTATTATTATTATTATTATTATTATTATTATTATTATTATTATTATTATTATTATTATTATTATTATTATTATTATTATTATTATTATTATTATTATTATTATTATTATTATTATTATTATTATTATTATTATTATTATTATTATTATTATTATTATTATTATTATTATTATTATTATTATTATTATTATTATTATTATTATTATTATTATTATTATTATTATTATTATTATTATTATTATTATTATTATTATTATTATTATTATTATTATTATTATTATTATTATTATTATTATTATTATTATTATTATTATTATTATTATTATTATTATTATTATTATTATTATTATTATTATTATTATTATTATTATTATTATTATTATTATTATTATTATTATTATTATTATTATTATTATTATTATTATTATTATTATTATTATTATTATTATTATTATTATTATTATTATTATTATTATTATTATTATTATTATTATTATTATTATTATTATTATTATTATTATTATTATTATTATTATTATTATTATTATTATTATTATTATTATTATTATTATTATTATTATTATTATTATTATTATTATTATTATTATTATTATTATTATTATTATTATTATTATTATTATTATTATTATTATTATTATTATTATTATTATTATTATTATTATTATTATTATTATTATTATTATTATTATTATTATTATTCCTTGTATTCACAGCAGCTTAGGCTGGTCCTCTTTCCTTGATAGGCCTTGATAGGCGGGTTCGATACCAAGTCTATCAAGGCTATTTCTGGTTTAGAAACGATCTCACTATATTACATGTGTGTAGTATTACAGCTTTTTGTGCTTGGGTATGTACATTTTCTCCTAGGCCTATCTGCGCTAGATTTTTACTGAATGAGTGCGGGGTAATTCCTGTTGTTGAAATAATGAATGGAAGAATATATACTTGTTTTTGTTTCCAGACTCTTTCCATTTCTATAGCTAGTTCCTGATATTTTCTTTTCTTTTCCGTGTATTTTTTAATTACATTTTGATCGGATGGTACTGCGATATCTATAAGGTAAGTTATGTTCTTAGTTTTATCTTGAAGGGTGATATCGGGTCTATTGTGGATTACTGTTTTATCTGTTTGTATAGTAAGGTCCCAATATAGCTTAGCATAGTCATTCTCAATTATGGTTTGTGGGGAGTAGTTGTAATATTATTATTATTATTATTATTATTATTATTATTATTATTATTATTATTATTATTATTATTATTATGATTATTATTATTATTTTTATTATTAATAGGTTTTTCTCCGAATTTTTTCAAGAACCAACAGAGCCGGGTTAGGTCCGTCACAGACTGTTATTTTGAACGGAAGGAGCAAGTTTCCTTCTGAAGTTAAAAATAATAAACTTGAATTATTGGCTGGGTTTTCACTAAAACTCTTCTGAGGATCGCACCAAAACGAGCCACACAGACACAACGATACTCTTTTAGACTGGTTAGGTTAAATGACATTTTCTTTATCCATTTAATAAAACATTCTTATAAGTTCATTTTGTTTTGATCCTAAGGACTTTTTTTCTTCAGTAAACTAATTTATTTATAGCTATTTAAGTAGTTATCATACAATTAATACATATCGCTTATACGAAAATACCTGAATATAATATCTATTTTTCCAGGTATATGCTTAAAAGAAACCATTGGGTTATCTAAGTTATACATCAAAGCCTATTTGGCCGCTAACTAACACTAATATTCTTAAATGAGACTAAAATTTTCATTTTCACACTAATTCTTTCCTGGAACTCCGAAACCAAAAATGCCAATGTCTATTTCCGTCGGTCGTTACCTTTACCATCGCTACTTTAACTTACAGCTATCGTACTTATTTAGGGACTACACGGTTTCCAACACTTTTGAGGGCTTGACTGGGGAGGTTGGTTCCTGAAATTTCGACGCCACTGTTGCGCTTTCCTGCGGTTTCGCTCCTTTGTTTGGACAGCGGTCCGTTTTTTCTTTTTCTTGGGCAATTTTACCCTGTCCTTTACAGCGGTGGCCGGTGGTGCATGGTGACGTTAGTTCCGCTGTTATTGTTTTTACCAGTCCGTCTGCCCTTGGGCCGGCCCCCGAATTCATAAATGGATTTCCAAACTTGGTCGTTTCTGGATAGGCTTTAAAAACCTTTAGTTCCATAGGGGTACGCTTCTCGTATGTTGGAGACCGCGGGGTTCTCGGATCTTGTAACACAAGGTCTCGCACAACGGTGGTCGTCCTGGCTATTTGTAGGAAATCGAAAATATACTGGTTTTCGAGTTTACTGGTAAACTCGACCAAATCCCACATTTTTTTTCTTTTAAACCCGTTACAGTCGAAGACACAATGTAACTTTTCTACTTTTTTTTAAAAGGGCGACACAGTGTTACGCAAGCTTTTATAGCCTCGCTGACGCGCCGCTCTTCGCGTCGTCTCTTTGTGCATTCTTACGTTGGCTGAAATCCACGACGCTGGAGCGTTCGCGGCCTCGCGCGTCGCGTATATTGCATCGAATTTTAATAATTATTTTAATACCATTATTATTATTATGATTATTATTATTATAATTATTATTATTTAATAGGTTTTTCTTCGAATTTTGTCAAGAACCAACGGAGCCGGGTTAGGTCCGTCACAGCACCAGTTAAATCACCTTGGCTATAAGATTAATCTGTTGAATATCTGATAAACAGTCTGATGAACCATTATTGTAGGAATAATTTTCAGAAAATTCTATAAAATATTAAGAAAAACTGATAGCAAAAAATTATATAAAAGAACAAAAAATTTAGTTAGTTGGTAAGTATCTACTTTAAGAAAACTATAAAAACCAATACAAAAATACTTCAAAACCCAAAACTACTTACGTATAGTTGTGTGTTCTACAAATTGATTGCCTATCTCTTTGCTTAACGTATTTTTTCCCTTGACATGCATTGGGTCATTAAATACTTCTTTTTTCACATTCTTGTAGTACCTTTGAATTAGAATAAGTATAACAATGTATAGGTATAATATTTACCTACTAAATTATTTTTTACTTTTATACATTGCACTGGTAACTTGTGTAAAATTAATAATATTATTTTTATTGTGGTTATACTTACATCCTGATCACTACTACTAAGATCCCTTTGATTAACTGTGGTGGGGCAACACTGGGTAAATGAATTATATTCATCAGAATGTTGTGTTAACTGCTGAGAATAAATACTTTTTTTCATACGACCTTTGCTTCTCCTCGGCATACTTTCATTTGAAGAAGGATGTAAGTATTAAAAATACCGCCGTTTTAGTTTTTGACAAGGGTTAATTTCTTGACCCATGTTTTTCTGTTCATTCATTCTTACAAAATATTAAAAGAGAATAAAGGTAACCGGTAGTTAATACTTTTAGTAATGGGTGAACAAAATTATACTTTTAACTTACAGCATCAAACCTCGAAAAATTATCATAAATATATCAATAATAAATTACTACAACATGAATGAAATGAAATGTAAATAGTAAACACAATTATGTCAAAGGTCAAAAACACGCGCAACAGTTATGGGCATTCAGAAGTCGACAAAAGTTTTTGAAAACCAGGTCGAGAACGACCGTGTCAGGCCTAAATGCTGTGGTCCAGAACGACCGACATGAATATGAATTGGCCCAAAAATTCGTAATATGTTTAAACATTATGGTCTCAAGAAAGCAACTTACTTCTGCTTCTAAGCAATGGAAATAATTCAATTTTATACTTTTACTTTACACCACCATTTTCTTCGATATGTTTTGAAAGTCAAAATATTGATAATTCTTCAACAATACTAGAGACGCATATTATGTGCCGCAACTAGTGACAACCGCGCGACGCCGACGGTAGAAAGAATTCGGCGGTCCCTTGGAGATCTCCCTACAATCCAAAAAAAAACCAACGCTTCACCCGTCTGAATGAGTGACTTAATTTATGAAAATTTTTAAAAATACGATATGTTAGTTTGATTTATAGAGTGCAATAAAAACTCGCGCTTTATTTGTCGTCGATTTATTTATTGTTACTAAAAATTATCGTTGCTAATAATATAGTATTTTGTTTGTAAAATGTAATATTAGTGCCTTCTTATATAATATTTATTCTAGCAGTCATGATAGATAGATATTCTTTTTGTTTGTTTAAATCGTGTCATAGCCTACTCCCTAATTTTCTAAATTTTTCGATTTGTGCGCTTAAAAAAATAGCCCAATCAAATAAAAAAATATATATATGGTGTCCCATTTAACATATTATATTTTTTCTTGAATCTCGAAAAGTAAGAATCCCAGGAAAAAACTAAGCACGCCACTGAATTCTGCTTAAAAAACTCCTGCAAAAACACTTTTCAATTTTTTGATAAGTTAAAGGGTAGCCGAAATATAGGGGGTTGTCGAAAAGCAATTATTTTCGAAAATACCCTGTAGCTTAAAAACTAGGCAAGCTATGACAATTCTGTTTGCACCATCTTTTGTTTCTCAAAAAAGTAGCGCAGTAAGGTGAAAACCGCAAGTCTCTATCTTTACTAGTTGCCGAGATACCCTGCAATTACATCGAAAAGTGGACACCCTGTACAATCAATCTTGTGTTATTTAAGAGCGAAGATAGCTTGCAAAACTTTCTTCATGAACGGGCTATACCAGAGGAGACAATTATTTTCTTTAAAGATCAGCATGTAAGTATAATATATATTATAGGATATAGCAACCGTAACCGTATTTTTTTGTAAAGATGATGCATGGTGATCACAGACACAACTATAGAGGGTGTTTCAGAAGTACGGTACGTAACTACTTAAAGGGGGTGAATTCTAATGATATTCTAAGAGAAAAGTTCCTATAAACCTATGTCCGCAAATGCCCCAATTTTAAGATACAGGGTGTTAAAACTTTTAAGCAGAACAAAAAATATGAATGACACTGTCTTTTTGGCAGCACAAATATGTAGTTCAATCTCTAAAATACAAACCACTTGATTTTTTTTGATTTCGTATTCGTTTTGGAGATTATTATTTAAGCTTCGAACTCGGACATAAAGAAAAATTCTTTGTATTTTAAATGAAAAATACACGTTTAAAAAACTGTTTCGATTTGTTAAAACTAACTAATCTGATATATTGTCTATAGGCAATGGTAGATGCTGGCCCACCCGGCATCGCCCGGTGAGATACCATTGCATCGGCTTAGGCGGCGTGAAGTTGCTCTTGAGTTATTCTTTGAGTCAACGTTTCGTCGCTGTGCCGATGTTCCCGGTTTCCAGGGTGGGAAGAAAAAGCATGATGGAAGCTCCAGGACCAAAATACTCCGGAGGTAAACTCGCCCCCCGATCGGATCTCCGGGTGGGGGCTGATCCTGTGGCCTCATCAAGCGATATTAACCGAACATCCACTGTCTCCGACAATATATTGGGTTCCCCTAACAACACTCAACGGAGAAATAGTGTGGCACCTACAGTTGCTGACACACCCAAAAACAGCAGCTTCAAAATTGATTTCTGCAATATCAGAGGGCTTAATACCAACATCAATTCAGTCCACCAGCACTTACAATCATCCAAGCCCCATGTGCTCGCACTGACCGAGACAAAGGTCAGATCGTCAACGAACACCGTCAGCTATTTATATCCTGGATACGATTTTCATTTCCGATTTAGACGCAACTTTGGGGTCTGTCTCTTTATCCGAGATGATCTTTGCTGCCAACGAGAGGACACACTTGAACCAGCAGAGTTTGATGTAATGTGGTTTAAAATATCAACGCAGAAAATCACCAAGTTTATCTGCTGCCTTTACCGTCCTCCAAGTGACACCCATTACAGAGCACTTTTCTCGTCACTAGCAAACACAATTGACTTCTTGCAAACCAACCATCCTAATGCCGAAGTCGCTATCTTTGGTGACTTTAACGTCCACAATATCAACTGGCTCAAATACTCAAATACCAACGATGAACAGGGTCGTGAGGCGGAATCTTTTGCTATCAGTTCTGGTCTAACTCAACTCGTGGAAGAACCAACGCGAATTCCAGACCGAGATGGAGATTTTGCTAGTCTTTTAGATCTCTTTTTGACATCCAACCCTGACCTATACACTGTCACCGTTCATCCTCCATTAGGATCTTCCGATCACAAACTTATTTCAACTCTAAGCGAGCTGCCAATTTGTTCTGAACAACCTCCTAAACCTCGTAAAATTTGGCACTACACATCAGCTAGTTGGGAAGACCTAAGGGACCATTTTCGCACTTTTCCTTGGCTGGAAGTGTGCTTCTCTTCAGATGATCCATCCGCTTGTGCTCAAGAGGTCTCCGATGTCATTCTTACTGGCATGGAAGCATTTATGCCTTTCTCCAAGAAGCGCCCTTCTAATGGCAAGCCCTGGTTTAGCAAGAACTGCGAGCGTGCTGTCAGAGCTAAAAATCTAGCTTACCGACAATGGCGTAAAAATCCTACCGATGTGAATCGCACCATCTTTGTTACCGCTCGAAACCAGTGCAAGCAAACGATAGATCAAAACAAAGAGGCTCACAACATGAGGATCAAAAATAAACTTCTCGCCAGTCCTAACGGATCTAGGTCCTTTTGGTCAGTCGCTAAGGCCGTCAGTCAAAATTTTACCAAATCAAATATTCCACCGCTAACACGTTCTGACGGCACAATAGCAACCACGGCTGAAGATAAAGCGAACGTACTCGCAGAACTCTTTGCTTCACACTCCACGGTAGACTTTCAGGGAAAAACACCCCCGAACATTCCAGCAGTTCGATCGGAAATGACTGATATCGTATTCCGTCAGCGTCCTGTCAAACGAATTCTGAAGGGGCTCGATGCCAAAAAAGCTTCTGGTCCAGATGAAATTCCTATTATAGTGCTCAAGAAATGCGCCGATGAACTCACACCAGTATTTTGTAGACTTTTTAACTTATCCTACAAAAAAGGAATATTTCCATCTTGCTGGAAAAAGGCGCGAGTCCAGCCTATACCAAAGAAAGGCAAGAAAACCCTGCCAAACAACTATCGACCAGTCGCATTGCTTTCAGTTATATCAAAGGTGATGGAGAAAGCTATTAACCAACAACTTATAAAATACCTGGAAGGCCTTAAAATTATCAGCGACCATCAGTATGGTTTTCGTAAGTCCAGATCAACAGGAGACCTGCTAGCCTATGTCACTCATCTTTGGAGCAACGCAATCGAACATCATGGGGAGTCCCGGGCTATTGCACTGGACATCTCTAAAGCCTTTGACCGTGTCTGGCACGAGGGGCTCCTAAGCAAACTGCGTTCTTATGGTATGCCCGGTCGATTTTGTTCATGGTTGTCTAGCTTCCTCAAGGACCGCTCTCTGCAAGTGGCGATTGACGGGTTTCTCTCAGACACCTTCACCATCAATGCTGGTGTTCCTCAAGGGTCCATATTATCTCCCACTCTCTTCTTACTGTACATTAACGACCTTCTAGCGAAAACAGAAAATCCATTATATTGCTTTGCTGACGACAGCACACTTATCTCATCTTTTACTTTGAAACCTCAAACATCGGCTACTGACGCACATCTTCGCAGACAACATGAGGTATCACGCCTCAATAAAGACCTGGAAGAAATTTTGTCTTGGGGTGACAGTAACCAAGTCGAATTTAACGCTCAAAAAACCCAGGCTGCAGTTTTCTCTAAGAAGGTCAACATTGCAGAACCCGATATCGTTATGGCAGGACACGCAATTCCACTGACTTCGTCTATTAATTTGCTGGGTGTCAACCTGGGAGGAAATATGTCTTGGCATAATCACGTAGTGGCAATCGCCAGGGCAGCTTCTCAGAAGCTCGGTATACTTTTCCGTACCAAAAAGTTGTATACACCTCAACAACTTTTGACACTCTATAAAGCCCAGATTCGACCATCACTGGAATACTGCTCTCATATCTGGAGTTCTGCACCGAAGCATACCCTTCGGTTGTTGGATTCCATCCAAAGGAGAGCCGTTCGTCTAATCGGCGAACACGAGCTGACTAAGAACCTCGACAGCTTAGAACATCGAAGACAGGTTGGTGATTTGACTCTCTTCTACAGATATTTTCATGGCAAGTGTTCGACAGATATTGCCCGCTCGATTCCACCTAGAGTAATGCATAGCAGAAACACACGACGAACCACTGCCGCCCATCCCTATGTGGTTCAACTTAGTACACCCCGGACATCATTGTTTCAGAACTCTTTTATTTGGAGGACGTCATCTTTGTGGAACGGCCTTTCTGAGACCGTGTTTCCAACCGAATATAACCTCCAACGATTCAAGAAAAACGTGAATCGCTTTCTTCGCACACGCACCGCTCCCAGAGCGCCTTAAAGGATTTTTCCTATAGTGCTTGTGCTCGATCATAAAAAAAAAAAAAAAAAAAAAAAAAAAAAAAAAAAACCGTTGTATTTAACAAAGTCTACAGAAAATACCATTTGCGTATAGGTACTGTGCTGTATGGTTATGATTTACTTTTTAAATAACGAAATAAATAAATGTTTTATAAACGGACCAAGCCATTTCCTTACGCTGGCTTCGGAGGGGTTGTCTTTTCCCCCTGGATACGTATACGTCCTTGAAATAGAACCACGTATAACTTGTCAATAATAAAACTGTTTTGAATAAAAATTTTAATTTTAGATTGATGTAATGGCCATACAAGTGATGGAAGAACCAATCTTGCAGCAATGGATACCACATTATGGGGACAGATTGGCTCTAAGAGATTTCTGCAAAAAATTAATTGCTCCAAAAAAATTGAGCTTAATAGAAAAGCTGAGGCAGAAGGTAATGTCTAGAAACACAAAAATAGCATAGAGGAGCGGCGAAGTTTCAACTAAAATACCAAAAATTTCTCGAAAAGCCACAAGAAAAATAGAGATAGGTTGGATGTGTACAGATACCAACTATAAGATGTACCATGTAAGAAAAAGCAAGGGAGGTGGTACAAGGCAGTTTGATGTTTCCAGAAACGCCACAGGCCATGAGGTCTTAGAACAGGGAAAAAAGTTTTTTTCCAGATGGAAACTCAGTACAAGGTCCAATAGAACACTTTATAGTGGAACTTTTAGACTTTAAATGTAATGAAATTGATTTATCCTTTACAGTCGAGGATATTTTCACCCAAACTAGGTTCACACGCTTAAGATTTTATTTGTCTGCGACCAAAAAGCCATTTTGTGATAATGAAGATTTACCCGAGGATTTACCCAGTTTGGCTAGTAATTTAGTACATCATGAAGAGGCTGCCATTACTAGTCGAACAATGTCATTCCGTGATGATGAAAGTTTACCCAATTTCACCAGTCATATAGTACAGGATGAAGAGCCTGTCATTAGCCTGTCAACTAGAACAATAAGTAGTTACATTGATGAATTTCAGCAGGTACTTAGCGGTGTTATGTTAATTGTATCCAAACTTTATAAAAAATTTCGAAAAATGTACCTACCTAATTTAAAAGTATGATTTTTGATGGCATCAAGTCGAGTCTTATACAGTTTTCAATTTTTAAAGTATGGTACATAGGTATACAGCGGATAAAGTATAACTATTCAATTTACCTCGCATTGTTATTTTTCTCTGTTAGAAATCGGTAAAACATAAATCTTTATATATTTTAGGAAATTGACGATGATGTAATGAATACACCAGATGTACCAGCATCTATCAGTAAATTCGTCCTACATAGAGGGAGAATATTTACTGAACTAGTGGACTGCGTTAAAACACATGACATAAGTACGTTTTCAGAAGTATCAATAGAATTAATACTACCAAACGGACAACCTGAGGTGGGAGTAGATATGGGAGGTGTCTTACGTGATGCAAAGACGTTTTATGCACGCAAAATGCACTCTGTGTAGGTCTTACAAAGTTCCTGTTCTGCGTCATGATCTGCAGGAGGAAGAGTGGACCATAATAGGGAAAATTTGTGATGAGCTACTAGCCCTCGGATATTTTCCCATTAAAATCGCCCCTGTATTTATTAAACAGTGCCTAAATTTAACCATAAACGATGATGATATTCTTAAAAATCTTTTCTACTTTATCTCGGAACCAGATGAGAGTGTTATTAAATTGGCAATGAAAAATTTTAAAGAAGCAGATTTTGATGAAGTATTGGAGCTCTGCGAAGGTTATGATGCTAAATGGCTGCCTAATAAAAATAATTCTAAAAACCTGTGTGTTTAAGTCGCAAAGGAAGAGCTACTTCAAAAGCCTTCCTTTGTTAGCAATTGTTTTACTTCCGAATTGAAAGCAATAGCCAGTAAAATTAATATTGATATTCTGTATCGCCAACTACAGCCCTCGGCTAAGAATATTTTACCATTGCTTCAGATAACAAACGATGTACATATGGACCAAAGAAAAGAGCAAGTTTACAAACACTTAAAAAAGTTTATTAAAGAGTCTGATGAAAAGGTTAGGAGCTCTTTTCTAAGATTTTGTACTGGTTTACACTTGCCAACTGAAATTATAAAAATTGATTTTATTGACGCAGAAGGCTTTAAAAGGGTTCCTATTCCGCACACCTGCAGTAGACTGTTGCAACTTCCTACTTCATATGAAGATTACATAACCTTCAGAGACGAAATTAATAATTTACTGGCATCCGATGTGTGGATAATGGACATTGCTTAGGGGGCTATACTCTATTTTCTTGCCAAATTTCGATTTATAGGCTGACTCAAATTAAAGCATTATACAATTTAACTTCTTTTATGTAGCTCTTTTGTTCGTTACAGAGTTTAAGATTTTTTTCTAGAGAGTCCTTCATCTTACCTCTGGTCTTCTCTATAGCTTGGTTATTATTAATTAAGTTTGGATATTTCGATACTTTGCAGACTTTACTTGTATGCTAGGGCGCATTGTAAGAAAATGTTTCTGCTTCAAAAAATTGTACCAAAACAAATTTTACTTTTCTTAATTAGATCACCCTGTATATTGTCATTTTTAAATTACACCCAAAATTCTAATCAAGTTTTATTAAAAAAATTATGCGTCTAAACGGTTTATGAAATATCGACATTTGGAAAATTACATTTTTGAACTTTAACAGCCCGCGTTGAGTCCCAACGTCATACTACGTCATAAAGAAATTAAGACAGCTGACTTGTCCCTATCTTGAATTTTTATTTTCTAACCGAAATTGTTACCTTGGTATTGTTGCCAAAGCTATTTTATTTAGTTCCGGTTAAAACTGATGTTTAATTTTCTGAAGGAAAATTAAAAACAATGGCTGGATGTCTGATGTAGGCCAGTATGGCGTACCGCTTGGAACAACACGCCGTCAAAGTTCAAAAATGTAATTTTTCAAATAGGTATAAAAAATTTCATAAACCTGAGTTTAGATGCACCATTTCTTAAATAAAACATTCTTAGAATTTTGGATACCTTATTCAAAAATGACAATATACAGAGTGATCTATTTAAGAAAAGTAAAGTTTCTTTTGGTAGAATTTTTTGGAGCATAGACAGATATTTTCCCGAAATGCGTCTTAGCATACAAGTAAAGTCTGCAAATTATCGAAATATCCAAATTTAATTAATAACCAAGCTACATAAAAGACGGGAGGTGAGATGCAGGACCCTGTTAGTATTACCCATCATTAAAAGTGTCTATAAAAATTATTATTAGAGGTGATATAGAGAAAATGAGATGATGAAAAGTACTTTATTGTTCTATACCTTATAAAGTGTTGAAAATGGGACACTTGAACACAGTATTTCTATATAATTTGTGAGTTGTTTCAGTTTGTTACGATATTCAGTTACATATTGTAATATCTGGATTTGATGTTACTTGGTTTAAATAAAGGCATTTCTTCGCTTAAAAAAAGATTTTTCTTAAAGTAGCTACTTGCGTCTATCCTACTATAGGGCTATGATTGTCTATCCTTATTGGTTTTTGTAATCAGGCGGGGATCTTGGCACGGTATTTCGTTTATCTTAAATGATAAAAATATGCCGTTTTGTTTTGTCAATACAATGCTACATTTTTATGAATCGTATGATATTACAAACAAAAGATTCATTATATCGGAGTATCTGAAATATAGAGTTTAAAAATTTCTCATATTTAACCGTCCCTAGTATCTCAATTGCAAAATGACAACTTTTCAAATCTGAAGGAAGCAATAAAAATTATGTTTATAACATCGTAGGTAACTTTCACAAAAAAAGTAGCACAGGATTGCGAAAACTGCTCGACTCTGTATGTTTAAAAATCACCGAGATACACCCAGCAACTGTTGAAAATTGGACATGCTGATGTACTTACAATTACTTAAAACAATTAAGATTAGTCTAGGTACACATCTTGAAACTGCATTTATTATTTTTTACAAGAAGCATGTTATAATAAAGAAATTATTTTTCTTCTTAAGATAATATACAGATCAACTGCTTTACTAGGATCTTTTGCCAAAGTTAATCCATTTTCATTCATTATTATACATGCAAGTTGAAACACTTCTCGATCAGCAGGTTTATCTGTACGTCTCGTTCCAGAAAAATCGGTAAGTTCTTCAATGTTAACTTTACACAAATAATTGTAAGTTCCATATACTTCTGGCATATGAAACATTATAAATGGACGGCCTTTAGGAGAAATACTATTTCTGGAACTAGTGATTCGATGTAAGTTCCATTCGTTAATGACATCATCAAGCTCCTCCTAAAAAACAATATGTACTTAGGCATTTATTATTTAGGTGCCACCAAGACTCAAACTGCATAACCCACACACAAGGTTGAATTTATTTACTAATTACTCTTTTAATCTTAAAAGTTTTCATTTCGTCTTGAGCAAAAAAAAAAAAGAACGTCATAGTAATGCTCACTATTTATAGGTACTAATAACTAGTTCTTGGACAGTTGTGACGTCTTTAATCTTGTTCGCAAATACTTGTCTGAGGACATAATTTACTCTGTAACTGAATTTTTAGACTGACAAATTTATTCTCTATAACTGCAACAAGGATTTTTTTATGGACTTTACTATAGGACCGAGTATAGTACCTACATAAGTAACCTGATATAACTTTTATGTTAAAAAAGCCCGTTAAAGGCGAGCGAACTGTGATGTATACCTAGTATACCTACTGTAACCTTACGGCCCCCGGCTCATATGACCGGAGTAAAAAGCTGAAAGAAATATTAATTAGTGGGTTATTAAAATAGGTTAATTAAATTAATAATAACCTGCAAAGCTGAAAAATAAAAATTAGTTTATTATTAATATTATTATTATTATTACAACAAAAAAATTGTGCCCTTGGAGGTCTGATTTAACCCAAAAGTGTTATTTGCACGACTCATGGTATTGAGTCTATTCACCTATTCCAGAATTCCACATGTGACATTCAAATACATAAAATAATGCATTAGCATGTCACATACAATAGAGAAATAGGCTCGGACGTGACCGTCTAGATTCGGGCAAGAATCTATGGCCGACCCTACGTTGTGTTCGTCAGGTTCGCTGAAAAATACTAATTGAAGTATTATACTGAGTGGACAAAAATTAACCAAAATCTATTATGGCAGTTAGTTAAATAAACACTATTTTAAAGAAAACTTTGAAACACGACAGGAAGGCAGAATTCTTCGCTATTAAAAAAAATAAAAGAAAATTCAAAACAAAAGTTGTCAGTTGTGCAAAAGAAGGCTCCTGTAACGCACTCTCGACCACGTTTCCAAAGGTTTCCCTACCCTGTGCACCGGACGAGACTATGGGGCTGTCGCCCAGGGCAGTAGCCCTTCTCTATAGGTTCCCCTCATACAGTTGCTGGTCCCGGCTGTCGGCGGGCTGTCCCACGTTGAAGGAAACATTGTGAACCGACAAGTCTGTATCAAAAGAACGAGTCATTCACTGTTCCCTGTACAACCTCCAACTGAATTTAAGGTTAAGTTTTAGTTTTTAAAGTTACTCATAAAAGAAGCAAAAACTGCCACCTTTTGTTTAAACATCAGAACGCTGGTATCGTTGCTTCGGACTAGCACATAACATAAGAAAATGAGAGGGCTTTTTCCTGCCTGATAAAAATCCCCACATCCCCACGAGATTAATCTCGTTGCTACGTCCAGCGTGAGGCTGTCGGCTCCGTAACAGCGCGAAGGGAGAGCATGGTAATAGGATAACCCTGAACTTAAATCATTTAGGAAAACTCACATAAACTCAGTTATGAAAAAAAACAATTAAGGTTCTTTTGGTTTGTTAATCGTGAGGTTTATTGAGGTTTATTTCATTTGGTCTTAACAACAGATACCAAAAAAGGTAAATAAAACTTTGTTACTGTTTTAAAGCCATAATTAGTTTTGGGTAGAAATAAAGGATAATAACTATAATCTTAATTGTCATTTAAAATTGCTAACCTGGAAGGTCAGTAAAACAGTTTCGCTCCCTTTCACCTTCTGAAGTCATTTTAATAATAATTTAAAACTTTGGTTACTCTTTAAAAATTAAAATATAAATTTTCAACTCGTTGTGAAATATATAATTAGTATAAAAATTCCATTATGGTATTATATTTAATCTTTTACTCCCATTTTCTTTAATTTCATTTAGGTTGATATAGTAAACAACGTAAAATTGATTAAGAATTTTGTTGCTATAGCTTGATTATTTTTGTCCTTTAAGAGTGAGAGAAAATATTAAAATTATTTATTGTTTATTTAAAGACATAAGAGGTGATATCCAAGACAAGTGGGATAACCGTGCTAATGTCTTGTAAGAAAATATGAGATTTATTTATATTTTGTTTATTTAAAGACATAAGAGGTGATATCCAAACAAACGGGATAACCATGCTAATGTCATGTTAGAAAATATGAGATTTATTTATATTTTGTTTATTTAAAGACATAAGAGGTGATATCCAAACAAACGGGATAACCGTGCTAATGTCATGTTAGAAAATATGAGATTTATTTATATTTTGTTTATTTAAAGACATAAGAGGTGACATCCAAACAAACGGGATAACCGTGCTAATGTCATGTTAGAAAATATGAGATTTATTTATATTTTGTTTATTTAAAGACATAAGAGGTGATATCCAAACAAACGGGATAACCGTGCTAATGTCATGTTAGAAAATATGAGATTTATTTATATTTTGTTTATTTAAAGACATAAGAGGTGATATCCAAACAAACGGGATAACCGTGCTAATGTCATGTTAGAAAATATGAGATTTATTTATATTTTGTTTATTTAAAGACATAAGAGGTGATATCCAAACAAACGGGATAACCGTGCTAATGTCATGTTAGAAAATATGAGATTTATTTATAATTTGTTTTATTTAATTTAATTTAGGTTGATATAGTAAACAACGTAAAATTGATTAAGAATTTTGTTGCTATAGGTTAATTATTTTTCTCCTTTAAGAGTGAGAGAAAATATTAGATTTCTTTATTGTTTATTTAAAGACATAAGCGGTGATATCCAAGACAAACGGGATAACCGTGCTAATGTCTTGTTAGAAAATATGAGATTTATTTAAAGACATAAGAGGTGATATCCAAACAAACGGGATAACCGTGCTAATGTCATGTTAGAAAATATGAGATTTATTTAAAGACATAAGAGGTGATATCCAAACAAACGGGATAACCGTGCTAATGTCATGTTAGAAAATATGAGATTTATTTAAAGACATAAGAGGTGATATCCAAACAAACGGGATAACCGTGCTAATGTCATGTTAGAAATTATGAGATTTATTTAAAGACATAAGAGGTGATATCCAAACAAACGGGATAACCGTGCTAATGTCATGTTAGAAAATATGAGATTTATTTAAAGACATAAGAGGTGATATCCAAACAAACGGGATAACCGTGCTAATGTCATGTTAGAAATTATGAGCTTTATTTAAAGACATAAGAGGTGATATCCAAACAAACGGGATAACCGTGCTAATGTCATGTTAGAAAATATGAGATTTATTTAAAGACATAAGAGGTGATATCCAAACAAACGGGATAACCGTGCTAATGTCATGTTAGAAAATATGAGATTTATTTAAAGACATAAGGGGTAATATCCAAACAAACGGGATCACCAACCTAATGTCATAAGAAAAAAAGGAGATTTATTTATAAAATTTCCCTTATTATTATTTAATAAAGTTTATCTTATAATTTAATAAAGATTCTCATATTATTTAATTAAGAATTAGTATTTTAAAATTATATTCCTATATCATAAAAATAAATTTTGTTGTTTACCATAACTACCGTCTGAAATATATATTTTGCCCTGTATAAAAAAAAAACAACCAGTATTCCCAAATTAGAGTAAACCAACAAAAATAAAAAAACTAAAGAAAATAAACTTGGTCTTTAAGAACTTAACACCCTTTAAAAAAACATCCCCTGAATTTTAAATAGTTACACAAATTAAATCCACACAAATAAAATTAAACTTATTTAACCCAATGCCATTTGTTTTTCTAATTGAATTATTGTATTTAGAAAAATTAATTTTAAAGAAAATCTGCAGAAAATAAACTTATGATGACTCTTGAATTTAGGTGCTTACCGTACCTATCGAAGTTAATAAGTGTCTCTTTAGAAATTCTTTGTCTAGCAGCTAACCCATCTTCTCCCCCACCAAAGTCTTCGTTTGTGCGTTTTAACACCCTGCGTCTTTTGTAATACGAAGTACGACGTTGGCTGCTATAAAAAATCAATAATTGCGGCAAAGATGTGAACGGTCCAAAGTTCACGCGTCCTCCTAAATATCATCGGAAATATACTGAGGATTTTATTTTCAAGATTGGCTACCTAAATAGATTTATCAGGGCCTATATTTGGAAATGAAAAGGTATTACACTTAATAAAAAATTTTGACCAGTATTGCAGGGTAAATTAAAATCATAATATAATTTAAATTAAATATAAATAATAGAGTAAAATAATTAAACCTCAGGGCGTAACATGGGGGAAAGAATAAGTTTACCAAATAAATAAATTAACAAAAATAGTGAAAAAAAATTCAAATAAGGGCACCTAGGTCTGCTCTGTTACAGTCACCCCTTATTATTTTGAGCGAAAAACAGGGTTATGAGCGAAAAATAATACCAAACAACAGTACAATTAAAAAAAAAACTTCAATCCTGAAAAAAATAACAACCACATCAGTACAATTTGAAAAAACTACAATCCTGAAAAAAAAATAAATCAACCACATCAGTACAATTTAAAAAAAACTTCAATCCTGGTCACGGCACCACTGTAACCTTACGGCCCCCGGCTCATATGACCGGAGTAAAAAGCTGAAAGAAATATTAATTAGTGGGTTATTAAAATAGGTTAATTAAATTAATAATAACCTGCAAAGCTGAAAAATAAAAATTAGTTTATTATTAATATTATTATTATTATTACAACAAAAAAATTGTGCCCTTGGAGGTCTGATTTAACCCAAAAGTGTTATTTGCACGACTCATGGTATTGAGTCTATTCACCTATTCCAGAATTCCACATGTGACATTCAAATACATAAAATAATGCATTAGCATGTCACATACAATAGAGAAATAGGCTCGGACGTGACCGTCTAGATTCGGGCAAGAATCTATGGCCGACCCTACGTTGTGTTCGTCAGGTTCGCTGAAAAATACTAATTGAAGTATTATACTGAGTGGACAAAAATTAACCAAAATCTATTATGGCAGTTAGTTAAATAAACACTATTTTAAAGAAAACTTTGAAACACGACAGGAAGGCAGAATTCTTCGCTATTAAAAAAAATAAAAGAAAATTCAAAACAAAAGTTGTCAGTTGTGCAAAAGAAGGCTCCTGTAACGCACTCTCGACCACGTTTCCAAAGGTTTCCCTACCCTGTGCACCGGACGAGACTATGGGGCTGTCGCCCAGGGCAGTAGCCCTTCTCTATAGGTTCCCCTCATACAGTTGCTGGTCCCGGCTGTCGGCGGGCTGTCCCACGTTGAAGGAAACATTGTGAACCGACAAGTCTGTATCAAAAGAACGAGTCATTCACTGTTCCCTGTACAACCTCCAACTGAATTTAAGGTTAAGTTTTAGTTTTTAAAGTTACTCATAAAAGAAGCAAAAACTGCCACCTTTTGTTTAAACATCAGAACGCTGGTATCGTTGCTTCGGACTAGCACATAACATAAGAAAATGAGAGGGCTTTTTCCTGCCTGATAAAAATCCCCACATCCCCACGAGATTAATCTCGTTGCTACGTCCAGCGTGAGGCTGTCGGCTCCGTAACAGCGCGAAGGGAGAGCATGGTAATAGGATAACCCTGAACTTAAATCATTTAGGAAAACTCACATAAACTCAGTTATGAAAAAAAACAATTAAGGTTCTTTTGGTTTGTTAATCGTGAGGTTTATTGAGGTTTATTTCATTTGGTCTTAACAACAGATACCAAAAAAGGTAAATAAAACTTTGTTACTGTTTTAAAGCCATAATTAGTTTTGGGTAGAAATAAAGGATAATAACTATAATCTTAATTGTCATTTAAAATTGCTAACCTGGAAGGTCAGTAAAACAGTTTCGCTCCCTTTCACCTTCTGAAGTCATTTTAATAATAATTTAAAACTTTGGTTACTCTTTAAAAATTAAAATATAAATTTTCAACTCGTTGTGAAATATATAATTAGTATAAAAATTCCATTATGGTATTATATTTAATCTTTTACTCCCATTTTCTTTAATTTCATTTAGGTTGATATAGTAAACAACGTAAAATTGATTAAGAATTTTGTTGCTATAGCTTGATTATTTTTGTCCTTTAAGAGTGAGAGAAAATATTAAAATTATTTATTGTTTATTTAAAGACATAAGAGGTGATATCCAAGACAAGTGGGATAACCGTGCTAATGTCTTGTAAGAAAATATGAGATTTATTTATATTTTGTTTATTTAAAGACATAAGAGGTGATATCCAAACAAACGGGATAACCATGCTAATGTCATGTTAGAAAATATGAGATTTATTTATATTTTGTTTATTTAAAGACATAAGAGGTGATATCCAAACAAACGGGATAACCGTGCTAATGTCATGTTAGAAAATATGAGATTTATTTATATTTTGTTTATTTAAAGACATAAGAGGTGACATCCAAACAAACGGGATAACCGTGCTAATGTCATGTTAGAAAATATGAGATTTATTTATATTTTGTTTATTTAAAGACATAAGAGGTGATATCCAAACAAACGGGATAACCGTGCTAATGTCATGTTAGAAAATATGAGATTTATTTATATTTTGTTTATTTAAAGACATAAGAGGTGATATCCAAACAAACGGGATAACCGTGCTAATGTCATGTTAGAAAATATGAGATTTATTTATATTTTGTTTATTTAAAGACATAAGAGGTGATATCCAAACAAACGGGATAACCGTGCTAATGTCATGTTAGAAAATATGAGATTTATTTATAATTTGTTTTATTTAATTTAATTTAGGTTGATATAGTAAACAACGTAAAATTGATTAAGAATTTTGTTGCTATAGGTTAATTATTTTTCTCCTTTAAGAGTGAGAGAAAATATTAGATTTCTTTATTGTTTATTTAAAGACATAAGCGGTGATATCCAAGACAAACGGGATAACCGTGCTAATGTCTTGTTAGAAAATATGAGATTTATTTAAAGACATAAGAGGTGATATCCAAACAAACGGGATAACCGTGCTAATGTCATGTTAGAAAATATGAGATTTATTTAAAGACATAAGAGGTGATATCCAAACAAACGGGATAACCGTGCTAATGTCATGTTAGAAAATATGAGATTTATTTAAAGACATAAGAGGTGATATCCAAACAAACGGGATAACCGTGCTAATGTCATGTTAGAAATTATGAGATTTATTTAAAGACATAAGAGGTGATATCCAAACAAACGGGATAACCGTGCTAATGTCATGTTAGAAAATATGAGATTTATTTAAAGACATAAGAGGTGATATCCAAACAAACGGGATAACCGTGCTAATGTCATGTTAGAAATTATGAGCTTTATTTAAAGACATAAGAGGTGATATCCAAACAAACGGGATAACCGTGCTAATGTCATGTTAGAAAATATGAGATTTATTTAAAGACATAAGAGGTGATATCCAAACAAACGGGATAACCGTGCTAATGTCATGTTAGAAAATATGAGATTTATTTAAAGACATAAGGGGTAATATCCAAACAAACGGGATCACCAACCTAATGTCATAAGAAAAAAAGGAGATTTATTTATAAAATTTCCCTTATTATTATTTAATAAAGTTTATCTTATAATTTAATAAAGATTCTCATATTATTTAATTAAGAATTAGTATTTTAAAATTATATTCCTATATCATAAAAATAAATTTTGTTGTTTACCATAACTACCGTCTGAAATATATATTTTGCCCTGTATAAAAAAAAAACAACCAGTATTCCCAAATTAGAGTAAACCAACAAAAATAAAAAAACTAAAGAAAATAAACTTGGTCTTTAAGAACTTAACACCCTTTAAAAAAACATCCCCTGAATTTTAAATAGTTACACAAATTAAATCCACACAAATAAAATTAAACTTATTTAACCCAATGCCATTTGTTTTTCTAATTGAATTATTGTATTTAGAAAAATTAATTTTAAAGAAAATCTGCAGAAAATAAACTTATGATGACTCTTGAATTTAGGTGCTTACCGTACCTATCGAAGTTAATAAGTGTCTCTTTAGAAATTCTTTGTCTAGCAGCTAACCCATCTTCTCCCCCACCAAAGTCTTCGTTTGTGCGTTTTAACACCCTGCGTCTTTTGTAATACGAAGTACGACGTTGGCTGCTATAAAAAATCAATAATTGCGGCAAAGATGTGAACGGTCCAAAGTTCACGCGTCCTCCTAAATATCATCGGAAATATACTGAGGATTTTATTTTCAAGATTGGCTACCTAAATAGATTTATCAGGGCCTATATTTGGAAATGAAAAGGTATTACACTTAATAAAAAATTTTGACCAGTATTGCAGGGTAAATTAAAATCATAATATAATTTAAATTAAATATAAATAATAGAGTAAAATAATTAAACCTCAGGGCGTAACATGGGGGAAAGAATAAGTTTACCAAATAAATAAATTAACAAAAATAGTGAAAAAAAATTCAAATAAGGGCACCTAGGTCTGCTCTGTTACACTACTTACTTGTATTATTCTTAAAAAAACACAACTGAATTAATGACTTGTCCAATATAGATCCAGAGAAATCACCATCATCTTTTAACGTTGAGCCAAAATTGTGAATGATGTTTGCGCAAAATTGACCACCATGATTCTATTCTTTGATTTGCAGGGCTAGTACTAGTGATGGGATCACTCGAGTTAAAAACAACCGATCACTCGATTTTTTCAATCACTTGAATTATTCGATTATCTTCGGAAATAACTCGAGTGACGAAATGAGTGACGAACATATGGTTTTTATTTTTCAACGCGTCTCCAAAGTTGCTGCCCGCCTATCAATCACTCACTGCGGCCAGAGCCATTTCGTAGCGAGCGGCTACACCGAGTGGTTTTCGGTTATTATTGGCGATGTTATTCATATTAAATACTGCATTACGGGTTGCCTGCGTAAGATAATAAATCTGATTTATTTAGATTTAATTACTGCATTACGGGTTGCCTGCGTAGGATAATAGGATTTATTATAGTGGTGAGTATTCGGTATTCATACATATCATGAGTTATGCAATATCGTGACATCTCAAGGTCAAGTAGTCAAGTGGTTAGTTAAATTAAATTGTAAGTTGTAAGATCAGGGAACCATGCCAAAAAATCCACAAATATCTCCGCCACATTTAATAATCCGCAAAAAATCAATCGATTAACAACACCGAGTCAATTATTCCCAATACAAATGCTGTATATCAACATGAACGATGAACCGCCAATATTAATAATTAATATTAGCATTTGAGTGAAAAAAAATCGACTATCATTCGATTTTTTAAATCACTCGAATACTCGGTAGGCGATTATTAAAATAAGTCGATTTTCCCAACACTAGCTAGTACCATACAAAAACGAGGGCATTTCGTTGTGAATTGATCCAAAAATACTTTCGTCCCTTAAAATACACTGAACTTCTCCGACAATTCCATTTTCGGTGCCCATATCTGCTCTAAGAGTTTGTGGACAATCACCTAAACCTCTTATAGATTCAAAATAGTATTTGGCAATAGTTCTTGGATCATTACTGTTATTTCCTGCTTTTAGCCAAATGATGTGCCTTGAAAACCCATCAATACACCCACTTATGCATATTCCAAAAGGTTTAAGTTTATCATAACAATCCATATGCCATAAGTAATTTGGACCTTTAATATGGTACTGCCTTCGCCGTAACCTACCTCCTACCTCTACGTCTTATTTGAACACCTTCAGGGTCGAGCACCTGAAGTAACAGCCTAATATTTTCTTGCATCAGTTATGTTATTCTGTAGGCACTTTAGATGCATCCATTTATACCCATGTAATTGCCCATGAGTTTTTAACTTATCCTCCAAAAATTTTACCACAGTTAATATGTTCGTATAATCCTTTCGTCTAAATAGGTTAAGATTTTTAAGTTTCCTTCGCAAATGTCTCTCACTGATAAATACATTATGATTTAGTGCTAAACATGAAACTATCTCCATCTGTTGAAGGCCCAGAGTAAAATAGAGTTTTATAAGGTCATCAATAACAAGGAAAAATACTTATTAAGACAATATTAATCGACTTTAGACGCGCACTGTATATAAATAGACCAAATAATTTAAATTATGATGGCGTTTCAGGCCACATTTTTGTTTTCTTTGGATGAGAGTTTAGATTTTCTCATTCTCCAAAACTAAAGAAAATCTTTAAGCCTGGCATCAATGTATAAACTATAAATCGTAGTTAATTGCCTGTTTCTACTGGCAGTTAGTCATAATTGCCAGCACAAGCAAGCAATTAGGTTAATTGTCAATTTTTTCTGGCAATAAGTGCTAATTGCCAGAAAAATCTGACAATTAACCTAATTGCTAGATAAAACTGACAGTTAGTGCTAATTGCCAGCAAGGATTGGCAATTAGTGCTAATTGTCAGAAAAATGAGACAATTAACTTAATTGCCAGAAAACAACTGATAATTAGTGCTAATTGCCAGAAAAATGTGACAATCAGCATAATTGCAAGAATGAAACTGGCAATTAGCGCTAATTTGCCACGCTCTCAGGGTCGTATTTAGAAATTAGAAAATAAATAAGGCGTGTGGCATAGACTGCCCTCTGGCTAGCTCAGTTTAAAAAAAGAAATAATATTAAAATCCGTGACTAATTCTCATTGGGGCGCGGTAATCAATCCGTTTAGGTAAAATTAGGGTAAACCCAAGCCCAAGCTATTGTAATTTTAAATGGCGCCACTGAGTTTATTTTAAATGATAGATTTTACCAAACTAATCAATGTTTTAGAATTTACCCTGTTGGTTATCCTCTGGCATCACTACCAGCCCGGATGATGACCACATCAAACCCAGAAGATGCTATACCCCAATGATAATAAAAGAAAACTAATACTTAAAACAATTAAGTTTTAATAATAATTCAATAGTAATATTAAGTTAGCAGTATTGACATTATTGAATATTAGAACGCTAATTAATGGTTATTTTTCACTGTAGAAAATCATTTATTAAAATTTACCACAAGAAGGGGTGTCGTAACCAAACCTAATATGGATCCATATTTTACAGATAGGGCCCCTATTACATAACTAAACTCTGTGAGACGCTGATTATTTGTATACCCTACGAGGGCCTAATTAATTACTAAAAATGGTTTAAATAAAGTAGATTAGATTGTATTTCATAAACTTGGTTGGTCATTACGTAACGGTTAAGACGCCACAAACATTAATGCTTATCTGCTATTTATTCCGATTTGGTGGCATTTATGCTGGTGTAGTGACTGGATTAAGCCGACGAATCACGACTCCGCAGGCCTGGATAAGGATGGGGTACTCCAGGGTGCATCACGTTGTATATTTGGGGTAGATACAAAGATGCTTCTATTGAAGAAGTAAGAAGAAAAACCCTCTTTCCGAGGGTTTTCTTGTTTAAGATAAGTAAGCTGCTGGTTGGAATTTATCAGATGCTGCTTCTTTTCTCGTGTGGATGGTAATAAGGTAAGCTAGGGCCAGTGAAGACTTTTAATCCCTTCGCAGGAACAATTTCTTTATACAGGGCACAACAACTTCCCTATAGTGAAACTAAATAACTGGTATTCTGGACAAATCCCGTAAGGATGATATCGGATATTCCAAAATCCGCAATCACGAAACCAGAACACACCTTGCCTTCACCGGCTAGTTAACGAGAATCTTTATAATATGGCGACTTTCCTCTTTCTCGCGCCAAGTTACCTCCCCACTTCTGACCCCCTTCCAGAATAGTCAAACTTAAAATTCCCTAGGTTGCACAGCCTCTCTTTATCAGAAAAAGTCAGGGGCGGTTCGATGTTTAAGGCCCAAGATGCAAATTATTACTAGGCCACATAGGCTAATTCAAGGAACTGGGCATAAGGTCTTTAACCAGACAGTGCCCAACATAATACAATTATACAATTTACCCTCTTAAGACCAACGGAGCTGTACAATCGACAATTTATATAGAAGAACATAGGAAACCTAACAAAATGGGTGACACCACTGATTGACCATGGAGCATCGATAGCGATGGTACCTGCTAATGCGCCGGTCTAGTGATATTTCTGGTAACACTATTTACCGCGGAACCAACACGTGCGAAAACCTGCTAACTAGATAACCAACCTTGCTTTACCAAAATAAGAGTGGTTCTTGACAAATTGGCGGGTATCTTGCTGAAGTTAGAAATAATACTATATCACAGCGCATTAAATGTAAGAATATTCCAGTGAGCAACACAATATAAAATTCATTCAAATCGATGGCGGTAGCTTAGAATCAACATAGTGGTAGTATGTAAGGAAATACTAATAAAATCTCAACCCGTCCCTTATTTATTGAATTTAATTATTCCGAAAGAAAACGGAACGTTACACTCCTCCCCTCCTTGGGCAGAGGTGATTTTCCTAAAGAAAACAACCGAATAATGATTTTCCTAACTTCTTGTTTCGTCGTCATCACTGGCATTTACAGGTTTAAGATCCTGCGCATGCCACATGCCTGTCGACCTTCCGGCATCATCCTGAAGTTCATAGGTAACGGGTCCTACCTTTTTTATTATTCTAAAGGGACCAATATATTTTGGACTAAGTTTGGCAGTAATATGTTTCGTCGCGTCTGAGAGAATTTTATTTTTACGCCAGACAAGGTCGCCAATGTTAAATTGAACTGGCCGTCTTCGAAGATTGTACACCTTTCGGTTTCTCTCCTGGGCACTCTCTAACCTATCTTTAATTTTCTTAAACATCTTTTGATACCCCAGGAGGCGTTTCGTCATTTCCGATTCCTGTGACGAGATAATCTCTTCAGCAACTGCAAATTGGTAATATTTGCCATCACCAACATACTCTCGTCCAAAGAGTACGAAGTAGGGCGTAAAACCTGTTACTTCGCTTCTTGAGGTTCTTATGGCGCAACCAATGGAAGCAAGGTTTTTATCCCAATCTCTATGATCCGGACCCTTCAAGTATGATGCCATCATTGTCTTTACTATTTTATTATAACGCTCTACAGGATCCGCCTTTGCGTTATAATTTGAAGTAAAGCTTATTTTAGTGTTATACTTTTTACACAAGTTCTGAAAATCTATGCTTCGCATTTGTTTTCCATTGTCACAAATTAGGTATTTCGGGACCCCGAACATATTGAATACATCGTCCTCTACAAACTGACAAAGAGTTTTAGCCTTAGCCGAACGGAACGGTTGAAGAAGAATAAACTTGCTAAAATAGTCACTTATTACCAAAAGGTGGGTATATCCGTTTCTGCTTCGGGGAAATGGTCCCATGTAATCAAGACTTATCATTTGCCATGGTTTCTCAATAGTCGGTCTTGATCCCATGTATCCCGCAGGAGCTTTTTGTTCTCCTTTATGCTGGGCGCACACGTTACACCTTCTAACATACTTAGCTACATCTGCACGCATCAAGGGCCAGGTATAGCGACTAGCAATTTTCCAATACGTCTTATAGGAACCAACATGCCCTGCGCGCTCTTCATCGTGATGTAACTTAATTATCTCTTTTCGTCGGTCTTTCGGGACCACTATTTTCCAATAATCCGAATCCTTACGTAGTTCTGGCAAGGCACACTTAACGTATTTATAAAGAACTTCACTTTCTATCCTCCACTGAGGGTACTTATCAGGTTTCTTTTCCACCTCTTCCAATAACCTTAAATACCATTTATCTGTAGAAGTAGAAAACGTGGTAACTGGATGAACATTAATACTATTAACTGCGACGGGAACAGAACGCCTTAGAAAATCAGGCACGATATGATCCTTACCTTTTCTGTGAACTATAGTATAGTCGAAGGGTTGGAGCCTCATCAACCATCGAGCAAGTCGTCCACTAGGTTCTTTTATACGATTAAGCCATACTAGCGATGCATGATCAGTAATAACAGTAAAATGTGTTCCTTCCAGATAGTGTCGGAGTTTTTCTACTGCCCAAATTACACTTAAACATTCTCTCTCGGTCGTAGAATAATTTCGCTCCTGTTTTGTTAATGACCTAGACAGAAAACATATAACTTTCTCTTCATTTTCGAAATTTTGCGTCAATACAGCGCCCAATCCATAGGCCGATGCGTCGCACTGTAATACAAAAGGCCTAGAAAAATCTGGACATGTTAGAATTGGAGCGCTAACTAAATGTGTCTTGATCATTCTAAATGCTTGTTCACACTTATCTGTCCAATGGAATTTATGGGACTTTTGAGTTAATTCAGTTAAGGGCGAGATAATGCTAGAAAAATTTGGAACAAACCTCCGGTACCAACCTGCCATTCCAACGAAACGGCGTATTTCTGATACGTCCCTCGGTGCCGGTACCTTTAAAATAGCATCCACCTTCTCAACATCTACATGAAGACCGCTCGAGTCCACTACGTATCCCAAATAACGCAATGAAGGCAAACAAAACTTACATTTCTCTTCTGATAAAGACAATCCTGCATTGATCAATCTATCAAAAACTTTTCTAAGGATGTCTAAGTGAGTTTCAAAGTCTGGACTTATTATAATAATATCGTCAAGATAGACCAAAACATAGGGCTCTAGGTCAACGCCAAGTATTCGATCAATAAGCCTTTGAAATGTGGCAGGGGCATTTGATAAACCAAATGGCATCCGCTTAAATTGGTAGAGCCCTCTGGATGGAACTGTGAATGCCGTATATTCTCTACAAGACTCCTTGACGGGGACTTGCCAATAGGCAGACCTTATGTCCATTGAGCTTAAGTATTTAGCTCCTCTTAGTCTGTCTAAAATAGCTGACACGTACGGCAAGGGGTATGCGTCTTTCCTGGTCGCCCTGTTAAGCGCCCTGTAATCCACACAGAACCGGTATTTACCATCTTTTTTAGGTACTAGTAGAACTGGAGATGACCAGGCACTTTTTGAAGGTTCAACTACATCCAGATCTAGCATTTTTTGAAGCTCCTCATCAATAAGTTTCTGTTTAAATGGTGACACAGGATAGTAACGTTGTTTAATAGGTGTTGTATTCTCCTGAAGAACAATTTCATGCTGAGTCACTGTGGTGTAACCAAGCCCATTACCCATCTTCTGAAATTTTTCCTTAATAAGTTCATTCAACTCAGCTCTATGCTTCCCATCCAGTTGTCCCTCCCTTATAATTCCACACATTTTTATTTCTTTGTCCACTCCAAAATGCCATACGTTCCTTTTCAAATCAGGTACTATATCCATTTCCATCCAAAAATCAGTACCCAGAATCAACGTATCGGTTAACAAAGGAACAAATAATATATCTATGACTTTAATTCGCCCCATGAGGCATACGGGTGTTCTAACAACACCATTACTTAAACAAGTATCTCCATTGGCCACAGTACAGTGCCCTTGGAGAGACGAATCCAGTTTTAATCCTAAATTAAGCAAAATTTTTAAACCATCTGGGCCCATTACAGTAGCCGTACTACTAGAATCCAATAAACCCAAGATAGGATAATCGAGTACTGTCACCTCTAAATAAGGTCGCTGGTCGCCTTCAGCATGCCCTATTATATAATCTAAAAGAATTCTATATACATGATCAGTTTTATTTCCTATTTGAGCCGACCCCTTATCCAGCTGAGTCACTAAGCGGCTCTTTAGTGACTCCCCTGTGCGTTTCCCGAACATACTGGGCAATTTCTTTTGGTATATCCAGGAGTTTTACAACTATAACACTGAACTTTTACTGGTTGCGGACAACTTGAACGCCTATGTCCTTCCTGTGAACAATTCCAACAGATCAGTGGTTGCGATAGTCTTCTTGGAGTAGTGGCCTGACGTCCAAAATAATGATTCATGCCATTGGATGGATCTGGTTGTTCTACCTGCAATGCTCGAACGAATCCTGGCTTCTGCGACTGCAAACGCTTGTAAGCCAGACCAGGTTCCTGCAACAATCGAGGATTTGTTGGTGGTGGGCAATATTGTTGAGCTCGCCAGTGTGAGTCCTCAACTACAAGACCCAAGCGAAGAAGATCCTCAATAGTGGACAACTCATGCAAAGCCAATGCCGTATGAAGATATGGAAGGAGATTTCTTCTGATAACGTTGACCTGTTCCATGTCAGTGGGTTTGTTTGTCAGCTTATTAAAAAGATTTTGCATTCTAGATATATACATGATCTACTTTTCATCAGGACCTTGAGTCCTTCTTCTTATCTCATCCAATAAGTTAAGTTCATAATCCGGAGGCAAAAAGGCACTTCTAAGTTTTCGTTTCAAGTCCTCCCAGTCTACAAAGTCATATTTTCTGGGCCTAAACCAAAGAAGGGCATCGCCTTTAAAGAACTCTGACGCTGACTGGAACATCTGTTGTTTCGAAACACCTCTCGCTTCGGCTAACTCTTCCACATCTTCAATGAACGTCGTTACACTTGAGCTTCCATCAAAGAACACATTCCATTTGGCAATAGGAAAATAACTTCCTGAGTTCTCACAGCGATTGAAGTTTGTATTATTCTGAGATAAACCATAAACACCACCGGTATTATTTACAATCGGTACAGACTCACTCAATCTATCTGAAAACTCGACACTTGTCACTTCAGGATTTCGAAATGATAGTCTACGACTATCATTATAAGTTGCACGACCACTCCAAGCACTTTCACTTGTCACACCGCGATTCACTTGATCACTAGTACCTGCACTAAAATTCTGAAAGGAAATTTGACTAAGTCTTCGCGCAAGATCGGGAACACGATGGTTAACCGTGGATTGTGCCGATATATCTGATTGACGCACAAAAGGTTGTGGTTCAGAAAAATTACGTGGCTGCTCTGAAATATCCTCGCTTTCTGAGCCATCATTTAAATTTACCTCATTTGCTATAGGTTGTTCTCCGATAGTAAGAATTAAACTAGGCTCAGGGAGTGTAGGATTTGGCAGATCCAAAAGAGATTCCTCCGCATTCGGAGAAGATTCACTTTGAGACGTTTTAAAAGCATCGTTTAAGGCCTTGTAGCTTTCTCTTAATAAAAACAACATTTCATTTCTTTTAACTCGCGTTTCGACAGAATTAGGGTTAACTCGCTCGAGGCGACCCTCAACATGTAGGAGGCGGGAATTGATCCTACGAAATTCGTTGCTTGCATTTGAACTACTAAATGATTCAATTTCCGATAACAATTCAGTAAGTTTGGTATGACATACTTCTAATTCCTTAACTGGCTCAAAATACACCGAAGGCCGAGTTAAAAGCCCTAAGCTTTCTTGGCGGATCGAATTTCTAAGTTCTGAACGTTTATTATCAACCTTTGCTGGAATTATACAACCGCGTATTATAAGTTCATGTGTCAACTCATCACTTCTTAACCTATTAATATCCATCTTTGTTTAATTAAAAAAAAAAAACAACAATTAATTTATATTTACTAATCTAGTAAATGTTCAACTTAATTTTAGTGACCTAATGTAAATAAATAATAAAGTCCCCTCCCCTCCTTAGAGAAGAAAAAAAAAAACAAAAAAATGACCTAACTAAATAAAAAAAAATTGACCTAGGCGAGCAAAAAAAAACCGACCAATTTTTCTTTGCAACAATCTATTTCCAAAAAAAAAAAAAAAAAAAATCAATATTTAACTTTTTTAAACATTTATACGTAAATAGAATCAACTATTAAGCCTTCACTAAACTTTTCCTTTACCGCAATATTATTCTGCAATAAATATATGTGTTATCAGTTACCATCAACCCATAAAAAAGTACAATATTAATAAGTAAATATGTATCAAATATACCCAAATAAAATTAAAATAAATTATTTTATATTGATTATTAATTAGCACTGCAGCCCTTCTTTCTTTATAATGCACCGCATCAACCGTATATATGTATATATATAAAAAAAAATTAATGTTTCTTTTCCCTATTTCCCACGCCTAAATAAAGACACAATAAGAAATCACTATTATTTTCCAGACCAACGCATGGTTAAATAAATCAATTAACAATTAGCATCAAGTCCTAAGAAATTGAACAAAGAAAACGTGTCTTAATAATTATAAATTAAGTTATTAATTGCTTTCCTCAAGCGCCCAATAACTTCATGCATATATTTTTTAAAAAAAATCGCAGAAAATTATCTACAACAGTTGCAGTTTTCCACGTCCGGGATAAGGGCTAGATAAGTTAACTTTCAGTTATCAATTAATGCAGTTTCAAAACACGATAATTTATATTTTATTCTTAAATACCAGAATTATATCAAAACAGGTTAACTATAGATAAAATAGCCTTTAAAAAAAAATTAACTCAGTAATTAATAAATAAATCACCTACTTCAAGTAAAAAAAAAAAATAACACCTGCAACTCAAGCAAAATAACCGCCAAATATCATTCAAAGATATTATAATTAACGACTTAAAAAAAAATTATTTAATCAAAAACAGTATCACACTAATGCAACTTAACTGCCGGTTAAGTAAAGCATTGTTCAAAATTGTGAATAAAAGACTAACCATTAAATACCTGCCTACCAGAATTCCTTATCAACAAGGTTTATTTTTTGTCAAAACTAATATTGATTAATATACATTATAATGAACTGAAATTTAAATAAAATATAGACGGCCAACCTATTTATTGCAATAAAGCAAGAAAAGCACAAAAAAAACTAAGGGCTTGATAAGGAGAAAAAAAACTACCCCTAAAACAATCTATTTAACGTTGGGTGCCAATTATGCCACGCTCTCAGGGTCGTATTTAGAAATTAGAAAATAAATAAGGCGTGTGGCATAGACTGCCCTCTGGCTAGCTCAGTTTAAAAAAAGAAATAATATTAAAATCCGTGACTAATTCTCATTGGGGCGCGGTAATCAATCCGTTTAGGTAAAATTAGGGTAAACCCAAGCCCAAGCTATTGTAATTTTAAATGGCGCCACTGAGTTTATTTTAAATGTTAGATTTTACCAAACTAATCAATGTTTTAGAATTTACCCTGTTGGTTATCCTCTGGCATCACTACCAGCCCGGATGATGACCACATCAAACCCAGAAGATGCTATACCCCAATGATAATAAAAGAAAACTAATACTTAAAACAATTAAGTTTTAATAATAATTCAATAGTAATATTAAGTTAGCAGTATTGACATTATTGAATATTAGAACGCTAATTAATGGTTATTTTTCACTGTAGAAAATCATTTATTAAAATTTACCACAAGAAGGGGTGTCGTAACCAAACCTAATATGGATCCATATTTTACAGATAGGGCCCCTATTACATAACTGTGTGAGACGCTGATTATTTGTATACCCTACGAGGGCCTAATTAATTAATTAATTACTAAAAATGGTTTAAATAAAGTAGATTAGATTGTATTTCATAAACTTGGTTGGTCATTACGTAACGGTTAAGACGCCACAAACATTAATGCTTATCTGCTATTTATTCCGATTTGGCGGCATTTATGCTGGTGTAGTGACTGGATTAAGCCGACGAATCACGACTCCGCAGGCCTGGATAAGGATGGGGTACTCCAGGGTGCATCACGTTGTATATTTGGGGTAGATACAAAGATGCTTCTATTGAAGAAGTAAGAAGAAAAACCCTCTTTCCGAGGGTTTTCTTGTTTAAGATAAGTAAGCTGCTGGTTGGAATTTATCAGATGCTGCTTCTTTTCTCGTGTGGATGGTAATAAGGTAAGCTAGGGCCAGTGAAGACTTTTAATCCCTTCGCAGGAACAATTTCTTTATACAGGGCACAACAACTTCCCTATAGTGAAACTAAATAACTGGTATTCTGGACAAATCCCGTAAGGATGATATCGGATATTCCAAAATCCGCAATCACAAAACCAGAACACACCTTGCCTTCACCGGCTAGTTAACGAGAATCTTTATAATATGGCGACTTTCCTCTTTCTCGCGCCAAGTTACCTCCCCACTTCTGACCCCCTTCCAGAATAGTCAAACTTAAAATTCCCTAGGTTGCACAGCCTCTCTTTATCAGAAAAAGTCAGGGGCGGTTCGATGTTTAAGGCCCAAGATGCAAATTATTACTAGGCCACATAGGCTAATTCAAGGAACTGGGCATAAGGTCTTTAACCAGACAGTGCCCAACATAATACAATTATACAATTTACCCTCTTAAGACCAACGGAGCTGTACAATCGACAATTTATATAGAAGAACATAGGAAACCTAACAAAATGGGTGACACCACTGATCGACCATGGAGCATCGATAGCGATGGTACCTGCTAATGCGCCGGTCTAGTGATATTTCTGGTAACACTATTTACCGCGGAACCAACACGTGCGAAAACCTGCTAACTAGATAACCAACCTTGCTTTACCAAAATAAGAGTGGTTCTTGACAAATTGGCGGGTATCTTGCTGAAGTTAGAAATAATACTATATCACAGCGCATTAAATGTAAGAATATTCCAGTGAGCAACACAATATAAAATTCATTCAAATCGATGGCGGTAGCTTAGAATCAACATAGTGGTAGTATGTAAGGAAATACTAATAAAATCTCAACCCGTCCCTTATTTATTGAATTTAATTATTCCGAAAGAAAACGGAACGTTACAAATTGTCAGAAAGATCTGACAACTACCTATAATTGCCAGAAAAAGTTGACAATAATAAATTTTTACTTCTTGAGGTCCGTTCAGCGCTTTCGTAATGTACACCATGTAAATAAATCAACTTTGTCGTCTTGATGACGTAGACACCCCGCTCACGTCGCTTCCGCCACTGTGTTACCAGGCAACCTTCCCTCTAGAGATCTTAGTATTGTCCTGTGTCAGCCATTTTATTTTTTCCGCGGCCGTGAATGCTTCCATTTTTGTGTGTAGTTTTTTCTGCGTTGATTTTTACCATTTACCATGTAAGTATAATTATTTGACATTACCATGGTTTTATTCGATTACAACGTAACTTAACTCATTAGTGGATAGCGTCTCCTTTAAGGGACTCATCTAAAATACGTTATAAGGTAAATGTAGGGGGGATATAGACTGTCGCGAGTAGCGAGGCACAAGCTACACACCCGAAACCGCCTGTCAGTGTTGTCGAACCTACCGATTTTTCGGTATTTCTACCGATATGGAAGTCGAGCTACCGATATACCGAAAACCAATGTTTTTCTACCGATTTACAGTCAAACACCTGATTTCACTGATTTTATTTACCGATTTTGAAAAAAAAACCAAAAAGCATAAAAAGTTTTAAAAAATCGGCTACCAGGCACGATTAATTACTTATTTCCGATGTTATGTTAGGTTTGGCAGCATTCACATTATTTATTTCGGGGAATACTCTGCTGTTTGCGGCTGTGGCTGCATGTCAGTTAGTCAGGTTAGTCTGTTAGTCGATTCCCTGCCTACATTATACAGGGTGGTTCATTAAGGGTGACTACCGGCCATATCTCGGAAACTACTAAGCATATAAACTTAAGAAGAAAAAAAATATGATTAAAGCGGTCATGAGAAAATTTTGAAAATTATTTTTAAGTTCTTAATTTCGCCGCAAGAGGGCACAATTAATTTTTTTGTTCATAATCGGAAAGTTGATGAAATTTTCAAGTAAAGATGTGAAGACCGCAGTTCGATATCCTTGTTCGTTTCAGAGTTAGCGCCAAAATAATAATAATTAATATAAACAGCGCCCTCTAGCAATTTTATTAGAAACTATCGCGTACCATTGGATACAACAACGGAAGGTACTTCCAAACAAGCTTAAATTTAGTAAAATCAGATAGGTCGTTTAGAAGTTACAGCGATTTTAATGTTTACACCTTCAATATCTTCTCCCACTCTTATCAAGTGAAAGTGCAATCATTAAAATTGCTGTAAATTCTAAACGACTTATCCGATTTTACTAAATTTAAGCTTTTTTGGAAGAGAAAGATAAGTACCTTCAATTGTTGTATCCAATGGTACACGATAGTTTCTAATAAAATTGCTAGAGGGCGCTATTTGTATTAATAATTATTATTTTGGCGATAACGAACAAGGATATCGAACTGCGGTCTTCACATCTTTTCTTGCAAATTTCATCTACTTTCCGATTATGATCTCATAGTACTGTTGGATAAGGCAATTGAAGATACTTACCTTTTCCTTCCAAACAAGCTAAATTTAATAAAATCTGATAAGTCGTTTAGAAGTTACAGCGATTTTAATGTTTACCTACACATTCAATAGCTTCCCCCACTCTTATCAAGGTCGGTACGCCAACGAGCCCTAAACCAAAATGATGCCGAATTGTCTGATCTTTTCGATGATGTAATCAGAGTTATACCTTAATATGGGAATTTTCGGAGAAATTCAGAATTAAAAAAAAAATTAATTGTGCCCTCTTGCGGCGAAATTAGGAACTTAAAAATTATTTCCAGAATTTTCTCATGATCGCTTTAATCATAATTTTTTTTCTCAAGTTTCTATGCTTAGTAGTTTCCGAGATATGGCCGGTAGTCACCCTTAATAAATCACCCTGTATATTATATTGTAAGTATTATTATACGAAGTTTAAAAAAATGTCGTCTGATGAAGAAGCAAGTACGAGCACGGGACTAAAAAGGAAAAAATATACACAAAGTTATAGAAAAAAGTGGGAAGCTGAATATCCCGACTGGCTTCAAGCAAGTCAAAAAAATGCAAATTTTGCGAACTGTAAAATCTGCAATAAGGACATAAATATTTCTTTAGGGAAAGATGCGCTTAAAAAACATTGTAATTTACAAGCGCACTCAGTATATTTGAAGAATATTAAAGTACAACCAAAAATATCATCGTTTACGATTAAAAAGGTGCTAAAAAACGAGGAACTTGTGAAACAAGGTAAAAACCGTATATTTTACATTATATTATAGTTATGGCATTATGGTTATTTTATTTAACACGCCTATTATACAATAAAATTGTATGTGTGTATACTTTTTTCTTTTAGGTGAAATAAGGTTAGCTGCATTTGTCGCTGAACACAATTTACCACTTACCATAATGGAACATCTACCGAAGCTACTACAGAAGATTTGCCCAGATTCCAAAATCGCATAAGAAGTAAAGTGTTCAAAAACAAAGACTCACTCCATAATCGAGGATATAATTGGTTCAGAAAGTTTTAATATTGCGTGCAAAAATTTACGGCAAAATAAGTTTTCCGTTATTATTGACGAGTCCACTGACCGAAGCACTATAAAACATTTATGCATAGTCGTTCGGTATGTAAAAAGTTATCGAATTGTAGATTGCTTCTTAGAGCTTATTCCATTGGAAGGTGCTAATGCGACAACATTATTCGAACACCTTATAAACTTTTTTTTAAGTAACGACATTCCGTACAAGGACATTTTAATCGGTTTTGTCTGACGGAGCCAACGTTATGATGGGGCGTAACAATTATGTCGTTACAATGCTACAAAATGAAATACCAAACATTTTTATTGTGAAATGTATTTGCCACTTGTTTCATCTCTGTGCATCCTATGCTTGTAAGTCCCACGATTCATAGAAGACCTTGTAATAGACATATATAATTATTTTTCATCAAGTCCAAAAAGAATTGCCGAGTATAAGGAGTTTCAAACTTTTTGCGATTTAAAAGTCCAAAAAATTCTTCATCCCTGCCAAACTCGCTGGTTGTCAGTACATGCATCAATAAAAGGGTGCTGGAGCAATATTCTGCCTTAAAATTGTTTTTTTACAGATGCAGTTTCTAATAATGATATTTTAGCTACAGACAACATATTATTACAAAAACTTAAAGATCCAACCACACTACTCTTTCTGCAGTTTTTAGATTTCGCATTGCCTTTCTTTAATAATTTAAACAAAGAAATTCAGGCAGAACATCCAAAAATTTTTGTTTTATACGCAAACATATCGCACCCATGCTACAAAAGTGACACAAGTCAAAAATCACGAATTTTGAGTTATTGCCACGACTAGCTAATAAAAATGGTAAAACATCAGCCTACAAAAGTGTATTAAAATAGCTTCTTAATGTCACGGCTAGATGGCGCCTGTGTCGGTTTTGCAGATTGAACCTGCGTATTATACATTCACCAAAACGTAATCATCTTTAGTTGTGCTTTAGCTCTGGTAGAGTCAGGGTGTGTCTCATATACATTAAAACCGGATTATTTTGAGTTGTGACGCTTTTGATGAATTACAATTTTTGTATTATTTAGACTTAAATCTGTTTTGTAAATTAAAGTGTATCTTTTAGTTTATTGTATTTTGAGTTATGACACTTTATCAGATCATACTATTGAAAAAATTGAAATACATATTGAGTAGGGTTACTTTTGATAAAAATGAGTTTTATTTATGTTATTTTTGTTGTTTAAATTTGCGATAAAGTATCAGTGATTTAACTAACACGTTAACAGTTATTTTTAATGCGTTTTAAAGTTATTTTTTTAATTTGTAGCGAAACTTAAGGGAATTTGGCATATAAATATATGGTTATAAGTTATCAAGAAAATCTAAAAAGTCAAGAATACACCAAATACCAGCTGCAAAATACATTTTTAAAATTTTTATTTCACACACTGCTTGTAAAATGTTACGCAAATTTCATCCAGCGGATGTATGTAGTAAATAGTTAGGAGATGGGCAATTTGACATTTTAAAGTGTCTAGGTACACGCTAACGTGTACGCAAATCTGAAAATTTTGTACACGCGAAACGTCGTCAACATAGCGGTACTAGACTCTTGTAATATCACGAAACCTCAGAATAAAGACCATATAGTCTTTATTCTTATTATATATACTATATATTATACTTTCAATAGCTGTGATGGTCGAGATGTTAAGGCCTCTGACTTTCACGCAGGTGACCCGGGATCGAATCTCATGGTCGGCAACATTTTTTAAAAATTTTTACAAGTACAAAAATATCATACCTATAATTATTGGTTTTTGTAGGTACCTACCTATCTGTCAGTATGAATCTGAATATAAAAAGCCGGACTGCTCGTATTATAAACATTTGTAAAGCACAAACTATTCCTACAGTCCAACTATTTAACACAGAAGAAGCAAACATACAAAATGAGACTTCTAGCAGTCATGAACCAGATGATGTCATTGTATTGTCATTGCCTGCGCCTCAAACTAACTCGAGTTTACAGGTGAGTCACGAAAATTAACTTCTAACAAGTGACTGTTTATTAAGCAGACTTTTGTTACAGAAACTATCAAAAAACTTAACTCAAACACCGGAAGGTGTACCTCAAGCAAATGCTCCCTTAACAGAAGTATTAGACATCGTTCAAGATAATATAATCTCCACTCAAGTGAGTAAAAATGAAAACGTTACCAACAACCTGGATGTAGTCATAATATTTATACTGTGTCAGATAACTCAGAACGTCCTACAGTCTTGCATTTAACCAAAAAAAAATTACTATGTATCACCTGTGCATAGCAATGAAAGCGACGTCGATGACTCCGACGCAGATCCGGATTTTATTAACAAGAGTCAGAGCTCAAAAAGTGACAGTACTTTGACAGAAGGTCATAAAGAAATTAAAAGTGAAGGCGAAACAAAAGTTAAAAAAGGGAAAAAGAGAAAAAGGAATGTTGGAAAATGGAAATTTCAAGAAACCAAATTTCTAAGAAATTCTGGGCAAGCGTATGTTTCTTTGTCCAAAACTAAAAAAAAAACGTTTTTAGAAAGAAAATTACTCCCACCATGAGATGAAAAGTTTAGGTTACACTGTAGCCATAAAATTAATAAAGACATTAGAAAGGACATTTTTTCCGGGTAGTTGGCGCTTGCTGACGTACAAAAGCAGAGAGAATTTATCGTAAGACACGCAGACTCGATTAAGCCAAAGTACCGTTATTCATGTACTAAAAATTATCGAAACATGAATTCAGCATTTTATTTTGAGGTAGACGGTAATCGCATTAGAGGGTGTAAAAGGTTTTTTAAAGCCACGCTGAATATTAATGATAGACCTATCCGTACAGCATTGGAGAAAAAGACCGAGAAAGGATTTCTAAGTGATGATAAAAGGGGGAAGCATGGAAACCAACCCAAGGTAAACCCCGAAATAAAAGAAAGTGTAAGATCTTTTATAAATGCGATACCCCGAATCGAGTCGCATTATTTAAGGGCTCAGACTACTCGCGAGTATATTGATAGTATTAAAAACCTAGCAGATCTCTACCGGGATTATATGAAAGATCGAGAGAAGCAGCAGCTTTCATTTGCCAATAGTGTAATGTTCAATCGCATCTTCAATTGCGAATATAATATATATTTTTTTGTTCCAAAGAAGGATCAATGCGATTTTTGCGAAACATTTAAAAATGCAGACAATGAGGTTAAACAAAAATTACTGGAGAGCTACAACGCCCATATAAATAAAAAAAACTGTCTCGTTTAGAAAAAGAAGTAGACCTACAGGCGGTATTTTCAGTTCCCAGAGGACAAATGTCGTCGTTTTATTATAAAAGCAAATTGAATTCTTATATTTTTACAATTAGCGACCTATATGCAAAAAACGCCCATTGATACTTCTGGAATGAGACGGAGGGAAAACGTGGAGCAATTGAAATTTGAAGCTGCGTACTTTGTTACCTTCAAAAACTTGTTGACACACGTGCTGATTCTGAGAAGCCCTTGAATGTTATATTCTATTCAGATAACGGTTGCGGTCAGCAGAAAAACAAATATGTAACAACAGCCTACTCTTACGCTGTTAATAATCTCCCGATTCAAAGCATAACTCACAAATATTTAATACATGGACATTCTCAGAATTAGGGTGACAATGTCCATAGCATGATTGAGAAACAAATAACTAAATGTTTGTTTGAAGGTTGTAGACAATGATGCAACTTGAGTAATAAATGTGTTTTGGACTTCCATTGCCTTAGTACTGTATTACAGTATTCATCTGAAGACGACTGAAGATACTTACCAGTTGAAACGTTGTGATATGAAAAACTAAAGGCAATGGAAGTCCAAAACACATCTATTACTCAAATAACTAAATATCTCAAATCTGAACCAATTTATGAGCCAGATGAATATGCGACACTAATTCGAACTGCAAAAAAAAATGGTCCACCGTACATAGTTCATGAACTCACCTATGAAGATATTTATGACCTAAAAACATTACAGGAGGAATGGCGAAAAACCGAAAAAGACGAAGCATCTTTTATAAAAAAACAACCTTTTTCTTTCAATTTCACTCCGATACTTTCACATGTTTCTGATAGGGCTTAATAAAACTCAAGATTTTTCAGTAGGTACTGTAATAATGAATTTTACAGAAGTTTTTTAAAACTCCCTAAATTTTTTGAATTTTTTCTTTTACTCCCCTCATTATCCGCACGGCACAGTGTGCTTTTGCACTAACGCTCATTTCTTCAGTATGCTGGAGTCTTCATTTTCGGTCTTTTGACTACTCAATTTTACACCTCTTGTACACCATTAAAAGCTCCATTACGGCTCAATCTCACTATTATTTTCTCTTTTGCTAAAAACATCAGCATTTTACCTTTAACTTTGTTTTCCTGATGATAAGTGTTTCTACACTCGAAACATGTAGATGTGATCCTAGGTTCGCCTAGTTTTTCGAACAATAAAATTTGTGGAGAAAGACTTCGTGCTTTTCTTTTTTCTATTTAAAAACAAAAGTTTCAATAATTATAATTGTAGAAGCATACTGTATACCTGCACATTTATAAGCAATTATTAACTTGTGATAAGATAATGTTGATTAATTAAAACTTTCTTGTTTTTAGTTCAACAATGTCTAGACTTCTGGGAATACCTTAGGAAAAAATATGTTCGAGAGCGTAATAAAAAAAATATACCATCTGGTTCAGGTGCCCAAATTCAAACAAGGTGGAAATTATACGATCGACTCGGATTTTTGGACAGAGTCATCCCAACTAGAAGGTAAAATAAAAAAAAATATTGATTTTGCCACGTTGCTTGTTTCCAACTGTATGGTGAATTTTATAGTGTTATATAAAATATTGAAATTTGTTCAGCTTTGTTTACATTAACCTCATATTTGTTGTAGAACACAAGGCAATATTGTGAAAAAAAACAACAAATAACAAGCAATATTATTGACACTTGGGAAGAAATCACCTCACAAGAATGCTTTACCCCTGCAGCAAGCCCTCTGTCACAAGACTTACAAGATGAAACTGATAATAATGAACTCATTAACAGTCAACCAAGTACTAGTTGTAGTAGCCCCCCCCCCCCCTTACACTACCTCTAATGCTAGTAGGTGCAACAGTGCTTCAGAAAATCAGGAACCCCCTACCCTTTTAAACAAATTAAAAGCAGCACGCAACCAGACAAGAATAATTCAAAAAGAAAGAAAGTATATCAGCCACTGGAGGCATTATTTGATCCTAGTCTATTCAGTGATTTAAGAGTTTGACTTTCTCTCCAACTACCTGGATGAACTTCTCCATTATTACCTATGTAATCGGCAAAACCTTAAAAAAAATTTTTGTCAGAGTTCTTTTAATTAAAATTATGATGCCAAAAGAAATTGTGTGTGTAATAGGGTGTGAGTGTGTGGTGATGGTAAACTCTTGTGTTCCTTAAAGTTCTTACCAGTAGGACATTATTTTCTTTTAGAAGCTGGAATGTCAATTTCGCAATTTTGTAAAAAGTTATGTAGTACAACAGTGGTTTGTACTATCAGCTCAGAAACTTCTAAACTGGCACGAATGCGTCCTCTCAGAATTTGCCACCTCTGACTTAAAATGCCAAAACAATGGTACCCTAGTTTCACGACGAACTTCCAGGTGAAATATTGACAATATGGTGGTTTGTTCATATAAAACGCACCATATACTGCCGAGTGTAACCGAATACCGAATGTTAATTCTTGGAAGATTAGAACGGAATGCAGCGAGCAGTGTTGCCAAAATGTTCTAAGATAAATCGTAAGAATCGAATACTTAAAATCGTAAGATTCGTAATATTTTAAAAAATTCTTTAAAAGGGGTCAAAGTAGTGTAAAGAAAAGAATGAGTTATAAACAACAAATATATATTTATTTTCTGTATTTAAAAACCAAACACATTTCTAAAAACTTAAAAACTAAAAAAAAACTTGCGTTATTATATAGTATTAAAAAATGTAGTAGGTAGTTAGTCAGAATCCGAATTGCTAGAATCATGTTTTCTATGCAATTATTACTCCAGTAGCGGCAGTAGTAATAGTAGCGAAAGTCGTAACACAGAAAATCATACGAGGATTTTTATGTGAATGCAATAAATTTGTGACGTTTGTTATGAATAAAAATGATTTTTACTTATGTTTGACATACAATAAAAAATCGTGAGAAACGCGACGTGATTCGTGAAATCGTGAGATAATTCCCAAAATCGTGTAATCTCACCATTAATCATAAGTTTTGGCAACACTGGCAGCGAGTTAACGATGTTTTTAATATTGATAATGTGCAATGTTGCCAGGTATATCGTTTTTGCGGTTGATCCACTATTTTAATGGATGAACTACCGTTCTATAGCTATGCATTACAGTCGATTTAGTTTACGCTTTTAAAATAAGCAATCTTCTTTCTCTCTTGTCCATTCTCTGATTAAAATTGACATTTTGGTTTCGGTAAATCCCCCAGTTCGAGACGACGCGACGCGTATCTTCTTCTTTTCAATATCTGGTCGCTTTGCTGTATTATATTTATGTATATGTCTAATTATCATCCGTTTAAAGTGAATATTATTGGCCATTAGTTGAAAATATGTATACTTTTTTAACTAATAAAATAATTAATAATTTTTTTCAAAATAACATATTTTTAAATCTATCGCTTTTTTATGTCAGTCCTTATTTTTGACCTGGCAACACTGATAATATATTAACTTACCTCGATTCAGTATTGCCAGAACAGCAATCTTTTCCGCATTTAGCAAAATTTTGAAAGCGTATTTTTTGCAAAGTTGTAGAATGATTTTGTAATTTGCAGATTTTTAAAGAATTTTTAATAAATAAGGAATTAGGTATTTACCAAATTACCAAATAGATTTAAAAAATACAATATTCAATGAAAATATAAAAAGTATAACAAACCAAATATAAAGTTAAAAAGAGTGTTTTTTTACGAAAATGTTGAGATTGGAGGTCGAAGTAGGGGCAACAGGTAAATACAAATATTTCTGATACTAAGACCTTGGTGCAGAATTCAGCAGATTTTTTAACACTCCGCAGAATATTTCATTGGCCAGTCTGGCAACACTGCCCCGATGTTTGCGCTGGTCGACAAATTGTCTCGTCTTGCATAGACGTTCTTGCGCGATCGTCTGCGGCCTTGGTTAAGACCTTGTCTTTTCCACTTGTGATTTTTTCACCCTAACCGAATTTTGTAGCTGCGCGAATAGACCTTTCCATGTTTGTAGTAAATTTTAATTTTTTTTTTAGAAGTTTTTAATACTATAGAAAAAATAATATTTTCCAGATAGCAGCATTTTAAGCATTATAATACCAAGCGGGGTGCAGGCAGAGTGCATATGCAAAACTGTCGAAATGACCCTTGGTGCACAAAGGCCATTTCGACAGTTTTTTTGTGGCATCCAATTTTCTGTGTAGCTGTAGATTTGTATTTTCGTGACATTTTCTGCATATATCTTTTTCAAAAACGTTTTTTTTAAAGAATTATACGGTGATTGCAAGTCCCCCCCCCCCCCCTCCTTGCTTAAACGGCTTGAGATATATTGTTCAAATTCGGTAGGGGTAGTAAATAATATTTGTAAGTAAAATACTTACTTTTGAGGAGAATTGTTTTGTTATTCCAGGTGACGGAAAAATTGGAACATATTTTTAACTGGAATTTTCTTCTTCATTCTTCATTTTAAACGTATTTTTACAACCAATTTAACCTTACAATTTTTAGTGTTCCAAAATGTCCCGCTTTAACATGGCGAATCGGAAATTATGCAAAAAAACATATTATATTCGGCGATCTCCGCCATTTTGAATAACAAAACAACATTAATTATTGGAAGTAACAATCCATGCTTAAAATGGAGTTGTAAGTATGGAAATGAAAGAAAAACAAAAATAAAATTGTGGAGAAGTGGAGAAGACTTCTTGTTTTTCCTTCCCCAAAAACAACAATATTTTAAGAAAGTTAAGTAGCTTACTTATAATTTACACTGATAAAATTATTGTTTCGTTTTTCAAGATGATAGAGATCCTCCAAAAATTTCTCATATTTTTCCGAATCGTCGTTTTGAAACGGCACATTTTAGAACATTAAAAATGACAAGGTTACCTATATCAAGCATAAAAATACCTTTAAAAAGGAAGTATTACTCGACCTCCTTCCCATTTAAAAGATTGCGCATGTCCGCCATTTTGAATAACAAAACAACAAAATTCTCCTCAAAAGTAAATATTTTACCTATCATGTATGCATACCGACTTTGAATATATCTCAATCTTTCCAAATTACCCAAGGGGGGGGGGGGGGTGGACTTTATGCAAGCACTGTATGTGTGAAAATATACTCTGCACCCCGCTTGTTATGAGATGATTGTCATTATTATCATGTTTGTTGACAAATCGAAATAAAATGTATATTTACAAAATTTGATATTGAGCTGCAAAAAATTTCGTATTTCTTTCTTCTAACTTTGCCGGTCACAGTCTATTGACATTGACATCAGCACCTGTCAAATTTTGATAACAGAAGTTTTTGCTAATATATTCTAAAGTAACTCATTCACCGTATTTGATTCCATAGTTCATTAATGGTATCAATATCGCTTATAATTAAAATTTGACCACAGCACCTCTCAAACTTTTACATTGTATTTTTTTGCACGTTTCCCAAAATCACCTGGTCACAGTCTATGCTTCGATATAGTTTGTTTCATCAACATCACTTCACGTTAAATTTTTGACAGTAAAATTTTTGGGTACTTCTCTCAAAAACTCCCATTCATCATCACATGGGTCTATATTTTTATCAATACCTTACAATTTAACATTCATATTGCACCTATAGTCTATTACCAAAAATATAGGCAGTGACGTAGCTCTCATAACCATGGAAACGACCAAAATACTGTATGGTCATTGACGGTTTGCATTCGTTTCCATGGTTTCGAATAATACGTCACTGCCTATAATATTGGGTTTTGAGTATAGCAAATTTTATCAATCGATCATCTGAATATTATTTTAATTGGTTAAAATATTTTTAATCTCGCAATGTAATCAATTATCTGTTGCCCCCACCCATGAAACAACATTTTTTTTTACGCGTGACTTCGTTTATCACTCCTACAACCAAAATAAATTATTTTAATACTTTAACAGTTGAACCGCTCCACCCCTCCCTCCTTCTACCCGTTTCTCGTGTCCTCGAGTCTATTTAAGTCATTGCAAGGCATTAAATTGAACTAACTTGTTCGATATTAATAAAAGGCGTTTCTTTCTTCGTCTTATGCGTGGTAAAAGGCTAAAAGACGAAGTTTCCCGATGTAAAAATATATAAGCCGTTGCTGCTAGAAATTGCAGCGATTTTAATTCACCTGGAAGTTGGTCGTGAAACTAGGTGTACGTCTTGCCCTACTGATTCTATAATTGAATATATTCTTTCGTTGACCTAAATGGTTTCCTGGATATGGCCTAATGATATTATTGTGTAAGGGGAAAGCTGTATCGGCAACCACAAAATGAGGCATTAAAATGTTTGTATTTGGTAGTGGCTTAACAGGAGGAATGTCTAGCTCATTATTCATAAAAGCACGACCAAAACCACTTTGTTTAAAGACGGTTGAATCATGGTTTCCCCCAGAAGCACCAATGTCTACCATTGTAAATCGGTAGTAAGCATCGCATGAAGCCATTAAAACAATAGTTGCTTATTATTTGACCAGTTGTCTTGGCTGAGCTAACTAAAAGATATTTCTTGACTAAATTGCAAATAAAACAACCATTGACAAGTTGACAGTGTTGACACATAAATCAGCCAAAACGAACGATCTCAATCACAAATCCGGTAACCTTAGCGTAGGTAAGGGGGGAGGAAATTTGACTGAGATAATCTGACTTACTTGATCAAATAAAACGGCAAGGTAGTCAGTTTAGGTCAGCTCAGCCAAGACAAGTGGTCAAATAATAAGCAACTAATACTAAATGATTGCTTATAATTGAAAAACTCTGAACCAGATTTTTTGGAGCTTGTATTACTACATGTTTCCCATCCACAGCACCGATGCAATTTGGGACATTCCATAGATTAAAAATTTTCTTGGAAATTCTATTAAAATCGTTTACAGTGGATATGGGCAATACAATGGGACATAACACATTTCAAATAGCTTCACAAGTTTCCTTGATTATATTTCTAGCCGTTGTTTTTCCTGTGCGGTAATTCCAGCCAACCTCTTGCATTGAACAACCCTCTGAGAGATAACTAAAAGAAGTAATATTGATTAACGTAGGTATCATTAGCTATTTTATCATTCTTTAAAGAACTCATTCAAAAAAGTTTAATACAAGTCGATAATGTTAAAAACATAAATGATAAGCCGATTGTAACAGCAGCTCTTTTGTCTAATACCCGTTTCACTTTCATATTGAAAATTTTAATTTTTTACCAATGATATACAATAATACAAAAGCGCGAAACAAAAACCAAATTAGGGGTTAGGTTTTTTAATCTTAAGCAATAAATATTAAATTAGTACACGTGGATAAACCGATTTTAATCATTTTTAAAGTTATCCACTATCCTTATGCTGTTCTCTAAATACTATGTTTAAGTGTTAAGTTTATGTAGTTGGATAAACCCGGCCTAAAATACATAAAGTGGCACAATCAAAAAGAAGTCAATATTTGCGGCATATTTACCTAAAAGAAATTATAACACTTTAATAAGATTGCCAACATTTCTAATGTTAACCTAAACCATAAAAAGTTTTAAAAAATATTTGTAAAAGGAAAAAATAGTTTTTCTCAAATAACTCAAAACATGTTTTTTTGAGTTATGTCACTTTTAAAGCAAGGGTGCGAATATGTCAAACATTAAAAACAATATTTGACTGCTTTTTAAAAAGAGAATATTTATCTTCTAAATCTTAGAAATTTTCTAGACATCCACGACATATATTATGGCGCTTCCGCGAGTAGTACCCTACTTAGTCACCAAGACTTTAGTCCTAAACAAATCAATTTCTTTAAACTTAGATGTTTAGATTTTTATATTGAATGATGTCAACAGATAATTACTCGATTTTCATTAAAAAATAATCGACTTAAACATATTTGAAGCAGCGAATGTTAAAAGTGGCAAAACTGCATCTATAATTCATGTTTGCAGGCTGTTTCCCAATATCATCAAGAGCAGTGATTTTCAAACGATTGATACGGAGTGGAGAATTTTGAGAAATACTGACCAAATTAGAGACATCTCTGTTAATATAGAATTATTTTGGGAAAATATCAGTTTGTTAAAATATGCTGATAATGTTTCCTCTAATAACAAAATTGGTTTTTAATATTTTATCATTGCCCCATTCATCGGCCAATGTTGAGCGTATATTCTCAGCCATAAATTTAATGAAAACATGACAAAGAAATAGGCTTTCTACTGAAACAATAACTGGACTTGTACATACCCAACGATTCTTTAAAAAAGCTAATGGTAATTGTTATAATTTTGAAATTAGCAAAAAAAATGATTTCAACTATGTCCAAGGAATATTGGTACAATCCCAAAGACCAGGAGTAAATTTTAAGTGCCTTTTTATTTCAAGTTGGTTTATAATTTATTTTATTTGTTGTTAATTTATTTGCTTGTTTTTTTGTTAATATATGTTGTTTGTGAGAAAATGTTTATTATTTATTCAAAACCGATTTAACTAAAAGAAAAGCTGATTCAACAAAATAATCGAGTATTTTTCACATCCCCCGATTTTAGGCACAAATTTACCGATTTAGAACATCGTTTTCTCCCGATTTTGCATTTAGACGTTCGGCAACACTGCCGCCTGTTAGTGCAAATATAATTGTTAAAGAGTGAGCGTCGCGCGTTTTGACTAAAATATGGATCCGAATTTATATTCAACTCGACATAATGGGTAAGTTCAGTAAATTTTTATAACAACAAATTACATTTTCGTGGGTGTTGTTGCATTGAAACATTTTGTCAAAATATGTCCTTGCTTAGAACCAAATTACAATATTATGTTAGTTATTATACACCGGCAGTAACATCGAAGAAAACGACGCGTCCCCTAAAAGGGACGCTGCTCGTCTGGGTTTCTAGAGGTTAATTATTTGTAATTTCAGGCTGACGCTAGCTGAACTTATAGACTGCATCGAGAATGAGCCTAATGTACCCGAGTCCAATACTTCCTCCGGTAGGAGAGGGAGATAACATCGACGTTGACAGTGATAACTCCGATGAGGAGCACAGTGCCAATGTGAATAATTTGCTCAGGAGCATTATATGCCAGCCTTGTGAAGTTGTTCCAGTAGGGGACGATGACTATGATTTCGATTATCTTATCCCGTTATCCGAACTACGGATAAAACTTATTCTAGAAGATAGAATTTACAAGGAGGTTAACATCTCTGGTCCCTACAAACGTACAAAATGGATGGAAAATCCCCAAGAATTGCCGAATAATAATATGAACACGAATTGCGTTCCACTCCCACCATACGATAGAGCCAAGAATTCTGTTTCGCCGTCCGATTTTTTTCGTCTTTTCTTTGACGATGAACTAATGAATTTGATAATTCAAGAAAGTAACAGATATGCAGGGCAACGAAATACCGAGCTAAATCTAACGATGTCAGAACTTTTTGTGTTTTTGGGTATATTGTTACTATCTGGTTATGGAAAATATCCGAACAGACGAATCTACTGGTCAAGTGAAGAAGATGTCCCAAAACTAGTTCAAAATAGTATGCGGTTGAAACGTTTTGAGACGATACTAAGATTTATTTATTTCGATGATAATTCGAAACAGCCATCAGATGATAGACTCCACAAATTGCGACCGCTTCTTGAAATGCTTGGTAAAAATTTCAGGTCATATGGAGGACTAGATGAGCACCTATCAGTTGATGAAAGCATGGTGCCTTATTACGGAAAGCATTACGCAAAACAGTTCATAAAGTCAAAGCCAATAAGATTTGGCTATAAAAATTGGGCTCTACTATGTTCCAGCAATGGCTACATGTATGGGTTTGATGTATATACTGGAAAAGATAGTAATAAACAAAAAACCTTAGGTTTTGGTGGTAATGTTGTTATGTTTCTACTAGAACAAGTTGGCGTGCCAGAAAATCAAGGATTTAAACTTTACTTTGACAATTTTTTACCGGTTTATAGTATTATAAGATACAGTAAAACAAAGTTGAACTTGTAAATTTCCACTATATTAGACAGAAAATGACATGTTTCGCTAACACTGTAGCTTCGTCAGATGACAATGATTTAATAAAGGTGAAAAGTAACTTTTTACTTTTTAATTATTATGTACAATTTAGAGCTATTTATTAAAATTTATACTTTAATTACTTGAAAAACGTAAGATTCCATGTTACATTGATAAACAAAAAAATTACAAATCCATAAAACATAAAGATCGCAAAAAATATGCGAAAATAGTTGTTCTAAATATAATTAAAAGTAGGATTTAAAGGGGATTTCATCACATTTACCATAGTAATGTATATTTTTTTACACCATCAGAAAGTAGAGATTTCAATGAACAAAAAGCCCACCGACTTTTTTAAAAAGGCAGATATTTTGACGTGCGAATTTTCGATTGAAAATTAGGGTGCTTTTTCGATATTAAGTCAAAATAAGGTGAAAAAATAAATATTTTAAATCAAAAAAATTACAATGTGTTTGGGATATAAAAAGGTAAGTTTTCACCAAATTTTGTGGAAAAAAAATTTCTTGTAAAAGATAAAAATAAAAAACCAAAAACTTGGTTATTTGAATTTTTCACATAAATTTTGAGGTTATGTGAAAAAAGTGTAAATACAAAAGTTGTAGATCTTTTTATTACCTACAATTTTGCCATTTAACGTTTTTCCATAGGACTTGTAGATTTGCCGGAAATCGAGATAAATCGTTTTCTACCCTTAAAAACTCACCCCTTTCCACTTCCCGACCTCGGACCGCCCGTGAATTATTTTTCCTTTCATTTTTGTTATATTCTCTTCCTTTTCCAATGGGTTTCATTCTACTATTCTTTTTCTTCACTTTTTACCATTTTCAAAGGCTTCAGTCCTGGTCTAAACCGTAAAAACCCATCTTAGTCTGGGCGTCTGGGGGGGTTTTAACCCCTAAAACCCCCCCTCGCTGCGCCACTGGTTAGCGCTGGAACAGGCAGAAGTAATTCATGTTTTGGAAAATCCGTGCCCTGGACTAGAAAGACAAACTGAAGAAAAATCATGGAAAAAGGACGATATTAAGGCAAGAAACCTTATTTGTGCAGTGTTTGGCAGATAATATGTTGGTCGTGGTAAAAGATAAGAATACTGCAAAAGAAATAATGGAAGCCTTAAGCAATACCTACACAAAAAAGGGAATATCAAGCCAAGTTATGATCCAGGAAAAGTTGAGAAGTTTAAAATTCACAGGAGGCACGACTCTTAAAGTTTTCTTGAGGGATTTGAACAAACAATTTGTGAACTCAAAGCAGCTGGTGGAAAATTGAAAAGTAGTAAAATTGTGTCACAATTGCTGTCTTCAATGCCAGAATTGTATAAAGCTGTAGTAACTGCAATCGATGTTATGTTTTGTCAGGACGAAAGCAAAGTGACACGGGATTTTGTGAAAAACAACCTACTTATGGAAGAAATAAGAAAGGAAAGTAAATATGAAGCTAGTACTAGTGCAAGTGATACTGCTTTTGCAAGTCAAAACAAAAAGTATTATAGAAAGCCAGGAAGTGGTTTTAAAAAGAAATATTTTCCATATAAGTGTCATAATTAACTGTGGTAAAATTGGACACAGGCGAGCAGATTGTCCAAAGTTTAAGAAAGTAAATGAGAAGGTCAATGCTGCAGCAGAAGGTGATGCAGAAGTTACATTTTTAACTGAAGAAATGGAGGAAAATTCAATGCTGTCAGCTGTGGGAAACTCTAGGGAAGTTAGGTTTATAGTTGATAGTGGATGCACAAACCACTTAATTGACCAAAAAACTGGTAACTTATTAAAAGAAGCACAGACAATTTCACATAAAATCAATGATGCTAAGCATGGTAAAACTATTAGGGCTGAAAACAAGGTAACTTGCATTTAATAACTAAGAAAGATAACAGAATTGTAATAAGAGATGTGCAGGTGTATGTGAAATATGTTTAAAAGGAAAGCAAACTCGAAAACCCTTTGAACCAATAGACAAGGAATGAAAAGCAAAACGTATATTGGAAGTAATATCAACAGATGTTGTGGGTCCCATAAATCCTCCCATTTATGATGGAAAAACGGTATTATGTCACATTTATTGATCACTACTCACATTTTGCTATGTGCTATTTATTGACACATAAGAGTGAAGTCATAAACAAATTTAAAGGATACGTAGCATTATAACAGCAAAATTTGAAACAAAAATAGAAAAACTGAGATGTGATACCTAATGGCGGGAAACCAAAGAAATGAAAAAGTTTTGTCAAGAAATTCGAATACAAATTCAATATACGATTGCTCGGAATCCTGAGCAAAATGGTGTGGCTGAGCGGTACAACAGAACAATACTTGATAAAGCGAGATGCCTGATATTTGATGCTAAAATGGACAGAAGTTTGTGGGGTGAAGCAGTAAGAACAGCTATTTATTTAACTAACCGAACAGCCCCAAGTATTCTTACAAATAATCAATGTCCAGCAGAAATTTGGTTTGATGAAAAACCAAATTTGAAAAAGATAAGAATTTTTGGTTCCGTAGCCTACAACCATATACCAAATGAAGATAGAAAATCAAAATTAGAGGAGTCAAAAGTGAAATATGGTTGGCTATACTAATAACGGATACCGGCTCTGCGATTCGGAAACCCAAAAAATAGTACTTGGAGGAGTATTCTGCTTGATGAAACAGAAACAAACACAATAACTATAGAAATTAACAATGATAACAACGAACAAGTGGAAATAATAACTGACAGTGAGTATGAGAGTTAAGAGTGCGACACAGAGGATGAAAGTGAAAATAAAAATCCAAATGTGAGACGAAGTATCCGAAAAGGACAAACACCCAAGCACCTAACTGATTATGAAGTACACCTTGCCCTACATTATCAGCTGGTCATCTAATTTCTGAAGTACCTAACTCATATGAGGAAGCAACGAAAGGTTGGAAAAATTCAATTCAAGAAGAAATAACCTCGTTAAAGCAAAGCAATACATGGGAAATGGTAAAATCACGACCAGAAACATCAGAAATAATACACTCAAAGTGGGTGTTCCGCGAAAAATTAGTGAATGGTGAACTAGTGAAAAAGGCAAGGCTTGTTGCTCGTGGGTTCAAACAAAAATCTTTAGACAAAGACGTTTATGCACCAGTGGCACGAATGGTGACAGTTCGTTTATTATTATCTTTATATCTTGAGCTTGCTTTGTATGTTCAACAGTTTTTCTCCATTTTTATATGGAATTTTAGATACCCCTGTGTTAATGGAACCACCTTAAGGTTTAAAGGAGGATAATAACTTGATATGTAAGTTAAATAAGTCATTTTATGACCTAAAACAGGCTCCAAAATGTTGGAATAATCTTTTTCATACAACAATGACAAATTTGGGCTTGCAAAGGTCAAAGAAAGATCCATGTCTGTATTTTAACTCGGAATATTTCTCCTGATTTATGTTGATATCATTTTATTTTCTAAATCACTAAAGAACATAAATTATGTAAAAGCTATCTAAAAATTTCAAAACGAAAGAATTTAAAAATCAAAAATTGACATTTTTAGGATTAGAAATTGAAATATTTGAAAATGAATTATATATTACACAAAAGGAATTAATCAGTAAAGTCTTTCAAAAATTTAACATGACAGATTGCAAATTTACTGATGTGCCAATGCAACCTTTATTGCAATTAAATGTAATGTAATGTAATGTAATGTAATGTAAAAAGAGAACCATTGTTAAATGAGAACTTACCTTATCGTGAACTTATCGGATGTCTAATGTATATAATGTTAGGTTCTAGACCTGATTTATGTTTTTGCATAACATATTTTGGTCAATTTCAAAATAATTACTCACAGGAACACTGGAAGCATTTGAAATTTGTTTTAAAATACGTAAATCAGACTAAAAATTTTGCCTTAAAATTTATAAAAAGCAAAACTCAGGGAAATGACTTGAATATTTCTTTAAAATCATTTGCTGATGCAGATTTTGCCAACAGTATTGTTGATAGGAAAAGCATTACAGGTTTTGTCATTAAATTAAATAGAAACATTATATATTTGAAAACTGAAAAGCAAAATACTGCTTTCTAGTGCAGAGTCAGAGTATGTAGCATTATCATGCTGTATTATGGAAAACTTATTTTTGGGCCAAATGCTTTCAGAAATCAGTACAAAGATGTTTTTTCTGTAACAATATACGAGGATAACCAATCATGTATAAGAATGGCTTCAACATTAGAATCGAAACGTACAAAGCATATTGGTGTTAAGTTTCATTTCGTTCGTGATTGTGTAAATCAAAATAAAGTAAAGTTATTGTATGTTTCGACTGAAAAGCAAGTAGCTGATATGTTTACTAAACCATTAGCTAAAACTAAATTTTGTTATTTCAGACACTGTTTGAATATTGTTGAACTATAAAATGAAACAGGGTTTCTTTTCTTTGTGAACATTTATTTTATGTTTATATTGTAATACTTACCTTGTAATCTAAGGAATTACTTGTTTTTTTTTTGTATTTGTTTATTATTGTAAATGATCTTAAGTATTTCTATTTGGAAGTTTAACCCTTAACTACTGTGGTGCGGTCATCATGACCGATGCCTATAATAACACCTCTAGAAGTTACCCCCTCTCTAGTTGTATTGCCTTGAGCGTCTCTGTACTTTTAAGCCAGTGCATTTTAAGAAAGCAGTCGGAGTGTACCGTGTCTTACGCGCTTATTTATTAAATTACGTAGAGTTTAAATTCTTGTGCGGTCATAGTGACCGCAGCACAGTATTAGTAAAACTAATTCTTGCTTTACTTGCTACACATATTTTAGTTTGTTATGGCTGACGATGGTGCAGGTCCATCGAAAAGAATTTGGCTTGGCGATCCCGATTTTAAGGCTACTTGTTTAAAGTGGTTGGATGATATTGAAACTACAAATGCAATTGAGAGTGACGAAGATAGTGCCAGCGAAAGTGTCTACGAACCAAGTGAGCATGACACTGATTCGGAGCAGGAAGGGGAGTTGGCCAATTTAAATAATGAGGAAGATCTCGATGATGCTGACGAAGAACTAGTAAATCAAACTGGTTTAAAAAATGTCTATGGCAAAAACCGGTATAAGTGGTCATCTGAAAGCTTTGTGTCCCGCAGCCGAACACAGAAGCACAATATAGTGTTCTACGTTTACAAACTTTACAAGGATCCGCTCGTCTGTTAGGACATGAAGCACAACCTTCTGCAGTGTGGAACTTGCTTATCACAGATGATATGTTAAATTTAATTTTATATCTTATTAGTAATCATGCCACCGGCTTGATTACTAAAACCACGTCTCCGAACCTTAGTGTGAGAAAAACTTCGAAAATTTAAAAATACAAAGTGTAAATCATAAGCATATAAATTGAAAAAGCACAAACACAAACATCAAGTGTTTAGAAAAACCAGAAGCAAAAACTTCAACAAAAAAGGAAGCCACGCCCCCTTAACAAATGGATAACCCAGAGGGTTTCTCTGGCACCCAAACACATAAAGAAGAAACAACACAAAAAAACACGGAAATGGACCAGCAACGTTCGCCAACGTTTATTCAACCAAATTTACGAAAACTACGATATAGATAGTACCACATCAAGCAAAGCAAATGGAAACAACCCTAACAAGAAACCCAAGAAAACGCTATTAAAACAACTAGCTACGCATAGATCATATAGCACACAATGCCATGTGTATTATAAACTATGCAAAACCAAAATTGAAAGAGATAAAAACAGAAAAAACATCCTTACACATCTTAAGCTAAAACATGCCTTAAAGGACACTGTGCCTACATCACTAGAAGCAGCTCAAAAAACAGAAGAACAAACAAAACAGTAAAACCTGTTCCAAAATCTAGCCAAAGCAGACAGCCTAACCAAAACTCAAGAAACCAATCAACAAAACAAAAATACGGAAAAAACACTAACCGAAAGAATACAAGAAGGAGAAACGCCATAATCAGTAGAAATGAAATTTTCTTAAAACCTAAAAATCCTGCAAAGAAGTCGAAATACCAACATGTACTACAAGAAAGGCCTAAGATACAAATCAAAAATAAATTTCACCCCCTAACTGACGAGTCAGAATCGGAAATGGAAATTGACAACGACAACGAGTCAAATGCCCAGTCCGAAATATCAACCAAAACCAGAGAGTCATTAAGAAGAACAAATAGACAAAATAACAACCAACAAAAACAGCAACAAACACCAAAAACTAAAACAATAAAGCCGCCACCAATCATCCTGAAAGGAATTCCTCAAACAAGGGAGGCATATACCACCTTAACAAACGACCTAAAATACGCAGTAAAGCAAAAATACAACATTAAATTCACAAAAAACAATAGGGTAATCTACATTGACGAACATGACGACTATAGAAGATACAAAACGACCAGATAGAATTTCACACATATTCTACCCAAGAAGAGAAGACGCATGCCTTCGTTATAAAGGAACTAGACCATCAACCGGACGTTCAAGAATTAAAGGAAGAATTACAAAACCAACATCAAATAACAGCCAAAGACATTTACGTAATGAAAACCGCTTACAGACCACTATATATGCTAGTAACAGGCAGTACATACAAAAACCAACCTACAAAAAACCAAATATTTGAACTTTGTAAGAATAACGTGGGAACGCAGGAAGCAGAATACAATGGTTATACAGTGTAAAAGATGTGGACAGTGGGGACACGCCACGACCAAGTGTCTCAGGCAACCAAGATGTCTAAACTGTTCCCAAAACCACCACACATCAGACTGTCTGCCAGATACACAACCTAAAAGTGTAAACTGCAACGCAAAGCACAGGGCTAACTCACCTACATGCCCTGTGTATAAGTATAAAGCTGAACAATCCAGGCAAACAACCAAAGTACCTAGACAGCAAAAACTAAAGTACATTTCAGCACCAACCCCAAAAACCAATATATGGTAGGCTAGGTTAGGTTAGGTTAGGTTAGAGTGGCAGACCTCTGGCATTGACCAAACAGTCACACGTAGTCCTGTAGGACCGTTGTGGTACCACACGTGTTCCGCGGAACCTATCCGCATCAGCCTCCTGATGGTTAACGCGACGTGACGTAGATCGTAGAAGAATCTTGACAGCTCATTCAAACCAGCCACTGCTGTTAATAAACTTCGTAAGTCGACCCAGTTGCAGGCTGCTCACTTCCTCCAGATCATTAAAGAATGGTTCGCCCAGGGCATTGAACCTTCTTCTAGCGAGGCCGGGGCATTCACACAAGAAATGCTGAATACTTTCCTCCTCCTCTTCATCTCTGCAACTTCTACAGAAATCGTTAGTTGGTACTTGCATACGTTCAGCGTGTCTACCGAACAGGCAATGTCCGGTGACTACGGCAGTGATGTTTCTTAGGTCCTTCCGACCGTGTTGTAATAGCACTGCGGTTTTCCTGTCGTCAAGTAGGGGCCACAATTGCCTGGAGATGCTACAAGTTGCCAGCCCTGTCCATCTGCTTTGTGCAAGTTGTTTAGCTATTTGATCTATATCCTCTTTGACTGATCCCAGTGGTCTAGCCACAGTATTCTCTGCTAGTTCGGCAGACCTGCTTGCGCCCTCCCTGGCGAGCACATCAGCAGTCTCGTTGCCCTGTATTTTGCTATGTCCAGGAACCCAACACAGGGTGATTCGATGTTGAGCACCAAGTGTGCAGAGATTATTGCGACAGCGCCTTACTAATTTTGACTTAGTGCTGCTGGAGCAAATTGCCTTTATGGCTGCTTGACTGTCTATATAGATTGCTATAGACGCAGCTGCTTTCAAGCCAGGGTGATCCCGCAGGGTGTTGACTGCTTTATCCACTGCAAAAATTTCTGCCTGGAAAATGCTGCAGTAGTCAGGGAGTCTGTACGACCTCTGTATTTGCATGTTCTCGGAGAAGATACCAGCCCCAACCCCGACGTCCATTTTTGAACCGTCAGTGAAGATCGAGTGATCCGCCTCCATTATTACTTGATTGCCTTCCCACTCCTCCCTACCCGGAATGAGCATAGAAAAGCCCATTCCAAAGTCTGGCAGCGAAACAGTGTAATCGGTCGGCTCTCGCAGATTTTGGCCTGGATATATCCTTAGTATGCTACTGTGTCCGTAGTTGGTGCTGGTCCAGCATTTCGACTCTTTCAGTCGCAGAGCACTTTTTGCAGCCACACTTTTTCCGTAAATATCCATGGGTATCAGATGCAGCATCACTTCCAGTGCCGCCGTCGGTGCTGAGTGAAGGGCACCCGTCACTCCTAAACAAGCTGCCCGTTGTACCTTTGTTAGTTTCTTCATGTTTATTGCTTTTTCCAAAGCAGTCCACCAGACCATGACCCCGTAGGTTAGTATAGGTCTTACAATGGCTGTATAAATCCAGTGAACTATGTGGGGTTTCAATCCCCATTTCTTACCAATAGCTTTTTTGCAGGCATAGAACGCAACTGACGCCTTTTTAACTCGTTCTTGTATGTTCGTGCCACAGTTAAGCTTGGAGTCTAGTATCAATCCTAGATACTTTGCCTTTTCTTTCAGCACTAAAGTACTGTTGTCTAGGACTGGGAGCCTGAAGTTCTCAATCACCCTTCTGCGTGTGAATAGAACTAGCTCCGTTTTTTCTTGGTTGATTCTCAAACCGCATCTCGCAGCCCACCGTTGGAGTTTTCGTAGCGCTGTTTCTGTTAGATCGCTGATGGTATTCAAATATTTGCCCGACACGAGTATAATCAAGTCGTCGGCATATGCAATCACCTTAAATCCAGCCCTTTCTAACGCTATAAGAATTTTGTTCATTAGTCTTAGCCACAGAGTTGGCGACAGCACCCCGCCTTGCGGGGTTCCTCTTCCGACAGTCCTGGCTATCTCGCTGCTTCCTAGTTTAGAGCAGATTTTACGGCTTTTTAACATCCTGTTAATCCAACGGCAGATGTAGTTGTCAACCCCTGATTCTGTTAGGGCGTCGTACACTGCCTCGGTCGTGACATTATTAAAGGCCCCCTCACTGTCTAGGAAGGTTCCAAGAGTATACTCTTTATTTCTAATTGATTTTTCAATTACGCCTACAACCTCATGTAGCGCTGTTTCCACTGATTTGCCTTTAGTATAGGCGTGTTGAGACGAGCTCAGCCCTTCCTCTGGTACCGAATTCTTAATTTGTATATCTAGCAGCCTCTCCAACGTTTTTGTAAGAAACGAAGATAGGCTAATCGGTCTGAAGTCGTTGGCAGTCGTGTGGCTGCTTTTGCCAGCCTTTGGTATGAAGACTATTTTAATCTTGTTCCAGCTTGCAGGTAAATACGTATAATACAAGCTGCTTCTGTATATCACCAGGAGCCAAGGTATTAGGATCTTTTTTCCTTTTTGTAGCATGGCGGGCATTATTCCGTCTAGTCCTGGTGATTTATACGGGTCGAATGAGTCAATCGCCCATTCAAGCTTCTCGCTAGTGACCACCGATTTAATGCTGTTTAAATCCGGGGGTTCTCCTTGATCAATGAGGGCTTCCTCTGCCGGTGTATTTCCAGGAAAATGGGCGTCTATTAGCAGTTCAAGGGTTTCCTCGCTGCTCTCTGTAAAGGCCACATCGTTTTTCTTTAGGAAGGAAGGAGCGCTCGGCTCCTTCGATAAAACTTTTCTGAGCCTAGCGGCCTCGTTTGTGCTCTCCACTCGCTCGCTGTAGTCTTGCCAGGAATTCCTTTGAGCTTTCCTAATAGCTTTCTTATACGTCTTTAGAGCCTCCCTATAGGCGCTCTCGTCTTCCGTACGTCTGCTCTTTGCTTTGTTAAACAGCCTTCGCATGTCCCGTCGTAGCCCACTCAAGTCTGCATTCCACCATGGTGGATATGACTTCTTGGCTGGTCTGCTTATCGGACAGCTTTTGACAAAAGCTTCCATAAGACTTTCGGTTAGCTTATTGACCGCACTATCAATTGAAGCAGTATTAGGCATCAGATCCTCAGGTGGATCTGCTAGCTTATCAGAGATAATTCTACAAAATTTTTCCCAGTCTGTTTTCTTAGGATTACGAAATGGTTCCGGAGCATTCGTGGATGCGCCGACGTCGAACAGAATCCAGCGATGGTCCGAGAACGAATTCTCGCTGGACACTCTCCAGTTAAATACCTTTAAATCGCTAGATTCATTCGCAAACGTAACATCCAGAACCTCCTCCCTATTCGCAGTGACAAATGTGGGTGTATTACCGTTATTACAGATATTTAAGTTAGATGTGATTATAAAGTTAAAAAGAGACTCACCCCGTTCATTAATGTCTGTGCTTCCCCATAGTGTATGATGGGCGTTGGCATCACATCCCAGGATTAGGTTTACTCCTTCAGTCCTGGCAGATTCCACGATATTTTGGACGTCCGCTGATGGTATTGGAGCGTCATGGGCCATGTAAACGGATGACAACGTTATTGGTGCCCCTCCTTTCCGTTCCCATTTGACCGTTGTTATGTCTTGATCGCTAAAATTAGGCATTAAGAACATTTTGTTTTTATTATTAGCTAAAACACAAGTTCTTGGCTTACCTCTGCCCCTAGCCCTAGAGTAATACAGGGAGTAATTTTTTAGCCTTAATCCATGTATGACGTCGTTTTTGACCCAAGGTTCCTGGATTAAGGCGACGTCGAGGCCCTTCTCTTCCATTAGAAGCGCCAGATGGCACGAAGCCATTTTACTGTGGTGGAGGTTGATCTGCACCACCCGCAACATCGTTAAGCGGTGTTGGAACCTCCACCTCCATCACAGGAGCCGGTTCTACGACCAGTACCGCGCCCTGCTCCACTTCCATTGCAGATGTCGCTGTGGCATCCTGCTTGGGTTCAGCTGGTGGTACCTCTTGGCTTCTCTCCGAATGTTTGGGAAAGCCCTTGTACACATTAACTGTATATTAACTGTATATACATATGGTAGGCTAGGGCAAATATCAGGACACCGCTAGGGCAAGTAGCGGCAACTATAACAGCAGCTCCATCAGGGCAAATGACGGCATCTATAACCAACAAACCCCCGGAACGAGTCATCAACCCCAACAAAACCAAGATTTCCCGCCATTACCGAGGACACGCCCCCAAGGAAACGCCCCCAGTACCCAAGACCCCAAGACGATCACCATGAAATTAGCCAGGCAAGTGATCTTTTTACTGCCATGCGAGAATTTAATAGCGTTCTAAACATAAAAGAATTTAGGGAAAAGAAAAGCATAAAGTCTTTCTCCACAATTTTAATTCAATAGCTAGGCGAACCTAGGGTAGAATCGACATGTTTCGAGTGTAGAAACACTTATCATCAGGAAATTGAAACAAATATAATGAACAGCTGATGTTGTTCGCAAACGAGAAAATAAAAATAAAATTAAAAGGTGGAACAAATCCATAATGGAGCTTTCAATGGCACGCATGGGGGGTGAAAAAACTTTTTGTAGTCAAACAACAGAAAATATATCAGCACGCTGAAAGGTCAAGGACCAGTGAAAAGCCACTGTGGGTGGGAAAAGAAGATACAAAATTAGGAAGTATCAAATAAAGGATTTTGTAGAAATTATTTTAAGTGTACGTGATAAAAACATTTTAGTTAGATTCAACTATGTCGAAGAAGTGTGAAAGACGTCAAGTATGAGGGAGAAAGAAAAAAAAGTATGTATTTTTATTAAAGTCGTGTAGATGCTTTCTGTAAAAGATAAAAAAAGAGGGATGTAATGAATGAAATGTAATAAAATAAGTTAGATTAGCTTACCATTTAGCTTTAGCTGTTGGGGTACCAAGCTTGTTACGGCCCAGTTACCCCAGCAGGAGTCAAAACTGACATATTTAGTTTAAAGAAGAAAGAATAAGTTTAAGACATTTTCAGAGAAAATTTTAAAAAATTTCGTTTTTCATGAACATCTTAAAAAGAAGTTCGCTGCGACCAGCACGTGCTGGTGCTTCTTTTTAAGATGTTAATGAAAAACGAAATTTTTTAAAATTTTCTCTGAAAATGTTTTAAACTTATTCTTTTTTCTTTAAACTAAATGTGTCAGTTTTGACTCCTGCTGGGGTAACTGGGCCGTAACAAGCTTGGTACCCCAACAGCATTTTATTTCAAGCTAAATGGTCAGCTCTCCCGTCAATTGGTAAAACCTAGTAAACCATTTTTATACATTTTTCAGCAAATTAAAATTAAATATGAAGTTTAGCCTTTCGATAACTTAAACAGTTATATATTTATTTTGTTGTGCTAGGAGTTTTAACATTCAACTTATCTAATTGTTATGTTGTTTTTACTCTAGGCTTGTGATTTTGGTTATAATATGACCTACTATTCTTTGTTACCAAAAAACCATTTGCAGTACCAGGGAAAAAAATAGTACATCAGATTGCTATGGAAAGAATAATAATGTTACTATGGAAAAAAATAGTAATTCAGTTTACTTTTGCCAAATCAATAATTTTACCAAGGTAAAAAATGGTATGTCGAGTTACTATAACAAATTCTAATTTGTAACTGTATTTTAAGAGTCCATGTCGGCACGTGGAATAAAAAAATCTGTTTTGCCACTTGGTTGTCACAGGATTTCTCGATTACATTATTATGCCGGAGTTAATGAAATCGCTGTAAGGGTTTAGCTCGCACAGCATAATTATTCATAGTAGAATTCACTGAAAAATTGTAAATTAAGTATCATTGGATTTTGAAAGACTTAAGCCGTGTCATCCGTGTAATGGATTTTGAATTATGACTTTGATTTGGAGACAATAATTCGTAAAATGGGGCTATTTTTAGAGATATAAAGTTATGAATATGTCTAAAACAAAAGTCAAATAATAAAATCTATTACGTTATATCTATTACAAATAACACTGTGGAATATTTTTCTTAAATACAATAATAATAGTTATTAATCATGAAGCCATTTCCGTGACAGCGGAGTGGAAAAAGTTGATTTATTCAACCAGGCATGGATTCTTAAATTAAAGGAAATAAAGTGAAGAAATTATAGGAAAAAGAAAAATTTTTAAATTTACTAAAAGATAAGTATATTATTATATTACAACAACTAAAACGTTTTCCAAAATAATCTTAGTCTAACAAATAAAATTTTAAAAATTGATCGCAGATTTTTATTATAAAAGTAGTAGGTACTCAACTTAATCTTTAGTTGACAACAAATCAAGCGAGTTTTCAGAAATAGGAAGTTTTTCCCAAAATATTATTTTTATTGCTGGCATTGAAGGCACTAAACCCTTAAGGATTTTTTCTTTTTTATTAGGGTTAATGCCTCTATTGTTTTTTTTTAACCTCTGGAAACTTTATTTCTAATTTTGACTTCAAAAAATCTGAAGAAATAAATTCCAAATCCGTAAATTTATTTTTAAAAAACATATTTCTAGAACCTTTGCAGAATTCTACTACCTTTACGTCGCTTAGCATAGGGATTGATTCCTCTTTTTTCTTTTTTGGTCTCACTCCTTCCTAAAATTCGTAAAAATCTTCATATGACAAAATTAATGTTTTATTTTTTCTCGATGTTTTAACAATAAGTTTACTTAAGTCGTTCATGTCGAACACGTTGGCCTTTTTTTTTAAACTTTTGCCAATTTGGCCATGAATGGCATCTGCTTTCATATAGGAATGACCTGGTTCAAAGAACTTTACTGTTATCGTTTCTGGCCCCCAATTTGAATTTACAATTGATACAAATGCAGCATAAAGTTTCCAATTCTTATTTTGAGCGCTACAGTTATCACACCAAAATATGTAGTATTGTATGTCAGCAGAAGCTCTTTGAATTATTTCGAGGTAAGCCGATGCCACATCTTCGGCCAGCCAACCACTAATGGCTTCGTGCCATAAAACACAAATATTTTCTTCATTATTTAGCAATGAGGCAAATGTTTCATTAAACACTACCAACTTACTAACAAAAACAGACGATTTAAGAGACATTTTTGGTAACAATAGAACTTTTTGCATGTCTACACTGTATGCTTTAAAATATTTAGTATATTTTTTGTCTCTGTCGTCATCATACTCTTTTCTAGCTTCAATATACATTAAATGATGTTTGTCAAAACTAGTACATGTTGTGCAAGCCTCCCTTAATTCTTTTTGTTCGCAAACTTTTGCGTGTTCATTATATAACGCGCAAGTATCGCATTCGTCTTGATTGGGTTGTTCAAACCCGATGTTCTGCAGTTTGAATTCATGTCTATATTTCTCATATGACACTTTTTCATGGTTTTCACAAAAATGTTTCCACATAGATGTGACACTGATATCCTGTGGTAAATATCTTCTATTGGGCGCATGTGAAAGTTTGTAGTGCGAAACTTGCGGATTGTAAGACTCTATATGCTGTTTAAATGTGTCCGAATCTTTTTTGTTTGATGGTGTTGCATGTCCACGTTTATAGGAAACAATATCAAGATCAGCTGATAAATTTCGTTTTTTTTTAATTCGGTTATGCCGTCGGTTTTTAAACCATGTGTATGTAAAAACATTAATTTACATACTTGTTCTGTTGCTCCATCCGATTTTGTAAGAGTATAAGTTAGTGAACATTGCCTCTTATTGTCACTATCAGTTTTTCTCTGCTTAATTGTATTAAACTTTATATGCGCATTAAAATATTGTCGTCTCTCTCCAAAAGTAAGTTTCCAGAAGGCATTACATATTTCAATTCTTCGTTCCTCCGATAAAGTCTCTCCACATTTCTTTGTACAATTACATGCTGGTAGAACGTTATATTTTTTTAAATGGTGTTCAATTTGCTCTTTTTCTGTTCGTGCTCTCTTTTTCAGTCTTGGCCTTTTTTCTATTCCTGTATCGTATTCTTCATTTTCCTTGTCACTTTCATTAGAATCTGCAATATAATAATAGTTACCTATAATACAAAATTTTAAATAAATATTTATTTCTGTAACTAGTGCAAAAAGTATATCTTTGTTGCATGATGCATGAAGTTTGCAGCTCGAGAGCTGCAATCATGCTTAGTGCAGCAAATATGCATTTTGCACACTCATTAAAGAGCCTGCGCATGTCTATGTGTATTTATATTTTAATTGCTTACCAGATTGAGGAGCTGCTGTGTCGAAAAATTGAAATTTTTTTTCCTAGGTTTTAAATTTTCATCTTCATCAATAGGATTATAAGTTGGATCTAAATCCGAGTCATCGGCAAGGCTTTTTTCATCTAAATTTTTTTTATTTTTTAGTTAATTTATCTCCATATTATAGTATAACAATTTATCCTTGAATTTCAATTTCAAAATCAATTAAAACATACCGTCGTCGGTCATATCATAGACAACGGGTTGCAATTCGGTAAAGGTTTTTGTGTCTTGTGTCTTGTCTTTTACAGGAATATTTTCCTCTTGCTCTAACGAATTATTTGCAATAACTTCATGGATATTTTTGTCGTGCATTAATGTTTCATAATCAGACCTAAAACAAATACCCACATCATTAATCTACATTTACTTTTCCGCTTCGTAAATCGAGTAAAAAGAATCTCCATTAAAAATGTTATCATTACTAGCTGCTGTTAAGGTTTTGGGCGTTTCTGTTTCGGTAATAGTTTGATTATTTATTTTGTTTGCTCCTGGGTCGTCTGCTGTAGTTAGGTCCAATACAATATATTGTTCCGAGAATTGCTGTAAATCAGTACCATGTTGCTGTGCTTCGTTAGAAACATCACATTTTTCAGCTGCATTTGAACTAAAATATTTTAAAATTATTTTTATTTGTGCATGCTCGAAAACTGCGCTAGACAGCGGCACGCAACCAATTTTGTTGCTTAAATTTAGAAAATGTTGGTACTTATGCCGCTGTATATGCTTAATTAAAACAAATACTATATTATTATTTTTCCTACTCGCGTGCGGTAAAGTACACTTTACAGCACTTGCGCGCCATGAGAAGTAGGTACTTTACCGCACTCGGTGCTGTAAAATTCAAAGTGTAGTAAAATGTCTTTACCGCACTCAGTGCGGTAAAGAATCTGTACCGCACTGTATTACAAATTTTAAAAAAATGCAATTAATGTACTTGCATTCGCGCAATGTATAAAATAGAAATATTTATAGCTTTTAACAATTAATACGTGCAACTTTTTATTCATTTTTTCTTTTAAATTTGATTCTTGCGCCAAGAAGTATTTGCTCAAAGGAAAATTTTTGTACCTAACACGTGCGAAAAGTGCCTTTGTCGCCCTTAACTACTGCTTGCCAGAACTCCGTTTTGCGTCGTTTGTACAACTGCCGTGGCGTGCAGTAAAGAACCACTTTCCGCACTTGTTTGGTAAATAACTAACAAATGCCTTAAGATAAATTAAATTTAAAGTCGGTAGGTTCTCAGAATGCCCAAGAGTTTCTACCAAATATTTAGTGGTGCCTTTATACCTACGAAAGGTATTATCGGCGTAAATTAAATGGGCGAAATAGCGAGCGGAAATTTGGACGAGTAAAACTCGAGGTAAAACCGCAACATGCGTGTTTAAAATACAAATATTTAGATGCACCCGATTAAACGGGCAATATTTGTAAATTCGCACTAATCCCGTCTAAAAGGCAACTATTACTGTACTAACCTTAACTGGAAGTCGCCAGGAGATTGAATACACAAAGTTTTATTTTGTTTAACTAAAGCCATTAACATTTTCTTCCTGTTTGCCATCTTATCCACTTTCACTTAGCTTTTAAACTAACTTTATATTAGTAAAACACAACGAAATACGTTAACGATACATGCGCTTACTAAGAAATAGCAAACTAACCGAAATGAATTTAAACAGTGGAAAAACCTAGCAACGGAATGTAATTTTGCGCGCCAAACTATTGGCGCTAAATTTAAATTGGAAGAACACAGTATAGTCAATTAACGGATTGAAAGCAGCGGTATTAGTAAACATAATAATATGGAAATACCTAGCAAAATTCTTTGCTATGTTTTTGTTTGGTAATATTATAAAAATTTTAAAATAATAATGTCAGTAAAGTAACATGCCAGATTTTTCCATTGTGCGAAGATAAATTATTTTATCTCGATAAAATAGCAAAGAAAACTTGCTATGTTTTTCACTTGGAACTCTAAAATGCTAGGTTTTTGCATTGAAAAAGTATCAATTTCTTGACTTGCTAGAAAATTCCAACCACAATATATCGTTTATCCTGAGGAATTTCGTACAAAACTAAAAATGAGAAGGTAGGAAATACCTATTTGATTAGGTTAGATGGTAAATGTAAATTTCCACAAAAAGTGAGTTACTAGGTATTTCCTTTGTACGGGAGAGCTAATCTAACTTATTTTATTACATTTCATTCATTACATCCCTCTTTTTTTTATCTTTTACAGAAAGCATCTACACGACTTTAATAAAAATACATACTTTTTCTTTCTCTCTCCCTCATACTTGACGTTTTTCACACTTCTTTGACATAGTTGAATCTAACTAAAATGTTTTTATCACGTACACTTAAAATTATTTCTACAAAGTCCTTTATTTGATACTTCCTAATTTTTTTCTCTTCTTTTTTCACCCACAGTGGCTTTTCATTGGTCCTTGACCTTTCAGCGTGCTGATATATTTTCTGTTGTTTGACTACAAAAAGGTTTTTCACCCCCCATGCGTGCCATTGAAAGCTCCATTATGGATTAGTTCCACCTTTTAATTTTATTTTTATTTTCTCTTTTGCTAACAACATCAGCTGTTCATTATATTTGTTTCAATTTCCTGATGATGAGTGTTTCTACACTCGAAACATGTCGATTCTACCCTAGGTTCGCCTGGCTATTGAATTAAAATTGTGGAGAAAGACTTTATGCTTTTCTTTTCCCTATATCATTCAACTCCACTTTGAGTATGGACTACTTCTTCAAAAATAAAAGAATTTATTCGTTTTCTCAATGATTGTTCGAGCGAGTTACGAAAGGTTAATACGCAAGAGCAGGGAATATCAGTCATGATGTCCCTAATGGGAGAATTAAATAATTATAACATTAGCCTTCCGTGACTCGTTCAACATAGCGCAATGGAACGCAAACGGTTTACGCGGAAAAGTAGATGAATTAAAATATTTTTTATCCAAATATAAAATAGACATAATTGCAATCAACGAAACCAAACTTAATCCAAACATAAAAATTAAACTTAGAAACTATCAGGTACATAGGGCAGATAGACATAATATTGGGGGAGGCGTGGCCATTCTCATAAAAAATAATATCCCACATTCTGTTCTGCAGCCGACAAACTCTGACCTGGAACACATTGTTTGTTTGAAGGTTGTAGACAATGATGTATCTTGAGTAATAGATGTGTTTTGGACTTCCATTGCCTTTAGTTTTTCATATCACAACGTTTTAACTGGTAAGTATCCCAGTCGTCTTCAGGTGAATACTGTATTCATACGTATCAGATATAAGATGTACCTGTCCAACAAGCCATGCAAATATGGCATCAAGATCGTATGCATGACAGATGCCCGCACTCAGTACTTTTTTAATGGCTATATATATATATACTGGCAAGGACTCTGATGGATTTGGTTTGAAAGAAAATTTAAGAAAATCTGCCAAACCAACACAATCTGTATTTAGATTAGTAAAGCCAATAGAAGATTCAAATCGAAACATTACTGCCGATAACTGGTTCCCTTCCTTAGAAGTTGTTGAACAGTTAAAAAACCGAGGACTCACGTACGTCGGAACAATGAAGAAAAATAAAAAGGAAATCCCCCCAGAGTTTCTACCAACAAGGAGGAGAAAAGTTGGTAAGGAGGAAACATTATTTGGCTTTACAAAAGAAGTGACTATGGTTTCATATGTCAAAACAAAATAAAGCGGTTATTCTCATATCGTCCATGCACCATTCAAGATCAGTTGACGATGATACAAAAAAGCCGGAGATTATTACTTACTATAATTCTACAAAGGGTGGAGTAGATGCTATTGATGAAAAATGCGCCAAACACTCCACAAGCCGTCGCACAAGATGGATATATTTTTTGAATCTTGGACATAAGCGGAGTAAATGCCCATATTATCCATCAGAGTTTTAAAAATAATAAAGCAATTGAAAAAACATATTTTTTGAAGATACTTGCTGATGAGCTGGTAATGCCGCATTTAGAAAGAAGGGCTGCTAATCCAAGAATCGCTCGAGAACTACGGTCTTCAATACGGAGAATTTTCAATATTCCTAAAGAACGTCTGGAACAGGTCGGCATGGAGAAACTTAAGAAAAGAAAAACCTGTTCCACTTGTCCTTCAAGGATAAAAAGAAAAACGTTTCACTTGTTTCACATGTGTATTAAGCCCATTTGTATCGAATGTTCAACAAAGCCCTGTATTAACTGTAAGCATAATTTGTAACTTTTATGATATGTGATTTTTGTGAAAAAAAAAATTGTTTTTTGTAATGTTTTTCTTTTGTAAGTTCATGCCTTGGCCTTAAAGGAAAAATATCCCGTCTCGTTTTAGGATTATTGGTTTTCGTTTAATACTTCATTAAAAATATGCTGACAAATTTTGTTAAAAAAAATGTTCTTACCAAGAAAATAAAATTATATCAAAAGAATACCCAGTTTTTAATGGTATGTGTTTGATTTCTATTAAAAACCATCCCAAATATAATAATTAATAATAAAACAATACAAAAAACACAAACATCCATTTTTTTACGGTATTTATATATGGCGGTCATTATGACGGCACCACAGGCTTAACATCATTAAACTGGCACCACAGTAGTTAAGGGTTAAAGTATTGAAGGAGTGTGGTGGCATTAAGGCCGCCATAGACACGCATGCTTATCATACGTTTTACTTGTACAGTTTTAAGTCGTCATGCAAGTAGGAGTGTGTATGGTATCAAGTCGTCCGTTTTATTTGTTGTGTTCCGTCAATTGTTGGGCTTGAAGCAAATCAGCCGCCACGCGCCGGTTGATTCTGCGTGTTCCGACTTGCTTGATAAAGAGACGGAGTGTCTGTGTGGTATTGCAGTTTAGTTTGTGGACTTTTTTATTCTTATTGTAATTATTTAGAAATAAAATGGCTGACTTGCGATTGATGACAAGAGAGTTTCTTGCAGAATTTATAGATTTGTATAGAGATAATGAGTGTCTGTAGAAAATTAAGAGCAGAGATTATTCGGACAAACAAAGGAAAAATGCTGCCAATACAATTTTAATTGAAAAATTGAAAGAAGTCGAACCAGAAGCTAGTAAAGACATGGTTGTAAAGAAAATTAATTTTTCAAGAACGTGCTTTAGAAAAGAGTAAAACAAATATGAGACATCATTAAAGACAGGAAGTGGTACTGAAGACGTGTACAAACCAAATCTATGGTAATTCGACCAGCTCATTTTCCTAAGTGATCAAGAAACACCTAGGCAAGGCAATGACACTCTAAATGAAAACATTATTGCCAGTTCAGGCAGGGAGGTAAGGTTTATTTTTAAAACAAATATTTTTATTTTTTATTTCTGTATGGACATTTTATTTTAAATCTAATTTAATGGATCATTCTATCTTGCCAGCTAACTTTTCCTTCATTGTTAAAGTATCGAAGAAAAGTATTTCGAGATTTATTTGCTTCCCTTGGATAATGTCTGCTAGGTCCTTTTTGCAATCCCGAAATAACATCTGGTTTCATTCGTAACCAAACATTTATTGTACAAGTTTCCCATTATCCAAAGAATCTACTGGAGTATATGATTCGGCACATTTTCTGCGCAAAAAATTATGCAAAACCGCACAAGTCAAAACAACGAGATCTATACGGTCCAATCTCAAGGTAATATGTAAAATTCGGAATCGAGCAGTCATTATTTTAAATACATTTTCAATTATTCTTCTGGCTCTTGAGAGACGGTAGTTATAGATTTTCTTTTCCTTATTAGTATATAAAAATTATCTTGTGGGAATGGTTTTAAAAAATCTGGTCGCAAAGAAAAAGCCTCATCTCCGATAAATACGAATGGAAGTTTTGTTACGCTATTTCTAGCTTTGTTATCGTCCGGAAGATTCAATTCTTTGTTAATTAGTTTCTGGTAGAGTAGACTGATATTTGGTCAATTACGCCCCCATCTGAAATACGCCCATTTGTGCCCATGTGACTAACAAAACTCATAATTTCCATTTGCTATTGCCATTAATACCAAACTGTTATAACCTTTATAATTCCAATAATATGATCTACTTCCTGGAGGAGGTGTTATTTGAATATGTTTTTCATCTACGCATCCCAAACAATTCGGAAACTGCCATTTAACATCAAAATCTCTAGCTATTTTTTCCCATTCTTTTTTTGTCTTAGGAAACTGAAATATAACATAAAAATTATTTAATATATTTAAATATGACTTCAGATATTATAAATATTAATTCGCCTACAGTTCGTGACACTAATGATCAATTTTGTTATCTGAAACAATTTAATGATGAGCGAAATGTAAGGGAGGCGAAGCCGAGTCCGTTAACGCTGGTAGATAGGGCCGTTATGCGCAAACAGCGAATTTTAGCTGTCGTTCGATCTCACGACTTTATGACTTTTAATTAGAAGAAAATGGAGATGGAAATAGAAGAAAGAAACCCAGTACCAACGTGCAAGCTATTCCGGTACAAATTAAGCCCCGTAGTGGCACTGCCATTAATAAATAGAGAAAAGCCGACCCTGAGGTTAAAGAGAGTTGATCCTCTTGGAGGCATACGAACGGGGGTGTGTCCTTCGAGGGATCAATCCGAACAGTGGATCTTCCCATTATAATTATAAAAATAGCCACAGTATTATACTCATGGCTGTTGTTGATGCCAATATGTGCTTCGTATTGGTGGATATTGGGGCACCAGGAAGAAGAAGCGATCGTGGTGTTTTTTGAACCATCAGCATTGGGATGGGGCTTGTTGCGTCGAACAAGAAGGTTTTTATTTATTACAACTTGTGGCAACAGGATGAAGCAAGCTGTCCTGGAGATGAAAATAATAATACCTAGTAGCTTATCGACAATTGGTAAGTGAAAGTCGGGATCGCTTTTTTTCGTAGGAATTTACTCGACGAAGTATAGATAATTCGCGAAAAGGGGATTCGGTATATCGGAAATACAGTCCACTAGTATCAGTAGTATATGAAGGCGGGGTCCTAGGACCGAATAGTGCCTTTTTGGCAACCGCCATCGACATCCTGAAAATCCTGAAATCCATCCGAAGAAGTCCTGAAAACCTGTTTTTTTCAGGAATCGTTCCCGAAGACATCGTCGTCAATGACCAGTGGTTGTTAACCAAAAAGGCCTTACTACGTCACACCGCACCACGTGACCCAGAAATGGCGGGAAAATATGAAATATTGAACCTGTATAAAATATATTTTCGTTAAAAAAAGTTTTGTTTTTGGTATGGAGGGCTTTAGGTTAGGAGTCCGATCGCAATACATTGGTTTCGGGTAAAGTTTTGGATCGGTAAAGCAGCTTTAAAAATGGCCGTCAGGGGCGCATGTGTTCCTTTAAATCTGTAAAATGCATGGGTTCTTATGGGATAATCAACTGTTTTATTGAATTTAGTTAACTAAAACCCTCTACAGGCTGAGATATGTATATATTATATCTAATAAAGCTTATTTTATTAATTATTGAATAAAAATACCGCTGACGTCTATCAAAACCTATAAAAAGTCAAACACTTGACGATCACTGCGCCGCGACCGGGAAACAGCGAACTAACTACTAAACAGGGACGTAAATTTAAAGAACAGCCATTTTCGATCGGACTCCTTCCTAAAGCCCTCCATAGTTTTTGGTTTGCCTCGATCCGTCGTCCACTCGATTGGTAGCCAGTGCTCGTTCCCATGAAACTATCTAGGATTAAATTAAAATAAGCTTGTACGTTAATACGTGCATCATAAAAGTTAAAATTGTAAATACATTTGGGTTTATAAACAAAGTTTTGGCTGTTGCGAGCATCGATCCGTCGACCATTCGATTGGTAGCCATTGATCGTTCCCATTACGCTATCGAGAGTATTAAATAAAATTTGTGAATAGTTGCATCAAAAAGCAAAACTCGCGCGCCGCATGTGATGAGCCAGCGACTGTTTTAAGCAAGTCAGAACGCGTCTGAGATGACTAATAATGGCGGGAAATTAGTTTCGGCAAATTAAGCCTGGCCTCATGTCAAAATATTTGATTTCTACAAAATTTTGCTCCTCTCATTTTTTTTTTGCCGAGTACGACCGCTATTTATGTGATGAGCCAAGCCTTGCCTTATGGGAAAAAAATATTTTTGTGAGCCAAGCCTCGCCTCATCACCACACACTAAATATTTGTTAAAAGCAAAACATTTATTAAATCACTAAAACATTTTGTAAAAGCAAATTAGTTTTAACAAACAGCCTAGCCTTGCGCCTTATTGTGGAAAAGCAAATTTTAGTTTCAACAATTTATTTAAACAAATACTACAATAATAATTTATATAAAATCAATTATTTTTGTAAAATAAAAGCAAATTATTTTCAACAACTCATCGAGAAGGTTGAACTTATACCGCTTTACAACCTATTTTCTATTTTAACTCGTTAATAATTTATTTTTGTGTGTTTTTTATTGTAACAATATGACCAACGGTCCAAAATATTCCGTATATGTTAGAACAACGAGTGAATTGAGACCGACACGACGGCAAAACTATACATTACAAACATATTATTGCAGTGTATGTAGAGTTGCTGTAAGAACTTCAATTCCTACAACAATAACAAATAACCTTTGTACAGAATGTAATGGAAAGAGAAGTAGATAGATGTAGTCCTCTATGATAAAACTTAAATATGTAATTATATAAAGATTAATATTTTTTGTCACTTTATTAGGAAAAATAAAAAAAGATTAAAAATATATTTTTAAGTGGTTTTATTTATATACCAATTTCTTAATAAACATACATTTTCTCTAGCACAAAGTACATTATTATATAAATGATTTTCACAAGAAAACGTGTTTCCTATGCTATTCAATTGCTTAAGGCTAGCTAAATTATCACAACCTAATTCAACAATTCTATTACAAATTAGTTTACGTAACCATCTTTTTTTCTCTAGCCCCCTAACAAATATTTTTTCATGACGTTTAATTATGTTGCTTATAAAAAGAGCAATACTTTCTAGAGGTAAATAATTGGATGGTCTAGAGTGCAAGTCGTAATCATCACCATAAGAAGAGAGCTCATCGTCCCACTCAAGTACATGAATATTCTTTGTTGTCCATTCAATGTGTTGACCAAAAGGCTCACTTAAACATAACAGGTCTATTGGCATCTGAATGTATTTATGATAAATTTTACCAGTGTTTAGATTTATTATTGCTATCTCTCTACACAAAAAATTACTCTTTTTGTACTGAAATCCTTGCACGTCCACAATATACATTTGTTAGAAAATTTTCACTGTACTGGTAAGTGGGTTGTATTAGATTAAATTATTTTTTAATAAAAATCATAATTATAATATTCAATGTTTTATTTTTATATCTATAAGAATATTTAAAACTTTGATTTGATTGGGCTTTTCAAAGGGGATTGGTGGTGGTGGTGGTCATCATGAAATAAGTGCATTAAAGTCCTGCGGCCCGTCAAGCACACCTAACCTCACAAATCTCTGAAATACATAGTTGTCGGATGATTTGTTCTCCTCTCGTTGTATACTAACCAACATTGCTATACCGTTGACATTGGTAGAGGTGTTGTTGTGGGTAGTAGAAAAGGTTGTGTACGAAATTATCCTAGAAAAAATAAAAAATAAAATAAACGAAAAAAAAAAAAGAATCCTTACATTTTATAATTAAATTCCTTTCAACTTTTTGCAATTCCTTCTACAAGTGGTCAATCTAAGAACATATTTGTTCTTTTGATCCTGTACAAGTTCTTCTCGTTCCAAGCAAGCATTTAAATTTTCAAAAATCTTGCTGTAATCTTTAATTTTACTTTGCAAGTCCCTCTTACATTGGTTCCATTTTTTATCTGTGACATATAATTCATGTACAGTATTATTAAGGGTACTTTTTAAATTAGATAATTCCTCTTTATAGTCACTTATTAATGCATACGCAATGTTATTCTTTTCCTCTAGATTAGTTTGATTTTTCTTCAATAAATGTATTCTCGATTCCAGTTCAATATTTTCCTTTAAAATATTCACTTGTTTGGTATAATTAAAAGAGTTCATTAAATTTGTTTTATTACTTTCACATGTTTCTAATTGTTCCATGCATAAGTTTGTTATCATTAATTCATTTTCAAACAATTCTGTAGTGCTATCAACTTGGGATACACATTCCAGATACAAGTTTAAGCTTGTATTATATAATGTATGATAGTCATCTTGTAAATAATTACATATTTCTTGCTGCTGACTAAGGCTTAAGTTCATACCACTAATAAAATAATATATGGTTACAATGTATTTATAAGACATTTTAAGGTGTACACTGTACAGCTTGATTGGTCACGTTATACTAAAGGCATTTATGTTAGTGGTGTCCCTTTTGAATGTATTGTTTTATCGCATCTCGTTGCGATGCGAGCAAATACAATTTTTTGAGAGCCATATACCACTGTTATTAATTTCACCATAACACAAATAACATTGATTGTTCCCTTTCTTTACAATCTCATATGGCTCTCTCTTTCTAGTGGTATGTTCTACCCTAACTGGCTGACGTCTCTGTGAAAGGTGAAAGCGAAATCGATTACTCAAAAATTTAAAAAGTTAATCATGGTAACCTCAGGGTACGGTGTCAGTATAAATATAATTTGTTATACGTTTATCGTCATATGGACTTAGCGCAGTTTTAATTTGTTCAATGGTAAAAACATCATGTTTTTCTGATCTTATACAATTTTGTGCAACCTCAAAATTTGTTTTATTAAATAGACATTCATAATAGTCTTCAAATGAAATAAATTTTAATGATGATGATTGAACACCTTTAGCCTTTTTAGTTACGCCAAAATTTGAAATAATATTTTCCATAAAAAAATTTCTGAAACCCTTCTGTTTTATTTCTTCAATTTTGTGAGCTATGTCTGTATTAGTTTTGAACACTTTAAAACAATACATTTTTGAATGTAAACCAATAAATTCCGTCATAATGGAACAATTGTTTTCATCCTTCATTAAACCCAACACTTTTTTATTTCGGAGGGGAATGTTATAAACGTTATTTTCTGGATAATCTGATGTGTCAAATTTGTCTATGTCCTCTCGAATATGATCATAGATATTTTCCACTTGAAAATGATATATTAAACTGTCTGTATCTGTATAAAATAGTTTTGCATCAGAATGAAACCCTTTTTTAACATATTTATAATGAAAATCATATATAAATAACTTTGAAATATCCAATATAGCCATTCCAACATAAATTGCTTTATTTAATTTAACCTTTAACCTATTCATTTCAATAAGGATCATATCTTTACCGATAACAACAGAGCTATTAAAATTTGGTTGTGAGACATAATAATTACCACCAAATTTACCTGACCATTTAGTAACCAACTTTACATCTCTGTATTTTTTAACATTTTCAATGGTCTTTCCAAACACTGCATTATTTTGTAGTTTATAACTATTTTTTTTTAACTCACTTGTACTCTTTTTTCTAAGTTCATTATTTAAATTAATATATTTTTGTAGCCATGGTGATTGTTTGAATTTTAAACATCTGTGAAATTTAATTACTTTCAGACCCAACTCCATGGCTTGTTTCAAATTTCTGTAATGAATTATATAGTTTTTCTTATCGTAGAGGGTTGTTAAAAGTTTAGGAAGATTGGATGATGGAGTGGGTGGTACTAAATGTTCTGGACAAAGTGGTAAATCTTTGTGAAGTTCAAACAAGTGTTTTGGATAGTGAAGGTCAACTTCAAAAATGTATCCGTATTCACTATCATCAGATATAGTAAATATATTTTTTTCGTTATAAATGTCATTACCACATATCCATTGAAATTTCCCGGTAGGGAGAGGAAAACACATCGCAGCTCCATACTGATTGTTGATATCAAAATACATGACATAAGAAGGTGGTTCATTTGGTTTATAGTCTACACCCATATATTTTTTATTAGCCTTAGCATATCTGTTGGAACATTGAGAAATTCCACCCCTAATACCCCTTTCAATAAACATAATCATGTCAATATCAGTTAAAAGGTCAAGTTCTACCTGACTGACCTTCAACATACAATCATATGAGTATCCTGGAGCTGTAAAATAATGAAGGACGTCCAATCCATATGTGATAAGACATTCATTTCTATAATTTTCAAAAACATCCACCAATAGCAAGACGTCAGTTTTAAGATAAAGTTCTGCATACTGTTGAAGATTTGAAATATTAAAAGCAGACCACACATTACATGCATGGTCGTACTCATCATTAGATATATCAGAATTATTAATTTTACTATAAAACTTTTTCTTTGGTGGTAAACACGTATTCTGCAACTTTTCCCACGAATCAATATATTCATATGGAAAGATGCCTTTTCACGTTACCAAATTAAATTGTTTATCATCTGTATAATATGCCCTTGTCACAGATTTTTCATTATCATTTAAATATGATGACAATTTTTCCGAACTACTAGCCATAAATCTATATGAATCTAAAAAACGAAAATTAATTTTTGAATTTGCGATATATTTAGTAAAGGAAATGTATTTTTCTTTATTAAGAGGTAACAAACTAATTGATCCTTTAATGCCAGAAGAAAGTTCTTTAATAATAAAATGACTGTCATATCCTGAAAGATTGTGAAATACTACAGGGATTATAATTTTTTTTTTATAGTTTAAATTACAAGAGTTGTGAGCTGCACCTCTAAACACTCCTAAAAAATGACAATGATCTCTTACTCGGTAGTCTGTCATCGTGTCATCAAAAGGTTTTAAACAAATGTGACATATTTTGGCACTATAAAATGTATGATTTTCCTCTCGAGTTAGTGGACTTAAAGGAATCGGATTGTCATATATTAACTCCACTTTTTGGGCAATTCTTTCGAGTTGTTTAACAAACCATTCAACACAATCTTTACCAGTATGCAACCTACACTTACAAAGCAAAGGATTATAGAAACATTTTAAATAATACGCCATGCTAAATGGTTCATGTTTCTGCAATTTTTTCGATTTTGTTACATTAGTAGCTAAGTTTGTATGTGTACATTTTACTAAAAGACTTTCCAGGTCTGCATAAATTACAAAAGGAACTGGTAATTTGTGTGAAAAGTTTTTAAAACGTACAATGTTGTCAGGTTCTTTGGGTAAAACTATTTTAGATTTATTTAAATTTTTACAGTCAATCAAATGTCTTGTTAAGATAGACTCATCTTTAAAATGATTAAGACATCGCTCACAAAACCATTTTTTATTCTGACCATTACCCGTTTGTTTGTTAATTAAACGGCTTAAATTTTTTATATATGCAAAATGAAATACAGGAGGTGTCGTTTTAGATTCATTTTGTATTAAAAGTAAATTAATTTTTGTAACAAAGTCAGTTTTACTCAATATTAACGGTAAAATTTCATTTTTATTTAAACAGAAAACATTAATGGATAAACTATTCATTGATTCAAATTTAGCAATATCTTTCAATGCAATAGGAAAATTGATTCCAGTAAATTTTAAAACTTGACTGAAATGTGGATAGGATGAAGTTTGCGAAACATTTTTATTTGGTGCTGCTGGATACAAAGCACAAACTACACACCAAAGAAAGCAATAAATATCATTGTTTTGAATATTAATAACACTCTTTGTGTTTCGAACAAATGCAGGTAAGTTTACATAGGTAGATAAACCTCCCTGTATCGGATTATAAATGTTAAAATTTACTTTCAAATACCATATTTCACACAGAGCCCAACCACTATCACGTTTTGAAATTCCTCTAATTTAAGCAAAATTGAATTTAGTACATGCATTCTATACCACTCAGCCAAGTCTGTAGTGTGGTCATTAATATTATTTTTTGTTGAAAAATGTTTTATAGAGGTTTCCAAAGTTTGAGGTTTTATAAATAAACCTGTAAATGTCACATTAACTTTTAACAAAGTGTTTTTCAATTCATTCTTAGCTTTCAAAGTGAAAATGCGAAAAGATTTTTGAAGAAATGCCTTAGGATCTTTTAATTTAAGATTTGTAATAATGCCAGATTTGATGTGACCATTAAAACAAGAATCCACATTCTGCCATATAACATCACGTGATGCTAAACTTTTGTTACTATTCAGTTTTAATTTGAATCTTTGTAAAAAAAACAGTTAAAATAGACAGGTTAGACTCAACCCTATTAAGACTGTTCACACATACCCTAGTTTTTAAACCCTTTTTTAAAATAAAAATTGTTTTTTTTAATATATTTTATGTAAAATTTATACTCCTCTTTAGTTTTGAGTAATCGACTTACACTTTCAATTTTTTCAATTACTTCAGAAGACAAATTGTCCAAAACCTTGTTACTGTTCATGTTGGGGAGGAGGAGAATTTTTTTCTATTCGTCTACAAAAGAAAAAATAAACCTTGTCACATTGGGTAAAAATGGTGCTTTTTTTCACAGAAACGGTTAACCCAATGTACATCGTGTTTTTATAGTACACATCGTACTTAGTGGGCGCGATTTTTACCTAACTCAGAAACGGTTAAACTTCCACATGTCGTGTTTTTATCCCTACACGTTACAGTATTCGTCGCGATTTTTTTTTTTTTTTACTTAAAACTACACTTTCAGAATGGTTAAACTTCCACATGTCGTGTTTTTATCCCTACACGTTACAGTGGTCGTCGCGATTTTTACCTTAAAACTAGTATCACTTAATATAAAGCAGACTTACCAGTGGATTTTCACTTGAATCTAACCAGCTATTGCTCTCAACCGAGTATTTGTTATATGTTTTAGAAAAAATCTATTGCAAACCTTTGCAAAATTTTTAGTAAAAGCAACGTGCAAATATGCAATTTTACATGTGAGCAATTGGTAAAATTTAATTGCATGTTGTAATTACTTTTATTATCAACACAGGTCAAGAGGTTCTTCACAATGTTTTAATTGCAATTTTGGCAAGTTTTTGGTTAAATATAGAAAGATTTTTTTTTTTGATAGAAATTGTATTTATAGTCGTTGTAAAACCATTGGAATTCAGTACAGTTCTCTTCGCAAATATTGTAAAACAAAACAAAAAGAAATGGCAGCCATCCCAACCACCATTGTAGTATACACACAGGACCCTATCAATTTTCCAGTAAAATACGCTATGGTTGTTGTTAAACCACTTTTTCAGTAAGTACCTCCTACATTATTCTAATTAATATTTATTTGTCAAATTATAATTTAGAATCTACATGTCTGAAATTTTTATAGAGTTTTATTCAAAAATTAAGTTAATGTTCATTTACAAGTCACAAATAAATTAATTTGTTTTCTGATATTTTATTAATTTTGGGGCCATGCTTTAGCATAACTTATACTTATTATAATTTTGAATCTACCTATCCTAGCAGTCTGAAATTTTCACTGGGTTTTATTCTAACGTCCAACTTTATCTATTAAATAACAAAATTAAAAAAATACTCATTGGTCAAGTGTCGTTATATTTTTTTACGATATTTTTTTTCTTTATTGTTTCAGATACGGAGTAAAAGAAATCATCCAGAGAGATGACAAGGTTTTCATTTCACTCTCATATTCACCGAAGGCCCTAACGTTAAAGAGGAAATTTGGTAATCTGCCTATCAGGTATATGAGGACCAAAATAGAGTCATCGGAGGACTTTAAGATTCTGGAAATGGTGGTGAAAAGGTACAAATTTAATCTTTTAGACGAGGAGGAGGACCAGAAGATGATACAGGGAACATCAGCGGGGGGAGTCAAGCGAAAATTAACAATTGAAGATATATGGTCGTCAGATGAGGAGGAGGGGGAAGAGGAAGAAAAAATTATTGAAGAAAAAAAGAAGGAGCCATCAACTTAGAAATTTTTATTTTTTATTTTTAGTGTAATTAAATATAATTTAATAAATGTTTAAAACTAATTTGCTTTCATTTTATATTTAGTCATATATCAAATCTAAAAAATAGTATAAACTAACATATAAATAAATTTTTATCTTTTATTTCAGTATTACAGTGTATTAGGAATATATTACATATTGTTTTTATGCATACAACAGTACCATAAACTTATTTACATAACGTACAATATTTTATCTTGACCAATCGCTGTCCTCTCGTTTTTCTTATTTTGATTTTATGTTGTAATATTTTTTTTTGTTTCGCAATCTCATTTTCTTTCTTTTCCTCGTTTTTCCAGTGGCTTCAATGCCATAGTAGCCATCGAATACAAATCCAATTAAAACAATCACCAACATGATTTAAACAATTTTGACATAAATATTTATAACCATCTCTATGGGGTTCTGAACATCTAGTACATATCGTTGTATCATCACTATGTTTTAAACAATCGTCACATAAATATCTCTCATCATAATATCTATAGGGAGAGAAACATTTATCACAATCCATTTTATCACTACTATAACCAATTTCAATTAAAACGAAAACACAGTAATTGATGCTGCACTGCTCCTCCACACAAATTTTAATTTTTATACAAATTTTAGAAACGTTGTCTAATCTGCCCACTTCTGTACATACAACTTGCACAAATAGACACTGGATGTGCTGATCTAATTGCTTTTTTACACCGACTACAATAATATGTATGAAGTTGTGTTGGTTGAATTCTTGTCGGTCTAAGATCTGCTGTCAAACTAACAGCAGGAAGATACTCTGGACCATTACCCATGCTTGTTTTCTTTGAGAATGGGAGAGGGAATACACCACCTCTTGGTACTTTAATAGACTGCTTTAGTTACAGTTAGTATTAAACAATCATGTCATCTAAACGTAACGATAAAAAACTAGAATATCATGGTGGTGGGGCAAGATTTTGCTATAAATGCAACAAATACTTTTGCTTTTGTAAAGAGTCAATAAACAAAAACAATTTTTATGACAACCTGTATTCTTCAATCTTCAATAACAATCTAAAGTGTAATGAAACTATACCTAAAAGCTCAGAATTCAAAAAATAACAAAGAGAGAGAGAGGGACCCAAACAACCACTCAAACCAATTTGTAGCAACAAACTTTATTAATAAATACAAATTATTAATTTTATTTTTGTCTTATTTTATCCCAACATTTTGCAACGTACAAATATGCAATGAAATCTTTAAATTTCATTCAAACATATGGTGGAATTCAATTGCATATCTCTACGTGCAACAGGAACGATAACTAACTTTCCAATACCATAACAATGCCCATAGGGTTATACCTATTAGTGGGTGGCCTTATTAAGCCCACTAACCTTATTATCCAGAACGGATTTTTGTATGAACAATAATAGCTAGATAAAACACTGGTATTTTATTTATTATTATTTTTATAATGTTGACCTTATTACGAACACCCTAATAAGATTACCAATATCTAAATCAATATTATTTAATAAAAATGTATGTGTTCAATCAAAAGTAAAAATTAATTTAGATACTGTAACTAACCCCTTAATGTGCGGAGCGAAGTGACCCGCTTAATGCTGAGTCAGGTATCACCCGCTTCTCGATCGGACGATGGCTGACGCATATATTATGAAACCTAATATCGTGGTGAATAAGACTTTTTGTGGATAAGAAAGGGAGTTGATAATCTAGTTAGTCAGATTGATATTGTTATAGAGTCGGCAGCTTATTATTATTAAAAGTGGTTGTTCTTAAAATTTGTGCTTTCTTTATCGAGATAATTAATTAAAAACTATATTGGATTACAGTTCAGGTGTGCGGTGCAATTCACGTTTTAATTATTTAGCTAAAAATTAATCGTAGTTTGATTGTGACATTGTTTAAAATTGGTGTTGTGTGTAAAGAAAAAAAAATAATAAAATAAGTTAGAATGGGTCGTTCAAGATCGCGTCGTAAGCGGTGCCGTTCGTCAAGCTCATCGAGTAGTGAAAATTCTGTGGAGAGATATCGGAAAAGAGATACCGGCAAAAATGTAAGTGAGAAAGGGCAGGGTGAAAGATCTTATACGCCTAGAAGAATACGTTCTACTAGTAGACCTGGCCGCTCACGTTCTCGTTCAAGATCGTTACGTAAAAGCAATGATGAGATTGATGCAAATCAACGCATTAAACATCTAGAAGCATTGTTTGAAAAGCTCGTGAGAAAAAGCGACGACTCCGATAAATTTTCCCATCCTCGAGTGAGTGTAAGAAGCGATTGTATACCCGAATTTTCACCAGACAATTTAAATTTAACGGCGTCAAAATGGCTTGAAAAAGTTGATCAACTCAGAGCAATAAATGGCTGGGATGACATAGCCACCATTTACCATATGCAGTCGAGGTTAATAGGCAATGCAAAAACTTGGTACCATAGTCTTACGGACTACAACTATACATGGGCTGAGTGGAAACGTCTTATTGTTAAATCGTTTCCGGATCACACGGATTATGCGGCTTTGTTACAGAGAATGCTTGACAGAAAAAAAGAAGTTGGTGAGACAATGACAACCTATTATTTCGAAAAAATGGAACTGTTAAGAGGTTGCCGAATAGCAGGCAAAAATGCTGTTTCTTGCTTGATAGCCGGAGTGCCTGAGAAAAATATACAGAACGCTGCTCGTGCAGGACGATACAGTGATCCCGAATCGCTATATGAAGAGTTTTTGTCAGCTATACATGATGAGTCTCCTAGTACAAGTAAACAAGAACGTGTTTATGCAAGGCCGTCTACATCATCAAAAGTTGTTGATGTGAGAGGTCTCCCAAAAGAGAATCCATCGACAAGTCGATCTTCGAAGAACGTCAAATGCTTCAACTGTGGTACAAGGGGCCACGTTGCTGCTAAGTGTTTTAAGGTGAAAGTGGAATGTAAGCACTGCCATATGCTGGGACATGATGCGTCAAGATGCTGGAAGAAAAACAAGGAGAATCTCACCAAAAGTACTGAGAGTAAGTGTATACTTAATTATGACTTATATAAAAACAGTAATAAAATCACTGCTAATGACGATAGTATTAATAAGTTAAATACATGCTATTTTATTGATTGCACGGTAAATGGGCATTTGTTACGTGGTTATGTAGATTCCGGTAGTAGCGCTGTGACAATACGTGACACAGAGGTTACTAGGTTAGGTTTACAAAGGAAACCAAAACAAGTAATGCTACGTGGCTATGGTGGTGGTTCTGTTTTTGCCAATTCATTTGTTGAAATAAATTTGTTCGTTGACTTAGCTTGTGCCAATGTAACGGCATTGGTAGTACCTGATGACACGCAGCAGGTACCGGTTATAGTTGGTCAGCCATTTATAAATAACGAAAACGTCGTTATGACCGTGCATGGCAACCAAGTGCGATTATTTCCTAAAAATGAAATGGATCTTAGTGCTGTTAATAATCTTCCGCCTCGTAAAGTTACTTTATGTGCTAAAGAAACTACAATTATTCCACCACACCACATTGGGCATATATTAGTATGTAGCGACATACAGTCGGGAGATGTTTTCGTTGATCTTCAAAACAGGCCTTGGCCATCAAGATTCCACGTAATACCACGCTGTATTATACATATTAGTGAGGAAAGCATCCTGCCTATATTTAATAATTCAGATGAGCCAGTAAAATATTTAAAAGACACTGTCATTGCTAGGGGTTACATATGCTCTTCCCAGCAGGGCATCCAATCTTATGATGTTATGTCCAGTTCCGCTGAACAGATGCCACTGCTTACCTTGGAGGATATTAATATTAATAAAGACATTAGCCAGACTGAAAAAGAGAAGTTGTTAGAGATGATCAATTTACATCGAGACTGTTTTGCAACAGACATTCGCCAGCTTGGTAAAAGTACCAGCACCAAGATGTCTATAAAGTTGACAGATGATATTCCCATCACATACAGGCCATATCGATTGCCATATTCTGAACGCGAAAAAGTTCGTGGTATAGTGCAAACCTTGCTGGACAACGATGTGATTAGAGAATCAAATTCTCCATATGCAAGTCCAATTTTATTGGTTCGGAAGAAAAATGGGGGAGAAAGGCTATGTGTAGATTATCGTGCGCTTAACCGTAAAATTATCAAGGACAAATATCCATTACCGCGCATAGATGACCTTCTAGACCGACTGAAAGGATGCCAGTATTTTACAAGCTTGGATCTAGCCTCAGGCTATCACCAGATTGCATTGGAAGAAGAATCGATTGCAAAAACGGCTTTTATTACTCCGGATGGACATTATGAATACATGAGAATGCCATTTGGCCTTGTAAACGCACCTGCTGTCTTTCAACGGACAATGAATGAAATCCTGGGATCATTTCGTTTTACTACTGCGCTTGCCTATTTGGATGATATCCTAATTCCTACCAGAGACATAGAGAACGCTCTAAGCAATTTAGATTTGGTACTGGGTCTAATTAAGCAGTCTGGTATGACATTACGACTTAATAAATGTTTCTTTTTACAAACCACGATTTCTTATCTGGGTCATGAAATTAGCAATGATGGCATCAAACCTGGAAATGAGAAGATAATAGCAGTTTCAAACTTTCCCACTCCAACCAATGTCCACGAAGTTCGCCAATTCCTTGGATTAAGTAGCTATTTTCGAAAATTTATTTATAATTTTGCTGTTATAGCTAAACCTTTATCTAATCTGACAAAGAAGAATGTTGCTTTTGTTTGGGCTGAGGAACAGATAAGTGCATTTAATGACCTCAAACATAAGCTAACTACTCGTCCTTTACTAGCCATATATGATCACGAAGCAGTAACCGAACTCCATACTGACGCTAGTAAACTGGGGGTAGGTGGTATATTGCTTCAAGTACAGAAAAATGGAGATCTAAAGCCTGTACAATACTTTAGTAGGGCAACTATAAATGAGGAACAAAAATACCATTCTTACGAGTTGGAGACGCTTGCAGTGGTTAGCTCCTTGAAAAAGTTCAGGATCTATCTTGTAGGAATTAATTTTAAGATTGTGACAGATTGTAATGCTCTGCGCTCTACCCTTACGAAGCGTGACTTAATCCCACGAATAGGTCGTTGGTGGTTAGCAACGCAGGAATATGATTCTTCGATTGAGTATAGGGCTGGATCGAAAATGAATCATGTCGATGCGCTTAGCAGAAATCCAATCACAACTAGTGGTGAATATGAGGAAATGCCCATATTACATGTTAATGTTAGTGAAGAAGATTGGGTATTGTCTGCTCAGCTTACCGACAAACGCTGCCGTGAGATACACGAAATTCTGACGAGTGGGCCAAAATCAGCCAAGGATAAGGAAGTTACGAAGGAATACGTCCTTAAAGATAACCGAATTTATCGCATTACAAAAAATGGCAAACGTTGGGTGGTACCAAAGGCGGCCAGACGTAATATTTTGATGTACTATCATGATGGAGCAGGCCATTTTGGAGTTAATAAGACACTAGAGGCTATTCAGAAACGATACTGGTTCCCGGCAATGCGTGGCTACGTTCGAAACTATATTTCTTGCTGCTTGGGTTGCCTATATAATAAGAGACCTACAGGAAAGTCACCTGGAAGCCTTTACAGTATTGAAAAGAAAAATATTCCAATGGACACTTTACATCTCGACCATCTTGGACCATTCGTTAAAAGCCGTAAAAAGAACAGTTACCTAATTGTTGCTGTAGATGGCTTTACCAAGTTTGTTTTCATGAGAGCTGTCCCAAATACAAAAACAAATCCAGTCCTGAAATTTCTTAATGAAATAATTGAGATGTTTGGTGTTCCACGGCGCCTAATATCTGACAGAGGGACTGCTTTTACAAGTACAGCCTTTAAAAATTACTGCGAGCCTATGAATATCAAGCATACTTTATGTGCTACGGCGACACCCCGGGCTAACGGTCAGGTGGAAAGGATGAATCGTGTTATTCTAGACGCTCTTATGGCCCTTTTGGAGGACGAAGAGCACTGGGATGACATGATTCCGAAAGTGCGGTGGGGCATAAACTCCACGATCAGTACAGTAACTGGAAAGTCACCGTACGAGGTGTTTTTAGGGTATCGTCCACGAGGAGTGTCCGATGCATATCTTAGCGCTGAGATTTGCGAAGATATTCCTGTGGAATTAGGAGGTTTAAGAGAGGAGGTTTCCGAGCGGATTGCCGAACAGCAGCTGCATCAGAAACGGGCCTACGATAAAAGACACGCTTCTCCTCCTGTGTATGAAGTCGGGCAACAAGTGCTTGTTAAAAGACCGAAGAGCTCAAACACTGGTACCAGTAGAAAGCTTGAGCCGCGTTTTAAAGGGCCTTATGTGATCACGAAGGTACTAGATAAAGATCGGTACATAGTAGAGGATATGCCAGGAGCAAAACGTGCACGCGTGGCATATAAAGGGATATGTCCCTCTGATAAGTTAAAGGCTTATCAAACGACTGTAAGCTCAGGATCGTCAGAAGAGGACGAACAGAGCACGCAGGAAAACTTATAGTAAAAATAATACTTATTCATTTTTTTTTGTTTTTATGTTTCAGATAACCAGTCACGTTAGTGGGCTTTGCGAGGGCACAAAGCATATCAGGTTTGGCCGACTGTAACTAACCCCTTAATGTGCGGAGCGAAGTGACCCGCTTAATGCTGAGTCAGGTATCACCCGCTTCTCGATCGGACGATGGCTGACGCATATATTATGAAACCTAATATCGTGGTGAATAAGACTTTTTGTGGATAAGAAAGGGAGTTGATAATCTAGTTAGTCAGATTGATATTGTTATAGAGTCGGCAGCTTATTATTATTAAAAGTGGTTGTTCTTAAAATTTGTGCTTTCTTTATCGAGATAATTAATTAAAAACTATATTGGATTACAATACTATATACATTGAACATTAATCACTGTAATGATTAACCAAATGGTACAATTTAAACCATATTGCCTTATTTGGTACATCGTGAAAATGTAACGTTAACTTTTAAAAAAGGATTTTTTAATTTATTTTTTAGTTACAAAGCAACGTATATGCAACTTTACATTCAAACATAAATGGTGTAATTCAATTGTAATATCTCTTCGTGTTTTAATTTTAATTTAGTTATCAGAGTCAAGAGGTTATCAACAATAACTTTCCACACTGCAATGTAAAATTTCATGTTCTTACTGTTTAAATGTATAGAGATAAACGGTATTTATAGTCCATTGGAAACAGTTCTCTACACCAATTATTCTTAAATTCAACCACCGAAAAAAATGGTAGCCGTCCCAACAACTCTTGTGTTATAATATACAGAAGACAGTGAGTGCCCATTTTCCAATAAAATACGTGCTCATCGTGATTAAACAATCAGTAAGTACTATATTTAATATTTATTTTGCAAATAACTAACTACCATAATTTTAATGCCACTTGTCATGCTTTTCACCCCCCCCCCCCCCCCATTTTTTTTTGTTGTAAAAAAGACATTAATTAAAATCCCCCTAAAAAAATTGCTGCTAAAGGCATCATACATAAAACAGTACACGTACTTTGCCGTTTGAAATAAGACAATTTTACGGTGAATACAACAGCAAAATTAGCAGATTCCAAATGCATTTGTTTCTCCTGACATTTTATTCAGTTTTGAAGCCGCAATTTAGCATAACTTAAACTTGGTATAATTTCAAATCTACATGTGTTAGGTGTGTGAAATATTCACAGGGTGTTTCTCTAAAATTAAACTTTGTTCTTGAACAAGAAAATATAAAAAATAACATAATGGTCAAGTGTCAGTCCAGTCAATTTTTTTTTCTTTTTATTCCTAAAATCTCCTTTGTTTTTATATCTGTTTAAAGTAAGACAAGACGTTTATTATCGGTAAATCAGGGTTTTTAAATAATATTTAATGTTCATATGTCGCAAATAAATTACAACAATAAGTAGGTATAGCGATCCGTGTTTTTTCACTCAGTAAAAAAGGCTTGTTTTACCTTTGTCAAAGACATTAATTAAATTCCCTTTAATGATGGTATCACTTATAAAAAAAAACAGTACACGTACTTTTCTGGTCTAAAATAAAACAATTTTACTTGTTAGGTGTGTAAAATTTTTGCAGGGTGTTTCTCCAAAGTTGAACTTCTTGAACAATAAAAAATCTACACGATGGTCAAGTGTCAGTCCAACAAATCGATTTTTCTTTTAATTTTTTTAGGGGTTTTTCAATAATTGTTCATTTACAAGTCACAAATAAGTTTAAATTACAACAAAAAGTATAGCACCCCTTGTCACAGTAAAAAGGGCTTTATTTTACCTACCAAAGACATTAATTAAATTCCATTGAGGGTAGGAGGCACTCATAAAAAAAGGAAATGTACTTTTCTGGTTGTGTAAAGTAAAATAATTTTACTTAAAAAAAATAATAATAACTACAAAATTAACAGCTAAATCAAATGCATTTGCTATATTTATTTCCTGACATTTTATTCAGTTTTGGTGCCGCAATTTAGCTAAAATTAAACCTATTATAATATCAACTGTACTTGTCCTATTAATCTGAATTTTTTTACTGGGTGTTTCTCGAAAGTTATACTTTGTTCTTGAACAATAAAATATTTAAAAAAAAATCTACACGACGGTCAAGTGTCAGTCCAACAAATCGATTTTTCTTTTAATTTTTTTAGGGGTTTTTCAATAATTGTTCATTTACAAGTCACAAATAAATTTAAATTACAACAAAAAGTATAGCACCCCTTTTCACAGTAAAAAGGGCTTTATTTTACCTACCAAAGACATTAATTAAATTCCATTGAGGGTAATGCAATTTTGCAAGTTTTTGTTTAAATATAGAGAGATTTTTTTTTGTTAGAAATTGTATTTATAGTGTTTGCAATATCAATGCAATTCAGTACAATTCTTCACCTAAATACTTATATAACAAAAAGCTTCTACAAAAAATCCAGAAAATGGCATCCTGTCCAACCACCATAGTAATATACACAGAAGACAAAGTAAACTTTCCACTGAAGTATGCCCTTGTGGTTGTTAAACAAGTTTTTCAGTAAGTACATTGTATTAATTTTTATTTAGAAGTCACAAATAAATTAAATTACAACAATAAGTATATAGCACCCGTGCTTTTTCACAGTAAAAAAAAAAGGTTTGTTTTGCCTATCAAAGAAATTAATTAAAATTCCCTTTAAAGAACACTCATAAAAAACAGTAAATGTACTTTTCCGATCGTTTAAAATAAAACAATTTTACTTTAAAAAATAACGACAAAATTAACAGCTCAATCAAATGCATTTTACCACATTTGTTTCCTGACATTTTATTCAGTTTTTCTGCCGCAATTTAGCATAACTTAAACTTAGTATCATTTCGAATCTACATTTGTTAGATGTCTGAAATTTTTACAGGGTGTTTCTCTAAAGTTAATCTTTGTTTTTAACAAAAAAAGTCACACATTGGTAACTGTTAAGTGTCAGTCAGGCTTTTTTAAATTTAAGAGTCTCTTTGGTTTCTTATATTTTATTGTCACTTTTTATTGTTTCAGATACGGAGTAAAAGAAATATCATTAAAAGAGGACAAAATCTTTATATCGCTCTCGTATTCACCGAGAGCGATAACACTAAAACGCAAATTCGAAAACCTACCAGTGAGGTATATCAGAACGAATCTTGACTCAAACGAAGACTTTAAAATTCTCGAAAAAGTTGTTAAGCGGTATAAGTTTAATTTGTTGGATGAAGAGGATGAATCCAACCGTCCACTGACAGGGCCATCATCATCACACCAGGCGGCAATAGGAGGAAAGAGGAAGTTAACGATCGAAGAAGTGTGGTCCTCATCAGAGGACGAAAAACAGGATGCTGAAGGAGAAACGGAGGAAGACACACGGAGAAGAGATATTATAGAGTAATTTTAGTACAATATAAAATGTCATCATATTTATAATAAAAGATTAAAAATTTTTAATTTGTTTGTCTACACAACCGTACTATTTTTAAAATCAGGCTAGGTACATCACATGAAACTTATTTTACCAGAAAGTTTTAATTTCAGAAATACTTTTCCATGAGGCAAGGCTAGGCTTGGCTCATCACATTATTAGTCATCAGATGCAGCGAGTTTGGATTTGCTTTTTTGACGCACATAGAGCAAAATTTAACTTAATCCTAGATAGCCCAATGGGAACGATCACTGGCTACCAATCGAATGGTCCACGGATCGATGCTCGCAACAGCCAAAACTTTTTTTACAAACCCAAATTTATTTACAATTTTAACTTTTATGATGCACGTATTTACGTACAAGCTTATTTTAATTTAATCCTAGATAGTCTCATGGGAACGAGCACTGGCTACCAATCGAGTGGACGCCGGATCGAGGCAAACCAAAAACAAAACTTTTTTTAACGAAAATATATTTTATACAGGTTCAATATTTCATATTTTCCCGCCATTTCTGGGTCACGTGGTGCGGTGTGACGTAGAAAGGCCTTTTTGGTTAACAACCACTGGTCATTGACGACGATGTCTTCGGGAACGATTCCTGAAAAAATTCCTGAAAAAAACTGGTTTTCAGGACTTCTTCGGATGGATTTCAGGATTTTCAGGATGTCGATGGCGGTTGCCAAAAAGGCACTATTCGGTCCTAGGACCCCGCCTTCATATACTACTAGTATCCTTCTACATTTTGATCCCATCGTGTCGGATCTTACCGCGAAAAATTTCGACTTTTTAGTGACAGCTGCTTTGAAAAGACCTTCAAGAAAAGTATTCCAGACTGGAAGAAAATTATTAGACTATTTGTAGCGACGACTACAATCCCGAGGACTGAAATCCTGTGAGTTCATTCCATTTTATTGCTTATGGCTATAATATAGACACAACAAAACTGACTTGACAAATTTTAATTTTTTTGCAAATCATAACACCTGTAATAATTGTTTACGGGTAGTAATTAATAACTTGACAATTTAACAGTGACAGTTTGACAATAACATGACAGAGACAGCAACCGAGCTTTCTGCATTTAAGTTTAAACGAGGGATTTTAAAAAGCGCACTTACACGTTTTAAAAAATTTGTAGAAAAAATAGATTTTCAGGATCTCGCTGACGATACAGCTTCTGAATTAAAAGTGCGATTAATTAAAATTGAACCAAATTTAAATGAGTTTGAAGATATTCAGTTTCACATTGAAAATATAGTTAAAAACAACAAAGATTCTCTCGAGAAAGAATATCTTGAAAGAGAGTCTTATGAGACTGAATATTTTAAAATTGTTTCTTTAGTAACAGGGCATATTTCTGACGATAATAAATCGAGTTATAAAAGTAATAAAAATACAAGGGTTATTAATGAAAACGATCAAAAGCCCCAACAATATTCAGGGAATGCTTCTATTCGCCTACCAATGTTAAAGTTACCAACCTTTTCTGGCTCATTTGACAAATGGCTTGAATTTCGGGATGCATTTATTTCTTTGGTAGAGAAAAATGGTTCTCTTGACAATGTGCAAAAACTATATTATTTGCGTGGCTCGTTGGAAGGTGAAGCATCTGAATTGATCGATTCCATTAAAGTCACTGATTCAAACTATAAGTTGGCATGGTCTCTCTTGACAGAAAGATATGAAAACAATAAATTAATTATTTATAATTACATAAAGGCTCTTTTTGATGCACCTGTCTTAACAAAGAAATTATATAGTGATTTGCGTAAACTATATGATTGTTTTAATAGAAATGTACGTTCTTTAAATTTATTGGGACAACCTACAGACCAGTGGGACACATTGCTTCTTTATTTGTTGACAAGCAAATTTGATTACCGAACCAGACGGGACTGGGAAAGTTTTAAAACAAAATCTGATCTTCCAACAATGGAAGAAATGAGTATATTTTTAAAAAATAAATGCGAGTTGTTAAAAAAATTAGAAATTTCTAAGGTTGACATGCCTAGACAATTTAGGCGACCTCAAAACCAGTTTCATAAAAGTAAAGCAGTCGTAGCTCAGGGCAAATTTAAATTTACTTGTTATTTTTGCAAAGGTGATCATTCCATTTTCAAATGTGACAAATTTTATAAATTGAATGTTGACGAAAGAATTCGCGAATCAACAAGATTGAATCTTTGTAAAAATTGTTTTAATCCGAATCATGTCACAGCAAAATGTGAAAAGATACCTTGCAAGAAGTGCAATCAAAAACATAATACTCTTTTGTATAAAGGCATTACCGGCGGGGTTAAGATTGAAAAAATTGAATCCAATTTGATGGAATCAACATCGGCAATGCATCTTCAAGAAACAGTTGATAATAAAGATATTCAATTTAATAGAGGTATTGATAAAATGGAGAATCCTAATTATACTGTTTCGATGCAAAATGGAGTGTATAATTCGCAGTCGGCTAATTCAAACAAAAAATATGCATTGCTTTCAACGCTACAAGCTAACATAAAAGATAAATTTGGCAATATTTTTAAGACCCGTGTTTTATTAGATCCGGGTTCTCAAAGTAATTTTATCACAGAAGAACTTAGTAACAAAATCGGCTTAGAAAAACAAGCAGTTAACTATCAAATTAGTGGGGTAGGCAATAATAATCCTTTGTCAGCTAAATATAAAAGTAATGTCAAACTTTCATCGCGAATTAACAGCTTTGAAACAGAAATAAGTTGTTTAGTTTTACCAATAATAACAGCACCTTTACCAATGTGTGATTTTGACGATACTGTTCTTAATATACCCAGTGGCATACAGTTAGCTGATCCCGAGTTTAATATTCAAAAGAACATTGACATGTTATGCGGTATTACGGTTTTTTTATGATATCTTGTTAATGACCCAAATGAAATTAGACAAAGGTCTTATATTACAAAATACTAAGTTTGGTTGGATTATCGGAGGAGAAATTAGTATATCTGTATTAACCAATCACTCCACTGTTTCTTGTCATTCGATCGATACATTATTAAATGACAGTTTAATTAAATTTTGGAGTATCGAAGAAGTAGGTAGAGGCTTTGACAAAGCGCAAAAATCGGACGAGATCTGTGAGGCACATTTTAAAACATCTCACGAACGTGATAATGACGGGCGGTTTATTTTAAGAATTCCATTTAAGGAGAATACTTAGGCAAAACAAAAGATATGGCATTACGACGTTTCAAATTATTAGAAAATCGGCTTGTAAAAAATAAAAATTTAAGTATTCAATATTCTCAATTTATGAATGAGTATTTAGACATGAAGCATATGTTTCCACTCGATGCTAAAATAGAAGACCTTGAGGAAGATAATGTCTATTATCTGCCTCACCATGCGGTAGTGAAGGCATCTAGCTTAACTACAAAATTGCGAGTTGTGTTTGATGCCTCCGCAAAAAGTGATAGTGGTTTATCACTAAATGACGTCCAATATGCTGGACCAGTTATTCAAAATGATTTATTTTCCATTCTTTTACGGTTTAGACAATTTAAATACGTAATTAACGCTGACATTTCGAAAATGTATAGGCAAATCTTAATTCATTCTGATCATCAAAAATATCAAAGGATATTTTGGCGTGACGACTCAAACAGCGATATAAAATGTTACCAATTGGCTACGGTAACGTATGGAATGGCGGCTTCTCCATTTTTGGCAATTCGTTGTTTGAATCAATTAGCAATTGAGAATGAGAAAAAATATCCGTTAGCAAGTAAAGTAATTAAAAATGATTTTTATGTTGATGACCTTCTTACTGGTCATGACTCTTTAGATGAAGTATTAAAATTGCAACATGACATTGTTGCCATTTTAAAAACTGCAAGTTTTGAACTACGTAAATGGTTAACAAATAAGCAGGAAATTTATGAAAGACTTCAAATAGATCATAATTTAGAATCGTGTATTGTAAAACTAGGTGAAAACGAATCTAACAAAACTTTAGGCATATACTGGAATGCTAATAATGACACTATTCAATTCCATATTCGCGACTTTGATGATCAAATTCACCTATCAAAAAGATCAATTTTGTCGATTATAAATCAAATATTTGATCCCTTGGGTCTGTTAGGACCAGTTAATATTATAGCCAAACTTATTATACAAGATTTATGGAAAGATAAATTTACTTGGGATCAACCGGTATCAAATAATCTTAGAGAAAAATGGCTAGGATTTTGTAACGATTTAAAAAATTTAAGAGATTTTCACGTATTAAGACATGCATTGTTGACTAACCCAGATTGCCTAGAGTTACATATATTCGCTGATTCGTCTCAAGTAGCATACGGCGCGTGCGCGTGCGTACGGTGTGAAAAGAGTAATACGATTTCAAATACATTACTATGTGCTAAGTCGCGTGTCGCACCTGTAAAACAGGTCACACTTCCACGACTTGAACTATGTGCCGCTGTTTTGGCAGTTGATTTAGGTAAAAAAATCACCACGTCCCTTAATGTTAACTTTAACAATATTTATTACTATAGTGATTCCACAATTACCTTGCATTGGATAAATGGTTCATCCGACAGATGGAAGGTATTTGTTGCCAATCGCGTAAGCCATATTCAGTCCTTGACAAGGCCTGATCAATGGTTTCATGTCAGTTCGATAGACAATCCAGCTGATTTATTATCGCGTGGTACTACTACTGAGCAATTGGTAAAAAATAAATTTTGGTGGGAAGGTCCTCAGTGGTTAAAATTACCTTTTTCCAATTGGCCAGTAAAACATATAACAAACAATAATGATTTAAAAGTAATTCCGGAAGAACGAGTTATTGCACATACGGCAGTATTAGATGAGGGATTTGACATTTTCTCAAAATATTCTTATCTGTCGAAATCAATTAGAGTAATTGCCTATTGCAAACGCTTTTGTAAAAATTTAAAAACTTTGAAATCTGAACGTATTTCTGGATTATTAAGTGCCGAAGAATTAAAGGAAACCTTAGATACATTATTAAAAATTTCACAAATACAGTCTTTTTCAAAAGACTATCATTTATTGGAATCAAAAGGCATTGTTCATAAGTCGAGCAATATTTCGTCTTTACATCCATTTTTTGAAGACGATTTCATAAAAGTAGGTGGCAGGATTCAAAAGGCTAATGTATCTCCCGAACAAAAACATCCCATAATTCTTCACAATCATCATCCTCTTACCAAGTTAATAATGACATATGAACACAAACGCTTGCTCCATTGTGGACCACAACAATTATTATATTCAATAAGACAGTTATATTGGCCTCTTTCAGGTCGTGGTTTAGCAAAACAAATTGTCCATAAATGTATCAGCTGCTTTAAAGCAAAACCTAAAATATGTCAATATTTAATGGGTAACTTACCCGATGAAAGAGTAAATAAATATATTCCCTTTGTTAATACAGGGTGCGACTATGCAGGTCCATTTCATTTAAAAGATAGGAAAACTCGTAATCCTAAAATTACGAAAACTTGGGTTTGTATTTTTATCTGCATGTCAACAAAGGCTATACATATTGAATTAGTAACTGATCTAACAAGTGACGCATTTTTAGCTTGTTTTAGACGGTTTATATCGCGAAGAGGCAAACCGGCTAACTTATTTTGTGACAACTCAACCAAATTTGTGGGTGCATATTCTGCATTATCAAACTTCCTTAAAAATGAAGGAGAAAAGATCTCTTCTGAATTAGCAAATAAAGAAGGTGTATCGTGGCATTTTATTCCTCCTAGAGCACCAAATTTCGGCGGTCTATGGGAGGCGGGCGTCAAAAGTGTTAAATATCACTTAAAACGAACGATTACTGACCAACTTTTACATTACGAAGACTTTATGACATTACTTACACAAGTGGAAGCCATCTTAAATTCAAGACCGTTATCTCCATTGTCGTCTAGTCCTGACGACTATGTCCCACTTACTCCTGCACATTTTTTAATCGGAAGACCACTTACCTCAATTCCCGAGCCATGTCTCGTGGAACTGCCTGAGAATAGGCTTAAGCATTACAACCGATTACAACAAATAATCCAATTTTATTGGTCAAGATGGAATAAAGAGTATATTTCAGAACTCCAGCAACGCACTAAGTGGCGTCAAGGTGGACATACCGCAATTAAAATTAACGACATGGTTATTATTAAGGAAGACAAACTTCCACCTATCTATCATCTATTTGGTGGTAGTCGCAGCAGTCCGTGTTGAAGTCGTTTGCCTAGTGAAGAATTTGCGAAAATTCCGCCATCGCTGTTCTTGCCGTATTCTCCAATGTCAACCACCAAAAAATTGTAATTGGCATCTACAAGAGCCATTAAAACAATTGAAAACGATGTATTATAATTAAAGACATGAGTTGATAAAGGTGCTATGTCCACTTTTTAAAGTTTCGAGTAAATGAGGAAAACGTGTTTTGATTTAGAACTTTTTTACTATGTTTTCAAATAAAACGAGCAATATCTCGTAATCTCGGTATTTTTTTTGTATTTATTGGTTTGGTAAGTTATAACAAAATAAACTTAATTTTTATAGTTATTTTGATTTAGACGGATATAGCACTTTTATCAACTAAGAACTAATGCACGTTATGGTATTTATTTTAGTGGATAAAGGAGCTATGTTGCTTTTAAATTTAAATAATTTGAAAAAACACTTAGGTATGTTATTGAAATACATTTTTATTTCTTATGAAAATAAACAAAATACAAGTTAATACTAAAAAACTTAAAAATCTAACAGGAATTCCGTTTTTTCTTAGGGTTTTTTATAGTTTCTTCCAAAACAATATCATAGTACCATCTGTAATCTGTTGGAATGAACTTAAGCTGATCTTGCAGATTCGATATTTTTTCACTAGTTAGACCACCGCATTTGGGTAACTTGTATAAAACAACTTGTCCAACTTGTACTACGGGCTCCCTTTTTTTCTGCAAATCGACTTCCATAAATGGAGTAAATGGGTCTAAATTAGTTTTGTAGGAGTAATTACCAAAATCATTTACTCTGATCCACTTAACTTTATCACGGAAGTTTATTTTTTCGTTAAGAGTGTTGGTCACTTTTTTGCACAAATGAAGTTTGGCAAAAAGTGTTTCGAAGTCGTAAAAAAAATGGTCCATATTGAAACACATACTTTGTTTGGTACTGGCCGATTTTATAATTTCCCGATATTGGTCTGGTATATAAATATTCTGGTGTTTCCGAAGAACTTTCTCAATTCGTCCAAAGTCTCTGTCTGAATCAAGGTAGGAATGACCAACCTCGGGAAATTTATGGTCTATAAGTTTAAAAATCTTATTTAATATTAAGTATTCGTAAAGGCTAATAATAGCAAAGTTTTTGTTTTGCCCCCCACATTGATCTGACCAAATTATTAAATGTTCAATCTCTGGCTTTTCTTCTTTAAGTAACTTGCAAAATCTTAGCAGACAACTTGCTATTTCATTGCTGCCTCTATTGGCGATATCTTCAGTCCATGTGAAAAAATATGATTTGTGGCCTGAGCTGGTTATAGAGTGAACTCCAAAGTTGTAAAACCACATTTGCCTCAAGTAAAAAGATTTTGAAGTTGACAACTTTGGCAGTGGCATCGTTTGTTGTAGATCCATTGTTATGTAACATTTTTTTTTGTCAGTAAGTGCCACTTCTCGGTCAACTTTCTGCAAGGCAAAAGCAAACTGGAAATTTTCGGTGTGCTCTAAAAAAATTTCCCCAGCATCGCATACGCTGCAAGTATCGCTTTTTGGGGTACCAAAAGACAAGTTAAACTTTGCTTCAAAAATATGCCTGTAAAAGGAAGCCTTAACCATGTATTTATTTTCGAGTTTTTTTTCTTCGCATTGCCCTATATAAAGCTGGTAGAGCCGATTAATACTAAGTAAAGACGAAAGGTATTTTTTATGCTGATTTTTGTTCCTTGAATAATGTGATTCTTCCGATGGAAACTTCTTGATGTGATTTTCAATACAGGTAATTACATCCATAGGAATCTTTTTAGGATTGTTGTTATGGCCCTGCTTATGTGGCGAGGGAGCTACCTGACCGAATTTTAATTCATTTTGGGCTTTAAGCACTTTTTTTCTTCCAATTCTGTACAAAGAGCAGAAGGCATCTTTACACACCAGTATGGTTTCTTTGTCATATGCTATTGTATATTTAAAAGTGTAGCTTTTGGTTTTTAAATTTTTACGAGAGCGATGACGATTAATTGCATATATTTTAATGCTTTTAAAAATCAATACACTTTTGGAATTACTATCTAGTTTATAAAAATTTTTCAAAATTTGTTCTCTGCTTTCGACACTAAATCTCTCGCTACACTTCAAGCGGCATTTTTCTTTGCATAGAATTCCTTTTTTTACTACTTTTTTTTCCATGACCTTAACAGTTTTTTGAGATATATATTCTTCACCTTGTTGTCTTAACTTTGCAGCTTTGTTTCTTTTCCAATTCTCAGGATTCCGTGCTCTCTTTTTAGCTACTTTGGAATTTGGGTCAATAGCTGTTTCACTTATTTTGCTTATTCCATCAGCAGTAACATGCAATTTTTGTTTATTCTTGTGCATTTCTAAATTTTTATCATATCTGAGATGTGCAGGAACATCTTAGTTTTGTGTTTCTCCATCCCCTTCAGTAACCTTAAGAACATCTTTGTCAACGTTTTTGGAATTTTTAAATATTTTTTTGTTTATTTCTGCCATTTTATCATTTTCATTGTCATCAGAAAACACTTTACGTTTAATTCTATGTAGATCTTCATATTTGTATGTTTTGGAGGAAACAAATGAGTCACTAAAATATTCATCATCACTGGAAGGTTGTGACGTATTAAATAAAAAGTAAGTGAATGCAAGAGTATCACAGGCTGACGGCAGCTATATAGCGAGAGCTAGGTCGTAGTTCGGTTGCTTACCTTTCTTCCCTTCTGCAATAGAGGGCGCCACCACAATTTATTGAGGCTAAATTGGGAAAAAGTAGTCTGTTGTTATTATTGGAAAACTATTCAATAAAACACAAATTTAAACATGTAACATGTAACCTGGAGGTTTATTAAACACATTTTTAATGATAAGTTTGAATTTTGAAATTTGAATTAAGTTATATGATTTGTAACATATAAAAGTAAAGATGTAACTTTGATTAAAATAAGTTTAGCGCATCTAGACAAGGTTTTCTTATAACTAAGTTATTTAATTAAATGGTTGTAATGCGGGGTAAAACCAGATTCATGAACCTTGTAATACCTACCTACCTGAAATTAAATCAGTAAAATCAAAGATATAAATCTGTCGAGATTGCTTTACATTTACTTATAAATCAAATTAAAAGGTTTAAATAATGAAGGAAAGAAAATTTTATAGAAAATATAGTAAAGTTTGTGTACACTCTCGGTATAAATTTGTTCTGAGAAATGAATTTAACACTTCATAAAAACCGATACGATGGTACCTGAGTACAGTTTCCTTTGTTTTTTTTTAAACGTCCCTTGTCAGCAGCTAAGGAATACAAAGATCTCCTGCCTTAATGCAGGCTCAAACCATCTTCACTTGGTTTCGAAGAAAGGTTCTAATTAATTTGCACCTCCCTCAGGTTACGGACATCACCAGACAGTTGCAGAATTAGCAGACATGGACTTGGACAATACCCTTAGACAGACATACAAGTGAGAATGCTTTATCCCTCCACTTAGCTTAAGTTAAAGCCAAAATCAGGAGAAGAGGTGAAAAAAACTACAGAAGTTGAAGAATAACCCTAAAAATAAACGATAAGAGTTTGTTAGAAATAAATCATAAAATAAATGCAATATTCAGCAAGTCTCGAAGAGGAATTAGGCGTACCGTGACCTAGACTTACCTCTAAAAGGGCTGTGAAGCCACATGGCCATTTTTATCAAAAACGTGCAACCTTAGGAAATAGGTTAATCGACCTTTTCGGTTCACAGCTGGCTCAAAAAAGAACTTCCGTCAGTCTCCCTTGGACCAGAACCCTTTTTGACAGTTCGTTCTGTCTCTAAAGATGGTGTATTCCTTTCGGCTGGCCTTAGCTACAGAGCAAACCACGAAATGGTTAGTCACCAAACTATGACAAAGGTAAATAGATCGTCAAAGCCCACAAACTTACTACCTACTTACTTTACTTACTACTATAACCCTCAGTACAAATTGTTACGACGAGAGCATGCTTATCATTGCTTACAACAAAATTAACAATTTACTTCCGAGTATGTGAAAGGAATACGCCCTTCAGCATTTTAAAATTTGGAATAAACCACCCGGAACGTCTCACGCAGAACCACTGCCACTGGTAGCTTCGACGAAACTTCCTCTGTGGAATTCTAACCCTAAATTCTGACATCCAAACAGGTTTATTTACTTACATTTAAATTAATGAAAAGAATAATAATTATTAACATGGTAAACGAAGAGAAGTTTAATTTAATTGGAATACTTATATTACAAAACTTAAAAATGGAAAAAGGAGGAATGCAATTTGGTCCGATAAGGTAGGATAATTTGAATCTTAACAAGGAGACAAATTGAAATTGCTACATTATCCCCCTCCGAAAATAAAATAGGCTATATCCCTTATAGACTATTTTTTATGAATTTTTTAATAAACAAAAAGGGAAATAGTATATGAAACAACTTTGCTCTCTGGATATTTTGGCATTCGATAACTGCGTGTATCACCCGCCTGTAAGAAGGGACAAAATTGGTAAGACAAGATCGGTAAGACAAAATCGATAAAGACAAAATCGGGAAAGTCTATCAAAAAAAACCAGATGCAAAGAAATTAAATCAGCTGTGGATCAACACAAGCAGGAGGTCTGAATGATTACCCCTTGTGGCCAACAAGGATTGATAAATCACCGTAAATTATACAAGGAAAAGAAAAGTGAAAAGGAACGTTCCCAAGGGCTAAAAAAAAGTAAAAAGGGAAATTTGAACGTACAGATCAATATAATCTATATTAAGTAAACTTCGTAAACCAAATACTCAAAATATACGTGACTGTATTCTAATTAATTATCGAAGTAATAAAACTAGTGATATTATTAGCGTACGTCTACACAAATATCACAAGAAAATACAAATCATCACTTATAGTGACTACCAAAAAATATAATCATCGCCAATAGCGACTACAAAAGTGAAATATAATAATAATAACCGCCTCCACAGCCTTAAATAAATATAACAGCAGGTGGAGAAATCAAAAGGTCAAGAAAAACAGTTAAATCATAAATACTAAATTATCAGCATATAGATAATCTTAGTAACCAAAATTTCTCTAAATGTCAAAATCAAAATTTCTAGTATTAAAAAATGTTAGCCTGCCAAAAATACAAATTCTTAAGTTTTAAGAGAAAGGTGAATCTCAAACTTAAAATAATAAAAACTAACATTTTCCCTAGATATATACTAATTAGTTCGAATCGAGAGAATCCTGATCTGAAGTTTCCAGGTCAGTACCGTCATATTTTTTGAGGTCTTTAATATGCCATTTACCAGCCTTAGAACCATCAATATTTTTAAGTTCATAAACTAAATTAGAAATCTTTTTATGCACTATAGAAAGGATATACTTTGGAGCTAATTTTGCCATAAACTGATTTGCTGCGTTAGACAAAACATGATTTTTTCGCCAAACACGATCACCCTGATTAAAAGAAACATGGCGCTTTCTAAGATTATACGCTTTAGAGTTTCGCTCATAGGCAGCGTGAATCCTGTTTTTAACATCTACAAAAATATCTCTAAGACCCAGAATATTCTTAGCATATGAATCGCCATCTCCCGGAACAATTTCGACGTCTTTAGCTTTATCTTCCGCGGATTGGGTATAAAACTTGCCCGACAAAGGAGGATGTCTACCGAAAGTAAGAAAAGCAGGAGTAAAGTGAGTAACTTCATGTTTTGAGGTATTTATTGCTTGTTGTATTTTCGAAATATTCGTATCCCAATCGTTGTGAGCATTTATATAACTACGAATGGCGGTACCAACTGTTCTATTATTACGTTCGACAAAATTACATTGTGCAGAATACAAAGCGTTATACCTAATTTGTACCTCATACTTTTTACATAAGTTCTTTAGACCACTACAATTGAATTGAGGTCCATTATCGCAAATTAAAGTTTCCGGACACCCAAACACTAAAAACACTTTATTTTCCATAATATTTTCAATATAAGAATATTTTGAACTACGTAGAGGAAATAAAAGAGTGTACTTTGTGAACCAATCTGCTATAACTAAAAGCCATTTGTGTCCCTTTTTTGACCTTGGAAAGGGTCCCATTAAATCAGCAGCTATACATTGGAACCGAAGATCCACTTTCTTCTCCTTTCCCATAAGTCCCATACGAGTAGTGTTTGCTACCTTTTGTGCACCACAAACTAAACAAGATTTAACGAACTTCAAAACATCACGCCTCATCTTTGGCCAATAATAAAAATCCTGAACCCTATTAAGAGTCTTAAAAAAACCAAAATGACCAGAAGTTGGTGGACAATGACAATGTTCAATGACTTCAGAAATTTGTGGATTTGGTACTAGAATTTTCCATTCGGGAAAGTTCGTATCCATCGGAAGCTTATTCGGAATGAACTTAAGAACGAAATCATCTTCTACTTTCCATTGGGTATACTTATCTGGTGACTGGATAATTTTTTCTCGAAGTCCACTGTACCAGGGATCAATGCGGTCAATATCAACACTAAAAGGATTTATTAATGAAATAACAGGCAAATCTTCTTGATCGTCTGGTGGAGGAATTCTACTTAAAGCATCAGCCACAACGTTGTCCACACCTCGTCTGTGTACTAACTCAAAATTATGTTGCCGCAAACGCACACTCCAACGAGCTAACTTACCAGTAGGGTTTTTCATATTATTAAGCCACAAAAGAGAATAGCAATCCGTTATGATTTTGAACTTTGGAGCACCTTCAATGTATATCCTAAACTTGTCTAAACAAAACAAAACCCCAAGACATTCGCGTTCCACAACGGAGTAATTTCTCTCTGCTTTAGAAAGTGACCTACTAGCATATGCAATGACATGTTCTTCATCATCAATAATCTGTGACAGCGCACCTCCTACACCTGTTAAGCTGGCATCTGAAGTTATGATAAAAGGCTTGCCAAAATCAGGTTGAGACAAAATAGGGGAGGAAACTAAAAGTTCCTTGATCTTAACAAAAGAAGCTTCTGCAGCATCCGTCCAAGTAATTGGTTGACTCTTCCTGCGACCTTTAAGAAGATCATTGATGGGCGACATTAAACTAGAGAAATTATCTATAAAACGCCTATACCAAGAACATAATCCAACAAACCTCTTAACTTCAGTGGCATTTTTTGGTCTTGGGTAATTTACCATGCAAGCAATTTTGTCTGGATCAGTACGCAAATTATTGGATCCTACTATATAACCTAAGAACTTTAAGCTAGTTTTAAAAAAAATCGCACTTTTCTAAATTCACCGTAAGATTCGCTTCCTTTAATCTCTCTTTAACCTCACCTAATAATTTTACATGATGATCAAAATCAGTACTACAAATTAATATATCGTCAAGATATGTAAAAACAAACGGTTCATATTTAGAACCAAAAATAGCGTCTGCTAAGCGTTGTTGTGCCTGCGCTGCGTTAATTAATCCGAAAGGAACTGTATTAAATCTAAACGAACCGCGCCCCGGAACATTAAATGTAGTTTTGTCCTTGGAACTTTCATCTAACGGAATCTGCCAAAATGCTTTTCTCAAATCAATAGATGAAATATATTTTGCGTTACGTAACAAACTTAGGATCTTATCTATGCTAGGCAAGGCATACGAGTCAAATCCTGTTATATTATTCAAAAATCTGCCATCAAAGACAAATCTAAATTCTCCATTAGATTTTTTAACCAAAAGTACCGGAGAAGACCACGGACTATGAGAAGGCGATACGACCCCTAAGTTTAACATTTCATCTAATTCTTTATTCAGCACTTGAGACATATACGGTGACATTGGATATTGTTTTTTATGGAATGGTGGAGCATCACCCGTGTCGATTGTCAATGTCAACTTATTAGTTCTACCTAACCGATCTTTACTACTTATACTATTAAAGGAAGCAATAACCTTATCAGCTTTACTGCGTTCTATACGAGAAAGGTCATCTAATGAACATAACGGTTCCAAAGTAAAATTTGAATAATTCTCGACTGTAGGTACTACCGAATTTGCTAAATTAGCTTGTACTTGCCAAGAATTATTTTTAAAATCGACCGAAATTTTAAACTGTTTGGCAAAATCACATCCAAAGATAAAACTATGTGGTAATGAAGGTACCACCAAAACTGTAACTAATTGACAACAATTTCCTATAACTATAGGCAAATCAACTGAACCTTCAACATTTTTCTGAGTTCCATCAGCTGTACATATATTCTTTAAATTTACTGAATTTATCTTTAAATCAAAATGTCTCAAAATATCTAGACCCTTGGTGCCTACAACAGAAGCTGTAGCTCCAGAATCCAACAAAACTGTAATATCTTGGTCAAACAATTTTACCGAAATATAAGGACGATTATCCATTTGCTTTTTAATAAGCAAGGGAGAAATTTCATTGCTTGAACAATCTTTATAAAAATCTGAAACTATTTTGAGCCATTTATCCCAATCAGGTTTACTAAAACGACTAAAATTATCGCTGGTAGCTGAGGCTGCAGTATCATATGTGATGTACCTGCCTCGAGGATACATCTTCTTTACAAGTTTTTTGAACAGTTAGTGCAATTGTTTAACTTAACACCCCGTAATCCACATTTAAAACAAAATATACTACGCTTTAACCTACAACTCTGAAATGTGTGATTTGGCATTTGACAATTCCAACAGACTATATTACCTTGAGTTATATTACTGTTACTATTATTATTATTTACTGAATTACCTCTTAATCCAGAATTAGAAACAGGAATATCAACATTAGAACTACCTGGGTTATTTAAATTATCCTTTGGCTTACTTCAATTTTTATAAGAATTGTCATATTTATTTTTATTGTAATTACCATTTTTATTAAATTTATTTTTATTTGAAGAATCTGAAAAACTTAATTCTGATAACTCATTAGCAACATGATTTTTATTTTTAAGATAAGAAGCTTCTTCAAGTTTTCTACAAAGTTTAACTAAATCTTGCACTGTGGGAATATCTGCCAAAGCTAATTGGGTAATATAGTCAGGCAATAAATTTTGACGAATGTTTTTAACTTTAGTTACTTCGGCTGGTGTATGAACTAGTCTAGCGAACAAAACTTCTAAGTGAACAACAAAAACTGCGACTGATTCATTTCGCTTTTGTTTACGATGCTTTATCTGACTCCATAACTCATCTTCTATATCAGAATGCAAAAAGTCTGTCTTTAGCTTAGCTACTAAAGAATCCCAACTATTAAGCGTACTCTTTACACTTCTGTACCAGACAAAGGCATCACCTACAAAAAGTTCAGCAGCTGATATAAATAAGTCTTCCGACTTGACTTTACGAGACTCTGCGAGTTCAGTTACTCGTTCCAAAAAGTTATAAAGATTTTTTGCGTCCCCGTTAAATTTAACTTGCCAATCGCCTATAGCTGGAATATTACCCGAGCAGTTTACAATAGGTGGTGCAACATTTATAATTGGTGTTTGAGGAATGGAAACATTTGCAGAACTAGTACTAGCCGAATCTTTAATGCTGTCGTACAAGTCAGCTTCCAACACTAAACATGAAGCATGGGCTTCCCGCTTATAATTTTTAGCGTCTTCATTATCTACCGGACAATGTAACCGACCAATTCTACCTGCTAAATGAATTAATCTAGACTTTACTCTTAAAAATGTCGAATCAGTTGCACTACCCTCAAAATCAGCTATAATTTCTTTAATTGATTGTGTAGTTGCTTCTACTTTAACCGCCTCAGTTCTAAAATTTAAGTTATTTACAAGTCCATCGACAATTTCAGACTTTCCGCTAGCTTGCTCTTTTCCCAAAAGTCTTCTCAAAATTTTGCGTTTATCTGCCACAGGACGATTAGACTCTATGCCACGAATCGCTAGTTCATAAACCAGTTCCGAATCTAATAAATGGTTTGGTTGAAAAATTTCTGCCATGATAAAAATTAAAATGTGGTTTACGGCGCACTAATCAAAAATAACTACCAAATATTAAAAGATAATCAAGTGTTTACTTTACCCTGTCTTAAAATAAGAAACGATCAAATTTAATCAAAATACCTTACCAATCCACTTGGACCACCCTGTAGGTTACAGTCAAAAAAATAAATAAATCAATAACACAAGTCTAAACAGATTTAAATCAAATTATGAAATAAAAAAAAAATTTTCAAGTTATTTTTATAAGTCTAAGCTTTTTTTGAAGACCACTCTGTACATTAGGGGATAAAAAAAATGTCATACAGTTGCAAGCTTAAGTCAGCTAAGTCTATAAATGAAAATTTAGAATTAAGTGGAATAAATTTAAGTCACCACTTTTGAGACACCCTGTACAGTATTAATTTTTTTTTTTTTAATTTGCTTCAAAATTCAGTTATGACGCTGTATAGAAGGTAGGATTCCAGTAGAAGTTGAATAAAATATCACTCGAGTAGTTCGAGTCAAATGTCATACGAATTTATGACACTCTGTATATCAAATTAATATTGCTATATCATTATTTTAGAACAATAAGGTCCTAATCCTATTATACTTATTCCCAACTATGGTAAAGAAAAGCACTTGAGTGTTAAAGTCAAAAATCAAAATAGTTCAGTAAAACCTACTCGTTACTAATATTTCAGTTAACGGAGCAATGTAATATGGGGTACTAAATTTAAACAAATACTTTACCCAAAATAAGTCACACTATAAAACCAAATAAAAGGAGCTAACAGCTGATTCTGCCTCCACAAAAAGTGAAATACCAAAACAAAATACTAAATATTTGAATCATAAAACTGCTTTCCAATACTCTAAAAGTGTAACTATTACCATATGGTTCACCTTACCAAAGCTTCAAAATATAAATTCATAAAGTATCAACCCCAATACAATATACCATATTAACCAAAATCAAGAAAAGTGAAATCTGCATCTAAGCATAGGTTACCAGCTTGCGCTTAACCAAACAAATGTTAGAGAGTACTGTAGGAGAAATAATAATTATTGAATCGTTTTCCAATATAGTATTCAAAATTTAAGAAAAATAAAAGGAAGAAAGTTTTAAAAGGCCCCACGTTATTGGGCGCTATTTTTCTACTGTGACGTATTAAATAAAAAGTAAGTGAATGCAAGAGTATCACAGGCTGACGGCAGCTATATAGCGAGAGCTAGGTCGTAGTTCGGTTGCTTACCTTTCTTCCCTTCTGCAATAGAGGGCGCCACCACAATTTATTGAGGCTAAATTGGGAAAAAGTAGTCTGTTGTTATTATTGGAAAACTATTCAATAAAACACAAATTTAAACATGAAACATGTAACCTGGAGGTTTATTAAACACATTTTTAATGATAAGTTTGAATTTTGAAATTTGAATTAAGTTATATGATTTGTAACACGGCCGACTAGAAAGAATGGCCAGGGCGCATCTGACAAATTCATTAATCAGCTGATCAAAGTAGGTCTATACCGAAAAAGATGGTTTGTGATATTAATCTAAATAAATGTTAATTTAAAGATGCCAATTAGAAATTATATATTTATGGTAGCTTCTCAAGGGTCGAGGACGACTTAAGAGTGGTCTTGGCTTATACAAAAAATGCAAAAATGTCGCTTCAAGTCGTTCTCGACCCTCGAAGAATCTAAACTTACTACCACATATTTAAAATAAACATGCATGAATACACAGCACTTGATTCATATTTTTGAAAAGAAAATAGTAAATAAAAACCTGCTCTAATATATAGATAGTATAAATACAAACAAGAATTTACTAAAAATTTACTGTTTTAATTTTTTTATCTTTCGTTGAGTATCAGTTTCAAATGATTTTCTTTTACTTTTAGAATTGTCAGTGGAATAATTTTCATTGACATTCTTTACAAAATTATTAAGAAAAATTTTACATGCTGTAAAGCTTATAGATTTTAGTTTATCAAACAAATGGCCGCCACAAGAGCAAGATAGGCTTTCAGTTACAGAAAGAGTAAACATTTCTAATGACTCACAATATTTATGAAGAAATTTTAATGATAAAGAAAAAAGCACTGCCAGTTGATTTTCTGCTTGTAGAAATTCATCATAAAAATCATTAAAAATATTTTTTATAATATACCAACATACAGAAACCGCATATATGCTATATTCACTGGGTAGTGTTAATTTACCCCTGTCTAATTCCTTTACAAAATCATATGGAATAGATTCCATGTCAACATCCACAATTTTATCTTCCAACTGCAACCACTGCGAACATATGTCACACTTCCCTAACCTAAGCCGTTTCCTTACTGAATAACCTGATATATATGTTATTATAGGTAAAATATCTCTTGGTACCATTTCTAGAGAAAAATCATATATGTTTTGTATAAGAGGAGTAAATTTACTTAGGTCACCATTTTGGCAGGAATTCATTTCTTCTTTAGTTTCAGCTGAACAAAGTAAAGTTCTCAGAGAAATTGTACTATTATCTTTAGTTAATGATAATGTGTTTTTTACCCTTATTTTTCTTTCACTTTCCAGTAACTGTACATAACCTATATAATAATTAGCACCACTTAACTGTCTATAATGGCTAAACCTACATTCTAAAACATCATTTTGGAATTTACTCAACAAAATATAATCTATTTTATATTTTTTAAACAAATAAGGTATTAATTTGAGAAATGAGTCCGTTGTATTTATCCATGATTGAAAAGTTTGTGGAGATATCGATTTAGAAGTAGGAACTGACTCTTTCCATTTTTTTAACCATACTGAAAGTTTTTCTAAAAACAAAACTTGATGACAAGTTTGGCCGTCACTTTTTCTTACAGGTTCCCTGTAAATATCATTAAATCTTTTACCTTCTAAAGAACTCTTTACATTTGTAACTTTCCACCATGTACAAATAATATCTACAAACTTGCAAGTACCTGAAACATCGTATTCCTCTCCCAGGTGCTTTAGAGCAACAATGGTTTTTTCATCAAAAATTTTTAAAGCTAATTTAACATTTTGTTTTTGTATTTGTGACGGATATAATGCTTTATATGACAATAAATGTCCATATTTGACTAAACTATTTTTTTCTTTTTCATACAACAGTTCAAAAAATTTAAAGTAAGCTTGACACAAAGATACCAAGTCATTATAAATATCATCAAAATCAGGAAATGTTAAACAACATTGTTTTTTTAGGTTTATCCAGCAATTTCTAATACATTTAAGAATATGCACTGTATCGAAGATTAAAAAAAGTAATCTGCTGCCATCGAATGGATGTGGGATATAAGGTTCTAATTTTCCACTATTGCTCAGAAGTTGAAAGGCTTTTCGATTAACAGCACCGTTATCTGATACGACAGATATTATCGTAAAACCAACAGACTCCACTTCCCTAATTACATTTAAAATATATGTTTTTAACTGTTCAGACAACATATTGCAAACAGGAATAATGCAAACAACATCCCTATATTTTGATAAGATGCTCGATATCATAAAAACTTGAGCTGTTTTTGCAATAGCTGAACAATTTTCACTTCTGCCAAAGATTTTCCCCCCCTTAAAATTAAGTCCAGAATTAATATAAACTTCATCAATATGCAGATTTACTAATAGTTCATGTTGCTTAAGTAATTCTAGTTTAGTTTTTAAATAGTTTATACTACCTTTTAGATCACTATCGGTTAGTGACATTTTACAGACCAGTTTTTTAATATTCCTGGGATGAGGGAAAAAAATGTTCTTACTTTTATACAAACCAAAATAAGCTGCCGATGACTGAATGTAAACTGACAATGCCAATAATAGTGTTTCTCCACTGTATCTCCTCGCTTCTGGCTTTGTTTTAAATAATTTTAATTGTTCCACGATAAAACTAATATGTTTATTGTCATCATCAGAGTTTTCAACATCATTGGACACCTCCAAGGTAGGAAGCTGATCAATAACACTGTTAATTAGGTCAGTCTTGTGGGGGTTCTCTACCTTGCCCCTCAAAAACTCCATAGTTTCATCTAAAATCTTAGTGGTCTTTGCTTGACACAGATTTGGTGGAATATCTTTCGGAGAAATGCTTTTTTGTGCAATACTTAAACTCATGCTTAAATCTTCTTGAATAGAAATAGAAGCTTCAACAATAGGTATATCATGTCTAAAACTCATATAGCAAAGAAATATCTTCGAGTCCTCTTGAAAATAAATCCAATTTGTATTGATGCAATTACTATGATTATAATACTTGGCAATATCCTCCAAGCTATGTATTTGGATTGCCTTTTCATGTTGAACAAACGATTCAAGACTATCTTTGACAGCTTGTTCAAACCGAGAATTCTCTACATCAATAAGTCTATTTACATTACTTGTTTTTTTTGATAAATAACTAGGTACCCCTTTAAAAATAGTTGGCACAGCCTCTGGCAACACTTTTAAATATTTTCTATCATATTCTTTTACTTCATTCTGGACAACAATTTTATCTTTTCTGATAATATACTTTTCTTCAAAATGTTTCACACATATACGCGGATTTTTTAGAGCACTTAAATCGGTTGGAATAGCACGCAACCACTGTTTTTTAAGTTGTTCATCTTTTGGAAGACAAAATGTGGTGATATTAACACCTTTCTCACTTTTATAATTCGATTTACACCCTGAAACACTGCACATCCACGGCATTGTAAATTATTAAAAGTTCCTGTTTAAGATTTTAACAGACGCGATGTTAGGTTAGAAATACTAAACACTATTTCCACGGCCGATTCAAAGGATTTTAAAGCGTATTTAGCCTAGTTTATGATAGAAACATGTAATTTACATTCACAATATGTTTTTACATAACCAAATGGAACATATTTCATCAAAAAGTGTAAAATAACAAACAAATCGTCGGAAAACAACTATCGCGACAGCGCGCGACCGTTCACCTTTCAGAGCGACAAGAGTGATCCCACGCACTTGCAGAGAAAACAACCGACCTACTTTGGTCACGTGGTACATCTAGCGCCCTGGCCATTCTTTCTAGTCGGCCGTGGATTTGTAACATATAAAAGTAAAGATGTAACTTTGATTAAAATAAGTTTAGCGCATCTAGACAAGGTTTTCTTATAACTAAGTTATTTAATTAAATGGTTGTAATGCGGGGTAAAACCAGATTCATGAACCTTGTAATACCTACCTACCTGAAATTAAATCAGTAAAATCAAAGATATAAATCTGTCGAGATTGCTTTACATTTACTTATAAATCAAATTAAAAGGTTTAAATAATGAAGGAAAGAAAATTTTATAGAAAATATAGTAAAGTTTGTGTACACTCTCGGTATAAATTTGTTCTGAGAAATGAATTTAACACTTCATAAAAACCGATACGATGGTACCTGAGTACAGTTTCCTTTGTTTTTTTTTTAAACGTCCCTTGTCAGCAGCTAAGGAATACAAAGATCTCCTGCCTTAATGCAGGCTCAAACCATCTTCACTTGGTTTCGAAGAAAGGTTCTAATTCATTTGCACCTCCCTCAGGTTACGGACATCACCAGACAGTTGCAGAATTAGCAGACATGGACTTGGACAATACCCTTAGACAGACATACAAGTGAGAATGCTTTATCCCTCCACTTAGCTTAAGTTAAAGCCAAAATCAGGAGAAGAGGTGAAAAAAACTACAGAAGTTGAAGAATAACCCTAAAAATAAACGATAAGAGTTTGTTAGAAATAAATCATAAAATAAATGCAATATTCAGCAAGTCTCGAAGAGGAATTAGGCGTACCGTGACCTAGACTTACCTCTAAAAGGGCTGTGAAGCCACATGGCCATTTTTTATCAAAAACGTGCAACCTTAGGGAATAGGTTAATCGACCTTTTCGGTTCACAGCTGGCTCAAAAAAGAACTTCCGTCAGTCTCCCTTGGACCAGAACCCTTTTTGACAGTTCGTTCTGTCTCTAAAGATAGTGTATTCCTTTCGGCTGGCCTTAGCTACAGAGCAAACCACGAAATGGTTAGTCACCAAACTATGACAAAGGTAAATAGATCGTCAAAGCCCACAAACTTAGTACTATAACCCTCAGTACAAATTGTTACGACGAGAGCATGCTTATCATTGCTTACAACAAAATTAACAATTTACTTCCGAGTATGTGAAAGGAATACGCCCTTCAGCATTTTAAAATTTGGAATAAACCACCCGGAACGTCTCACGCAGAACCACTGCCACTGGTAGCTTCGACGAAACTTCCTCTGTGGAATTCTAACCCTAAATTCTGACATCCAAACAGGTTTATTTACTTACATTTAAATTAATGAAAAGAATAATAATTATTAACATGGTAAACGAAGAGAAGTTTAATTTAATTGGAATACTTATATTACAAAACTTAAAAATGGAAAAAGGAGGAATGCAATTTGGTCCGATAAGGTAGGATAATTTGAATCTTAACAAGGAGACAAATTGAAATTGCTACAAGGTAAATACTCGCTACCTGATGTGACGCTTTCTTCATCGCTATTTTCTATAGAATCTTAAAAAATAGCAGATATTTAGTAGGGGTTAGAAGGGGTGGGTAACCCAAAACTAAACTAAAGAACAATATCAGAATTGCTAGAATAATAATGAAGCAAAGAAAAACTTCCCTGACTTTTCCGGGTTTTCCAAATCCTGAATATATAAATATGTTCGTTAATGCTTACCTGTTTTAGAGTTAACCTGCTTTTGAAGTCCGCTAGTGCTTGGTTGTTCAGCAGCATTCATATTTGTGTTTTGCTGGAGATTTTGTTCAGTGGTATCTTGTATCATATTGTCTTTTTTAATAATAATTTTTTCCGTACTTAAACAGGAGTTCAAATTATTTTTAACCTCTAGAAAGAACCGAAAAACAATGTTTAATATTAAAAAAATTTGCCAAGTTTAGCACTTTCCCCATTTTAATAATCTTCGAAGCTGTACGGGTTACAGGTACATTATTTATTATTATAGATATAATGTTGTTACAACGCTTTATTTTTAAAAATAAAATGGGGAAATCAAAAGTATAATAGAAAACTAAAACGAACTTACCTTTGCTAGAAATACATAACTTGTTATCTGTTATCAATGCTAATATTCTTTCAGTTCTGGATTTCATGATAAACTAATATTATTTACAGTATAAAACCGTATTCTTTAAACAATTTTGTTTATAAATCCTCGATCTGGTCACAAAATATTATAAACATAACCTTAAGATATCACATATCACCTGAACATGTAAACAGAACTATCCAAAAATTTAGTTGATAAAGGTGCTATGTCCCCAAAATGCACATAGCACCTTTATCCACTAATAAATGGTTAATGCATGCCTGACATAGCACCATTATCAATAAAAATATGTCTTATTCTTGAAAAATTTACAATCCTGGTTTATTCAGGGGTTGTATTGGGTTAATATAGAACCAAATATACAAAAATGTAATTTTCTTAAAAAAGTGGACATAGCACCTTTATCAACTCATGTATTCAATTAAAATACAGCGAACCGCTGTTTGGAGGAGCTCGAATACTTCCCATCCAAGGCTCCCCAGTTGCGAAAGTTCCAGTTTGTGTTAAAATCTTCGGCAATTATTTTCCACATTTGTTCAGTCTGTTCTGGTAATGTTTCAGTCATCAAATCGTTGCATATGACTTGGCATGCTTCATGTACAATATTATGCACTGTGCTATGGCCTAAGCCAGCCATGTCAAACTCAAAGTCACTGGTGGGCCAAAAGCATGAAGACTATAGACTAGGTGGGCCGCAAAACCTAATCTTAAAAAAGACAAACTGCTGAAAATCTTAACGAAAAAAAGTACCTACTGTTATGGGACAAGTATATTTATTAAATTTTCAATAAAAAGGACATTACAAAAAAGTACCAAAATTAACTATTTTTGCCAGATATTTGACATTTTTTGTCTTTAATTAAGTTTTCTATTTGTGGCGTGAATTTATCGACGAAAATAACTTTTAAAACTGCGTCCAAGTGTGCGTCCGTCAATCGCGATCTTGCGGGAGATTTGTTTCCTTTTATCAAAGAAAATAATCGTTCACACTTATAGGTACATACTTCCAAACATTGACAGGATTTTGCAGGCAAATTTTCTCATTTCTTGGTATTGAACAGGCAAGTACTTATAAAATTCAAACGTACCAACACTATCAAATTTATTTTTCAAATGGGTCTGACACTGAATCTCAATCACTTCTATCTGCAAGTGAACTTTATCAATATCGATAGTGAACAGACCAGTTATATAAAAAAAAAATTGTTTTCTTGGGACTTAAAATACTGAAAACGCTTTTCAAATTCTGCCAGAAGACTTCCCATTTTCTCTGTATACATTTTGTATGATATTGGGACACTTGTACTTTCCTGATACGCCTTGCACGTCGGAAAATGTGACAGATTATCCACCGCTAACTGGTTTTTCCACAGCATCATCTTACACTTGAAAGATAACATCTGGCTTTAGGTTGAGTACGCGCATCTTAGTTCGTCCTCCTAAACATAGATGGCACCATTTGGTCCATTTCGGTTTTTCACAGGTTCGCGGGCCGCATTACCTGGCTGTTTTCAAAATTCATTCGGGGCCGCAGGAAAATGTTCAGTGGGCCGCATGCGGCCCGCGTGCCGCATGTTTGACATAGCTGGCCTAAGCTATAGCTAAATGATATCGTCAAAAAATAATCCCCCGTTGCTAAATACCTAAAAGAAAAAACAAATATGATGATGTTTTTTATAGTGTATTTTATTCTGTTAGCAAACACTTTTTCAAGTAAACGTCATTAAAAACAAATTAAAATTTTGTAGGCGAACTCTGTAAGACTAGATGGAGCAATATACGAGACACTTTCGGAAGATATTTAAAAAAGGAAGTTACAAAAAGTGGACAAAGTTGTAAAATAACAAAGAGATACAAATACGCTGACCAACTTAGTTTTTTGAAAAACCATTTTAATGAAAGGGAGACGAAAACTAACATAACCCAACAAGAGTCTGAAGAAATAGCGCCTACAGATAAAGAAAGTGAATCTGGTGAGAAAAGAGAACAAGATGTCGCAAACCAAGAAATAAACGATGATCAAAATGAAGCAACTGATAGCCAAAGAGATTGGTCTGCTTCAAAACAAAGATCTGAAATACTACCCGTACAAAAACAAAATACTACGACAAAGAAGGGCATCGTTAAAATAAAAGCGAAGGCTTCTCCGCCAACTGCTGCAGCAAAACTCATGAACTATTTAATTACAAAAAATGACACGCAAGCTACTACTGCAACAGAACCAAGTAGAATTGACGCCTTTTTAATTGGTATAACACCAGCTCTAAAATTGCTTTTCCATTTTGCCAAATCAGAAATATTCTCTATCGTACAAAAATATGAGTTAAAGTCACCTGAGGAACAAAATATCCAAGACTTTAACTATAATTATGAATTTTTTTGAAATTTTTGAAAACAGCGAGTTAAAGCAGTTTTTTCACATCCTAAAATATTGATGAAATTTGACATCGTCTTCTTGCGGTTCTTTGTAAAGTGTCGCGTATTCTCCTTCGTGTCCCTTTTTTCCACGCATCATGCCTCCATTTTCGTCTTTTTGCTTGATTCGCTTGCGCTTCTTCTTCGTCCAAACATATAGCAATAATTGCTAATTCTTGATCTGAGAAGCTTGCCATCTTTTCAACAGAATGGTCAAAGATAGATACGTTTCGGCTCTTTGCTTCTATTAAAAATTCGAAACCGAGACACTGCACTCTACGACGAAACAACACCGATGCTTGACGGGTCCGGTTTCGGGTGTGTATGAATTTACATGATGAATAGTCAAAAAAGTTCTATGACGGAACTTAAATCGGTTTGGCGCAGGAACTGTGACGGGACTGATGTGTATGAATCGACCTTAAATGGTTCCTTTTTATAAATGATTGTAAGAAATCAGGTCCTGGAAAGTTATTTTTAAATGTTCCAATATTTTTTCCTTGTTGTCCAAGAATTCTTTTATTACGTTACACCAAGAAGTCTTTGATCTAACGTAGTCCGTTCTACTTTGAAAGTTTCAGCTGCTAACTTTCTCGACATACCTACATTTACTGCGTCTACCGCCTGGCGCAAGGCGTTTCCTGATTAATTCCGATAAATTCTGGCTCCCGGAGTTTTTTTGTAAGTACGAACCATTTTTGATCTTTATTTACCTGTAGCAACTGAAAGCCGACGATAAAACCTAAAAAAACATAACCTAAAATAAAAAAATAAATAAAAATACACGTGGTGTGCAAGTTACCCCGAGGTGGGCAAGTAGCCCCAGTTTACGGTAATAACATGGTTGTCATCAAAAGCCCAAAAAATACAAACAACATATGTTTTTTAGGTTCGAATTCGAGGATCAAGGTTTAACTCCAAAATAATCTCTCATTTTTGACAGATTAAAATTAATCATAGGTTATGAGAAAGATCTAGGATTAAAATACCCGTGCAAATAAAATTTTTACTTTAATCCTAATCTAATCTAGGATTATGGTATGCGGTGCAAATGGGCATTAGCATTCTATAATTAACCAAATAGAAGCGGTTACTGAAAATAGGTTAATTTCGGATCACGGTATCCTGCAGGAAACTATGCAAGCAATAGAAAATAAATTTCCTTTTTATTTTCTTATTTATTTCAATTTGGCACCATGTAACATAGCTCGGCTTATTTCGTCACTGATTCGTATTCGCCGATCCTTCAAGAAATAGAAATACTTCTTGAGGTCTCTTTAATGCTTTTTCCTTTTCTTTTAGACATAAAATCGTATAAATCTCTTTCACCTTATTTGCGCAGGGTCAAGAGATGAATATCAAATAAAAAACCGAAGTGAGGTTAAATAATTTTTTATGTTATTAATTGCGTTACGTAGTTTGGTATATTCGAATGATGGGTAAGTTATAAGTAATTATTATTGTTCATTATTAGCCAGAAAATAAACACAAGCGTTTTCAATAATATTTTTATCGCAATAAATACTAGTACCTACTAGGTATTAAAATTTGATGGCATTTTAAGGATTAAAACTTTTCATTTGCAGCTGATGATCAAAGGGGCTTTAAAACAAGACCCGAACACTGGGAAATCATAATAAATTACTTGGAAGAATATCCAAAACTATTAAGGCCGGATTTCACCAAAAGGCTCGCAAACGACGTTCTCATAAACTCGGTAAACTCAGATTTAAATGTTGATAAAACTCGATCGGGTTTCACCAACACAAACAAGCAAAAAGCAAAACGGAGTTTATCGAAACTTAATTTAAGGATGAACCAAAGCCGGCAACATTGTAAAAAGATGTACACTTTTGTATTTTGTGAGATGCCAGCACTTTTGTACAGAAGACAAAGTGTTAACTTAACAACTTAACCTAACAATTCAAAAATATTAAAAATTGTTTTTGCTTCTGGTGTGGTGCTTCTGATTGAAATTATAAATTTGATATAATAGGGCCCAAAATTTTGTTTTTACACAAACCTATTAAAATAATGTCTAGCTCAGATTCGAATATCCAGAAGAGGAAAAGGGATCTACCGTTTCAGCCAACAGAAAAAAAACAATTTAATCGATCTTGTTGCTAAACATTTTTCAATAATTGAGTGAAAAAAGACCGATTTCATAAGCACAAAAGCGAAGAAAAAAGTGGTCTAAAATTGCTTTTATGGAGAGGGAATGGCAGGTGTTGAAAAACTTATGGGAAAATTTAAAAAAGGAGGCGAAATCCACAATATCTCAGCAAACCCAAGACATGCTTGCTACAGGTAATTTATAGAATACATTTCTCGTCTTTCAACAGATCTATAATCAAAAATTATTATTTTTTAGGAGGAGGTCCTCCAAAAAAAATTAAGGATGATCCAATCCTGGAACGTGTGATTGAACTAATTAGGACAAATGTACAGGGGTTCAAAAATTCCTTCGATAGTGATGTGTAATGTGCCTATTTGCAATGTGTATAATTTATACATATATTTTTTTTAGCATACATATAATATTATATTTTTCTGCAAAACAATATTTTATTTGTAACTTTCCTAAATTGTCCCTTTAGTCATTAAGATAAATGATTGTAAACACTATTATTGAATCACATGAATATTTCTTTGTTCTTAAGTAAATAAATTGTCATACTGGACTTTCTATTAGAAGATAATTGCAATCTATATTTAACGTAATTAAATCCTCATTATTTTTAACTATATAAAACCACTAGAGAAGTTAGTAAGATATTATTCATTCATTATAATTTTTCGTTGTTAAGATTTAGAAGTAAGTTGTGCTAATTTGCCATCTTGTAAAACATTATAAAAAATACAAGAAGTATAAAATCTTCCAAGTGCCTTTATTTCGCCATCCACTACAAAAATTTTGGTGTCAGAAGTGAAGGATCCCCTGATCAAAGAAAAATCCGAGGTTCAGCTCCCAGTCCCAGTATTTCGATACACCGCTGCAGCCAGCAACAGGAACCTGTAATCCAGGCCATAATCCTACAGGACTACAGCAACGGGACAAAGCCTTACCTACAAGCTACAAGTGGACAAGGTGATGCACGCCGGAAACCAAATATTTTTTATACTGTAAGTCTTGTATTTAACATTCTATGATTTTTTACCCTGATTTAAGCAACGAATATTTCGACGAAGTTTTAAATTTAAATTATAACAAAATGTCACTATCCATCGAACTTGCGGAAAAAATGTTAATTAGGTTTGACGGCACTAAATCAAAGTTACACGATTTTATTGATAATTGCGACAGCGCTATAAAGCTAGTAAAAACTGAATGTAAAGATATTTTATTTGCAATAATTGTTTCTAAAATTACCGATAACGCAAAAGCAATGATTAGAAATCGCGATTTTAAGAATTGGCAAGACCTAAAAACATATTTATTAGAAATTTATTCAGAAAAAAGGACAATTGGTCAGAGACAATTAGAACTAACTTCATGTAAACAAAATCCTGGTGAAAATGTGATATCTTATGCAAATAAAATAGAAAATTGCTACATTCAGTTGATAAATGCCTTAGATACTGAATTACCTCCAGTGGCGCGCGAAGCATGTGTTAATTTATTAAAAAATGAAGCATTAAATGTTTTTATTACAGGATTAAACAAAGATCTTAATATCTTAGTAAAATCTCAAACCCCAAATACACTGGAAAAAGCAATATCTATAGCATTAAACGAAGAACAAGAATTAAAATCAAAATTAGAAATGCATAAATATCAAGCTGTAAACAATTCCTCAGCAAAACTCTGTTTTAACTGTAATAAGCCAGGTCATACAACTATTAATTGCAGATTCCAAAGAAATTCTTATCACTTTTCTCGTAATCAACCAAACATCAGGCATTTCTCTCAAAATACTAAATTTTGTCGTTACTGTAAAAAATCGGGTCATTTAATCGAAGAGTGTAGAAAACGCGAATTTAATAATAAAATGAAACAAAATCAAAATAATCAAATTCAAAATCAAAATAGTCGTCCTCCTAATCAAAGTAATTTTTCAAATAATACTAGAGATAAGGGTTCACAAGGAAATTCTGAATTACCTAACTTGCAAAATTTATCTTTAAACTCTCAAGGCCCTCGTCAATCCACGGCCATTACGAGGGGCGTTCACAAGGTAGAGGCCGAATCGCAGTAATTAATCCTAGCTTAACTACATTTGTCTCTCTATACTCATGCAATCTTTCACAAAATCATTCTAACTTTTTAATTGACACAGGAGCCGATATTTCTTTAATTAAATTAAACCAAGTTCATGAAACTAATCAAAAATTTTTCGATAATCCAATTACCTTAAAAGGCATAGACGATAATATCATTGAACCTAATAAAACACTATATTATACTTATCTAAATTTAAAAATAGGAAACAATATCTATAATCACCTATTTCATGTAGTAAAAGATAATTTTCCAATTCAATTTGACGGTATTATAGGAAATGATTTTCTCTTAAAATACAATGCTCTATTAGACTATCAAGAAAATAAACTTAAAATTTTTTCGGACGAAACTTTTTTACATCATTCAGAAAATCTTATATCTAACAACCAAATTCAAAATCACGAAATTGACGAAATAAAAAACGCAAATCAATCTGAAAATAATTCCAATGAATATATATTAAAACCTAGATGCGAAACTATTATTAAAATAAAGGTCATTAACTCTAATATTAATGAAGGTATATGTCCTGATGTACCTATCTTAGACGGCGTTTATCTCTGCCCAAGTATAGTTAGAATAGATAAAACAAAACACGCTATTACATCTATCTTAAACACAACTGAAAAGGAAGTAAAAATAAAAAATATCGAAATATATCTTGACGACATATCTTTCTCTGATAATAAAAATATTATGCAAATTTCAAAAAATAATAACAGTGTTGATTCTGACTCTAGTAGGCTTTCAAAAATCACCAATCTATTACGTACTGATCACTTAAATCAAGAAGAAAAATCTAGCCTTATTAGTATTTGCCACGAATATAATAATATATTTCATTTAGAAGGTGACAAGCTCACAACTACGGATGCCATTATGCATGAAATTCATACTACTCCTTGCTCTCCAATAAATACAAAATCTTATCGCTATCCCCAAATTCATAAAGAAGAGGTAGATAGGCAAATTTCAAAAATGTTGGATGAAAATATTATTTCTCACTCAATTTCCCCATGGAATTCTCCTGTTTGGATTGTCCCAAAAAAACAAGACGCGTCCGGTAAAAAGAAATGGAGAATTGTGATAGATTATCGCAAGCTCAATGACGTCACAGTTGGCGACTCTTTTCCCTTACCTAATATATCCGACATCTTAGATCAATTAGGTCACTCTAAATACTTTTCTACTATTGATCTGACGTCAGGATTCCACCAAATTAAAATGTCTCCTACAGATGCGGAAAAAACAGCTTTTTCCACACCATCTGGGCATTATCAATTTAATCGTATGCCTTTTGGTCTAAAAAATTCTCCTGCAACCTTCCAAAGGTTAATGAACTCGGTCTTGGCAGGATTGCAAAATATTAAATGTTTTGTTTATCTTGATGACATCGTCATACATGCAGATACTTTAGAAAATCATAATAACCGACTGATAGAAGTTTTTCAAAGATTGTCCTCTTTTAATTTAAAAATTCAACCAGACAAGTGTGAATTTTTAAGAAAAGAAGTCATGTATCTGGGTCATTTAATTACTAATAAAGGTGTAAAACCTGATCCTAATAAAGTAAAAGCCGTTTTAGAATTCCCAACTCCTCAGAATCCTAAAGATATAAAATCATTTCTCGGACTCGCAGGATACTACCGACGTTTCATAGAAAATTTTAGTAAAATTACGCTGCCTTTAACAAAACTTTTAAAAAAGGATGCCATATTTCTTTGGACAAGCGATCAACAAAATGCATTTGAAAAACTAAAGAATACGCTATGTACCGAACCTTTACTTCAATACCCTGATTTCACACAAACTTTTTATTTAACAACTGATGCTAGTAATTATGCAATTGGTTCTGTATTATCGCAAAATAAACCTCCTAATGATTTACCTATTGCTTATGCTAGTCGTACACTTAATCACGCAGAATCAAATTATAGTACTACCGAACGTGAACTCTTAAGTATTGTATGGAGTGTGAAACACTTTAGACCTTATCTATATGGACGTCAATTCATTATCTTAACAGATCATAAACCTCTTACATGGTTATTTAATGTAAAGGATCCAGGATCACGTCTCGTAAGGTGGAGATTAATTCTTGAAGAATATGATTATAAAATCGAATATAAACCAGGTAAAACTAACCAAAACGCTGATTGCCTAAGTAGACCTCCTCTTACCATAGATCATAAATTACTACCAAATACGATTGATAACACTGAAATTTTACCTAACACCTCATTATCTAACGTAAACCACACACAAAGTAAACCCATTAACACCTTTAAGGATTTCAATGAGAAGCTTTTAACCACTGTAATTACCAACAATAATATAGAAGAGATAAGCAACAAAATTTCTGATTGCCAAAATAATACATGCATATTTTATTCATGCGATTTACAGATTACTGAACCTTCTCAAGAGGAAATAAATAAAAAATTTAATCACATAGAAAAATTAAAAAAGTTAAATCCAAATCAACTAGATCTTATTACGATAAAACAAGATAACTTTTCAATATTTTATGGATTTATAAATAAACATTATTGGGAATCAATTTCATACGAAGATTTGTTTAATATTTTAATAAAATTAAAAAACAAGTTACTAGAAACAAACCAACAAATTATATTCATGCCTAGAATACAATTTTCCTATAGTAAACTAAATTGGAATAAAATAAGAGCAATGCTTAGATACATTTTTAAAAACACTAACATTACAGTAAAAATATGTCATGATATACTTAAAACTCCTAAAGATTCAGACATACCTATCATACTACACGAAAATCATACTAACCCCACCTCTGGTCATTCGGGTTTTCATCGCACATATAATCGTATCAAACAAACATACCATTGGTCTAATATGAAATCAGATATAAAAAACTTCATTAAATCCTGTGAATCTTGTCAAAAAAATAAATTAGTTCGAAATAAAACAGTAAAACCCATGGAAATCACTACGACAAGTTCTAACCCTTTAGAAAAAATATTTTTAGACATTGTTGGCCCTTTACCTTTAACAGAAAAAGGAAATAAATATATCTTAACTCTCCAAGACGACTTAACAAAATTTTCACAAGCTTATGCTATACCTAATCATGAAGCAATTACAATTGCAAAAAATTTTGCAAATAATTTTATTTGTAAATTCGGTATTCCTAAATGTATTGTTACAGATCAAGGCAAAGATTTCACATCAAAACTATTAAATCAAGTAGCTAAATATTTTAAAATTAAACAAATTAATTGTACTACATATCACCCCCAGAGTAATGGTGCACTAGAAAGAAGTCATGCTACTTTAGCCGACTATTTGAAACACTATATAAATCAAGACCAAACTAATTGGGATGATTGGATCGATCACGCTATGTTTTCATACAATACAACACCTCACACATCAACCAAATTCTCACCTCACGAATTAATCTTTGGTACAAAACCAAATATTCCTAGTTCAATAACAAAAGAACCAGAATTTAAATATACTTACGACGATTATCTAGATATACTTAAAATGCGTATGCAAAAATCTCATGAAATCGCAAAAAATAATGCAATCGAAAGCAAAATCACAAATAAAAAATATTATGATAGAAAAGTAAACAACGTTGAATTTCAAGTAGGAGATCTCGTATTTTTATTAAATGAAAAAACTAAACCAGGTAAATCTAAAAAGTTAACACCTCATTATGAAGGACCTTATAAAATTATCGAAGTTAATTCCCCCGTAAATTGTACCCTTCAAATAAAAAATAAAAAATCTAAAGTACATGTAAATAAATTGAAACAAGCCTTTGTTTCAGATGTCTAACTTTATGGAATATTCATCACTGTTCTGGACAATATGTCAACACCCCTATTTATCAACCTGCCGGAATATATTATGAACAGATTAAAAACATAAAAATAACAGAAAGACACTGGAATTTAGTAAGCTACTTAGATTTAAAACCTCTTAATGAAAAACTTAATTTTGTAGAAACATCTTACCAAAAAACCTCTCAACTTTGTCAAAATGAAATTATATACAAAGAACTATTTTTATGTACCACTCCTTTAAATTTATTAAAAACAAATATTCCTGAACTGTTTCAAAAAGAACAAGCCTTAAAAGAATTAATGGGACGTCATAGACAAAAACGAGGTTGGTTTAACATCATTGGTTCAACTTTCAAAACTATATTTGGTACTCTCGATGAAAACGACGGAAATTATTTTAATCAAGCCTTAAACAGCGTACAAGATAATGAAAAACATGTAATTAATTTACTATCACAACAAATTCAAGTCGTAAGAAGTACAATTAGTAACTTTAATAATACTATAACAAATTTAGATCAAAATAGAAAAATATTTAATGAAAATTTTGAAAAATTAAGTAATTATTCAAAAGATTTAAATAATAAAATATTCAACTTAGAAATGAAACAAACAATCGAAGAACATTTTGCTTTTCTCATGTTATTTACGAATGAACTACAAAACGAAATATCAACTATAATCAACGCTATTCTCTTTGCAAAATCAAATTCTGTTCACCCTTTCGTAATATCACCTCAACAATTAATTAATGAACTAATAAAAACCTTACCTTATTTACCAACATCTGCAACTTATCCATTACCTCTTAATATTCAAAACAGTCACTTTTTGCTTGAACTTACTAAAATTCAATACTATTTTTCTGAAGAAAGAATTATTTTTATTTTAAGACTTCCTCTTGTTAGTCAAAATCAATATTACCTTTACAATCTAATACCTTTACCTGTTTACCGACAGAAATTTCAATCATATCTGTTTATATTGCCAAGTATCAAATTTTTAGTCCTTTCGGAAAATAGAAATGTATATACTACGTTAAATTCACTCGAAAATTGTAAAAATATAGATCAATCTAATATTATATGTGATAATAATGAACCTTTGTATTTTACAAACTATAGACCAATTTGCGAAACAGAATTGTTATCAGTTATGTCAACAATTCCAGAAAATTGTGATACACGTACTTTACACACAAGTACAGAAATGTGGCATAAGTTAATAACACCTAATTCATGGATATATGTTCTTCCAAAAGCCACAGATATTACCTTAAGTTGTGAATCTAAAAAAGTAACAAATTTAATTCTAAATAACACAGGTATTTTAACCCTTACCGCAAATTGCAAAGTTTATACTAGTTCAGTAATGCTTTCTTCTGAACCTATTATTTCAGAAAGTAGTTTCGTACCCATAATACCCAATTTTGAATTCGATGACGATTGCTATAAAAAACCAAGTAATAATACCAAGGAAAATTTGCAATTAACTCCCATTCTTAAAAACCTTGATACTGACTCACTAAATTTCGCTAGTGATAAGTTAAAACACTTAGAAGAGTTATCAGAGGAATTGTCAAATGAATCTTTTGTTAGTAAAATATCTAATAATTCTTATTTTACCTTTATATTTCTTTCTCTTGTTAAATTATTTTTATTATATATAGGATATAAGATCTTTAGGTTTATACGAAATAAATGTAGTCATAGTCATATTGACACATCTAGCAAGTGTGCACAAATTACAAACTGCCTTACCTTTAACATTTGTAAAAGAAAAGTATCAAAACATTGTGAAGAGATTCAACTACCAAATACTACACAATGTGAAATTCAAAATGAAGATACTCCAATAAGACGTAGTGCTAGAATAGCAAAATTAAAAGATACCTTCTAATTAATACTAAATAAAAAGTTTTCATATTATTCAAACTTTTATTTTAAGGAGGGAGGTGTAATGTGCCTATTTGCAATGTGTATAATTTATACATATATTTTTTTTAGCATACATATAATATTATATTTTTCTGCAAAACAATATTTTATTTGTAACTTTCCTAAATTGTCCCTTTAGTCATTAAGATAAATGATTGTAAACACTATTATTGAATCACATGAATATTTCTTTGTTCTTAAGTAAATAAATTGTCATACTGGACTTTCTATTAGAAGATAATTGCAATCTATATTTAACGTAATTAAATCCTCATTATTTTTAACTATATAAAACCACTAGAGAAGTTAGTAAGATATTATTCATTCATTATAATTTTTCGTTGTTAAGATTTAGAAGTAAGTTGTGCTAATTTGCCATCTTGTAAAACATTATAAAAAATACAAGAAGTATAAAATCTTCCAAGTGCCTTTATTTCGCCATCCACTACAGATGCTAACCACTCAGGTAGGTAGAGTATTATTCTTTTATTGGTGTAGCCTCATTCATATCCTCGTTGCCTTATTTCAAGCAGCATTAAAAAAATTATTGATGTCACTATACTATATTATTGTAAAATTTAGGACTTGTTACCAGTCCTAATAAGTATGTACTGCTTTAAGTTCAGAAATAAATTTTGTTTAAAAAAAAACTATGTCGATAAAGAAGATTTTGTAAAAGTGGTTACCTACTTTTAGCTACGGTTGTTGCTTTTAACATATTTTGTGTTTACAAGATCACATTAGCCATATTAATATAACACATTACGAACTTACAATAAGGTACTTTTTTAAAAAGCCAGTGAATCATATCAAACTTTTTTTTTTTACAGTTCATCATGAAGATGATGTTCGAGATGAGAATAAAGAACAGAAAACTCAGGTAGGCATAAATGTAACGATCATCTACAAATATTAATTTCTTTTTATAATACAGTAGAGTCTCGCTATAGTGAACCTACTATATCATGAAGTATGTTGTATATTTTTATCTGCACTTTATAAAATAGTGAATGAGAGAAGACAACTGTATGTTGATATATGAAATATACAGCTACAATACAGTATTATAATATGTTTGTAGTGAATAAATAGTGAAGCATTTTTTTTAAATATATTTTTTTTTGTTTTAGTATAAAGGTGATGATTGGTCAAATTACACTCCAGAAATGCTGAGGACGCCCAGAACTGCTGCCATTCGACAAAATGATTTTTTGAATTTAGAATGTGCTTCATTTGAAGTAGTGGATGAATTTAATGTGGACTCTTGGCTACAGTCCGCTCCTACTGTAAAGTTACAAGCTACCCAGCAAGCCACAACATCAGGTAGTTCTTCAGGTTTTCAAGACTTAAAAGGACCCACTACTCCACAAGTCCTCAAGTCTAGTAGGTATCTAACCAGCCGGAGGAGGCCTGTTTTGAAACAAGCTCAAACTGATCTACTTGCGGAAGCAAACATAAAAACATTAGCGTGTAGTAGTGAGCAAGTCTCTCAACAACATGAGGTGACCATGAAAATTTTATCATTGCAGAAAGCTCAGGAAACAGAAAAATTGAAGCAAGAAATTGAGAGGACTGAACAGGAGAAGCTTCGAACATAATTACTTGAAAAATAATTGACTAAGGTTGAGGGAGATTACAATACTGATAACTTACCTACTTAATCATATTTTATCTTTGAATTGGATGTTCAGGTTTAAGATATATTTTTGTTTTAGTTTTGTTTGTTGTTCAATATTACACATTGTGACAAAGTCGATGAACTGGTGTAGTCCTGATTCGGGTCTAAAGGCTGTCGTCGGTTGGAATTGCTTCCTCGCAAATCAGGAATACACCAGTTCATTATACATTGTGCTTTTACAAGAAGTCAAAAATAAAGGAAAATATATACAATAAATGTTTTTTAATTATTTATTTAAAAACTATTATATTAACTAATTCCAATATAGTGTTAATATTAACTGACTTTAAAGAAAGTGTACAAAATTTTTATTAAATATAGTAGTTAATGCATCTTATTTTAATGATGCACGGTGTGATGGTTAGTAGTGTAGAGTTCTGATTAGCCTTTTTATTCTTACTGGTCTCTTTGCATAATACCCTATCCAACTAGCCTGCAAAAAACAATTGATCATAAGAATTTAGTTATGAAATGTATGATTTACTATATTTTCACAGATATACAGATTTTCTCGTGTGCTACAATAAAAAAAATTTGAATAAGCTTTAAAATTGATTTTTTTATTAGATACATAGAATAAAAAACTACACTTCGAAAGTGTAAGTGAATGGAATATTCTCTAGCACACTGTGTACGCAGATGAAATTTTACATAATGTTATTTGATATATTTATTTCTAAATGTGATTTTACCTTTTAAAGTAGTTTTCCACTAAAGCCCGACGCTCACGTTGATTTGGATTATTTCTTTGAGGACCTCCTGGGCAGTGTTGGGGATAATCTGGATGCCCCTGCCAAATGTTGCATTCAGCAAGAATTGCTTCCCAAGGAGCAGGCAGTATTAGTTCTGGATCTAGAGGCGGATCATCTTCTCCAGCTCCACTGGCAATATTGTGGAGCACACATGTGGCAATAATTATTGGAAAACAATTTTCTAACTTCACTCGTAACCCCAGAGCCATAGACGGAAAACGTCTTTTCCAAACTCCAAACAATCTTTCAATGGGATTTCTTGCACGAATCTGCGATTCGTTAAATAGGTGTTCAGCAGCATTATAGCATCGATCAAGTGGGGTCATCATGTAACGTCTGCATGCATATCCTCCATCTCTCACAAGGACAGCATCACCATATTGACCTTGTTCAAACATTGCTTTCCGATAACAGTTATTGAAAATATGGGAGTCATGGGACTACCTGGCTATCTCGCAACAATATCAGTGAACTCTAATTTTGCATTGCAAATAGCCTGAACATTAAGTGAAAAGTAGCTATTTCTGTTACGGAAAATTTCACCATTGGTACCACCTAAAATTTAAAATAAATACATTACTTTACTCAAAGAAAAATTGCTTTTAAATATTAATAATGTTGCACTTGATTTGTCCCAAATTGATAGAATTATTTATTCTTAATTATTCTCAAAACTTTCATAGAGAATATCTTGCATATAAAATTAATACACCTACCTGGAGACTTTCCCAACTTAACATGAGTGCAGTCTATTGCACCAATCACCTTTGGAAATCTAGCCTTGTTGTAGAAGTTTAATTGAGAACGGCGGATTTCATCAGGGGTTTCAGGAAATATGATGTAAAGAGGTCGTAATGAAGCTATAGCAGAACTAACCCTATGTACAATTCGATGAGCAGTAGATGTGCTCATAGCAGATAAATCAGCTGCAGTAATCTAAAAACACCCTGTCGCATAGAATCGAAGTGCACAGAGCAGCTGTAATTGGGGATATGCAATCATTTCTAATATAAAAAAACCCAGCAGTAATTGTATTGTTTTATAATTCTTATAGGATATTTGGATATGTAATTTTATAATAAACACGGTCACCTTAATATTTCATCGTTTATATATATAAAATATTGATATTTTCAGGACATGTTTTCCCATAAATGCCCTTCTTAAAAAAAAAACATTCGGTTTCCAAGTAGCGCAGTTCGTTTTTGCAATGACCTTAAATGCAGCGACTTAATAAAATCGTCCTAAGTCGGTCCTGGCCAAAATTCGTCTACCAAATTTTAAGAATACAACAAGAAGACATTGACTATACTAAATGAAAAAAAGAAACAAAAGCAAATCATTAAACAAAAAGTTATTAAGGTGTAAATTATGTTCCAACGTAATTCGGACCACAGTGTATATAGATATTTAAATGTATATATTATTTTTATGAAAAATACAGATGCGTTATTCCAGAACCCAGTCAGCCAGGACCCAGTCAACCAGGAGGAGTTATTCTAAAGTGCAAACCCAGAGGATATCCATGTACAGCGACCTCAGAAACATTGCCTGATTCCGAAAAGGTACCATCTTTACATTTCTACAACACTGATGTGGAGAATCGTAAACCGTATGAAGAAGACAAGGCCAATAAGAACCAAAAAAATACTTCTGCATGTCCTACAAAAAGGAAAATACCTTGAAGGACAGAGAGGTCTAAAAAATGGTTACCTTGAGTACAATGCACTCTGAACAATTAGCTGTACTTAAACATATTGAGAAGGGTGTGTCTAGTTGCACTCAGAGTTTTTCTGACTTTAGGGACGACCAGGGCCGTAGCTAGAGGGTGCTGGCCAGGGCAAAGCCCTGGTAAAAAAATATTGAGCGCTGGTAAAAAGATTTTTAAATAAAAGAAAATGTGTGTCACAAATAAATGTCTGCAAGTTATTTGATAAGTTTAATAAAATTAATTAAATAATTTCGTCATACGGGTAGAGTCCTGTCCTGCCCACCACTTAACTAAACCATCGCGCGCCGCGTATGAGTGAGTCATATGCGGCGATGCGTTCCCGCCCCGCCTTATTACGAACGGGGGCACTCGGTAGTATCCGGCACTACTCGGTCGTTCGGAAAGCTGAGAAAGACGACGGCGCGATAATCCGTTGAGAATTATTGTGGCGCATGAGGGTCATATACTGCTGCAGCGAATATTTTAGTATTGTGTTATGTCTTTCTGAGCGAGTTAGTGAGTTGAATAAAAATGAATATAAGAAATTTTTTTAATAAAAAGCGTGCTGTTGACTCTGTACCCGGTACATCGGGCAGTTATTCCAAAAATCACCAAAATCCTGATGGGTTAACCGATTTATCAGCTCCCACTGCCCCAAAGCAAAGAAATATAAGTGCAACTAGCAGTTCGGCTCTAGATCTGGCACCAAAAGGTGAGGATATAAAACAAATAAGATTAGCTACTTATCCCAAACACGAAAATAACCGGTCTTTTCAAGTTAACTGGTACATGGCATTTTGTTATGCATGTCGTCAGTTTCAACTAAATGGGAGCAAGGGACACACGGAAAAATGCAACAAATGTTAAAAATTGATTTCCAGTGCATGAAAAAACGGCAGTGAAAGCTATGCAAATGTGGAACGAGAAAAAAATCAGAGATTCTACAGGCACTGCTGTGTCCGCGCTGACCAATAGTCACATATTGCAATAATACAGATGTTACGTTAAGTCGATTGCTGAGATAATTCAGTTTTTAACAGAAAATGAACTAACTCTTCGGGGCAATTATAAGATCGAACATGAACAAGAACGAGGATTATTCTTTGTAACGACATAAAAGTGATCTCGTTACAGGCTTTTTTTAGCGTAAATAAAAATTATATTTAATTATTGTTGTATTAAAGGTTGCCTATATTGAGTGCTAGATTTAGCAAAAGGAACCTTGGGCACGGGTAGTGCGCGATCTATTGATATCGCTACGTACCGTAGCCACTATCGATTTTACAAACCTTGTGTAAATTAGATTTCTACTAGTAAATTTACCAGTCCCTGTTATAGATTTATAGGTTTTCTATAATAAAGAATACCTATATTGGATAAAAATTAGAAAACAACTTGTACAGTTAATTTAGTTTAATCTTTTTCCGTGAAATCTTGGGTCGAGAAAGCCTAGCTAGAGAGTACGGACGCTTAGCGTAGTGTCTTGTCTTTCTGACCACCGACAAGGTATGTCTGTATGAGTTTGTTTTTGTAATTCCGAATTTATATTAAATTTCTTTGCAGAACGATTAAATTATTGATTGAAAACCTAATTTTACTTAACCTCTAAATCAAACATGACCTTTTAATTGATATTTTCTATATAGATAAATAATATTTCAGCCTTTTGAATATAAATTCTACCAAACTTGGTCAGCCACGTTGTTTTGATAAATTGATAAATTTTAATTATCCACCTTTATTTAAACCATCCCACAAAATATGAATAATTTTACCACCTAAAATGCACCACATTAGTATCTGCCAAGTGATTATAACGATATTTTTTATAATTTAAACTTAAATTCTTCCAAAAATAAATCTTGAACATTTTTAGGTTATATTATTCTTTTCCTATATATTATAATAAAACTGACGATGAAATATTATTTATAACCATATTAAAATAATAATCAAACAATTATTAAAATGCTTTTACATCAATAAAGATCATGTTCTCAATTTTTCTCCATATATCTCTCTATTGCAGTTTAAATTAAAATCCTTTTCGGATTCTGTCGCTTTATTATTTTTTAGCAAATATTGTTGGTAAATGGTGTTTAATTCTAAGTTATATATGAACTGTGGTGTTGACCAAATCTGGAGGAAAGCCGGTTGCTGCATGAATAGGAAAATCGACATATTCACGATGCACATGGTTGACGAATGACAGAGATGATCTACTGGATATCTAAGGAAAATCAGGTGAGTTTTCTTTTGGTTCTGTTCTAGAACATAATTGAATATTTTTGAGAACTCACCCCGTTTCTTTTTATTTATCTCTGTCAAGAGTTACCATTGTTTTGCTGTCTATTTTTTCTTTTTCTTTATTCAAATTCGGAAGTACAAAAATAACGTCACATACCTGGTCAATTTAATACCGCGTGTAAATTCATCACTTTCTCATTTATTACCGTTCAATTTATCTCTATTGAAATTATTATCTTTTTCTTTCGTATCTTTCGTGGTCACCAAAAGATGTGATTGTCTGGTGGACCATTATTAACGGTTGCCTTTCGTCCGTTATATTTATCTTTCCTTTCATATAACAGTTGCATATCGCCTGTTATAAATTCCATACGTTATGGAATATAATATTGCCACAACAGGGACAATATTATATTAGTATCAACTAATATCTTTTTTTTTTACTAACTTTTTAATTCGTCATGAGTACGTATTAATTATCGTATAACAGTTGCCTTTAGCCTGTTATAAATTCCATACTTTTGGAATATAATATTGCCACAATCAGGGACAGTATTATATTAATATCACCTGATATTTATTTTGGACTAAGAAATATTCCAGTGCTTAATTTGACAAGGAATATTTACCACCTCAATTTTGACTAATTTTATTATCATTCTCTTTATTGTTCTTTTAATCTCAAAATCCATGACAGTCTAATTGCATATTGTAGAAATTATGAATATTAAATTTATCTAACTTCACTATTTTGTCATAAGATTTGTGCTGTTTTACTTTAAAATCCATATTAACATATTACTAACTTGAGAATCAGTAAATCTGATCTATTTTGATCAATGTATGTATTTTTGCTTTTAATTAAATTAAAATCTGTAGATTTTTCTAGCAACTAATAATTTTAAATTTCACAATTTCACAACCTTTTAATTTTTCTATTATTCTGGTCTAATACCTCTGTTCAACTTACCTATTCATGTTGCTAGGTTAAATGTGTATTATTGTAAAATATGTCATTGTCATAAAAGAAATAAAAAAGGTAGTTGTACAATCAAAAAGATATGGTATTTTAATCCATAAAAGAAGTATCGTGCATCCTAAAGCAACAACCAAAGAGCGCGGGCCACCACATTGGTCCTTCCACGACGGATATGAAACAGCAACTATATCGAACTATCGAAGAATTCACGACCATAATAATATGTTTTTTGTAGTTGTTCAGCTAGCAGGTGATAAGAAGAAGCAAACCACGAATACGAAGCATTAGTCAGGTCTCAGGTCAGATGCTTCTGTTTCTAATAAAGATCTTAAGTTATTTGTCTATATCTACCTATCGTTCCGTCACTTGTTTGACTATTTATTTAAATGATGTTTAATCGAATTTAAAAAAACTGGGCGAGTTGCATAGGTTTATAAATGTTTATTTAGTTTAGATTGAGAATAATTTAAACAAAAACTCGTATATATTGTACTCGTAATTCTCGAGAAAGGTTAATTATAGATTAGGTGTATTCACGTATTAAACATTGTTCAGGTATACCTCACGATATTTCGACATAAATCTGGATTGATACGTCAGTGGATTTGGTTATTTCCACGTTTAATAATCTCGTAATATAAAATGTATTAATCTCGTTATATAAACTTCATAAATCTCGAAAAATTATCTCGAAAATATAATTTTGTTGACGTAATGCACGAAAATAGTCGAAAAATGGCAGATGACAAGGTAAAAAGCTTAAAGCTCGACGCACGCAAATTAAAGCAGAATTAACACGATTTTATACATTCTTAGACAAATTTACTTCAATACCTGAATCTTTAACTCTGTTAAAGGCACGTTTTGATAAAATTTGTGATATTTTACAGGAATTTAAACAAGTACAGGGTGAATATGGGATGTAAAATATGTAATGGTCGGTATAGTACTTGGCTACACGAATCAGTGCCATTCGATAATAAAAATGAACCTTTAAACAGTATTAAAGAAAAGCAAAATTATGTTGTAGTCGCGCAGAATAATACAGAAACTTACTTACAGTGTGAGCCTCACACAGTTTTGTCTCATTATGTAAAAAAATCACCCGAAAATATAGTTTTGTTGTCTACTGCAATCGTATACAGGTTTTTGATTCACAGAATAGCGCCTTGTCTTGTCGCGTATTGCTAGATAGCGGTTCCCAATCAAATTTCATTACTCGTAGTCTCGCGGAAAAACTAAATTTGCCTATAACAAAAATTAACTTACCAGTTGCTGGCATAAACCAAATTAAAACTAAGATTTCTTAACAGGCTACTTTAAATATAGCATCAGTTAACGATAGTTTCAAAACTCGGATAGTATGCCTTGTTATTGAAAATATAACAGATCTCTCTCCTCAAGCGACCTTTGACATTTCAAATTTTAGGATTTTAATAGCCGTTTGCACCAACATAATTTGAGGAAGACTTAACGCTAAGGAATCCTTAAATTGCTTTTACGACTTGCACCAACCTTAAGGACGCCTTAAACGTCTCCTTAAGTGCCCTTTTCTTGAGTGCCGAAAATGGAGCACTTAAGTGCTCCCTTACGATTTTTTTTGAGGTTATCTTTCAATTTGATGGTTATTTCTGCTGTCGTATTTTTGTTCAGTGCAGCTTAATTTGATATATTTTGCCTAAAAATGGAATATGTAGAAGATTTTGCGGATTTCGATTATATAGACGATGATGCTGAGCTCATAGATTTAATTGAATATGGTTTTCCAAAAAAAATCTATTAAAGAACGAATTATTTCCAAACTATGGATGAATTAACTTTTTTTCGGCGTTTTCGACTTTATAAGGAGACTGTTTATTACATATTAACCCAAATTGAACATGATCTGGAGTATACCCATAATAGGTAAAGTTAACAACCAATGATCTGCTAGTCCACACTTCTTGGTGTGTTCTCCGGACAACTAGCATTAAAGGCATTTGCCACCTTTTGCCAGGCTTCAGCCTTCTGCAAATTTGTGACTCCATCCGTTTTTTTGTTTTCTAGGATTCCCTTTAATTGGCTAATTAGGGACATGAACGCTATTGCCTCCTTATCCGTAAAATTTTTACCCCTTCTATTTTTATCACTCATTATAAATAGAAATATTCTCACGAACACAGATCAAATACCTGGAATAAGGATTTTATCGGCCCAGCCAAAAATCCAAAAAAATTATAAATGTAAAATGTAAATAACAAAATAAAAACAAAATGAGATGTCATCTGTCAACAAAATCAGTGTCGCCAACAGAATAATGAGAAATTGTATAAAAAACCAACGTTGCCATCTCCTAAATTTCATTTATCACTATCACTACTTTAAGTCCTCCTTTGTTGAGTGTTTGTCAAAATCTTTTGGTGCAAGTGAACCATTCCTTAAAAAATATCTGTTCCTCAACTAATCATTCCTTAAGAAAAGTTTGGTGCAATGGGCCATAAATGTACCATTAGCTGATCCTGATTTTAACATTGCATCCAGCGTTGATATTTTGATTGGTTGTTCGATTTTCTTTGAACATTTATCGATTGGTCAAATTAAACTTGGGAGAAATTTACCGATTTTACAAAATAGTTTACTGGGTTGAATTATAGCAGGAAATATTCCTGTCACGCAGCAACAATCAAAATGCTTTTTTATAGACTCGAATAACGACTTAAATTTAAATAGTCAGCTCGAAAAACTTTGGCTTTTGAAGAGGTATCTCCAAATACAAAAACCATCTTAACAAAGGAAGAACGCGATTGCGAACAACATTTTGTTCAAAATTTCAGCCGCAACGACAAAGGCAAATTTATAGTAAAATTGCCGTTAAAAAATAATTTTTCTGATTTAGGCAAGTCGAAAGAACGCGCATTAAGCCGTTTATATGCTATGGAACGAAAACTTTTAAATAACAAGAAATAACACGAGAAATAAAAAGCGTTTTTAGTGGAATATGAAGATCTGAATCATATGAATGAAATTTCGCCAAATAAAAAATCGAATGTTCCCGTATATTATTTACCGCATCATAGCGTAATAAAACCAGATAGTCTCACAACGAAAGTTAGGGTTGTTTTTGATGCATCCGCCAAATCGTCAACAAATTTATCACTTAACGATGTATTAATGGATGGCCCGGTGGCATTTTCAGTAACAGCAGACGCGCTAGATCATCGGTGGTGCTTCGGCTTTTTTCGGCTTTTCAGTAATGGGCGATAGACTACGCGGTTGTTTGACTAACACAGCAGACGCACTACGACTGCCTGGGTAATCGGTCGTCGTATTTAATTGTTTATCAGTTGAAATGTGTTGGCTGATGTAGAAAAATGGATTGCTTACCAGATAATTATAATTATAAGAATTTTGACGATAAATTTGTTGTAAGATCTAATTTAAAATCAAAAGACGATGTCGAGGTAAGTTTGAGTCAAAATGATCAATTTATGAAATAAAATAATGAATTTTAATTGGGGAATTCGAAATTAAATTAACAAAAATTGAATGTGATGTGGCTGGTAGGGACTAGGCAAACCTTTTTACAAATCCTTTGTAAAGATAAAGTGAGGACCACTTACATATTTGATGTTTTCACGGTACTTATATTAGGTTTTTATCTTAACTTTTTATTGCTACTGGCATACATCATTTATAGGTTCGACATTTCTAACATCCTACGTTGTTTTAGTAGAACTGGGTACGTGAACTAGAAGGTTTAAAGAAGGAAACATGGACTATTGTAAAGACATGGTTGTATAAAGATAAAAAGCAGACACGAAATGTATTTAAAAGAATTTACAAATGCTACCGAAAAACTAGGACTAATGTTGTAGAAGCGATGAAAAAAACTCGAAATTTAAACTGTCCTGCAGAATTAATTATAACTATAAAAAAGTTTATCCCAGGATCAAAATTGTCCATTTCGGATCCTTTACTTCCAGACTGGCCTTGTATAATACAATTTAAAAACGCTCATAATCACAGACTTTTGTGCGTAGACAACCTAAGCGAGATACCTTTAGGAGCAGAAGCAAAAAAAAAATTTACAATTATTTGAAAAGGGCCATTCAGTGAGTTCAGCTTACCATACTTTTTGCATGATGATGATGGAAGAACTAGGGAATGATTATGAAAATCAACTTTTAGACCGACATAACATTCCAACCAAAACTGATGTTCAAACACTTTGGAGAAAGCATTTTAAAGATACTTTCGGACCTCGAACAGGCGAGGGTATGTTGTTACAGTTAGAAAATTGCCTTAAAGTAGCTTTAGAAACCAATAACACTTTATACAAAATTAATTGCCTCGAAGGAGATTATTGTGTTGCCATTTGCACACCTATGATGCAAAGAGCGGCAAAGTTGCCACAAGCTTCTGAAATTATGTTTTGTGGATGCGTCTGGAAATTGCGATGTGGAAGGACATAAAGTTTATTTCTTTTTGACGCAGTCAGCTGCTGGTGATATTCCTTTAGGCTGTATTTTAAGCAGCAGTCAAAAGGCAGATGTGTTTCGCTTAGGTGTTGCTGCTTTGTTTGAAATCTTACCTATTAAAGTAGCTCCTTCAGTCATAATGACTGATGACGATTTAGGTGAACGTAATATTCTAAAATTATTTTGGCCCAATTCTACTTTACTTTTATGCTCATTCCACGTTTTAAAGGCGTGTTGGAAGTGGATTCAAATTTCTAAACATGGGATTCCCAAAGAAGAATCGCAAAAAGCATATGCAATATTTCGCAATATTCTCACCGCTCGAACAGAAGAAAACTTAAATGATGCAGCAGTTCGAAGAATTTTCCAAATATCCAAAATTTACTGAATATGTGAAATCAATGATAGAACGGATCGAGTTATGGTGCCTATTTTACAGACGTAACTTGATGATTCGAGGAACAAACACAAATAACTACATTGAAGTTACATTTAGGTTGCTGAAAGATATAGCGTTAGAAAGCAATTGTCTGATTTTATAGTAAATAATTTTGAATGTTATTATAAGCAACGGCTTTTAGATGTGGTTTTAAACAGAGTGACAAAGTCCACAAAATTACGGTACATCCATGATGATAAAGATGTTTTGCCGTCAAGTATTGTCAAAAGAGGTAATTTGGAGTTTAGCGTAAGTTCTTCTAAAAATAAAGATGTTACATACATAGTTTATATGATGTCTTTCCAATGCAGTTGTTATGTTGGATACAATGGAAAGCACTGCAAGCATCAGGGTGCTGTAGCAAAAAAAGAAAATATTATTTCTTGTGTGAACACCTTACCTTATCTCTTGACTTAAAAATGAAGCTTTATGAAGTAGCGTGTGGAGAAAATCCAAATCCTGAGCTATTTCTTTCACTTCAAGAAGACAATGTGAATACTTTAAACATAAACCAGCCTACACGACACTTATCCAATATTACTACTGAATGCATTTCAATAAATGAAGACGAAACAAGAGGTTCCGCGTGTACTTTAAATGTCAATGTTCCCACGACCAAGGAACTGGATGATTTAAAGGAAGATTGGAAAACATTTTCTAATGAAATCCTGACACATCTTGACAATAATCCAATAGAATTTTATCCTGCAATTTCCACTTTCCTAAAAAATCGAGAAAAGTGTGCTAAAAGTAACAACTCTTTTATATCAGGGTTGCATAATTCTTTTAAATACCACGGAATAACTCCAAAGCATAAACGCCTGGGTATAAGAAAAGGAAAAATGAAAAGTGTGCAGCCAACAAGTGCAGCTAGAAGAAAATCGGCAATGGGTGGCAAAAAACATTCCTCAGCTGGTAGAAAAGTGAAAAGCTTACTAAAAAAAAAAGGCTAAAGCACCCCATTCTCTACAAGAATGTGTCAATATGAATATAAGCTTAGGTGAAAATAAGTTTAAAAAATGATCCTTTTTTACGTTGATTGGGTATTTTTCTAAGGTTATTTTTTAATAATTTATAAATCAATAAAACATAATATTAATTATACATTAGGTTATGTATTTTTATTTTTTTGTTTTTAAATGTGTTTTATAAATTAATAACGAAAACAAAGTCATTATTTGCTAAGCTAAAATAAATAAAAAGTTTTTTTATTTTGTCTTTCGATGTGGTATTGAATAAAACTTTTTTGTCGTATTATTGCTGTTGTATTTTTGCACTTTTATATACATAATATAAGTACTTTTTTAGTATAAAAATTGGTGTACATAATATTATGCACACAGGTGCAAAAGCCATATCATTTTATCAATATATCCTTGTAAGTAACAAACTAAATAATATTATTCTGTTATTTTTTTAAATCAGTCTCATTTACTTGAAAGTTAACTTAAGGTGAGTAACAGCAGACGTTCTAGACCTAGATCGTCTGCTGTTACTGTCGTCGCCGAACGCTATTCGAAAACATAGCGCGTCTGCTGTTACTGAAAATGCGGCCCGGTGCTTCAAAATGATCTATTTTTTATTCTAATGCGGTTTAGGAAACACGAATTTGTATTTGTAGGCGACTTGACCAAAATGTATAGACAAATTTTAATATGTAATAAGCATCAAGATCTTTAACGAATAGTTTGGAGCAGTGACGTAGCTATAGCTTTTACATGGGGGGGGTTTGGGTATGTCAATGTCCTAAAAAAAAGCGCCGCAGGCGAAATTTTTTTGGGTGCCACGCCCTTTTTTATTGGTGGTTTTTACCTTTTAGGTAATTTTCGACTCTCGAGTCTAAGTCTCATTAATATTATCAAGTTACAACTAACTAGGTATATACTGGATTATTATTGAAATAAATATTAATTATACATATAAATTAGTTTTTTTGTGATATAGAAAGTATACTGATTTGTCAATGGTCTTTTTTTGGATGGGGGGGGGGGGGGGATACTACCAAAGCTTGAAGTATTTTATTAAAAGAAAAAAATATTCTTACAAAAGTAAATTTAATCTCTTTCTTCTTTCAACTAACTTATTTACAATGGTTGAGGAATCTATTTCTATTGCCACATCTCGATGAACACTCATAAGCGCGAATCCTGTAAGCGTTCGTCTCCCATTCTGTTTCTTAAATACGTTTTTAGCCGTTTAAGTGTGGAAAAAGTACGTTCAGGCGTGGCAGTTGATACTGGAAGTGTTGCCAAGATTTGAAGAAGCTTCTTAATCGTTGGGAAAAAAAGTTCATCACATTGATCCATTGCTTCTAAGGCAGTAGAGGGCTTTTCTTGATTGCACCAGTGATTGTGCCAAAGTTCATACTCGCTTACCACAACTTTGTTTTCAGATTCAGTAAGAAATATTTTCCCTATTCTTGCAATACATTTATTTGCTTTGTCAGTGGTTTGGGTCCGGTCAGGTAAAATCCACTGAATTCCTGAAATTGTTTCTTCGTGAGGCTTAAAGCGAGCTTCGATTTCGGTTACTACATGTTCGATAAATGGGTAAAATATATTTCGCCGATAATAAACTTCAGGTGTATCTCCTGGTATATTACTGCGGTTTATTTGTCTTCCAGTTATTCTTGGAACACTTATATCAGCTAAACTTAACTTTTTTGCTTCCTCAAAAAGATTTGAGAAATCCCGTTCATTACGTAGGTTTTGCAAGGTGGTTTTTATTGTTTTTACATAACTGCAAGTGTAGTTTAGATCTACATTGACCCGTTGCAAGCTTCGGGTTAAGTTTGAAGTATACGAAAAAATTTTCCTTAAAATTATCACTGAAACGATGAATTGACTATTTTCCATCGCGACTTGCAGCTGGTAAGCTTGGGTTGCAACTTCCCTTCCAGACTGCTGAAGAGCTTGAAGTGCTGCAAGTACTACAGGAAACATCTCAGTAAACCTTTCGACGGCTGTATGTTTTTGCGTCCAGCGTGTCTCACAAAGCGAAATAAGCGTTGAATGAGGCGCTCCAATTTCGTCCGCAGTTTTTTTTAGAAGGCCATCTCGTAGTGCTGATTGTCGAAAGAAGTTAATAATGCTTTTAATAGTTCCGATGCAATTGCGAATTGCAGGAATCTCGCATGAATGAGCCAAAACTAAATTAAGGGTATGAGCGACACAATGTACGAACTGTGCTCGGGGATATTTGTCCATAATTAATGTTCTAACACCTTTAAATCTTCCGCTCATTACAGCCGCCCCATCATAGCCCTGACCAACTAAATTCTCCAAATCTAATCCAAACGAATTAAGTCTTTCCATGATGGTCAAGGCTAAAGCTGACGCTGTAATATCATGTACGTGGACAAATGCAACGAAGTCCTCTCGAATAAAAGCCTTTCCAGAAGAGCAGTCGACATAGCGAAGACAAAGTGATAGCTGTTCATACCGTGATACGTCTTGCGTTTCGTCGGCAAGTACAGTAAAAAAACCTGACTGTCTAACTCTATCAATTATTTGCTTTTGGATAGCATTTCCACACAATTCAATGATTTCATTTTGAATGACGGACGATGTGTACATAGCCCGAGTATGAGTACTTTGCGAAAGTAGGTGATTTTTAAGTACTTCATCGCCAGATCGCGCACGGAAACGAAGTAGTGCACGAAAATTTCCATCATTATGAAGAGGATCTATAATACCGATTTCACCAGAGTCTTCATTTCCCCTCAAAGGCAACTCCTGTCGTCCGCAAAATAGGATTGTGTCTACTATAGCACACAGCCGCTTTCTATTTTCTTCGGCAATTTTTTTATTTTGCACTTCAAATGATTCTATAACATCACGGGATTGGCCTTCCATAACACTTACAAAATTTCTTGCCCGTTCAACAGCACATTTATGGTAAATAGTATTTCGATGATATTCGATCTGTTCCAATGCATTTTTCCAGTTGTTAAATGGCTTTGTGACAAAACTTCCAAGTTTTTGATCACCGCGACCACCTTTGCTCTGTCCAAATAAAACACACATTTTGCATAGGGATCCTTGTGATATATTCGAATAAACTAACCATGGGTTATTTTGAGTCCAATGACGCTGGAAAGAAAGATTTCTTTTACCAGTGGTGGGAAACTTAAAAGACTCTGGGGGGGTCCACGTTTCTTTCAAAGCTTTCAATTTCTCTTCATCATTTTGTGGAGTTTTTGACAAATATTTGCCAATATCGAGTTCATCTTCCTTGATGACAGAACCAAAGGTAGCTAAAACAAACAACAGTTATGTGAATTTGCAGTGTTTTGTTAAGTAAGTTTAAACATTTTAAATGTTTAAAATCTCTAAATTAAAACGACATAATATCACTCGACGTTTACGAAAGGGAAAAGGGAGTGATTTGGAATGATTGATTTAATTCTTGATCATCTCTGTGATCATACTGTGATGTGGAATACGTTAAAGTGGGCAAAGTGGCGATAAACTGTAAATCAAATTTAAAGTAACTCACTACTGCCTGTTTCAATGTTGCTATTTGAGCAGGAGGGATCTTGATCATCTGTAATAATATCCATACATGGACCAGGTATGTTATTATCGATTCGAAGGTTCGGTTCATCATTGATTTTTCCCTTCTTTGGAAAAAATCCCAAAATTGACTGCTGTGAAGTACGCTTCATATTTCCTTCACTAAAATATAAAATATTACCTATATAATGTATTAAGAATTGTGCGTTTGTCACAACTGAACCAAAGTAGCTTGTATTAAAGCCAAAATTCAGTTTTAAATCAAAATAAAAAGGTTCCGGCTTGAGGAAAATGGGATTGTTTCATTGTTTATACCCCCCTATGAAAAAATTTTTTTTGAAAAAAGTATTTTAGTATCTAGTATCTAGGTATGTAAAAAACAAAAATAAAAAATATTAGTATAGATGTTAGCTTTATTTATACTATAGATACTTACCATAAACCTTAACGACTTTTAATAATTTTTCAACACGCAAAATAAGGAAATTTGCACAATAAAAACAACACACAGAACAACCGACAAAACTGCGTTAGGCGAAATAGCGAATTCCAGCGATGGACGATGGAGCTATGTCTGGCTGAAAGATGATTGACGTGACACGTAGTGTGCGTCGGCGGCGCGTGCGTGGGCAAGGCGCGGTTATAAATTATCGGCGAAGTTGCCAAGTCAGACAATCAGACGTATTCTCTAAGCAATGTTGCCGGACAGTCGGTATTGATCTGAGAATTGATTCACATCACACTATCGCACTTTTACTTATAAGTAGGAATGAACTAATGTAATCCTAATATTTCAGCAGTAATACAGTATGATAAGTATTTTCCCATGGGGGGGGGTTTGAACCCCCAAAACCCCCCCCTTATATACGTGCCTGGTTTGGAGAGAAAGCCCCAACGAATAATTTAAGCATTTTGCTTTACAAACATTAACTAAGCCAGCGTCATTTTTGCCCACGCGTTGCCTGAAACAAATTGCTATTGAAAACGATAAAATGTATCCCGTTAAATGTGACGTAATTAATAAAGATATGTATATGGATGATGTTCGAACTGGTTCTTCGGATAGTCTATTTTTAAATAAAATACGTGAAATTTTGACAAAACTGTTAGCAGACTATGGATTTGAGATTAGGAAATTTCAGTCTAACGATAGAAATTTATTGGAAAAGTACCGACTCTCAATATATTATCACGAACAATTCTTCTACTAAAACTTTAGGCGTATCTTGGATACCTTCCTTAGATGTTTTCTTGTATAAGGGTAATAAACTTTGCTCTAATACAAATCAAATCACGAAGAGAACCATCTTATCTTTTATAGCAAAGGTATTTGATCCACTTGGTTTTCTAGGTCCTATTCTAATTTGATATAAATTTATGCTACAAACATTGTGGCAGTAAAAGGTTGCTGGGGAGGATCCCGTTTCTTTCGATATTTATAGTCAGTGGATTGATTTTCAAGCACAATTATCGCAAATACAGTTAATTAAAATTCCAAGACATCTCCTTGTAAAAGTTCCTCAACAAATTATTATTCACGGTTTTTCTGACACAAGTGAGAAAGCATACGCTTGCTCCGTATATCTTCAATCTATGGACTGTACAGGTAAGATAGAGTGTAATCTTCTTTGTGCAAAATCCCGTCTAGCTCCATTAAAGTCGATTACTTTACCAAGGTTGGAGTTATGTGGAGCCCTTTTATTATCTCGGTTAGTATATAAATGTTTAAATACTTTAAACCTTAAAAAAACAACATTTTTATGTGGACGGACTCCACAATAGTTTTATCATGGATAGCCAACGAACCTCGAATGTGGAAAACATTTATCTCAAATCGGGTGGCAAAAATTCATGAGTTATCCGATAAAAATAATTGGAATTATATTTCTTCAGCGAATAATCCCGCGGACATAATTTCACGTGGTGCTAATCTTGTTGACCTCATACATTCTGATTTATGGTGGCATGGTCCATTTTTCCTTAAACAGAATCTGGAACGTTTTAATAAAAATTTAACAAAATGAATGTTTTTTCAAAGATTTAACGCACCTTGGGCAAAATAGATCTGTTAAAACTAAAAGTAACTTAAAGTCATTATCTCCTATCTTAGATATTAATGGTATAATGTGAGTTGGCTGTAGACTCCAAAATACAAATCTTTCGAATAATCAGAAGCACCCGATTATTTTGTGCGGAAAACACCCGTTTACTAGACAAAAGTCTAATTAAATGCATGAAGCCTTTTTAAATCTATTAAAACGATTTGTATCTAGACGTGGTCTCTGTAGTGATTTGTATTCGGACAACGCAACTAATTTTACAGGAGCAAATAACGAGCTTAAAGCTATTGAAGGCCTTGTAAAAAGTGATTTTTTTCAAAATTATTTAAACAAGTCTAAAGTAAATTGGCATTTTATCCCTGCTCGCTGGCCTCATTTTGGCGGATTGTGGGAAGCTGCCGTAAAGTCCTGTAAACATCATTTAAAGCGTGTATTAAATCAAACTCCTCTAACTTATGAGGAATTTTACTCGATTCTAACTCAAGTAGAAGCAGTTCTTAATTCTCGACCCTTGATTCCGAAGTCGTCTGATCCTGCTGACCTTAAAGTTTTGAATCCAGGCCATTTTTTGATCGGTCGACCCCTAACAGCTGTACCGCAACGGGACTTGACTACTTCTAAAACTAATCATGTCAAACGATACCAGCATATGCAACAAATTTTTCAGCATTTCTGGTCCCGTTGGTTAAAGGAATATTTGCATACACTGCAACAACGCATCAAGTGGCAGTCTGGCAATTTGACATTTTGTAATGAATGAAGGTAATAAGTAACATTCTTACAGTTGGCACCAACTTTGGAATAAAAATATCAAAAATAAAGGAAATGCGCAATTTATAAAGGAGGTATCTGATACAAATTTAACGTAAATAATACATAAAGGGGACAACTAACAGTACTTGTCTTCTCTATTCACAAAAATATGCTGTTACCTCCTTTATCGGATAGATGTCACTACTAAATTAACATATGCCTCCTTTATTCACTCATTTCATTTAAATTATTCGTTTTCTAACCGACGACGCCGACGTGTTAAGACGAGTGCCATTTGGATGGCGTTTTGCAGAAAGCTACCAACCCTCAATAGTGACAAACTGAGATAATCAACTATAAAGTTTTTATTAATTTAATAAAGCTGTAGGATATTTAACTACTACTTATTATCATTCTAGTTATGTCGTTTAATATTTAATGTATGTTTAAATATTTTAAATATAAAATAAAGGAAAAAATGGCGACTTTTTGTGGGTTGGTATGTTTTTGCATTTTGAAAAACGGGAAATTATTACCAATAACTTTGGCATTCAAACAAAAGTTGTGTTATAAAAAATTATTTTTATTTACCAAAATACAAGATAATAAACTTCCCAACTATTAATTTTATGAAGTGTTTATTTTATTCTACATCGTCCACTTCAAAATCCAAATCTTCAACATTGTAGCCCTCAACATCTTCCGTTATATTGGCACCCTGCAAATTTTGATAAAAAGACAATGCATCTGCAGGAATAAGATGCATCATTTCCTTTAAATTCTGCAATTTTGCTTCAGCGATAGGCTTTCCGTTGGGCCACAGTGGTATTAAGTCGCTGAAGAGTTCCTCGTTACCAAGTCTACCTCGAGAAGATTTTTTGATCGATATTTTTTGATAGGGTTGTTAAAAATCATGTTGCAGTATCATTAGCAAAAATGGCTCCTCTCTATTTTGATTGACCTAATCTTTAACCAATTAATTTTTTCTTTATCATCTGTAATTTTTCTATTCGTGATTTTCTTTTCAATATTAATTACACCCAAAAAATCTTCTACAGACATTTGGGTGACTACCAATGGTCTCCTTTTTCTACAAGAACGCATTACCTCAATGTAGTCGTCTGGTGTGTACAATCCTTGTTGTCGTTTAAGCGATGACTCAATATCACTGAAGTCAGTATCATTTAGTAGAAAACTATAACCAGAACAAAGATATTTTACGGTAATGCTTTCTAAGTTTGTGTATGTGCCATGTTTCGAATCTGCCCGCCGCGCCGCACGAATCACACCAAAGTGTAAGATGTTTAACTTCTAGAGATAATTTAGTTTTTACATGTTTTATAAGACAAGAGCCTATTTCTTGGGCGCCTCTTCCAGCTGTTATACACCCACAGCTGGCGCTTATAAAAGACGATGCCTGTAGGAATTCTAGGAAGCGGTAGAGTTTTCTCTAAGTCAAAACTTAAACATTCATAATATTTTTTTCATTTGCCGCCTGGAAATCATCTATTCTCATTTTCTGCGCTTCCTCTGCTACTTGCAAATGCTTGTTATGTTCCTGCTTGAGCGTATCTTTTTTTTCTTCATTTATTGTCATTGTCTATCTTCATTTTAAGGGTATCGCAAACATTGCAGGTATCTTTTTTTAACGCCTTTATTTTTAAATTAAATTTCGTGTAGAATATGATCTTGTATGACATTAGACTTACTGGATTGGCTTCTTCCTGTTTGTACATGTCATACATTTTTTGTATTGTGATACTAGGGGGTAAATATTCCGCCTCTGTTTGTTCACGAAGGTACACAGTGGTTCCGATAAATAATCTGACTTGACAAAACTGTTTGTTTATTGAAAGTCGTGAAAATATTTAAAAAAGTACTCACAGTAGGGTGGATTTTTATAAATATTCATTGGAAATAATTATTAGATTTAAAGTTTTTTGATAGTTTTTTGCAAAAAATTACAAATTTGGATTACCTTTAGATAATCTGACTTGATAATATCAAACAATGCCTAACATTGATAAAAATTCTTATAAATATTTGTTGCAAATAATTTAAGTATTTTAAAAGTTTTGGCTTACTTTTAAACAAAAAAAAAATTAATTGATTCAGCCGATACTAGGTGGAAATCCATAATAATAGTATTATGAGATACAGTAAAACAAAGTTGAACTTGTAAATTTCCACTATATTAGACAGAAAATGACATGTTTCGCTAACACTGTAGCTTCGTCAGATGACAATGATTTAATAAAGGTGAAAAGTAAAAATTGGGTGCAATAAAATTAAACTATTTAAGATGTAAATAAAACAGTGGGAGGGTTACAATTGCGGGGAAATCCAACAGAGGGTTTAAAAATTAAATTAAATTAGGTACAATATGGGTAGGTATTTACAAAATCTTAATTATATGGTTAACAGAATAAATTTAGCAAAGGTGAATTATTTAAATCTAATTGATCATTAAGTAACAGATCCGTATTTTTAAGTTTATTTATTTCCATAGATTCTAACAAATTCAGTTTTAAGCCTTTGTTTTCTGTATGTAAGATTTTAAAGGAAGGATCGAAATTATGTTGATAATCATGTAAATGGATAGCATAGTTTGAGTCTGTTTTATTTTTTAGAAAACTGTTATAATGTTCCTGTATTCTTTTGTCAAACTGTCTACCTGTTTGGCCAATGTATGTTTTAGGACAATCTTTGCATTTTAATTTATAGACGCCTGATTTTTTGTTTTTATCGCTTTTAGTTTTATTGTTTTTGATGAATTTACTTAAAGAGTTATTAGTTTTGTAACACAAATTTATATCAAGTTTGTTAAGAAAATTGCCAATTACTTTGCTAGGTTGTCCAAAGAAAGTGACAAGTTTAAATTGGTCAGAGTTTTTGCTTCTAGGAAAAACTAAGTCAATAGCCTTTTTGTAAGTTTTCTTTTTTAGGATTTGGTCAATTAAATTTGAATTATATCCGTTATTAACTGCAATTTGTTTAATAATGTTTAGTTCTTTTTGAAAATTGATTTTATTTAGAGGGAGAGTTACTAGTCTATGGATCATACTGTGAAAAGAAGCTAATTTGTGTTGTATAGGGTGGCAAGAAGAATTGTGTATGACAGTATCAGTATGAGATGGTTTATGGAAAACGGAGAAAACATGTCTATCATTTTCTCTCTTAATATTTAAATCAAGAAAATTGATAGAATTGTTACTTTCCTGTTCTATTGTAAACTTGATATTTTTGTGTAGGCTGTTAATATATTCCAAAAAGACTTTTAACTGTCTATCAGTACCAAGAAAACATGTTAAGACGTCATCAACATACCTATGCCAATAAAGAAACTGTTTGAAAAGAGGATGATTACTTATTTTATTTTCTAAAAAATCCATAAATATTTCAGCCAATAAAGGACTAAGCGGGTTACCCATAATAAGACCATTTTTGCTGGTGTATATTTTGTCGTTGAACTCAAAATAATTTTGTTCAAGGCATACTGTAAGAGAATCGATAACTAATTTGTTTCCCAGCATACCTATCGATGAAACGATTACTTTGGTCAATCAACTTCTTACCTTAAAAAATGTAAATCTGATCAAAAAACAAGAAATTATCGATTCTCTTACAGTATGCCTTGAACAAAATTATTTTGAGTTCAACGACAAAATATACACCAGCAAAAATGGTCTTATTATGGGTAACCCGCTTAGTCCTTTATTGGCTGAAATATTTATGGATTTTTTAGAAAATAAAATAAGTAATCATCCTCTTTTCAAACAGTTTCTTTATTGGCATAGGTATGTTGATGACGTCTTAACATGTTTTCTTGGTACTGATAGACAGTTAAAAGTCTTTTTGGAATATATTAACAGCCTACACAAAAATATCAAGTTTACAATAGAACAGGAAAGTAACAATTCTATCAATTTTCTTGATTTAAATATTAAGAGAGAAAATGATAGACATGTTTTCTCCGTTTTCCATAAACCATCTCATACTGATACTGTCATACACAATTCTTCTTGCCACCCTATACAACACAAATTAGCTTCTTTTCACAGTATGATCCATAGACTAGTAACTCTCCCTCTAAATAAAATCAATTTTCAAAAAGAACTAAACATTATTAAACAAATTGCAGTTAATAACGGATATAATTCAAATTTAATTGACCAAATCCTAAAAAAGAAAACTTACAAAAAGGCTATTGACTTAGTTTTTCCTAGAAGCAAAAACTCTGACCAATTTAAACTTGTCACTTTCTTTGGACAACCTAGCAAAGTAATTGGCAATTTTCTTAACAAACTTGATATAAATTTGTGTTACAAAACTAATAACTCTTTAAGTAAATTCATCAAAAACAATAAAACTAAAAGCGATAAAAACAAAAAATCAGGCGTCTATAAATTAAAATGCAAAGATTGTCCTAAAACATACATTGGCCAAACAGGTAGACAGTTTGACAAAAGAATACAGGAACATTATAACAGTTTTCTAAAAAATAAAACAGACTCAAACTATGCTATCCATTTACATGATTATCAACATAATTTCGATCCTTCCTTTAAAATCTTACATACAGAAAACAAAGGCTTAAAACTGAATTTGTTAGAATCTATGGAAATAAATAAACTTAAAAATACGGATCTGTTACTTAATGATCAATTAGATTTAAATAATTCACCTTTGCTAAATTTATTCTGTTAACCATATAATTAAGATTTTGTAAATACCTACCCATATTGTACCTAATTTAATTTAATTTTTAAACCCTCTGTTGGATTTCCCCGCAATTGTAACCCTCCCACTGTTTTATTTACATCTTAAATAGTTTAATTTTATTGCACCCAATTTTTACTTTTCACCTTTATTAAATCATTGTCATCTGACGAAGCTACAGTGTTAGCGAAACATGTCATTTTCTGTCTAATATAGTGGAAATTTACAAGTTCAACTTTGTTTTACTGTATCTCATAATACTATTATTATGGATTTCCACCTAGTATCGGCTGAATCAATTAATTTGTTCAAAGAAGCTTCAGTAAGTTTCCTCGCCGTTTGGTACTTCAAATTTCTTCTAAGGTGTGCAATATGTTCACAAAACTTGTGGTTCTTCGATAAGTGTTCGAAAAATGGTGTATTCCCCAAATACATGACCCTCAAGACTCACAACAAAAGCAGACCAGCAATACAGGGATCGCTGACAGGACTTAAGAAATGGTTAACTGAAGAAAAGAAAATTCAATTCCGAAAAAGAGGTATTTATAATATTTATTTAAAAGTTGTCCACACTGAATTATTGTATAAATTAAATTATATAGAATTTCTTGTTTTGGATAATGATACTAGAGAAAAAGTCAACTCTATTATTCATAAAAAATTTCTAACACAACGTAAAAAACTCACTTCCCTTATTTCCAAAGCGCCTAATCCTCCAAGACATTCTAAAAAAAATAATTTTTCCGAACATAAGTTTTTTGACAGATTTATTAACTTATCTACAGTAAATTTCTCTGAAACCGAAACTAAATTAGTAGAAAAAGGTTTTAAATATAACATCCAAGAGAATATTTCTCCCAAAACTTTGGAGATATTAGGAGTCGAAACAGAACTAGCACTTAAAGACATTCCTTTTAACATTTCTCTAAAACATAAAGCCTCATCTATAATAAAAAATGAATTTTTAAAACAAACCATGCCAAAACAGGAAATTCAAATAGCCAATAATATTAAAAACAAATCTAATGATGTAATTTTCACGAAAGCGGATAAAGGTAATACCGTAGTAGCAATAAGCAAAAATGATTATATTCAAAAAACTATTGAATTCCTAAATCCCAACAACTATCAATTTTTAAAACGAGACCCTACTACCAAATTTCAAAAATCTATAAAAAGTATTATTCATAATTGTAAAAGTATATTTTCTGACATAGATTCTTCCAAATTAATTCTTATGAATCCTCAGTCTCCTAAATTATATTCACTAATAAAGCTTCACAAAGAGGGATACCCTATCAGACCCGTAGTGTCTTTCTTTTCTGCACCGTCGTATAAAATTTCAAAAAAATTAATAGACATCATTAAAAGTAACTCCCAATTTTCAGCAAAATTTGCAATTAAAAATTCTCTTGAGCTAGTAAATAAAATTAATAATATTAATTTACCTAACAATGCTAAGCTAATCTCTTTTGATGTTACTAATTTGTTTCCCAGCATACCTATCGATGAAACGATTACTTTGGTCAATCAACTTCTTACCTTAAAAAATGTAAATCTGATCAAAAAACAAGAAATTATCGATTCTCTTACAGTATGCCTTGAACAAAATTATTTTGAGTTCAACGACAAAATATACACCAGCAAAAATGGTCTTATTATGGGTAACCCGCTTAGTCCTTTATTGGCTGAAATATTTATGGATTTTTTAGAAAATAAAATAAGTAATCATCCTCTTTTCAAACAGTTTCTTTATTGGCATAGGTATGTTGATGACGTCTTAACATGTTTTCTTGGTACTGATAGACAGTTAAAAGTCTTTTTGGAATATATTAACAGCCTACACAAAAATATCAAGTTTACAATAGAACAGGAAAGTAACAATTCTATCAATTTTCTTGATTTAAATATTAAGAGAGAAAATGATAGACATGTTTTCTCCGTTTTCCATAAACCATCTCATACTGATACTGTCATACACAATTCTTCTTGCCACCCTATACAACACAAATTAGCTTCTTTTCACAGTATGATCCATAGACTAGTAACTCTCCCTCTAAATAAAATCAATTTTCAAAAAGAACTAAACATTATTAAACAAATTGCAGTTAATAACGGATATAATTCAAATTTAATTGACCAAATCCTAAAAAAGAAAACTTACAAAAAGGCTATTGACTTAGTTTTTCCTAGAAGCAAAAACTCTGACCAATTTAAACTTGTCACTTTCTTTGGACAACCTAGCAAAGTAATTGGCAATTTTCTTAACAAACTTGATATAAATTTGTGTTACAAAACTAATAACTCTTTAAGTAAATTCATCAAAAACAATAAAACTAAAAGCGATAAAAACAAAAAATCAGGCGTCTATAAATTAAAATGCAAAGATTGTCCTAAAACATACATTGGCCAAACAGGTAGACAGTTTGACAAAAGAATACAGGAACATTATAACAGTTTTCTAAAAAATAAAACAGACTCAAACTATGCTATCCATTTACATGATTATCAACATAATTTCGATCCTTCCTTTAAAATCTTACATACAGAAAACAAAGGCTTAAAACTGAATTTGTTAGAATCTATGGAAATAAATAAACTTAAAAATACGGATCTGTTACTTAATGATCAATTAGATTTAAATAATTCACCTTTGCTAAATTTATTCTGTTAACCATATAATTAAGATTTTGTAAATACCTACCCATATTGTACCTAATTTAATTTAATTTTTAAACCCTCTGTTGGATTTCCCCGCAATTGTAACCCTCCCACTGTTTTATTTACATCTTAAATAGTTTAATTTTATTGCACCCAATTTTTACTTTTCACCTTTATTAAATCATTGTCATCTGACGAAGCTACAGTGTTAGCGAAACATGTCATTTTCTGTCTAATATAGTGGAAATTTACAAGTTCAACTTTGTTTTACTGTATCTCATAATACTATTAAAAAAAAAAATTGTGGAAAAAAATACCATTTATTTTTATTAAATATAACAAATATTAGAAAATAAGGGTCTTGCTTTATTTTAGTCTTCATCATCATCATCATCATCATCATCATCATTGTCGTCTTCATTAGGCCCTAAATTTTGGAGTAATGAGTAAGTAATTTCAGATGCTAAAACTGGATTTGCAAAAAACCTCCTCGCGGTGTTACCATCATTGGTAGTTCAAAATCCTGGTTTGGGTATATCGACCAATAACCCCATTTCATTACGAAAGCGATGCTGTATTAATTTTTTTTTATTCTCACGCTCAGCTTTTTTTTTCTTTTCGCACCTGCCATGATTTGATATCTAATCTGTATGATACGTACAGGACGCATTTAAAACATTTTATCCATGCATGTAGGCTTGATAAGCCCAAAGCCATTGCTGTTTCATTTGTTTCTTTTCTGCAAACGAATCCCAGGTCGTTCATTTGAGAAGGGGTTGCACCACATATATGACAATTTTGTGATCCTTGATTTACAAGCACACTACAAATCTTTCCATCAATCATGGTTAAAGCAAGTGTCTGCTTTACAAAAATTTCGCGCCCTTCTATTTGCACAACTGTTGATAATGCTGCAATTTGCGTTTTTACATTGTCTATTTCTTTTCTTGTTAATTCTGGACTCTCTTTCTTTAAAAGTATTTTGATAGGGCGGCAGTATTTTGTAGATGAAGGGAAGGAATTTTGCCACAGGATAATTTTTCTCACTTGACTTTCACTACTACTAGTAGTTGAATACGTAGTCAGCTGCAATGGAACAACAGATACAACAAATGTGTAGGAATCATCCACATCCTCCTGCGTGGTCGAAAACAGCTGCTTATATTGGCTTTGTCCCGAAGCTCCATCACAGCCCCACTTAAATACCATATCTAAAGTTGGAAGCGTATCTATCCCTACACGTACTTGTTGTAACACCTCAAGCTGTACCGATACTAAGCGGTGTATAGTATGATTGAGTAATGACTGCAATTCTACCTCTCCAGAGTATTCAGTGATGTTAACTTTATCTGGGTATAACATTGTTTTTTTGCCTCAAGGAGCATGTGATAATTCGGGAAAATATGGTGAGCTTTGCTTATCTGACGCATTGAGATATACTGGTCTTTCGTTAGTTTTTTATCCACAAAAAAGGCTAATGCTTCATCATTTGTCATTTTTATTGACATTTTGCTACTTGGAGACTGGTAGGCTTTTTTTATTTTTGTAGCTCTTTTTGGCGAAAAACTTGCTACTTGATTTACTAGCTGTGCTGCATCGCGTCTACCGGTAGATCTTAAGCTCATTTCAGCTGCAAGAACAATCTCATTATTAGTATGCGATTCCAACAATGGCTTTAATTTTATTTTTCGAGATCTATCGCTACTTTCACCGAATAACTTTTTGGGGCGACCAATGTTTTTTCTATTTTGATCACTCTTTTCGTCTATAAAGGTAATTCTAGCACTTAACCATTGACTATTTTTATTTAAAAACTGTGGCAATATAGGTATAATGACAGCCAGTCCAACGCACTTTAAGTTTTTTACAAAATTCGGCCATTTTTGTTTGCACTTTTACACGAATATGTCCATCGGGGTCTTCGAAACCACTTTCAGTCCTTACATACTCACATACTCTAGACAATCGCCTCGATAAATTTGGTTCACTTCGCCAAACATCAAAAAGTTCTCTTTTTGAAAATCCGTCCTCCATTTCTAAAAATAATAAAAAAAAAAAAGTTGGTTACATATGGTTGCTAAACAATTAAATTTACAAACTTAAATAATTAAGTTAAATGCCCAATATAATTGTATAACAGACTTTGACGGCCTTTGTCATTGCAAGGTAATGAAATCAATGAGAATGGAAAAAAAGACAATATTTTAACGTAAATACACACAACCAAAAATAAATAAAAAAATATTATTTATAAAAAATTAAAATCTATAAAAAATACATGTACATACCTGTAGTTTTCTTCACCGCAGTATTCGAGTCAATCGCTATAGTTACATACACACAGTCAGAGCTCAAAATAGTAATTGCCGATCGATATGCTTACTGAAAAAATCTAGTTGCTTAAATTAAGCGGATTCTGTCTGCTCTTGCGCTGTCCCTGTTATTTTATTCTTAAACTTTTTTGCGGTATATAGGTTTACAACTGTTTAGCATCATATTAAAATAGTTTTTGTGTTGTTCCGAAAATAAAAAAAAAAAGCCTTTTGTCAAGTCAGATTATTTATCGGAACCACTGTGCGGTAGTGTGAACTGTATTTCGGTATTTTGGTAGTATGATTACCAACAGCTTGAATTCTTTCATCTGCTAGTTTGTTTTTACCTCCCTGTTTTAAACCTCTTTAATCACCAATGGGATCCCGGTCATGAAATTTCTTTAAAGCGGTGTTTACTCGAAATGTAGTTACCTTTAGAGTATTTATAAATATTTCCCTACAAACACTAGCAGCAAGAAAATTAGTTTGAGCATCATAAGAAATTAGCGACCAAAATCTGTCAAATTAGGATTTTCGGCTTTCAACGGTAACATTTTCTGCACATTTTGATATACACTTACAACGAAAATCGACAAACTCCTTGGGTTGGATTTGAACACTTTTATAGTTAAAATATGGTTTATTGGGGTACATCTGTATCTTTTTCTCTTTTCGAGTTTGATTGGCATTTTTCCGTTTTCTGCCTGTCTTTGGCCTTTGCTGCAACGCTGGATTAATTCCTTGGGTAGCATCGTATTGAGGATCGTTATCTTGTCTTAGAATTTTTTTTTCAAGAGGTAAGAAAGCTCCGTGCGGAGGTCAAGGAACTCAAGGGCTTGCTAAAACAATCCACGAATAGTGTTGCTTTCGGCTTGCCAGGGGATCTTCCTATAGATTTTCCAATAAGTACTAGTGCAAATTTCAACTTTTGAAGACTATACAAAACTTGAAGAAAAACGTAACGAATTGGTACGTATTACGTTTATTTTTTTTTTCAAATGGCGGTTTGGTGTCATCGATTACAACAAGCATATTCTATATATTATGGGATTTGCTAGTGTCGTCATTAGGACGTAGCCGCCATTTGAAAAAATGCGTGTTATGTATGTGTAAATGTTTAAAAAACCTGTTGGGAAATAAGGTGACTGAAAAAAAATTAAATTTGAACAAAAGATATTTCGTGTTTTGTTGCATTCATTGACGTTTAAATTTTAAATTTTTTCTGACTAAATAAATTTTTAAAAAATCTTGCATACTCAATCTTTTTTTTTAGGCTTCATACTTTTCTACGCTGGGTGGTAACGAAACCACCGGGCATGTCAACAGAATTTTAAGACTCAAATAATTTGGCGTGTCAGTATAACTTTGCTGGGCAAAGAAACGACAAGCGGGCATTCAGTGAGACAAATCTGAAGAAAATAATTATACGTAAGTATTATTAATTGTTATAAGTTTTAATAATTAATTAATAATTAAAAAGTTTATTTACTATTATATATATATACATATAATCTAAAATAAAATACCCAACCGTAACTGAAGCCGAGATAGAAACTGCTATTAAAATATGGCTGAAACATGCTAAGCAGCGTATTCAAAGAAAACGTGTCCGATTTGTCAATGAATAAGGATATGTTTGTTTTTTCTTAACTTTTGTGTTAATTTCAATTAGTTTTTTTAAAACTTTGTTTAATTTCAAATAGTTTTTTAAAACATTGTGTAAAGTTCACATTTTTTTATTGTGCTTTTATGTAAACTTTACAGATTTTTAACATGTCAGAACGTCGGAAATTGAGTCGTAAATTGAAAGAAGTTGTTGGCCCAAGACAGAGATGTCGAAGGGCTTTAGAAACTACCAAACAGGAATTTAGTTCTTGTGTCATGTTAATTAACGAAGATAATGTTTTCAATAGTTTCATAAATAATTACCTTAATACAGTAAATTACAGCAATTTCGAATTAAGACCTCTGGTAGAAGCATCAGGCCATTCAGATGACTTCAGTTTTAATTCTGGTATTTTAGATGACCAAATGTTTACTGATAGTGAAAGTAGTAGTATCAACGACAATTTTGAATCTTTAAATAATTCGGATGACAGTTATTCTGATCTTCCATCAGATGGAAATTATTTTTGTAAACAATTAAAAGAATGGTCTATACAGCATAAAACCTATCTTTCTGCTTTAACAGATCTACTTCATATACTGTCTGATTATCATCCTGCAGTCCCTGTGAATGGTAGAACTTTACTGGCAACTCCTATTTCAACGTCTATTATTGAATTAGAAATGGGCCAGTTCTGTTATTTTGGCATTAAAAGATCACTTGCTGAACATCTATCAGATAATATATCAGTTGATCAAATTGAACTGTCCTTCAATATTGATGGCATCCCACTCTTTAAAAGTTCTAAGTCACAACTTTGGCCAGTGCTAGGACTGATTAAAAATATTCATAGCTGTAAGCCGTTTACAATCTCAATATTTTGTGGAAAAAGTAAACCTAAACCCTTAACTGATTTTTTTGCTTCATTTATAAAAGAGTTAAACTTTTTCTTACAAAATGGTTTTGTTAGCGACTCTGAAAAACATTATAAAGTAGTGGTTCACAGTTTTGTTTGCGACGCTCCCGCTCGCGCTTATTTAAAGGGTACTAAATCACACACTGCTTACTCTTCTTGTGACAAGTGTGTAGTACATGGGGAATATTTGAACAACAAAGTGGTTTATGACAGTCTAGATTCTCAAAAACGGACAAACATATATTTTAGACAACAACTTGATGAAGACCATCATGTGTCGCAAACACCATTGGTTGAATTACCAATCGATTTAATTAAACGTTTTCCCACAGATTACATGCACAACATTTGTTTGGGGGTAGTGAGAAAGTTACTTAATACCTGGAAATGAGGGCCTTTACGGATTAGTTTGTCAAGTCAAAAGGTAAAACTATATCCGAACGTTTGCTTGCCCTTAAAAAATGATGCCCATCGAGTTTAACAGAAACCCTCGCTCATTAGAGGAATTGCAATGTTGGAAGGCCACCGAGTTTAGAAGTTTTTTAGTTTATTACGGTCCCTGTGTTTTAAAAGATGTCTTGAATGTCTCTATGTATGAGAATTTTTTATTATTCCATTTCTCTATATCAATTCTATTATCTGAAGTTCATTTAAAAAAATTTGGTACCGAATTTGTAAGAAATATGATAAATGTGTTTATCAATAACCTAAAAACTTTATATGGCTTAGACTTTCTTGTGTATAATGTTTATTTGTTATCACATATCTGTGATGATGTGGATCTATTTGGTGTTCTCGGGAACTTTTCGGCGTTCCCTTTTGAAAATTATTTAGGGCAGCCTAAAATCATTAGTCAGATCACCAAAATTTCCCCTACAACAAATTCATCGGCAACTTAAGGAAAGAGATGATATAATCACAAAATCAAACTGTCAATTAAATAATTTTAAGGCAAATTTTGAACATTATTCAGCTGGTCCACTTATTTCATGCTTTAACTTAAACTGTGTAACTGTGTAAACAATTTAAAAAAATAAATTTCCAAAATGCAACATTATCAATAATTACTGATTCACGAGCCAATTGTTATGCCTTTGGAGCAAACAGAAAAAAAGTTATTGAAATACACAACATAGCAACAAATGATAAGAATGAAATATTTATTATTGGGAAGGAATTTCTATCATATTCTGATTTATATTTGTATCCATATGCTTCTAGTGAACTAGATATTTTTACCCTTGAAAATAAGTTATCAAATCTTAAAGTTTGGCCGGTTTTTGAAATATCTTGTAAATGTGTGCTTTTTCCTTTTAAAGATGAAACGTTAGTTGCAATGCCTATTTTACACAGTTTGAGAGAATAAAAAACTTAATAGTGTTTAGAAATTTCAAAGCGTAAAAGAATAGTGTAGGTATACCGGACTCGGAGGTGATGTAGCTAGTGTTCATAAAATCATAAACGACCGACACTGTATAATCATTATTATTAATGTAGCACAAAATCTTGAGTAGCGAAGAACTCCTAAACAATGATTTTTTAAAATAAAATTTTCGCACAAAATTGGGTAAGTGAGGGTTTTATGGGGTGAGAAATCATAATTTGGCGTTAATTTTTACGTAGCGGTTAGAGGGCGCTACGCACGGTATTATTATTTCACTTAATTTGCCCTAACTTTTTTGACAGTTAGGACCTATGTTCATATGAAAAAAAAAATTTTTTCTTATGTTTTTTTTTATTGTATAAAATAATTATTTCATTGTTTAGGGGTTGTTCGTGGACACCCTTGTATATTCAAAATGTATTTAAATTATAATAACATGATGAGAACATTGAAGGTATACGTATATACGTATGTTGTTCTATATACACGGTGTCCCATATAAGAATGCACAGTACAGGGATCTCGTAAACCACAGGAGATACAGAGATGGTTAAATTAGAGAAAAGTTGCGCTTTGCTAAACCCTTCAAAGTCACGATTCGAAATCTAAAAAATCCCATTACTTTCGAAGATATTTGGGAAAAACCGAATTTTCCCGATTTCGGTTTTATTTTTTTCTGACTTTGTTTAAAAAGATATGACAAAATTAATTTCACATTCTTATTGCCCCTTTTTGCTCTACAAGCCAAGCCGGTGTTCTTAAATTTTCAATCTGACGTTTCGTTTTTCCCCAACCATCATCAACTTTGTTTTTTAAATAGTCGGAAAATTTAATTTTATGCTTAGTAAATTCTACCTTTTATTCTGAATTCAACGGTATATCACTCTTAATATTTATAACATGTTTCGGACTCAAAAACTCATCATCAATATTATTTGATGATTATTACGAAGAAACAAAACGTCGGATCAAAAATTTTAAGTTTTAACTATTATAACTATAAGGGCAAGTAAGCAAAATATTAGCATCAAATAATTAATTGCGAGTTATTGCATTTATATCGTCTTGATTTATTTATTTATTTATTTAGCGTATGGGGTGACAGCACGGTACAAATGACAGAAGTATGTAAAATACAAAATACAAGTTGGCATATTCGCACAGAAGTTCCGATGTGCTTCGTTAATGGGCGCTGTGAAGCGCCATTTCCACTCGGTTGACCCATAGTTCGGGGAAATCGTCTTGAATTAGTAGGCTTTGAAACGCATTTGTCTAAATAAATCATGGCGATCTGTCAGTATTGCCGATAAATCGAAATTTTTACGTAAAGAAGTAAACTTAGTTCGGAAATTACCGATTAAATTTAAACTTTTTCTTGTCTCTTGATGTGTTTTTTAATTATGGCACATTTTTCAAATGAAGAAAAATCGGACATGTTATGTTGTTATATTGAAAGCCATAAAAATTGTTTCGACACTGAAAAGCAATATTTGCTCAAATATCCAGAGCGACGCCAACCTAATATATCAATTTTCAAAATACTTCTCACAAACCTAAGGGAATATGGCTCATTTCAAAAACCAGTGGCGCATAGAGTAAAGATGAACGATCCAGAACAAACAGTAAACGTTTTATTGGCTGTACAAGAAGAATATACTGTGGGATTAAGATCAATCGAAAAAGAGCACAATATTCCGAAGTCCAATGCTCAAAGGATACTTTACAAGGAATGTTTTCGTCCATTTAAATTCAGGATTTGTCATAGTTTAGTACCTGGTGATCAACAGCGTAGAATGATTTTCTGCGAGTGGCTGACTAGAATGTGTGATGAAAATCGTGAATTTCCAACAACTATTCTATGGTCAGACGAAAGTTATTTTTGTAACAATGGAATTTTTAATCGACACAATCGACATTATTAGGCAAAGCATAATGAACATCGTGTACGACCATTGATGCACCAATAACGCTTTGGCTTTAATGTGTGGTGTGGTATTTTAGGAACAAGGATTATCGGACCAATAAATTTATGAAGGTACTATAAATGCCGGAAGATATTTCCAGTTCTTGAATAACGATATTAAAGATTTTCTGATAACATTCCCCTGGCAGAAAACAACAGTATTTGGTTTCTGCAAGATGGGGCACCTCCACATAATTCTCGAAACAACATTGAATATTATCTAACAGAACGTTTCCAGAACAATGTAATCGCCACTAATGGTCCTATAAGATGGCCTGCACGATCTCCCGACATCACTCCGTTGGATTTTTTCTTGTGGGGCTTTCTCAACGATGAAGTCTACTGGAAAACGTACGAAAATGTAGAAGCACTTAGAGCCGAGGTTCAAGCCGCTATTGCAAGGATAACTCCAATGATGCTAGAAAACGTAATGAATGAAATTGTTTACCGTTGCTACGTTTGTTAAGAGAATGAGGAAGGACTTTTTGAACATTTGATTAAATAAGCTTGTTCAATGAACTTTTTGTAGCGTAAAATTAAAATATTTTGTAGTATTATGGGATACAGTAAAACAAAGTTGAACTGTAAATTTCCACTATATTATCATTTAGTGGAATCAATATAGTGGAAATTTACAAGTTCAACTTTGTTTAACCGTATCCCATAATACTATAATTATGGATTTCCACCTAGTATTTGCTGAATTAATTTGTTATAAAATATTTTGTTTTTTGATAGTTACATTTTTACTTACTTAATAAAAAAAAATAATAATATGGATGATGAGTTTTTAAGTCCGAAACATATTATAAATATTAAGTGTGATATACCGTTAAATTCAGAATAAAAGGTAGAATTTACTAAGCATAAAATTAAATTTTCCGACCATTTAAAAAAACAAAAGTTGATGATGGTTGCGGAAATACGAAACGTCGTATTGAAAATTTAAGAACACCGGCTTGTAGAGCAGAAAAAGTGGCAATTAGAATGTGAAATTCATTTTGTCATATCTTTTTAAATAGTCAGAAAAAAATAAAAACGAAATCGGGAAAATTCGGTTTTTCCCAAATATCTTCGGAAGTAATCGGATTTTTTTAGATTTCGAATCGTGACTTTGAAGGGTTTAGCAAAGCGCAACTTTTCTCTAATTTATTTATTTATTTATTGACGGGTTACCCCATTTCTACACTAGGTATGTACAAGAAAGTAGGTAAGAAATAACTTACACATAATAAAATTTTACACAATCATAAAAATAAAATAAAATACAATACAATATAATAATAACTAATAATCTATAAAGATCGTAAGTTAAAATAAAAAATCACAAGAAATATCACAATAAGTAGTATAATGAATACAACCTAAAGTAAGTATTTAATATTTAAGAGCCTTTAGAAATTCATAGAGGATTCAAAATATTTACTCTCACATTCAAAAAGGAGATACTGTACCAAAGTACTCAAAACCACACTCCACGGCAGAGCGGTTCGCTAATCTGAGCATTCTGGGAATACAAGAATGGAATGCATAGTTTGTTCTGTGAAATGGAACATGAAACAATGTTTCAGATCTAGTGGTCCGACTGGGGACATGCAATCCAATCTTCGCGAGCAAGTTGGGGCAATCAGTTTTATTATTTAAGAGGTTATAAACGAACTTTAGGTCTCTGCACCGGCGTCTAGCTTCAAGGGTTGATAAATTTAATTGAGCTTCTATGCTGGAGTAATCAATGAGGTGGTCTAGGACAATATTATTTTTAAACAATGCATATCTCAGAAACCGGTGTTGTACCTTCTCAATATTGCGAATATGAATAGTATAAAAGGGAGACCAAACACTGGAGCAATATTCTAAGCACGGTCTGACCAAAGAACAGTACAGTAGTTTAATGGAATTGATGTTCTGAAAGTCCCGTGTGGTTCTCTTGACAAAGCCCAGCATCTTCAAGGATTTATTCACTATGTTCTCAATATGAGGTAGGAAAGTTAGGGAGGTATCCAGAGTGACACCTAAGTCCCTTGTGATGTCCTTTGACTCTAACTCAGTGCCAGAGAGTTGGTATTTGAAAAATAGTGGTTCTTTTAAGCGATGAAATCGCATTACATGACACTTTCCAACGTTCATTCCGTTATTCCTGCACCAAGTACTAAGTATATTTAATTGATTTTGAAGATTTAATGCATCATTAAATGAACAAATTTTGAGATAAATTTTTAGATCATCAGCAAATAAAAGACCATTGCAAGACAAGAATTTCATGATTTCATTAATAAATAGATTGAATAATAGCGGGCCCAGGTGCGAGCCCTGTGGTACCCCAGACGTTACTCTGATTTCCCTGGAAATACAGTTCTTTACTCTAACAGTCTGGGTTCGATCAGTAAGGTAGCATTGAAGCCACTGTAGCAGAGGACTATGCAAGCCCAGACACTTCAGCTTGTACAGAAGTAGCCCATGATTGACCCTGTCGAACGCCTTGGTAAAATCAGTATAAATGCAATCAACCTGACACCCCTCCTCCAAAGCACCCGAAAGGAAGTCGACAAAAGCTCGATCTCCATGCCCGAAACCCGAACTGCTCGTTGATGAGAACACTAAAAAAAATTGGTGTAAGGAAGTCAGTAATAAGATTTTCAAATAGTTTCGGGATCGTGCTCAGAATGGAGATAGGCCTGTAATTTTGAATGTTATTTCTTGTGCCGGACTAGAATATGGGTGTAATATAGCTTACTTTCTAGCTAATCGGAAAACAGCCAGAGGACAGAGATTTGTTAAAGATCAAATATAATGGACGAGACAGGACAAAGCTGCAGCCCTTAAGAAAGATAGGCGATAGAACGTCTGGACCAGGCCCCTTATTAGTGTCCAGTGTTGCCAATTTATTATAAATTTGGGAAATATGAATATGTAATGTAGAATCATTTATAGAGTCAGTTGTATGTGAGATTTCTGGTATGTCTAGGGTAGTCTTAGAGTGGACTGTTGAGAAATATTGTGCAAATGAGTTAGAAATGTCAGGACCATTGTCAATCGAAACATCACTTAGAAACATTCTTTCTGGTATAGAATTGTCGGTTCGTTTACTGTTTACAAAATTCCAGAACGATTTAATGTTGTTATTTAACGATAGCTCAGTAGAGTGGACAAATTGATTATAACAGTTTTTAGACAATGTCTTGCACTCACTCCTAAGTATAGAGAATTCTGTGTAGTGCGCAGGGGGGTGGGTTCTTTTAAATCTTTTATGGGCCATTTTCTTAAGAAATATAAGCTTATTTAGTTCGGAAGAGGTCCATCTGGGGAATTTCCGAGATGTAAATCTCTTAATAGGAACAAACAGCTATCAGGGCAACCCGAGTGCGATTCGAGACTCACTGATACAGCTAATGGAGGATGAAATTCGTCAATCGGTAGTAGCACATAATCAGAAACTGAAGCAACAACTAAGGGATCATGTGAGAGAAATAAATCGAGGATCACGCCTCTAGAATTTGTTATATTATTGATTTAAAAGAAGTTTTGAAAAAAAAAACATATTTGATAATACCTGAGTGGCTTCCACTTCGTTAGGTGAAGAGTTTCGGTTTGCAAGAGCTGTGGATCCGTAATTGTTCGAGGTCCATACCACATTTGATAAGTTAAAGTCACCGTATAAACAAAGTTGTGCCTGGGGATACCTTTCGGTTATGCTGTCAATTGTGTTCGACAGAACTATATAGATTTCTGGTGGTGATCTTGGGGGAATATACACTGATCCAACAATTATTTGTTTGTTTCCATATCGAATGAGGATGTAAAGTTGTTCGATGTTTTGGGGACATTCTATTTGTTCACTTGTGATACTCTTGAGAACGGAGATAAGAACGCCTCCCCCTCGTCTATAGGGGCTCGTCAGAGGTGATCGATCCTTTCTGTAGGTGTTGAAATTGTGAAAACCCAACTCTGTTAAGGAGATCATCTGTCAGTCATGTTTCAGTGAATATGATGACATCAAAGGCGCAAGTTGCTAGGTTACATTGGAGCTCTTTCATTTTTGTTCTCATGCCTCTAACATTCTGGCAATACATAGATACTTGGTGTTGCTTTTTAGAAGTTTTTATACTGTGGATAGATCCATCACTTCCTGTAAGCGTGGTTCGATCTTTTTTCTCGCAAAAAAACGAGATACCAATGCTCCATTTGGCCATACATCCCGCTTCCATGCCTGACGAAAGTGTTCTTGCTTAATAGTAACTTTTATGGATTTATATAGGTCAGGTCGTTTAGATTCGTGGTCCTCACATGTGACTTCAGGAAACTTATCTTTTAGATAGACTTTTAAATCTTCAGCTGTAGTGTTTGAATCCAGCCTTGTCACGTGCAAATGTATGAACTTTGGGATTGTGTGTATGTTTTCGTTTTTGTTATTTCCACCAATAACAAATCTCCTGTTTCTCCTATGTCGTTGTTGTTCGCGTCCATTTTCTACCTGCTCTGGTTGTTCTAGAGTTAGGTTTTGTATTTCTCGCATTTTCGTTAACGCTTGAGCCTCATTAATAGCTACATTCACTCAGGATGTTGGAATAATTTGTTTATTTTTGACCTGTGGTGTGTTTTGATTGTTTTTCGATATCAAATTTGAGGTTAATGTATTATTTTTAATATTTTTGTTGCTACTTTTAAGTTATGTGTAATTGTGGTTGCATATGCATATGTGGTAGCAACAGTGTCACTGTTTCCAGTAGCATTGTTCTTCTCAGCGTGTTTACTATTTGTTGCTTGTTGATGTTGGAATACCTGAGGATTTTTCCCGCCATTTCTTTCTTCTAGCAATTGAATTTGTCTATACAGGGTGTAACAAATTCGTTTATCACTACAGGGATCTCGTAAACCGTAAGAGATACGAAGATGGTTAAATAGGGGCAAAGTTGCACAATTTGATGCCTAATCATAATCCAAAAAGAAATTATTCAGATTCCGAGTACTTCCGGAGATATTCGAAAGAAACCGAAAAACTGTCAATAAGATTTTTTTGTTTTGCGCCCTTAATGTAGGAGATAAAAGAAAACCAATCACACCTTTTCAGGGCCACTTTTAATCCTTTCTTAGAATATGTAATTAGTTTTTCCATACAACGTTTCATTTTCCTGAAACCATCATTAATTTCACTATTTTCAATACGGACCTGGATTTTTTCCATTTTTCAATAAAAGACCTAGGACATCTTTACTCAAAGCCTAGGCTAAATATTAATTTAAAAAAAGAATTAACGCTCTAATGTAGATTTTATTAAGATTTTTCTAATTCGACCCTGTGTTACACAATACCCATTCGTTTTATTACCCACGTCATATTTTGTGTAACAATTTAAACTAGCTCCTTAAAAGAATACTATAAAATTCGTAAAATTGACAATAATCGTAATACAAATTCTTGCTATTGCTAAATTATTGTTTACCTGAAACAGGTTAAGAACAACATTGTACTGTATAAAAAAGAATATATCAAAATTTTAGCTTAAATTACCTCGTTTATGATTTGATCCATTTCTTCGTCGGTTACTCGCCTTCCGTATTTATCTCGGGGTTTTAGAAATGACCCATAATGGCCTAGGTTATAATCAAGTTTTTGATATAAACAACGATGTGGTTGGGGAAATTCTGGGTATGTTTCAAAATATACCTACTTCTGCAGCCCTTGCACTATTTCTTTGGCAACTGTAATACATTTTTAGCATATTCCTCTTTTCTTCCAAAGAAAACTTCATTTTTCAATAACTTTTTGGAGTGAAATGACAGGAAACTAAGAATTCCAAATAGGCAGTTGTTTTTTGTTTTCCAGAGCACTCTTTTAAATTATTCCGCGAAACTTGTTAGTATCATGGGTAGCCATTTATTAATCCGATCATTTTAATATGTACAGGTATCGGTTTTCTTTGATAAATTTAAGGTAAGCAATGAATTAATTAATCAGTTAACAATGTTAGTAAATAGAAAGTAAGATCCGATCGATTTTTTAAAATTTTTGTATTTTGATGCTTATGAATACCTAGTAACTGAGATGTAAAACATTTTTAAGGTATTCTTTTGAATATTATGGTAATGGAGATTTTTAATTTTGTTATTCTTTTTAAGAAGCTAGTTTAAATTATTACAAAAAGAATATGTCGTTATTAAAACGAAATGGTATTGTGTAACACAGGGTCGGAATAGAAAAATCTTAATAAAATCTACATTAGAGCGTTAATTCTTTTTTAAAATTAATATTTAGCCTAGGCCTTGAGTAAAGATGTCCTAGATCTTTTATTGAAAAATGGAAAAAATCCAGGTCCGTATTTAAAATAGTGAAATTAATTATGGTTTCAGGAAAATGAAACGTTGTATGGCAAAACTAATTACATATTCTAAGAAAGGATTAAAAGTGGCCCTGAAAAGGCGTGATTGGTTTTCTTTTATCTCCTACAATAAGGGCGCAAAACAAAAAAATCTTATTGACAGTTTTTCGGTTTCTTTCGAATATCTCCGGAAGTACTCGGAATCTGAATAATTTCTTTTTGGATTATGATTAGGCATCAAATTGTGCAACTTTGCCCCCATTTAACCATCTTCGTATCTTTTACGGTTTACGAGATCCCTGTAGTGATAAACGAATTTGTTACACCCTGTATATCAGCTTTTCTTTAGCTCGGAGTTCATAAATTACCTCTTCTAAGCTTCTTAAGTTATCATTCTTGGATTTGATTACTTCCTGGAAAATTTCGGGGGCAACATAATTTTCATGCTGACACTTAACCTCACTTTCTACGTTACAACATTTAACTAGATTGTCCCGTCCAACAGCCACGAGATCCGCCACTCTTAAGGCACATGATGTATGGTATAGCCCTTCACATGTTAGAGACTTTGCTGTGGGGCTAACCACACTTTTCTTACAGTATCTGCACGAATTTTTCACTTCGTTCACTTGCGACACTTTTTCATTCGCCGCCATTTCCAATTTAACCATCTCTTGTTGCGGAATCGTTAGTTTAGTTTAGGATATTCAGATGGCAGGGCGTCCAATATGCAATCGTGGTGTTACGATAAAATTTGACAAAAGCAATGCAAATTTTCAGATTTGTTGACTCCCAGGTACGCTGGCTAATAAGCCGCGCCGGGATCTCAACAACTCTCTCTGCTTGCATTTTAAATTCACCGTGTCGGACTAATTTGTTTTAAAATGCGTACTTTGCTTGCCAAATTTTTTACGGTATTCTAAGTTAAAATTTTTATTCATTTGTCAGGGATTTTAGAATTGGGAAAGTTATTACGAGTTTTTGGGTTAAACTTTTGTAATTATTTGTCAGGGGATTTTTAATATTGAAAAATTGTATCGGGGTTTCGGATTCAAATTGCGATCTGTTTGTCGGGAGTTTTAGTAACGAAGAAACGGGTTATTTACTGACAGTTTTTTGTTGGAATTTTATTTTGAGGGGCACTGTATTCACAGCTCTGGGAGCTGTTTTATTTTTATTTAAGGAGTAAGGGCGGGTGGTTCTGGGAACCAGCGTGGCTTGCTGCCTTTAGGGATATAATTCGGGGAATTCTGGAATACAGGGGCGCTTAAGGGTGAAAGAAAGGATAAGGCTGTTTAAGTGGAGTAATTTTAATTTTCGGAATTGGGAAATCTGACGTGGAGGTGGTTTTTAGTAATTCGAGTTTTAAAGCGTGGATGCTCGGAAGGGGTAGTTTTTATTAAGGGTGGTTTTCTTTTGGCAACCAAAGTTCGTCGTGTTGAATTTTGAAAATTGTTATATTGACGTCAAGGTTTCTTTAAAATTAAGAATGTTAATTATTTTTAAATTCGATTTTGTAAAAGTATTGTTTTTTCACTTGTTGTTGTAATACACTGTCAATAGATTGAAAATAAATTTGGAAGTTGTTAAAATTTAATTTTTCTTTTTATTTAAAAAATGGAAACAAGCATAGAAGGTCTGGGAGTCCAGATGCTCGGTGGGGCAGGTACGCTGGCTAGCGAGCCGCGCCGGTCTGCTGAGCATCTCTATGGGTTAGAGGTTAATAATAATAAAGTAGTGGAAACAAGAGAGTACTTCAGTAAGGCGCAAAAGAGGCGCCGCCAGCGCGACTTAAATGAATTACGTAGACAAGCGTTGCCGCTTGTAAATGAACAAGGGGTAAAGAGTTATTTTACAACAGAGGGTGCCCGAGTCGCGGTCAAGGGGTTGAAAAGTAAAAATTCGAATTTTAATTTTTTGAAAAGTAAATCGCCTGTGGTTGGTTACACTAACTTGGGATTACCGATATTGGAGGGGGAATTTGGACAGGGGGGTTTTCTGGACCGGACTAAAGAAAATTTAGAATCTGTGGAAGCGCCGCAGGCAAGCTGCCGATTTAATTGTAATTTAGATACAACTTTTGATTTTAATGGGAATATACATGGCGAATGCGGAGGATGTCATTTAGACAATATTTGGGAAGAGGGAAATCCGCAAGCGGCGTTGCCGGTTCCTCTAAATTTAGCGGATCGTGCGATAATGCGAAAAAGCCGCATTTTGGCGGTAGTTAGGTCGGAAAATCTCGCAACGACGACTGCGACAAAGGTACCAGAAGAACCCTATGAAGAACCACGTGATCCGGCACCAACCTGCCAACTATTCGATTACAAACTAAGCCCCGTTACGATACTGCCATTGATACGAAAGCGTAGGCCGACCCTGAGATCAGAGTTTGTTCCTCTTGCGGGCGTAACTACGGGGGTGCGTACCGTAAGGGAACACTCTGTATCTTCTGTGGTTTACGAGATCCCTGTACTGTGCATTCTTATATGGGACACCGTGTAGATTCGAAAATGCAACTTTTCAATTTACGACAAAATAAGATTTAAGAGTTCGGTATAATTTATATAGTTTATAATGTGTGTGTCATATATATAGTTTTTAGTTTTTTCATATATATAGTTTATCTATTTTCGTACCCATATATATTTGTATTTTACAGGTGCAATATCCAATTTTGACAAAATGAAAAATAAGTTGTTTTTTTATGTGATGATTCTCAGTTGAGGCGCCGTAAAAATATCATGTTTACAATGGCGTGATAAACATGTGCGATAATACGTGATAAAAGACGTGAAAATGACGTCCCAAAACACGTCATTCAAATGACGTCATCGGTCTGAGACATTAGGAGGTCATTTTCACGTCATAATTACGTCATCCCTAACGTCATTTTTAGTGATCAAATGACTAGTTTATCACGTCATTATCACGTACCTCTGCTACCTGGGTTAAGTAACATTTTCGTATTTGACCGCATTAGGGTAATTAATTTATTTTAATAAAGTTTTTATAGACAACGTTATCTATAGTGGATTGTATTGTAACGACCAAAATTGGTCGTACTGTATATTGTAGCTTTCCTGGAACCATGTGGAGTTGTCTTTGACCGGAAGAAGGGTTAGATACTGCTGTATCACCTAAAATAAAAGTTCTAAGCTGTTTGCTACCCGTTTAAACTAGGTTTTGCTGGTAACTTTCTAAAAACTACTCGAGCATTCAATCCTGACCTCTTTAGAGCTTTGTATAAATCTTATCTATGGTATATTTCTTAAATAAATTTTTAGCCTACCTTGTTCCTTGCCTACGGCCACTCTCTTGTCCAAAAAGGGGCCAAAAACCTGATTTATTTTCTTAATAACAGCTTTGTCTCACTAGCTTGATATTGACATATTTGGGGGCTTATTTACATGGATGCTGGGTAGACTACTTACTGCATAATGCGTATACTCTATTTATCTTCTAATTTTACTGTTGAGTCCCAGTTTGGTTTCTAACAGGGTAGTTTTCTAGCTAAAAGCGTTTAGAGTCTATCTTATAACCTAACCCTTGAAATCGGCTTTATTTACATGCGAAGCCAGGTTAAATCGATTCTATAGGATTCTTTACTTACTTAAAAGGCGGTTCCCGTTAGTAATCTTAGCGGAATTCACTATTTTCATGCTTTAAAAATACTATTACCAGCATTGAATTATTACCTTCCTATCAGCTGTTTACTTCATTCTGTCAATTTCACGCGCAACACTCGGTCATTCAGATTATTGATTTTAGTTCGTTTGGTTCAGTTGAGATTCGTAGGTTATAGGGATGTTCTGTTTTACCGACATCCAAAATCTAATTTAATTAATTTCTTTTATTTTAAATAGTTGAAAAGTAATTACGTGTAATGGTTTACTCAATGGTGTCTCTTTACGGCTGAAGTATCAATTTTCTTTTGTGTTTCTGTCGATATTATTTTTCATTTTCGGGAGATTCGAATTCCGCGCGGTTTTCCCCGTTAGGTTGGCAGGATGGTCAATGTTGACGTCACATCCTACGGGTTCTGTGCCTTCCCCAAGGAGATTGAACAACGGCACTTTTCTCTCGCTGAAACGAGGTAGCGGTCGCGCCATTTTGGGGTTCCAACTTTAAGTCACTAAATGTGGACCTTGGGCCCTAAAATTACTTAAGAAAGTCCTAGTTTGGTTTTGATTGATTTGGCTATGCAGCCGTTGTAATTTTTGAGATTTTCTTTCATGGCAAAAGCCGATTTTTGGCAGTGTATCGCCTATCGCGCGCCGAGACTTCCACCCCATAGAACCTAAGGGTAAGTCACTTTAAATAAGCGATATCTTGAATTTTATGTTGCATCGACAGAATTTATAAACGTTTTTCTAGCTTTCCATTAAATTTGAGCAAAATTTATCAAAATTTCAAAATTCTGTAACTTAACCTAACTTTTTTTTTTATCACACGTGCATATTTTTAACTTGCGCCAAAAGCGTCCTGTAACATTTTACCCTTATTATGTTATTTTTAACGATTTTGTAACAATTCGCCATACTGGTTTCATCGTTGAGTATGTAACGTCGAAATCTCAACTTGGGTAATGAGCCAATAAACATAGATGTATTGTTTTGAATTTATTGTTTTATTTGAGTCACCCTATTAGGCAACACACCCCCTTTATTTCATTTTCAGTTTTCAGTAACTTGTTATCTATTTTTCAGAGCTAGAGGACCCAAAACTACCTTGGTAGGTTTTCTGTTTTTTCCTGGCCCAAAAACAGTGGCGCCTTAAATTTGATTATTTTTTTCTACCCCTCCCTAATCTCCGGCTTATGAGCTAGGGCACTTTGCTCGCTGGCGGTAGGCCCCTCTAACTCGGATAAATACGATTGGTTTGTTTATTTAACTTCAGTTATTTAAATTTTTGACTTTTTATAGTATTTAATATTTCATAATGATTTTTAAATAATTTTTAACTTTTAAAAAAATACTTAAATAAATTTAAATTCTCTGTAAGGCGATTTTCAGCGTAGCAGTGGATTGTATACTGGAAACGACACATTTTAATTATTATAACTTTTTAGAGTCTTCACGACTTGGACATACAGCTAGAAAAAAGAAAAGCAAAGCTTGTTGCCTATGGCCTACCCATGCAACCGTGTGGTGTAGCAGTTGGTAATGCGGAGACGAATTGTTTTTATGTAATTATTATCAATGAAATAAAATATAAAACCGACTTGGAATTATTATATATTCATGCCCTTCGGTTGGAATATCCACCAGAAAGTAAACAACTTTTCTTTGTAATACAAGAATTAGTATTTAAATGGGATCAAGAGGTAAAAGTGGATCTATCACTGGACTTGTTGGTGATCTTCAACATCAAATAAATACACCAAAAATATAATATCTGATATATGTATTTCTGTAAAGTAAAGTGCCCATTATAATACTAGCTGTGTAAGCCGAGGTAACAAATATGCCTACATGTAGCATTTGTTCGCTACATTTAGGATCTATTAAAGCCCTTTTTATACACCTGCAACATATTCATAACTTTGATATTAATAGTGTATATAAATGTGGAGAGGCACACTGTTACACAAATTTTCCTTCAAAGAATGCATTTAAAAACCCACAATTTTAATGATAACACTAAATCTTCTAATATAACATCTAGTTCTGCTATAGTTAATAATAGCACTACCTACTAATTTGTCATGTGAACTTGACGGAGAACAAAATTTGACAGCCCAAACACATATGCCAGATTTAGATAGTTTAAACAATGATTACCTTCAAGAACTCTTTCAATCATATTGTCACGAACCAAAATTTGAATCAATTTTATCTAAGCAATTAAATTCCGTTTCCAACATTTTCTTCATTTAATTGTTTATCGCCCTGTATAACGGCTGAACTTACAGTACGTAATTGCTGACTATTCAAAAGCTATACAAGGCAATAGACCCGCGTGTCAACGGTCGGGGAGTCGAGTCCCAACCGCAGTAATGTGAACTTTATAAGTGACCCTCCAAATGCTGACCCCCAGTATAATGTAAGTATTATTTTATTACGTAACAATGTTTTCTGAAGAGTAGAATGCAAAATTCTTTAATGTAATTCCAAATTCTAAATTATGTAATTTCGTTGTTTGTTTATAATAAATATTTATTTTGTTTTCAAAAAATAACTTTTTTTATTTTACTGTTGGCAAAGTTTCAATCAATTAAAGTAGGATCCCCGAGACTACCTAAAAAGTCTCAGTCACAAATCCCAGTTGTGACAATATCTTAACATTTCTCTGTAAACTTTATGCTGAGAGTAGTTTTATCAGAAGTGACGTTCAGTTCATTATTGACAGCGTGAAAGAGTTGTTTGATGAACCATTAAACATTTTTAAACAATATGCATAAGAAAAGTTTCCAGATTTGGACCTAAATTATATTTTTGAAATGCAAAGCTTATTTAATGGATTAAACAGTGAATATTTAAGATTTAAAAAATTAGAAAACAATTATTTTTATATAAGACCTGTGAAAATTAAGTTAAATGTTTCCAATACTGACAAGAAATATTCGTTTGAGTTTGTTCCGATGAACAAAGTTTTAAAAAAGTTTCTTGAACTGTCCAATGTTTTACAAGACACATTAAGTTATTTGGAAACTCTTAAAGTTAATCCGGCCATTTCAAACATTACACAAACAAATTTTTGGAAAGAAAAAATTGAACCGTTTAAAAATAAAAATTTTTCCGCTGTTTATTTACTATGAGGAATTCAAAAGCGGAAATCCTCTGGGTTCTCATGCGGGTATACATAAAATTGGAGGTATTTATTATTCCATACCAGTTTTACCACAGAAATATTTGTCTCGCTTAGAAAATATTTTTATGGTTTCACTTTTTTATGGTTCTGATCTTAAAAAATTTGGTAGTGAACAAATATTTTCAAAAATAATAGATGGATGCAAATTACTTGAGATTGAATGAGTTCAAATACAAATTCGAGGTAAAATTCAGACCATAATAATAATATACTTTTGTCTTGCATTACTACTCGGGGACAATTTAGGTTTAAACACAATATTAGGGTTTACGGAAAGCTTTAGAGCAAATATTTTTTGTAGATTCTGTAAGATTAATAGAAATGATTCATATAAATGAGTTATTCAAGATAATACCATTATGAGAAATCAACAAAACTATGACGAGGACGTTAAAACAAACAATGTCTCGCTAACAGGGATTAAAGAATTTTGTGTTTGGAATAATCTAAATTCCTTTCATGCTACTGAAAATTTTTCTGTTGACATTGCTCATGATATTTTTGAGGGAGTTGCACTGTTTGATATGACTGAAATATTATATCATTTTATTTTTATTGAAAAAATGTTTACCCTGGAGATTTTAAATACTCGAAAAAATAATTATAATTTTGGAAAACAAAATATAAATAAGCCACCATTAATATCTTACACTAATATAAAAAACAGAAGTATTAAAATGTCATGTGCCGAAATGAAGTGTTTTGTTCAGTATACTGGCTTGATCTTTGGTAACTTAATTTCTCATTCTAATTAAGTTTGGAAAATGTATGTCTTACTTCGAAAACTTTTGGATATTAAATTATCTGAAAATATGTCTCATATGAAATGTACTTCTTTAAAAAACCTTATTTCTGAACATAACATTTTATAACAACAAGAATTTTCATTACCATTAAAATCAATTCATCATATTCTTGTTCACTATCCTTTTATCATTGAAAAAATCGGGCCTGTTAAAAACATATCTTCTCTTCGATATGAGTCCAAGCATCGAGAGATTAAAAAAAACTGCAAATAATGTTTCTTCAAGGGTTAACATTACTCATACTTTAGCTATTAAAAGTCAGTTAAAAATGTGTTTAAGATTTATTAGTGAAAAAGGCTTTTATGATATTGTTGATTTTGGACAAGACAAGATTTTGCAAGACGTTAGCAGGGCGATCGAGAGTTTTAACGAATATTTCTTGGATAACATTACAAATTTTGAAATGGCGTACATTGTTAAAGAAGTTACTATTAATAATCAAATGTATAGAACAGATGATGTTATATTAATTAATAAGGAAGCTCCATTATTTGGAAGTATAATGTATATTTTAATAAACAGTATACAGAAAATATGCTTTGTATATCGTCCCTGTCCAGGCAATGTATCGTAAGCAACATTTTCGCCAATGCGAGATTTTGGTGTTGCCGGGATCGCTTGAGTGAGCTACGTCGACCCAAAAAAATATCGTATGCTACAATAGGTATTCAATAAAACATCAAATTTCTGTTTAAAAGTTTGACAATGTATGCGCCCACAAATCTTAAAACATCGCAAGCTCCCATACTATCAACATTATGTCACTTTGTATCCACCAGAGGTTTTTAAAATATCGTAAGCTTATGTCGCTTACGTTTTACTTATTTAGTCCTAAAACCTTTTACACATTGCATTAATTATAACATCTGAAGTCCCACAACGGTCAATATAAATATTGTATCCGCCCATCGCTTACGATATATTTTTTGTTTAAGTTGTTTCGCGGTAATTTTAAAATATTAAGCATCGATAAATTAATGTATGCGCCCGTCGCGTACGATATTTTGCATATCAATAGCATGTCAGTCTTCGACGCGCGTAAGTAATAATTATACAATCGTAGGCGCCGAACCGCTTCAGTTTTCTAATGTAGCTGGTTGAAAGCGGACGTGTTTTTAGGTTATGTATACAGTTTTTTAAATTAATTTTGTCCAAAAAGAATGTCTCGAGGATTAAAGTGTTTGAATTTGTGCTTAAAAAGTAAAGAAGCAGTTGAAACCCAGAAATTGCAATGTAAAAAAGACGATTTTGGAAGAACTTCGATATTTTTAAAGGTTAGTTGTTTTAAAAATTTAAGAACTACTTATAGTTTGGAAAAAAATAAATCAGCAAATAACTAAATAATTATTTTACTGAATATTTCTAGATGTTATTTACATACTATAGGTAGTTAATATTATGGTAGGTGTATAATAATATGCATCATTTAGATAATGTTTTTGTGTGTTATTTTAGTCGCGCATGCATTGAAAATAATAATTATTAATTGCCGCTGTGTTTTGTATCATTAGTATTAGTAACCATAATCATTGTCTGATTTAGACGTCATCGTCGTCGGTCGATTCACAAACAAACGGATTTACGGCAAATGTTCCTGAAACACTGAAATATACTATTCTAGAAAATGTTAACGTTTTGCCTGCGGTAAGTAAAATTAGACTTAAAGAGTATAAGGTTAGGTCGACATAAAATGAAAAAAGCAATAATTAGTGCGGGCGCTGGATGGAGTTGAGTGTGCAAAATATGAGGACCGCATTCTGTGCACGATTTTTTACTCAGAAAAGCTTGCAGATTATAATTCTGGATGTTGCTAGGGGGATTATTGGTCCATTCATTTTCTACACCCCATCCCCTTAGATATCAAGTAAATAGACTGACTAAATGCTTTGGAACCATTTTAATGATTGTTTTAGTGACAATATCCAATTGTTTCTTATATTAAAGATTGTGATTGTGATTAATGATAACTAGTCAATTGAAAAAAAACAAAACGTTGAAAATAAAAACAAGAATTGTTGATAAAAAAAATTATTTAATTCAAATTTGAACATAAGTAAAAAAAACAAATAATAAATCTTAATTATTTTGACACTCATTTTTAACCCTTTGTGTCCCACTGGTCGCTCCATGTAACCACCAATCTAATAATTTGTTGCCCGAGTCCTACCGGTTCTATGGCTTAACCGCCGCTTACAATATAATGCTAAGGGTGCCATCTATTGGAAATATTTGGTTTTACAGTTTATTTGCACGTTTTCCGCTGTATGAACTTTAGTGTATCGGCTACTGGTGAGCGGTTAGTGACAGATTATTTGGTTTTTGTTGTAATTTGGGAAAAAATACAGGCAGTTTGAAATGGCACGTAAGTAATTGCACAAAATACTGTATAGTTTTATATTGTACTGCATGATTGCCTATTTTTTAAATCTTACTGCAGGTTACATCAGCTGATAAGTGGTGGTTGCGTGAAATAACCACTAGGAACAGAATAAGAATATTTTGATATATAATTTTTTTTTTCTGCGGTTACAGATGAACGAAAAAAATGGTCTTTTGTGGATCTTGAAGCAATGGATGAGAGACAAATAGATAACATACTGGCTGAAATTCCGTCAGACACAGAATCGTTGGCAGAGGACTATTTATCAGGGGATGAGGATGAAGTTGACGATGTACTGCAAAATATTGACGAAAATATGATAATTGGGCAGGAAGACCTAAGCGCAGAGATCTTACCTCAGAATATTGAAATTGAGAGTGATGACGACGAGCCACTTGCACGGGTAGCTGAGAGATTACCTACGTCTGTGCCCAAATTCGCAGGTGCAAATTGGTCTAAACAAAATTATTATCAGGAACCACCAATATTTGACTTATCTGAGAGCGTAAATGTGAACGAGGCAATTGAACTTCCCGTAGATATTTTTATGTGCTTATTCCCAGAGGATTTGTTAGCTTCAATTGCATTCAATACAAATTTTTACGCTACCCAAAACAATACTAAAAAAGGAAATACATTGTTTCAGCCAACTACGTGTGAAGAAATCAAACTGTTCTTGGGGGTAAACCTACTTATGGGTGTAAAGAAGCTTCCTAGCTTGAAGGACTATTGGTCTTCACAAGAAGAAGTCAGAGATGCGTACATCAGCAAAGTTATTTCTCGTGACAGATTTTATTGGCTGCTTAGTAATCTACATTTTGCAGATAATAACCTACAACCAAAAAAAGGAGAACCAGATTACAATAAACTTTATAAATTGGGGCCGCTTTTGTCAACACTTTCACAAACATACAAGAAGTACTACTCTCCCGGAGAATTTCAAGCAATTGACGAAAGTATGATCAAATACAAAGGCAGATCATGTATGAAGCAATACATGCCTGCAAAACCTACCAAGCGCGGATATAAGGTTTGGGTTCGTGCGGATGATTCGGGTTACGTTTGTGAATTCCAAATATATACCGGAAAAATAGGAGATTTGCCCGAAAAAGATTTAGGAGCAAGAGTAGTGAGGGACCTGACTCAAGATTTGAAAAATCAAAATTATAGGGTATTCTTTGATAATTATTTTTCCGGTGTTCCTCTGCTTTGGGGTTTGAAGCAGGATAAAATATATGGCTGCGGAACTCTAAGGAAGGGAAAAAAATATTTACCAGATGATTTTATAGATGACAAGGGACTTGCTAGAGGTCAGTGGGATTGGCGAATGACGGAAGACAAGCTGTTGTGCCTAAAATGGAAGGACAAAAAACCTGTTTACTTTTTATCAAACTTCCATGATCCCGAAGATGCCGTTACAACTAATCGAAGAAACAAAGATGGCACGTTGGAAGAAGTAAATTGTCCAAAACTAGTAGTCGACTATAATAAACATATGGGTTCCGTCGATAAGGCTGACATGCTGAAAAAATGTTACGCCATTGATCGGAAAAGCAAAAAGTGGTATCACCGAATAGTTTGGCATTTTCTGGACACTACAGTGGTAAACGCATATATTTTATTTCAAAAAAGATTTGATGGTGCTTCTCTTACCCTAAAGCAATTTAGAATTAATGTTGCCTCAGGATTGATTGGCAGTGGATATTTAGCCAAAAAAAAAGGACGAAAGACTGTGGGAACCATAAATCACTACAAAAAAACAGTGCCAATCGAGAGAAGAACTGACAAGGCAGCCCATATGCCTATACATAGTACATCTAGGCGTTGTGCGGTATGCAGTACGAAGGATGTAGCGCATAGAAGTATGTGGAGTTGTACTGTTTGTGGCGTTGGACTTTGTCTGAACGACAAAAGAAACTGTTTTTTTATTTACCATAGTGGTGAATAAGCCAATTAATTATTTTATTATTCATACTTTCATTATCATGTAAAATACCTACTTGCTTTATCATTAAAAAGATTTACCCTAATTACTACTGGTCACCTGACGGGACCACCATTTTTTAGAAAAATCTCCCACCCCTAAATTTTTTTTTACTCATATTACAGTTAATTGCTTACTTTTAAGCTATAAAACATGATTTTCATATAAAAAAATTCAAAAAGCGGTAATTTCGGACTCAAAGGGTTAATGCATTTGCACAACGAAATACAATCTAGTTGTAATTTTTTGCAAAAGCAAACCTTCGTTTGACAATTTGATGTAAACTTACAGGGCTGCATTCACAATTCTGGTAATGGGCGCTTCATCAGTTGCAGGGCCGGATTATCCAACAGGCTAGATAGGCTATAGCCTAGGGGCCCTCGACTTGCGGGGGCCCTTTACTCTCAAATAAAAAAAAGTTAAACGGTATACAGCATCTATTTACTATAATACGTTGACCATGATGTAATAATAACAAAAATAATAATAATAATTATCATTATTTATACTAAATCTGGCCGCGGCACGGCACGACCCGCTAATGCTAATGTCAGTTTTTATCGCGATTTAAGATAGACCGACCGACGGACGCTACTGCACACTGCGCTGGATCCGGTGCATCCCCGAAGAATACCCGAGCTTGCGCTGCGTGCGTCATTCCGTCTAGTAAAATCACTAAAATCCACACGCATTTTTTAAGGTTAAGATATGTTCGTTCGTTAAAATTAAAACGTTATATAATCACAAAAGTATTTTGTATTAAAAAACAAAATTAGTGCATAGTGTAGACGTAGTGATACTGACTGTGTGTGTGTGACTAAAATGAATAACTATCCAAGTGGGGCAAAAAAACGTAAAATAGCTAAAGAAAAAGCTGTAAGGCAGGCGGAAGCTATAGAAAATGTGCCAAAAATAGACACGTTTTTTAAAAAACCACATATTGATAGTGGGCAGTCACAGAACTCTAATTTAATTCATTTGTCACATGATGCTTTACCAGGAACTTCAAGAACAAATTTGGAAGGTACCTATTTATAATTTATCATATACAGTGTGTACACTGTATACTGTATCCCAAATTGCTTGTAATCATCACAGGGTTTCTCGGTAACCAGCAGAGATAGAGCTTTGCGGTTTCTGCGACCCTGTATCAGCTTTTTACGAAACTTTGAATGCCGCAAACAGAATTAAGTATGCCACCTTGTTTCGGTCCCGAGACTCCCGAGATACAGGGTCAAGTAAAAATTTTGCCCTTTTTGGGGTGCTATCATATTATTCATATTTCGGACACCCTGTAAGATAGAAAAAAGGTGAAAACTGCTATACCTAGATAGATATTTTCACGTAGAATCCAGTGTACACACTGTATATAACATAAAGGTTCCATTTATTTCTTCTGACATTCTTTTTTTATTCTAAACCAACAACCAACCATAGGCTTCTTTGTTTTTCGTAAAAAATTCTGAACTCCGGTATTTATTTTATTCTATGTTTTAAATCAAAAGCAAGCGCATATTTTGTTTTTAGATTCTTTGCTCACCGCTAATGAAAATGAAAAAAAAAATGAGAATGACACTGACGAAGTTGATACAAGTGATAGTGATTTTGGCGATCCTGCAAAAATATCAGTTAACATTAACTCAGAGACGATTGACTCACTAATAAAAAATCCGATAATACAGGATTTAAACAGTTTTGATTTTGAAAACTCAAAGAGAGTGTATGAAGGCCTACAATCACGCTACGCATCTAAAAAAATATTTTTTTCCAAACTTCGAAATGGTGAGGAAGTTCGGCGAGAGTGGCTCTTATATTCTGTGTCGAAGAATTCAGTTTTCTGTTTGCCGTGTATGTTGTTTAGCAAGGATCGTGAAAAATCTTTTGTTAAAGGATTTAATGACTGGAAAAATATTATTAGAATTGAAAAGCATGAGGCTTCGCAAGAACATTTAAATAACACAAAAATATTTCTAACTCGTTCCAATACTTTAGGCAAAATAGATACAGAAATTGAAAAACAATATTTAGAGGAAAAAAACTACTGGATAAAAATTCTCCATCGTGTATTGTCTACAATTAAATTTTTAGCAAGTCGAGGTATGGCATTCAGGGGTACCACAGAGAAGTTTGAGAGAAATGACAACGGCAATTATTTAGGACTTTTAGGCCCGGTTGTACAATCTTAGTTCACGTCCAGTTCAAGTTGAACCATTGTTTAAGATGTAAAATGAGTTGTACAATAACCGTTTTGCACTGAACTGAGTTCACAAACACGTTGAACTTGAACGGTCAACAACGGTGGTTCAAGAAGCGATCAAGGTATCCTCCTAACCTTACTATTACTTTTTGTAATATTTTTTTGAAGAGGAAAATCGGACTCTGCCGTTTTGTAGTTGTTGCAATGAATCTTTATGATGAAATTAATGAACTAACTGACGATGACGACTTTCTGGAGTTAATTGACCATGTATTACATCCTAGAGCTCAGCAAGTATATAGGAATAGACCAAATCACTTTGATAATTGGACTAACAAAGAGTTTAAAGATAGATTTAGATTGGAAAAAGAAGTAGTTAGATTTGTAATAGAAGAAATAGGTGACGATATTTCATCTGCAACAGACAGGTAAGTCTAAATTATCAATGCATTATTTGTATTTATTGTGTGATGGAAACTTGTTTTAGGAATCATGCCCTTACACCTTCAGATATGGTATGCATAACTTTACGTTTTCTAGCAACTGGAAGTTTTCTGCAAGTAGCTGGTGATTTTGGAGGTATACACAAATCGACAGCTAGTAGAAAAATATATAAAGTTTTAAGGGCAATTGCTGGGTTGAGTAGAGATTTTATTAAAATGCCTCGGAATGCAAATGAAATAAATAGTTGTAAACAAGCTTTTTATAACATTGCCAGGTTACCAAGATGTATTGGTGCTCTGGACTGTACGCATGTTAAGATACAATCACCTGGCGGACAAGATGCTGAGACCTACAGAAATCGAAAGGGTTTTTTTTCTTTTAATGTACAAGCAATTTGCAGTGCAAGTTTAAAATTTCAGGACATTGTGTGTCGATGGCCTGGTTCTGCACACGATTCCAATATATTTCGAAACAGTAGAGTAAGGAATAATTTTGAAAATGGAATTTATAATGATAGTCTCCTTGTTGCCGATAGTGGTTACGCAATAAAGTCATATGTATTAACACCTCTTTTAAACCCACAATTACCTGCGGAGAATTTATTTAACGAGGCTCAAATAAGAACGAGGAATCCGATAGAGAGATCTTTTGGGGTGTTAAAGAGAAGATTTCCAATACTGGCTTTAGGAATTAGGCTTAAAAAAGAAAAAGTGGAGGCAGTTGTTGTAGCCACTGCAGTTTTACATAACATTGCCCTAACTATGGGAGATGCAGAGCCTCCAGAAATTAATGAAGAAATACGAGCTGCCATAGAACTGACCAATAATGTAAACCGTAACATTAATATTCAGTTACATGGCGGTATTAATAACAGCGTTAGGTATGCTTTGATAAACAGCTATTTCCAAAATTTGTTGTAAACAAAATCTTATTAGCCTGCAACCATGAACATGCCTGCAACTTAACTTATTGTATTATTAATAGATTCAGTTAAAAATAAAACAACTTTCTTTTTAAGCAACATTTCTGTTTTATTTATTGTAATAAAAAATGTCTACTTAAGTTTGAACCATATGAAAAACTTTTTTATTATTAATATTCAGAAAATGTTATTGTTCATAAAAAGTTCTGCATAGTCTAAAACCTAAATGAAATAATAGAGTACCTTTATTTTTGACAATATTGAAAATTGTTATAAAAAAGTTCATCAGAATTAAAAACTACATTAACAAAATTTACAAAATTATTCTATTTATTATTAACAATAAAAAAGTTTTCCATTGGTTCCAACTTAAGTAGAAACTCTTTTACTTTTATATAAAATGTTTTTTGTACATTGAAATAATTGGGCTATCCTCTCTAGCTATATTTTTTCATTTTTAAAATATGTTCTTCCAGGAGAAGCTTAATTCTTAATTCAGATTCTTCCTTTTGAATAGCTAAATGTTGCTCATGCTTTTCTTTCATTTGTTATATAGTTAACAAATGCTTCTCTTTGAAAGAGTTTTCCTGAAATTGTGTTAATTTTGATTTGTTTATGGCCCACTCTTCTAATTTGGCTACAAGACCCCGAGATTTTTTGTTATGTATTGGTGTATTCTCTAAAAAAACAAATTTATAAAGGGTGCATTTTTATAGTATTCTTTGTATTATATATTTCATTCTGTATTTGATACTAATGTACCTACATAATAAAATTATTATTTAATCTAGACCCTTTTAAACAATTTTTTTCACACCTTAAAGAACTTTAATTTGATTTGATATATTCCATTAAACACTTTACCTGTATTTTCAGTACTCTTTTGAAGTTGAGAAGACAATGGCTGTTTTAACATACTTGGGGTATATTTAGCCCAACTTGTGGCATTATACGGAAGATCTGTAACAGAAATAGTTCATCAATGACACCTATTTATTACTATTAACACGTTGGCTGTTGTAATGTAAAAAAAATGAAGTTATAATACCAGTCAAGTATAATAGGATATTGTGACTTATCTGTGGGTTTACCTAGCTGAAAATTATATGAATGTCAGGTCACTTATTAACTAATAAATTGACACAATACAGTAATATTCTTAATAAATTATTCTACAATTTTTAGTAAGACATATAACCTGTGTTCTCAGGTGTAGTGCTTCGTGGATCCATGTTATTCGGGCCTAAAGTTTTGTGGGTTGTTGGAGTAACTGGCTGTTCTAAAGTAGGAATCTCAACCAAATTAAAGTTTTCACATGAGGACAAGTCTGTGTCATCATTAAACTGCAGTATAATAGTTTCTAAAAAAAATTATTTCTTATTTATATTAAATAAATAATATTGTAGTTTTGATAACTAATTTTCTGAGTCAAAAATGGATATAAATGCAACTTTTGCTTCAAAAACCAAACCTTAATGAACAGGTACTTAAAAGCTGAGCGTTGCCGCCAAAACACGTTTTTAAACTTATATTCTACACCCCAAAATTCATGATTTCTAACAAGTTATCAATTGTGGGTATGCCTAAAAAAAAATTGAAGGATCAAGTACAAACCTTCAGCGGCATCATTATCGAATTCCGAGGTAAGCCCTGTTAGCTGGGTGCCTAAAATATCATGTATACTAGAATCTGTATCGGTAATCATAATATCTTTTGATGGACCACCACCCGTCCCCGTTATATATTTTTTATGGTCTGCAAATTTCTTTTTCGCCCGTTTTTTAATATTTTCATATTTGTTTTTCAAAACCGGCAAGCTTCGATATGATTCACCAGAAGTACTATTAAATTCTTTGCTAATATTTATCCATGCTTCAGATTTAATTTTACTGGTGTTAGTATCCGATTTCTTGCATTCTATTTGGTCTTTATAAGATTTCACCAAATTTATTAAAATATTTTCCTCCCTTGTTGAAAAGTTGCTTGATCTCGAAAACCTCTTGTCTGCCTTGTCCATTTTAAAAGTAGAGAAAAAAATACATTTTATCTTATCTTCAACGTTCCATTTATTTATTTATTTGTCTTTATAGGTTATAATGAAAATTAACACAATCTTCCTCGGCGTTAAGCCGATATTCTAACTTAATAAGCCGAACGAGAACTATTATTCCTTTGTGGTTTAGCCAACCTAATAACATTTTGAGTGATCCACAATCAAGTGAACCGATTTTTTAAACACTTCGAACAACACATATCCGTGTGAACTAAGTTCACCGATGATCGTGAGTTCAATTGAACGTCAGTTGAACGGTCGTTTGTACAACCGGGCCTTAGAGTTAATAGCTCAATTTGATCCATTCTTGGACAATCACTTACAAAAATATGGAAATCCGGGACGCGGTAATGTCTCATATTTATCATCTTCTATTTGTGACGAGTTTATTGGAGTTTTATCAAAGCACGTTCGTAATTTTATTAGTAGTGAAGCCAGATCGGCGAAATATTTTTCTATTTCCGTGGATTCAACGCCTGATGTTAGTCACCTGGACCAGCTTACTTTTATTCTTAGATATGTCATATGTGATGGCTCTCCTATAGAACGTTTTATTACCTTTATTAGTAATACTGGCCATAAGGCAGTTGACATGGAAACTGCGGTTCTTAAGATATTAGACGAGTTACAGTTAAATATTCAAGAATGTAGGGGGCAGTCTTATGACAATGCCAATAATATGTCCGGTCAATATTCAGGATTGCAAGCTCTCATTAAAAAAAGGAATCCTCTAGCCTTATTTGTCCCCTGTGCGGCCCACTCTCTTAATTTGGTAGGAACTTGTGCAGCTGAGTGTTGTAATATGGCCACTTCATTTTTTATGTTCTTGGAAGAAATATATAATTTTTTTTCAGCTTCCACACATAGGTGGCAAATAATGACAGAAGAACTCAATAAAATTGCCAATGCTCTCGTTCCAAAAAAATTATCTGTTACTCGATGGTCTGCTCGCGCGGATTCCTGTAAAGCAATTATTTTAGGGTTTTCTGCATTTAAAGAGTCATTAGCAGTAATCGAAAATGATATTACACAGCCAAATAGTACAAAAGTTCAAGCAAAAGGAATTAAAAATCGGTTCGAAGAATTGGAAGTTGGGATTTTGTTAAAATTATGGGACGATATTTTAACAGAGTTCAATAAGGTTAGCAAGTCATTACAAGCTACTGAAATCGATGTTTCTTTAGCAGTCAAATTGTATGATTCACTTATTAGACATGTTTCACAACAACGCGAACGTTTTGCATATTACGAAAAATGTGGCAATGAACTTACAAACTGTTCCACATATAAATCCGATAATAAAAGAAAAAAAAGCAGAAAACTACAATTTGACGACAATAAAGAGGGTGAAGTTGAATTCAGTGGTAGAGATAATATGCTCATAAATACTTTCTATGTTATAATCGACAACATTCTTGCGGAACTCAAGAGTCGACAAACTGCTTATCTTAACGTTTCAAATAAGTTTGGGTTTTTATATTTAGAAAATTATTCAGATAAGAATATTATACTACAAGCAAATTTGCTCCAGGAGCACTATCCAAACGATTTAGACCAAAGTTTAGGAGCCGAATGTATTCGCTTTAAATATTTCATTTCAGAAATTAATTCGGGAATTAGCAATCCAAGGGAAATGTTAAAGTTTATAAGACAAAAAAAATTAACTTGTAGTTTTCCAAACGTAGATATTGCATTAAGGATATTTTTATCCATGGCAGTAACTAACTGTAGTGGGGAGAGATCATTTTCTACCTTAGAAAGGGTAAAAAGTTATAAAAGAAATTCATTAGGTGATGAAAAAACTAATCAACTTTCTTTATTGGCTATAGAACACGATATTCTCAATAAAATTCCTACCGAAAATATTATTGAGAGTTTTGCAATCCTAAAATCACGGAAACGAGCATTTATTTGAGTACACACGTACACACCACCACCTAACACCTAATTACATAATATATTCTTTTTTTTAGCGAAAATGTTTTAGGTTATTTTTTTTTTAGATATTCCTTGATTTTTTATGTATTTTTTTGGAGTAAAATTTTTTTTAATCAAGATATTATTTTAATAAACACCTTTGAACCTATCAATTTTTGTTTCACATTTTACTTCATCAAAAAAAAATTTCTACCCTAGGTACCGTAAAGTGGGTATACTTGCAACAGTGGTATAACTTGCAACAATATGAACCGGGTGGAATGTTTGCTTTCCCCCTCCCCTAGGTTAGGCCGCGCGTCAACCGCTTGCGTGTTTACGTTTAGTACGGATCGGTAGGTCGACTTGTATGCAAGTATAGCGCTGCACAAAATTTACTACGATAAATTTGGCGGGATTTTTCGTCGTCTACGGTAAGTGCTCTAAATTGTTTCTGTATAACTTCCCCTGTTCAGAGCTTATTTACAGTGGGATTTGTATCAAATTTGGATATAATGTGCTTAGATGCTTGGTCTAAAACCTTAAATACCCAGTTTTGATTTAAGTTTTTTTTAATTGCATGTCCAGAAGTGGGTAACTTGCAACATGCCCCGAAAACACAAAAAGCAGTTAGGGAGTAGATCGTACCGAAATTTTTCCGCCGAAACTTTGGAAGCTGCATTACGGGCTATTGAAACTGGTTCCGGAATTCGGGAAGCATCCCGGAGATTCGGAATTGACCCATCAACACTCTCACGGAAAAGAAGGAATTTGTTTTCCCGTAACCCTGGGAGGCAACCAGTATTTCCCAAGGAAGAGGAGGAAGCATTTGTTAATAATATCCTTTTGGCAGCACAGTGGGGGTTTCCATTAACCTCATATGATATACGGTTAACAGTAAAACAATACCTGGATCGTAAAGGTGTTCGGGAGAATCGTTTTGGAAATAACAATATGCCAGGTTTGGAATGGGCAAGAAATTTTTTAAATAGGCACAAATCTAAGGTAGGCTGTAACTAGCCAATAATTATACAAATTTTAATTAATTTTTAAAATATATTTTAGCTTTCTGCGAGATTATGCGAAAACATAAAGCGGGCCAGAGCTCAAGTTTCCAGTGATATGATTAATGAATATTTTACTGAGTTGGAGAATGGTCTTAAAAATGTGCCTCCTCAAAATATTATTAATTATGATGAGACCAATTTTTGTGACGATCCTGGTCGTCAAAAAGTCATTGTTAAACGAGGTGCTCGTCATAGTGAAAGATATATGGATTCGTCCAAGACATCAGTGTCTGTTATGATGGCTGGTTCAGCTGCAGGGCATATATTACCACCATACGTCGTCTATAAGTCGCTACATTTATATGACACATGGACTGAAAATGGTATAGAGGGTGCGAAATATAATCGGTCGAAGTCAGGGTGGTTTGACATTACAATATTTGAAGACTGGTTTTTAAAAATTGCTTTGCAATATTTCCGGCAAAAAGATGGACCAAAAGTCATGATAGGAGACAATTTGTCGAGCCACCTTTCAGATCGGGTGATGCGTACCTGTAGAGAACATAATATTAGATTTATATTATTGCCGCCTAACTCGACACATTTATGCCAGCCATTGGACGTGGCGTTTTTTAGACCAGTTAAATCTGCTTGGAGGGATGTTCTACTTAATTGGAAACAAAAAAATAAAGGTTGTATTCCAAAGGATCAATTTCCAAGATTATTAAGAAAAACTCTTGAAAAAGTGAAGCCTGAAAATTTGGTAGCAGGATTTAGGGCCACAGGGATATATCCTCTGAATAGAGAAGAAGTGCTAAAGCGACTGCCAGATTGGTGCCAAGCACAAGCACCTTTAAATCAAGACGCCTTAAACAATAGTTTTACAGACTTGTTACAAAAGATTCGCTTTCCAGATGAAAATAGGCAGATTAAGCGCAAAAAAAAATTAAATGTAATTGCAGGAAGAAGTGTATCTTTTGATACAAATGAAAAAGACGAAGCAACAAATGTAATAGAATCTGAAGATCTTATAGAAGATGATTTTAACACAAAATTATTTCCGAGAGTCACCACTTCAAAAGAGAGCGACAGTTCGCTCTCGGATAGCCACATGTCTGTCCATGATTCAGATTCCGACAATTGGGATGAATTTAACTTAGAACCAAATGAATACAATGAAGGAGACTACATATTGGTTCAATTTATTCCTGAAACAAAGAGACGACAGGCCGTGATGTATGTTGGTCATGTTCAAGAAGTTTTACGTGAAAATGATAATAATAATTCACTGTATTCACAATATTTAGAGGAAAAAAACTACTGGATAAAAATTCTCCATCGTGTATTGTCTACAATTAAATTTTTAGCAAGTCGAGGTATGGCATTCAGGGGTACCACAGAGAAGTTTGGGAGAAATGACAACGGCAATTATTTAGGACTTTTAGGCCCGGTTGTACAATCTTAGTTCACGTCCAGTTCAAGTTGAACCATTGTTTAAGATGTAAAATGAGTTGTACAATAACCGTTTTGCACTGAACTGAGTTCACAAACACGTTGAACTTGAACGGTCAACAACGGTGGTTCAAGAAGCGATCAAGGTATCCTCCTAACCTTACTATTACTTTTTGTAATATTTTTTTGAAGAGGAAAATCGGACTCTGCCGTTTTGTAGTTGTTGCAATGAATCTTTATGATGAAATTAATGAACTAACTGACGATGACGACTTTCTGGAGTTAATTGACCATGTATTACATCCTAGAGCTCAGCAAGTATATAGGAATAGACCAAATCACTTTGATAATTGGACTAACAAAGAGTTTAAAGATAGATTTAGATTGGAAAAAGAAGTAGTTAGATTTGTAATAGAAGAAATAGGTGACGATATTTCATCTGCAACAGACAGGTAAGTCTAAATTATCAATGCATTATTTGTATTTATTGTGTGATGGAAACTTGTTTTAGGAATCATGCCCTTACACCTTCAGATATGGTATGCATAACTTTACGTTTTCTAGCAACTGGAAGTTTTCTGCAAGTAGCTGGTGATTTTGGAGGTATACACAAATCGACAGCTAGTAGAAAAATATATAAAGTTTTAAGGGCAATTGCTGGGTTGAGTAGAGATTTTATTAAAATGCCTGGGAATGCAAATGAAATAAATAGTTGTAAACAAGCTTTTTATAACATTGCCAGGTTACCAAGATGTATTGGTGCTCTGGACTGTACGCATGTTAAGATACAATCACCTGGCGGACAAGATGCTGAGACCTACAGAAATCGAAAGGGTTTTTTTTCTTTTAATGTACAAGCAATTTGCAGTGCAAGTTTAAAATTTCAGGACATTGTGTGTCGATGGCCTGGTTCTGCACACGATTCCAATATATTTCGAAACAGTAGAGTAAGGAATAATTTTGAAAATGGAATTTATAATGATAGTCTCCTTGTTGCCGATAGTGGTTACGCAATAAAGTCATATGTATTAACACCTCTTTTAAACCCACAATTACCTGCGGAGAATTTATTTAACGAGGCTCAAATAAGAACGAGGAATCCGATAGAGAGATCTTTTGGGGTGTTAAAGAGAAGATTTCCAATACTGGCTTTAGGAATTAGGCTTAAAAAAGAAAAAGTGGAGGCAGTTGTTGTAGCCACTGCAGTTTTACATAACATTGCCCTAACTATGGGAGATGCAGAGCCTCCAGAAATTAATGAAGAAATACGAGCTGCCATAGAACTGACCAATAATGTAAACCGTAACATTAATATTCAGTTACATGGCGGTATTAATAACAGCGTTAGGTATGCTTTGATAAACAGCTATTTCCAAAATTTGTTGTAAACAAAATCTTATTAGCCTGCAACCATGAACATGCCTGCAACTTAACTTATTGTATTATTAATAGATTCAGTTAAAAATAAAACAACTTTCTTTTTAAGCAACATTTCTGTTTTATTTATTGTAATAAAAAATGTCTACTTAAGTTTGAACCATATGAAAAACTTTTTTATTATTAATATTCAGAAAATGTTATTGTTCATAAAAAGTTCTGCATAGTCTAAAACCTAAATGAAATAATAGAGTACCTTTATTTTTGACAATATTGAAAATTGTTATAAAAAAGTTCATCAGAATTAAAAACTACATTAACAAAATTTACAAAATTATTCTATTTATTATTAACAATAAAAAAGTTTTCCATTGGTTCCAACTTAAGTAGAAACTCTTTTACTTTTATATAAAATGTTTTTTGTACATTGAAATAATTGGGCTATCCTCTCTAGCTATATTTTTTCATTTTTAAAATATGTTCTTCCAGGAGAAGCTTAATTCTTAATTCAGATTCTTCCTTTTGAATAGCTAAATGTTGCTCATGCTTTTCTTTCATTTGTTGTATAGTTAACAAATGCTTCTCTTTGAAAGAGTTTTCCTGAAATTGTGTTAATTTTGATTTGTTTATGGCCCACTCTTCTAATTTGGCTCCAAGACCCCGAGATTTTTTGTTATGTATTGGTGTATTCTCTAAAAAAACAAATTTATAAAGGGTGCATTTTTATAGTATTCTTTGTATTATATATTTCATTCTGTATTTGATACTAATGTACCTACATAATAAAATTATTATTTAATCTAGACCCTTTTAAACAATTTTTTTCACACCTTAAAGAACTTTAATTTGATTTGATATATTCCATTAAACACTTTACCTGTATTTTCAGTACTCTTTTGAAGTTGAGAAGACAATGGCTGTTTTAACATACTTGGGGTATATTTAGCCCAACTTGTGGCATTATACGGAAGATCTGTAACAGAAATAGTTCATCAATGACACCTATTTATTACTATTAACACGTTGGCTGTTGTAATGTAAAAAAAATGAAGTTATAATACCAGTCAAGTATAATAGGATATTGTGACTTATCTGTGGGTTTACCTAGCTGAAAATTATATGAATGTCAGGTCACTTATTAACTAATAAATTGACACAATACAGTAATATTCTTAATAAATTATTCTACAATTTTTAGTAAGACATATAACCTGTGTTCTCAGGTGTAGTGCTTCGTGGATCCATGTTATTCGGGCCTAAAGTTTTGTGGGTTGTTGGAGTAACTGGCTGTTCTAAAGTAGGAATCTCAACCAAATTAAAGTTTTCACATGAGGACAAGTCTGTGTCATCATTAAACTGCAGTATAATAGTTTCTAAAAAAAATTATTTCTTATTTATATTAAATAAATAATATTGTAGTTTTGATAACTAATTTTCTGAGTCAAAAATGGATATAAATGCAACTTTTGCTTCAAAAACCAAACCTTAATGAACAGGTACTTAAAAGCTGAGCGTTGCCGCCAAAACACGTTTTTAAACTTATATTCTACACCCCAAAATTCATGATTTCTAACAAGTTATCAATTGTGGGTATGCCTAAAAAAAAATTGAAGGATCAAGTACAAACCTTCAGCGGCATCATTATCGAATTCCGAGGTAAGCCCTGTTAGCTGGGTGCCTAAAATATCATGTATACTAGAATCTGTATCGGTAATCATAATATCTTTTGATGGACCACCACCCGTCCCCGTTATATATTTTTTATGGTCTGCAAATTTCTTTTTCGCCCGTTTTTTAATATTTTCATATTTGTTTTTCAAAACCGGCAAGCTTCGATATGATTCACCAGAAGTACTATTAAATTCTTTGCTAATATTTATCCATGCTTCAGATTTAATTTTACTGGTGTTAGTATCCGATTTCTTGCATTCTATTTGGTCTTTATAAGATTTCACCAAATTTATTAAAATATTTTCCTCCCTTGTTGAAAAGTTGCTTGATCTCGAAAACCTCTTGTCTGCCTTGTCCATTTTAAAAGTAGAGAAAAAAATACATTTTATCTTATCTTCAACGTTCCATTTATTTATTTATTTGTCTTTATAGGTTATAATGAAAATTAACACAATCTTCCTCGGCGTTAAGCCGATATTCTAACTTAATAAGCCGAACGAGAACTATTATTCCTTTGTGGTTTAGCCAACCTAATAACATTTTGAGTGATCCACAATCAAGTGAACCGATTTTTTAAACACTTCGAACAACACATATCCGTGTGAACTAAGTTCACCGATGATCGTGAGTTCAATTGAACGTCAGTTGAACGGTCGTTTGTACAACCGGGCCTTAGAGTTAATAGCTCAATTTGATCCATTCTTGGACAATCACTTACAAAAATATGGAAATCCGGGACGCGGTAATGTCTCATATTTATCATCTTCTATTTGTGACGAGTTTATTGGAGTTTTATCAAAGCACGTTCGTAATTTTATTAGTAGTGAAGCCAGATCGGCGAAATATTTTTCTATTTCCGTGGATTCAACGCCTGATGTTAGTCACCTGGACCAGCTTACTTTTATTCTTAGATATGTCATATGTGATGGCTCTCCTATAGAACGTTTTATTACCTTTATTAGTAATACTGGCCATAAGGCAGTTGACATGGAAACTGCGGTTCTTAAGATATTAGACGAGTTACAGTTAAATATTCAAGAATGTAGGGGGCAGTCTTATGACAATGCCAATAATATGTCCGGTCAATATTCAGGATTGCAAGCTCTCATTAAAAAAAGGAATCCTCTAGCCTTATTTGTCCCCTGTGCGGCCCACTCTCTTAATTTGGTAGGAACTTGTGCAGCTGAGTGTTGTAATATGGCCACTTCATTTTTTATGTTCTTGGAAGAAATATATAATTTTTTTTCAGCTTCCACACATAGGTGGCAAATAATGACAGAAGAACTCAATAAAATTCCCAATGCTCTCGTTCCAAAAAAATTATCTGTTACTCGATGGTCTGCTCGCGCGGATTCCTGTAAAGCAATTATTTTAGGGTTTTCTGCGTTTAAAGAGTCATTAGCAGTAATCGAAAATGATATTACACAGCCAAATAGTACAAAAGTTCAAGCAAAAGGAATTAAAAATCGGTTCGAAGAATTGGAAGTTGGGATTTTGTTAAAATTATGGGACGATATTTTAACAGAGTTCAATAAGGTTAGCAAGTCATTACAAGCTACTGAAATCGATGTTTCTTTAGCAGTCAAATTGTATGATTCACTTATTAGACATGTTTCACAACAACGCGAACGTTTTGCATATTACGAAAAATGTGGCAATGAACTTACAAACTGTTCCACATATAAATCCGATAATAAAAGAAAAAAAAGCAGAAAACTACAATTTGACGACAATAAAGAGGGTGAAGTTGAATTCAGTGGTAGAGATAATATGCTCATAAATACTTTCTATGTTATAATCGACAACATTCTTGCGGAACTCAAGAGTCGACAAACTGCTTATCTTAACGTTTCAAATAAGTTTGGGTTTTTATATTTAGAAAATTATTCAGATAAGAATATTATACTACAAGCAAATTTGCTCCAGGAGCACTATCCAAACGATTTAGACCAAAGTTTAGGAGCCGAATGTATTCGCTTTAAATATTTCATTTCAGAAATTAATTCGGGAATTAGCAATCCAAGGGAAATGTTAAAGTTTATAAGACAAAAAAAATTAACTTGTAGTTTTCCAAACGTAGATATTGCATTAAGGATATTTTTATCCATGGCAGTAACTAACTGTAGTGGGGAGAGATCATTTTCTACCTTAGAAAGGGTAAAAAGTTATAAAAGAAATTCATTAGGTGATGAAAAAACTAATCAACTTTCTTTATTGGCTATAGAACACGATATTCTCAATAAAATTCCTACCGAAAATATTATTGAGAGTTTTGCAATCCTAAAATCACGGAAACGAGCATTTATTTGAGTACACACGTACACACCACCACCTAACACCTAATTACATAATATATTCTTTTTTTTAGCGAAAATGTTTTAGGTTATTTTTTTTTTAGATATTCCTTGATTTTTTATGTATTTTTTTGGAGTAAAATTTTTTTTAATCAAGATATTATTTTAATAAACACCTTTGAACCTATCAATTTTTGTTTCACATTTTACTTCATCAAAAAAAAATTTCTACCCTAGGTACCGTAAAGTGGGTATACTTGCAACAGTGGTATAACTTGCAACAATATGAACCGGGTGGAATGTTTGCTTTCCCCCTCCCCTAGGTTAGGCCGCGCGTCAACCGCTTGCGTGTTTACGTTTAGTACGGATCGGTAGGTCGACTTGTATGCAAGTATAGCGCTGCACAAAATTTACTACGATAAATTTGGCGGGATTTTTCGTCGTCTACGGTAAGTGCTCTAAATTGTTTCTGTATAACTTCCCCTGTTCAGAGCTTATTTACAGTGGGATTTGTATCAAATTTGGATATAATGTGCTTAGATGCTTGGTCTAAAACCTTAAATACCCAGTTTTGATTTAAGTTTTTTTTAATTGCATGTCCAGAAGTGGGTAACTTGCAACATGCCCCGAAAACACAAAAAGCAGTTAGGGAGTAGATCGTACCGAAATTTTTCCGCCGAAACTTTGGAAGCTGCATTACGGGCTATTGAAACTGGTTCCGGAATTCGGGAAGCATCCCGGAGATTCGGAATTGACCCATCAACACTCTCACGGAAAAGAAGGAATTTGTTTTCCCGTAACCCTGGGAGGCAACCAGTATTTCCCAAGGAAGAGGAGGAAGCATTTGTTAATAATATCCTTTTGGCAGCACAGTGGGGGTTTCCATTAACCTCATATGATATACGGTTAACAGTAAAACAATACCTGGATCGTAAAGGTGTTCGGGAGAATCGTTTTGGAAATAACAATATGCCAGGTTTGGAATGGGCAAGAAATTTTTTAAATAGGCACAAATCTAAGGTAGGCTGTAACTAGCCAATAATTATACAAATTTTAATTAATTTTAAAAATATATTTTAGCTTTCTGCGAGATTATGCGAAAACATAAAGCGGGCCAGAGCTCAAGTTTCCAGTGATATGATTAATGAATATTTTACTGAGTTGGAGAATGGTCTTAAAAATGTGCCTCCTCAAAATATTATTAATTATGATGAGACCAATTTTTGTGACGATCCTGGTCGTCAAAAAGTCATTGTTAAACGAGGTGCTCGTCATAGTGAAAGATATATGGATTCGTCCAAGACATCAGTGTCTGTTATGATGGCTGGTTCAGCTGCAGGGCATATATTACCACCATACGTCGTCTATAAGTCGCTACATTTATATGACACATGGACTGAAAATGGTATAGAGGGTGCGAAATATAATCGGTCGAAGTCAGGGTGGTTTGACATTACAATATTTGAAGACTGGTTTTTAAAAATTGCTTTGCAATATTTCCGGCAAAAAGATGGACCAAAAGTCATGATAGGAGACAATTTGTCGAGCCACCTTTCAGATCGGGTGATGCGTACCTGTAGAGAACATAATATTAGATTTATATTATTGCCGCCTAACTCGACACATTTATGCCAGCCATTGGACGTGGCGTTTTTTAGACCAGTTAAATCTGCTTGGAGGGATGTTCTACTTAATTGGAAACAAAAAAATAAAGGTTGTATTCCAAAGGATCAATTTCCAAGATTATTAAGAAAAACTCTTGAAAAAGTGAAGCCTGAAAATTTGGTAGCAGGATTTAGGGCCACAGGGATATATCCTCTGAATAGAGAAGAAGTGCTAAAGCGACTGCCAGATTGGTGCCAAGCACAAGCACCTTTAAATCAAGACGCCTTAAACAATAGTTTTACAGACTTGTTACAAAAGATTCGCTTTCCAGATGAAAATAGGCAGATTAAGCGCAAAAAGAGATTAAATGTAATTGCAGGAAGAAGTGTATCTTTTGATACAAATGAAAAAGACGAAGCAACAAATGTAATAGAATCTGAAGATCTTATAGAAGATGATTTTAACACAAAATTATTTCCGAGAGTCACCACTTCAAAAGAGAGCGACAGTTCGCTCTCGGATAGCCACATGTCTGTCCATGATTCAGATTCCGACAATTGGGATGAATTTAACTTAGAACCAAATGAATACAATGAAGGAGACTACATATTGGTTCAATTTATTCCTGAAACAAAGAGACGACAGGCCGTGATGTATGTTGGTCATGTTCAAGAAGTTTTACGTGAAAATGATAATAATAATTCACTGTATTGCAAATTTCTAAGAGCGGCCGCAGGTACAAAATTGCCTAAAAATAGCTTTAAATATCCAGAAATTGATGATTTATCAATTGTCGATATAAATCAAGTAAAAATGAAGTTACCCGCACCGAAAGCAAAACGTGGAGTTTATACATTTCCCGGTCATTTGAAACTTACATAATATGTTTTGTTTAAAATTATTTTTTATTATTTAGTTTAGGGTCATTTTGTTCCTTTTTGATGTTCCTATAAGAATTTAAGTTGATTAAATGTTCCTATAAGTTGATTATACGTTTATTTTTGTATTTTTAATAAAAAAAACTAAATAAATGCATTTTTTAAATCTACAATCATACCACTACCATTCAAATACCCAAATTATTTTTTTTAAATATTTTTTGTGTTGCAAGTAAATCAATAAGCGCTCCTAAATGCGATTACTACTGAAAAAAGACACCTGTTGCAAGTATCCACTTTAGTGTGTCTAACTTGCAACACCCGGGTTTTTTTAAAAATATATATTAAATATTCATTTTATTCAAAGTTTTTTGTTAAAATCGGATACTAGACCACAAGACTAAAATTTTGGTACCAATAATGTAAAATTTGACAAAAAAATAAAAAACTTATTGACAAAAGAATTTTGAAAATGTTGCAAGTATACCCACTTTACGGTACCATAAAATATGCTGAATGTTCTGGATAGGGAGAGGAGGAGGGGCCCTAAGTAATTTTTAGCCTAGGGCCTCAACAATCGCTAATCCGGCCCTGATCAGTTGTCATGGGAACAATTTACCATTTTTTTTCATACCCTAATAAAGTGTAATCAATAGGCCATAGTAGTCTTTGGTCAGCATTTATCCATATATATGTTTGTGCTGAAGCTCTTAACAAAAAATGTAAATGTAGATCATCTGATGTGCAAATTACTTTTAATAGATAAATTTAAGCCGAAGCCGATATTTTGAGAAATTAATTTATACCAAAGTTCATCAGCAATTAAGTTTTCTTTGGAGAAAAGAAAGGCGCAAATGGTTTCCAATTCTGTTAACTGTTCGATACTTAGGTATGGATTTCCTAAATGTCTCAGAGCTTTTTGTACAAAATCCAACGATTCAGCTTTTAAAGCATTTTTTTCGATCCCAATCTGCTGGTCGAATCGCAACCACTTAGAGAGTGTATTGCTGGCAAAATACGATAAATATTTTTTCGAAGGGATTGAGCAACCAAATAATATCCTGAAATGTATTTCTTCTTATACGAAGCGTCGAACCATACACCTAAACAACCTAAACGCGCTAGCTTATTCCAGAAAAAAATTCCCAGGATGAAAAGATCTGTATCAGTGCAAACGATAATGATATGGGCAGATTGGATTCTTACTGCGTGAAATATGTGACAAAACATCCTTGAATCGGCTTCTAAATGGTTCGAATTAAGGTCAGGTACTTTAAAAAATTAAGAGCCTTGTAATTTAAAACATTTTGTTGGATCATTAAATCCTCCACATATATAACTCACAATCTTCTTTTACTTGTGCATATCTAGGAGCAGCAGTACAGAGAAATCGAACGAGCTGTAACTTATTTTCTTTGCTTGAAAATAAATTTTTACAATTGGCTGGAATTTTTGTGTGATCATTTAAAATTATAAAACTTCTCATCATTTGACCTTTACTCCGTAAAGTTGACTCCAAATATTTTATCGAAATATCATCATATCTGTCAAATACAATATCTATTCGTTTTACATTTTTGATTGCAAGAAAAGATTATGGATTATTTTGAAGAATGCCTCAGCAAAATCGCCGAAGGTGCTAAAATTTTTTAATTGGATTCGATGAACAAGTGCCGTACCATCAACAATATAAATTTTTGGAAGATGTAAATTTCAAACGTCCTGTTGCGTGTTTTGTACCACACTTATAATTGTTTACAATTTCAAGAGCGAGTTCCGATTTTGGAGATTTCCTGTAAAATCTTTGTGCGTCAAAAAGGTACTTGCAATAATTCAAAATTTTGTAAGATGCTAAAATTTGTGTGACAAATTCATGTTGATGAGCCAGCATATATATGGTTTTTGAAAGGGACTTGCATCTTGCATCTTGCAACTTTTTATTAGAAGTACTTTTGCTTGATTTTTCAGAAGTAAGTATAAAGTTGTCTATTTTAATTTTTTGTTCGCTAATGTAACTTGTCATACAAGTTCGATGCCATGATGAACAATAATGTTCAGTAAAGTCTGTACTATGCTTTATTTTCTCACTAATGTTATCTTTTCTCCGATCTGCGGCGCTTTGAATATTTATAAACGTTTTATCACAAAACAAACACGACATTTCGTTTAGTCTTCGCCTCTTTACCTTTATCACTTCTAGCGACATTGTCCACGTTTTTGTTTAAATAAAACACGTAACTACAGGAAAACTTAAATAATATTACGTGAAAACTAAAAAATTAACCGATACTCACTAAGAATTAATTTCTACTGACTATTCCGGGCGAGGGCGCGGGGAAAAACGAAAGGGACCAATACAGCTGCTGGAAACATGGGTTTTTTTGATTGGTGTCTCAGATGAAAGAATTTGAGCATAGTTGCCGGTCCTCACATTTTGCATACTCAACTACCTCTGGCGCCTGCAATAAATTCAAATTACAAGAAAAGTGGCTCTGTATTGTTTAAAGTTTAAAGCAATGGGCTTAATGATAAATTGTCCATACTGTGTGTGTAAAATAATTATTTTTCTTACAAGCGTTTGGGAAATGGCTCTTCTCACACAATACTCTGTGCGGGAAGACATTTTTCCCGCACTAGTGCGGGAAGAGTTTTCAAAGGTGAAATCCACCGAGAAAATTAAAATCTTAAATTGTCTTACTAGAATTGTCTTTATTATGGACAAAGAATATATTATAATAACCTTTATAAATTATCTAGCTCCTATTAAAATAGGCATTACAAGGGCTGCTAAAAATTATTTTTTAAAATATCTTTATTATTATCTATAATATGTATGTATCAGCAATCGTAAAATATTTTACTCTTATTAAAAATTAACTTTACTGATTACTGATTCATTGCATCATTTTCATAATAAGAGTTTACTGCCGTAGCAAAATAACTTATTACAGTTAATAGAGTGTATTTGGTTCGCACATTTGTCACTGAAATCGTGGTTATCGTTATACGGAGTCGACGTAGTAGTGACCTTTATGTTTATTAAGGATAACGGACGTGGTTAATTACGGAGGATTAGCGGTATCTTCAAAAGAGTGCTTATTGTTATATTTGACAATTTTGACATTGACATTTGAACTTAAATTGTTTGGTTTTTTGTTTATGTTTTCATTTTGTGAAACTTTTCGGCTAGTTTTAAGTGATTTTCGTACAATTTTGTGGAGCATTTCCAGCATAAACGTAGGTACGCATTTTCTGGATTATTTAAAGCTTACTTATTAAGATCAAATAAAAAACTTAAACATACCACCTTTCTTTATTAAAACAAAATATTGTCTGTAGAGGTGGTGATCGATTAAACAAGTCATTGCTTAGTTTTATGTTGTTTTAGATATGAGCAGCAACAATAAAAGCCCAAGAATACCAAAAAAACATTCTGCAATACAGAATAACACAGAGATGTCATTCTGCAGTGCAGAATGACAGAGAATTCCTCTACAATCTACATTAAAAATGTTTGACAAATTTGAGTTTCGAGACCCATAAAACTAAAAATTACCTAATTAATAATAGTATGCAAAATGTTAGATTTAAAAAGGAAAATCGACAATAAAAATATAATTTATGTTCCCTTTAGTTCAAATCGAGGTTCAAATATCATCAATTTTTAGACTTGTTAGGTTGGGTTAAATTGTATAGGTCACCCTGTATATTAGTTATTAAACCAAGCCTAACATAATAATATACAGTGAGGATACCTAAAGTTCATTGTCCCCCTTTAAATTTTTGAGTCCCAGTATATCAAATTTGAGGTAAATAATATTTATTGTATGACAAAAGAATAACTATTTTTTGACATAAAAGTAATATCTCCACATGGCAGGTCATCTGAGTACAACTTGAATTATTTTTTCTCATGAAAAGAGAGACACAGACACATGTTTTAAGTATTTATTCCTAATAATCAGTTGATTTGTTTTCAGCATTTTTTGGATGCAGGCGATCACAACTTTACTGTTAATTCTAAATTTTTTTAATTTACACATATTTTTTTACTTAAATTTTGTTTCATACTATACTTAGTATGTCAAAGTATCAAAATGTTCTTTAAATCGGCTTTAAACTTGCTTTACAATATTATAAAATTAGGAGATCACTAGGAAAAAATGATTGAATCGAGGATCGAATTAAATAAATTAAAAATTGGTGAGTAAAGCGCGAAAAGACCTTCAAAGTTAGGTATTATTTAGCCTCCCTTTCCTTAAAAAAAAATTAAAATTGTAGGTACTCAACGATCAGTCTGACATTTGGAGCTAATGCCTTTTTTGTGTTAAAAAAATAGTTATTTATTTATCTGTCAAGTAGGTGCCCGAAATTTCAGGTCAGTTCATGTCCACACGGTATGTTGCCTTTAGTGCATTCCCAAGTAAATAAAAAAAAATTCTGTAAAAATGTTTAAGTGTTGTACATTTAAGAGGAAGGTATTGATGATAATATCTTTATGCTGATAGACGAGGAAACAGAAAACAAAATATTTATTAAAAGTGGGCCTAAACTTATTTTTAAACAAGAATATAAAGAATATTTAAATAATAATTCAGCGAAGAAGAATAAAGTAAACCCACAGAGAGAAAACGACGAAGAAAAGAGTAGTATAGCAAGTGTAAGTTCTTTAGTTTACTATTTGTGATAATACTTTTTTTCCTATAACCTAGCCTGATATTAAAATAAATGAGAAACAATTTTGTTTTGCATTATATATACAAAATCCTAATTCCTTAAGCACCGATCATTTTAATATACTTAAAAGTTTAATGAGAAATCGAGATACGTCATTTTCAATTAATTTTTATATAGGTATACCTAAAAAGCAGAGCAAACAAAAATGTTTGTTATATGGAATACCAAATATATTTTTTTCATTTTTGAATACTGTGCAAACTGGTTTGCCTTAAGGTAAATCATTTAGATTCTACCTACACCTTTTTAAATAAGTTAAAATAGCACTTTTTAAGTGTCAGGAACTCAAAAACAATTGAATTTTGTATTTAATAATGGAGTCATAAATGAAATAGTTATTTACCTAACAAGTGCGGAAAGTGGTACTCCGCTTCGCGTCGTTCGTGCAACTGCCGTCGCGTGCGGAAAAGACACTTTCCGCATGTGTTAGGTACAAAAGTTTTCCTACGATCGATATAGTTCTCAGATAAACGTCAATTAGGTTCCTAATAATATACTGTAATTACAAAAATTATTGAGCTTCTGGCAAAAAAAAATATTTATTTTGCAAGTATTTCACTTTATTGAGTGTTTTAGATAAGGTATTAATTAATTTAACAAATCGTTCAGAAAAGCTGGTAGTCCTGAAAAGTTAATTTTCCGCACGATTTACATATAAACACATATTTACATATAAATATTACAAAAATCTTTATTTTAGACTAGGAGAATAGAGAACTGAGAACAAATTAAGTATATTATTAAACTTAAACGTGCATTTCATATATACTTTATAGGATAACAAAAAACAAATTAACGATAAATATTAAAGTTAAACGTGCAATTGGTATTTGTAGCAAATTGTAGATTTGTTTGAAGGTTGTAGACAATGATGTATCTTGAGTAATAGATGTGTTTTGGACTTCCCTTGCCTTTAGTTTTTCATATCACAACGTTTCAACTGGTAAGTATCTCCAGTCGTCTTCAGGTGAATACTGTGTACAGTACAGCCAAAAATTGCGACGCACTTTCGTGTCTTTTATTTACTTTAAAGAGATGTTGGTATTATGACGAATACCAACACAAGAACTTACCACTTGGACCTTTGTTTGTAAAACAAGAAAATCAATAAACAAAACCCAGTTAAATTACTCATACTCAGAACAATGTAGAGCTTGTAGTGCGTGCAATTCACCGACTACTCAGGAGTAAAGGGTTCAAGCGCCACCAAGTTTAGAAACGGACGTAACTTGAAAGTCCCCGCGGTTTTATGGGCTCTACGCTACTCTGAGACGGTTAACCAACTACCAAGAAAGAAGGGTAGGCATGTGAGCTGAATAAAACAAAAAAATTCATATTATCAAAACACATTTATTACAACAGTAATGGCGGAAATTGATTTTTACCTTAGGTATAAATACTTCGTGAATAATATAAAATAATAAAAAAAATAAGATGAACCTGGATAGTGATCACGTGACCCGACAAAAATAATGGTTCTTATTTAACTAGAACGTATAGGGACAACCGAAAGGTTATGTAATAAAATAGAAATAAATTTAATTCACTTTCAAGATAATAAGAACAAAGCAACTTTTTGGTGTTTAATTTTTTTTTTGCTTTATGAACTTAAAATATGCAGGGTTGCGCTTCCATAGAGTCAATAGGGTAAAGGATATGTATTTCATCTAAAAGTTTATCTAAACTCTACCCTCTACTCTAAAAGTACTAGACGTACTGAAATTCCAAAAATTGGATCATAGCAAACGTGCGAGGCTCTATTTATAGAGGGGGTTTTATCTAACTTCGGTATAGAAGCTCGATGCACTATTACAGGACCGAGTATAATAATAATAAAAATAATGTATGAATTAATGTAACTAGTCAGAATGTTGAGCTTGATTAGCTACACTGTATTAAAAAGATATAATATAAATTATTACTTACAAGAATATGTAAAAAAAAACTGTCTAGCACTTCACTTCTTGCGGGTCTCCATAAACTACCTTTTCTAGATCTTTTAATGGTAACTGGTGGGAATAAATATGGTAATGCAACCAGAGCATAAAGAAGTTGGTCTAGAAAAAAAATATTCTTAATGATATGGATGCACACTTACACTTATTTAATATTGAACTTTTAATTATTAAATTTATCATATTATCGCGAATATTTGTTATAGAACTTAGCAGAAAAAATAGTTATTTTAATTTAATTTAAAAAATGTCTAATGCACACGATTATTCAGACTGATATCATGATAAGGGAATGACAGTAATACTGATAGTGTAAGGCTAAATTTAAAGGGCCAAGACTGGTGGGATTGACCTCATTTAGGACTGTTAGTCTAAATGATCCTGTAGAGTCTGCATTACTTTAACTGATAAAATGTAAAGACAATAGAAAATAAAAACAAAATCTTACCAACTTCCTCAGTATCAACCAGTTTTACTTTTCTTTCTTTCGATTCTTTTATTATCGCTCCTGACACTTTGGGCCAATTGTTGTAAATAATATCAATTTTGTCCGGGAATTTTTGGTTAAAATCAGTTTCAATCTAAAAAAAATATTATTTGAATTGACGTGTTAAATGTACAATAATTGAATAAGATAATTTTACTTAAATTAATGTAATTATACAAAATTATAAATATCAATTTGCTGTTTTAAATTATGATTTCCCTGAGAGCAAAATAAAGATACTTTTTTATATAAAAATATGAAAATTACCAGCTCTAATCCTGTGTTTAATTTTAAGCAAGGAAACTCATCGAAGATATTACTAAGATCCCAATTGACGTATTTGCGCTTACGAATTTTGTATGTCTGCTCCCATGCTTCAAGAATCTTAGTAAATGGTTCTGTAGCTACCCTTAAAAATTCTATATTTAAAACGTCTTGGGTACTTTCATCTGGACTTCTAACGGGGGTTTCACCTGAGGGACCTTTTTGAGCGTTAGCTACTCTAAGTGCCGAACGGACATATATGTACCGGGACCATAATTTCCCTTTTGGGGAACAACCTGGCTTCTTGGGTGACTTATCTACTGAAGGGCTACTGTTTTTCGTGAATGCAACATATGGTATGTAGTATGTTTCCGAACATTCGTTGGGAAAAAATATTTCCAGTTCCCGGGCTATTTTGAGAAAAATTGAAGATTTTAATCTGCAAAAATAAAATATTACACATTAGTGCATTATTAACGATTTAATGTACCTATTGCGTATTTCCTCTTGCATAGAGTTTTTCCTTATTTTTGTTATTTACACTTACAGTTTTTATATACCTACAAGCTTTAAGATCTCATCTAGATTCCGATCTCGGAAAGACATTTGAACATCAAAATTTTATTAATTTTTGCAAAACTATGATTTTTTGTTTTTTACTACAATAACCTTTGTATGGTAGAATCTATGAAGGAATGTTGCTGTACGCTATAGAGGTTTTGAGAAAAACCATTTTACAGAAAAAATTGTGAAATTAAAAAAAGATGAAAACTGTAATAAAATTATTTATATTTAAGGGTTGGAGACAATGATGTTTCTTGAATGAATGAATAATTTTGGACTTGCATTGTCTTTATTTGTTTTTAAATCACAACGTCCTCTTCATCTGAAGAATTACCAGTTGAAACGACATGTTCTAAAAACAAATAAAGACAATGTAAGTCCTAGACTCTTCTATCATTCCCGAACAGTATAAATTTGATAAGAAATACTACTACATATCCTTTACCCTATTGACTCTATGGAAGCGCAACCCTGCATATTTTAAGTTCATAAAGCAAAAAAAAATTAAACACCAAAAAGTTGCTTTGTTCTTATTATCTTGAAAGTGAATTAAATTTATTTCTATTTATTTATTAAAATTTTTTTTTTATTCTATTCTCAAATGCATATGTATTTTTAGGCTTATGATGAACTTGAGGATAAAATAAATTCAAGACGGCAAAAATTACAAGAATATGGTGTAACTTTACAACCTTTTGGAGTAATAGTTGGCCCGTTGAACAGCCCCGAAGGCTTTTATATTATCATCGACGATAAAAAATACAAGGTCGAAACTTCCCTACGAGCTTTGGAACTCTTGTTTAAATTATATTATGCATTAGATATTGACTATCCAAAAGAATGTGAACATGTCTGGCTGTTGCTGGCAGAATTTGTTTTTCATATAAAGTCGACAAAAAAAATGCAGCAACTGCATCTTTAATAGCAGACATTAAATATCATCTTGACCAAAATTAGGATATGGAAGCAGGTATACAATTTTTTTAAAGATTTAAAAGATAATTTTTACTTACTAAATATTTAGTGTTTTTTATGCACTATTTATGGTCATTTTCCTTCCTATTGAGAAAATAAAATAATGCCTCGTTGTAACTTTTGTAGTACTTTTTTTTTTAAGATTAATGCTTTAATTACTCGTTTAAGAATCATACATCGCTGTGAAGATTATAGTATTTTTGTCTGTGCTGAACCAAACTGCAACAGAAATTTTCCTGCCTTAAATTCATTCAGAAAATATCTTAAGGGTCATGAACGAAATATCACTTATTTAAACGTTTCTCAAAATTTATCATTGACACCTGATACTTCAATTAATTCAGTCTTAAACGATTCTTTCCAAAATAATACTGAATCGATCACTCAAAATTTTAGTGCTGCCTCTTTAATTCCACCTACCGATAAAAAAAATAATAAACCCGAAGACAGATGTTCACTTTATCATAATGACGGTGTATTTGAAAAATTCAAATTAATATTAACTAAAAATACTACTTCTTTTATGTGTGATTTGTATTCAAAATCTACATTATGTAGAAAAGATGTACAGATCATTTTTGATGGCATAAACGGGCTACTTGCTGAACCTTTAACTATTATTAAAAATAATTTTCTAATGACAATAAATATATCTGGAATAAAGAAATATGAAATAAACAGATATTTTGAGGAATTTCAAAATTTATTTGATCAATTTGGTAGTGAACATAAGCGTTTTCAATTTTTAATAAAATCAGGATATTATATCGTTCCTGTAACTTATGTTGTTGGTCAAGTGTTAGAAAAAAATAGGCATACCAATCCCATTAAAAAAAATTACACTGCTCAATACATTCCTATTGATGTCGTTTTAACCAAGTTTTTTGAACTGCCCGATGTTTTAATGGAAACAATTAACTATTTGGAGAAATTGCGCAATGACTTGACGGTATATAATATCGTACAAACAAACTTCTGGAAAGAAAAAATATCTGAATATGCTTCTAGTGATATAGTATTTCCTTTGTTAATTTATTATGATGATTTTAAATCAGGAAACCCTCTAAGTTCCCATGCAGGAATTCACAAGATTGGGGCAGTATATTATTCCATTCCATGCATACCTCCGTCGTTTCAGTCTAGACTAGAAAATATTTTTGTGGGTATTCTGTTCCATTCTAGTGATTTAAAGCAATTCGAAGAAAAAATTATTTTTTCTAAATTAGTAAACGAATTAAATAATTTAAAGGAAAAGGGAATAACAATTAAGCTTCCATCTGGAAATGTTCAAATCTATTTCTGTACAGCCTTATTTTTGGGTGACAATCTGGGTTTAAACACCATCTTGGGCTTTCAGGAAAGTTTTTGCGCTAATTCGTTTTGCAGATTTTGTAAATGTTTACGACTAGAAACGCAAAAATTATGTATTGAAATTCCCTCGTCATTAAGAAATATCCAAAACTATTCTGAAGATATAATGAAAAAAAATCCTTATCTTACTGGTATAAAGTTTTCACCCAGTCTTAATAATATAGATTTATTTCACGTTACCCAGAACTACTCGGTCGATATTGCCCATGATATATTCGAGGGTGTAGGAGTGGTAGATATGTCTGAGTTATTATACCAATTTATTGTAATAGATAAGTTTTTTGATTTGGAAACCCTAAATAATAAAATAAAGTTTTTTAGCTTCAGTGCGAACTGTAACAAACCTCCTAATATATCCAATGAAAATTAAAAAAAAAAACATTTAAGAATGACTGCTGCCGAAATGAAATGTTTTATTATAAACGCTGGTTTGTTATTTGGCCACCTGGTTCCAGAAGGAAACAAACATTGGGGATTATACTTAATATTAAGAGAAATATTAAGAATAGTATTATCTGACTGGGTCACGAAAATGATGTGTGAAGAGTTACGTGATTTAATCAGTAAACACCACATTCTATTTCTAGAACTATTTCCCCATCAGCCCCTAAAACCCAAATTTCATATACTTACCCACTACCCACTTATTCTTGAAAATATTGGTCCTTTGATAAAAATAATGACTTTGAGGTATGAGTCAAAACACCGTTTATCAAAATTGTCTGCTAATGCTATAGCATCAAGAGTTAATATTACTCGTAGCTTAGCAATAAAACATCAGTTAAAGTTAGCTTGTAGATTTGCATCAAATAAAGGCTTTATCAACGAAATAATTTTGTACTATGTTAAAAATTCAAGTTTAAAAAATGCCTGGCCTTTTGAGGATATTTTAAGTTACGAGAATAATCCAGCGCTTCAAGTGAAATTAGAATCTTTTAAAAAAGATATAGCTGAAGTAAATAGGGTATTGTTTAATAACAAAGTTTATATTATAGGTGATATTATTCTACTAAAAGAAAATAATCCTCCTTCCATTGGCACTATAAAGGCACTAATAGCTAATAAAGATAAGGAAATTTGTATTATTTACACAGAACTAAAAATTTTGGACTTTAATAATCATTTATGTTCTTATGAGGTCACTCACACGCCTGTTAATAGATACGTCTTTCTTTTGGATGTGCATCCTTTAGATACTGTTGTTCCCGCTTTAAGGCATAATAAAATGTTTGTTTCATTTTAGAGTAAAGAGTAGGTAAACTTTTACATTTGCGTTAAAAGTTTCAACGTTTATCACGTCGCTAGTTTAGCAATACTTCGTTTTAAAAAACATGATGCGGGTTGCATTAAGATTTTTTAACAATAATTAACTAACCAGAAACTTTGACTGTGACATAAATGACATTGACATGCATTATTTACTTAAAATTAAAAGTGCCTGATTAATAAATTAAACGTTAAGGTAACAGGGTTACTATGATTGCGGGAAAATAATTTCTGTAAATGTCATGTATGTCATCGTCAGAGTTACTGGTTAGTTGGTTATATTGGTAAAAAACTTTATGCAACTCAACAATATTGTACCAATTTAAAAAAATTGTATACCTCGTGTTTATTGTTTTGCAGTTCCTATTATTATTGTTACCATATAGTTTTGTTCATACATATTATGGTTTATTCGTAGTTTAAGGATATTTGAAAACCTATTTTTTACTTTACTGTAATAACGTAACCATGAGCGTCCCAAGGAAGGGCGTTGCGGGGTCGAGATTTTTTAAAAGCACTTTGATTTTATTTTTCCTAAACTTTTCCCCTACGGCGCATTTTTATACACAAAATAAAAAAAAAAAAATGAAATGGCGAAGGAGCCAATAAAGGGCACCTTAATTAAAGTTTTTTTACTGCGACAATTAAATTTATTTTGCTACAGTAATTAAAGTTTCATTCTACAGGAGCTAACGGCGTTAGTTACAGTAACATCATTACGTTATTAAGGGTATTAATGTCCTACATCTATGATAACTAAAGTACTTTAATAACCATAGATGATGTTTAACAATAAGCTTGTATAATGCCCGTTAATACGATATAATGTGGTAATTAAAGTGCTTTAATGATGGTAGCTAGCATTTTTAAGACTGTATATTAATGATAATTAAAGTACTTTAATTACAATAACTATAGCCACAGCAACTAAAGTAATTTACTATAGCAGCTCAAGTAAAAGTAGAAAAACGACTTTAGTTATAACAGTAAATGACTGTAGCTGTCCCCCATTTAACTAAGATAATTTAGTTATGGTTATTAAAACTTTAATTATGGTCAATAGAATTTTCTCTCAGTGTAGTAAATAAATTAAATAAAAGTTTTATCACTGTATAGCAAAGTAACACATCTACTAGAACATAAACCTAATTTTATCTAAAGGTATGATTACGTCATTTACAAAAAAGTTTTTTTACACGGTGTCCAGAAATAACGTTAAAAAAGTGGTTTAGAGATGAAAATCCGAAAAAGAGTTTCTATAAACATGTCCTAAAAAATGCTTCCTCTAAAGGGTCTAGAGCCTCGAACACTGAAAAAGTTTTTTTTGCAATAGTTTCATTTAAATTAATATCAAGGTTTTATTTTAGGAGCCCTAGAAGAAGCTAAACATTAGGAATGTCTTTTTTCCTTTTTTTGAATCACCCTTCAAAATATTTTAATGTTATTTCTGTATATCTCTATAAATGTGTTCTCTACACGGTTGGGAAAAAGTCCTGCATAAAATTAATATTTCTGTTTGTTAGTTATGTTATGTAAATTGATTTAATATCAGTATCATTTTCAGCCCCTGGGGTTTAGCTACTCCATATTTTTTTACATTTAGAAACTCCTGCTCAGTCTCCGTGCTCTGATTATTGTTGCCCCCATCCAGTAGCTTTACTTTTAATGTCAGGCCCTTGCTTGACCCTTCCTGTATATAATGAGGGCACTTTGGTGGCTACACCTTATATGCCATCAGAGGTACTTTTTAATTTACTAAGTGAGGACACAGACTTAGAGTCTGAAAATGATGTAATAGAGAAGTCAATGTTAATCAAAAGCCCCTTGGAAGGCACCAGTAGCCAATCGTGCATGACCTCCAAAAATGAAAATAGTGATATGTCACAGCAATTACAGCAATGGACCCTTGCAAATAACGTTAACAACAAACACCTAGAAAACCCTTGACCAGGGTAATGGATCCTGGTGAGTTTTATTACTTCGGTTTAGAAAAACAAATTATAAAACTTCTTGAAATAAAATTTAAGATATGTTCTAATCAAATCGACACGTGTCAAATATTAGTAAATGTAGATGGATTGCCAATAAGCAAAAGTTCAGGGAGTCTGTCATACCCAATCTTAATTTCTCTTTTTACTAATTCAGATTTGTTTCTGTTGTTGGACTATTGGCCGTTTGCACCGCCTTGCTTAAAGTTAAAGATTAGCTAGGGCGAACCTTATACTTAAGCTCACCTTAAATTAAAATGGAATGCACCGGGTCAGTACCCGTAAAACTTAGCTATGGTTTCAAGAAGTTTGACAACGGCGTCAACCTGGTAATTTTTTTAGTAATTTTTGCACCGAATCTTTTCTCCCCTAATTGTTTTGTCGTTTCATTTTCATTCGTCATCCAAAATCTACCTACATAAAAAACGGTTTTTGGTCAAAACTGTTAAAATAATCAGCCCTGTTGTACACTTTTCTAGGCAAACCATCGTCATTAGAAATGAGTTCTAATAAATCCAATTTTCCTGTTTAGGTTGACTTGGACTTGACTGACGTTTAGGTTATATTATTTTTTTCAGTGGTTTAAGGTTAGATTTCCAAGATAAGCCGAATAATTCTGGGGCTTAGCTTTGTTCGACTGGAAGCCAAGTTTTAGGCAAAAAGTCAACGCGTGCAAACCAAATTCTGGAGATAAGGTGAACCTTAGATTAAGTAGCATCTAATCCAAGCGATGCAAACGGCCATATATCATGGCTATGAGAAACCTAAAGAGTCAAATGATTTATTAAAAGAGTTTTTTTTGCTAATAGTGGGGTTCCTTTATTTTATGAACAGAACTATTCCCTTTAAAATTAAAGGTTTTTTATGTGATGCTCCCGCTAAGTCTTTTGTTCGGTATACAAAAGGTCATACTGCTTATAATTCATGTACCAAGTATATTCAAGAAGGATCTTATATAAATAACCGCATTTGTTTTACTCATTTAGAATTTATCAAACGTTCAGATGAAGATTTTTGCTACACCGTCAAAAGGAGCATCATAAAGGGACATCTATTCTTACTAATTTACCTAACTTTGGATTAGTATACTCATTTCCATTAGATTCTGTGCATCTAATATTTCTGGGTGTTATGAAAAAGCTTCTTATATCATTGTGGTGTGTAGGAAAACCTCCTTATGAGTTATCAAGTAGAAAGTTATCAGAGATGTCGGAAAGCTTATTGCAATTAAGAGAACACATTTCTTTAGAATTTTGTAGAAAACCAAGGGCTTTAAATGAAGTTAAAAAATGGAAAGCTACTGAATTTAGGCAATTTTTGTTATACATATATATTACATTAACGACCTTGCCTTTATCAATATTACTGGCCAATTTACACTTTTCGCTGATGATATCACTATACTCTGGCGTCATCACAGTGCTATTGCACTCAGGGATAGGGTGTCATCTGATCTTCTTATGATTAAGCAATGGTGCGATTCTAATATGCTGACTCTTAACGTTCATAAAACTAATGTTATGGGATTTCGTTGCAGTATGGATGGGTTGTACCTTGGTGAGAGTCCTCTTACGGCCAAGTCTAACACCAGATTCTTGGGTTTATCCATCGACGATCACTTGAAGTTTGATTCTCATATCTTGGAACTGACTCGGAGGGTAGCTTCTGGTTGCTATGCTGTGCGGCTAGTGTCACGGGAAATTGGTTCAGCTCTTGCTCAAACTGTTTACCATTCGTTAGTGGAATCCCACTTGCGCTATGGAATTGTATTCTGGGGAAACACATGTAATTACCTGTTGAAGTCATTATTTGTTTTACAGAAACGAGCTGTTAGATATATTTGCAATATACCGAGTAGGGAGTCATGCAGACCGTGGTTTAAATCCAAAAAAATTTTAACATTAACATCTCTGTTCATTCTGGAAACGGCATGCATGATTTACAAGCGCAAAGACACTTTACCAGTGCCTGAACATTCTTATGGTACTAGGCAGTCGCAGGATCTTCATCTTCCGATACCTTCTTCAGCTTTGGTAAGGAGGTCGATCATTTTTGAAAGTAGAAAGATTTATAACCACCTTCCTATGTTTATCAGGGCTCGTCCTACGCTAGTTTTGTTTAAAAGCTCTTTGAAACAGCTTTTGGTGGAGAGAGCTTACTACGAGTTGGGAGACTTTTATAATGAAGAATTATAGAATTGTATTTTGTCTGTGGTTCTCATTTTTGATTTTTACATTGTTTGTCGTTTTCTTTTTGTATACTTTTATTACCTGCTTTTATTATTTTATTGTATTTAAATATTTTTATTATTATTAGATATTATTTGTTTTTTATTTTTCAGCTTTGTCAATAAGATTCTGTCTTAGACAATAAAGCATAATTGACTTTGACTTTGACTATATACGGGACCTTTGGTAGCAAAAAATAGTTTAGAAAAAAGATATTATCAACACTTTATGGTTCTACATTCAGCAATATTTATATTATCAAGTTTTTTCTAACTGAAGATAAAAAAGACTATGCAGAGATTCTTTTAAAATACTTTGTTAAAAAATTTCCTTCTCTTTATTCTTTGGAATATATATCACACAATATTCATAATTTGCTGCACTTAACTGATGATTGTCGAGAGTTTGGAAACTTAAACAAATTTAGTGCCTTTTAATTTGAAATTTTTTTACAAATTTTAAAGAAATAAGAAAATCTGATAAACCCTTACAACAAGTCATAAATCGGATAAGTGAAATTAATAAAATTGAATTAAGTTTCCCCTTTCGCAAAAATAAAAATGCCCGACCAAGACCTCATTCTTCGGGACCACTCCTAATGACTGCTCTGATCCTCAATATATTGAATATTTCTTTTCAAATTTTACACTAAAATAGTTATTTATGATATATGTGTTGTAAAGATTCATATTACAACACGAGATGTTAAAGTTGTCAAACGAGGCGTCAGCCGAGTTTAATAAAACATCGAGTGTAGTAATATGAATTTACAACAAGAATATTGTACAAAATGGAATCTACTTTCATCTATGAATAAAAATATTTGGCAAAAGGCATTTTTAAAAATAAAAATGCACCTGCTATTAAGTTTACTAATCAAGTTTTTTATGTTACCTTTCGCATGGTTACTGTTTTGGATGGTTACTGTCGAAACTTTGTCAAACAAATTCAAAAATATTAAAAGCGTTTTTCAAAATGAGCGATTCTGAGGGAAGTTTACCCTCTGATATAGAAGCAGCGGCAAACGAAGCGATCTCAAGTTTAGTTCCGACAAAATCCAAGGCGCGGTATGAGTTGGAGTACCAGAAGTTTAAAGATTGGTGCAAAGCTAACAAAATAAAGGAGGTGTCTGAGAAAATCCTTTTGGGGTATTTTTCCGGAAAGCAACGCTCCCAGAAACCATCTACACTATGGACTCACTACTCAATGTTGAGAACTATGATTTCAGTCAAGAAAAATCAAGATATAAACAGATTTTTTCAACTAATCGCATTTTTGAAAAGAAATTCAAAGGGTTACAAGGCCAAAACGTCCAAAGTTTTCACAAAGGAAGACGTATGTAAGTTTCTTAGTACTGCAGATAATGAAACATATTTACTTATGAAGGTTGTTATGATAATCGGCATTTTTGGGGCTTGTCGGCGCGAAGAACTACTATACTTCCAAAAGTATTAATTCCGGCAGGCTGGGAGGTGCATTTTCCTTTTCCATAGAATACAAAAGACCGCCTGTGAGTTGCATTAAGAGGACGAAGTTTAGCATACTTTCGAAAAATACTTAAACAGTTGACACCTGTCACATTTCCTTCTGTTATAACAAATTCTCGCATAATTTTGGTTTTCGAGAATGGAATCACAATTTTTATATACAAATAATTGTGTTCAATATGATCCAACATTAAGTTAGCTAGTTCTTCGCGCCGACAAGCCCCAAAAATGCCGATTATCATAACAACTGTATAAGTAAATATGTTTCATCATCTGCAGTACTAAGAAACTTATATACGTCTTCCTTTGTGAAAACTTTGGACGTTTTTGTTGAGATTTAGGTGTGAAGAGGTGCTACTAGTTGTCACCAGTTTATATGTTACATGTTATTATTATTGAGTTGTTAGTTGTCATAAATAAAGTAATTTGTCAAGAGCTTGTCGTAGTTTTATAGACTAATTTTAACTAATTTCAACTGGTTATGGGCCCAGGAGTCCTAAAAGCAAGCGAATAATTGAGCAAAAAAAATTGCGAAAAAATTTATTAAAAAAAAGGTTTATTTAAAAAAAAAATATATGACTTTAATGACAGCTGTTCCATCGAACTTTGAAAAACTGGAAGGAAGTTCAAATTTTATTGACTGGAAGTATGCAATGGAAATTCATCTAATAAACTGTAAACTAATAGATTATGTTGATGGAACCAAGAGCGATGATAAGTTGAATAAAAGGGCATTAGCAGCAATAGTATCAGGTGTTAAAACTCATATTTAAACAGAAATCAGAGAACTAAAAACAGGAAAAGAAGTTTGGGATCGCCTTTCAAGTATTTATGAGGCTAAAGGATTTTCCAGAGTGGCAGCTCTTATGGAACAGTTGGTAGAAATTCATTATGAAAATTGTGTTGGCATGGATGATTACCTAAATAAAAAGACAAAGATTGCACAACAGTTAAAGGCTATTGACAATGAAATTAAAGACGGTGTTTTGGCTGCGTTAATATTTTGTAGCTTGCCTGATTATTATAAACCTTTAATTATGGCATGGCATTGTGGTGCTAAGTTAACAACTGATCTGGTTAAAGAAAAATTATTATCAGAAGCTAAAAGGTATGAAAATGATAAAAGTAATAATGCATTGTTTACAAGAAATTATCAACCAAAAACGTTAAATAAAAGGCCAATTACGGTTAAATGTTACAAATGTAATAGATTTGGTCATTTTGCTAAAAACTGCTATGCTCAGAAAAACGCTGAAGAAGGTCTTATGGTGCATACAATGACAGCTTTAAATGCTATAAGTATATGTGCAGATGATTGGTACGTAGATTCAGGTGCTTCAGTTCATCTGACTGGAAGATGTGATTGGTTAAAAAATTTAAGACAATTATCATCTGAAGGAAATGGCACAGTAATGACTGCATTTGGTGACAAATTTTCTATCACTGCTATTGGGGATACTACTGTTTTATTGGAAGTACATGGAAAGCCAGTCCAAACTCCAATTCAAAATGTCAGTTACGCCCCAGGATTAAAATTTAATCTACTTCCATGTAAACAACTAGGCAGAAAAGGACTCAAAACTATTCTAGATGAGAAGAAATGCGAAATAAGGGAACATTTTTTAAACAGACTATTAGCTGTTGCAGAATCAGAAAATGGTATGTTGTATAAGTTGAGACGTGCAAATATTTCTTATTTTCATACCGGTGTAAAAGAAGATTTGTTTAAGGTATGGCACAAGCGCCTTGGCCATTTAAGTTTTTCTGAAATGAAGAGGCTCAAAAGCATGGTAGACGGTATCAAATATGAAGAAATGGAATCACCCGAAGTATGTACTGGTTGTACTCAAGGGCAGCAGCATAGTAATCCATTTCCAAAGAAGGCATCTACAAGGGCAAGTCAGAAATTGGAAATAATACATTCTGATTTATGTGGTCCTATGGCGACAAAATCTATTGGTGAAAAGAGGTATATCTTAACTTTTATTGATGATTTTTCAAGGAAAACATTTACATATTTCTTAATAAACAAATCAGAGGCTCTTGATAAATTTAAAGAATTTAAGTGCCAAGCAGAAAACGAAATGTCATGTAAAATAAAATATTTACGAATCGATAATGGAAAAGATTATGTAAACCGTGATTTCCAAAACTTCTTATTAAAAAATGGAATACATCATCAAACCACCATTATATACACACCGCAACAAAACGGAGTAGCGGAAAGAACAAATAGAACATTGGTTGAAAAAGCTAGATCAATGTTATATGATGCCAATTTGCCTCAAAGTTTTTGGGCTGAAGCAGTTAATACTGCTTGTTTTTAAAAAAATAGATGTCCAACAATTGCTGTTAAAGATTTAACCCCTGAAGAAGCCTGGAGTGGAAAAAAACCAAACTTAAATTTTTTACGTATATTTGGCTGCCCAGCACATACGAGTATGCATATTCCTAAAGAAAAAAGAAAAAAGTGGGATGCGAAGTCAATAGAAATGATATTTGTTGGATATTGTGAAAATTCAAAGGGTTATAGTAGTATTGATATAAAAACAAAAGAAGTAAAAAAATCCAGAGATGTTATATTTGACGAACATAAAATGTTCACAGAGAAAGACAAATTTGCCATTAAAGAAAATGAACCAATGAATGCGTCACTAGAATTTTTTGGGAAAGAAAACGTAAATGATCAGGAAATTTTGGAAATTAATGAAAATGAGAACACGCCAGAATTGGAATACGTTGAAAGTAATGAAATAAGTGATGTGGAGAGTTGTCATGATAATACTCAGAACAATCTAGATGGTGATGGTAGCTTTAAGGAAGAAACAGACAAAGAAGAAGAATCATATCATCATTATCCAATGAGAGTCCATCAACCACCTAAGAAATTTCAAGATTTTGTTATGTATACTGCCATGAGTATTAATATGGATGGGGATCCAAAAGATATTCATGATGCTCTTTTAAATTATGACGCACTTCAATGGAAAGACGCCCTGCAAGAAGAATACTATACACTTATGAGGAATAATACTTGGGAATTAGTTGATCTTCCACCCGATAGAAAACCTATTAGCTGTAGATGGGTTTGGTTCCTTGGTCAACCGGCACCTCGTCAAGTGGGGGTGTTGAGATTTAGGTGTGAAGAGGTGCTACTAGTTGTTACCTGTTTATATGTTACATGTTATTATTATTGAGTTGTTAGTTGTCATAAATAAAGTAATTTGTCAAGAGCTTGTCGTAGTTTTATAGACTAATTTTAACTAATCTCAACTGTTTTGACCTTGTAACCCTCTGAATTTCTTTTCAAAAATGCGATTAGTTGAAAAAATCTGCTTATATCTCGATTTTTCTTAACTGAAATCATAGTTCTCAACATTGAGTAGCGAGTCCATAGTGTAGATGGTTTCTGGGAGCGTTGCTTTCCGGAAAAATACCCCAAAAGGATTTTCTCAGACACCTCCTTTATTTTGTTAGCTTTGCACCAATCTTCAAACTTCTGGTACTCCAACTCATACCGCGCCTTGGATTTTGTCGGAGCTAAACTTGAGATCGCTTCGTTTGCCGCTGCTTCTATATCAGAGGGTAAACTTCCATCAGAATCGCTCATTTTGAAAAACGCTTTTAATATTTTTGAATTTGTTTGACATAGATTCGACAGTAACCATCCAAAACAGTAACCATGCGAAAGGTAACATAAAAAACTTGATTAGTAAACTTAATAGCAGGTGCATTTTTACAGGTGCATTTTTATTTTTAAAAATGCCTTTTGCCAAATATTTTTATTCATAGATGAAAGTAGATAAAATTTTGTACAATATTCTTGTTGTAAATTCATATTACTATACTCGATGTTTTATTAAACTCGGCTGACGCCTCGTTTGACAACTTTAACATCTCGTGTTGTAATATGAATCTTTACAACACATATATCGTAAATAACTATTTTAGTGTAAAATTTGAAAAGAAATATTCAATATATTGAGGATCAGAGCAGTCATTAGGAAGTGGTCCCGAAGAATGAGTTCTTGGTCGGGCATTTTTATTTTTGCGAAAGGGGAAACTTAATTCAATATTATTAATTTCACTTATCCGATTTATGACTTGTTGTAAGGGTTTATCAGATTTTCTTATTTCTTTAAAATTTATAAAAAAAAATCAAATTGAAAGGCACTAAATGTGTTTAAGTTTCCAAACTCTCGACAATCATCAGCTTAGTGCAGCAAATTATGAATATTGTGTGACATATATTCCAAAGAATAAAGCGAAGGAAATTTTTTAACAAAGTATTTTAAAAGAATCTCTGCATAGTCAATTTTATCTTCAGTTAGAAAAAAGTTGATAATATAAATACTGCTGAATGTAGAACCATAAAGTGCTGATAATATCTTTTTTCTAAACAATTTTTTGCCACCAAAGGTCCCGTATATAACAAAAATTGCCTAAATTCAGTAGCTTTCCATTTTTAACTTCATTTAAAGCTCTTGGTTTTCTACAAAATTCTAAAGAAATGTGTTCTCTTAATTGCAATAAGCTTTCCGACATCTCTGATACATTTCTACTTGATAACTTATAAGGAGGTTTTCCTACACACCACAATGATATAAGAAGCTTTTTCATAACACCCAGAAATATTAGATGCATAGAATCTAATGGAAATAAGTATACTAATCCAAAGTTAGGTAAATTAGTAAGAATAGATGTCCCTTTATGATGCTCCTCTTGACGGTGTAGCAAAAAATCTTCATCTGAACGTTTGATAAAATCTAAATCAGTAAAACAAATGCGGTTATTTATATAAGATCCTTCGTGAATACACTTAGTACATGAATTATAAGCAGTATGACCTTTTGTATACCGAACAAAAGACTTAGCGGGAGCATCACATAAAAAACCTTTAATTTTAAAGGGAATAGTTCTGTTCATAAAATAAAGAAACCCCATTATTAGAAAAAAAAACTCTTTTAATAAATCATTTGACTCTTTAGGTTTCTCATAGCCATGATATAGTCCAACAACAGAAACAAATCTGAATTAGTAAAAAGAGAAATTAAGATTGGGTATAACAGACTCCCTGAACTTTTGCTTATTGGCAATCCATCTACATTTTTACTAATATTTGACACGTGTCGATTTGATTAGAAAAGATCTTGAATTTTATTTCAAGAAGTTTTATAATTTGTTTTTCTAAACCGAAGTAATAAAACTCACCAGGATCCATTACCCTGGTCAAGGGTTTTCTAGGTGTTTGTTGTTAACGTTATTTGCATGGGTCCATTGCTGTAATTGCTGTGACATATCACTATTTTCATTTTGGGAGGTCATGCACGATTGGCTACTGGGGCCTTCCAAGGGGCCTTTGATTAAAATTGACTCCTCTATTAAATTATTTCCAGACTCTTAAGTATGTGTCCTCACTTAGTAAATTAAAAGGTACCTCTGATGGCATATAAGGTGTACCCACCACAGTGCCCTCATTAGATAGATAGATAGATAGATATATATATAGAGAGAAAAAAGGTTGTTAATCTAGTCCGCATCATTCATAAGTGAAAACAAAAATATCTCGGCTTAGCGGACTTAAAGAGTGTGTAAAAACCTGTTTTTTGCATTGAAGTACACAGGGTTCCAAAAACAATGGATTCCCTGGGGCCGAGTAGACATTAACAGCTGTTTCGCCCTTGTTAGGAGCTCGTCAGAATGCCACAACCCGAAGCAACTCCATGATAACACTGCAGCGCATTTAAAACTTGCTAAAAAAAGTAGCAAATAGTAAATAAGCCGCAGCGCCATCACACGGAATCAACAACAATGCAAATCACAGGTCACTGGTTTAAAAGTAAATAATTGAAACAAAACGGAGCAAACACACTCCAGTATGGGGTACGACATTTAGTACTTCCCATAACAGTCTGCTTGATTGGCAAAATTCAGAAATGTTGCACTAGCGTACCCAACCAGGGTGTGTGCTTTCGTTACAAAAGCCATGTGTATAAAAAGATATATAGATAGATATATATTTCATGCCAATACAATAAAATATTGTTTACACACGTCAACTTCCTTAGATTGTATAAATAAAAATAAACAATAAATAAATAAAATAAAAACAAAAGACCAACAATTATTTCACAAACTAAGTACAATTATTACAGATCATGACAATTGAGAAATTCTGCAGTATTATAGAAGGGTCTTTGCATCAGCAGCCTCTGGACTCCACTCTTGAATTTCCTGGCAGGTAAAGACCTAAGGTCATCCGGAATCCTATTAAAAAATTTTATTGCCCAATAATTTGGGCCATCTCGACATCTTGTAACAAGCAATTCTTGCTTCTTACAACTGATTTTGGTAACTTCCTAAAAATTTACATACTTTAAAAATTTCAAGAATTTATATCAGGCATCATGATTAAATTCCCTACTACACCCCTGATTATTCACGTGGGTGGACGCCCATTGAGGTAAACGGACCTTGGAGATGACTTGTAGGCAACTGGATATACGTACATGCATGATTGGTAGCCGTCCTCGCAGTGAACAGCTGGAATTTTTCGATCGATATTCACCTTGTTTGATTTAGTGGGTTAATAGGTTTGATGTTGAACGTTTATGTTTTCTGAATAATCGTGAAAATGGGGTTAACTTTGTGATTTTCCGGTTAAAGTATGAATTTTCTTCATTCTGCTCCCCCTACGTCATAGTTTATCGGAGATCATGTGATTTGAGTTTGATTGTGTATTGGAGACAATCCGTCATTTTTTTGTGCGGTCGATTCGATAAAACTGATAACGGAGAGCCCACTCGCTCCTTCTCATATCAGCTGCCGGCCCAGAAAGGCGATCCAAGTGAAGAAAATGTACTGATTTTGGCTGGAGAGGCATTTTATGCTGCAGAATTTCTGGATTAAAGTTAAAACAGTGAAACGATTCCTTCGTGTCCGCAATGGAGTCTAAATTCGTCTACCAGGGCTGATGAAAACCAGAACACCAGGTAAATGGTAAAACCAAAGATGTATTTTGACCATGGCACGCTAACGGCCTCCATTTTGTTACAGGTTTTTTTTTTTTTTCCTAGTTCAACCTCAAGCTAAATTCTACTTTGAACTCAATCACTTCATAATGTTTTAAAATTTATAAACTTTCATTCTGATCTTTTTATAATGAATTTTCTATCCACCATTTAATTTCAATTTTTATGTGACCATGCACTTGTAAGTCCTACTCTGAAGATTAGTTCTACAACTACGATGTCGATCTGAAGTTCAAATTCCAGTTTCTGTACCACGTTACATCTGTAATCTTCAGTGCAGTGTCACAAATTTCACCCTAAAACTTGTTAGTCAAGAAACGACGATGCAAGGATAAATTTTACTCCGAACACAGTTTTCCAGCTTCACCTAAGCCTAAATTTCAGTTTGTTATATTTAAATTCCCATTTCAAAATTCAACCTTAAGTTTAATGTAAAGTCTAAATCTCAACCCTAGCATATATGCTTTAATTTGCTTGCTAAATTTGCTGTCGGTGAGTCCAATTTTGCCAGAGAGGAGTCAGCGTTTACATGGTTTGACGGGGCCTGCTGTTCGATGCCATTCCCTTAGCCATTGGTAGTTTAGCTACCGTCCTGATCCTGCCTGGAATTTTGTAGAGTCTGGTTCGCTTGCCGTGTGGTGTGACTAGAGGACTTCTACAGGGAGAAACCGCAGTGAATAGTGAAGCACCCGAACATCTGAATTGTAAAAGATGAGTATTTTTCTTTAACATTAGCTTTTGGCCTATATTTTTTGGTGAATTTCCTGAACATTTCTTACTCATTAACATCTTACTATCTGCATAACCTTTGCTATATATATTTTTGCTTGTTTCTCTTCAAGATGTTAACCCCTTTTTGAATTTTACTTAACTAGAGCATTACTCAGAGGTGATATTGATAAAAACCCTGAGTATAGACTCATTTATTTTTTATATTATTGTGAATATTGTAACCAAGTTATCCAGTACTCGTAGGAGTAGGTAACTTTAAATTAGTACTTTCACCTGGATCAGTTGATCTCGCTGGCAATTTTAATTTGTTGTTAGTAATGTAGATGTCTTTTAGCTTGTCTTACTACAGTTTATGTCACGAGTGTGAAATTGCAATAACCCTCTTTCTTTCTTACTACCTAACTGTATTATTAGTGCATCATAGGCTTTAGTGTACTATATTTTATGATATGCTTTCTAGTATTTAGCTCGCAATACCTACCACTTCCCTCTTATTAAAGTAAACTTGCTTGTGTATTAAAAGCTATAAGCTTTAATATAACTTAGTTTCCTATATACTCTATAGTATTTACCTTGCAGTAACTATCTTCCTAACTCACCTTACGATCTATGCATTGAGGCTCTAATTTATAAAGTCATTTAATTTATGATAAATTGTATCGCATTTATTTCACCATTTAACATTATTAAGCATTCTCACCGAGGAGCTTTGAGCTTTGATAGAGTTCAAGTTCTAGTATACTTGTCTGCATTTAAATTTTTCTCCTTTTCATTAAGTTTATATACATGAGTTAAGATACACTGTTTTTCTTTCGGTTTAGACCATGCCTAAAAGCTTCGAGCTTTAAAGTATCTTAATTCATGACATACTTGTTTGCATTTAAATTTTTCTCCTTTTCATTAAGTTTATATACATGAGTTAAGATACACTGTTTCTCTTTCGGTTGAGACCATGCCTAAAAGCTTTGAGCTTTAAAGTATCTTAATTCATGACATAAGCACCTTAACCCTATTGAATTTTTATAAAATATTTCCCATCTCTCATCAAGCCTTTAAGCATAGGTTGGCATAAACTCATTTATTAACATTTCACTTATTCACTAAGCTTAGATTTAGATTGCTTTATGGTGTACTGTATAGTATTTAACTTATGAAAGGTGTTGTACCATTTTTGAATGATATCATGAGCATACATTTGCAAGTACTCTTGAATGATACCTAACCATTTTATGCTGTAGCCTAGTTTAAATTGTGATAACCCGCTTTATTATACTTAGCTTCCTTAGGGTAGTTTCCCCATTCTTTATAAACTCTTTATGGAGTATTATTGTGTTTTTTAAACAAATGTTTTATTAAAAAAAAAAAAAAGATATATATTAGACTTTTAATAGAGTTTATTTAGTAAACAAATTTTACTGAGTTTTATTGAAGTGCTTCGTGTACTGTTTAGATTGGTCTCACTCATAATACAGTATTCTTTTTCTATCTCGCTACTTTTTCTTTATCGAGATCTCCTCTCGATTGGCGCCCAAAATAAAGTCTGGAAAATAGATTAAAATAAAAATAAAAGAACCTCACGACCTATGGCTCTCTAAACGAATCAAACTGAGTTCTCGGAGCACCAAAGTAACGTGAAATCACAAAAAAATAAATAAAAAATATAACTATAACTTTTAACGTTACAATCTTTCCAGTCTCCGCATCGACACAGAGATTTGTCCCCCGTTCCGAGTACTGTACAGATGCTTCTGACCATCGGTTGTATAGTCCTTTAGATTATTTTTTATATATAGGCAATTCTGCAAGATATATATGTTAGGAAATGTTAAAATTTTTAAGTCTATAAATTTCTGTTTATAGTCATCCCTATATTTTAGCCCACCCAAGATCCTAACAGCCCTACGTTGCAGGGAAAACACCCTGCGCCAGTGCGGAGCGTGGCCCCACGCCACGATGGCATAGGACATCACGGAATGACAAAGAGCAAAATAGGCAGTGTACACTCTCAGAAACCTGCCCCACCAATGTGCGCAATACAAATATTGCACTATTCATTTTCTTTGCAACACTATCTATATGGACGTCCCATCTCAGCTCGGTATCCAGTTTGACCCCCAGGAAAGACACAGCATTTCTACTAAATATTACCGGGTCCTCTGGAATCTCTCTAAGGGAGAAAACCATATGACCGGTCTTGCCCGCATTCAAAACCCGGCTATTCTTATTAAACCAATTTTCAGCTCTCGCTTCCATGTCGCAAGTATCTACCACAAGCTCACTGAATTCATATGACTGTGTTGAGATTGTGGTGTCATCGGCAAAAACGACAAAATGTTCATGTTCTGCGATATTTGGAAGATTGTTTATATAGATAAGAAAGAGAAGTGGTCCCAATACTGAACCTTGTGGGACCCCTGTAGTTATTTGTCCCGAAGCCTACATCACTCCCCCCACAGACACTTTTTGAGTCCTGTTTTTTAGATATGAACTTAACAAAGCTATGCTTTCTGGTGTAAAACCATAAGTCAATTTATTTATCAGTAGCCCATGCGACCCGCAGTCGAAAGCTTTACTTAGGTCACAAAACACCGTGCCAGTGTGCTTTTTGTCCTCAAAGCCCTTCATTATGTATGACACAAGGTCTAATATGCCTGACACAGTGCTTCGTCCAGCCCTGAACCCAAACTGTTGTTCACTTAGCAAATTGTTCTCTGCAAGATATGCAGATATCCTGGAGGCCATGCACTTTTCAATAATCTTGGAGAAAATTGGCAAGAGAGATATCGGCCTATAATTAGTCACATCACCTCTCTCACCCTTTTTAAAAACAGGTATGACAATAGCCTCCTTAAGGCAATCAGGAAATTTACATTCTTTAATACTTAAGTTAATTATTTTTGTTAGAGGTACCACTATTTGTTCCCGTATTGTCTTAATTAATCTAACATTAAGCCCGAATACGTCCCTCGAATCTTTGTTTTTTAATTTATCAATAATATCCCTAACCTCATTTATTGTTACTTCTGTGAATTCAGAATGCAATATTGGCGTACAAGAGAGCTGAAATGGGACATCCTCTACAGTATAGTGTCAATTCCTTAGTATTTCATTGGCAGCGCCCAAAAAAAGTCGTTAAATTCATTGGCATGTATGCCGCATCCAAATGAAGAGTCTTTTGGTTTATTACATTCCAGATGCCTTTTGATTTATTTTCAGAATTAGAGATTTGTGTATCATTATAAGATCTTTTGGCCTCTTTTATGGCTATTTTGTATTGTTTTTTAAAATTATTTTTTTGAGTTATAAGATATGGTGATTGATATTGATTACACAGTTCCTGCAAGAAATGCAAATGTTCTCGCATCTCTCTCAGGTCCTGATTAAACCAAGAGAACATCTTTTTTGATTTATTTATTTTATATTTTTTTTCTGGGAATGATTGTTGGAAAGCTTCCTGAATTACATTACAAAAAATTTGGCACTTTTTATTAACATCAACATCTGGGCTATTTAAAAAATTCCAATTAATACTTTCCACCTTATTATAAAAGGTCCACTGACCTTCTTTGGTAATAGGTCTATACCATTTATAGTTTAAAGTATTATCAACCTTGGGGCTATTAAGGTCTAATTTTAAAAGAATCCCACTATGGTCAGACAGACTATTCTTTACAACCTCTGCCACAACAGTGCTCTCACTAAAATTAAAAAAAAATATTGTCGAGGCAGTTTCCGAGCCGTGTACCCTCACTTACCGTTGAAAAGAACCCGTAGGTTTCAAGCATGTCACATAGCCCAACGGACTGTCCCTGTCCTGTTCCGAACAAGACATTGAAGTCCCCAGCCATGATGATGTTCCGGCGATGTCCAACCCCATCAACAGCACACGCAAGTCGAGAGAGAAATTGCTCAAAATCGCCACCCGGAGGGCTATAAATAGAAAAAATATATAGGTTGTAATTTTTTACAAAAACACAAGAGATTTCAATTATACTTTCTATGGACAAGTCGTTTATTTTTTTAACTTCCTTAAATTCAAGAGTGGAGTGCAAAAACACCGCCGTTCCCCCTCCTCTGGTTGATCTTCTACAGAATGCTGCGCCCAAGCTAAAACCTGGTATAGTCCACATCAGAGCTTCCTCTTCACTCATCCAATGTTCATTAATACATATTATTTTAAAGTTCTTATCACAGATAAATGCTTGGAGTTCTTCTTGTTTGTTTCTTATTGATCGAACATTTTGACAGAACAATTGTGTTACATCATTCATTAATTCTCATTCTGGTTTGACTCTTCCCGTGCTGGGCGTCGTCGTCCAGTCCGGTTCAATCTCACATTGGTGCGCACTTTTTAATAGTGCTTTGTTTTCGATTATTTTGTAGGAGCTGGTTGGTGAAGTCTCTGAAAAAAACGTGTTGCCCCTTTTGGCCAAATTTCCCTCCTCCAGGCTTCCTTTAAGTTCACCTGATTGATTGTTACTTTTACAGATTTGTACACTTCTGGATATTTGGATGTATGCTCTTCACATATGACCTCGGGGAAATATTTTTTTAGCACTGAATTTAGGTCGTCAGATTGTGTACTTGGGGAAAGCCTTGTAACATGTAGTGATGCCATTTTTGGAATCGTATTTATGGTGTTGTGTTCAGTGCTATCTCCAATAACGCATCTACGAGGACGTCTTCGTTCAACCGTTTTTCATTGACCTAGTGGTTCTTCATCATGCAACTGGTGTATTTCGTCAAATTTGCAGACATTTTTTGCCTACATAACCGCAGAATTCACTTGTTTAAGATTAAATTGTTGTTTTTGATTTGATCTCACGGTTAATGTAGATCTGTCATTTTGGTTGGAAGTTTGGTTATGATAGAATGTATTTTTGTGCAACCCTTTATTTATATTATATACAGGAAGGGTCAAGCAAGGGCCTGACATTGAAAGTAAAGCTACTGGATGGGGGGTAACAATCATCAGAGCATGGAGACTGAGCAGAATTTTCTAAATGTAAAAAAATATGGGGTAGCTAAACCGCAGGGGCTGAAAATGATACTGATATTAAATTAATTTACATATTCCAGCGCTTTTCTAAAACATAACCAACAAACAGAAATATTAATTTTATGCAGGACTTTTTACCAACCGTGTATAGAACACATTTACAAAGATATACAGAAATAACATTAAAATCTGGTTTACAAATTTCTAACTGTAAAAAGTGTATTATTAATGTTTATAATAAACCTTAAGTGTTATAATTTAATAATAATTAATTTTAATTAATAATTGGTAATTAATTTTATAATTGTTAATAATAAATCATTCTTCTAAAAAGTGGGGTTTTATTTAACAGCAAAATGTTAATAAAACCGTTTTTTCCATTACAGCACTAGTGCTGTAAAGGCATCTATTACAGCAGTAATAGATGCCCTTACGAAACGATTTAGAGAACTGTAAAATTCATATTACTAAATGAAAGTAGATAAATAAAATTACCTGACAATTGTTGTGGCTTAGCAAATGGAAGCATTATTATTGTCCAAAATTTTGTTACTAGCCTTAACAAGATTAGGGTGGTTAGAAGAAAATTTTATAATGTATGATTTTTATGAAAAACCCTGTCCCTCTTCAGAACTGGGAGTTTTTAAAGTCTCAGAATTAAATTATGGTCAGTTTGAAGTTTGGGATTTAAGTGACATAATTTTAAAGTATGTCAAATTACCTATTTCTAGCAATAATTGGATTGTTTTTCCTTTATTGCATATTTAAGTCAATATTTTCATGTCCGTGTTTACAAGTTCCACATACCGTGCGAGCAAAAATTATTTGCATCAAAGAGGGCCTTGCATCTAAGGACGTAATGGTTAGCTGTAGAGCTTTTCGTCATCTTGACAGTCGTTACAAGTAATTTATAATAATTGTGATCTAAACCAAGCCCTACGTTTTTGAATCCAAGCCCTCTCTGATGCAAATAATTTTTGCTCGCACGGTACAACATGGTGTAGTACTTTAAAAATATTTTTAAACGGCCACACATTACACATTGCATTAGTAACATAACCTAGCTCTGCTATAAAGTTGTTTTCTAAAATATACTTATTGGGTCCATGTAATATTACATTGTTTTGTTATTCTAACTTTATACATGTCGTAGGTGAAATCCGTCATTTCATGAAAAGTCATATCATGAAGCGTGGCTAAAAGGTATATTGCAACTGGTTTGTTCGTTGTTCCCCAGAGCATTTATTTTTATTTTTTCAACTAATATTATTTTATAAAAATAAAATTTAAATTAAATTAAAAAAAAAATCCTCTGGGGAACAACGAACAAACCAGTTGCCAATATACCTTTTAGCGTGCAGCATGGTATGACTAGGCTTTTCATGAAATGACGGATTTCACTATCAGCCTACGACATACACATCAGGATCGTGCAAAAGTGTGACAAAGTACCATAATTCCCTTATTTTTTAAAATAAAAAAAAAATAAAAATTGGTTGCTTATGTAAAAGACTAAAAATACTACAATTTTAAAATATTTTTAAACATACAGGGGGTTTCTCAAAAACATGACTCAGAATAACTGTTTTTTTTAAATAAAACACTTTATGTATTTTGCCATATTTTGATTCTGACTATATAAGAAGACATAATAATATATCGTCCTATTGCTGCCAAAAGTCACTAACTAACATTTTTGGGAAAAATCTAAAAAGTCAATTACTAACTATATTTTGAGGTATAGCGTTTATAGAATAAGTCACTAACTACAAACTCTTGCTATTTATGCTTTATTTTAACACCGAATAATCACTAAGTTACATTATAGTAAAATACTTTAAAAGCAAAACGAATCAAGTGAGTTAGTGATTTTTGCTGAAAGCGGATTGTTGCGGTTGTTTGTAGAACGTGAGTGCAAAAACTCACTAACAGCACTTAATGAGTTTTCGCATTTACTGAAAATGGTTAAGTTGCTTTGTTGACATGCGCAGTTAGTGATTTTCCATGGTCAGGTTAACATTTGGTTGCAGATTTTGTGCAAATTTACACTAGCTAGACGTAGTTAAAGACTTTAAAAGTGTGACTAGTTATTGGAATTTGTACAGACATGGATTCTAGAGGAAAGTGTATAGTAAAAATGATAAAAAAAGAGGTAAGTCAAAATATAACCTTAAAATTTTTTGTACCTATACTAAATTGAACGTATTAAGTTAATTGCTTTGTAGCATGGCTTTGTATAGCACATTTTTGTAAAAACCCCGCATTCAACATTCAAATATTAGGTACAAGTTAATCATTGTATAATTTTATTAACAAACTACATCAATGGTAGGAGTTTAAATCAGGGACATTGGAAAATAACATAGGTCATACTCAGTCTAGCAGTAGAGACCGTAACACAGTCGAAAAAGCCTTTGTGACTGAATCATGTCAAGCAAATAATTGTACAACCGAGAGTTTAGTCCTTCCATCTTGTAGTAAAGAGTACTCAGAAAATATTATAACAAAAAATACAAGTGATATAGATGTGCCACAGAGAAGTACCGATAATTACAGTTTTGTAAGTACCTATACCAAACTTTTTTTAAAGAACAATAGTCTGGCTCAGAAATTATGCGTGCGAGTCTCGATGTTCTCATCAGATTAATAAATAAATACTGGTATCCAACAAATTGGAGAAATAATATTTTTCTTTATAAAGTCTTAATACAACCATGTAAGTCATTAGATTAGTAATTCTGAATTTTTTTTTAGAGCTAAGACGATGATGACTCTGTGAAGGACAAGACGTGGGAAACAAATTCTGCAAACAAACATCAGAGAAGTTCTGATTCCGAAATAAATTCAGATCTCATACGAATGCCTGAAGAAACTCTACATGACGAGAATGAATCTAAACCTTTATCTAATCAGAGCAAGGAAAAAAGAACCGAAAACGATCACGTTGGTCGAAATGTAACCCTTCAGAGTAGGCCAAAAATGTTGCAAAACAGATGCTTGCTTGCCTTATAAAACCAAAAAAGGCGTGCATGCGGCTAAATTTCCACGACCAGTGGACTGTAAGAATTGCAGATTTAAATGTATGGGAAAAATTTAATGAAAATGATAGGGAAGAAATTTGTAAAATATTTTGGGGCTTATCAAGCTACCAACGTCAAAAGGACTTTATTTTAAAGCACGTAAATGCGAGTGTGCCAAATCGTCCTGGTGCAAATGTTTCTTCCAACAAAAAGCGAACGTGCAGCCGTTCATTCCACTTTATGAAAAATGGCATCAAAATACGAGTTTGCCAATTTTTTTTTCAAAAAACCTTATGCATAAGCAATGGACCAATAAATACAGCATTTAAAGGGCAAAGTGATGGAACCTTCGTGAAAAACGATAAACGCGGAAATAAATCCTCACCTAACAAAACAAAAGCTGATGATATTGATATTGTCAAACAACATATTCAAATGTTTCCGACCATGGACTCGCATTATTGCCGGGGTAAATCTCAGAGGCAATACTTGGACTGTAAACTTTCAATTAATAGAATGTATGCTTTGTATGAAGAGTTCTGTAGAGACAATACTAAGGTGCCTTTAAGTCGAAACATGTACAGAAAAATATTTTGCTCCAATTTTAATTTGTCTTTCTTCGTGCCAAAGAAGGACCAATGTTGCTCATGCAACCAATACAATGAAGCAAAGAGAAGTGGTACGTTATCTCACGAAGTGACAACAAAATATTAAGAACATCAATCACGAAAAGATGAAGCAAATCGTGTTAAGGACCAAGACAAACAAAAATCAAATTCAGACCCTAAATTTTTGTCTGTAACAGCTGATCTTCAAAAAGTTCTTCAAATTCCATCCGCTAGTGAGTCTCTTCTGTATTATGATGTAACAAAGCAGGCCATGCTGATGCATATTGACCCTATGGAGGCTAGTTTAAAACTTGCTAAAGTTAAACCTGTGGGTAACGGTGGTGTTTTGGTCGGATGTAGGAACCCTGAGGATAACATAAAGCTCAAGGCACTTGCTGAAAAAAATTTAGCTGACTCATATGTGATAAAGGAACTGCGTGGTCTGAATCCCAGAGTGAGAATTGTTGGTTTTACTGATCCATACAGTGAGGAGGATCTATTGATAGTGTTAAAACAATTAAATTCTGATATCTTTGTAGCGAATTCTCTGTGTCAAATTATCAAAATAGGTAAGACGAAAAATAATCCCAACCGTTTTCAAGCTGTAGTACAAGTTGATAGAGGCACTTATGATAGAATTACGAGGGTGGGCAACGTATTTGTGGGGTATGATGCTTGTAGAGTATATGACGGCGTTGAGGTTGGTAGGTGTTTTAATTGTAATGAATTTAATCATACGGCTAAAAGTTGTTCCAATAAGCGTAGCTGTCCTAGATGTGGAAATGACCACATTATCAGTGATTGTCATTCAAGGGCTCTTGAGTGCTCAAACTGTATTAAGGTAAATAATGGAAATCACGGCAACCCTGTAAGTACCGCACACGCTGCATGGGATATAAACAAATGCGAGGCTTATAAAAGGGCGTGTGCGAAACTACGGGCCAATATTCTGGGCCAATAGCAATTATTGACGCCTACTTATTTCGGTGCAACTGTTTCCCCCCACAATTCCATTTCTCATGCTAATATAGTACTTCCCAGCATTAAGCAGTTACAAACCCCAAATATTTTATTATATTACCAAAACACGCGTGGACTTCTCACTAAAACTGCGGAAATTCTAAATAGTACATCATATTGCAATTTCGAATTAATAGCTCTAACAGAAACGTGGCTAAATTCGTCTGTTTTTACTAATGAGGTGATAAGTTCTAGATTTAATACCTATCGTGCTGATCGTGATCCACATGCAACTGGCAAAACAAGGGGTGGGGGTGTTTTACTAGCTGTTGACCAGCGATTTAAATCATCCAGAATTATATTTCAGAACGAAAATTTGTTACCGCATATTGACTTAATAGGCGTTAAGGTCTGTTTCGATTACTCGACGATGCTGTTTTTTGTAGTTTATATACCTCCACCGGTCACCTTAAATGATCTAGATAATCTTTTTGAGTTTTTTATTGCATCTGTTCCTGTATTTGATAAAAAAGTCTGTATTCTGGGTGATTTTAATTTACCCTTATTCTCAGAGTTCGTGGATAGTGGTGTGGAGAATCATTGTACAAGAGCGCTTAGTCATTTTTTAACTTACATGAATCTGAAGCAAGGTAATTACATCAGGAACGCTAACAACAGAATATTGGATCTAGTACTTCATAACAACAAAAAATGCGTAGTTGAGGGTGCCTCGGATATCTCGCTTGTAGGGGAGGATGAACATCATCCTTCCCTTTCTATATCACTGGAATACTCTCATTCAGTTAACCACAAACATGACTTTGTGATAAACTTTGAAAATAACTATAATTTTCGCAAGGCTAACTTTCCTTTAATGTATAATAAGTTTCTGGATATTGATTGGTCGTTTCTTACATCACTGGATAGTTTGGATGGTGCATGCACTTCTTTCTACGACAAATTGTTTGAGATTGTTGACTTATGCGTGCCACGGTATGCGAAAGCTCCGAACGGTAAGTATCCACCGTGGTTTACTAAAAACATTATCCAAGACATAAAAAAGAAAGATAAGTTCCATCATAAATACAAGAAAACGGCTTGTCCCCAATCAATGCAAAATTTTAAATTCTTAAGATCCAAAATTAAAAAAGATATCCAAACTTCCTATAAACACTACCTACAAAGAATAGAACTTGATATTAGGAGAGACCCTAAAAAATTCTGGAATTTCATTAAAAGTAAGAGGGAGACCTCCAACATTCCAAACGCAATGTCTTATGACAACGAAGAATTCACTGATCCTCTTGATATTTTAAACAATTTTGCTAAATTCTTTGAACAGTCATTTCTGAATAGTACTTCCGGTGCTTTAAGAAGTGATCAAGCTGTATTTAAACATATTATTAATGTCCACTACTTTTCTGAGGATGAGGTCATCAATGCCTTAAAGAAGATTAAACCGAAGTTTACTACAGGGCCGGATTCCGTTCCGGCATTTTTAATCCACGATTGCCGTTTTGTTTTGGTGAGACCGCTTCATGTTATATTTAATCTATGTCTTAAGTATCAGTCAATACCTCAGATATGGAGAACTTCTAAAGTATGTCCTGTATATAAAAAGGGTGATAGGTCAGAAGTATCTAACTACCGACCAATATCAATTATCTGTAATTTTTGTAAAGTGTTTGAGTTCCTACTTCACGAGTCTGTCTTTCCGTTCATCCGCGGGCAAATAACTCAGCAGCAACATGGATTCTTTAAGGGTAGATCCACGATAACCAACTTGCTTAATATGGCACAAAATCTTTCTGAGTCGTTGGATGAGGGTATACAGACTGATGTAATATATTTAGATTTTTCAAAAGCTTTCGATCGACTTGATCATGGTATTTTGATTTCAAAATTAGAAAAGTTTGGATTTTCACAGTCGTTGTTGGCACTTATTAAGTCATATCTCTCCAACCGCTGCCAGTATGTTTCCCTTCATGGACTCAGCTCTAATAAATATACCGCTGGCTCCGGTGTCCCCCAGGGATCGGTGCTTGGGCCGTTACTTTTTATTCTTTTTATAAATGATATTGGTGATGATCTGGATGTTGACCATTTGATATACGCTGATGATATTAAACTATATAAAAGAATTAGAAACATCAATGATTGTATTGTTATTCAGCGGAATTTGGATCTAATTAATAATTGGTGTATTAAAAATAATTTAAAGCTTAACATTGAGAAGTGTAAAGTTGTTTCTTTTACAAATAAACTTTCTGTAATTAATTTTGATTATATTCTTGAAAATAAAATTATTTCTCGCTCTGACTCATTTTGCGACTTGGGTGTCGTTTTTGATTCAAAGCTTTCTTTTATACCCCATATAAATAAGATTATTAGTGAAGCCCTTCAGAGTTATGGATTTATTGTGCGCTGCACTAGGGATTTTAACAGCGTTGATGTCTTAACAAGCTTATACAATGCATATATAAGATCGAAACTAAAATATGCCGCAGTGATCTGGACACCTGAGTATAATGTTCACATTGATAATCTTGAAAGGGTGCAGCGAAAATTCTTAAAGTACCTTAGCTTTAGGGTCGACGGAATATATCCCATGCAGGGTTTTCCCCAGACTCTACTTCTTCAGAGATTTAAATATGAATCACTCAGGGATCGCCGTGATTACCACCTATTAATGGCTCTGTATAAATTACTAAACAATCAACTCGACTGTATTAATATATTGGGTAAGCTTAATTTTAATGTGCCACGATTGAATTCACGACAAAATATGACTTTCTACGTGCCTAATCCAAAGACAAATATTTTAAAGTTTTCTCCTGTCTTTCAAATGTGTGAGAGATATAATAAGCGGTTTGATTTAGATTTTTTCAGTTCTTCGGTCAGTACAGTAAAGAGGTTAGTGCTGCATTAATACTTTAAACTGAGATTGTGCGGCTGGTATTATTTTTTGTCCAGTGACATGATTTTCTATGTTCAGTCTCTCTTTTTCTTTTTTTACTGTTACTTTTCTTATATTCGAATAATTAGTTTAGGTTTACGTATAGACTAGCTTACTTTTGTTAGTATTTTTAGCTTCACTTTTAGTATATTTATTTTTTGTGTAAACTTTTTCATGGTCCTGCCTTGTAGTTGGGTTATTTAACCTGTAGGGTAGGTAATGTAAATAAATAAATAAATAAATAAAATAAATAAATTATTCTCGTAAACTTTGTATTTATAACTTTACGATTTATGAGTAAAAGATTCCTAATGATGCCTATTGTTTAATATGGTCAGAAGTAAATGGCAAAAGAGGACGTAACGAAATTGGGACTGCAATAATGTATTGGATTAATAAGCTTCCAAAAACAGTTAAGGAGATCTCTATATTTTCGGACACATGTGGTGGACAAAACCGTAACCAACATATTGCAGGGTTATTTGTTTACCTCACTCAAACTACTCATTTAGATGTTATCGAGCAAAAGTTTTTAGAGTCAGGGCATACATTCATGGAGGTAGACAGCATGCACAGTACAATAGAAAACGAACAGCGCTTTATGCCTGTCTATTCAGTATCAGACTGGATGAACGTTATGAGAAGAGCAAGATCCACAAGAAACCGTAAAAGCGCACGTCCCTACAATGTGCACCAATTAACGTTTGCTGACATGGTAGATCTAAAAGATTTAACTAAATGCATAATTAACAATCGCACCAAAGACGAAGATGGAACTCAAGTCAACTGGTTGCGGATTAAATGTTTGCGTTATGAAAAAGAACACCCTGGTAAAATAAAGTATCGGTATGGCCACGATGGTCCTTACAGTACAATCAATATATTTGGAAGAGGTAGAAATATAAACATAAGTCAAACCAATATTAAAAAGGCTTACAATAAACTTCTTTCAATCAGTACTGCAAAGAAAAACGATTTGCTAAAGCTTTGCAATAAAGGAATTATACCACAGGAATTGCATCCATGGTACGAGTCTCTACCTGCAGATACCAAGGTAAGAGAAGAAACTACTGAACCAGCACTAGGTGAAGAGTCTGATCAAGATCCATAAAACAGAATATTCTTCTTTTTCTTATTCTTTTTCATTAATTCATTATTTTTTATTATAAGAGTTAATCGTTTTGTTGAACCTGTATCACTAAAGTAATCTTTTTTAAATAAAAATGTTGTTAACTGCTAATGTTGTGATTTTCTTAATTGCTAAAATTCACTAACTACACTTTTTTTGATTTTTTACCCTTGTAAATTTTTGTGAAATCGAAATAAGGCCATAAATTAATGCCCAAGACCACCAAGTATTTCTTAGTATAAAAATAAAACATTAAATTGGACTACCGATTTGTACAATGCAATGGCAAGATTAACGAATCTTTAAACGCGTTTTTCTCGAAAGTAACAAAATGTAAGTTAGTAACTTTTGGCAGCAATAGGACGATATTATAGTCCATCCAATATAAGAACCATATATTACATCACAATGGGAAACACCTTTTGACTGCCTGCCATGCCATATAAAATGCATACACACAATCTGCAAGGTGGTTGTCACATGATGGGAAACTTATATTGGATGAACCATAACTTAATATAGCACATGCAAATGTTATGTGTCTACTCAAGAAAATAGCAAAACTTTTTAAGCTCTGTCTTTTTAACAGCACCATCGTGATCTTGATTCACAAGAAAGGAGATACAGCCGAACTGGAAAACTATCGACCAATAAACTTACTCAGTCACCTTTATAAACTCTTCACGAGAATTGTTACTACACGACTGGAAAACAAATTAGACTTTTACCAACCAATAGAACAGGCCGGGTTTCGCAGAGGATTTGGAACCAATGACCATCTTCAAAGCATCAAAACCTTGATCGAAAAATCAATCGAATACAATAGACCGCTTGTCATTGCCTTTGTGGACTTCCACAAGGCCTTTGACACTGTTGAGTTGAGTGCAGTTTTAGACTCCTTACAAAAATGTCGTGTCGACTATCGTTACCCCAAACTAATATATAACATATATAAAAATGCTACCATGATGGTTAAACTGCACGAAAACACCAACCCCATAAAAATCGGTAGAGGAGTACGACAGGGCGATACTATGTCACCCAAACTATTTATCACCGTTCTGCAATACGCCTTCGAAATGCTTGAATGGGAGCGGAAAGGGTCTGAATATAGACGGCTTAAACCTAACAGATCTGCGCTTCGCGGATGATATAGCTTTGTTGTCTGACAACCTATAAGATATCAGGAAAATGCTGGAAAATCTTCAGGAAGTGTGTGCTCAGGTAGGGCTAAGAATTAATATATCAAAAACAAAATTTATGACGAACCTAGTCCCTAGCGGAAATATTACTATTGGAGACTGTGAGGTAGAGATGGTGGATAAGTACACATATCTTGGTCATGAAGTGAGAATCTCGAGAGACAATCAAACATGCGAATTAAAAAGAAGAATTACGCTCTCTTGGGCTGCGTATGGCAAACTTGGGGACGTGTTTAGGAGTAATCTCCCAATTTGTCTGAAACGAAAGGTTTTTAATCAGTACATTCTACCGGTTATGACCTACGGCGCCGAAACTTTAACTCTGACAGTCACATCTGCTAAGAAGCTTAGAATAACACAACGCAAGATGGAAAGATCGATGCTCGGTGTGTCACTTCGTGACCACGTTAGAAATTAGGACTTACGGGCGAGAACAGGAGTCACGGATGTTATCTACCAGGTGGCAAAGCTCAAGTGGAACTGGGCTGGACATGTGGCCCGCATGACAGATGAATGTTGGACAAAAAGGCTGCTCAAGTGGAGACCAAGGGTTGACAAGAGAAACAGGGGAAGACCTCCCACGCGATGGACGGACGATATTAAAAGAATAACCACAAACTGGGTGCAGAGCGCTCAAAATAGAGGACAGTGGGCAGAAATGGGGGAGGCCTATATCCAGCAGTGGATGCAAACGGCTGATTGATGATGATGATAAAAGGTTATGTGGAATTGTTTTTGAGATATCATCAACTGAAAATTACCCCTTTGTTGATTTTGAGGTGGTATAAAATAAAAAATAGTCTGAGATAGAAAATGTTGGTAGTATAATTTTTATTTGTGACATTTTTTATCTGTATCTGTCATTGGGTTTTTGGGTACTGGTTGTAGGTTACCTTATTTTAATTTATTTCATTGGTTGGATTGGGTTTAAGTGATGCTTGGATCTGCTTTCGTAGCATTATGTGCTTGATCATTTTATACTCGGTGTGGTAATATTTATTTAAGCAATGGTGTTGGCATGGCATGTGGTTCTGTTTGTGGAGGAAGAGATGGTGGATGTATTCCCAAAATGTTGGGTCATTAATGACGACCTGGGTTATTGGCCCAATATAAAAAAGGTTGGTGCTTTAATTAAAGGCTGTTCCTTACCAGAAAAGGAAAAGTGGGGCGTCGTGAAAATCTGCATTATCGGAAAAAATAAAATTCATGGTGAGTAAAGTATGTTTAACATTGTTTTGTTTCCGCTGGCAATGTTTTATTATAAAAAAATCAGGTACATAGTGTAGCATAAAATCCTATTTATATTACATTTTTTAATAATTTTCAATTTTTAAGAAAATAACTTTTAATTTTTCAAAAATCAAAGTCAGCGTCCGGGAACTGCTTTGATACTCCACGTAAAACTGAGCTCTGCGAAATTTTGCGCCGAGTTTTGTTAAGAATTTTTAAGCTCGCCATCATTTTACTCTTAAGAAACACTGATTTTGATTATTTTTCACATAAACCTCTTAATAACTAAGTTATTATTTAAGCTATCGAAAATCTGAATACGCCATTCGACGCGTATGGATAAAATCTATAAGACACCGTTATCGGAATATTTTTAAGTTAATTAATAAACTTTTAATTGTAAAAACATATTAAAAATGCAAGCTGCATTTCCGTATGCAGGGCCCGGAAAAAACGAACGAGTCGCGGCGCAAGGCGTTAAAGCGTCCGTCCGTCCGCTGGTTACGAAATTTGATGTAAAATATTATTCACCAACAGAACATCTTCAGTCGTTGCGCCATAATCAACCGCGTATCGCTTTAATGAAAATTGAAGGGATAGCCAGTCATTACTGACGTGGGATTCTCACCTCGAAATCCCGAAGGTATGGCTTAGTGAACAAGTCTCTGTTTTAAACAAAGTAAAAAACTTCAGTAGTCACGGGCTAGGGAAAGTACTAAAAAAGTTAACTTCTTTGTGTGAGCCTCCAAGGTTGCATTACCCCAATACTATCTGCTTACGAAGGTTGGGGCTGTAAGTGCAGTGTGCATTGGGTACACACTATAAAAAATTACTCTATAAAGAAATTCGATCGGGCCACACAATTAAGTTTCGAGTTTGAGTAAAACCGCAGATCTGAAAAAAGTATTAAAGTCAATCATAGCATTGCTTTTTGCTTCCAGTAAGATATAGATTTTTCTTTGAATTTGAAAATCTTTCAAACAACCAATTTCTGGATAAAAGTAACATAGCTTACCTTTTTAAAACATTCAGTCAAAGTTTGCTCCCTGGAAAAAGCTCGTGATAACTTATTCAAAATTTTGCAACTACCTGCAACATTTCAATCAAGACAACTTTTCTATTATGACATTTCTCAACGTTTTAACTTTATAAAGTAAGAAAGATATTTTTTCGAAAGTGCTTCTGAAGGAGTTAATTTAAAAGACACTAAAAGTGCGTACTACAAGTGGTAGCTATAAGTTTTAGCACAAAAAACATTTCAGCCTTGTTTAATTTTAATATTTTAAAAAGCTTGTAATACTTTTGGATTAGCAAACGATTTTTAACGAAAAATAATAGCTTTCATTGTCAAAAATTCAAATGCCGAATTACATTCAAACTAAAAAGTTTCATTAATATTTTTACGTGTTACATACACAAATGTTAAACTTCGGACTTTTCCTTAAGTAATAGCAAAAGGTATTTTTCTTTAAAGACGTTATACCGGGTGCGACACTCCGTGTCGAATTATATAAAACTTCAATTTTTAAATTTCTCAAAAATTTAAGTTGTTTTTAATATCAGTTATTCTAGGACTTTCTAAAAACAATGACTGATAAATAGGTTATCTGTTCAATGTTAAAAAAACACCCGTTAAATGGTATAACGTTTTAATTACTAATTTTAATTTATAATAAAATTTTACTGGTAAAAAGGTAAAAAAGGTAAAAGCAAACAGAGCTCAGACAACGGACTTTTCTCAACCGTGTTAAAAAGACAGACAATTTTTAGCCCCGCCCCCCGTGATTTCATAATTTCTTCTTGCCAAAAAATTATTTTACTTACGTAAAATAATACAAAGCGCACAAATAAAAATTCAGAGTTCGCAATTCGAACCAACCGTTAAGTACATTGTTATTTAACAAAATATTCCCATCTTACAATTATGTCATTTAATAACTTTTTTGCAGCGTTTGACAATTCCCGTCAAACGGTAGAGGAGGTGGGTCTGCCCCTGACAAACACTGTTTTGTCTTTTAATAAAACCCTGGTCTTTGACATTGACACGCCACAGTTGCAGTGGGATAACATGCACCCCTGTAACAATAAAATAAAAACCAATTTAGAATTTGACAATTTATCTACCACTACAAATAGTGTTGAATTCCAGAATTTACCACCTAAACCCTTAAATAATACAAACTCCATTGTGCAGGATAGTTTCACTGAAGACCTTATCCATTTTGATGATGTCGCTGAATGCCGAGTGACAAATAATATTAATTCAGAAAATCAGAGAAACAATCTTACGCAATAATAGTTTTTTACCTAGGCATTTGCTGTTTGCCATAACGGCCAATCGGTGCCTGATTATTACAAGGTTGTATGTTACAAAATTTAATAATAACAACTTATAATGTAACATGGTTTTATGTATCGCGAGCTGTTCATAGAAGCACGTAGAATTATAATATCTGATCAAAATACTTCACAAATCCCAAAAAATCAAAGGTGTATGTTTTTAAAATATGAAGTTTGAGAAACATAGTTCTATGTTCAACATAGAACTATGTTATTCAAATATTTCTCTCATAACAAAGTTTTATTTAAAACATAGGACTGTGGTGCTTTATTTTTTAAATATATATTTTTGCTAATAACTTGAAACATATTAAGTTTATGCAAAAAGTTTTTGAATAAAAACGTTGTGTTTTTTAATTGTTTATAAAAAATTTATATTTGTTTATCTTCTAAATTTTCAAATAACGGAAATATTTACAAAAATAGGGTATGTACAAAAACAATTGAAAGTATGAAATTAAATTTTCTAAAAATTCCCTAAATTCCATATATTTTCATTTTATTCGAAAAGTATGATTCTTAACGCAATAATGTATATTACCAAAAAGGTTTATTTTCAGGAAATCTATATATGACCTATATAAAAAAATTTCGTATCTCTTATAGTTTTCGAGATATGTACTTAAATGTGATTTTTATATTTTTGCAAATATCTCGGTACTGATATAATTTAGAAAAGAATGTTTCAAATTAATTTTTTTTTTAAATTGTCCACAAAATCAATTATATTCACTTTTACTCTAAAGTTAAAGATAAACGAGATATTTCTTAAAATGCAAAAAAAAAACCTAAAAACTTTAAATTTTTAAATTTTTTTAAAAAATTCATAAAAACCTTATATTGCATATTTTTATCGGTATTATTAGGTGTTCAAGATTTTCACGTATATCAATTTAAGGCAGCGTAGTGTGACAGCATGTTACCGCTGGCAGTGATGGAAATATCCCAAATTGCATTAAAAAAAATTACTTTAAGACTTCTCTAGGTACAAACAAGATTGAAGCACTAAAATCATCCTTTAAGTGGATGCCCGAGACTGATAAGCAGTTTTATGGACAAACCTTTTCAAAAATATAAACTATTTCAGAAAAGAACTGACAATTCTATAAAAACGTCATGGTTGTAAGTTACACTTAGTAAGATCATGTTTCAGATTGGAGTAATAAAGTTGTATGTTTTTTCTTTTTTTTCATAAATAAGGATGTTATTTTCAATAATTTTTTATTTCCCTTCGTATCCCATCCTAATAACACGTCTAGTATCGGCAAAAAAAACAAAAATATTAAAAAGTGTTACCACAACGATAATCCATGGGGCCAAATATTTAACATCGCTTTTCTTCGCTTTATGTTATTGTATCATACAACCTTGTAATAATCAGGCAGCGCAATGATAAAAGGGCCAAAATTAACATAATTTTTTTTTAAATCAAAACTTTAAACATAATAAAATGACACGGATCACTTAATATAAATGCAAACAAAAGGGACGAATGGTAAATTAAATGCAAAAAAGGCGAGGGGTAATAAAAACCTTTTTTAATTGGTTGGATACTGATGTTTTTTTTTTTTAATATAATAACTATAGCCTAACGCAAGTGCATATAACTTAGTCAGAACTTTCATTATCCACTCTCTTTTTTGCATCTAATTAATTTTTTAACCTTACATCACTACATAGTATAAAACAAAGTCGCTGTCGCTGTCGCTGTCTGTCCGTCCCAATGTATGCTTAAATCTTTAAAACTACGCAACGGATTTTGAAGCGTTTTTTTTTAATAGATAGAGTGATTCAAGAGGAAGGTTTATATGCATAATATTGTAGAGAAACACTGATAAATTTAGAGGTTTCTAATGTCGTAAATAAACACATTTTTTTGCGCTTACATTGTAAACGCTGGCTGAACCCCACGAGATAAATCAAAATAATGTACTACAGTATTGTACACCCTAAAAAGGTCAACAAAAAAGTCCGCGATGGTATATGTCTCTCTCTTAAGGATAACCCACAATAATCATTTTTTATCCTTTACATTTTACGGGAAAAAAATGGCTTATTTACGAAGTGATTTTAAGCAATACAGCATTAATCCTTATCCAATTAAGTACCTTAAATACATTGTCCATTTAATATAGATCAATATGGCCCTTTACAGCATGTAATATAAATGAATATTTCCGAAAATATTACAGATTTAAAGTGCAGGGACACGCAACTTGGGAGATTTTTAACATTTCAGGCATCGACGATCTAGCAGGACCGCATACAGCTACAACCTAGTACTGAAATAAAGAGCTTCGTGTAAACAACTCGTGTTCTTTTTAAAAACGATTTCGGCAAGTCGAGATCTTTAATTCAGGGACATACGACGGTCATATGAAATTGGAGTTTCAAACCCCAAATTGAAATATAAATTGATAAGATGTTGCACTTTTAGTAGGTATTAATAAATCGATAAGAATATGCGTGTCTTGTCAAATATAAAAAAAAATTATGGCTAATAAAAAGGATTGAGTTTTAAGACCCCATGGACATCGTATCTTAAAGGTTACTGAAAACCACCCAGATAGCATAAGATAAAAAAAAAATTGTATTTCAGCTCAATATAGGTATACTTACTTGGGCAAGTAAATTTTCTTTAGCTAAATATATCCTTCAATTTATTTCTTTTGATTTTTGGTTCCTATAAAAAAATAAGGGCTTACTTTTCTAAAATGTTTTTATTATAAACAGACGTTTCGGCCATAATTTTGCCTTTATCAGCGTTATTTGATAAATCTGAAAAATATATTAGTCTTTTTAAATTTTTTATTCTATTGTACAGCAGTATTTTTAGTTAACTTGGGATTTTTTTGGTAAATACTAAATATTAAAAATTATATAATTTATTATAAATGTTTTAGGTTAACTTTTTTCGTGGATTGGGAGGAGAAGGTATACATTCAAAAACTAATAGAATTTTAAAAGCAGCGTTATAAGATTCACTGGCTGTTTCTTATAATTTTTTTAGAAGAAACAAAAAAGCATTCAACAATTTGAAGATTTGTTCTTGCATTATAGGTAGGTAGTTTTTTTACATGAAATTATTAATTTTTTTGGTACAACAAACCAATACAAAAATTGTTATAAGTATATTTTTCATTTGTGATATACAGTTTGTCAAAATTTAAATGAAATAAGTGAGTGCCTTTTACCAATTTACAAGAAAGTTCATTTCCTAATATTTGTATAAGCGATGAAATGCCTAATGGCTTGTGAACTTTATTAAATATTCCTTCTTGTTAAAAGAAATTGTTAAGAATATATAAATATCGTTTATTTGATTTAGTTATTGATCGAATAAAAGGTACACCGTGAATTTATATATTATACTTTTGCTGTCAAATCCAGTTGTGGTTGTACTAGTTCAGAAGTTGAACGTGCTATTAAGATTTGGCTGAAACATGCCCCACAACGATTAAAAGGAAAAAATAAGAATGTAGATGTATAATAATTTTAACTTATCAAGCTAAGGAAGAAAAGTTGTTTTAGTTATTTACTATAAGTTATTTTGTTGTTTAAACCTAAAAATTGTTTATCAGAGCTTAAAATATAAGTTAGAACACATTGTTGCAAAATCTATATGTTATTTCTTTATGATTTTGTTGCGGTGCCTACTAGTTTGTTTTCCACTTGTTCAACATTTTAATTTTAAATCAAAAATAACAGAGTTTTTATTAATAATTATTTAACAGAACTTAGAAGGCATTGCAGCAAAATGTATGTTATTTCCTTATGATATTGGAAATTGTTAGGGTACCTAAAAAGGTTCTTTTCCACTTGTACATAATTTTGATTTCAAATGAAAAAGATAACTATTTTTTTAATAAAAATGTGTCTTAATTTTATCACAACTTAAAACTTTATTTGGAAGACATTTGTTATAAAATGTATTTTTTCATTTTCTTGTTTTTAAATAAAAAATTAAAACAACATTTAAAATTTTTGTTAATGTTATAAGCTAAGTTTTTTAGTGTATCCTTTAAGTCAGCTATACTCTAAGTGTGTTCCGCGGAACCCTAGGGTTCCGCGATACCTCTGTAGGGTTTCCTCAAGAATTTAGAAAAAAAATCAAAACACCTCTCTCTGGTCGAACGTTTTGACTCCGCGGCCGCGCGTAGGTATATTTATTTATTTATTTGTATTTGTATAAACATGTGTTACAATAGCTGGTACAATATCTCATAAGTTTGGTATCAACATGTATACTTGTATACTTGTGAGCGCGCAGTCCCTTTGATAAAAGCCGCCTCTGAATTGTTTACAACGCAATTTTTATATTTCTCTTTTTATTTTTGCTTTTTGTTTATCAAAGGCGCCGACTCGAGTATTTTCGAGAATATTCGAGATCGAGTCTAGGACTAAGTATAAAAGCGGCGATCGCGCGTCGCGCCTCGTCAGTCAGTTGACGATTAGCGTTCGGAGCGATAAGTTCCTACCTACCTACTTACAAGCTCGCTAGCGAGAAACTAGTGTTCATTGTTCTGCTGCCTGCTGTATTCTGTTGTCTCAGTTTTATACATTTCTTCATTGTACTAAACTTAGTCTCTTATACGCAGTAACGATTGTGCATTATTTAGACCCCGCCATCCTGACGTGTAACATTATAAATAAAGAAGAATGGAACGTTGGCTTAAAGGTGTTAAACGTATTGCAACAACATCTTCTAATGACGCTGAATGTTCAAAAGCAGTACGCGCGGAGAATATAGCAATCACCGATCCAGACGATGATGCCACGACGTCAAGCTCGACGGTTTCAAAGACGAAAAAAAGGAAGTATGATGAATCATATATCAGTTTCGGATTTGTTGATTCCAACGGCTCACCCCTCTGCATGCTATGTAGTAAACTGCTTCCTAATAGTTCCATGGCACCTGCCAAATTGCGCCGACATTTACAAACTGTACACCCCGAGTCTAAAGACAAGAATAAAGAATTTTTTGTTCGTAAAAAAGATCAGTTATTGGAAAGTCAAAAAAATATGATGCATGTAACAAAAACTATCAACGGCCACGGAGGCATCATATTTAGTTAGCTATCGCATTGCACAAGCAGGTGAAGCGCACACTATCGCTGATAATTTAATAAAGCCATGTGTATTAGACATAACAAAATGTATGCTCGATGAAAAATCTGCAAAGCATCTTTCTACTGTGCCGCTATCAAACGATACTGTTTCACGGCGAATCCATGATCTGGCAAGCTACGTCAAACAAGAACTAGTTACACGTCTACAAAAAACACGATTCGCCTTGCAAATGGACGAGTCAACTGATGTCGCTGGTTTGGCTATCTTGCTGGTTATCGTGAGATATCCATATGAAAGTTCTTTTGAAGAAGACATGCTTATGTGTTCACCGCTGCTCACAAACACTACCGGGGAAGAAATTTTTAATAAAATAAATATATTTTTTAAAGAAAATAATCTCAGTTGGAACAATTGCATTGACATTTGTACAGATGGGGCCAAGGCGATGACAGGTAAAACAGCAGGAGCAGTGTCACGAATAAAAAATAAAGCGCCTAATTGTAGTTCCAGCCATTGTATTCTGCATAGACAAGCACTTGCGATGAAGCAAATGCCGTCAAATCTAAAATTAGTTATGGATGAAGCGGTAAAAATAATTAATTTTATCAAATCACGACCACTACAATCCCGATTGTTCTCATTATTGTGTGAAGATTATGGCAGCAAACATAAAACACTGCTGCTCCATACAGAAGTGCGATGGCTGTCTCGGGGTAAAACTTTAACAAGGCTATTTGAACTTAGAGCCGAGTTACAAATGTTTCTTTCAGCAGATACTTCTTTTAATTTGAAGGACCGTTTGTATGATAAAACTTGGTTGTTCCGATTGTCTTTTATGGCGGATATCTTTCAAAAACTGAACGAATTGAATTTATCATTGCAAGGTAAACAGACCACAGTGTTTCAGGCCTATAACAAAATAACTGCCTTCAAAAGAAAATTAGATTTTTGGATTATTTGCGTTGGTAAGAAAGAAATAGAAAGCTTTACGTCACTCAGTGAGTTTGTTAGCGATAACGACTCAGAAATGTTTCAAGATGATGTGTTTGAAGAATTGGTCCAATATCTCAGTTCGATGCGCGCATCTTTTGAAAAGTATTTTCCCGAAGAACAGAATACAAAAATGAAACTGAATTCATGGATTCATAATCCTTTTTTACCCAACTTGGAAAAGCCCGAAAGTATGTCAAACGAGATATTATATGAATCTCTTTTAGAAATGTCATCAGACACAAGTATGGAGTCACTGTTCAAAACGACGCCTCTCAACGATTTTTGGTGCAGAATCCGTGATGAATATCCAATGCTTGGCAAAATGGCTCTAAATATTCTTCTCCCGTTCCCAACAACATATTTGTGCGAAACAGGATTCTCAACCTATGCAGCCACGAAAACAAAATATCGCAATAGACTGGACGCCGAACCTGATATGAGACTTCAACTGTCTTCTATCAAACCTGATATCAACCAATTGATGAAAAATAAAAAACAGTTTCATACCTCCCATTAGTTAGATTTTTCTTTTTTAATATCTTCTATTATTGTACTTGCCATGTGGTAAAGTAAGTATTAATTAGTAACTGTTACATTGTACTTTTATTATGCTTATTAATAAAGAATACACTTTTAAAAACTATTGTTTTATTGTAGGGTTCCATCAAGTATTTTGCTTCCCAAAAGGGTTCCGTCACCAAAAAAGTTTGAGAACCGCTGCTTTAAGTAATAGCAGACGCACTTGTTACCAATGATAATTTATGTTCCTATTTAACTGAAACATATAACGTTATATTATACTGTCAATATTTTGTCTGTTAGAGGTATTCTAATCTTTTTATGTTCTGGGAAAGATGTAATAAAAAAACGTTTTATATTTAAATATCAACTGTTTTAATTATTCTATTTGAGAGGGCTTCGAGTTCTTTTATATTAATCCCTATTATCTTGTAACAGTCACTGTTACATGTTTTTGTAATTATTTTTTATTGGGTATCTTTTTGATTTTGATTCACGTCGGCACTATTGTTATAATGTCGCCGTCAAATATTGTTGCAATTACTGACATCCAGTGTCTGGTGGCCAAATTAATAACGGCGTTCATTCTCAGCGTAGGTGCGCTATGGTCAACCTTGGGATTAGGGGTGCCCTCTCGTGGCCGTAAGATAGTGGGTGATCTTGCAATGTTTCGGCTTTAGCCTTTCCATTTCCGGGCTGTCAGTCTGTCAATTGACTACTCTCTGAACCAAGGGCGACAAAAGGGTGTCCTGGAAAATTGTCAGGATTTATTCCTGCCATCTTTTGAAATCCAGGGTTGCAATTTGTGGCAAAACCCAAATTTAAGGTAATTTTATCATCTTTGTTCCATATTTTCTTGATTTTCGCTATTTTCGAGTTGTTCATGAAATTTTCATGTAACCTCAATCTGACATGTCTTTCTTTTGCTGTTTTTAGCCCTTGTAACTAAATTATTTGGAACCTCGAAATTGAATCGTATGGGGTAATTGAGTTGTTTGGAGTCTTGAAACTTGATGGAGTTTTAAGCAAAGTATGCGATGTAAATGTAACTGTACGTTCCAGTTCTCAGTCAGATTGCAGACCTCATTTTGTGATCCATAAAACTATCCTGTGGCCCCCTTGAATGCCAACGTGCAGGGTTCAAGCGTTGTGAGGACCTCAAACTATTTGATCTCTGTTGCGAGTACCAGATAAGTACCTAACCTTAAGACTCCTGCAGTTTAAAACGATCAAGTAAAACAAGGACGACTTTAAGAGTTGAATATGCTCGATTAGAACATTCATGTGAAATTTCGTATACTAATTTGAGGTCATACTCATACTGTATACAGTGAGGACCTAAAGTCCGTCCCCCATCCTCTAACTTCTAAACGGAAGAAGAAGAAGAAGTTGGTTTTTTTGGGAAGATAATAAAAATTGAAGATAGGGACATGTAAGCCGTTTTGCTCTAAGACGTACTGTTAGAAGGTTATAAGCTGTCAAAGTTCAAAAATGTCACTTTTCGAGAGTCAATATCTCGGAAAGTATGAAGTATAGACTAATAATGCATTTAATAAAAAATAATTACAATTTTATATGGAATTTAAAAATGTAAAAATATAAAGCCTGTTCCATTTAAAAAAATATTCCAAAAGCGGACCCAGCTGTCATCTTAACATTTAAAGCTGTCATTGGTAGGTCAAAAAGTGCAAGACTTGCTCAAATATTATCGTTCAAAATTTCATTAAAATATACCGAACGGTTTAGAAGTTAGAGGGGGGGAACGGACTTTAGGTCCTCACTGTATAGACGGTTGTTAAAAGGTTGCAATCTTTCGCGTTAATTTTTAATTTATCACTGAGTATTGAGTTCAAAAGTGCAACTGTAGAAATGTCCGGGTGTTGAGCACTTGGTTTTTAATAATTTTCACCATGTTCTACAGGTAGTTCTAATTTCTATTTACATAACACCAATATTACAATTTTATATCCAGAGTCGGATGTCGTAAAAAGTGAAATTTCAGCTAAAAAATACATTTTACGGGGACTAAAGGTGGATTCTCATGCATCCGTTATCCGACGGTACGATGTCCGAAATTTTATAAATTGTATACGTTAAAATTTTGTAATTTACATGTGTCCGAATATCTATCAAAATTTGCAAATAAAAGAAGAGTATTAAGTCAAGAAAAGAAGAATATCACAATAGTCAACTTAACCTAAAAATTGATGGAATTTTGATATTGATGCGAATTTAATTTGGTTTTCTTTGGCTTTTTTAAAATTGAAGAACTGGAATATGACATCAAATTCATACGAAGAAATTTAAATATGTGTGGAGGTAATAGCTTCTTATGATTTGCTGTAATATATTTATTTAAAGTTTGTTAATAATTGCAGGATAATAAAACAGAGCAATTAACTATAGAAGAGTTGTTAATAAACTGTGTAATGGCTAGACCCCCTTTATGGGATTCCAGACTTCCTATTCAAGAACGTTCTAAAACAGTTAGAGACCAGCTTTGGTTGGAAATTTATCAAGAGTTTGGGGAAAACCCAGATTTTTCAGTTGAATACCTGATGAAAAAATGGCGTAACCTTCGAGATACATATGTCAGATTAAAAGGGGAGTACACGCCCGGTGGGTCATCTGCGACAAAAAAGAAAAAATGTGAGTTCTTTGATATGATGTTGTTTCTAAATGATACTATAAGTTTTCGAAATACTGTATCAAACCTACAATCCCCAACTCCTGGTACAAGCAGTTCTTCGTCCCCAATGTTATCACCAGTATCGAATGGTCAAGAGAGAAAACAAAAAACAGAAAAAAAAATCGAAGGTGCTATCATAGAAGCCTTAACTAAAATTAATAACGAACCATCACCTCAACCAGATATAAATCCAATATGTACAAAAATATCGGATATTTTAAAAGAAGTGCCAATGCAGCAAAGAACACTGTTAGAAATAAAATTACTTCAAGTAGTGTATGATGGAGCGAAAGACTATTTAAAATAATTTTGTTATAGTTAATTTACCACAATATATTTTATGTATTATATGTAGTTGATTGTAAATAATTAGTGTTTTCCTAAAGAATCTTTTAGGTAGGTAACCAAAGAATAAAAACTGGCAATACTTATAAAATATACCTACCTACCTATATTTAGTTTTTAGAAATCCCGCAAATGTTAGTGTTGAAAAGAGTTTATACCTATACCTAGTTACGGTGTGAACAATAAGGTATATATGTGTCTACTCTTACTTTAGTTTAAATATAAAAACATTAGGAAGAAAAAAAATGTAGCTTTACATTTTCTAACGATTGTTTAAAATAAATAAACCGAAATTTCCAATGGATTTTTAATTAATCTTCCAAAAAACCGAATAAAAACAACTGGGTATATCAGAAAAAATAAAAACTTTTACCTAATACTATATATCGACGCTTAAGAAACAATACCTCGTATCTCCATTTTTACTGAAAATGATATTATACCATAAAATTAATACTCACTCTTATATCCAATAGTTCTCAATAGCTCGTATGTCCAAGGTTAATATTAACGCTTTAAATGAACATCAAACAATACCTCGTATATCCACCAAATATCAAAATACCTTGTATCTCCAAAACGTCACAAATTTTTGGAGTTACGTGGTATTCTGGCGGGAAATTGACGGACCTCGATGGGATATACGAGCTATTATGTCAGTTTACATTTGCCAGCGGTGCAAGTAACACGTGTAAGTTCTTTTGTAAATATATTTGGACTGGTTTTTGGAGCTTTCTTAAACCAAAAATGGATGAAAACGATGATGGAATGTTTAGTGATAATGAAATCATGGAGGCATTAAGAACAAATTACTATGGCGTGAAACTGCAAGGTAATTATTTTTATATCTTTTGTTTATAACTCGTGAGTAAAAGTTTTTATATTAGATCGGGTTATAATGTGAGAGTGCAGTATTTGGAAGCTAAGAAATACTTATAAATTTGCTATAATAATTTTAGTTAAAAAAAATTTATTATTCGCATTTACTATCAAATCGGTAATTTCTTGTTTGTTGTTTCTAGGTCAAACTCGCAGTAACCAAACCTGTGCAAAACAAAATACCCCGGACCCCCCAATTATTTTAGAAATTGAGAAAGATATTTGGGATAATATGCAGTCTGGCTTAATATCAATAAATGATTGTGACAAACAAGTTGAATTTGAAATAAATGAAGATCAAGAAATTTATAACTTTAATGACCCTAACACTGAAAATATTATTTTACCACAAGTATGTGAGTTAGAGGAGATTAACATTAACGACATGGAAATCGTAAATAACTTAAATGGTAGCAGCGAAGTGATTGAATCTGAACAAAACAGCAATAATTATCTACAAGTGAATGAGACACCAGTAACGAATAAAGAAGAACAACCAGTAACGAATAAAGATGAAACTGATAGCGATCCTGAGTATTTGCTACCATTGTCTAGATTAGTTAAACCTAAACTAAAAAGAAAAAACACAGCAGATTTAAATGAATGGAAAGTTAAAAAGCAAAAAAAATTAAGGATGAAAGGCCAAGAATATCTAGGGTACAGAAGACCAGGAAACAGTAGCAAAGTGTTTCATGACACCATAAGAAAAGCAAGAAAAATGAAGGAGGCATGTAACTTAGAAATTTGTAAAAAATCTAATAAAAGGTTTTGCAATGAAATCAAAGAAGAAGAAAGACTGGTTCAGTATGAGAGATTTTGGAATTATATGGACTGGGAGCAAAGAAAAGTTTTTATATCTTTCCTAGTTGACTGCCAAACTGCTTCAAGAACTAGAACATCAGCAAATAAATCAAGAAGAAGTTCTACTTTCATATACGATCTAAATATTGGGGGAATCAGAACACAAGTTTGCAAAAAAACTTTTTTAAACACCTTTAGCTTGGGTGAATGGTCAGTAAGAAACTGGGCAATTGAAAAAGAAAATCATGCGGGAATTCATATGAGCAAAGAAAACAAAAATGAAGCTAGAAGTGAAACATTAAGAAAATCCAAGAAAGAAGAACAAATGAACAATTTGATAACTTATTTAGAGGCTACACCCAAACTACCGTCTCACTATTGTAGAAAACAAACCACCAAACTATATTTGGAACAGCTTTTTACAACAATGACACAATTTTTCAATCACTATGTGGAATATTGTAATGAAAAGCAGATTTTACATTTAAGTAGACAAGTGTTTGATAAAACTGTTTCTAAAATGAATATCTCAATTTTTCACCCTAAAAAAGATGCTTGCGATACTTGTGTAAAACACGAAATTGGAAATTTGACAGAGGCAGAGTATAAACTACATATCGAACGAAAGGAGATGGCAAGGCAAGAGAAAAATGAAGATAAGAAGAAAGCTCAAGAAGGAAAATGTTCTGTGATCACTGCAGATCTACAAGCTGTAAAATTGTCACCTTTTTTTAACGCCAGTGCTTCGTATTATAAAACAAAGTTGTGCGTTCACAACTATACTACATTTAACTTAGCTACTCATGATGTAGTTTGTTACTGGTGGAACGAATCGGAAGGTGAGCTAGTTGCTTCAGTTTTTGCTAGCTGCCTCATAGATTATCTCAACAAGTACAAGGATTCTGGAAAACCTATTGTCATATGGACTGATGGTTGTACATATCAAAATCGAAATTGCGTAATGTCAAGTGCCCTTCTTAAGTTCTCTATTAATAATAATATTATATTGGAACAAAAATATTTGGAACGTGGTCATACCCAGATGGAATGTGACTCTGTTCATGCAGTTATTGAAAAAAAGTTGAAGAACAGAGTCATTCATCTTCCTTCTGATTATGTTGCTGTTGCTAAAGAAGCACGAACGAATCCACGCCCTTATGAGGTAAAATACTTGTCCTACGATTTTTTCTCAGATTATGCAAGTGACAAACTTTGTTCGTCAATTAGGCCTGGTTCTATGAAAGTAACTGAATTAAGATGTCTTAAGTATTTACCAGAAGGTAAAATTATGTACAAATGTAATTTCTCCGAAGACTACAAAGAATTACCGCAACGTTTAAAAGCTTTGAAAAAGAACCCTAGATACGTCCCACCAAGATTATACAATAATCCTATAAAGATAAAAACCACCAAATGGCAGCACCTTCAACAGTTGAAAGATGTTTTACCTAAAGAATGTCATCATTTTTATGACAATCTTCCGCATCAATAATTCTTTTTTCGAAGAATTCGATGAAATTTTGTTTATTTTTTCAATAATTTCTTGATTAAGGTGTCCTAAATATGTTTTTTTATACTTTTGAGTTTACTGTTTTTAAATAAAAATTAGATATTAGTACTTTTTGAATTGTTTTTATTCCTTTTTTTTTTTAATGGTAATACCTCGTATCTCCCAATGTTATATTATATTTAAATAAAATACCACGTATCTCCATTTTTAAGCAAGTGTGTAAAAAAAAAAGTTTTTACTAAGTTTAGATAGTCTGTTTACATTAACAATTGTTTAGAAAAAAATTATCTAAGGTATCTTAAATCATATAAAGCTATAAATCAGTTTTTTTAGTCTCCTGTAAAATTGCTGTTTTGGAGATAGGAGGTATTGTTTCTTAAGCGTCGATATGTATATTTAAAGAAATTATTTACAGTACAAATAATTATTTATTCCACTGAAAGGGAACTGCTCCTTCATTTACAAAATAATTTGTTAATTTTTCCCTCATTCTTTCTGCACTTCTTCCATACATGTTGGTACTTGTTCTTTGTACAGGAAGATTGAGAATCCTGTTATTTCTTCAATCTCCTTCAATTATTTGACCATTTTCACTTTCTCTGTCAACACTAGCAGGAGTAAAATACCTCTTTTCAGCCACAGTTACTTCTGTATTTATGTTCATAAGATAATTATGTAAGCATACATGGCATACAATAGCTTTTACTACTGCTTGTACAGTAGAATCTGATGCTATTATGGGTTTTCTGTAAATACGCCACCTTGCTGCCAAAATCCCAAAGACATTCTCAATTACTCTACGTCCGCTACATAATCTGTAATTAAAAATACGCTTCATTTGTGGTAAGAAGCGACCAGCATAAGGACGCATAATACAAGTTGAAAGGGGAAAAGCTTCATCAGCAGTAATATAGTAATTGATTGGATCAACTTCATCTTGTAGAGGGGAAGGTGCCGGAAGATTCATATTATTTGTTATTAATAGTTTTCCTATATTTGAATTTTTAAATATACCGCCATCACTGTGCCTTCCTTCAGAACCAATGTCTACCAATGTAAATTTATAATAGGAATCACACATTGCCATTAAAACAATACTGTGGCTTCCTTTATAATTATGAAAGGTTGATCCCGATTTTGGAGGTGCCTAAAAAATGGTATTAATAATTATAAATCTTTATTGTCATAAAATACATTCACAAGTGAAGATTGAAAACATCAGGAGTTAATAAATTCTTTGAACTAAACAATCCTAATTATAGTACACATCAGTAACCTATTTATATATAACTATAATTAAAACAATCTATAAAAAATAGAGGCAAATACTGCCATAAAATAGAAATCCAATTTACCATCTATATCTTTACCTGAATTATCACATGCTTCCCATCTATTGCACCAACACAATGAGGAAGCTGCCATCTATTTTCAAAATCCTGAGCAATCTTCAACCAAGAATCTTCATTTGGCTGAAGTAAAACGCTTTGATTTAAAGCATCCCAAATTGCACTGCATGTTTCCTCAATAATAGTTGACACTGTGCTTGGTGCAATACGAAAAGCATAACTTATTGAGGATTGGCTGTCTCCACTAGCAAGGTATCTAAAAAAAATTGCTCATAAACTTTTGTTACGATTTCATTACAGATAATAAATGTTAAACATTATTAATTTTACCTTAATGTTAGTGCTAGCCTTTCTCCAGCTGAAACTGCTTCTCGTACACAATAAATTTTATTTATTCTTGGTCCCACAATATTTAATAAATTATGGAAAGTATCATTGGACATCCTTAGATAATTAAAATATTTTTCATTATCGGTCAACCGCATCTCTTGTAATAAATTATGATAAGCCCCTTGCATTTTTCGGTTTTTAAAAATTTCTCGAACCCAAAATCTTCTAGGTTTTCTTTTCTTTGCTCTAATTATTAAGAGAAGAGATAAAAGCAATACTTTATTTATCAATTTTCGTTTTTGAAGTTGATATAAATTAGTTTTCATCTTAATAACTCTTTAAAAGTAAACAAAAGTTAGGTTAGAAAGCTCCCGATATCGAAAAAAGTTAAAATTATTTTAACTTGTCCGACGTCGAATAATTTTTAAAAACATTTGGGTGAAATTTGCCGCCAAAATATTTCTGCCAATAGGAGTCATTTCGTATCGTCGTACCGTCGGATAACGGATGCATGAGAATCCACCTTTAAACCTACCTAAGATGACGAAAAACGTCTTTCCGTATCGGAACCAGTCTTAAAGAATTTTTAAATCATTCAAATTGAAAGAGAAATAATAAAAACCAGTTTGTAAAAAGACGTAATTATTTAACATGGGAAAGAGGGGCCTTTTCTAAAGACGACCAAAAAGCACGCAAAGCGTTCAGTCCTCCGTCAGTTCCTTTTGACCGGGCCTCGATGTTGTCGTGATATCACGATTTTGTCAAAATTTTTCTAATCATTTTAAGCCCAGAATCATCGAAATCCGTCCATAAATAAAAAAGATATTCAAAGTCAAAAAGTGTAAAAATCACCCATGTTAAATCTCCATAAGAGAAAGGCCCGGCGAGAAGAGCGTCGAAAACAAGCCAAAGCGTTCAGTTCTCCGGCAACGTTCTTAGATATACTCAATTAGCAAAATTTAATCGCTCCCGATTTTTCCGGATTTTCTCAGCAACAAAAAAAGCCATCATATTCATATTAGTACCAAAAGAAGCGGATTTCGAAAACACTCATTTGACAACTTTCAGATCTTCAATCAAACTTTTAAAAAAGAAAATATTAAAGAAAAACGATTTCCCCACGTTAAAAATGTCTATACCCATTATTGGTGGAAATCAGAATTTTAAGACACGCCCACAAATTTTACCATAAATACTTGGCGCAAAGCACAATTTAGTAAGAGCTAAACAAATCTTCAGTGGGTTAGGTGCGCCACGGAGCTCGACTATCTGTAATCGCTGTTACAGAGCAAACTTTTCCATTGTCGACAACAAGCATACCGTTCGGCAATGGTTAAGGAAGAAGAAGTAAATTAATAACAACTTGCAATTTAAGCACGCGATTGTAAAGTAGGAAAAAAGTGTTACATCAAACTGTATGACAAAAAAGGTATCGGAAAACGGTAACTTTCTGCTTACGAAGTGCCGTAGTAAGTTCGCTTGTTGTATGAATCAAGCCTAAAAAATTCTCCAATAAAGAAATTCGACGCCGTCATACAGTCGCTAGATAAAAGGTCCCGAAAAACAAGAAGATCAAAAAACATAAAATTACCATAAAGATTTTAACTTGCCCAAAAAAGACATTTTCCACTAAATTAATAGTGAACCTTGTAAAGTGATTTAAAACAAAGACATTTTCTAAAGAGACATTTTCTTTAAAGCATTCAGTATATTCTTTTAAATAATATATTTTCGTTCAGGGAAAAAATCCCTTTATTTTAATACTAATGTTGTATTGTAACAACGTTTCTATTTTTAAGCTTATTTTCTGGAGCCATCATCAGGCACCAAAATGTTAATACTTTGTAAATAACATATAAATATTATTATCTTTAAAAAAAAAAAAAGTAAAAGTATCTTTTGTCAAAAGACGACGTTTCGATTTAATACTGGATTTATCTTCAGCATTAAATCCTTTTATGCGTTTAGTCAAAAAGGCAATATTCTAATTTTCAAGTACAAGTCCTGGATATATTGTCAGGCACATTCTATTTACGGTTTGTCTTTGAGACAACGTTTCATTTTCAAGAGATGAGTTTATGAAACCATCTTCAATTTTAATTTTTATATAGATTATGAATCTATTTTTCTTTGTCTGAAAAACGACGTTTCTTTTAATGAGATGAGTTTATGAAACCATCTTCATTTCCGCTTTTTGAAAGCTTACATATAAATAATAAAAATACGTTTTGTCTTTGAGACAACGTTTCGACTTAAAATTACTTTTTCTGGATTTATCTTCAGGAACTTAAACATACACTTAAATTGTGTTTCAATAATAATTTTTCTTAAACCTAATTGGTTTTGTCTATAATGTAAATATTTTCATTCTTTTATTTCTTTTCGCGTATGAGAAAAAATATTAAGATTTTCATATGAGTTTGGAAAGTTAGTTTTATAAAGTTTTGTAAAAAATCTTTTAATAAGATTAAAAGGTTAATCATTTTGTACAGGGTTTGTATCCCTTAGTTTTAACACGTTTTGTCTGCAAGACAACGTTTCGATTTAAGTGATGAGTTTGTGAAACCATCTTCAATCCCAATTACAAAGACATTGCGCTATAAATTTCTGGATTTATCTTCCGGAATAAAAACCATATATTCAACAATAGACATTAATATTTTTGGAGAGAGTGGATACTCGATAAGTACTCGCGAAGTACAGGGTGGGGTGTTGAATTCCCTTGGCGAGGTGCGGATGAAAACTCATCTGCTCAAGTAATAAGGGCGCTGACTCTGCCTTCGAGTGGTTCCACTATAACTAAAGATATTCCCTTCATTCTTCTTACTACGCCTACCAATTAAAGAAACTATATGTTTTCTTTAATTTCTACTTGCTTTCCATTTATTGGTTAGCCATTTTGGATATTACTTTCGACATTTCAGTTTTTGACGATTTGCTATAAAATCGATCCCTTCAAAAAAAAAAGTTTAAATCTTGTTATCCTAATAGATCTGCGATTTACTTTAAACTACGTCTCTTCCGAACTCTCTTGTTCAATCTAACAATCATTATTTTGATTGTTGTTAACTATGAGTTAACAAACTTGGCATTATATTCTCGACATTTCAGTTTTTGACGATTCGCTATAAAATCGATCCCTTCACAAAAAAGCTTAAATCTTGTTATCCTAACAGATCTGCGATTTGCTTTATACTAACTCTCTTCTCGAACTTTCTTGTTCACATTAACAATTACCGAATTTTGACAAGGCTCATTTAAATATACTAATGAAGTGGGTATATTTATAATTCAACATTTCGTATAATATTAAAAATTAAACTTGCGTATTTTTGTAAAGGGTAAAATTCCCTTAATTTTAAGTTGCGTGTTGTCAAGTGACAACGTTTCAATTAAAGCGCTTATTTTCTAAAACCATCATCAGTATAAAATAATAATATAACAGTTCTTTTTAGAAGACATTTCAGACTCCGAGTAAAATCAATACTATCATTTTGCTTTATTATTTATCCATCATAAATTGATAAATTATAACTTATATAAAACTTTAAATTTTCATAAAATATAAATTTTCTTAATTTTCAAAAACAAAAGTGAGGACTTATGGTCCATGATTTCTAACAAGAACTTGTTTTGCGTTTGCGTCCCATTAGCGTATAATACGAAATAAGGTTAGATAAAGTCGACTATAAACAAATAATTTGCAAATACATTTTATTAAAAATAATTTTAAATTCATTCAAGTAAAAAGAGATTTTAATTAATCCACATCCCCCAGACATTCAGCCTGAAAATGGCACTCCCAAATTCAAATTCTGCCCCCTTAGAGTTTCAAAATCTAGAGCTTCACTCTAGTACCCTATCGCATGAGGCGGGACAGGAGTCTCGGGTGGTGGTGGGTTCCTCACTTAAACCCCCTAGTGTTGTTAGCGAACTAATAGATTTAATGACAGATGATTGTAGCAGTAATGATAGTACAGTAACGTTAAATTCGAACGCAAGTTTATCCAATTTTATAGACTTAACTCAATCTTTGATTGATGGCGATCCTGATGACCAATTAACTAAATATAATGAAACGCATAGCGTAATTTTCCAATCTCATTTACCCGTTAAACCCTTATATGAAAATTCAGATACAAGTAATACTAATTCATTTATCACTGAGTATGAAGTTAACCGAAGGAACTCTGAAACGCGTCAGATTGATGATTCGTTACCACAGGCTACCAATATTTCAGATTTAAATAATGTAAATTCATCAACTAACCATTTACCTTTTGTTACAGATAATCTACCAGAAACCAGCACAGGTCAAACGTATATCTGCGGTCCTGATGCGCAACCTTTATTTGATAATACAAATTCGTTTCTCAACTCTTATCAATATAAACAGAGAAACACAGCTTTCAGTACTGGTATAAACTCCACTCCATTAAACTCAAATAAATTACCATTAAATTATATTCCAGTACATATCCCTCAAGATAATATCAGAACTTATATTCAGTCACATCTCATACGTCAGTTAAGACAAGATGAGGAATTAAATACAAATAATTCATTAAATCATAATCAAAACATTCAATTTGGACGACAATGTACAAAACGCTCGTGCGTCAGTCAGTCGCCTTGCAGCGTTCAAAGCAGACTCCGTCGAAGAAAAAACTATGTCTTTCATCAGCCAATGAAGCCATATCTCGTCGAGAAGCCAAAAACTATTATTCTACCATTTTACAGTACCTAAGAAAAATCTTCGTCCAAGCCTGGAGAAGTACATCGTCCTCTGCCATAGCCATGGAGAGATGTCTACAATTTCTATAAAGTAAACAGTCTGCAATCCAAAAGTTTCAGAAGTAACTTCAGTCTTCGCCATCAGCTTTAACAGTACATCATAGAACCTCAACTTTAAAAGTGTATCAGTAATCGTAGCGCCAGTAAGTTAGCATAGCACTTTGCTTTCTGAAGAGGCTAGGATAGCGTGTCTTAAGGTCGAAGAACCCTCTAATTACTATTTCAGGCGACTTAGCAATTAGGGGAGGGAGTCTGCCTAAAGTGAACAAGTAATCAAGAAATCATCTGTAATCATCTCTGCCGCGAAATGCACTGACAAATATCTTCGGTTATGCGTCTAACTACCTCGTAGGTAACTCGAAATCCTGAAGTTAGCCACACAACTGGCTAGTTTTCGAAAGTAGGTTGCGATAAAAACTTTTTCTCGGCACAACTTAGATTTCTTATTTTTTCAAGAAAAGTTTAAAAAATGTAATAATAAAAGTCAGTCAAGCTTTCAGCAAAACAAAATAAAAGTAAAACTCTGCGAACATTTAAAGTATAATACTAAAACACTAGCGTTTTGAATTTTTAGTGAAAACTTCAAAAAAGTAATTCTAAATAAAATGCGGATTTTAACTTTTGTAAAAACAACTTTCTCAATGAACTGTAAAGTCTAAAATAGTCACATTCGTTTCAGCGTATATAAATGTTTTATATCAAAAAGTTTAAACTTAACAATTGACACCAGTCAAAAACTAGTTTGTTTACTCTTTAAATAACTGGTTAATAAAGTTTACAAATAACATAAAAAAATCGAAACTGTTCATTTTTTAAAATTTGTCAAAATACTTTAGCCGAGCATCACAGAATCTCGCGCAAATTACCTGAAAACAACGAAAACCATTTATGACTATTCTTTGAAAATACTGTAATAAAATCACGTACTTAAAAAGAAAATCAAAAATTAATAGTTTCCTGCAGGGAAAACTATTTTTAAAACAAAAGACAATTTAATTCTGCACAGTATTGCAGTGTAGCAATTTCAATTTGTCTCCTTGTTAAGATTCAAATTATCCTACCTTATCGGACCAAATTGCATTCCTCCTTTTTCCATTTTAAAGTTTTGTAATATAAGTATTCCAACCGGTGTGAAACTGGCAACTAAAGTTAGCAACTAAAACCAAAATTGCGCTCGGACTATTTTTAGCCCCTCCCACTTCGTCTGTCAGCGAGTTTGAGGTTTAAGTAGAAATGAGTTCTGTTCTGTTCGACGATTGCGATGGCCTCTAGCTTTTCAGCCTCCAGCCACAGCAGTCTTGAAAGAAGAGGTCTGTGCTCCAGCCATGGGACGATGCTGTAATGTTGAATATTATTGCCATAAATAAAAATAAACAAATAAATGTTAAAAATGTCTTTTATTTACCAAATCACACATAATAATTTGCCATAATATGGCAAGATATAACCGCTTAGTGGTCCAATTCCGACCACGTTGCCAATGCGTGTGACAATTAGGGATGGGCAAAATCGCATAATGTTTTTAACAATCGAAGATTTCGCGTTTAAATGATATTAAAAATCGGATTATCATTCGATTGATCACTCAAATTCTTTTTACCCTATGAAATCGAATTCGTACGTAATGCAGTTGGTAAGAAGACAAAGTTTTTAATAAGGTTTAGTATATGTAATTCGTGTATAGTTTCCCCTATACACGCTATGGTGGTAGTTAGTCAATACCTACCTCCATTAAACGTACTTGGTCTCTATGACTTACAAACTCCCTGAGCTAGTCAGGCGAATTAAAAGAAAAAAACAATATTTAAAAATAATAGGTTTAGTTGCCGGCCAATATCTCAAAAAGTTTCGAGTTTCCCCTATACGCGCTATGGTGGTAGTTAGTCGATACCTACCTCTATCTAACGTACCAGGTCTCTAGGACTTACAAACTCCCTGAGCTAGTCAGGAATTAAAAGAATATACAGGGTGAGGATTTTAAAGTGTTACAACGCAATATCTGAAAAACGGCCAGAAATATTTTAGTCAAATTTTGGGACGTGGATAGAGAGGTTGGGGGACAAATTTTAAAATATTTTTGACATTTACCCCCCCTCCAGATTTTATGTGGCTAGTGACAAATTTGAAATGTCAAATGGAAAGGTATTTATTATATATACGTAATTAATTACGTAAGTGAGCAGAAAATTGTTACATTTACTCTACTGATTGCTTAGTTACGAATTTTTCAATAAATAAAATTGGAATACTTAAAACTACACATTTTAAATCATGACACCTACCTCCTATGATTATTGTTTATCCAAACCTTTAATTATGTTGTATCCTAGGAAACCACTTTTGACTTTGACAAGTAGTAATAATCTGATTCTGATTCAAACGTATTTTCTGTTGATAAAGTTCATTATTCAGTGCAATTATGGAACAATCTTATGACATTGAAATAGACATGTTGTTAATTCTGGGAGAATGTAGAAAAAACTACCGGGAAGCGGCGCAATTGTGGACTGTTAGGTTTCCCGCCATTCAAAAATCTCATATGGCATTTCAGCGATTAGAAGATCGAGGTCGCAGCACGGGAATCCTTAAAAATAAGAACAGAGTTAGAAGACAAACAAAAACTAATGACGATATGGCCGTTGGAGTGTTGGATGTAATAGCTGTAAATCCTCATGTTGGTTCAAGGGAACTTGCTCGTGATTCAGGAATGTGCCAAAAATCGGTACTGGCTATTTTACACAAGCACAATTTTCACCCTGACCACATAACTCTTCATCAGAAATTGTATGGCCAAGACTTTCAAAATAGGATTACATTTTGTACGTGGTTACAAACTTTAATTCACGAAAACAATGCATTTTTAAGAAAGATAGTATTTTCTGACGAAGCAACATTTACCAATTGTGGTCAGGTAATTATTTAAATTAATATGGATTAATCTAACTTTTAATAATCAAAAATAAGTAATCCACTACTTGATAGGTGTACATAGATAAATACATATCTAAACACCCGTTAACGGGTGTTTAGAGAATATTCTCATACAATTAGATTTATTTTTAATTTTGTACTAATTCAATCAATTTTGCTTTTCTTAATTTAAGGTCAACCGGCACAATTTACACTATTGGGCACCTCAAAATCCTCACTGGATGAGATTTCTGCCAAACCAACATCCTTGGTCGGTTAATACCTGGTGTGGCATAGTCGGAGATAGAGTCATTGGACCACATTTTTTTGACCGTCACCTAAATGGAGAAATGTATAATAATTTTTTACAAACCGATTTGCCACAACTTCTGAATAATAATGGAAATCAACAAGGACTATGGTTTCAGCAAGATAGTGCTCCGCCACATTTTGCCCGACAAGCTCGAGATACACTAAATGAAATGTTTGGAAACAGATGGATTGGTCGTGGTGGTCCTGTAAATTGGCCTGCAAGGTCACCAGATTTAACCCCATTAGATTTTTTCTTGTGGGGATTTATAAAAGATAAAGTTATAGCTACACCACCGACCACACCAGAAAACATGAAAGATCGTATTCAACAAGCATGTAATTTAGTAACTCTTCAAATGTTAACTCGCGTGCGCAACTCATGTCAAAAAAGAATTGCAAAATGTTTAGAAATGGATGGGGGTCATTTCGAACACCTTTTGAAGCATGATCGTCGTTAAATTTAAGGAATTATCATAGTTTTAAGTATTCCAATTTTATTTATTGAAAAATTCGTAACTAAGCAACCAGTATGCAATGAATCACGAGCAAGTTCCCTTGAACCAACATGAGGATTTACAGCTATTACACCCAACACTCCAACGGCCATATCGTCATTAGTTTTTGTTTGTCTTCTAACTCTGTTCTTATTTTTAAGGATTCCCGTGCTGCGACCTCGATCTTCTAATCGCTTAAATGCCATATGAGATTTTTGAATGGCGGGAAACCTAACAGTCCACAATTGCGCCGCTTCCCGGTAGTTTTTTCTACATTCTCCCAGAATTAACAACATGTCTATTTCAATGTCATAAGATTGTTCCATAATTGCACTGAATAATGAACTTTATCAACAGAAAATACGTTTGAATCAGAATCAGATTATTACTACTTGTCAAAGTCAAAAGTGGTTTCCTAGGATACAACATAATTAAAGGTTTGGATAAACAATAATCATAGGAGGTAGGTGTCATGATTTAAAATGTGTAGTTTTAAGTATTCCAATTTTATTTATTGAAAAATTCGTAACTAAGCAACCAGTAGAGTAAATGTAACAATTTTCTGCTCACTTACGTAATTATTGACGAGGAATCGAATTATCGAAAAAAATAAATACCTTTCCATTTGACATTTCAAATTTGTCACTAGCCACATGAAATCTGGAGGGGGGGTAAATGTCAAAAATATTTTAAAATTTGTCCCCCAACCTCTCTATCCACGTCCCAAAATTTGACTAAACTATTTCTAGCCGTTTTTCAGATATTGCGTTGTAACACTTTAAAATCCTCACCCTGTATAATATGTAAAAATGATAAATTTAGTTGCCGGCCAATATCTTAAAAAGTTTTGAGTTTCCCCTATACACGCTATGGTGGTAGTTAGTCAATACCTACCTCTATCAAACTTATCTGGTCTCTAGGACTTACAAACTCCCTGAGCAAGTCAGGCGAATTAAAAGAAAAAATAATATTTATTTATTTATTTATTTATTTATGGTCAACAGGGATACAAACAGGAATAATCCCAAAAAAGTACCCTCAAAATTACATAAATTTACCTATTCGAAAGGAATACAACTATTAAACAAATCTCTTACATAAATCACAATACTGTATTAAACATAAATTCTGTTAAGTAATGTTTTTCAATAGTCTCTTAATGGTTGCTGGTGATTGTGAAAGTATATCTATTACTTCGCTATAAAGGTTAACACATTTGATTATTCTACATAATGGTGAGTTTTGTGAACAATTGGTGTTCCTGAATGGAACATAGAAAATTTCGTTTGATCGTAGGTTGACTTGAGGTATGTTAAGACGAATCAAAGATAGTATATCGGGGTTATGTATGATATTATTTATGATTTTGTACAAAAAAAGTATATCAGATATACTTCTTCTAACTGTCAAGGAAGTAATTTGAAATTGTCGTTGAGCAATAGCAATGTCGTTCAGGTGGGCTTTAAACGAGATGAATTTTAAAAACTTATTTTGAATGTGATCTAAACGTTTAATATAAACAGAGTATCTCGGACTCCAAATCACACTACAAAAATTTAACTTACTCAAAACAAAAGAGTTGTATAGGCATATGATTGCTTTAATATTAGAAAAAGAAGCGCACTTGCGCATGATGTATCCCAACATTCTGGAAGCACTGTTTACAACCGTGTCGATGTGTAGATCAAAAATCAGCTTTGAATCAATCAGAATTCCCAGGTCTCGCACGCGATCAACCCTCGTAAGTATGGTTGTGCCAATTCTATAGTCAAAAACATATTCATTTCTGTTGCGGGAAAAAGTGATAGATAAGCATTTACTTAAATTAACAAAAAGATTATTTTCGTCGCAAAACCTCACCAATCTGTCAAGATCCCTCTGAATACATAGCGAGTCAAAATTATTTTCTACTTTTTTAAAAACCTTTAGATCGTCCGCATAGATCAAAAATTGACAGTTATGAAAACAGGCTCCTATCGGATTAATAGAAAATAATGAAAAATAGAGGCCCCAAATGCGAGCCCTGGGGTATTCCTGAGGATGGTATAAAAGAGTCGGATTGAAACCCCTGAATGTGAACGTACTGATTCCTATCCTTTAAGTAAGACTCGACCCAGCTCAGGAGGGCACCCGCAACAACAACCTCAGCAAGACGATTGAGTAGAATGTTATGACTAATTTTGTCGAAAGCCTTGCTAAAGTCAGTGTAGATGGCATCCACCTGAATCCGGTTGTCAATGTGATTATGTAGGTACTCAGTAAAGGCGAACAGGTTAGTTTTAAGTGACCTACCGCGATAGAACCCGTGTTGTTCTGATCCTATAATGTTCTTAGTGAGATTAAAAAAGTATTCGTACACAAGTTTTTCAAAAAGCTTTGCAACTGCCGACAATTTGCTTATTGGTCGATAATTTTTCACGTCATTCTTTTGTCCCCCTTTGAATATTGGGATAAGCATGGCAGATTTCCAGCTGTTCGGGAATCAGCCAGTATTTAATGAAATGTTATAAAGTAGCGTGAGTGGTTCACAGATAGTTAAAGCTGTTTTTTTGAGAAAGAGTGGTGGTATATTATCAGGTCCTGAGCCCTTTCTTGAATCAAGCTTTAGAAGTTCGCGTGATACCTCAAAATGAACGAAATACAATACAATGTAAATGAGAAACATTATTTAATAAATGCTCAACGGGAGGGTGGGCAAATACATGTCTCTCCGGCTCAAAGACACTAGCGAAATAAGACCCAAAGAGATCACTAATATCCTTTCCGTTTTTAGCGACCCTGTCCTTCCAACACATTTCGTCAGGAATTTTACTCACACAGTGTTTTTTTATGGACGCGTAATTCCAAAATCTTCCGGGATTGCCAGGCAGATCATTCTCGACCGACCTCATATAATTTTTAAAGTCCAATTCAATAAGATTTTTAGATCTGGCTCTAAGAATTTTAAATAAGTTGTAGTCATTCGAGTTCTTATACATTCGCCACCTTTTATGTATTTTGTTTTTTTCTTTAATTAATCTTATTGTATTGGGTCTATAGTAAACAGGAAAATATTTATTTTTGGAGTAGGTTGGGACATGCTTATGTATAATATTATTAATTTTTGAGTAAAAACTATCAACACAGCTATCAAGTGTTCTATTTCTAAACGTAGAGTGCCAATCTATGCTCGAAATTTCCCGATTTAATAGGTCATAATTTCCTTTTTTAAAATTAAAGTAAGTGTTGGTATTAAATTTTAACCCTTTATATAATGCAACGTCATATAAAAATTCGATACAAGGGTGGTGGGCATCCTCAGGCACGAGGGCATCCGAGCAGTGAGTGACATTTGATAAATTATCCTTACTTGAAAAAATTAAGTCAAGAAGTTTATCGTTAGTATTAAACACAGTGTTGAATTGCATACAATTATGACATGTAAGATTAAGAATCAAAGACGAATATTTCTGTTCAACGTGGTATGGATCTAAAAATCTATTTTCACCTACTTGAAGCCATTCAGTATTTGACAGGTTAAAGTCTCCACAAATCAACATACTCATATTGTCATCTATTTTTATGTCAGGTAATTTAGACGAGAAACTTGCGTAAGCCTCCACGTCATTAGGAGGCAGGTAAACACAACAAATTAATAATAGCTGATTAGACTCTAGTTTTAGGGATACCCACACATCTTCCGCGTCGCTTAGATATTTCGGCACCATGCAAGCACTATGTTTATTTTTTACCGCGATAAAAACCCCACCTCCATCCGATTTCCTGCTAGCAGCTGATTCACGATCCCTGCGAAAAATCGTGTATTGATCAACATCAACAACCTCATGATCCATAATTGAACTATTTAACCAGGATTCTGTAACACACAAGACGTCCGGGCAATGAATAGATAAGTTTTTTTTGAAGTTACATAACTTAGTTCTTAAGCCTCGGACATTCTGATAAATAACACTGATAGTCATTTAAAAACTTAAAAGCAATATTCAATCTTATTTGCCACTTAAAGCTTCTCGACATCCACGGCGCTTGTGACGTGAATGATCTTCGACGTTTCCGCTTTTCGAACAAGCACATGGCCATTATGTACCCAGACAAACTTATAGCTATTTTCTAGTGCTCGTTGGCGTGTCTGTTTCAGAAGCAGTTTAGCTTGGGGTGATAAATGTTCATTGACATAGAAGCTTTCCGACAAGCCAGCAATTCTGAATCCCTGCTTGTTACCATTTGCTTTTTTGGCGGTCCTGGCTGCTGTCAGAAATCCGTCCCTGTGAATTTTTGAAATAAATTTAACTATAATATTTTTAGGCTTTTTATCAACTTGCGTTGGGACTCTAAATATAGCATCTATCATGTTGGGTTGTACTGTAAATTTAAGAAAGTTGCCGATGTCGGTGACGACAGAGACCAGATTTTCATTGGCCTTTTCTTGAATGTCCTGGATCTCGATGTTATTAGACCTTTGGGATTGTTCAAGAATATAAACTTTCTTGTTAATTTCCGAAAGATCAGTTTTTAATTTAGAGTTTTCCAGTCTGAGTTTCTCGGTCTCTTTAAAGTAATCGTTAATTTTAACCAATTTGGCCTCAAAGTCCGATATCTTATTGGAACAGAAATCTACAGACTCGCGCAGTTGCTGCATTTCATCCCTCACAGAGCGCATGACGTCAGCAATACTCGGTGCAGTAGCAACACCGGCAGCGTTTACGATGTCCTCGTCATCCGCCTCCGATGTAGACTTAATACGGTGACGGGGCTGAGATCCGCGACAGGACACGCAGACCCAGCGCGCACCAGGTAAACTATTCATTGTGCTCACCTGGTTTTTCGATACATCAGAACACGCACTATTGCAATGATAAAATGCCGCACAGAGACCTTGACATTGAATTCCTGGTGAATTTTTTGTTATCACTTTGGAGCAAGTGCTGCAAATAGTCATTGTTTAAAAGCGTAATTTAGCACTAAATTGTTATGTTAGAAGGCTGGAAATATTAGCACAGTGTTAGCTAACTTTAATTTGTTATTATTTGCACAAAAACAGACTATTATCCCTCAATAAAACACGATACTAGGCAATCTAACTCGGAGCAAACCATAAACGATGTTTACTGTACGCGCGTTATAATACAATATATAAAAATAATAGGTTTAGTTGCCGGCCAATATCTTAAAAAGTTTCGAGTTTCCCCTATACACGCTATGGCGGTAGTTAGTCAATACCTACCTCTATCAAACGTACCTCGTCTCTAGGACTTACAAACTCCCTGAGCAAGTCAGGCGAATTAAAAGAAAAAATAATATATAAAAATAATAGGTTTAGTTGCCGGCCAATATCTTAAAAAGTTTCGAGTTTCCCCTATACATGCTATGGTGGTAGTTAGTCAATACCTACCTCTATTAAACGTACCTGGTCTCTAGGACTTACAAACTCCCTGAGCTAGTCAGGAATTAAAAGAATATATAATATGTAAAAAGGATAAATTTAGTTGCCGGCCAATATCTTAAAAAGTTTCGAGTCTCCCCTATACACTCTATGGTGGTAGTTAGTCAATACCTACCTCTATCAAACGTACCTGGTCTCTAGGACTTACAAACTCCCTGAGCTAGTCAGGAATTAAAAGAATATATAATATGTAAAAAGGATAAATTTAGTTGCCGGCCAATATCTTAAAAAGTTTCGAGTTTCCCCTATACATGCTATGGTGGTAGTTAGTCAATACCTACCTCTATTAAACGTACCTGGTCTCTAGGACTTACAAACTCCCTGAGCTAGTCAGGAATTAAAAGAATATATAATATGTAAAAAGGATAAATTTAGTTGCCGGCCAATATCTTAAAAAGTTTCGAGTTTCCCCTATACACGCTATGGTGGTAGTTAGACAATACCTACCTCTATCAAACGCACTTGGTCTCTATGACTTACAAACTCCCTAAGCTAGTCAGGCGAATTAAAAGGAAAAACAATATTTAAAAATAATAGGTTTAGTTGCCGGCCAATATCTCATAAAGTTTCGAGTTTCCCCTATACACGCTATAGTGGTAGTTAGTCAATACCTACCTCCATTAAACGTACTTGGTCTCTATGACTTACAAACTCCCTGAGCTAGTCAGGCGAATTAAAAGAAAAAAACAATATTTAAAAATAATAGGTTTAGTTGCCGGCCAATATCTCAAAAAGTTTCGAGTTTCCCCTATACACGCTATGGTGGTAGTTAGTCAATACCTACCTCTATCAAACGTACCTGGTCTCTAGGACTTACAAACTCCCTGAGCTAGTCAGGCGAATTAAAAGAAAAAACAATATTTAAAAATAATAGGTTTAGTTCCCGGCCTATATCTCAAAAAGTTTCGAGTTTCCCCTATACACGCTATGGTGGTAGTTAGTCAATACCTACCTCCATCAAACGTACCTGGTCTCTAGGACTTACAAACTCCCTGAGCTAGTCAGGCGAATTAAAAGAAAAAAGAATATTTAAAAATAATAGGTTTAGTTCCCGGCCAATATCTCAAAAAGTTTCGAGTTTCCCCTACACACGCTATGGTGGTAGTTAGTCAATACCTACCTCCATCAAACGTACTTGGTCTCTATGACTTACAAACTCCCTGAGCTAGTCAGGCGAATTAAAAGAAAAAACAATATTTAAAAATAATAGGTTTAGTTCCCGGCCAATATCTCAAAAAGTTTCGAGTTTCCCCTATACACGCTATGGTGGTAGTTAGTCGATTTACGATTTTTATTATTCTATACTTTTTACATATTATCTGTTTTACATTTACAATATATTTATACAATATATAAGTATACGATTCTTCTGGTTTTTCTGTCAGTCAGGCCGTGTTCCTGTCAAGACTGCCCAGGATATGCATTGGCAACGCCGGTATGGTTGTCGTTAGCCCTTGGTAAAACTATGATAATGTGTGGCTATTTCTAGGATTGGCCGGTTTCGTAACCCTCTACCGCCATGAAGGAGTTTAATTTTCAATAAATATTTGAATGGTGTTTGTTTAGAGTTTTATTGTGAAATTTTACGAGTTGGGTTTACTGAAAAACAATAGAAAAACCAGCTTAATTTTTAACAGGTACAAGGTAGTTAGTCAATACCTGCCTCTATCAAACGTGAAAGAAAACACTTATTTTTTTTATTGTCAACATGACGCGTTTTTATTTATTTTTTCAATATTAATGTTACAATATCTACAGTTAAGTTTACATAGGTAAGTACGTCAAGGATTTAAAATAACATACTCATACAGAGTTTTCAATAAATATAAGTGTATATGACAGCAATTCATACTATTCATACTACCGTAATGTAAGATCTGCATCTAAACTTTTTAGCAATAGTGAGGTAGTTTATAATGCTTATAATAAGTTAGTTGTATATTTTATTGTGTAATATTGCTAAATAAATAAATATAGGTATCCATATAATAATGCAATTTATTTAAACTTGCCTTATCCCAAATTTTATAACAACCAAGATACAGGGTGTCAAAGTTTCAATTTTGTTCTCGTTTTAGTGCGATTATTTCTTAACGAAACGACATAGCAGCACAAAATTAGGAGTATTGGGGTTTTTTGAGGTGAGAAATTCAAAAATATTCATAGTTTTTGTGTAACCAGTAGAGGGCGCTGCCTACGGCATGACCCACCCCTTTTACCTGGCATAACTTTGTTAGGCTTCTTATATCAATCCGACTATTAAAAAAATAAGTTACTTTACTTCTTTTACATCAAAAACGTATATTTTATTGAAGTCGCTAGGAGCAACCATTTTCGAGATAATCGCATTTTATATGTCCAATGAAACTATACGTGGTCCAAAAACAATGGAAAATCGAGCAACGGTGAATTTCTAACTTAAAATTATTGTAAACCAGCTACATTTGCTAAGTGTCAAAGTTAATGTAGATGCTTAAGGTTCACTATTTTTTTTTCTAATAAAAACGCTTTTTCGTATAATCGAGGTAAGGCAGCTGTGTCGGTCTCCTTGTCATACTACCAGACATAAACCCTTGCTTTGGTATATAAGTAGGTTCCTATTTGTACTTTCATAGGTGTCAACATGAGTACCAACAAAAAAAAACTGTATTAATAGCATCATTTTATTTACGAGAGTAATTTCAGTTTTATAAAATTTCGCCCTATGAGATTTTAATTATTACTTTCGTTAATTTATTTATTTTAATTGCACTTGAGATGCTGCAGATTAAAAACTTCTTTTCGCAGGCTTTTGCTTTGAAAATGTAAAAGGACAAAATTGTAATTAAACGTTTAAAAGCGAGAATAATTATTATATTAATGTGTTTGCATCTGCTTAATTACTTTTTACCAGCTTTTTTATTTAGCTTTAAAAAAAATCACGTATGAAATAATTAAATACCTAAAATGTAGTAAGTAAATAATGTTAACCTTCTGTTGTGTGTATAATAGGAAACTTGACACAAATTTTAAATGGGGAAAAAATTCTATAAATCATAAGTATATATTGTCATAATTGTGACATGATTACAATAAAATTAATTTTATTGTAATCAAAAATTTTATTAACTCTGACAGATGACTTGTAACATGTTGTGGCCTTAGAAACGTCGTTGTTTTAAATCAAGGCCAGCTGTGATAAATAATACTAATACGAATACACAACTATTTTAAATATTTTAGCATTCTTGCATTAAAAATATCGAATGCGATTATCTCGAAAATGGTTGCTCCTATAGCGACTAAGTTATACGTTTACACATACACAAAAGCTATGAGTAATTTTAAATTTCCCACCTCAAAAAACCCCAAATCACTTAACTTTGTTCTGTTATGTTGTTTCATTAAGAAATAATCGCAAAAAAACGAAAACAAAATTAAAACTTTGCCACCCTGTATCTTGGTTGTTATACATTTTGGGATAAGGCAAGTTTAAATAAATTGCATTATTTCGCCTTAATGAGTCTGCTGTTGCTCTGTGTCCCATTACTTTTGGGACACCCTGTATACATATCTCCTAAAATAAATAACGAAATACATTGAAATTTTAGTAATACATACAGATACTAGGAAAAATGTGCAGACGGTTAATTAAATCTGGGAATTACGCTTTGTGTTTCTGAAATACAGTGTGTCATAAAAGTTTGTTGTTGTTGGCCCATGTATTAAAGTGCTTCAAATTTGAGGAGTAGTTGTTGTAGCATTCGTTTTACTTATAATTGCCGAAGAAATACGAAAATCAAAACCTGTCAATAACTGACAAGCAATAAGTTTTACAATGTCGCATAGTTTTACAATGTCGCATAAATCACCAACAAAAGCAAAACCATTTTGTACCCTTACGTGTCAAATTTGAAGCACTTTGATATAGGAGGTTACAAGATAAATCGCCATGACCAGACAGTTGTTCCACTGTGTATATATTAATAAATTATAAATAGATTTTAGAAGGGTGCTGTGGTGGCGACCGACTCGGTGGTTTGGACTAGGCTGTGACGTTTGGGCTGCTCTGTGAGGTTTGGGCTGGCTGGTCTGAGAGGTGAGGCGGCCTCTTCATTTGATTTATTGATTATTCAGCGAGAGCTTCTGAAAATATATTGTAAGGATTAGGTATAGTATTTTATAAGTACTACAAATCAATTGAAAATTTCTAACTATACATATTATGTTGCAAAATCTTTAAACGGAAAAATGAAAGTAATATTATCAATGCCTAATGTACATAAACCATATTATATTAATATAAACCCACATTTAACCTATCTAACCAAAAAAAAATTGGGTAAAAAGACATAGCCTTGACTTTTATGAAACTGTACCTGAAGGTTGGAAATAATGATTGGTGCGACATCTCGCGGCAAGTGAAATGCAAGATACCTCCAATCTAACAAAATCGGTGACTTGACTTGACTTGATTGTTATGGCTTCTGCCTCTATACAGGGCAATTTGCCAGCTCATTTGGTAGATTCCAGGGTGTGGTTGTGAAGACTGTGGTTGTGGTTTTATCACGATTTTCTGTGCTTCCTTCTTCTATCTTCTGGTGAGAGAAGGTTAGCTTAGACATATACTACATATATTTTAAACTTTTCTCGATCCCGGGTAACGGGGGATCTGTACAAACAGGAGGTTGCCTCGCCAACAAAATCAGTCAGGGAAGGAGAAACGATCATCATTCTCGTTGTCCTTATTTCAGTGAATAAATCATGTTAAGCCATACAACTCTGAAATGAAACAAAACATTTTATAATAAATACCAGAATCAATTACCTTAATAATATACCTTGCTACAGCAGGAGCAGGGGGGAGTGTTGATAGAACAGGTCATTGGAATAGCTTGCCTTATGATAATGGTATATTTACCCTGGTGTAGAATATCTGAAATAGAACATATTTATTTATAATTTATGGCTAATATTATACATTAAGAAACAAGATCAAGTAGTTTAACTTTTGCAATGTTTATAAATCGGAACAAAAGTGAGATGCTTACCAAGTAATAAATTGCCGCCCAGTGCACCACAATTATCTTCGTATCGAAAGTATCCAACAGAGCAAAGTAAACATAGCCTTCAATCAGGTGTTTAAGATCTACAATAGAATAGAATGATTTATCATTTATGGCTATACACAAGAACATTGCTAAGACAAGGGGTTTAAATTTTGCAGTTTAAAATACATGAATTAAAGTGACAAACTACAATCCAACCTACCAAACAAACACCAACTCATAAATTTCCATTCAGTGCACCATAAATTGGCAGAGTATGGAGGAAGCCGGTAATACAACGACACCCTACAATATCTACAACAGTTAGCACATTTAAGCTAATAAAACAAAATAGCTTTACAATAAATAACTTTACTTTTCCAATTCTAAAACACTAATCCTAATGATTATTTCAGATTTACTGCTGCAAATTCTATTAGAAAATAATCGAATTACAAAAGTCAAGTTGAAAGCCTTTGCAACAGTAAATTTTTGCAATTGTGTGAGTGTATATGACATGGTGTAAGGGGGTGTGAGGGTGTGAGAGGGTGAATTGGCATAAATAGTGGCACATCATACACAATTGGCGGGAACGGTTTTAAATAAGCTAGCGCCAATTGGTCCATACCAAATGGAGAGAGAGCCTACAAAAACGCGGGAAATATATCCAAATTTAAATTTCATTTACCGTAGGTCGTTATATTACATATTTTGCTGTCGTATCCGGGTGTAGGGTGCCTCAAGTAGAACGGGCGACATAGTGCAGGCTTATTCACACACAAGATGCCACAGTAAATGTAACACATACACACATCTTACTTTAACCCAAATTGTGGTATCCGCCGTACGGTGGCGCCTTCTACAATACACACTTGAACCATAAATAAACAAAAAAAAAAAAAAAAAAAAAAAAAAAAAAAAAAAACTTGAACCATTTTATATTATTCAATACAACGCGCAAATAAGATTTCAGCGTTCAGTAGCCGAGTGGACATGTGCAGTAGTGCAGTGCGCCAGTACAACAAGAAATAATAGCAAGGTAAGTAACTGAAAATTAATTATATTATACATAATTACCGTTTTCTATAGAAATGCTATTATTTAGTAGATTATTGGCGCTTGTGTGTAATTTATTAACTTAGAAAATTGAATTTAGAATATAATTAGGGCCAAACTAGCCTATACACAAAAGCAAGAAAAGTAAACTAAGTTTGGCTGTATTTTATGTAAGTATTTGTTAATATGTACTATACAGAGTGTTGGGAAAGTTTATCATCAGAGGGATTTTATACTGGGTGTCTGAACAACACGTATATAACGGTTGATGACAAACTGCTGGGCTCAATAAAGCCAATTTAGGTACTTACTGCTATCTTTAGACGCGGCATATTATGTACGATTTTCAACTAAAAAGGCACATTTTTGTATAATGCCCTTTAAAAATTGGAAATGTTTTTAAAATTACGTTACACATCCGGTATGTAGTTTTCTTATACTTATCGTTGATTGTATTGACAGCACAGCTGCGAATAGCTGACTACATTTAAAAAGGTTTTTTTCAGTTGCAATATTACTGCGTAAATGACTGCAATAAAGCAAGAGGTAAATGTTGAAAATCACCTCGTGTAAAATAAACCACTTTTTACCTCCTACTGTCCCTAAAATTTTTCCAAATTGGGACATACAATTGAAGGGTCAGGGGAAGAAAGCAGGTAAGTCAATTTTTTGCTATATTGAGATATTGGTTGCTTTCCGTTCAGAATGACCGTATCCAACTTTAGAAGCTCCTAAACTGGAGAAAAAGCCGGCTAGTCAATAGATATACGGAGTCAAAGTTTAACTATAAGGGAAAAAAAGCAGGCAAGTCAAGCGAAAAGAGGAAAGAACCAGGCAAGCCACTGTCGCTCACGGGACGTCGCGCGTTTTCTACCAAACCAAAGCATTAGTATATCGCCAACGTTTGACGTTAAGACTTGTTTCGTTTACTTATCGTGTACCTGTGTTTTTGTAATAATGCTTTAGTTTATGACTATATAGTAATGTCAAGCTCTGAGGAAGAAGTCAAGCTTTATAATGGCCCAAAAAAAAGGCAGAAAACCGGTCGGATGTCGGACGTACATAGAAAACTAAGACTTGCCACACATGAAGCGGGCCCCCCTTGCAATTGCAAACTATTTAAGTGCTATGATGACAATGTAACAACTGAACATGATAGAAAACAGATATTGCTTTACTTTAACCAGCTTCAGTCTCACGATGAACAAAACTTGTACTTGGCAGGATTAATTTCCGTCATACCCGTGGCACAGAGAAGACCTCGAAACGGTGAAGAGGAGGCAAAGTTACGTGATGCTACTTTTGCCTACAGAGTTCGAATCACACAAGAGGGAAACACCGTTGATGTTAGTTTATGCGCAAAAGAATTTTGCTCATTTCATGGTATCACTAAAAATAAACTTTCTTATTTGCAGAAAGGTTTAAAATCTACGGGTTGTGCACCTATGGATAAAAGGGGTAAGCATTCCAAGAAACACAGACAGCTAAATAGGGCGACTAAGACACTTGTTGAGAACCATATTAAAAGTTTTAAAAGTCGTCAGAGTCATTACAGCCTTAAAGACTCTAAACACAAAACTTATTTGCCAGAGACTCTAAATGTAAAGAAACTGTATAAGCTTTTCAAAGAATTGCATCCTGCCGCAGTTATATCTTACGACACTTACAGGACGATTTTCAACACGAAATTCAATATTTCTTTTGGGTATCCGCGTACGGATACTTGCGCATTGTGCGATGAATATTTCGCAAAGGTAAAAGCTTTATCTGTGGACAAGGATAAACAAGAAATTGATAAGCTTACAACAACGAACATTATCCACAAGAAAAGGGCGGAATCATTTTATAACCGTAAAAGGAAGACCAAAATCCAGGCAAGACAAAATAAAAAAAAAGAAGCAATATGCATTGATTTCGCAAAAAATGTCTCCCTACCAAATATAGCTACTAATGACGTATACTATAAACGGCAACTTGCTATGTATTCCGTCAATGTTCATGTTCTTGCAACTGGTGAATCATTTTTTTACGTGTACCACGAAGCTATTGCGAAAAAAGGGCCGAATGAAGTGGCCTCATTCTTATTTCACTTTATTATGAACTATTTGGACGACGAAGTTCAGGAATTGGAAATTTTCTGCGATTCTGCAGGGGGGCAGAACAAAAACTACACGATATTTAGATTTATTCATTACATAGCGAACAATCAAATTCATGGCTTAACGGACATCACAATTACCTTTCCTGTACGTGGCCACTCATACTTGGAGTGCGACAAAAATGTTGGGTTATGGAACATGAAAGCACCGATGGAAATACCTTCGGACTTCGAAGAAATGGTTAAATTATCACGATCGAAACCATCCCCTTTTACTGTGGTGAGTGTCACTAAAAAAATCGTACTGGATTGGAAGACAATGTTACAAACAAAGTACGTCGCTAAATGCCCTTTTAAAACACAGCCTATTAAGATCATACATTCTTCATCCAGTCATAGTCGTTTGCTACAATATCGCACGACGTACTTTGGAGAGATGCTGACAGGCATTATTAGAGCACCACTTCAGTGTCCACCACTTGAAAAGGGGTTGTTTGAACTTCCCTCTCCAGTTTACAATGGTATTTACTAGCAAAAAATATGTTTTCCAACTTCTAACGAATTTATACTATTTTTTCCAGGTCTCCTGCCAATTTCCAGTGCAAAATTCAAAGATCTACAAAGCCTTATGAAGTTTTGTACCGCCCCAACTGTAAACTTCTTCAATAAACTGCCCCATAACTAAACTAATGTAAGTTAACTATATTAATAACGTTATCTTATTATTCTGGCGATTACCATAATAAGATTTTGCTTGACTTTCCTATATTATTGTGCATTTTTTTCAGGTGCCTTCCAAAAATGCAAGGGAATTTCATCGCTTTTATGGGCAATGTATTCATACGGCAACGACCTGAATGATGGAAGCTTAATTTTACCTTTCTTAGGATACAATTTTTAGTTATTTTCCCAAAAAAATTTTTTATAATTTCTTGTAATGATTCTATAACGTTTTGAACATTAAAATTTGTTTTCCTCAGTTTCAAGAAATTTGACTTACCTGCTTTTTTCCCTTGACCCTTCAATTTACTTCAATTTAAAGATATTGACAGACCCATCCTTAAAGTATGATTTTCATGTAACGGATTTTCAGATTTAACTTTATAATTTAAAATATACATTAACATGCTGGTAAAAATTGGCTTCTTTTAGAAAGTATTTCCTTCCAATGAAAGCCATAAATTAAAAATCAATTAAAAGATAAACAACGTTTTAAACCTTTAGCTATTCAGTCAGTGATACCAACATTATACTTGATTAACTAAATTTATATGCAGTAAGTTCTATAACTTAAGAGGATTTTGAGTAAATGCTATTAATGCAAGCCACGCGTAGGAAATCCCTGAAAGCGATGTCAGATCGTTAAGCGAAAATTTTACAAGAGGCAGATAGCTTCTAAATATACCTAGTCAGTTGGTCGAAAAAGATGTCTGGGTTGTCTTTTTATATTTTTCGTATAAAAAATATGGACGGATAAACATCCACAGAGAGAACCATTTAAACAATGGTTACATGACATTTCCATGTTTTTAAAACAATTTAATTTACCACTGAACAAACCCAAACGAAACGAGGATTTAAAGTATACATACATTCGCTATATTACTCGAATATAGCTTGTTGTCGTATCCGAGTGTAAGGTGCCACAAGTAGAACGGACGACATAGTGCAGGCCTATTCACACACAAGATGCGACAGTAAATGTAAAGTCAATACATAAAATTGTGACAATCCAATAGCACGTTTATTAAGGAAAACAAAATTTTTCATGAGCTTTTAACGCCTCCAGCGGCTAAACGAAGCAGTTTCGGATACAAACAAGTTGACTTTAATCGATATATTTTGTGCCCCGAAGTCTAATATCAAACGTTGTATGCTCATTTTTCCGACACAAAATTGATTTTTTGGAAAAATTATACTAGATAAATTTGACTCTTTATTTGAAAATTAATATTACATAACGTGTATTAGGGCGCCGGAAATTAAAGTTTGGATGACTATAATATATTTTTGAAGAAAAGAGTCGAGTTTGTATTACGTGTAAAAACTTTTATTTTATTAAAATCTTAGCAGAGCGCTTTCGGCTTTCGCCATCTTCAGTGCTATTCGTCAATATACATAGATATCCTCAAGGTGGAATGCGAACAAGTGTTCGTTACTTTTACCACTGTCAGCACGTTTTTTAAATCAAAGATGTTTTATGTTTTGTTTCGTGTTGTCCTTTTACAATTTTAATATCATTTTCAAAACATTGTGTGGACGTAATGCCATTCCACCTTGAGGATATCATTGTATATTGACGAATAGCACTGAAGATGGCGAAAGCCGAAAGCGCTCTGCTAAGATTTTAATAAAATAAAAGTTTTTACACGTAATACAAACTCGACTCTTTTCTTCAATTCTACTCTACGTGTACACAGCCACAGCGAATTTTCTATAATATATTTTGTTTGAAACTTATTTTAAAACACAGTAAACAATTTTTCTTAAAAGGGTTTTTTATAAGTCCAAGATAAACTTATAGTTATTAATGATACTAGATCGATATGAACACTATAATGAGTTTCATTAACAAAGTTCATATCGAACGTGTATCATTCAAAATTTAATCTACGACACAGTGGCGGCTACTGCCAAGGGGCACAGGGTCACGCACCCCCCAATTCCATATCTGTTATAAAAAAAAATATTTATTTAAGCCACTTATACTTGAAACCCAACTATTCAAACCCTCCTCGTAACGTCGCAGCCTCAGACCAAGCACTATAGACAAAGCATGCTATTCATTGCCATTCATAAAAGAGGGGTTGTTGTGTTGACAATTTTCAAGTCACATTGCGATGCAACAGCGATACAAGTAAGTCCCCCACCACTATAAGGGGTGATCAATCGGGGCGCGCGGAGAAGAGGACGAAATGGAGGGGATAAGTCTTGTAAAGCGCTTCGACAAGGTGTGTCGAACGGTCCATAGGCGTGCGATATTTATAAAACCTCAAATACCGTGAGATAAACAAAAATGTTGTATTATAATAAAGATTGATTAAACGATTTTAATAAAATGGGAAGAGGCTAGAGGTAACTTTTTGTCGATTATTGACAATCTAAACAATATTTTTCCAAAACTGACAAGACTGCGGCACTCCTTACGGTATAACAAATATTATGCGCATTCCTATTTTAGGTTTTCATTCTCGTTTCGAAAGTGCTAGTTCGGTTTAATAATTAATAACTTAGCAAAGCTATTTTAGGATAAACAAAAAGTTTAAACTTTTAAGGTTGGAAGTTATAGTTTTTCGATAAAGAATTAAAAGCTACGAGAGGAAGTTGCAAGCCCTTTTTCTGTTTCATGATAAAAAAGTTATTTTCAAATGTCAATATTTAAAAGTCGTAGCTACTTAACATACTAATGGTTTAATCCACTAGTATTTAAAATGTTATAAAATAAATGGTTTTATTTCAAAAAATAATTTGTTCTATGCCTTATCTTTTTAAAATACTTTATTGTATAGAAAATTTACAAAAAGCGAAGTTAAGGCTGGGCCCCCTAGCCTAACTTCGTAATAATTTTAAAACGTAGGGTCCCACAAGTGGTTTTTATGGAATTTGTTGGTAATGATACAGTTACATTTCTAAACTTGTATATGGGCTAACATAAAGTTAAAAGCTTCAATTTAGCCAGGGATTAATTTTTTCTGTCAGTGAAAATCCTACCTTAACAGTTTTTGACTTACGTGAGGTACGTAAACCCAAAAGTGGTTTTTATGGAATGTGTTCGTTAAAATGTAATTTATTGATACGGTTACATTTCTAAAGTTGTACGTAGGCTAACTTAATGTTAAAAACGTTATTTTATTGCCATACAAACAATAATAATAGTAATATCTAATAATAATTTCACTTATATAAGGTACGTAGACCCAGAAAATAGAATTATATATTTGTTCGCTATCCTATTACATATTAATATGGTTACCTTTTACAACAGAACTACTATATGGGCTAATATAAGTAATGTTAAATAGTTTATTTTACCAAACAATAATAATAATAATAATAATAATAACAATAATAAAACTAATTCCTTTGAAATCAAATATGGTACTGTTAACTTTCTGGACATTCATTTTCCGCTTTTTTGGGGTTCCAAAATCACCGCTCCTTATTTCTTTAGTAGGTTCTGATTTTCTACAAAAAAAGGTGCTTAAATGTAAGTTGTCGGCAGCAATGCAAGTTTTTACCGCACCCTTTAAAAATAAAGAATTTTGGTTCTGACACTGAATATTAGTGAATATAGCACATTTTCCTCTATTTACTTACCGACAATGAGAACCACAGGAAATGCTTGATGTAAGCTGATTTTCTGCATCGTACGCAAGAGCTACACTGTCTTGCATGCTTGGCAATCTAAAAAGTAGAAAGTTTGAAAATCAGAAAAGATCCCTTGTATGTTAAAATATAATTAAATTTTTTATCTATCTTATCGAATACATACCTTTTCTTTGGTGGAGTTCCTCCAACTGTAGAATCAGAGCTAAAACAAAAGCATATAATAAAATCTATGATACCTTGTCACCTATAAACCAAGTGCGTCAAAAATACTATAAGTTTATTATTATATTGAAATATAATGACCCAAAGATCAAATTAGACCAACTAATTTGAACTAAAAAATACCAAGCTATTGAATCAGCAATAAGATACTGTACTCTTAAGGCACTATAACTTTACAGAAGCTTTGGGCTAGGTATTTTCAAGTTTTTGGTATAAATAAATAGGTACCTACTCACCTTAATTATGAAGATTAAAAAAGCTCTGGATGAAATGATTTTGGAAGAGCATCTTCTTCAAATATTTTACTCCATTACTATACCATACTCAAAATCACTTTTAGTAAAATGATTGGAACATATTTCAGCTCCAACAGGCAGAACCACATACATCTTCTTTGGAGATTAGTAGGAAAACTACAAATAAAGTTTATTATTACGGTTTAAGTGACATTTATTATAGTCCTTTCTGTTCGCATGCCCCAATTTTATTTATTTTTTATGCTTTCCTCCTAAATATTACAGGAAATCGTAATTAGACCCTTAAAACGGACTCGGCGCTACGCCCCTGTAAAAAAACATGGCTGTTTTTAATCTTACCTGTGAAATGTTATTTCCGGGCTTAAATGGCTCAATTTCTGGCACACTTCACACTGCCGTACCATCTAACCCCAATTTAAAGGATATTTAGTAATGAAACACTTGAAATAAACTCACAAAACACAAAAACTCACTTTAAATACAGAACGTTCTAACGATAAACATCTGATCGCCAAAAATTTGTGAATGAACTGACAGACCGTCAGATAGCGTAAGCTGCGTGCGCAACCGGAATATCGTCATCGTATCAAAGGCGACGTTGTCACGTTGATATGTAAAAAATAGTGGTTTCTTTTTGCCATAAGGATGTATATTATATATACTTTTAGAATAACTGCTCTTGTATTAACCAATTGGTTTAGTTCGTACGTTTGTGAGAAAGTTGCTTGGCAATAATAAGCGGTAGAGCCGATGAGACTATTGCATCAATTGTTTTAGAAGGGATAATAATGATTACATGTATAATTTTCATACAAACTTATAAAAATTCAACAGACCAGAACTAACCTGGTGTCACGTGACTTGGAATCCATCTTGCGAGAGGAACTAAAGTATTTACTATAATTATGTTTTCTATTTATTTTTGCGACTATTTGTTCTCGTTTACTTACTTATTTTTATATAATTTAGTGCAGGTCGACAACATCGCTTTGCGATCACAGCCGTATTGCTACTACAGTGCGTAAATTCTTATACTGTGAACATAAAATTGTTTTTATGGCCCAATGTAAATAACTTTGTCTATAGTGCTTGGTCTGAGGTCGCAGCACTGGCAACGTCTTCGTTTAATTTTAGAAGTTAGTTTAAAGTCCCTTAGCGAGAGTCCCACGTTAGAAATTTAAACGGTAGATCGGGCGCGTCTCTAAACAGTCTAAACTTACTTCCACAGGGTCTCATCTCGGAAATAAACGCAAGATGACCGGGATGACGTAACATTCATGACGACGCGTTTTAAGGTGACCAATCAGATTTGCAGTTCCTATGACAATGATTAGACGAAGTACACGTGTATGGACACATACGTCCTGTAGCCTTTTCGATTCGCCAGCTTGCAGAAGGTGGTGAATGTGTTTGTTGTTGTTTGTTTTGTTTTTCCGGGATTTTACGGTGTCCGGGTATATTTTGATGTTCGTTATGAATTCGGTAAAGAATATTTTAGAAAATAGACCTCTCCCACTTTGAAGCAAAAGTTGAAATAAAAAAGTTGGGCCGTCCGACACCCGATTTACAAATAAAATCAACAGTAGTGTGTAAAACCAGAGAATTTAATCGCTATTTTAAGAGGGAAACTACTTATAACAGATTTTTATGGCTGTGCGGTTGTCCAGAGACAAACAAATTTTTTTGTTTTATTTGTTTGTTAAGTAACGATGTAAGGCCTTCTCCTTGGATTGAGCCCGGTGTTGATGATTTGAGGCATTTGAACGACAGAGCAACAAAACATGCCAACAGTGTGACTCATCTAAACCATTCTGTGGATTTTAACATACTAGCTACCGTGGACATACGAAAACAACTAGATAGTGCTTATGTTAACAATATTAGAGTGCATAATGAAAACGTCGATAAAAGTAGACACATTTTACGTAGACTTATAATGTGTATTAAATTTTGTGGTGTGTTTGAACTCGCCTTACGCGGACTCGACGAACGAGTTGACTCTCAGAATCCAGGAATTTTTCGCGGTTTAGTTGACTTTGCGTCTGAGTTAGATTCAGCTTTAAATATTCATTTACTGAAGGTAAGGTTTTTAAGGGAACGTCAAAGACTATTCAAAATGAATTGTTGGACGCTATGTTAGATGTGTGTAAACGTGAACTTAAAGAACAAATTGGAAAATCAACTTTTCTAGCAGTGGAAGCTGACGAGACTACCGACTCGTTTAATCAACAACAGCTTGTTATAATATTCAGATATGTCTTCGACGGGAAAATTTATGAAAGATTTTGGGGATATTTTCGTCCAGAAGGACACACTGCAGAAAATATTTCGAAAGCTATCCTAAAAGAACTGATTAGTTTGGAGGTACCTGCTGAAAAACTTATTGCTCAAAGTTATGACGGGGCTTCCGTAATGAGCGGTGCAAAAGGAGGTGTTCAGGCAATAATAAGACAACAATATCCCTACGCCTATTATATTCACTGTTATGCCCACCAATTTAATTTAATTTTGGAAAAAGCAGCCTCTTGTCATAAAAAATTAAAAATATTTTTTGCCGATATACAATCATTTGCTACATTTTTTTCTTAATCGGCGAAAAGAACAGCTATTTTAGATGATATAGTAAAAAAAAGACTTCCTAGAGCAGTTCCGACAAGATGGAATTTCAAGTCGCGAACCATCAATTCAATTTATGAAAACAAAGGCATGTTGCTTGAATGTTTGGAAAAAATAATAGAAGACAGTAACGATGGAAAAACAATGGCACAAGCAAATGGCCTTCTACGTAATTTGAACACTGGTGACTTTAATTTTTTTTTAGAAACGCTTCATCATATTACACCTCAAGTTGAAATATTTTTGAATCAAGTTCAATCTAGGTGTGCAGATAATACATATATCCATAAATGTCTGATAAATTTTGAGACACATGTCAGTGAAATTCGAAACCATAAAATTGATTCATTATTTGAACAAGCTAACCATGATGATAGCCAAAATAATAAACGACGAAAAATTGAATTATCTGAAAATAATAGGGTAATTTTAAAAGAATATTTCGATATTTTAATTGCGCAAATAAAAGACAGATACCAGTTTACAGGACACCTATTAGCAACTGCGCTTTTTTTCCCAGATATGTTTCAGAGCTACAAAAAAACTTTCCCCGAAGACACTTTTCAACACACTATTAGTGCGTATCCATTTGTCAACAGTGCAAAATTAAAATCAGAACTAACAGTAATATACAACAGAGATGATATGTGTGGCAATCGAGAGAACAATGGAATCTTACCGCTATTATTATTTATCACAAAAAACAATTTAAAACAATGTTTTTCGGAAACCTATAAAGTTTTAGAAATTATTTGTACCATTCCGATGACAACATGTGAGTGTGAAAGATGTTTCTCTACTTTATAACGAATCAAGTGTTTCTTAAGATGTACAATGGCCCAGGATAGACTCAATGCTCTTGCTATGCTTTCGATAGAAAAAAACTTCTACAGGACATTCCAGATTTTGACAACAAAGTAATAGAAGTGTTTGCTTGCAACAAAAATAGAAGAATGAAATTTAAATATAAATAATAATAAACAAAAAGGTAAGCAGTTTTTCAAGTTTGTTTTATTAAAAAGTAGCGTTTTAAAAAATAAATGTGGCAAACATCTTTTTATCGTCCCCCCCCCCCCCGCACACGTCGTTGCTTTGCACAGGCGCGGAAACAGGAGGGGGGCAATTGCCCCCCTTAGCCACGACTGCCACGAGACCAAAGCACGGTAACGTTAATTTTTTCTTTTCAATTTTCTTGGAAAAAGGTGTGAAACCTGGTTAGCGCTTAGTTAAATTAGGAAGTTTTTATAAATAAAATCCCTCAAAAACCTTTTCAATAAATAATTATCAACCAAATTGCGATTAGCTAGGTAAAAAAGGGCGTGGCACCCAAAAGTTTTTCGCCTACGGCGCTATTTGTTTTTTCGCCTGCCTTTGCGCCCCCCATATTCAAAACCCACGAGCCGCCACTGCTACGACAGTGCAAATAGATTTTATTTGTCTAAATTTCATTGATATCAGATAACGTTTTCGTATTTTTTAAAATTTTCAGGTGTCCATATTAGTCGATATCATGTTAACCGCATTTTTGATTGTTTCAATTCCTATTTTGACAACGTCATTATTGCCGTCTAATTTTCTATTGTATGCAAAGTGTTGGTCAAAAATAATTTAAATATGGGAGATTCTGAATCCGAAAGTGTCCCTTCGGATGTTTAAAATAAATAAATGCAATCCGTTTTTCTAAGTAATAATAACAAATAAATAACGACTTTCTTTTTGTTTTTGTATCTTAACATTTGGATGTTATTATGAGTTCATAATGGCACTGAGTGCTATTATGAAGGTCATAATGACATCTAAATAATAATGCTAAATACGTCATAATGGCACTGTCGTAGATTAAATATAAAATATGTTTGCTATGTTTTAAAATCCTAACTTTTTATTCAGTATAGATGCCTCTCTATCTTTTCGTGTAAATATACAGTGCAGGGGTGCAAAACGATAAGATGTACAGGGTCTTCCAACGAGGACTGAACAGGGGCTCATTTTTGAGCTTCCTTGTATTTAAAGAAAAATCCAAAATAGCCAATCGATGTACTTTTTCCTGAAGAATTCAAAAATGAAACCAAAAATTTATTTGAACCAGAAACAAAAGAGTTACGCTATGGATAAGGTGTTTTTTAAATGGAACATAGCTTTTTTTATACGATTTTTGGAACGAGTGATTTTTTTTTGTCCGTTCTGATTAAAATATTTAATATTGTGACAGCTATTTTTATTAAATTTTAATGTTTTATCCAGTATAATTTAACTTTAACCTGTTTGAAACATACACTAGGTAATAAAGGTATAATCACCTTTGAATCCTTCAAAGTCAAAAAATTTGACAAATTTACTATAATATTGCCGAAATGAAATATGCATTAGATGAGATATTGCAGATTGTTATCTTGTTCTACAAATGCCAAGAAAATGCAAGAGAAGCAAGGAGAAGATTTATTGCAAATTTTTACAGAAATATATCCGTCAATACTATTCTAAGGATAAAGAACCTATTTGAGGAAATAAAACATTACATGACAGAAAAAGAAATCCAACTCTGTATCTACTAATTAAAAAAAAACATTAATAATTTAATTGTTCAATGTGACCTCCGTTGTTCTCGAAACAAGTGCGATAACCTCTTTGTAGCCTTTCCAAACTTGCTGTTATACTGTGATTTTCCTGGTTAAGGCGATTTATTTCATTCACAATTTTCTGCATGATCTCTTCAATATCGTGGTTTCGCTGCTTGTATACCACGTTCTTTAAATGGCCCCAAAGAAAAGTGTCTAATATTGACAAATCGGGACTATTGGGTGGCCAAGCATAGGTTTCATTTCTACCAATCCATTCTTCTAGGCGCCCGTTTAAATATTGAGTAACCTCACGCACGGCATGCGGAGGGGCCCCGTCATGTTGCCAAATTAAATTTTGATTTTCTTCCAATGGCAAATCTTCCAAAAAGTTCTCAATTTCGTTTTCTAAGAACTCGTAGTATCTCTGCCCATTTAAAGTCCCGTTAAAAAATATTGGTCCCAAAATTCTATTATTTGTTATGCCACACCAAACATGAATTGAAGTCCTTCCTTGAAATTTAATTGTCTGATATTTTCTTGGATTTCCAACGGCCCAGTGATGACTATTATGTCTATTGAAAACCCCCGATGTTGTGAATGTGGCTTCGTCAATCCATAAGATATTTCTGAATAAACTAGGGTCTTCGTTTTCTTTCCGAATCTCAATTTGGGAAACAAATTGGAAGCGAAGTTCTTTTCGTGCCGGTGTTAGATGTTGAAGTGGAAGGATATGATAAGACTTACCTAAATTTATGATTTCCTAAAGTCCTGTGAACAGTTCCTTGGGTAACTCTTCTGTGTCTTACATCGCCGCAGTATTGAACGTCCCGAACGCGTCCGAAATTGATTTGGTTGGATTCAGTCGAAAATAATTCACAATGGCACGGTCTCGATTTCTATTCCTTTCTGGATTTCTTTTTCTGTCATGTAATGTTTTATTTTTCTCAAATAGGTTCTTTATCCTTAGAATAGTATTGACGGATATATTTCTGTGAAAATTTGCAATAAATCTTCTCCTTGCTTCTCTTGCATTTTCTTGGCATTTGTAGAACAAGATAACAATCTGCAATCTCTCATCTAATGCATATTTCATTTCGGCAATATTATAGTAAATTTGTCAAATTTTTTGACTTTGAAGGATTCAAAGGTGATTATACCTTTATTACCTAGTGTATGTTTCAAACAGGTTAAAGTTAAATTATACTGGATAAAACATTAAAATTTAATAAAAATAGCTGTCCCAATATTAAATATTTTAATCAGAACGGACAAAAAAAAATCACTCGTTCCAAAAATCGTATAAAAAAAGCTATGTTCCATTAAAAAACACCTTATCCATAGCGTAACTCTTTTGTTTCTGGTTCAAATAAATTTTTGGTTTCATTTTTGAATTCTGCAGGAAAAAGTACATCGATTGGCTATTTTGGATTTTTCTTTAAATACAAGGAAGCTCAAAAATGAGCCCCTGTTCAGTCCTCGTTGGAAGACCCTGTACAGTAAGTACCTAAGTAAGATTAAATTAGGAACATTTGCACATTTTCGTTTTTCTTTTTCTCTCTTGTAAAGTAATCATTGCCGTACCGACAATTTTTTATAGTAAGTAGGTATGCCTCATTTAACTCTATGTTACAGATATAATGTGGTACTTGGTACAGTTTGTCGATGATGGCATTTGGTACGTTTGTTCTCAAACGCGGCTGAAAAATTCTGAGGGGAAAACTTTAGTAAAATGGCCACAAGATGGAAAGTGGTACAGAGCCACAATTCAAGACACTGGTGATAAGATGTTTTTTTTGCCAACTTTCGAATTTAAATAGTTTTAAATCCTATGGTTTCTTGATAAGAAAATGAGCCTGAATAATGCTTTTGTATGTAAACTTAGTATTATATTTATTTTAATTATTTTTTTTTGGTAGTTTAGGCAGGCAAGAAATGTTGACGGCTAAAAACAATCGAGTCAAAAAAAAGCAACCAAAAGGTATATTCCAAATGATTAGAAGCGTTAAACACTTTCTTATAGTACTTAAATAAAAATTAATAAAAATGAAACAATTTCATTAAAATCATCTCTTTCTATACAGAAAAATATTTTTTAAAGATACAGCAAAATTTCATAAGGAGAAGTTGTTGCAAATGAAAAACTTAGTGCATGATTAAAATTTGCGTACGGTATTTTAACTATTTCCATCTGTCACGATTTTAATACCACATGAATAAAAATTTTACCAGTGGCGTCCGATTTTAATAAATTTTGCGCTACAATTTAAAAGTTGAGGTCAGTTTTTAATTTGCAAAAAATATTTCTATATTTTATTGCACACTTTTTTTGGACGCACTGTATACGGGGTGGTACAAATTCGTGTGCGTACATGGGAATCTCAAGAACAGTAAGAGATACGAAGATTACTAAACTTAGGCAAAGCTGCGAATTTTGGAGCCTAATAATTTAATAAAAGAAAATTGTCAATATCCCTGATACATTCGGAGAAATCCGAAAAATACCAATATTTTTAGTTTTAGTTTTTGGCTTGGGAAAAAACATAACACTTTTTATAGCCGTCTTTTGTGTTGGCATTATCGGTTTGCAAATTCGACGTTTCGTTCTTTAGATACCACCGTTCAATCAAATTTTTTAAATTTGGACGTGAAATTTGAAGTACGGTTTAGGGGACTTCTAAGCTTTAGTAATTGAAAACAAATATTAAAGATTTTTTAACTTTTAAGATGGGTCTTCAAATAGCATAATCGGTATTTTAAATTATTTTTTCTGTAACATTACGATCCTGCCATTTATTTTTAGAATTAATTTAAAATTAAATTACAGAAACTTAAAAACCTATTATATTTAAGCCGTTTATTATTTTAATTAAATTCTAGTCAGAAGTCAGATTTGCCTTCGCCATATTTTAGGCATGGAAAGTAATTTAATTTTTTATTTATTTTGAAACTATAGTATTTCTCTGAATTCCTATGATTTTGACCCTTGAAATACCGATAATGTATTATTTGATTTAAATTTGAAATAATACAATGTAAAAATCTTTTCGGCCTAAATTTAACCATTTTCGTATCTTTTACCGTTTTCAAGATCCCAATGGACGCACATGAATTTGTAGCACCCTGTATTACATTTAAGATCCAGAATAAATTTGGCATTAGAAGAAAATTTTGATCTTTATGTGTTATCAACAAAGACATATTCTCGTGGTCTATCTTTTGTAGTTGCCAGTTTTTTCGACAGTTTATAAAGTGTCCATATTATCTAGGTAGTCGCCTCCCTCTCTCGGAAATATTTTGGGATATATTATTTAAACTCAGTATATACAGGGTGTCCCAAAAGTAATGGGACACAGAGCAACAGCAGACTCCTTAAGGCGAAATAATGCGATTTATTTAAACTTGCCTTATCCCAAAATTGATAACAACCAAGATACAGGGTGTCAAAGTTTTAATATTGTTTTCGTTTTTTTGCGATTATTTTTTAACGAAACAACATAGCAGCGCAAAATTAAGATATTTGGGGTTTTTTGAGGTAAGGAATTTAAAATTATCCAGAGTTTTTGTGTAACTAGTAGAGAGCGCTGCCTACGGCATGGCCCACTCCTTTTAGCTGGCATAACTTTGTTTAGGCTTCTTATATCGATCCGACTATTATAAAAATAAGTTACTTTACTTTTTTTACATCAAAAACGTATAACTTATTAAAGTCGCTAGGAGCAACCATTTTCGAGATAATCGCATTTCATATGCCCAATGCAACTAAGTACGCGGTCCAAACGCAACGGAAAATCGAGCAACGGTAAATTTGTGACTTAAAATGATTGTAAATCAGCTAGATTTGCTAAGTGTCAAAGTTAATGTAGATACTTAAGGTTGACTATTTTCTTCTAATAAAAACATTTTTTCATATAAGGAATTACTAATTTTATTCTAATCAAAAATTTTATTTAATACTTAGCTTAATAACATTTAAAAGTAACAAAATAGTTAGAAATAAAAATGATAACGTCGTGATAGCAATTGTTCAAAATGGCCATTATTGACCTCAATACATTTCGCTATACGTTTTACAAAAGACTGTCGGACTTAATACAAGAGATCTTCATCATTTCTGAGCAGATTAAGAGAATTTATAATTTTTTGATTTAACTCCTTATAACTCGTTATAAACATTGGTTTTTAAATAATCCTAAATGCAGAAGTTTATTGGAAAAAAATTCCTGACTTCGCGCCGGCCAAGGCAATGGGCCACTACGGCCTATCCAACGTTCAGGGAACTGTTCATGTAGATGTAAGAATTTCGCATTTCCGCATTGGAAAATAAATTATGTCGAGGCATTACTAAAAAAATTATAATATCTACGTATTATACGTAGAAAATTAATAACTTTGGCAGATTATACTTTGTGTAACACGTTTTTGCCTTAGGAACGTCGTTGTTTTTAATCAAGGCCAGCTGTGATAAATAATACGAATACGATACACAATGATTTTAAATATTTTAGTAGATTTGCATTAAAAATAACGAATGCGATTATCTCGAAAATGGTTGCTGCTAGCGACTTCAATAAATTATACGTTTTTCATGTAAAAGAAGTAAAATAACTTATTTTTTTAATAGTTGGATCGATATAAGAAGCCTAAACAAAGTTATGCCAGCTAAAAGGAGTGGGGCATGTCGTAGGTAGCGCCCTCCAGTGGTTACACCAAAACTATAAATAATTTTGAATTCCTTACCTCAAAAAACCCCAAAATCCTTAATTTTGTACTGCTATGTCGTTTCGTTAAGAAATAATCGCAAAGAAACGAAAACAAAATTAAATCTTTGACACCCTGTATCTTGGTTGTTATCAATTTTGGGATAAGGCAAGTTTAAATAAATCCCAGTATTTTGCCTTAAGGAGTCTGCTGTTGCTCTGTGTCCCATTACTTTTGGGAAACCCTGTATAAATGATAAGTAAAATAATTGTTGTTTCGTTATTTAAGATGACGATGATCTAGGAAAAAAATGATATTCTTTCATATTTTTTCGAATTGCCATTTTGTAAGGTTAAATTAAACTTAAAAATACCTTTCAAATAAGGTATTGCCAGACCCACCCATGAATTTGATTCCAAGATGGCGGAACTTCACCATCTTAAATAAGAATTGTTTTAATGCAAAGAAGTTTTGTCTGTTTCCTTCCGCCAAACTCATCCCCAGACGCGTTTCGCCGTTTACGGCTCATCAGTGAGGCTCAGTTTGGCAGAAGGAAACAGGGCTCAAAGACAAATCACTTGTCAGGATCGATTATCGACGGGAATTATAGAACCCGGTGCGACATCTTGCGTCCCAGTACGGTACCTTAGAAAAGGTCAGTCGTAAAGGGATTATTCTGTAAAAACAGAAAATTTTTGCAAGTGCGCTCTCAAAACCGGTACAAGTGCCGGACCACAGATATTAATGCAAAGAAGTTTTGTCTGTTTCCTTCCGCCAAACTCATCCCCAGACGCGTTTCGCCGTTTACGGCTCATCAGTGAGGCTCAGTTTGGCAGAAGGAAACAGGGCTCAAAGACAAATCACTTGTCAGGATCGATTATCGACGGGAATTATAGAACCCGGTGCGACATCTTGCGTCCCAGTACGGTACCTTAGAAAAGGTCAGTCGTAAAGGGATTATTCTGTAAAAACTGGGGATGAGTTTGGCGGAAGGAAACAGACAAAACTTCTTTGCATTAATATCTGTGGTCCGGCACTTGTACCGGTTTTGAGAGCGCACTTGCAAAAATTTTCTGTTTTTACAGAATAATCCCTTTACGACTGACCTTTTCTAAGGTACCATACTGGGACGCAAGATGTCGCACCGGGTTCTATAATTCCCGTCGATAAGAATTGTTTTGTTCACAGTACACAAGTAAGTATTTTACATACTCTGTATAAATACTGATTTCGAGTAAAATGTCTCCAGCCATTCCCGAGTTAGCAGGGTGAGGGTGGGGGGGGGGGGGCGCCGCAATATGCAAACACTGTATACTAGCGTATACCCAAATTACAAATTAAAGCATTATGTTTTTTTTAAGTAAACTCTGGGCGGCTTTTTATTTTTATTAGATAATAATTGTATCTCTGAGAAATTAAATTTAAAAAATACTAAAAACTTAAATTCGATAGCGGTAGTTGTGTCTCGTGACAACGACTTACATTTTATTTAGATAACGATGACCAACATTGTGAAACTGTTGGTACTGTAAATAACCTAATCTGCACCACTATTCCAGGCAATGGCTTGAATAAAAGAGACACTTACCTCGTGAATAAACATATCTCCGAAAAATTAGATCAAAGAAAAAGAAGTAAAAATTTGGACTACTTACCACCTTTATCAGTGGTTGTTAAGTCTGGTGACAACGACCAACATCCTTTAGAAATAACGAATGATCAATGTTGTCAAACTATTAGTACTGTAAACAACTAAATCTGCACCATTATTCCAAATAATGCTTGAACGAAACAGACACTTACCTCGTGAATGAACATATCTCCGAAAAATTAGATCAAGGAAAAAGTATCGAAAATTTGGACTACTTACCACCTTTATCAGTGGTTGTTGAGTCTGGTGACAATGACCAACATCCTTTAAAAATAACGAATGATCAATGTTGTCAAACTATTAGTACTGTAAACAACTCAATCTGCACCATTATTCCAAGTAATGAAACAGACAGTTCCCTCGTGAATGGGCATATCTCTGCAAAATTAGATCAAAAAAAAAACTAATGAAAATTTGGACTACTTGCCACCTTTGCCAGTGACAGTTGAGTCTGGTGACAACGAACACCATTGTTTAGAAATAACCAATGATCAATGTTGTCAAACTATTAGTACTGTAAACAACTCAATCTGCACCATTATTCCAAGTAATGAAACAGACACTCCCCTCGTGAATGGGCATATCTCTGAAAAATTAGATCAAAAAGAAACTAATGAAAATTTGGACTACTTGCCACCTTTGCCAGTGACTGTTGAGTCTGGTGACAACGACCAACATTCTTTGGAAATAACCAATGATCAATCTTGTCAAACTATTAGTACTGTAAACAACTCAATCTGCACCATTATTCCAAGTAATGAAACAGACACTCCCTTCGTGAATGGGCATATATCTGAAAAATTAGAACAAAAAAAAACTAATGAAAATTTGGACTATTTGCCACCTTTGCCAGTGACTGTTGAGTCTGGTGACATTGACCAACATTCTTCACAGATAATGAATAACCAATTTTATCAAAGTGCTACTTCTGTAAACAACTCTATCTGCACCATTCCAAGTAATGCCTTGAATCTAACAGACACGTCCCTCGTAAGTTATGATTTAAGCTTTCCTTGGTGTAATAGCGCTGATCTACTACCAATACTTGACAGTTCAACACTTGGCTGTTTATCTAGCAGGGATACTTCACTTGCTAATTTCGAAAGTAATAATTCTATGGTTTTACGGTCAAAAAATAATTCAACCGGTGAAACATGAAACGTCAGTAATTTTGTTGATATATGTGATAAAAATAAATGTTCGCCAAAACCAGTTGCCGTTATTTTACCATTCATGGATCTTTCTGAAGAAGAAGAACCAGAAGAACCATTTGTTGACTCTGGGAGTGAGTATGTTTTAAGTTCACGTTCATCAGACAGTGAAACTGAACACCATAATCAAAAAAGGGCCCGCAAAAAAACCGTAAACTGTTTGGTTGCAACAAGAACATCTTCCACCCCAATATATGAAGAATTTGAAACACATACAACATTGCCCGACTTCGTAATAAAGAATACTAAGCCTCACACACACACCTCATAAATAAATCAGTATTAACATCACAATCAATTAATATTTCACACGTAGTTGGCAATAATATTTTACATACAGCACATGACGATAAAAGAGAGCAAATAGTCACAATCGATCATTCTAAAAAGCAAGAAGGAAAAAGGGTCCGTCATAAAATTCATTGTTGCTATTTTTGTCATAACTTGTATAAAAATAATTTACACCGTCATTATCAGAGAGTACATGCCAATGAAACTGAAGTAGCTAAAACATTTGCTATCACAGATGCAAGAAACAAAAGAGAAAAACTATTATATTTAGAGCGATGTGGTGATTTTTATCACAATTGTGAGGTTGTAACTCTAAAAAAAGGGGAATTAATTTTAACGCGTTATAGCGTTATTTACATAACCTATAGCGGTCTGCGGCTAGCTCTCATTTCCGTGGGTGTTGCCTCTACTGCATCAGCTGTGTTTTATATCGTTGTTGTAGATTATTACCTGTGAATAAATTCTTTAGGGCGCCACTGTCTTTTTTAAGGAAAAAGGCAGAAACCTATTTAGCTGAAAATGTGAAGAATAAAGCAACAAATGTTTTATCTTAAAACAAAATAAATTTTATTGATTTACCAAAACAAAACAATGTGCAATGACCATCAGCTGTGCTGATAAAAAAAGAAAATAATTATTTTTCTCTATACAACCTTTCTTGTAGAACCCCTGCATATGTACATATTTACAAACGTTATTAATAACATGGCATTAGAAAAAAAAATAGCAGAGATTGGTACGTAATGGTGATAATTAATTTATAAAAAATAGCGCAATAATTTTACCAGGGAAATTCATGAATTTCATTTTCTGGGCGCAATAACTTTACTTTAAATTTATACCAAAATGCTTTACATGGTAATGAGTTATAAGTGTTACGTTTAAAATGTTTAATTTGTCAATAGAAAATTTGGTTATGTAGGAATTATTAAGTATCAATTATTCTACGAATAATCAACCACGATTAGCAACAAATGGATATATAAACACGAATTCATTTTAATAAGGTATTACCACAAATAATAATTAATCTATGAACAGTCCAACACGATCAATAACACGTTGGTATAAACACGATTTCATTTCAATAAGGTAATACCAATGGCATTAGTAGGTGTTCCAAACCTGTAGTGCTCCTATGTCCTAGTTACCCAATCGTTTACATTCCATTCCATGATCAAACATAACCCCACTTTACTCATATCGTTCGTCCATCTATCAGCTGTTATATTGGTGCTTTAGAATTTAGAAATTGAAAGCATGGCCTGTACAGCTTGGTTTCTAAGCTTAGCACTTATTTTAACTTGAGAATAGGCCTTGAACTTGACTTTGAACTAAAAAATAGGCCTTGAATTTGAGAATAGGCCTCGAACTTGGTCTTGAGTTTGAGCCCTCTAGCTTTGAGGGAATTTACAAAAATTTGGACCAAAACCATATTCCATGTCTGCGAAACAAGTCTTTAAAAATATAGTCATCCATTCAGATTTTGACAAACTTCTCACGGAAACTAATTCAGCGTGATTTTTGCTATATACTAGCGGAGATAAATAACAATTAGGTCATTTGGTGTTCACGATGATTGAAGATAGAAAATTCTGAACACCTCTAGACGTGACCTGCTGACTCCATGATGTTAGGATAGGAAGTGCCAAATCCTCGTCGTTGCCGCTTCATCGACATGTAGCCGGAAATCAACTCACCAACCTCCCAAACACAAAATCACAACTTCCGGAGTACTCTCCTATTTTGATGGTTGGCAACACTGAGTGTACGAGATAAATGAACTCTATTCATAACGCAGAACAATCAATACTGGAATAGCGCCAAAGAAAACAACGTCGACAACATCTATAAATCCTCTGTGCTAGATATGACACGTCAAAAAATGACAACACTAAACGACATCCATTTATTTACAATAAATAATTTTATTTGATAATTAAAAGCAATATATAATCTATACTGGCTATGTAATGCAAGGAATAATCAACATTAATCCGTAAGTACATCATTCAAGCACATAATATTTTCTCTCATATAGGTTATCTATTTATTTATATTTACCTGTCACAAAATACTTTACTTTTTAGATACTACAAGATAAATTTTAGCAAAATGAGAAGAAAAGCAAAATACCAATGGTTTAAAGGACAATTTATGCCAATCAATAAAGAGCTTCTTCCTGTTTCTCAAAAACCAGTCCGAAATGGCTCGGAACAAACTTATATCAAACAAAAACCATTGTCAACAGAAGGTAAATGTATTTTAATGCTATGAGTGACTTTATTCACCCTTAGCTATCCCTTAATTATGTGAAATATTGTATTTTAGCTAGCTGTAACGTCATAGAACAAAGGGACGAAAATGCCTACAAGAAATGAAGAAAATACATGAGTGAAATCGATACTTTATAGACCAAACTATTGTATCCTTTTATAATAAAGTTACCACAAAAAATAGCATTTTATTAATATATCAGGGTAGGTAAATTAAAATGCTATAGCGTAGACCATCCGAAAATGAGTTGCAGTTTACAAAATATATTGACTATGGACCGTGCCCGCAATGCCTTGGATTCTTGCTAAAACGCCATATCTGGCATCACCCAAAGTACAGTTGCAAAGTCAACAAAGATAAAAATGAAACTGATAATGACACTGAAAATCCTAATGAGCGATTAGTTATGGCAGAAAGCACAGCATTACTTAATGGCATCCTATCCATAAATGTCTCTAAAGAATTCAGTTTAAACATAATAAATAAATTTAAAGCTGACGAAATTTCGGAAGTTTCAAAAGATGATCCTTCAATTGTCAGATATGGTGCTTTTCTTTATGAAAAATATAGTACCACTCAGAGCGAGTTGATCAGACAAGGCATGAGGCAATTAGCGAGATTAATTATAGAAGCGCGTCAAATTTGCCATAAGGCAATTTATTTATCTGATTTGCTATGCCCAGAAAATGTTGATACTATTGTGCTAGCAACTAAACAGTTATGTGTTTCCAGCCAGGATAATACTAGCCGTCCAGAATTTGGCATACCATCATACCATCACTTGGTACCGATCCATTAGGAATACTGTATCCACGTGGAACGAATTAGTTTTTCATTTGAGACTGAATTTTTTACCCATTGATTATGAATTTGCATTATGGGATGAGATTAGATCCAGAACCCAAGGTATTGCTGAGAGACCATTAATTTACATAGCAGTCATGGAAAATTTATTTAAGAGATTTATTAACCCCATAGACCCCAGTGTCCAATTAAGACTAATTACTAGAAATTTACTTCTCTATTATCAAGAACATTTAGCCCTGAAATAGCCCTTGTCATTACTCGAACTTAAAAGCTTATGTAGAGTCTTGGAAGATACCCGATTAAGAAGTGACAATTTTCAAGCTCCCCCTTTTTGTACAGCATCAACATTAGAACCCGAGTTCGTATACAGGAAACCCCTAAGTAAAACATATCAAAGGAATAAACATATATCGGAACTGGCGAATCCACCAATTTGTCAAGATAATCAAATTTCACAACATAGTAGTTCAAATGCACCAAACCCAAACTTAAGTTTTCCTGTTAATGCAAACCCAAGTTTAGATTCATCTGCCTATAATCAGAACCCTGTTAATCACTCATCAACCCCTAATGTTTCAGCCTTAAGCAAAGTCGCTTGTTATAACTGTGATCAAGTTGGACATACTTTCCAAGAATGTACACTTAAGAGAAAAATATTCTGTTATCATTGTGGGCAAAAAAATGTCATTAGGCCCAAATGTAATAATTGTAATTCAAAAAACGTAGCAAGCGCCCTTCCAAATTCGGCAGGAAGAGTGCCAAATTGAAGTTAAAGTCCGAAACCTTTTATTTAATAAATAATTGGTCCCACTGGTTGAACACTGTCAAACACTTCTTTAAATTTAATGAAATTTCACCCTTATTTTCTCGAGAGTCCATTAGTGACCAACGACCTTACTTAGATATTTCTATTCAGAATAAAATAGTATCCGCCTTGTTAGATACCGGGGCAATGCAAAGTGTATTAGGAAAGAGAGGGTATGAACTTATTTCTGATCTAGGATTTCAAGCAAATATAAAGCCGTGTAAAAATTCAATTACCACAGCTGATGGTAAACCTCAAGAAGTTCTAGGCATTGCAACTATCCCTCTTATACTTTCAAAATAATTCTTATGATCTCTTGAATTTAGAAGAAATAATTGTCAAAGAAAAATTCGAAAAGATTTCCATTCAGTCAGAAAATGATTTAACACCCGTCCAAAAAGAAAAATTAGATAAAACTATAAATAAATTCCAGGAATTAGTTTCGGAGTCCCTTGGTTTTACCACCTTAGTAGAGCATAAAATTGAGCTTAGTAGTGATGTACCTTTTCGTAAGAGACCCTTTCTTTTATCACCGTATATGCAAAAACATATGAATGACGAAATTGATAGATTACTTAAGTTAGGTGTAATCAGACCTTCTACTAGCCCTTATTCTGCTAATGTCTTACTAGTAAAAAAATATTCTGGCGAGTATCGCCTATGCTATGATGGGCGCCCGCTTAATGCTCTGTCCATTAAAGACCCTTATGCCATACCTCATTTGTCTAGAACCCTGGACAAGGTTAGGGATGCATAATTTCTGACATACATAGATTTAAAACACGCTTTTTATCAAATAAAACTTTGAGATTGATGGACCGCCTTTTTGACCCCTCCATCGAGAAAAAACATCTTTGTATACCTGGACGACTTGATTGTTGTAAATAGTAGTTTTGATGAACATCTTGAAACTTTAGATAAAGTCTTTAACATCCTAAAGAAAGCTAATCTTACAATTAATGCAAAAAAATGTAAATTTTGCCAACCTAACCTCGCTTTTCTAGGTTATGTAGTTGATAAAAATGACCTTCATGCCAATCCTGATAAAATTTCTGCTATTTCCAATTATCAAAAACCCCGAGATGTCACGGGCATAAAACGCTTTGTTGGTATGGCTTCATGGTATCGTAAATTCATTAAAAACTTTTCTGAACTCATTGTACCCCTAAATAAGGGTCATTCTACTTTTTAGTGCAGGTTTTTGTGTCCCCCAGACAAAAAAATCTAGATTTGCCATATTCTTCATAAAATTTAAAAATATTGCGCAATACACGAAACTTCCGTAATATTTCTTTTACTTCTGTTAACATTTATATTTAAATATTTTGCCTATTTTAAGATAATTAAGGGTAACAAAGTGGAGTTTTATGGTAACATAGTTGTTTTCCATAGTATTGCAAAGTGTCCCCGACCTAATACGCGGACTAACTTAACCAAAAAAAGTATTCTTATTGCAGTGTAGTCCTATGTTTCAAAAATTTATTAAGTTTATTTGATATGTTTGCGTTTTTTATGTAGGCCTCATATATTTTTAAACGATTTATTTCTTTTTCAAAATAATTACTTTAGTTTTGTCCCTAAGGAAGAAGCTCAATACGGTACTACTATGTTACTGGTATTTCTTAAAAAAATCGTTAGATGTCGCTGTACCGCCACTGGTCGGGTCGATTGGGTAGGTTGCGCATTACAAGAGCGGGGTGGAGGGGAATGTAGTAAGCCACGTGCCGCCACTCAGTCGCCGCCATGTTGTGAATCAAGACGCGTGTGTTTATTTGGTGTGCACTTTGTTACCCGGCGAAAAGGTAAGTTTCTAAACTTTTACTTTATGTTTTAACTGTTGAGACGTGGCATTTATGTTACTTAATTGTATTATATTGTTGGATTTGCAAATTATATGGTCATTTCGTAAATATCAGGTAGCATCATGTTATTTTACAACTGTGTTACCGGCCCACTTTGTTACTCTGCTGTGGTAACGCAGTTGTAAAGATGGTAACGCAGTTGTAAATATACTCTGTCACTGATTCTTTCTAATTTTATTTAACTTGATTAGTTCGTATCGACCGACAGGTTAATATTTTAACAATTTTACAATTGTTTGCTGACTTACTTTAATTGTTGACGGTAAAATTAGTACTACAATGCCATGTTTTTATCTTTTACAGAAGATCATGCCGCTAACTCCAGCCGAAAAACAACGTCGGTACCGAAACAAGCGAAAATTAGACCCTGTTAAAGATGAGGACGCAAGAAAAAAGGCTCTAGAAAGGTACCACAAAACAAAACGCCTTGTCAAAGACTTAACATCACGTGAACATCGCCAATGCAAGAGAAAATGACGGGTCGCTAACAGCAAAAGAGCCCGCATTCATGCCCTGCAATCTATTACAAGAAACACTCCGGAATTGACCCCTCAACCTGATGTACCTCGTGTGAACACTCCACCAACAGGACAAAATGCACCAAATATTCCTGAAAATCGTCCGATACCCGATTCTCGCAGATTGCGCACACCTTCTTTGTCTCCATCTCCATTGTCTTCGCGCCAGAAAGCCACTCGAAAAAATTCTCATGAACGGATGCCTAGACAATCACTATTTCTATCTCGTTCGGCTAAGGAACAATCAACATCAACGGTGACTTCACCTGCATCAGCTTCTGTTTCTGCGCAGAATCGTGGACGTAAACAAGTAAGAAGGGACAGAACTAAACTCTATAGAGAAAACGTAAATCTGAAAGAAAAGCTAGAGGCAGCTGAGCGAAAATATCAAAAGTATAAGAAGAAATGCCATAGATTAAACCGAAGTAAAGAGAATAAAGCAACGGAAACTGACAAAACAGCTGAAAAGTACAAAATTTTGACGAGTGCGATAAAAGAACGGTACAAGAAAATGAAGAGTCGAAAAGAAAGAAGAATTTTCACGAAAATATTTGAAGAACAGACGATTGCGGCATCGAGAAAGAAACTTGATATACTTCGGGAAACCCTTGACCTGCAACAGGGATATTTTAGAAAAAACACACTGACTTCAAAAACGACGATATTACGAGCAAAAGTAATTGAATTCTTCAAACGGGATGACATCTCTAGAGCCACTGCAGGTAAAAAGGAAACAATTACATTTAAACAACAAAAAGTACAAAGAAGATACTTACTAGACACGATAAAGAACCTCTATAAGTCGTTTAAAAAAGAAAATCCGAATTTGAAATGTTCCTACAGTTACTTTTCCAGTCTCAAACCATTCTTTGTTCTTACGCCATCAATTAGCGCCAGAGAAACATGTCTGTGTAAAATGCATACCAACATTCAACACATGGCCAATTGTCTGCACAAACACAAATGCATTGTAAGTTCTGATCTTAACCAAATTTTATCAGATCGGGTTTGTTCGACGGATTCTTTGCCTTGCATGACAAGCAAATGTGATGATTGTTCTGAAAAAAAGACTAATTATAATAATGCTGTTGAAACTGATTTAAAAGTTAAACGGCCACAATGGGTAAGAAAGACTGAAATGATAGAAAAGGACGGAAAGAAAATAAAAATATCTAAAAATGTTCCTGAATTTATCGAAGGCACAGTAAAAGATCTGATTGATTCGTTTGAAGCGTGTGTCAAAGACTTTGCACGCCATGTATATTTCATCAAAACACAGCACAGAAATTACAGAAAGTGCATCGATGGACTTGGTGAAGATGAACTAGTTATGCACATAGATTTTAGTGAGAACTACAATTGTAAAATGCATCAAGAAATTCAAGGCCACCACTTTGGTAGTTCACGGAATCAGGTGTCTTTGCATACTGGAGTGTACTACATCAAGGGGCATAATTCTAATATTGATGTGCATTCCTTCTGTACTATATCTGAAAACAGATCGCATAATCCGGCTGCCATTTGGGCACATCTACATCCAGTGCTCCACATGATTAATGCAGAGTATCCTGGGGTAAAATTTATTCATTTCTTTTCTGATGGCCCAGCTACACAGTATAGACAAAAACAAAACTTTTACTTTATGTGTACAAGACTTTTCGACAACTATGGCTTTAAAAAATTCACTTGGAACTATTTCGAAGCAGGCCATGGAAAAGGCGCTGCTGATGGTGTTGGTGGGTTTTTGAAACGCACGGCTGATCAATTAGTCGCTACTGGACAAGACATACTTAATGCCAAACAATTCTTTCTTAATTTGCGTGATAAAAGCAAGATACTAATATTCCTGATAACTAATGAAGAAGTTGCTCTTATGGAAAAGCAAATACCCGATTTTGTGCCACCTTTAGTTGGGACCATGAAAGTTCACCAAACTTTCTCTGAAAATCCTCGCAAACTTATGTACCGTGATTTGAGCTGTTACTGTAGTCGTGGAATATGTTCTTGCCTGAAACCAAAAGAATATGTTCCAGTCAATGATTTGGTGATTCAGGATGAACAACCAACTGCAATCGAATCTCCACTTGATGAGCTGACTGTTGATAACATAAATAAACCACGCCAATCGCTGTTTCATCAAATTTACTCCTCGGACTCCGACAGCAGTGACGACATACCTCTTTCTGCGCTTAGAGACATTTCCAACAATAATGACCACAATTTTCCCAGTACTTCAAAACAAAGTGACGAACTACTTCAGAAAGAAAATTTGCATCCCAGTAAAATCGTTCCCGGCACTTATGTGTTATTGAAAATACAAGGTAGAAAACAAATTTATACATACTTGGCTTCAACATTGAGTGAGGTTGACGAAGATGGCGACGTAAAATTTATGTTTTACAGAGGTGTAAATGAGACTGGCAAACTTTTTAAAGCGGTCGAAACAGACACTAGTTGTGAACCTTATGATAACATTGTTGAAGTGGTTTCTGCACCGAAAAAGATTTTTAGAGGGAAACGCGAATACTACGAATTCCCTAATCCTCTGGAAGTGTTCGAACAATGACTGCAATTATTAATTAATTTTTAAGTAATCCGACCTGCATAAGTGCTGTGATTTTGGTAAAACGGATATATTTGTATTATTAACATTATTATCTTTAACCTTTGTGGTAAATAAGAGACTGATTAGCTATTTTGTAGAAGAGAATTCTCTATTGAAACTACTTTGTTACTGTTGAACAACTGTGTTACCATTATGTCCCTATTTGTAAGTAAAGGTTTTTCAATTTGAGTTGTACAATTGGCATAATAAGCTACATTACAGATATATCAGATGCAAGATAATATTTTTTAATATCAATGTTAAATACGTTGTTAAGATATTTTTACATATATACATTTTATGTCAAATCTTTGTAAACAAAAGTGCACAACAGTAACATAGTTGTCATTTCAATGTGATTTATAAGACTTAATAAATGATAATTTCTAATTTTAGTTATGAAAGAGAAAGATTTATGTTCCTAAAATACGTTTTGTTAATTATTTGTTTGTAATGAGTGACTAAAGCTGCTCAATAAAAATATTTAGATTGGTAACAAAGTGGTATGATTTTTCTACCTTGGTCGCCAAAATCTTTATTTTCAGAAAGAAATATGTAAAAAATTCGCTGCTGGCAGTTAATTTCAATGGTGTGGGTATAATTACGCATAAATACAGTTACATTACTTCATTTATCTCTAATGATAAAATTTTTAAAGCCCACTTTTAGCAGTGCAAAAACCTGCACTAAAAAGTAGAATGACCCATAACCTAACTAAGGGTAAAAAGAAAAAACAAGTAGTCTCTTGGAATCCCGAAGCTGAGTTAGCTTTTGAAAATATTAAATCCAGATTAATTTCTACCCCTGTTTTAAGAAATCCTGATTTTTCTAAACCTTTCACTATTCAAACAGACGCCTCGAATGCCCCAATTGGACGGTGACGATGAGTACGTCATAGCCTACGCCTTACGTACCTTAACCAAATCAGAAATTAACATGACCGTCACAGAAAAAGAATTATTGGCCATAGTTCATGCAGTCTTAAAATTTAGGTCCTACGTCAAAGGTGGCCCAAAATTCACTATTTTAACAGATCATTATTCTTTACAATGGCTCTTTCGTTTAGATAACCCCACCGGGAGATTGGCTAGAATGTCCATTTTCTTTCTCAATTTAAGTTTGATATTAAACATAGATCTGAAATAACCAATGTAGTCGCTGACGCACTAAGTCGCAGTTTTCCTGAAATCTCTAACCTGTCTAATAATATTCCAGACAAATGGTACTCTGACTTAATTGCTAAAGTGCAAAAACAACCCCATAAATACCCCTTATTTCGAGTAGAAAATAACACCTTATATAAACACTTCCAGTCTAGTCACAATATCGATATCAACCAGAAAAGTTGGAAAACAATAGTTCCAAAACATAACCGTAAAGATATTCTAAAAACCTATCATGACAGTCCCTTAGGAAGCCACTTTGGTGTTAGAAAATGCCTCGACAAAATATTTGAACAGTTTTGGTGGCCTGGTATGAGATCAGACATCAAAAAATACATTTCACGCTGTCAAATTTGTAATGAGCAAAAAGTATCTCAATTTGCGCGCGCGGGTCTTATGGGAGCCCCTAAGAATGTCTGTGTACCCTTTAAATTACTCTCTATCGATATTCAGGGACCATTTCCAAAATCAAAATCAGGTCATTATTATCTTTTAGTCATTATTGATTGGTTTACAAAGTATACTTTTATTCACAAAATGAAAAGAGCCGTAACAAAAGAAATTTGCACTTTTCTCGACGAGATTGTTTTTATGTATTTTGGTGTTCCCCAAACCATCATAGTGGACAATGGTAGCCAATTTAAGTCACAAGAATTTTCTAATCTCTTAAAGTCCTATAAAGTCGAAAACATCTGGTACAATGCAAGATATCATTCCCAAACGAACAACGTAGAACATGCTAATAGAGTCATAGGCACTGCCATTAGATCTTTCATTAATGAAAACAATCATCGCGGATGGGATAAGTACATCCACAATATCTGTAATGCTATAAATACCACTACCCACCTATCTACATCTTTTTCACCTGCCTTTTTGACATTTGGACGTAATTTACCCACTAGTGGAGATTATTATGGCCATATCGATAATAAAAATCTTTCCCCATATCATTTTGACGATAGAAACAACCTGGCTAAAGAACTTTCAAATTACCTGAAATTTATGAACAAGTGGCTAAAAATATAAACCACTCCTATGAAAGGAATAAAAAATATTATAACCTAAGAAAAAGACATCTTGAATTCAACGAAGGCGACATTGTATACAAAAGAAATTTTATTTTATCTGATGCTGGCAATTATTTTTCAAAAAAGTAGCAAAGACATTTCTTAAATGTAAAATCTTTAAAAAGATCTCCCCCTTAATCTATGAATTATTGGATGAGAATGACAGAAATATTGGCCGCTATCACATTAAAGATTTAAAACCTTCTAACGATATCTCTCTCGATTCTGACGATTCTGAGTGAGCTATTATTCTTCCAGGGATGGTTAGATATTAAGTAGACATAAGTTTGTACCTAAAAACTGTAGTATAGGCAGATGTTGCCATAAGTATTTATGTTATATGCAGTTATGTATATTTGTAATTTTTTTAAAATTTATTTATTTGCAGAAAGAGGGTATTTGTAACATGCACCTCGTGGTTCTTACAGCTGATTTTGGTAATTTCTTAAAAATTTAATTACTTTAAAAATTTCAAGAATTTATATCAGGTATCATGGTTAAATTTCCTACTACACCCCTGTCCATACACTTTTAATATAACATGTAGGCAACTTTATATACAACCCGCCTCGCAGTTTTGTGCCCTTGGGAGAGGTTAGTTCAGATTATTGACCTTTTCTGATTTAGTAGGTTATTGGGTTTTATTCGGCACGTTTATGCTGTCAGATTGTTCACAAAAACAGGGTTAGTTTTTCTTTATTTTCCGGTTTAATTTAATTCCATCTAATCTTGCTTCCCATGCGTCAAAGTTCATCGGAGGTCATGTGATTTGAGTTTGATTGAGTATTGGAGACAATCCGTCATTTTTTGTAGGTTCGAGTTAATAAAAGTAAGTGCGGAAGGTCAAATCGTCCCTTATCATTTCTGTTGCCTGCCCAGCAGTGAAGGCGAAAGTGAAAGAATGAATTAATGGCAAACTAAGAGGCATTTCATGCCGCAGGGGTTCCTGGATCAATAGTTTTTGTCAAGTAAATTCTATTCTAGTCTTCAACGGCGTTTAATTTCACCTTCGAGGCCTGAGAAGAAACCGAACAACAGGTAAATTGTAAAACAAAAAATGTAGCTTTTATTGATGCGGAATCGCTAGTTGAAGTCAGGATGTGCAGATGGCAGGAGCGATAATATGTAACCTAAGGCGTTCGGAATGATTTAACAAAAGCATGACAATTTTGCGATTAAGTTGACTCCCAAGGTACGCTGGCCTTTTAGCCGCGCCGGGATCGCAAGAATTGTCGTTGCAAATTTTTCATTTTGTCAGGCATTCATTTTTAACTTCTTTTACCGTGTCAGGAATGATTTACTGATTTTTAACGAATTTTGCTGCCAAAAATATTTTACGGATTTTTACGGGTATTTTCGCGATACATTTGTCAGAGGTATCGATTGCAATTTGATGGGTATTTTACTGAGGATTAAGTGGATTTTGGTATTACGGTTTTTAAGACACTGAGGTCACGGGTTAAGATTTACGAGAGGTACAAGGGCGTGAGGCGCGGTACTTAAGGGTAACAGAGAATCCGGTGGCTCAGGGGTGTTTTTTGGTGACTAGGGTGAGAGGGTTAATTTGAGGAGATTTATTCTGAAGTTTTGGAAATCGGGAAAACTGACGGTGTGAAGACTTAGAGAGGTTTTAAGTTGAAATGACTTTTGAAGATAAGGGTGAAATATTTTTGAGGGGTGGCTTGGCAGCCAAATTTGCCGCGAATGATTTTTAGTAAGGTTTTCTATGAATAAATTATTTTTCTGATAGAAAATAATTTCGAATGTTTTTGACTTGGTGTATTTTGTAGAGATTTACGGATATTTGAAAAATAAGAATTTTGTGTAAACTGTTTACGATTTGAAGAAATAAATTTTGACTTTGTTGTTTTGAAATCGTTTTGTATTATTTGAGTTAAAAATAGAAATGAGCAACGGGGATTGGGGAGTCCAAATGTTTGAAGGTGCAGGTACGCTGGCTCACGAGCCGCGCCGCCCTGTCAAACATTTAAGCGATCAAGGTACAGGTAGTAAAAGTGTAACAAAAGCGAAAAGGTTTATTACGAAGGGTACATGTAAATTCGCCCCAAGGACGATGAGTTTCAAAAGGTTCGTTTAAGCAGGTATAACATGTAATTTCGCCCGAAAACCCTTTATTTTATGGTCACTTAGAAAAAGGATAATTAGGTATAATAAAAAAATAAATAATTACATTGATGTGATGAATTTTTGATATAAATTCATTCCTATTTGAACTGTGTCAAAGAACCCCGAAGTATCAGCGGTTACGGAAAAATAGTAAAAATTAGTGACTATGGAAATGACGGTAAAAGTAATAACCAGCAACCGAGGAAGGCAAATGCTTGTTGTGAAAGATTTTAAGTACAGTTTTCATAGAGTGGTAAAAAGTAGTGATGAGAAAATGTGGAAGTGCGTAGAGAGGAAGTGTAACTCCATAGTTTATACGTTGGGAAACATAGATGAACTTACTTTAATCACTGTGAATCGAACCAACAACAAGGAACATACCCATGTGCCTAAAATTGCACAAGTTTGTCGACAAATAGTTAGTTCTGCTTGCAAGAGAAAAGCTGTTGAGGACTTAGCAGAAAAACCGGCGAAAATCATTAGACAGGCTTTACAAACCAATCTTCCATCAACTTTATCGGTTGAAGATGTGACATATATCAGAAGAAACTTGTACAACAGCAGACGAAAGCTTGTTCCTGCATTGCCGCATAATATTTCCGATGTGCATTTCAAGTTGGAACTAATCTATGACAGTGTAGTAACTAATTTAGGTGAGCCTTTTGTTCTTATTAATAATAAGGTGGACCAAATTATAGTTTTTAGTTGTAAAACAAACCTCAAAACCTTAAGTAATTCAACAAGAATATATCTTGATGGGACATTTGATTACTGTGTGAAATATTTTTGTCAATTTCTCACAATTCATGGCTATATAAACGGCCACTATATACCTCTAGTATTTGCTTTATTGCCAAATAAATGTAGTGCCTCTTATGAAAAACTATTTTTTTTATTAGATGAAAAATGTAAAATTATAGGTATAGAACTCAATATTTGTGAAGTAGTAATAGATTTCGAACGAGCGATTCACAAAGCAATTGAAAAAGTTTGGCCGTTGGCAAAAATAATAGGTTGTAGATTTCATCTGTCTCAAGCGTGGTACAGGCAAATCCAAAAATGTAACCTGACGCAAGAATATAAAGACAAAAATTCTCGAATAGGCGAATGGTTGCGTATGACATTTGCTTTAACTTATTTAAGCCCCTATGAGGTTGGAGATTGTTTCGCTTTAGATTTGTTCGAGTTAATACCCAATACTGATGACGAAAGAATTGTAAAATACGCAGACTATCTCACAGATACCTATATTTCTGAAGATTCCCTGTTTCCGCCACAACTTTGGGCTGAAAAGTCTGCAACACTTACAAGAACGACAAATGATTGTGAGTCCTTCCATCGCAATTTTAATAGTTCTATGTATAGTTCACATCCAAATTTATATGTTTTTATTGAAAAGTTAAAGGAGTTTCAAATAGAAACATATGTAAAAATGCAAAGTACAAATCAAACATCAAAAATTCATAATGTAAAAGTTAAAAACCGGCAAAAATTTATTGAAAAGACAATTAAACGGTACAGTGATGGTGAAATCAATAGACTTCATTTAATAAAATGCATTTATTTTTACTGTGCACCTTAAAAGTAAGAACATTAGATTTTTAACTTAGTTTTAGGAACTGGTAAACTGTTGTACACCTGTATTTATGACTACATTGTAGTATTATTAAAGTAAGAAAATTAGATTTTTAACTTTAACAGTTTTAGGAACTGATAAACTGTTGTTTGTACTTAACGTAGATATTAAATAAACTGCACACCTATATATGACATTGTGGTTTTATTAATTATTATACCTACCCTAATACCCCAGGTAGCGTGAGGCGAATTTACCTATTTTATTTTCGGTTATTTTTGGACTAGGGCGAAATTACCTATTTTATTCGACCTTCAATTATCATGGGGCGAAAATACCAACACCCATTACGAAGGCACAGCGAAGCCGAAGGCAAAGAAATTTATATGAGCAGCGACGGCAAGCATTTCCGCCTGTCAGGGATGAGAGTATTAAGAATTACTATACGTCGGAGGAAGCTCGAGTCGCGGTCGAGGGGAATTTTAGTAAAAAATTAAATTCAGATTTTATTAAGGTGAATTCGCTTGCGGCGGCTCACACTGAGGTCGCAGCGAAAATCCGAGGTGAGGAACGTGTTCAGGGAGATTTTTTGAAGGGGAGTAAAGTGGTTTTAAGGTCAGTGGACGCACCTAAGGCGAACTGCACACTTTCTAAGGGGTTAGATACCGATTTTAATCTAAATCAGAATTTTGTTGACTATTTAAATGGGGAAAATGGCGGATGCCATATAGATGGGTTTTGGGAGGATGGAAACGTACGTGCAGCGTTGCCACCTCCATTAAGTTTAGCAGATCGTGCGGAAATTCGGAAAAACCGCATATTGGCGGTCGTACGCTCGGAGAATCTCATAACAAAGCCAGCGACAACTATATCAGATACTGTGGATAATGAAGTAAGAGATCCAATACCGACTTGTCAATTATATAAGTATAAATTAAGCCCCGTGATGACACTGCCATTATTATTGAGACAGAGGCCGACCCTGGGAAAAGAGAAAATTGATCACCTAAGAGGTTCTATAACGGGGGAGAGCTCTCGAAGGGATCATGATCAAGGCACGCTAAGGCCACCATTTTATTTTAGGTTTCAAATCACGTTCAAGATCAACTTTATTTAGGAGTTCAATTCACAATCGTGATGCTTTGATTTCGATTTCCGATTTTACCCATATTTCTATGAATTTTACCTTCAATTATCAATCTCCAGTTTAATTGCTGATGCCAATATAATTTTTTATGTTTAACCTTCAGTCTGAAGCATGGTTTTAGAATTTCACTATCGAACTGAGGTTCATATGCAAATTTGAGTGCCATGTGGCCTCTTTAACCTCAAAATCAATGTCTCAAATCCCAACGTGAAATTCTTTTGCAACATGTGCTGAATGATATTTTAAATGGGACATCTTGTATATTTTTACTTATTAGGATTCAGCATGACATTCTGAGTAAAATGTTATAACACGTCAAAAAATGACAAGTGAGATGTTATGTTTATTTTTTATTTTCAATCTAGAGTGCTACAAATTAATTAAATCTGTTAATTTATATACAAGTAGTATATGAAAATTAAAATTATGTCATAATAATTGACTTTCTAAGTTTCACAAGTGTTTAAAAAATGAAATTTTGTTTTCTTGACGTTTACTCCATTTTTCCAAATGGAACGATGCATTTTTTTTCCAACAATTTGATACCACACACTCCTATGCTATTTTAAAATTGACACTGACAAATTTGCCTTAAATCCCAATCGCAAGTTTAAAAGCGTTATGCATTATTGCGGCCCTCTCTTTTCTAAAGAAATAGAAAGGCGGCTTTAAAAAACAATGGAATAGTTTTGAAAAGCAATATGGCTTTAATTTAAAGTTGTAATGTCATTAGTTTATAAAACATGCAATAAATACCTACATACAATCTTGCGGCTTCAGAAGAATTTTCCTAGTCACTCCAAAAATTAGGAGCATATCAATTTGTTCATTTCTAGTAAAACTAACCAATTTATCTGATTTACAATGTAAGTTTAATAAACGAATGGCATTACAATTGTTTGTCAAAGCCGCCTTTATATTTCTTTACAAAATACAGGGCGGCAATAATGCATAACGCTTTTAAATTTGCGATTGGGACTTAGGCACATTTTTTCGTGTCAATTTTAAAATAGCATAGAAGTGTATGGTATCAAATTGTTGGAAAAAAATTGCTCGTTTTAAATATCCTAGTGAACTACCATCGTTCCATTTGGAAAAATGGAGTAAACGTCAAGAAAACAAAATTTCATTTTTTAAACGCTTGTGAAACTTAGACAGTCAATTAACATAATTTTAATTTTCATATACTACTTGACTATCAGTGGCGGATTCGAAGGTGAAGCAAGTGAGGCGACGCCTCACCTGGAAATTCGACGCGCCCGGAATATTTTATTTTTAAATTTTCTTTTTCCAAACTTTTTCTGTGTCTAAATAATCTTTGCTATTTAAAATAAAAATGGTATAATTTATAATTTGTAAATAATAAAATTGAAACGTCAGCGGAATGCTACAACTAAACAATACAATTCGTCCATTCCGCTCCATAGAAAGTCTATGGTCCGCTACAATCTCTCTCGCCTCAAGATCTTTTAAACCTACAAACACCGTTACATGGTGTTTATCGGCAGCTAAACAAGGAAAAAGAACCCGGCGCGGCAGTCGGGGTTGCTGGTTGGTTGAAATTCGTTCAGATGAGGCGACGTCGGGTCAAGCTTAACAAAACCGATCATCCACGATCTCAGATATCAGTGATGAAAGGGGAGAACCACATTCGACCCAATGTCCATTTGGCCCAAAACCCGAAGTGGCCTCTTCGGGAAAACGAAAGAGAGAGATGATGCGATACAACTTTGTATTGGCGAAAAGAGAGACCGAAAATATGTCGCGATAAGCAAAAACCATCTAAGTGGGTGAGAAATTGAGGTTATTTATTTTTAATTTTACGAAAGTAGTCCATTATCTCAGAGTGGAGCCGTGAAGATATGGGGAAAAAAACACACAGTCGTCTCCACAAATAAATTATAAAAAGTCAGTTTATGCAGGTGGACATGTTTCGGCACTAGAAAGTGCCATCATCAGCACCAAAGGGCCCAAGTGCCACTTACTCGAATGAATGTAAACAAATTTTAAAAACATGAAAAGGACAAGAACATGTTGTATAATTGGACGAAAACAAAGTTAAAATATTTAAAAAGTGTTAAAAAATTAAAAATCGATTTTAAAAAACCGAAAGGAGTTTCCTCCTCTTTTATTTCCCGTACATAGCAAACAACTTTGCTTTGTACGGGAAATAAAAGAGGAGGAAACTCCTTTCGGTTTTTTAAAATCGATTTTTAATTTTTTAACACTTTTTAAATATTTTAACTTTGTTTTCGTCCAATTATACAACATGTTCTTGTCCTTTTCATGTTTTTAAAATTTGTTTACATTCATTCGAGTAAGTGGCACTTGGGCCCTTCGGTGCTGATGATGGCACTTTCTAGTGCCGAAACATGTCCACCTGCATAAACTGACTTTTTATAATTTATTTGTGGAGACGACTGTGTGTTTTTTTCCCCATATTTTATTTATTTTTGTTTTCGTGCTTTTTTTGTGTATTCGCGCCTAAACAGTTTAGCTTGGCTTGATTGTTTGAGATCGATACAAGCTTTGTTACAAAGTGCAATCTTTATTTTTGTTGTTATCATAACAAGTAAAGGAAAACTTTGACGATAAATAAGCAAACATGGACGGGGGAAGGCGTCAAAATGTCTTTGCCAGTGATGGATATTTATATAAGACGCGATGGACGAAGAATAACACAAGGTAGGTCAGGTTTAAACCCTATATAAAAAAAATGCTGAGATATACCTATTTCAAACTTTTTATTATTAAATATACCTATGTACTTTTTGCCTGTGTATTTTAGATATCTGGTTTGTCGGAGTAATAAACAATTGGGATGCACAGCGACGGGAAAAATGACTGTTGGTGACGTCGACGGGGCTGGAGCAGCCCAATTTGTTCTATTAAATGCCCGTCACAATCATCCAAGGGAAGATAGTCAGGTAGATGGTGTGGAGTTCAAAAAACAATTGAGGGCAGCCTGTATAAGGGACAGTGGCACCTTAAAAAATATTTACGAACGTACAGCTACAAGGTAAGAAACTTACAAGGTGCTTATTTTAAATCTTACTTAGCTAAATGTTTCTATAATAAATGCATGTAGTTATTTAATATTAATTTTAAATTTAGGAATGTGGATGGTGCAGTTGCTGTCCCATTTAATTCGATAAGATCATCGATGTTGAGGTGGAAGCAGTTAACCACACCAAATATCCCAGGAAATTTGGTGGAATTAGCAGAGATTTTTCAATCAGGTGAGTGGCCTAGGTATGCCAACTGTGCTAATGGCGTTTTTTTTTTCAGGTATTGTTACAGCTAGTGAAGATCATGCGGTTGTTTTTGGAAACCAGGAATTTATTCTGAATTTTACAGATTCACAATGTACATGTATAGATGGTACTTTCAAGGCAGTACCAAGACGACCAACTTTTGGCCAAATTCTAACTGTATTTGCTACCTGTATGGACCATGTAAGTACATTATGTACTATAATGTAAGAAATGTTAAAAATTTTACTCTTGATACTTCAGTTCTTTCATGGCAAACTATGTTAATATATTATACTAAAAATATCAAACTATAATAAATAAGTATAGTTTGATAAATAGATAAATGGTAATTTTGCAGTTTAGCTACTCATGAGATACGGTAATGGTAATGGTATACATACATTCTCTACTTAATATAAATGCGTTTTATGGTAATTTAAGGTGGCGCAAATGTTATTAAGTAAGGGAAAAAATTAATTAACTTACACATTCAGCTCCTTAATTGGATGTATAATTCTTGACAGAATGGTGAATAAATCATTTAAGGTATATTGGCAACCGGTTTGTTCATTGTTACCTACTCAGAGCTTTTTTTTAAATTTTATTTATACAATAATATTAGTTGAAAAAATTGAATTAAAAAAAAATGCTCTGGGTAACAACGAACAAACCGGTTGAAAATACACCTTTTGAACGAAATTTGTCAGGGCCGGATTAAGAAGCTGAATGTGTAATTTAATTAATTTTTTGCCCTTACTTAATAACATTTGTTCCACCTTAAATTACCATGAAACGCAGTTATATTAAGTAGAGAATGTATGTATACCATTACCGTATCTCATGAGTAGGAGTAACTAAACTGCAAAATTACCAAATACATTGTTACACTGTAGAACTGAGCTATCAAATATGTTTTAAATAAAAATATTTTCTTTTTTTATGTACTTACATAATTTTATACCTCTAGTCAGTCTAGTCTAACATAAAACTGTAAACCAAAGCAGGGTGTGTCTAAGTTACTGTAGGCCATAGGTATTGGTCTCGTAGGTCATTTTTATCTAGGATAAATTGTAATAAATACTTTTATGAATAAATAAATTGCAATATTTGAAGAAAATTTTTCTTTTGTTTTAGGCTTTCCCTATAATTCATGTTTTCATGGAGAGAAGGACGAAAGCTTTGTATGATGCTGTGTTTGAGTACCTGTCACTGACTTTCCCACATTTTGTGAATCAAAGTGTTATGACAAACTACGAGATGGCTCTGGTAGAGTCATTAAAAGCTGCATACCCACAGGCATCGTTACATGGTTATTTCTTTCACTTTTGCCAGGTATTTTTTATTTACAGTGACACTCAGAACGTACCTATATACAATATATGTATAGGAACGTATTTATTACCTTTGTTTCCTTGTTGCTATAAGATTACTCTACAAAGTCAAACCTTATAGAAATATGTATCTAACTATTATTTTCTGTTTTCATTAATAAATTTAAATTCTATATTAAATGCAATGGTACTTTCTGACTGTCACTGAGTATAAATGTGTATTAAGACAAAAACAAATTTTAATTTGTCATTAACCAATTTTAGATGAGATGTTCAGGGACCACAAACAACTGAAAGGGTCAGGTGTTTGGTGTTTTATATCCCATGTATAGTGCAACAAATTTGCAAAATGGATTTTTTTTTGTAATACATATTTTACAAATAGCAGATACTGACACTAAACAACATTGGTTACTTTTTAGATAGTAGTCGCGTATCTATAGCAAACGACAAATTGCAATTATTCTGGTAACTCCTTTCTTAGCTTTAGATATTTAATAAAACAAAGTCTAATAGGGGGTCGAAGTTTTACAACGCATAAAAAAATTTACTGTTTAAAAATAAACATTATATACTTAAAGAAAAACGACATAAAAATTTAAATAGGTAATTAACTATAATATAATATGTGTGGCAAGCTCGTAGCCAAAAAATGTTTTGTATCTGCTGTGAAACGTGGATTTCACATCTTTCATTTTCCAAGCACATGTATTTTTACCTATGTATCTATAGGTATGTATACTTTACTAGTCAGTTGTTGAGATAGTGGTGTTGGTTTAATGTCTAGTATAAACTATATAATTTATGTGCTTTATTTGGTGGTTGTGATAATATATAGTGGTGGTGGCAATGTAAGCAGGATGGCCAAATTTAGTTGGTAGCATTTGTAATTTTCTAGTCACTTTACTTATTTTAAAAATCTGCTTATTCTGTATCTTTATGTATTACAAACACCATTTATATTTTTACATTGCTTTATAACTATATACCACTCGTCTATACAAGACTACATGTAAAATTTAAATGAATGGAACTATTACGGCATACATACCAGAAACATTTACAGTTAACATGGATTAAAAAATTTAAAAAAGTAACCCTTAAGTAATTACTTTTATGTTCCTAATTATATTTCTTTGTAGGCTGTATTGCGTAAAGCTAAGGCCTTAGGAATAGTGCGCCAAATGGAGGGAAACGCTAATGGAAGGATCTTCTTGCGGAAGTATTATGCTTTGGCGCTTTTACCTGCGGATACGATAGAACCTACATTAACTTTATTACAGGTATAATATATTATTTATCTAGAAAACAATAATAGGTGCTTATGATTTTTTTACAACCTAAGGAGGATGTGGAATTCGGGGCAACGTTTAGGGAGCTTAATGACTATGTAAGAAGACAGTGGATTGGAAGGGTCACTTCTGCTCACTTCAGTGTCTTCCGCCAGAGACATCGGACAAACAATGTTATGGAATCCTACCACCGAAGGCTGAACAGCAAACTAGTGAGACATCCTGGCGTTTGGGACTTAATGGGTACTACTATTTTTTTAACTGCCACCTTGAATGTACTAAACATCTCATTGCGGTAATTGGTATGCAATTCAGATATATTATTTTAGAGACTCTCATTGACATCCAAAACACAGCTTCCATTGAGTTGGCGCAATTGGAACGGGGATCTGACAACAAAGTTTTCAGAATCGCGAAGAAGAATATCCTATTCAATTCGCGATTGAATGAAGCCTGGGAGAAACTATCAGATGGCCGTTTTACCACCAGGGATTTTCTACGACAGGCGGTGCATTTCGTCGAGGGTTTAGACAGACAACTGCATGACTGGAATACCAACATCGCAGATAATGAAGAAGAACCTGTCTTAGCTTTACTGCAGTCTCCCATTTTAGTTCCCATTCGTCCACCTCCGGCTTCCCCTTTTCTTGAAAACCTTGCTTCCCATCTGGCTCCTATTGCACCCCCTCCTATTCCCATTGCTCTTAATAATCCCCCACTTTTACCTCGGCATCCCAATCCTATTTTAACTCAACCACCTCCCCTAATTTATTTTCAACAAGAGGTCCCTGTAATTTCTTTACCTCCACCACCCAGTATCTCACCTCGGCCGCCTCCACCTGGTCCCTCACCACCACCTCGCCCATTACCATCCCAAAGTAGATCCCCTTCACCACCTTTACACCAAGAGGTGTTTAGAGGTGATGAAGGAGAACTACCCATTTATAATTTTCCTCCCATTCCAGAAGAAGTTGCAGCATTATTCGCACAGTTAGGAGATGACGAAGACTCCATAATTGTACATGCTCCGATAGTACGTCGTAAGTAAATACTTTTCATAAAGTTGAATCAGGCTGAATTATATCTTTATTAATCAAAATCCTACCTTTTGTGCCAACTAGTACCTATGTTACTGTTAAAAATATTATTTTTTTAAATTTTTTATCTCTTATAATTTTTATATTGTGGCACAAATAAATATCTTTATTATTATTATTATTATTTTTTAGGTTGGGAACCAACCTTTGTATCCAGGCCATTTAATGACGATACCATGCCACCAATGTTAAGATGTTCCGTTTGTTACCAAAGTGAGATCAGGTATGTTGTAGAGTGTGGCCATACATTCTGCCCAAGCTGTATGGATAGGCTGTTCAACGCTCAAGCCCCAAAATGTGGAGTTTGCCGCACTGCACTGAACAGGGATCCCACTCCACTATTTTTAACTTAATTTACTAATTGAAGACATAAGTGGATAAAGGTGTTATGTCGCATTTTTTTTTAAAACTACTTTTTCTACTTTTTGAGCATCCCTGGTCTATAGATCTTACAAACCTTAAATGCAACTTTCTTCATAATAAAAGATTTTTTTTAAGGATAAAGGTGTTAAGTCACTCAAACATCTAGTATGTCGTAGTGAATAAAGGTGTCATGTTACAATTTTGTTACATAACACAATGAAAAAAACTATGAATTTGCTTTTATTATTAAAGTGCACCAAATAAAATTAGTTAATTTTACCTAATTTATGCGGTGTTAGTAAATAAAATTAAATAATATTTAAAAAAGTTGTATGTCATAACGCGTTTTATTGAATAACTTCGAAGTTTAAAAATGGGATATCTTTATCCACTTATGTCTTCAATTACATTTTTTTTGTTATATAGAGAACTATAACAGAGGTACTATAACATCTTTAAAATTTTGCTGTGTTTCATATCGTTATATAAAAATTTAAATATTGGGCTACATCATTGAGGTAATTTTTCTTAGGTCTATGGCTACATTCAATATCCTTATTCTTTCTTGAAACATCAAAAAATGGAAGTCATTATTTATAATCATAACATTTAATTAGTTAATACCTACACAGTAAAGTAATCTTAAAATTAAGGATATTACTCGTGAAACATCACCTTTTGCTCCTATGATGACACACATGAAAAAAATTATTACATATTTTTACATAATATTTACGTTCTGAGGAGCAACAACACTAAATACTGGAGTTTGTCAGATTAAACCGACCTTTTTAATTAGCTCACGAGCCGCCACTGCTTATTTGTTATTTTGAAATTTAAGTTTTCTTAAAATTGCATAAGAAAACACCTCCATTTGTTTAACAATAAATAAAAATAATCTCACATTCTATCTTAATTTATTTTGCCCAATATTTCTTTTTATTTTATTATTTACTTGTTTTTAATAGATATATTATAAAGTAACACTGTTTTTTTATTTATATGGACGTTGTCATTGCACTGACAATATGGCTTTTAAAGGGGTACGTCCACAAAATTAGATTCAATTAATAAGGGAAACAGTACAATGACTATGTCTGGACCTTTCTAACTAGGGTTGCCAACCCTCCCGATTTAGGCGGGAGGCTCCCGATTATTCAATAAATCTCCCGCCTCCCGACTTACATATTAAAACTCCCGCTTTTCCTTTTTCTCATACTTCTAGCTCAGAGAAATGCATATTAAAGTCAGAAAAATAATTACACATGTCTATCTTGGAAAAAAATAGACTTTAAATTAGTGTTACAAAACAAAATCCTAACTACTTATTAATGGAGCAAAAAATATTTACCAATTTTAAACATTAATTATTTTTATGATATGGCGAAAGCGCAAAAATTATATCGACATCTCCCGCTTTTACTTTTCTGAAATCTGGCAACCCTATTTCTAACACGTGGATCCTATAGTGTGGATCATGCTGTTCTCAATAAAAAAATATAATCAATATGGTATTTGATAAAATCTTACTTGTTTGAAATAAGGCATCAGTGTGTGGTTGAGACTGCAAATTATGGCAAGCCTATAAAATCTGAGTAGGTACTAGAGCAATAAAAAAGTAGTACCACAAGACTCGATTCGAAAAGCATTTTCATGTTTTCTTAATTTATCAACATGTGATCTAAAAATGTTTTATGGTAAATTAATTTTCTCGACAAGCAGAATTTTTTTATAAAGAATAACTTTTCGTCGTAAAATCAATAATAAAGATCTTTTTCCTCTTGGCAACTCCAAATCCGGGGACTGGGACTGTCGTGATATCACGATTTTTTATAAATTTTTACAATCATTTTAAACCTAAAATCAGAAAAATTCGTTCAGAAATAACAAAGTTATCATATTGCAAAAGTGTCAAAAATAGCCCATGTTAAATCTCCATAAGAGAAAGGCCCAGCGAAAAAGCATCGAAAATCTGCCGAAGCGTTCAGTCCCCCGGCAGTGTTTCTAGATACTATCATTTTACAAAATTTTTTAGCTCCCGGTTTTTCTCCGTAACAAAAGAAGTCAGAATATTCATAATAGCATCAAAAGAAGCGGATTTCAAAAACACTCATTTGACCATTTTCAGATCTTCAATCAACATTTAAATAAAGAAAATATTAAAGAAAAACGATTTCCCCATGTAAAAATTGCCTATATCAAGGATTGGTGGAAATCGGAAATTTAAGACACGCCCACAAATTTTATCATAAATATACGGCGCAAAGCATTATTCAAGGAGAGCAAACTAAACTACCAGTGGGTTAGGTGCGCCACGGAGCTCGATCATCTGTAATCGCTGATACAGAGCAAGTTCATAATCCTCGACAACAAGAATACCGTTCGGCGATTATGAACGAGAACAAGTAATAAAAATCATCATTGCAAATTTAGCATCGCGATACTAGAAGAGGGCAACAAGTGTTAAATTAATCTGTGTGACTAAGAAGGTTTTGAAGACGGCGACTATCTGTCTACGAAGCGCCGTAGTAAGTCCGTTTGTTTTATGGATCAAACTTAAAAAATCCAATTATAAAAAAATTCGAAAAGTCACACAGTCGCTAGCTAGAAGGTATCGAAATAAGAAGATCAAATAATATCAAAAACCACCTAAATAGACTTTGACTATAACTATAAATAATGAACATTTTACCAGTGATTAAAAACAAAGACATTCACGAAAAAGACATTTCTAAAAAAGTTTTAGATATATTATTCTAACCGTACCATTCTTGTTAGGGGTAAAAATCACTTAATTTTAATATACATATCGTAAAATCACAAAGTTTCGATTTTACGTCTTATTCTCTAAAACCATCTTCAGACATAATTTTTCTGAAAACTTGTAAATAATATGTTGTAAATATTTTGTAAAAGAAAAGGATCTGTTTCCTTCGGTAACCTTTAATACAATTTGTCCTAGAGACAACGTTTCAATTTAAACTCAATATTTCTGGATTTATCTTCAGGAATATTTCCGCTTTTTGAAAGCTTGTAAATAAAAAATTAAAGTACGATTTGTCCTAGAGACAACTTTTCCATTTAAACATAAAACTTTTTGGATTTATCTTTAGGAATCTTTTAGCTTTTTGAAAGCTTGTAAATTAAATTACATATTGTCAAGATGACAATATTTTACTAAGTATATTCATTTAACCTGATCGGTTATACTTTTAAATTTTTATTCTTTTATTTCTTTTCGCTTACGGGAAAAAATATTAAGATTTTCCTTTTGAGTTTGGGAAATTAGTCTTATAAATCATTTTGTAAAAAATATTTTTATAAGATTAAAATTACGTTATTTCTGTAAAGGGTAAAATACCCTTAATTTTAAGACCCATGTTGTCTAATGACAACGTTTCATTTAAAGTGATTATTTTCTGAAACCATCTTCAGGAACAAATAAAAAGACATTGCGCCATAATAATAATATTTTTAAATAGAGTAAATACTTAATAAGTACCTGCGAGGTACAGGGTAGAGTGTTGATTTCTCTTGGCGAGGGGTAAATGAAAACTCGTTTACTCAAGTAAGAAGAGTGCTAACCGTTCTTGATACTCTAGTAGGCTGGTCAATAATCTGAACAAAATTATAGTTTTCAAAAAGAGAAGTTAGGGGATTATTCTCGTTAAACAAGTTTATATTAAAATCACCCACACAAACTATTTCATCCACTGTTGGATAGAGAGCAGAGAAAATGTTGTCAAAGTCATTAATAACACTGTTAAAGTTCGTGTTTGGGGGACGGTAGAAGACACAGAATGCATAATATTTATTTTTATTTTAATTTTTATCACTAAAAACTCAAGAAAATTTGTAACATTAAACTCAAAATTAACTACTTCGGGAACTAAATTATTTTTTACATATACCGCCACCCCTCCGCCTCTACCCAGTCTGTCCTTTCGAATAATGTGATACCCTGGAATACCAAAAGTAGCAATGTCGTCACCATCAGATAGCCATGCTTCCGTAAGAAAGATAAGATCGAAGTCGTTATCTCCAATTAATGACTTAAAATCGTAAAAACCTGTAAAAATTGAGCGTATGTTGAATTGAGCAACTTTAAATTTCAAATTATTCATTTCTTTCTCTCCAAAATGAGCAAACAACGTAAAACAGTAAATACTCCGCTTTTAAACACAAAAAAAATTATACTTGTACAAAATGCAATATAAATACTACACATAAACTTTTATGTTCCTGTGTGGTACCTACATAAAAAAAAATAAGTTAATTATTCTCCAAACATCTATATCTAAATTTAGTTATATCCCCAAGCATGTGTTATACATAATCGTACTCATTATCCCTAGAAACAAACATTTCCCTAATTATAAAATAAATATATTCATTCATTAATGTATGTTCCTTAATAAAATATTGCAGTAAAAATACATATTCATTTTATTGATTATTAACATAATTAAACCCACCCATGATATGATTGGATAAATTCCACGAAAAACAATATGAATAAATACGAAAGTAGTGATAGTGCGGAAACATTAAATTCTAATGCAAGTCTAACAGATTTTATAGACTTAACTCAATCTTTGATCGATGGCGATCCTGACAATTATTTAAATACATACAACGAAACGCATAGCGTAATTTTCCAACCTCATTTACCAGTTAAACAGTTAACAGAAAATTCAGATCAAAGTAATAATAGTACCGAGTATGAAGTTAACCGAAGGAACTCTGAAACGCGTCAGATTGGCGATTCGTTACCACAGGTTACCACTAACAACAATTCTGAACTAAACATTTTAGAAAGCTTAAATTCAAATTATAACCAGTTATCTTTTGTTTCAGATATTCAACCAGAAACTCAACAAGAGACTAGCACAGGTCAAACGTATATTCGCGGTCCTGATGCGCAACCCATTTTATTTAATAATACAAATTTATTTTTAAATTCTTATCAATACAGACAAAGAAATACAGCTTTTAACACTGTATCAAATTCAAATCAATTAAATTCAAACAACTTACCTATGAATTATATTCCAATTCATATTCCTAAAAATAATATAAGATCGTACATTCAGTCAGATCTTATTCAGCAATTAAAACAACAGGAAGTTTTAAATAAAAATAATAATTCTAATATTAATTCAAATGAAAATTTACACATTTCATTTCATAACGGACGACATGGCGATCCTGCCAGGATGGCAGAAGAAAGTCATGAAGGTCTTTTAAACCAAAATCATAATTCTCATTATCAATTACCATCAAACTTTCATAACGGACGACAGGGCATCCTGTATATAGGTAAAAGGAAATATTCTTCCAGTTCTAAATAGAGGGTGAAATTTGGTAGGTATTGGTATTGAATATATACCAAAAATTTTACTTTCAAAGTGGTATTTTTTATTATAACCATTAATTTTTTTTATTTTTTTTTGTATCAACTTATTGAAAAAAACACGATATCATGATAGTCGTTGAGGGGAGGCTCAACAACCTGGCAACAATAGACAAAAGGAATAAACTTTTTGCCTACCCCCGAATCTTCCTTCAACTATTTAACCACACCTGTGCTCTTATCGTGATATCACGTAAAATAGAATTAAAAACAAATTTTTTGAGACTAGAATCAGTCAAATCGGCCCATAAATAAAAAAGTTATTAACATTTAAAAGTTGCAAAAATAGCCCATGTTAAATCTCCATAAGAGAAAGGACCGGCGAAAAAGTACGAAAAATCTGCCGAAGCGTTCAGTCCCCCGGCAGTGTTTCTGGATATAGTCAATTACAAAAAATTATTAGCTCCCGGTTTTTCCGGATTTTCTCAGTAATAAAATAAGCCACAACATTCATAATAGTATCAAAAGAAGCGAATTTCAAAAACACTCATTTGACCATTTTCAGATTTTCAATTAACATTTAAATAAAGAAAATATTAAAGAAAAACGATTTCCCCATGTTAAAATTGCCTATACTTAGGATTGGTGGAAATCGGAAATTTAAGACACGCCCACAATTTTTATCATAAATATACGGCGCAAAGCACAATTCGGAGAGCAAAACAAACTACAAGTGGGTTAGGTGCGCCACGGGGCTCGTCCATCTGTAATCGATATTACAGAGCCATGTTCATAATCTTCGACAATAAGCATACCGATCGGCGATTATGAACAAGAACAAGTAATTAAACAACAATTGCAAATTAAGCATCGCGGTACTAGATAGGGAAAAAGTGTTAATTAAAACTGTGTGACAATAAGGTTTTGAAGACGGTGATTTTCTGCATACGAAGCGCCGTAGTAAGTTCGCTTGTTTTGAGGATCAAGCTTAAAAAATCCAATTATAAAGAAATTCGAAAAGTCACACAGTCGCTAGCTAGAAGGTACCGAACTTGGAAGATCAACAAACATTTAAAAACCACCTAAATAGACTTTTTACCATAAAAACCAATAACTAATATTTCATCAGTGAGTAAAACAAAGACATTCACGGAAAAGACATTTCGTTAAAAGTTTCGATATAATATTCTAATTGTAGAATTCTTGTTCAGGGTAAAAATCCCTTAATTTTCATATACATGTTGTAAAATCACAACGTTTCGATTTTACTTCTTATTTTCTAAAACCATCTTCAGATTCAATTTTTCTGAAAACTTGTAAATAATATGTTGTAAGTAATATTTTTTGTATAAGTAAAAAGGGTTTGTTTCCCTTAGCTTTATTTAATATGTTTTGTCCAAAAGACAACGTTTCGATTTAAACATAATACTTCTGGATTTATCTTCAGGAATAGTTTCGCTTTTTGAAAGCTTGTAAATGAAAAATACGTTTAGTCCAAAAGACGACGTTTCGATTTAAACATAATATTTCTGGATTTAACTTCAGGACTATTTTCGCTTTTTGAAAGCTTGTAAATAAAAAAATACGTTTTGTCCAAAAGACGACGTTTCGATTTAAACATAAAAAAAATCTGGATTTATCTTCAGGAATATTTTCGCTTTTTGAAAGCTTGTAAATAAAAAATACGTTTAGTCCAAAAGACGACGTTTCGATTTAAACATAATACTTCTGGATTTATCTTCAGGAATATTTTCGCTTTTTGAAAGCTTGTAAATAAAAAAATACGTTTTGTCCAAAAGACGACGTTTCGATTTAAACATAAAAAAATTCTGGATTTATCTTCAGGAATATTTTCGCTTTTTGAAAGCTTGTAAATAAAATAAAAATACGTTTTGTCAAAAAGACGACGTTTCGATTTAAACATAAAAAAGTCTGGATTTATCTTCAGGAACCGTTTCGCTTTTTGAAAGCTTGTAAATTTCTTTTATTTCTTTTCGCATACGGGAAAAAATATTAAGATTTTCCGTTTGAGTTTGGAAAATTAGTTTTATGAATCATTTTGTAAAAAATATTTTTATAAGACTAAAGTTACGTTATTTCTGTAAAGGGTAAAATTTCCTTAATTTTAAGATACGTGTTGTCTAAGGACAACGTTTCGATTAAAGTGAATAATTTCTGAAGCCATCTTCAGGAATATTTAAAAAGACATTGCGTGAAAATACCATTTTCATAATAGTGAATACTTAATAAGTGCTTACGAGGTACAAAGCGACATTTTGATTTTGTAACGGTTCAATTTAGCCACAGAGTATCTATGTGATTCTGCCCTTAAATTTTATTACCTCGACCTAATAATTAACCTTTGTTTTGCTCTCTACTACTTGTTATATTGAATTTCTTACATTACCTTTGGTCGGAATCCTAAATGTTCGACTAGATTTTATTTCATTATATTCCATTTTCTGTCAGGAGTCTCTTCTGTTTATTTGGTTGGACCTCTTGCCTAACGGAGTTGTTTTGTGCCCTTCACTACCACTTTGCAGTCCTTTTCCATGCTTTGTATCATCGTCTTGACCTTTGATTTTGCCCTTTTACTTCTTACATCTAGTTGGAGGCTGCTATGGTCACAGGCATTTTTGTACTACAAATACAGGTTTTTGGGATTTCTTTTAAGTGTATCACAGTCGAATACCGTCTTACCTGTTCCCTTATTTTCCACATGAAAGATTTGTTTATATTATGGCAAAGTGATAAGCGGCAATTCTTATTATTCTACCGCTCCGGAACTTTATAATTTTCTAATACTTAGATACTTTTCTATTTATTCCTTTCAAGTCCGTTTTGTTGGGTTATTATTGGCCTTCTGTGACTTCAACTGGACCTTACCGTGTTTAAATTTTCGCTGTGTACGGCACGTCTTTAGATCGACCAGATGCCACTGGTTCAATTGGTAATTTATTTTCTTTGTGTTCGGAGCGGAAGTGTTTTTTTTGACAGATTGACTTTTAATTTTCTTGGGTGGGGAAAGTTTTTCTGGACTTTACTTTACGTTTGTCTTCCAAGAAAAGAGGACCGGTTGGAGATCGGGTGTCATCCCCTCACTGTAAAGTGGTTTTGTTCCAATCCCTCTAAGTTAATGTAGCTCGAGTTTTTGGCTATCCCCTAGTGGAAGTTTTGCAGCTGAAATCCGTATGGATGAGTTAATTTTTGGAATCGACAAACGAAGTCAATCACATGTACCCTCGTAGAGCTTAAGAGGTGAGTTTTCTAAGTTTTCCCATGATTTACACATGTTTTATTACTCATTTTACCACTTTTGATCACTCATTCATATCAATTAATTTGCTTTATTTTAATTTCACATTTACATTATTGAACCGTTAAAAACTTACCCGAGGAAAAATAAGTTCAATATCTCGCTGGCAAAAAATTACTTTTTCAAACAAGTCTTGCAGAGACTGTTTTAATTAACTATATTCAGCAGAGAGCTGCCCACTTTATTCATATTTTAAATTAGATTTGTGCTCGAAGACCGAGTTGAGACCATAAAAAACTTACTATTTAATAGTTAATTACATAAAATCAGCTAGAATCATGCCTATGTAGCTTCCCTAAATTTCATCACTGTGCACACAAAATACCAAAGTGTTCAGTTCAGTAAATATCGACCAGCTTCGATACACTTTTTATATTTTTCTAATTACCCGTAGTAATTGGGGTCTATTACTATCTTACGTTTAACTAGAAGAGGTTATACCTATGGTTGCCTCTTTCTATTGACAGCAATAGCTTATTTCTATAAGTTCTTGATATTTTACTACAGCTATAACAAAAAAAACTACAGTCTTGGTCTCGGCTCAAGTTACGAGCCCACTTTATTTTGATTTCTCTTCCTTTCATTTTAGATTATAATTCATTGAATCTTACTACTAACTTATTAGCGCAGTTTGATGATTAATTATGTGTATTATCACTTATCTTGTCATTATTTTTATTATTGTTTGCTATTTGATTCCGTATAAGTTTGATTGGTGGTAATATAAGTGTTTTGATTTGAATGTACAATTTAGCAATGATAATTAATTATTACTTTTAAAAGATTACATTTAGTGTAAAGGCTATTTTATTATTGAGTATAAGTTATGCCAAGGGAAAATGCTATATGTAAAGCAATCCTGTGTCAGTCCGAGCTTCGTTCATGCATTCGTGCATCAACCTAGCAAGCACAAAGGAACTTTAAGAACCTGTGGTTTCCTCTCCTCCTTTTCTGACTGGCTAAATGCAGAAATGTTAACTAATTCTTTTTGTTTGTTCCCTTCATTGACTTAACGTGTAATTGTCCCATTAGCAATTTACTGTTGATTCAATTAAGTGGTTTGAGCTTTAAAATTGTCTCATTAGCCATTTTAAAGCTAGTTTAATTAAACAAGCTGAATATTTTGTTTTATTTAAAATATATATAATAAATAGTTTTGAGATCAGCTTTTATAATTACAACTTTCTGATTTTATTTGTTGGTTTATGCATTCATTGCTATTATTGTACATTTAATGTTTCTTATTTTATTCTATTGCTAGCAGTGATGTTTAATATTTTTAATTCGATTTATTTAATTAATATTTTTAATTCGATGTATTTAATTAATATTTTTTTTATTCAGTGGTGACCCAAGTGTATGGCAGGGCTGTGTACATTTGTACAACACACGTGTACATTGTACACAAAAGTGTACAATGCTTAAAATTTTGGAAAAAACATTCTCTTTCATAGCGGCCTTATGCCTTTTATTTTTGTAAAGCATTTCCTATGGTTATGCGTGAGTTTAGCTAGCAATTTAAAGTTTAATTATGAATAACAAGTTCAATTTATTTTATTATTTTTCTTTGCCATTTGACTTATGTAATAAACTATTGTAACCTTAATTACTAACCAATCAAGCTTATCTTTTATAATTTTATACATTCTGTTGACCTGTGCTAATTTGTTCAGATGTAATATTTGCGGCAGTGCATACATTTTCCTGTATTTTTCTATTATTTGATATCCAGTAGCAGATCACAGTTTCGCGTGTATTTTGAAGTCTTTCAATGCGAGATCTTTAGTGATTTAAATTTTGTCATGCATACTTACCATTGTTTTAATTTTGATTTATTTTAGTTTCTGGGTTTGCTGCTTGATATTTATTTAATTTTATTGAATGCTTCGGGCATGCACACTGCGCCTGTATATTTTATGGTAGCTCATTTTCTTTTTTTTAAGTACCTTGCCTTTTAGTTATATTTTCTCATCTTCTTTCTTAAGTAAGATTATTTATTGTATATTTCTATATTTATTTTGTGATTCGTCACACAAATAACTTTAATTATTTTCGGTTTTATTGGATTAATTCCGTCCTTTGAAAATCATATAACGTTATTATCGACGTGGATTTTCTTTTAATATTTTATTTATTTTTAAAACTTGACTCATGTTTTTAATAAATTATTTTGTGGTATACGAATATTTCTTTTTTTCTTTGGTAATTTAAAATTAATTTAAATCAATAATTTTGAAAGTTATTCTTTAAAATAAGTAATCTCACTTACGAGACTTAACCACATGTTCGATAAAGCAAGTACTAGGCAATGTTTCTTTTATCAGGGTCCTAGTAACCGGTGAACGTCTAAGTTACCGGCAGATTGTCTAAGCTACCGGCAATAATCCTATGTACCGGCAATAATCCTATGTATTGGTCAATCACCAGCAGCTGGCCTGAAATGTAACAACTATTCCATTTCTGGCTACTCCACTTACTTGCCTCTGTCTACTGACCTGTTTTCTACCTAAAGATAAGTCCTAGGCTAGATATGCAAAAATATTAATGTATCACCAGTTTGTTATTTGCTTTCATTCAACGACCAAAAGGTTATAAGTAATTTTATTTATTTACCCCCTATTAAATAATTAATAATTGCATTACTTTACTTGCCTTCGTCTATCAGTTTCATGATGTCCGGTTAACTATTTTATTACATAACCTTTCGGTTGTCTGTATACGTTCTAGTTAAATAAGAACCATCATATTTGTCGGGTCACGTGATCACTATCCAGGTTCATCTTTTTTATATTATATTATTTTTGAAGTATTTATACCCAAGGTAATTATACCTAAAGCAATTTCCACATTACTGTTGTAATAAATTTGTTTGATGATATGAATTTTTTTTATTCAGCTCACATGCCTTTCTTTTATTGGTAGTTGGTTAACCGTCTCAGGGTAGCGTGGAGCCCATAAAACCGCGGGGACTTCCAAGTTGTGTCCGTTTTCAAACTTGGTGGCGCTCGAACCTTTTTCTCCTGGGGTAGTCGGTGTATTGCACGCACTGCAACCTCTACACTGTTCTGAGCACGGATAACTCAACTGTGTTTGATTATTGATTTTCTAATTTTACAAAAGGTCCAAGTGGTAAGTTGTGTTGGTATTCGTCATAATACCGACATCTCATTAATCTTAACTAAAAGACACGAAAGTGCGTCGCAATTTCTCTTGCGAGGTGTAGATGAAAACTCGTCTACTCAAGTGTTGAGGGCTAGTGTTGTTTTTAGGTATTTACCCGAATAAAAATATTCCCTTCATTAAATTAGTACGCCTACGCCTACCGATTAAAGAAAATATATTTTTCTTTAATTATTTCAGCTATCCATTGAATTGGATAGCACTTTGGATTACTACGCCTACCATTTTAGTTTTTGACGATTCTCTATAAAATCGATCCCTTCACAAAAAAGTTTAAATCTTGTCATCAATAATAGATCCGCGATTTGCTTTATACTACATTTCTTCTGAAACTCTCTTGTTTCTTTAACGATCATTATTTTGATTGTTGTTAACTATTCGTTAACAAACTTTGGATTACTACGCCTACAATTTTAGTTTTTGACGATTTTCTATAAAATCGATCCCTTCACCAAAAGGTTTAAAATCTAGTTATCGATAATAGATCTGCGATTTGCCTTAGACTATCTCTCTTCCAGAACTCTCTTGTTCTATTTAACAAATACTGATTTTGACAATCCAAATTAAATATACTAATGAAGTGGGTATATTTATTAACTCAACATTAATAATAATTAATACTAAAATTGTGTCTATTTTGTAAAGGGTAAAATTCCCTTAATTTTAAGTTGCGTGTTGTCAAGTGACAACGTTTAGATTTTGACGCTTATTTCCTATAATCATCATCAGGTACAAATAAATATTTTAAACAGTTCTTTTTAGAAAAATTTTCAAATTTCAAATAAAGTCAATTCTATTATTTTACTTTGTGATTTATCAATCATAAATTATAACTTTTTCAAATTTTAATAATTTTCATAAAACTTTAAATTTCAAAACATAAGTGAGGACCATTAGTCCACAATTTCTGACAAGAACTTGTTTTGCGTTTGCGTCTCATTAGCGTATAATACAAAGTAAGGTTGGGAAAAGTCGACTATAAACAATATTTGCAAATATTACAATTTTTTCCGATTTTATGCTAGTACGCGTTTCGCTAGCGACAGATCGCAAAATCTGGTATCTTACCATATTCATTAATTCTTTAACCACCTCACAATGGAAAGAGTAGATGATAAAATTCCACCCGCGCAAGGCAGCGGTTCTGGCGAACCTAAAGATAAAGGAAAATTTTCGCGAAAGGACAAGCGACATGAAAGGTCGCAAGACTGGAGAAAGAAGCAGAATGAAAGGACGTTAGCTGATTTCGATTCTTACAATATGCAAAAACTGACTAATACTTTGTTTTCTGAATTTCAGTCGTTCGAAGACTATTTAAAAGCCGCGAAAGTTGAACCACAAAAGCAATCGGTTGGCCTTAATACTAGTACAAGAGCTGTTGGCCTGGTGACGTATGAAACTAGCCTTCGGGTTAATTCTCAACTGCAAGATGTTGTTCCGCCGGTTAATGAACTATACAGAGTGTCTCTCGCACAACTAGAAGTGAAAATGGATGAATCTGACGCGGGTATTGACTTTATGCATGAACCGCCTAATTTGGTGTCTAATGTTATGCCTGTTGACGCGAAAGTGCTTGTGAAGAGTAATCCTTTGAACTATACTTCGGTTAGTGGAGTGATTAACAGTGTCGGACGATTTAATATTGGCGCACAAAAATACGTACCTTTTAGGACGACCATTTTGGACCCTTTATCTATAAGGTTTTCGACTTTAAGACAGTATGTTTTAGCGTGTAATAATCCGCAGACTGACTTATTGTTTAGACAGAATGCCCTCCGGTTGAATCCCATTCCCGGAGCTATATGGGAAGGTGGTCCCGAAGAGCCGCTGCTTAGCAATCCAGATGACATAATTCCGCCGCTATATGATGCCGCTACAATGCGAGCAGATTTTAGAGTGGTGAAGGCATTCCTTGGTAGGGTAGGGAAGAAGATGCCTAAGTATGTTGGAACAGTTAGTTTTTCGCCACAGGGAAACCCCGGACAGTTGGTGTGTACTAAGACGAACGCAAATTCACCTAGGATCCAGAGATGGCTTGATGTTCCACAAATCACTTTTTGTTTTTTTTTTACATTCTGACGAAGTTCACGCGCTTAACGTAGAAATAAATTCTGTAGTGTTTTCCTGTTTGTTGTGTAAATTAATATGCTTGTTTGGTGTCAGAGTATGCACAAAAATTAGCTGAATACAGCTCTCTGGGTTTCATCATCATTTCTACACAAGTAAGGTAGCAGTCTAATAAAAACCACAAAACAATAGAGCCACAAAATAACAACAAAGGATTAAACAAAAAAAAACAAAAACATTATCCTTATCGACGTTTAAACGATAAAGAACGCAGTAATACATATTTTAGACGAGGAAATTTTTACCATCGAAATTCAAAAAATATCTTCGCCGACGAACCCACACTAGTGGAGCGGATTTGGACGAGTAGGCCTGCCATTCTCAAAATTCGGGCGACTTGGCCCAACCATGTCTTTTAAATGTCCAAAATGCCTTTTATCAAACAGAAACGTTCCTATTGTATGTGATCTGTGTCAGTGCCACTTGTGCAGAGAGTGTTTTGAGGTCACAGGGTCAGAAGAGAAGTGCATTAACCTGGGATCTCGCAAAGTGCGCTTTTATTGTCCCTCTTGCATTGTGAAAAACGAGGAATGGGAAGAACTGGTTCGTCAACAGAAAAATCCAATGGAAGTTATAGCTTCACTAAGTAAACAACTTAAAGATGCTGACCCACTTCGGAAAGTCCAGCTCCCTTCCGCTACTCCTAATCACGTAAGCGATCTTGACTCAAACACTCTGGATGAGTTTAAAAATATCTTAAGGGAAAACTCTAATAAAATGCAAGACAGGATCCAGGAGACGGCCTCATCCATCCAATCTCTCACAGAGTCGGTGTCCATAATCAAGGATGATATTATAAACCAACTGCAGGAGCAAATTGCTGTCAAACTGAATGCCACTTCTTCAAGCATTAAATCATCAAACGTGGAACTGGTAGCCTTTCTTTCCAAGGACACTCCTAGCAATATCAACGCTAATAATAATAATAATAATAATAATAATAATAATAAAGCATCAGTAAACCTGGACGAGGCCTATAATAGTCTATTTAACAGGCTTCTGTCCAACATTACCAACCATTTCAAGCAAGACTTTGCGTCGGTGAGGCGCGACATAGGCTTACTGCAGAAGAAGGTACTGGAAAAGAATTCAGAACCCTGCCTGTTACAAGGCGAGCCGTCGCAGTCACTCAACGATGTGGTGCATTATTCTTCTTCCGCCGACTACCGGCCTGGTAAGTCTCACATCATCCCACCTCAAAACTCCACAAAATCGCATGGCAAGGTACCGACACTGCCGATTGTAGAATCCGGTAAGCATCAACAACATCAAAAAAAGTATCAAAAAAAAAGGCCTTCAAATTTAGGCATCAAAACAACGGATCTCAACAAGGTTAACGACGCAGAGTCAGGACGACCCGAGCCAAGACAGGATACGCTTGATGATAATGATATTGATGATATTAGGGCTGTCTCTAGGCCCAAACAATGTTTTATCTTTGCATCACTGTTCTCTCTTACAACAACGGAAAATAAATTGGTAAACTTTTTGAATAGAAAATTTGGCTGCGACAATATTAAATGCGAAGAAACAAATAAAGGTAATGCTAATAAAACTTACAAATCATTTAAGGTATCTGCTAATGTCGAACTTAAGGATCAGTTACTTAATGCAACTAACTGGCCGAAGGATATAGTAGTAAAGCCCTACAATTTTTTTCGTTATACCAAATATCGACAATAAATTAAATTCAGTACTACACATAAACATTCAGTGCATTAAAAACAAAGCAAACGAACTTGAAATCTTTCTAACTGAAAATCCACATATCTCTGTATTGCTCGTTTCTGAACACTGGTTGAGTGGCCATGAAGCGCTTTGCTTCCCGATTAGTGGCTTTGATCTGGTGAGTTGCTACTGCCGAGTAGGTGCCAGGAATGGGGGGGGGCATGCATTTATGCTAGAAATACGTTGAAGAATATGGATGTCTGTGATTTGGTCAGCCTTTCTGTAGAGAGGGTGTGTGAGATTGCAGCATGCTTTTCTCGAGATCTTAATCTATTATCTATAGCTGTCTATAGGCCTCCCCACTCTGATTTGGGTATATTTTTTCCTAGGCTGAATATTATACTCGATTATGCCAGTAAATTTAGGAATAATATAAATGTTCTAGTGGGAGGAGATTTCAATATAGATCTTTTGAGTTCGGATAAAAACAAACATATGTTAATTGAAACATTTTCTTCTTTCGGTTTTACACCGACTATTGACTCCTATACTAGGCGACAGGGTGAGCGAGCCAGTTGTCTGGATAATATATTTGTTAACTTTGATATTTCAGGCAAAGGTATTACTTTAGACTTGGGTATGTCGGATCATTTGGCCCTGGTTGTGCAGTTGGATAATAGCTTCGTTTCTGGGGCTGATGAATCTGCAACGGTGCCCAAAAGAGTTTATAGCCCTAACAATATTGCTTATTTTAATGCAACACTGGGTAATGAAACCTGGACGGATGTGTATTTAGCTGAAACCGGTGAAGGTAAACTAAAATGTTTTCTTGATGCTTTCAGGTACTATTATGATTTATGCTTCTATCCAAAACGTGTCAAGCAAAAAAATAATAACCATCATTATAATCCTTGGGTTACTCCTGAAATCAGAAAATCCAGGGATTTGGGTTTATTTCTTCATGAATGCTGTAGGCAATATCCCACTGACAATAATAAAGCCATAAATAGTGACTTTAAAAAACTATATCGCAGGCAACTCCTGAAAGCTAAAGAAACCTTCTATAGCAACAAAATTCAAAACTCTGATAATAGGAGTAAAAGTATTTGGAGTATTATAAATTATGAGACCGGCCGCATTCGGCGCCCAATGGTGCCGGATAACATAAGCCCAGATCAGTTCAATTTTCACTTTGTAAATAACGCTGATAATCTTTTACGGAATCTACCAAGACCACCTACTGATCCAATTTCCATACTAAATAAAAATATGCCTAAACTTCGGCACTCCCTTTTTATGTCTCCTGTCACGCCTGACGATATTAGGGTGGTAATTGGGAAGCTGAAGAATAAAAAAACTGAAGATATATATTCCATAAACACTCTCGTTGTTAAGGCATGTAGTGATTTTGTCGCGGGTCCACTTTCCGATGTGATAAATGCATGCATTAGCGAGGGTACATTTCCTGACATATTAAAGGTAGGTAAGGTCATTCCCATATATAAGAAGGGTGACACCGGGGATATAAGAAATTATAGACAGATCTCCATACTTCCCACTTTCTCAAAAATTTTTGAAATAATCTTGAGCGAGCGACTAGTATCTTTTCTTGAAAACAATAACATTTTTTCAATTAGTCAGTATGGGTTCCGGAAGGAGCTGTCTACCTGCGATGCAATATGTAGACTGACGGAGTATGTTTGGGAGTCGTTTGAGAGAGGTGAGGAATGTGAATGCCTGCTGACCGATCTGACGTCAGCGTTTGATTCGGTGGATCATGATTTATTACTGTGTAAGTTAGAGTACTACGGTATCAGAGGAGCTACTCTCGATCTTTTTAGATCATATCTTAATGACCGATATCAACAGGTCCACATAGGTAATCAGCATGGCTCCTCTCAACGAGTCAGGCGGGGTGTACCCCAAGGTTCTGTCCTGGGGCCTGTACTCTTTTTAATCTTCGTAAATGACCTTCCTAGTTCTGTTTCCATTAGGGATTGCTGTACAATACTGTTTGCGGATGATACCAGTTTCGTGTATAGAGGCAGCATAAACCAATCCCTTGCTGGTATTGCCCAATCGGTTTTTGATGAGGCTAAAGCATGGTTCTCCGCAAATCAACTCCTTCTAAATGAGTCTAAGACGGATCGGTTAAATTTCAAATTGAGGGGTGGATTAAACAATGTAACGCATACATTTCTGGGTGTTCAATTGGATCCAGCTTTGTCATGGCGTGACCATATTAACTCCCTATGCGATAAACTTTCTTCTTCGCTTTATGCTTTGCGTAAAATACGATCCACAGCTGGTCAGGAATCGACGTTGATTGCCTATCATAGTCTGTTCCACTCGAGAATGACATATGGTGTCTTGGTATGGGGAAGCGCTGCAGACACTAATCTTCAAAGGGTGTTTTTAAAGCAAAAATGTGCGGTTAGGATAATCGCTAACATTAAGGCCACTGATAGTTGCAGGGTACACTTTTCTCGACATTCAATCATGACTCTGTTCGGTCAGTTTATATATGAAAGCCTATGCTACTTAAAAAAACACATCCACCGACACAACACACATAATGACATACATGAGCACGACACACGTTTCAGCCATAACATTGTAAAACCGCAACTTAGACTACATACAAACAACAATACATGTGTTGACTTATTTAATATGCTACCACCTTCGTTCAGACAGCGAAATATAGAACTATTTAAGAAACGTCTAAAAAAATACCTAATAAAAACTACTCCCTATTCAATAGGGGAATTCAAACAGGCTGTGAGAGAGAACAGGAATATACATATTTTGGTTTAGTTTGTTTTAAATTTTTGTTTGTAAAGCTTTTAAGTAGTCTGTAGTAGGTATGTTTTTTCATGTTATATATTGTATACTGTTAATTTACTTTATTTCTCTGTATACTAATTAAGTGTTATTTGACGTATCAATGAAATGTATATTTCTTTTGAACAATAAATTTGAATTGAATTGAATTGAATTAAACAAAATAATTTTAAATTCATTAAATAAAAAAAGATTTTAATTAATCCATTACCCCTATCCTTTCAGCCTGAAAATGGCATTCACAAGTTCAAATGATCTTCAAAATTTAAATGATAATAATTTTCAAAATATAGAGCTTCACTCTAGTACCCTATCGTTTGAGGCGGGACAGGAGTCTCGGGCGGTGGTGGGTTCCTCACTTATCCGCCCTGGTGTGGTTAATGATTGGATAAATTCAACGAAAAACAATATGAATACATATGAAAGTAGTGATAGTACCGTAACATTAGATTCAAACGCAAGCCTAACAGATTTTATAGACATAACTCAATCTTTGATTGATGGCGATCCTGACAATTCATTAAGTAAATACAACGAAACGCATAGCGTAATTTTTCAAACTCATTTACCAGTTAAATCGTTAACAAAAAATTCAAATTCAGATATTAGCAGTCATTCGAGTACCGAGTATGGAGTTAACCGAAGGAACTTTGAAACGCGTCAGATTGGTGATTCGTTCTGCAGGCTACCAATAATAATTCAAATTCTCAATTAAATATTCAATCTTATTTTCAGAACGGACGACACTCTCACCTATAACCTCCGCGATCTTTTGTTATGAAAGTCAGGAGGTCTTTCCAGGCAAGGGTCTCGACTCCCTCTATTCTCCCCGGAGCATTAAACATTCCAGGAGCAAAAGTGTAGCGGTGTCTCTTTCTCCTCCTCACCCAAGACAAATTGGATGATCCCCTATCACCAATCATCTTGGGTTAGGAACGTTTTCTTGGGATAATTATGTATATATCTAATGATTGGGAAAGTGTCATGCTCAAAGCTTAATGTTACTATCTCTAAGGAAGGCGCTGAAGGCAGAAATGGTGGTAGCAGTTTTGTGGGTTGGGAAAACAGAATGCATGCATTGAGTATGGGAATGCCGTATATTGGCCTCTAAGTCTCGAGTGGAATTGGTCTATGTTATGCTGGTTAGTAGAGGGAGATGGTATGTTCTACGCCAATTGCGCCGGTCCTTTCTGCTCATGCCCGGGCAGTGCGCAGACGTGGGCGACACTAATTATGACGTCACCGGTCATCTGTCACCTGTCATCTGTCACCTGTCATACGTCATCTGTTAATGTCAATGTCAATGTTAAATGTCATCTGTCATACGTCATCTGTCAAACGTCACATTGTTGGGCGCTAGCAACTTGGGCCTTAGCTACTTAGGCGCTAACTGCTTTGAGCAATAATATTCTATATATGAAATATGTTCAGGATGACGTTATATTACGAATAGAAAAAGATGGCGTACGTCACCTGTCAAATAATGCAGCTTAAGGTCACCTGTCACTTGTCAAATGCTAAAATTAAAATCTAACACGTGATATAGGTTCGGCGCGATCTAACAAGACGCTTCAAAGAAACCCGAAGTCGATCGGCTGGCTGGTTCGAGAGATATAGTTTTTGCCATTATGATCCTTATGACCAAAGGTATAGAGGTGAAATTTGGTAAACGGGTAAAAGGCTAAAAGACCTATCGCAAACTAATAAAAAAACATAATAGGCCAGGCGTTGTATTACACCCTGTATATGAAACATTGATTCCTTAGTATTATACGTTCGGATTAATATAAAAATATATTTAAACCTCTTATAGAATACATTTTTCAATAATACAAACTATTTTCAACCAACACGAGGCGAGGTTAATGAGGCAATTAATATTCAATGAGCGCTATATCACAGTAACAATATTAAAACTCGGGGAATAATTACATCATCTTGGAAAAAATACAACATTCTAATGAAATAAAACACTCAAGTAATAAAATAATTATTTATTCAACCATATTATACATTGACTTTTAGCAATCTTATATACATGAAATGCTTACAATAAGAAACCGACTACAGCTATGAATACAATTAAACCATAATTGCTGCTTGAATCATCAGAATAATCCATCGATGCCGAATTGTCACATTGGGGGAGAGTGGCGTTCTTGTAGCCACTGATTAAAGTCTTCCAGTCTGTTTCACCCACGGTATTATCTCGGAACAGGAACCTAACCTAACCATCCATTTCTAAACATTTTGCAATTATTTTTTGACATGAGTTGCGCACGCGAGTTAACATTTGAGGAGTTACTAAATTACATGCTTGTTGAATACGATCTTTCATGTTTTCTGGTGTGGTCGGTGGTGTAGCCATAACTTTATCTTTTATAAATCCCCACAAGAAAAATCTAATGGGGTTAAATCTGGTGACCTTGCAGGCCAATTTACAGGACCACCACGACCAATCCATCTGTTTCCAAACATTTCATTTAGGGTATCTCGAGCTTGTCGGGCAAAATGTGGCGGAGCACCATCTTGCTGAAACCATAGTCCTTGTTGATTTCCATTATTATTCAGAAGTTGTGGCAAATCGGTTTGTAAAAAATTATTATACATTTCTCCATTTAGGTGACGGTTGTTATCCTATAATTTGTTGTCAGGCGACAGTGTTATATAGAAATCAAAGCCAGTGTAATCTCTAAATGAAATGAAAGACTTGAGAATGACTATAAGAAACCAAAATGTAACCTTTAAAGAGTCTGGCTTTTCGCTACCCTAGCTAGCTCAACAGGGCAGTGAGTTCACTGGATTATCTTACCTTAGTACGGCCAATCAAGGAATGCCTGTCATCACATCTACCATTAGACATTTACCGACAAGAACCAATGATTTTTTTCTTTAGGCGCCAGGTAATTTTCGTCAGTAAGAAAATTACCAAAACATGAAATTAATTGATGTTATGATGTAAGCTAACTAAGTAAAACACAGGCTTACGTAAAAATTTAAGTAGTGTATTCACTCATTAAAAGTGACAAAGTGAAATGGTGATAGGTATTCAATTTGAACATACATTGTCATGATAATTAAAAAAAAAAAATTTAAATAAAATGCAAGTAGTGCATTCACTTATTAAAAGTGACAAAGTGAAAGGTGATATTTAAACGTACATTGTCATAAGTAAAAAAGAAATAAATAAATCAAATTAAATGTATTTCACGACTTCATATCGATATCAAATATTTTGTACTCTGTACAAGGATGTTTGGGTACTAGCTAGCGAAGAGGTTTGGTCGACTAAACGCAATCGCCTTACAACTTTGGTACCCTACAGTTTGGGTTAACCGCTAAATAAAATGTAATTTAGAAAACTAAGGCATATTTAAATGATTTTACTTTTAATAAAATAATAACATTGGGATAGCATTCCAATCTGAGTCCGTCTTTGGCCACAAGAAATAATAATAAATCCAATGGTATTTTTAAGAAGAAATGGTAAGGCCTCCGACAGTCACTCAGGTTAAAATGATATACCAAAAAAGTAACTTGAACTACCACTTAGCTGTGCTGTATGGTACTTTAGACAGGAACCGTGCTAGTATTAGTCCTGATGACGTCAGTACATCAGTGCTGGGTAAACTGCATGGCAGTTGAAATCTCCAAAAACAGTACAGGGGTCTTCAAAATGTTCAAGGTAATCTTTTGGAATAAAGTTCCAAGGTGGCAACAAAACTTGTGTCTTCCAGAGTCCAGTTAACAGGACAGTAACAAGTAGACAGCAAAAAATTAACTGAAGACGAAGAAAATCTGATGAAGTCAGCAGAAGATAACAACGAAATGAAGAAGTCGAAGAAGAACAGAAGAAGTGGAGAAGAACAGAAGAAGTGGAGAAGAAGCCCTCAAACCAATGAGAGCTTCCTGTTTTCTTGATGTTTTAAGGTCGTTGTTTCGGACCAGGAAGAAACTTAGGAAACCGAGAAAATCTCGCTGGAAAATGAACACTGACAAACTATGCTTATTAAGCATCAAAACTTATTCATTTCCAATTGGCACGGAACCGCTGATCCTCAACCTGAGAAGTTAACTAATTTTAACTTTTGCGGTGCCGCGTGTTTCTTCCTCAGCAGCTTGCAAGAAAATGGCCAACCTCCGAAAAGGGAAATAGGAAATTCATTTTCAAATTTCAGAAACCTGTCATTCTCTTCCTTTCGACTCTGATGGCGTTCAAAATTGTTACCCAAATATGCTCTGTGGTCAAATCCAATCGAAATCGCTTAATACGGAACTCTAACATTATCAGTAAGACCTACGGCAACCAGTGCCAAAAGAATAACATAACCCCTTTAACAACTGACAGAAAATGTAAACAAAATAAGTAATGAAATTACAATCGAAAATAAAAGAGTACCAAAATTTATGTTGATATGCTTATTAGAAGACAAAATTTGAGCCATAGTGAGAACACAACGTCAGGTACGCATCCTGAGAAAAGTAGGATCTCATACAAGGATGTCAACGACGATCAGACAGAGAGAAGGTTTCGAAAAGAAGGAATATCCATGTTAATTTTAAAGAATTAATAAGGAAAAAGGTAGGTTGCAATACTTTATACGTGATGTTAAATCTGGGACATCACACGGTCAAAAAAATGTGGTCCAATGACTCTATCTCCGACTATGCCACACCAGGTATTAACCGACCAAGGATGTTGGTTTGGCAGAAATCTCATTCAGTGAGGATTTTAAGGTGCCCAATAGTGTAAATTGTGCCGGTTGACCTTAAATTAAGAAAAGCAAAATTGATTGAATTAGTACAAAATTAAAAATAAATCTAAATGTATGAGAATATTCTCTAGGGTGTTTAGATATGTATTTCTCTATGTACACCTATCAAGTAGTGGATTACTTATTTTTGATTATTAAAAGTTACATTAATCCATATTAATTTAAATAATTACCTGACCACAATTGGTAAATGTAGCTTCGTCAGAAAATACTATCTTTCTTAAAAATGCATTGTTTTCGTGAATTAAAGTTTGTAACCACGTACAAAATGTAATCCTATTTTGAAAGTCTTGGCCATACAATTCCTGATGAAGAGTTATGTGGTAAGGGTGAAAATTGTGCTTGTGTAAAATAGCCAGTAGGTACCGATTTTTGGCACCTTCCTGAATCACGAGCAAGTTCCCTTGAACCAACATGAGGATTTACAGCTATTACACCCAACACTCCAACGGCCATATCGTCATTAGTTTTTGTTTGTCTTCTAACTCTGTTCTTATTTTTAAGGATTCTCGTGCTGCGACCTCGATTTTCTAATCGCTTAAATGCCATATGAGATTTTTGAATGGCGGGAAACCTAACAGTCCACAATTTCGCCGTTTCCCGGTAGTTTTTTCTACATTCTCCCAGAATTAACAACATGTCTATTTCAATGTCATAAGATTGTTCCATAATTGCACTGAATAATGAACTTTATCAACAGAAAATACGTTTGAATCAGAATCAGATTATTACTACTTGTCAAAGTCAAAAGTGGTTTCCTAGGATACAACATAATTAAAGGTTTGGATAAACAATAATCATAGGAGGTAGGTGTCATGATTTAAAATGTGTAGTTTTAAGTATTCCAATTTTATTTATTGAAAAATTCGTAACTAAGCAACCAGTAGAGTAAATGTAACAATTTTCTGCTCACTTACGTAATTATTGACGAGGAATCGAATTATCGAAAAAAATAAATACCTTTCCATTTGACATTTCAAATTTGTCACTAGCCACATAAAATCTGGAGGGGGGGTAAATGTCAAAAATATTTTAAAATTTGTCCCCCAACCTCTCTATCCACGTCCCAAAATTTGACTAAAATATTTCTAGCCGTTTTTCAGATATTGCGTTGTAACACTTTAAAATCCTCACCCTGTATGATAAGTAACAATCCGGTTCTTGAAAGCCGTATGGACAAGTTTAAGATTAGAGTCAAATACCACACTACAATTCTGCTTGTGTTTGGTGGTTCGATTATGACTGCTAAGAGACGCACTTTCAACAGCACACTCTTTACAAAAAGGCATGATGCATCTAACAATAGTTTGAGAAACACCCGGTTTTATACAAAATTAAAGACAGAGACATGAATAAATTTAAACCACATCCTTGGCCATATTAACCCAACTGTTGTGGGCCTTATCAAGGCCAAGCCATTTAACGTACATTTTCCGTCCTTTCTTACGCAACACCTGCTCGATAAGAAACACATCAGGCTGTTTATTTTTTTGCAATTCTTCTTCATAAAACCCACCACTAATTGGGTGGTCTTGCATATCTTCCAACAAATAAGTCGTAGGATTGGTAATTTGTACTTTAGAAACCTTAAATAACTCAGTGGTCCAATTAGGTACATATCCTTTTTCAAACACATGTTTAGCTTTGCTTATAAGAACAACATCACCAACTGCCTTCCTACAACCTTGAGATTATTATAAACAGAATTTAACAACCTGGTCACGTCCTTTTTGTTAACATCCTTAGGCTTCATGCCAATTGTGCGATACTTGGTGTTGTTATAACTTGTCGTAACTTGTTCCAACAAGTCTACCCATTTATGATTGCCGTTCAAGGTGAACAGCTTAAACAACTTTTCCTTTATTGTGCGAATAACACGTTCTGCAATAGAAGCTTTCAAAATGCTAAAGGTGCTGTAATGATGATGTTTTTTCATAAGATTCTGAAAGCCAGAGTTGTAATATTCCTTCCCATTATCGGTAACCAACTTTTTCGGTATTCTTTTAGACTGTTTAAAAATCTGTTCCATGGCATTGGTTACATCTTGAGCATTTTTGGACTTGAGAGGCATTGTCCACAGAAATTTCGAAAAACAATCAATTACAACCAATATGTATTTAAATCCTTTGTTCTCGCGTGCATACTGATCGAGCTGCGCAAGATCCGAAGCAAACGTATCATCCAATCCATACTGAAGAAATCTACGACGTTTAAATTTGTTTCTAGTCGGCTTATGCAGCTCGTTAACAACTTGCTCTCTAGCTTTGGTAATGTTCTTAGCCATATTTCAAACATAATAAACATATTTGAGCCGTATAGCTATTTTTATACTAGTTGAATTATTTCGGCAAACCACCAGATTGCTTTGATTTAGACATATTATTATCAACAGCTTCCAACCCTTTAACAATAGGTTTAAGAGCATTTTTAACAGAAGTATCAACATATCCCTTTAAAGTATTTTCAAGAGTGCCAAATCGAGATGATAACCGGGTCACAGATTGTTGGTGAGCAGATTTAACCTCGTTTCGCTGTTTTTTTAACTCGGGCATCTAATTTTGTAACCTTTTCCGACAACTTGTCATCAACAAGCTTAAGCGAATCATCATGAAGCAACAGTTCTTTCTTGAATTTATCTATTTGCTCTCTCAATGCAACACCCATAGACTCGGCATATACTTTGTTAGAATTTGCAGCAGTGTTTGCTTGTTTCAAAGTATTAAGAATGGTGTCGCCCATTTTCTTCTCAAGAACATCTAGGTTATCCCAAGTTTTTCCAATTGGTGTAATATACTCATTATTTCATTATGTTTATTATTGTTACCACCCTGTTGAGAGGATTCCAACTTTTTGAATCGTTCAACCAATTCGTTAATGCTGCCGTAATAAACATATTCCTTAGACTTGTTGGTGTATTCCATTAGAGCAGATCCGGATTTTGTTTGCGATCTAGTTCTGGGAGCTATGATAGAAGTGGGAGACGGGGATGGGATCTTGCTCGTTGACGTTCTAGAAAGTAAAGGTTTAACGATTGTAGCGTATTTCTGTGTTTTATTCGAAATTAGCTGGCCTCTCTCCCCCCTGTATATGCCAGACTTCCTAAGTATTTCCCCATAATTTGTTGTATCGTCTTTAGTATGATACTTTGGTTCCTTTAAAAACAGCAAGTCGTACAAACCAAGAGTACCCTTGTAAGTTATAGGACCTACTTGGATATCTCCATTCTGCAAAAAATTTACGGATTCGCTACCTATACGCCAAGAGTCAATCGCAGAATCATAGCTCACTCCTCTAGCGTCTATTTGAGAATTGTGAGACCAATATTTTCTCAAGTATTCTCTAGCCATCTCAGGATATTGTGCGATAAACTCATCCATCATCACCGGGTTATTTTTAATAAGAGCTTCAAACTCGGCTCTAATATCTGCCGCCGATCGTTCTGGAGGGTCTTGGCGTGTTTCTTGAAACACATCATCATCCACAGCATCACCATACTGAGATTCATCGGCTAGAAATTGCACCGGCTGGTTCTTATTTCGAGACGTTGTAGGTTGTTCGAGTTTTAGTTGTGGTTTCACGTCTTTACCCTCCTCGGTCTTAATTTTGCGTTTCTTAGACTCTGTCTTGACTGAAACTTCTACCAGCTTATTTAATGGGGTGGTTATAGGTGTTAAGAACTTATTTAGCGATACATCTTCCAACCCTCGATCTAATTTGAATGCCAGATTCTTCTTTCTTATAGTTCTAGATGCTTGTAAAATTTGACGCTTCACGTCTTTATCTAGTTTGCTAACTTGGTCAGCCATAGCAGCTCTGAAGCACCGTATCCCTGTTTCCGGACACGTCCAACTACTATGATGATGGTTGTCATACTGAGTGTTGGATACTTAGGGGGTGATATAAGTATCAAACTTACTACGATATCGCCCCTTGGTAATATCACTATCTTTGACAATTACCAAGAAGGCGTATCTATCTTTCCAACATTCTGAACAAACACGTTTAAACGCATCAAAGGGCATGTCAGTGTTTACATGATCATCATAGACATGTTTCAAGTTTAAGTCATCTTGTTTGAATAATATCAGCACATTAGCATTATCACGAACCAGCTGTTTGGGTATTTTTAAATAAGTTTGCGATAAATAGAACGAATCAATGGCATTGTGACGGCCCATACAGAAATAATTACGTATTTTATCCTGCTTCTCGCATGCCACATCATCAAATATGAATATTGAATGGGGTTTAGCGCTGGATGGGTCTAAAACATCCTCATTATCACTATAGCCAAAATATCCTAATCCTGAATGCCGTAAGGCATGGCTTAAAAAATTATACTTGTCTTGCTGTAGAGATTTCGAATATACATATACATTCTCAAATGTTAGCCCGTTTTCATCAATCAGTAGGCTCATCATAACAGCAGTCTTGCCACAATTACTGGGACCACATATTAAGGCCCTTATGTTGGATGGTAATAAGTGACCATGTTTGTTGTTGGCTACCTTGCCTTGCTTCATATCTAAATTATATACTTTAATACCAAGTTTCTGTTTTTCTTGACGCATCGTTTCTATAAGTATCACTCTGCACTCACCGACGACTTCATTAGTAATGCAGACGTCACAAGGTACAGGTGTGTTAAATAGCGTTATCAACAAGCTACCAGTCGAACTTCATCTGCCTGGATATTCCTATTGCGGCCCTGGAACTAAACTGCAAGAACGACTAGCTCGAGGAGATCGTCCAAAGAATAAATTAGACAGTTATTGCCGTACTCACGATATCGAATATTCAAAGAGTCAAGACTTGGCGCACAGACATAAGGCTGATAAAGTATTGGAAAACAGAGCTTGGGAACGTGTAAAGGCCAAAGATTCAAGTTTTAGTGAAAAGACAGCAGCTTGGCTAGTAACCAACGCCATGAAGATTAAACGCAAGATAGGCGCTGGTACTAAGTTAAACATACTGGGTTGGGGGATGTTGGTAAAAAGAAGACGCTAAGTAACGTGCTAAAGGCAGCTAGAGTAACGGTGAAAAAGGTAGGCGGATCCAAAAGAATCAACGTACCTAGAGTAATACCCCTACCAAAACAGGGTGGTATTTTGCCTCATATACCGATATTCGCAGGACTTTCTGCCTTAGGGGAACTGTCAGGGGGTGCGGCTGGTATTGCTAAAGCAGTCAACGATGCCCAGAGTGCCAAGGATAAGTTGAAAGAATCTAAACGACACAACGAAACAATGGAAGCTATAGCATTGGGTAAAAAAGGCAGTGGTTTATACTTGAAGAAACACAAGACAGGATATGGCTTATTTCTGCGTAAAATGTCAAAAAACTACCAATAAAGCTACCCGACCGCCCCCTATCCGATCAAGATATCAAGAAATATGCTGCTCGATTAAAAATACCTAATTTTCGAGGTGTATTTATGCGAGACACATTACCAAACACACCTCGAAATATAGAAAGTGGTGTCATAAATTTAGATCGCAACACAGGGATCGGAACACATTGGGTAGCTTACAAGAAAAATGGAAGCAAAGTTGTATATTTCGATAGTTTTGGCGACTTGAACCCACCAAAGGAGTTTATCAAGTATATGAAAAAATCTAAAATTTATTTCAACTATGATCAATATCAGGATTATGGTACAGCAAATTGTGGTCACTTGTCTTTATCATTTCTCTACAATAAAACTTTATAAAATACAATAATGTCTTTTACCGTCATCAGTCACAAACATTCACGTTAAAGGGTCGCTCGCACCTGCTTGAAGCCTACTTTGTACCCCCAATAGAGCTTGATTCCAAATACGATTACTCTCTAGCATTAATTTCGCTAAATACTTGGAACACGATTCTAAATATTGAAGAGGGCCGTAACAAGTTTCATTATACAGACAACAACAAAAACGAGGAAGTTTTGGAGATTCCCACAGGATCCTACGAGTTGGAAGACATTGAACCGTTTTTGCAAAATAAGCTTGCTAAGACAGGGGCTACTCCAGAAGAACGAAATAACATTTTATCGCTTAAACCTAATAACAACACCTTAAAGTGCGAGCTAAAGAGTGCTTATAGTATAAATTTCACCCCCAAGGATAGCATTGCTCAGTTGTTGGGATTCTCTCCACAAGTGCTAAAGTCTGGTCAGCAATACGAGTCAGATATACCCGTAGAAATTATACAAGTCGTTACCATCAGAGTAGAGTGTAATATTATTTCCGGGTCGTATTATACCAATAATCCATCACATACTCTATACGAATTTTCACCAACTGTTGATCCTGGGTATAGCATCAACATTGAGCCGAGGAATTTAATCTATCTTCCAGTTCAAGTAAAACATATCTACAATATTACCCTAACGCTGTTGGACCAAGATTCAAGACCGCTCAACTTTCGAGGCGAGGAAGTTGTAATCAGATTAGAACTTAGACGTAATGGTTCTCGTGTTTAAAAGCTATTTAAGCACCCTCCAACCCTCTGCTGATTCATTAAGTGTTCAGAAGTTGAAGGAGACACTCACGTTTGCAAATATAGTTTATTTACAGTATCGAAGTAAGCACTATTATTACCATGTCAGACAAACTTCAATTATTTAATGAAATTAAGAGTGATGAGTCAATCATTTGTGAAGAATGGCACACTTATCACCCATTTACCAATTCATTTAATAACAACGACGAAATTGAGATTGTGATTAATCAGCAAGATGTGTTTTTGGATATGGGGGAAGCTCAGCTATACATTGAAGGAACGTTTACGGAAGAGGTACGAGCTGGTGCAAACGGGGATTGCACATTAACCAATAATGCCGGCGCCTTTCTATTTGACAACATTTCATATGAAGTGAATGGTAAGGAGATTGAAAAAATTCGTGATCCTGGCATAGTTGGCACCGTTAAAAACATATTGTGCCTAAACGAGCCAGAAGGCCGAGCTTTGGACATTGCTGGTTGGAACTGGCCTACTGGTATGGTCAAGACCTTGGATGAAACTTCTAAAGAACCTAATTTCCGTATACCTCTTGCCTCTCTGTTTGGTGTATTTGCCGACTACAAGAATGTTTTAATGGGTAAACAAAAAATTAAACTGGTTCGAGCTCGTCATGACGACAACTGCTACAAGTCGAGCGGTGATAAGAAGGCAACGATTACATTAAAGACTGTTGAATTAAAGGTTAGACACATTTATCCTAGCGACGCAGTCAAATTACGTATTTTAGACGAAGTTGCAAAGAACAGATCGATATTTATTCCGTTTAGAAATTGGGAGATACACGAAATACCTGCTCTACGAACAACCAAGAGAGATATTTGGACCGTCAAGACCATGTCTGAGAGAGCAAGATATGTTATTGTATTTTTTATGAAGAATCGTAAAGATAATTATAAGGCCGATTGCACTTATTTTGATAATTTAAACATCACCGACGTCAAGCTGTATCTTAATTCAGAGGTTTACCCCTACGAGGCACTAAATTTAAACTTTGAGAACCGCCAATTCACCGAGGTTTATAAGATGTATACGGATTTCCAGAAAACTTATTCGGGCAAGCAGTACAGCGAGCCGCTGATGGATTTTACAGCTCTTGCCAATAGAGCACTTTTTGTTATTGATTGAACCAAGCAAAATGAAGCTCTCAAAAGCAACACCATTGATGTCAAGTTGGAATTTCAAAGCTCCGAAAACTTTTCTGTTAAGTCACGTGCTTTTTGTATCATCGTGCATGATCGTGTTCTCGAATACCAGGCTTTAACTGGACAAGTGCGGGATCTTTTGTAATCAGTTATACTTTGGTCCTTGCAAGATGAAGTTTGTGGTAGTAGACATACAAGGGTTCAACATTCCAGACTTTTGCGCCAAGGAATTGGCTATTTATGATGGAAACAACATAAAGAGCTATCTGTTTAAACCAGTCGTCCCCTTTTACGAGCTATCTTATGATTGCCAACAGCACGCACTATTTCTGTATGGAAACCGCCATGGACTCTTCTATAATTATGGTGAGACCGAATACAACCAGCTTTATTCAATTATCCTCCAGGACCTGCTAGATGTAATTTACGTAAAAGGACATGTGAAAAAGGACTTTTTAGTCAATATTTATTCTGATGTAATAGTTAGACATAAACCTGATATTATTAACTTGGAATTTATTACCGATTATGTTAATGTACCCAAACTGCCTAGAGATGTAATTACTTGTTCTTATCATAGTATAGAAGTTTGTACTTGAAGTGTTAGGAATGCTTATATCTTGTATGATTATATTTATAGTTTTATACCCAAATAAAGATTAAAAAATATCTGTTGTGTGTCATTTCGTTCTATATTAATTACACCCCCTAGTAGAATTTAGTCATTTAGTCTCGAGCTCATGTCGAAGACAGTCGATTTTAGAGTTAAACTCCGAGAGCATCTGCGCCAAATACGTAAACTAAAAAAAGACATTCAGCGTTACGAAGATAGAAAGTATTTAGTTGAGCTATTTTCAAAACTTACTCTTTAAACCTATCAATGGCGTCCTCTGCCTGGGATAAGGTGTTTGAATCTCCTTCGCAATGTCGGAAGGATGATGCAATACATCGCAAGATTAAGCCTAACACAGTATACGAGATCGATGATTACATCACCGTTATATTTAGCACTACAGAAGAACGTAAACAAGTAGCATTGGACACTATTGGATATGGAAAAATTTATTTCTCTAGTAAGGAATTTAAAAAATTTCTAAGTAATTTTGATTGTTTCAACACTCACTGGGTAGACATCTTTCTGATTATTGGCAAGTACACTTTAGTGTTTCATCGAAATGCCGAGAAGCGAAGCCTCAAGTTTGAAGATGCCATGACAGAAAAGTACCTGTTTCGATGGACTGACAAGCTGATACGATTATTTGCAAGACATACACTTCAATTGTATAAACTAAAAACTGATTATTATAAAATTACCAAATAAAAGTTCTTATTGGTATGTGCTGGTTTTCTTTATTTTTAGGAAAAGGTTGGGTAAAATAAAACATAGATTTAAATACAAACAATCTACTGTTTAATAAACAGTTATTGCAACAATAATTATACTAATACAATAACCCTAATAATAATAATAATAATAATAATAATAATAATAATAATAATTAATAATTAATAATTAATAATTAATAATTAATAATAATAATTAATAATTAATAATTAATAATTAATAATTAATAATTAATAATTAATAATTAATAATTAATAATTAATAATTAATAATTAATAATTAATAATTAATAATTAATAATTAATAATTAATAATTAATAATTAATAATTAATAATTAATAATTAATAATTAATAATTAATAATTAATAATAATAATAATAATAATAATAATAATAATAATAATAATACTATAATAATAAATACCTAACCTAATATCACAACCCTCTAAAGGCAGCAGCTATCAACAGACATTGGCGCAAAGATAGCTGCTCTAGGCAGTCTTGGCTCATGGAATTTCCAATGATTCCTTATATTTTGCGATATCTCTGTGACCCCAAGCAAGCGTGTTCTCTAAATCGCCGGGTATAAGGTAACGCTTGTCGTCCGCGTATGACAGCGCTACCTTATTTTTAATTTCGACAAACATCTCATGTTGATGGGAGCGGAATGTATTCATCTGTCGATGAATCAGAGTCCCCTCTACGTCAACCGCTTTTCGATAATCTTCGATAGTCAGTTCTTTTTTGGTGACGTAGTCAGGGACCCCCTTTGCCTTTTTCGTGCATTCCCCTTCAACGTCAACACAGTACGCCTTCGTCCCGGTGCCGACAAATTCCCAAATAATCTTTCCTGCATACTCATCTTTCATTTTGCCTAATATCGATTGGTTTACAGGAACATTATGTGGGTTATCGTCGGAGTAATTGGATGTATCGAATCTATCTAAATTAGCAGTCATGTCATCATAGAAATTTGGTGTTGTTACTTTTAAAATAAGGGAGTCGGTGTCAGTGTATAGCAGAACCGCGTTGTTGCCATATTTTGGCTTAATGTACCCGTACAAAAAGTCGTACATAATCGTCTTGGATATCTCCAAGATTGAAAAGCCTACGTAAATAGGCTTATTATATACCACTTTTTGTTTTTTCATCTGGATTGCTACCAGGTTTTCGCTAAAAATAGTACGATCTTTAAAATGGGGCTTCGCGATTAACGCCCCGGCCCCCAACCTCCTACCAATATTTTCCTAGTGGGAAACAAGTTTCACATCTACCCGTTTCTCCACGTTCTCCATCGTCTTGCCGAATACAGCGTTGTTCATAAGCTTGAAAAAGTCCTTTTCAAACTTATTTTTAGCCTGATTTCGCAACGCTGTATTCAGATCGATATACTTTTTAAGCCAAGGGGATTGATCGAAAGATACAACGCGGTGAATTTTAGTGAGCTGAAGGCCATAATTTAATGCTTGCTGCAAATTTTGAATATGAATAATGTACTTTTCTTTTTTTATGAAATTTGGAATCAATTTTGTAATTTTTGGAAATTTAGACCCGGGTGGTGCGATGGATTGTGGGCAAAAGGGTAGTTCGTTGTGTAAATAATGCAATTTTTCCGGGTATTCCAATTCAACTTCTAATATATAGCCTGTTGGTGATTCAGGTGATATATTCATATAATCTAAATTTTGAATTTCGGTTTCGTTTAACCACTTGAAATTTCCCGTTGGTAGATATTGAGACATGGCTGCACCATACAGATTGGTCGCATCCAGGTACATGATGTAAGAGGTGGGTTTAGAAGCGTCATAATTATGTGTAAATTTATTGTTCGCTAAAGCTTTTCTAACACTACACTGACTGACTCCTCCGCGAATCCCGTGCTTAAAGGAGTGTACCATGTCTAGATCAGTTAATAATTCTAATTGGGCGGATGTGGCCTTGAGAGCCGCGTCCATCGAGAGACCCGGCGCAGTAAAATACTGCGTAGGGTCGAGACCATAAGTAGCCAGGCACACGTCTCTAAAACTTTCGAATACATCTGTCAAAATTAATACGTCGGATTTTAAATAAATGTCTGAATATTCGCCTAAAGTTTTGCAATTAAATAGATTCCATACCTTCCAAGCACGCTTGTAATCATCTGCGCTAATGTCTTCTTTTTTAAGTTGGTTATAGAAGTCTTTATGTGATGGAAGCTTGTTTTCGTCCAATTTGGAAAAAGAGTCCACGTAGTTATACGGGAAGACACCCTTCTGTCGAATAAGTTCAAATTTGTCATCATCCGCAAAATGTTTGCGTACTTCCCGGCATTGTTCTGGTTTTAAATTTTGACTAAGTGTATCTAGTTTAGAAGCCATGAAACGAAAACTATCGAGGAAACGTAATTTTAAAAATACCTGGCGTTGTTTCTCTTCCTTGATTTCGACGTTATCCACCAAGACATGTTTAGTAAAGGAAATGTATTTTTCCTTATTTTGAGGGATAACGTCCAACCTTTTCTCGTCACAAGCTAACTCCTTGACAAAAAGATGGGAATCAAAATTGGACATGTTGTGGAAGAAAATAGGGATAAATTGAAGAATTTTATAATTTAGATTGCACACAGAGTAGGCGGGGCCCCGATAGAATCCAGTCAAATGATCATGATCATGCACTCTATCGTTTGCTTCTACATCAAATGGCTTTTCGCAAATGTGGCAGGTTGGTGCTTGTCGATGCGCATTCTCCTGTTCCGCTGTCATAGGTAACATTGGCACCACTTCCTTCATAAAATGATCATAGATTGACTTGCAGTCAGTCTCTAATCGTTTTATAAATTCTTTGTGTGCATCCTGCCCTCTATATCTTTGGTACTTTGAATAGGCATCGTCAAAGTCACATTTAATGTAGTATGCAAATGAGTAGGGTATATGTTTATGTGTTCTAACAGTATAGGATGTATCAGGGTCCAGCTCATTTTGCTCTGTATCAATAGGTTCAAGGATTGTCTCGAAGTCGGCGTAAACAACGAAAGGTACCTTTAATTTCTTTTCAAAGTTTGTGAATTTGAAAATATTCTTGGGAATCTCTTCTCCGTATTTATTCTTTTTTAAATCAGTTGTCGGTACTTTAGCCGAAACGTGTCCGCAATCGTGTTCTTGATGAGCTTTTAATTTCTGCTCTGAATAAAAATACGTCAGACAGCCATCACATAAATACTTTGTACCGCAGTGTGATGATAATTGACTTGAGATCAGTCGAGACATGTTTCTTATTAAGCAGTAATGACTGTTCTCATAATCATCGCTAATTAATAACAAATTTACATGTCTTTCCTTGCGAGATGTCGTAAAAAATAAGGGACCAACGACTTCAATACTATTTTTACCATTGTCAAAGGCTTTTTCTAGGCCGTAGACATTGATAGAAATATTATTAAGTCGTTCAAATTTGGTTATATCGACAAGTTTAATTGGAAATTCCATACCTTCAAAGTCCAGCTCATTCTCAAAAGGCAAATAGTTCGCGACTCTATTCGCATGTTGGGCCCAATGAACTGGATGTAAGGCTGCCAAGACTGACCACTTAAAACACTGCAAGTCCGTGTTTTGAATATTAAGAACAGCTTTCTTTGCGTCAATCTCCTTTGGTAGCGGAATATAAGATGATGCCTTTAGAGGGCTGATTTTATTTATACCTAATTCTAAGTGTAGGAGCTGCTGCAGAGTCCACCCTGTAACAATGGAAACATTGTTAAGTATTATGGTTTAAAAATATGTTAGACTTTTTTAACGCTTGCAATAGTACTTACCACTATCCTTTTCCGAAAACTCTGAATATTTCCGGTCCAGGATGGCAGCAAACTGCTGGAACAGCTCCTCCAGATCCGTCGCTCCATTCACCATTACATACTTCGCGTTGAAAGACTTGTCCTCTGACGACTCGTTTGTCTGCAGGAGGAAGCGGCCGAAAAGCTCTACCCCGACTTTCAGCTGATCGTACTTTTGAAGTATGCGTCCCACCAACCTTGTAAATTTATCCTGAAGATGTCCTAGGAACCTGGGCACGCTAGTGGGATCTTGACTTGAAGAAAGTCGGTAGGTAGCAATTCGGCTTCGGAATGATGTTTTGACCAGTTGTACACCTTCCTCCTGCTCCACGCAGCAGCAGTTCTCCCGATGGGCTATGGTCCTTAGATGGCTGGACCACCGGGAGGCAGGCATATCCACTTGACAATCATCACAATGTTTCTGCTGCGCAGATGATGAAGTTGACGGTTCTGAAATAAATGAGCAATAATTAACACTTATGTAATATTTCACAGTATGATGCAATCTTTCACAATATGATACAATATGGTGTAATATGATGCAATATATAATCTTACACAGTATGATGCAATAACTTACCATCTGACGAAACGAGTCTAGCTTTCTTGGCCATGGCTACTTGCGAAGACGTCGCTTGTCTTTTGGGGGCTCGGTGCTTCTCTTGATGATGGCATCGAAGAGCCCACATCGATGTAAAGTTGTCTCCGCAAGTTTGACATTTTTTGATCACCGATCTACAGTCCCCATGGCGCTTGAGGTCAGCCTTCCTGGTGAATGAGCGGAAACAATGTTCGCAAACAAACATTTTCTAGAAAAGTAATACAGTATTACGGTCTTTATAACGCTAATTTTAATGCAATATATCGGGTATTATAGATATACGCAGGATTCTTCAAATAAGCACATAACAAACACCCTGTATTGGCTTACACAACACGTTAGAACCTGTATTTAAATCAATTTAGCAAATATTCACATAGTAATACACTATTACGCCCCTTATAACCTCTATTTTAAATGCAATATCGATTATACAATTAAACACCCGCAGCAAGGCATATGCACTATGTATTGGCTTGCACAACACGTTAGAACCTGTATTTAAATTACTTTTAATCAAATAATTTTTATTATCCACTTGCATGCTGTATCAAATTAACACTGTAATATATTAAAAGGTACTTACATTTTATTAATTTTTTGATCGTACACAACACTTTTAAGCACTTTAACCGTCTTCTTCTCGATGTCGACTGATGAAGCCTCTAGTCCCTCATGGCTATTTATAGCAGAGCCTTTCACTCCGACTACACCAGTCGTCATTGAATATTAATTGCTTGCTCACTGCAAATAGCCGTTTGCATATTAATTACCACTTGTCCTTACCTCGTGTCGAATAAAATTATAATGTTGTATATTTCCAAGATGATGTAATTGTCCTCTACTTTTAATATTGTTACTGTGGTATACCACTCATTGAATATTAATTGCCTCATTAACCTCGCCTCGTGTTGGTTGAAAATAGTTTGTATTATTGAAAAATGTATTCTATAAGAGGTTTAACTCTATTATATTAATCTGAACGTTTTCTATACTAAGGAATTGATGGTTCTAAACAGCTATATATGTTTCATATACAGGATGTATTACAGTGTCTGACCCATTATGTTTTTTGGCTAATTTTTCCAAAGAAGGGTGTTTGGGGCGTTTTTCAAATATGTATTCAAGGAATGCCCCTTGGCATCCGGAATACCGAAGGTACTTTTTCCGGGGTTTGCGCATAATTTTATCTTTTATTTAGCCCCGAAACATCAGTTTTGGTCTACTGCGCATGTTGCCAAAAAGGCCTTTATTTTTTTTTATTACGGGGTTGTATAGGTATGGCCTAATAGTGTAGATATTAGATAAAATTATAAAAATCCGAGATGCCCTTTTGGCAGCTTTGCCTGTTTTACTAATAATTTGAAGACTTGGATATATTCTGAGTTTGGGATTACATAGGTATACCTTAGTAATGCAAATATAGAAAAAATTAGAATTCTCCGATGGGCCGTTTTGGTAACTTTGATGATTTTACTGCTATTATGCGGATATCTCGCCTTGGAATTATATTAATAATGATAAACATTACCAATGATGGATACATAGTACGAATTTTGTATTGATTGTGCTAAGGCCCAAATGGTTTTATACGTATAGCTTTGTTATTAATAGAGATTTTTGAGATATTCTTTCACTGTTCGATAGGTGCTCTCATCTTATACCCGTTTGCCAAATTCCGCCTCTTCATCTTTAGGCATAAGGGCGCTAATCGCAAAAAACTATATATCTTGAAGCAGTCAGCCGATCAACTTCGGGTTTCTTTTAAACGTCTTGTTAGATCGCTCCGAACCTATATCACGTGTTAGATTTTAATTTTAGCATTTGACAAGTGACAGGTGACCTTGAGCTGCCTTATTTGACAGGTGACGTACGCCATCTTTTTCTATTCGTAATATAACGTCATCCTGAACATATTCCATATATAAAATATTATTGCCCAAAGCAGTTAGCGCCTAAGTAGCTAAGGCCCAAGTTGCTAACGCCCAACAATGTGACGTTTGACAGTTGACAGATGACGTATGATAGATGACAGATGACATTTAACATTGACATTTACTTTGACATTGACCTTGACATTGACAGATGACGTATGACAGGTGACAAATGACAGGTGACGTCATAATTAGTGTCGCCCACGTCTGCGCACTGCCCGGGCATGCGCAGAAAGGACCGGAGCAATTGGCGTAGAACATACCATCTCCCTCTACTCTGGTTGTTTGCGCATGCAAAAAGCAGGTGATGCAGGGTACCTATCTCCTCACATGAACAGATATTGTCTTGCGATATGCCTATTCGCTGCTGGTGGACTGGGGTGTGGGCAGTGTCCTGAACATAACCGGTTCATCGTGGTGATTTGTCCTCTTGTTAGTCCAGTGATTTTTTTGAACCATGGTTCCCTTGTCGGAGTTTGCAGTGAGAGTACGTACTCTCTGGCCTTCCTTCTTCCCATGTTTGCAAAGCGTTGGTTCCACTTTTCTTGTATGTATTTTCTGAATTTAGGAGAGAAAGCTACCAAGATCTTCCCTTGGCTGTTCCTCTAGAGGCTGCTTCCTTCCAAGGTTGGCCAGTCTATCTGCCTGTTCGTTACCATATATGCCTGGTGTGGCTAGGAATACAAGCTAGCTGTAAGTTTGGGTTTTCGATCAGTTTTTCCCTCACCCTTAAAACCATATCTTCGTTCTTTGCTGCTACATCCCTTCTGCAAATCTTGTGCAGGGCACTAAGGAATCTGAAAAAATGACTGGACGGATTATGTTGTTCTCATTTAGCCATGTGATTGCCAGATAAATTGCTTGTATTTCCGCCATACATATTGTGAAATAGTCCGGTAGCCTTATACTCAACTGCAGCTGAGGCAGTGAGCAAACCCTTGCTCCCACCGTTTCGTTGTCGTGAACCGATCCATCTGTGTAAACAAACCTGTAACCCCTCCCCATTATTCTGTATAGAGTGTAGTTATTGTCTTTATTATTGGGTTCTCATACGACATAAGTTTGCGGACACCACTCTTGTTGCAAGAAGTTCTCTTCTTAGGTGCATTGGAAGCTCTGAGCTCTCCGCAAACAAAATATTGGTCGGTGTGGATCTCATCATCCTCAGTGCTATTCGCAAAGCCTGCAACTGTAGTCTATCTAATTTTGCTAAGTAGTTTTTGGGGGTACTGGCAAGAAGGATGCTGCCATAATCCAGGTGGGATCTTACAATAGCTCTGTAGATCATCAGCAGAGAGTTTGGGTCGGCTCCCCACCATGTTCTGCAAAGAGTTCTCATGATGTTGATACCTCTTTGTGCTTTCTTGCATAAATAGTTTATGTGTGGCTTCCATGACAGTCGGCAATCAAGGACCGCACCCAGGTACTTGACCTCTTATTCCTTCCATGTTATTACCCTATCCCTTGTACCTACTGTATTTGTTGTCCTGGGAAATTTGTTTTCCTTCTAGAAAATAGCTAGTATAGCTTGAGGTTTTTCCATTGATAGAGTTAAGCCATGTTCTTGCATCCATTTCTCTATATTTTTTAATGACTGGTTTAGGTCCTCTATCATTGCAGCCACGTCTCCACCTGTTACCAGTATGAACCAGAACAATATGTCGTCGGCGTACTGTAGAATCATTACTGATCCCACGACAGTTGTGTTTATGGAGTCGCTATAAATGTTAAACATTATATAATGGTGCAAGTGGGGATCCCTGCGGCAGTCCTTCGTTTCCAATTCTTGGACCCGTGGATGGGTCCTTTACAAAAATACGCCTGTCAGTCATAAATTTCATAATTAAAGCAGCCATGTCATGAGAAGTGCGTTGATATGCATGCGCAAAAAGTTATAGTGGTTGAGCTTTTAAAAATTGTAGAATGTAGGTTATAGTTTTGTATTTAATGTTATTGCAATTGTAATACATTTTTATTTCTCGAATTTTCTTTGCGTTTGTGACAATTTTGACGACATGGCAGTGGTATTTGATGATGAGGACTTTTTAATCCGTCAACTAATAATCATATAGAAGATGTTGAAGAAAACGCAGCAAGGCCTCATGGACAAGGCTATTAAAGAAGCATTTTTTTAATTTTGCGGCTTTCTCACTGTTTTGGATTTTATGTTACATATATGTATTTTAAAATAACTTGATATTGATATTTAGGTACCTATACATGTTTTACTTCCGTATTTATTTTTTATGTTAGAATGTGAATTGTCCCTTCTCGAGAGAGAGCATTCACTTCTCTTAAGTTGGAGAATAGACGTCCAAAGCGTTCTGCACAGGAAATATTGGGTACTTTCCTTTTGCTTCTTTTAAACAGCAAAGCAAAGTAAAAATCTTTGCTGTGCTGTTAAATTTTTAAAAGGAATGCTTAACTTAGCCGTTGGAACGGCCTTTGCTGTTTAATAGAAGCTTAAAGGAACTCTGCTAATATGTCCATCCTTGGGAGGATGATTATAGCAACGCTGGAAATATACCATATCGAGTCATAGGCCATTGCAAAAATCTGAACGTCCGGGCATGAAGTAAGGTAGGAGGTAGGGCATAAAATAGTTTTCTTTCCCTTCTTTTAAATCACAAAACACAGAAGTTTATGTTTTAAATAGCATAGCAAAGTAAAAATGTTTGATTAGCTAAGCTGTAAATGGAACGATTCGACTTACATTCAACCGTTCAACAAACTGTGCTACGCTGTGCCAATTGAGGGAAAGAAAAAATCTTTGTTAAGCAAAGGTAATTCTTTAAAAGGAATGGAACGCTCAACAGCCGTTGGGTTTGCTCCCTTTATTTTTCTGTGGTTTTGCTCACAGAAAAATAAAGGGTCGGGAAAGTCGGCTATGGTCAAACGTCAATCCACACGGCTCTACTCCTACTCTCTACAGTTGAAAAGTAGCATACTTTTAACATATTTTATACTTTCGCAAAAAACTTTTAATAAAAGGTTCATTTCAGACCCTTAGCCTGTGAACGGTAATTTTTAGGTTGGAAAAAAAATGTTTTACGACTTTGGTACATAATATTATGTTAATTATAATTTTTTTCAGCTTGTGTATTTTTAATTATTTGTTAGTTTTAAAAATGCTGTTTGGAAAAATAAATAATGCCTATTTTGTGTAGATGTTTCTTTATTTCATTAATATTGATATTTTGTAGCTGCTGCAATTAGATACAAATTTTTTAAATATTAACCTACTATATTTAATATGTTATTATACCTATTACAAAAACAAATTATTAAATTGATTGACTCCTAAGTTGCTTTGTGTTAATACACGTTAACTGTAGACAAAACTTATTTATTCCTTTGTTATGTTGTCACTGATTTTTTTTTAAGTTGCTTTCTAGCTATTCCCTCCGTACTACATACAACTATGTCTCGAGAATGAGATGGAGTTGTACTATGAAAACAATGTAACACAATACCTATTTTTTTAAAAATATATTAAACTTGTAAAAGTTCAAGTGTTTCAAGTTTTTTTTAACTCTTCAATCTTTTTTAGGTAAAACTGGTCCAATTGCTCTCATTCTTCATAGTCAGGTATATCTGAGTTGAGATACCAGCTTGTCTGCTTCATCTGTACAATCTTCAAAAAACTCACTCACTTGTTGACCTGTAAATTAATAAGTATTAATAACAATACTTTCGAATTGCACAGCAGTGTGTCTAACGTCTGTATTTTTATTAGTTTGCATAAAAGATAAATTCAAAATAAAACTACTTATTTTGTACCTTTATAAAGCGTGCTCGTGCCCTTTGCTGCCTACCAATATCAGTTTTTCTTCTTGTCACTGAAGTGTAATGAATGTCCCATTTTATGAAATGTTAACTATTCTCTACATCTTTTTCTAATAAAGCCAGCTTCCCTAAAAAATTATTACTATAATAATTTAAGTTCCTTTGATTAACTTTTAAACAGCAAAGCAAGGCCAGTGGCTAACTTGAAAAATTTAGCTTAACTCGACAAAGATTTTTTCTCCCTTCCTGCCGTGGTTAAATATGTCTATAGTTCTCATACGATCATATGAAGTTGTTCACAAAGCGTTCCCTTTTCCACTCAGATAAGCAAATATTTTTACTTTGTTTTACTGTTTAAAAGAAGCAAAGAGAAAGTACCTATCATAATTTAAATACCCTGTACATAAGGGGTAGGGAAAATAATTTTTTACAGGTAAACGACCCATGAAAAAATATCTTAAAATATGGGAGGCAATTTAGATTAACAAAAAAAATAACTTTGGAACTAATTTACCTGTGATAAAATGTTTGTCGCAATGCTGCAAACTCTTTGATTGTAGCTGTGAAATAATTCCTTTTGACCATCGTTCTCTACATCTCGTGAACAAATCATTGTAATGATGGTTAAGGCTAGTATTATAGGTACAGAATAAAAACTATTTAGGTCTCTGGTGGAGATCGAGACTTCAATAACCTATAGGTATTTAAGACAGTTATTGTTAAAATCCACACTTAAATGTGTATTTTCTAATGCTGCAAGAGCATGTACTTATCACTGGCTATTCAAAATATTCAAATTTTGTGTTCACCTGCACTAATTTGTATAAACTGGCAACCACAAAAGACTTGCGATAGGTTAATTTTCCACAAATGTTTATCACCTCTGTCATCTGTAAGAATACAATGAAATCTACGAAGCAGTGTTGCCAGATTTGTGGTACAAACCAATAAATTTCATGGTATTTTTCAAGAAATAATGGTACTTTTGTTTTTTATTTTTACAAAAGAAAATTGCATAGGTATATAATAAAAATATCAAACACAAAATCAACATAATAAAAAACCTACAGATTGGAGTTAATCGGAAATTGTATTCATAACATGCTGTCATATCCAATGCACATTACTAACGAAATCCCCCAAAATTCTTTAAAGGGATTTCTAATTGATGTATGAAGGAGGGACTAAATACATTTTATACATTAATAAACTTCCAAATAATGGTATTTTTGTCACTTTTTTAAAGATACGGGTACATCATAAGGAAAAGATGGTACGTCTGGCAACACTGCTACGAAGTGAAATCTTATATATTCTCTGCACGTATCCCCGGCGCCCGATCGTAGCCGAACACGATTGGGTCAAATGGAGCCATCTCGATGAAAGGAGACCCCGATGAAAGCATGTGACGTAAGAGCGACGAGCACAGCCTGTGCCGGTAAGGCATCTGGCACATATTATTGGGACAAATAACCAATTTAAGTTAATAAGTGCAAAGTCTGAACCCCGATAATAAAATAAAGTAGGTATCGGGTTTCTAAGAAATAGATCATAGAACTAAAAGAAACCGGGAATATAGGATAGGATAGTTAGTTCTTGACTTGTAAGACGTTATAGTGGTATTTATCCGTGTATTTTGTATGAAAACAACTTTTATTAAATGTAATTATTCTTAAATAGTTGTTATTTATTATTTTCTTCCTACACATTAGTGTATTAAACTGTTTTGTCCGGTTATCGGTGTGGTCTAAGGGACTTAGTGGTAATAACTATTAATTATAATGGTTAAATATCCAGAGCATGACATTATTTTGTCTCTAAAAGTGACACCATTTTCAAGACGTAATGATTTGGAAAGAAGAGACATACTTAACAATGGCAGACTGGATCCAAATTTAAAGGAGTTGACAAAAGATCAAAGATTAGGTAAATCAAATGGGGTAATTTGGAGGTAGATTTTTATAATAATTAAATATTCTTAAAATATCTACTTGACACAGATCACAAAGTGTAGATCTAGGGAATTTATTATTATTGATAAGTTTGCTGCAAATAAAAACAGAAGATTGGACTTTACTTTTAAACAATGTACCCACTAATGAAAAATTAATTGGCCTTTTTTATTTTTTTTATCTTATTTCATTATAAATTTTTCAAATATTTACGAAAAATTATTGACCAAATTTGGGCGTGGTCTTAAAAAATTGGGCGGGCTTTTAGTACACCCCAAGTAAACAATTCTGGTGCCGTCCCTATCATTCACCTCACCTATGATAACACCCCAGATCCGCCACTGTTGACTATAAATTACAGATTTAATTAATTTGTAGCACTCTAGAATGAAAATAAAAAATAAACATAAAGATGTTATAACACGTCAAAAAAGACAAGTGTAGTCAGAATGTATGCTCAATATGTTATGCTGAATCCCAATAAGTAAAAATATACAAGATGTCCCATTTAAAATATCAAAGTCAAGGTCACTTCCGGTCAAACCGGAAGTGCTTACAAATTAATAATTATGCCAATAAATGCAGACTCATGTCTTATGCATAATGTCAAAATTTCATTTTAATATATATAAATACAAAAAAGTTATAGGGGTAAACGTCTTTTGAGAAACACCCGGTATAGACAACACTGCCTACGAACTCACCCAAAGTTAGGCGAACGGTGCGCGACAGTTCACGAACACTGAGTTTCGGCGCGGCCGAAGGTTCGGCCGATTTTTGGCCGAAACCGAAACTGTCACCGAAACTAGATTTTTTGGCCGAAACTAGCCGAAACCGAACCTTCGTTTGGTCTCTAATTTTGGCATTGCTACAATGAGAGCTTAAAACCTTGCCGCTAATAATGTCGGAGAGACTTCAAACGTTTCCCGGAATGCCGCTTCCTATCGGCGTCTTTTCCGGCGGCTAAAGTGGTAGATCAGAGGCCTTTTACCCTCTTTTAGACAAACCAAGGTTCGCCCCCGCTACAACAAAAACATACATTTATATATGCGAAAGCCACCTCTATAAATTAAAATCAACCAAATCAATTAAGGCTCCTTGATCTTACAGACCTGCGAAATTACCTTACCAAAAATTATTAAGTTTTTATTATATACCGCTAATTAATGGGACATAGGAAAACCACAGACTCCTTACGTAAAAATATTAGGATTTATTCATATCATATATATATATATGTATATCTCCGAAAGATGATTTTAACTGAGATACAGGGTGTTAGTTAAAACTTTATTTTCGTTTTTCTCCAATAACTTTAAGAAAAACTGATGTTTTTTCAAGTTTTTTTTAGGTCGAGAAATTAATTTTTTTATGAAATTTTAATGTACAATGTAGGGAGCGCTATCTGCGGTATTTTCCGCACATTTATTAGGTCATACCTTTTTTTGTGTCTCAATGTATTTAAGTTTTTAATGAAGATAATACTTTTTTCATATTTATTACGTAAAAAAGGAATACCAAGTTCAGATCGCTCAGAATTACCGTTTCGGAGATATTTGCATTTAAATTATTTAGTGCACCCATAATATCCCAATTACCAGTACCTATTAGAACATTATTTATCATGTTAAAGTTAGTTGGTAAAAACATTATATTTTACTTGCCTGAGCTAGTACACTGAATAATTTAAATGCAAATATCTCTGAAACGGTAACTCTGTAAAGTATTATTACAGGGTTTTTTCGTATATTTTGGAGCACCCCTGGAGCTTTTATTTGAAGACCTAGAAAAAACTTTAAATTACCAAAGTTGCATGATTTCTCATGAACTGTCAGAATTTGTTATCGGACAAAACAAATGAACATCGTAAATTTGTTTAATAATGCCAATGTCGATTTTTTTAAATGGAACACCCTGTATATTATTTTTTTTTTAACTCCTCACTCTTTTCTGATTCCAAATATGTATATATGTTATATGTTTACTTGAGTCATTTAGACAAAATTTCATTTCAAAATATTGCGATTTATTAATAATTATTGAATTTTTCATCTTTAGAGTAACCCATTATACCAAGACAAGACCATTCAAGGTATGAAATATTATTTTTGAGACATAAGTCAGTTGCCATAAGCGATTAATAACAACCAAATTGTTTCTCAGGGCAATCTAGATTTTCTAATCCGCAATATTTTGAAATGAAATTTTGCCTAAACGACTAAAGTAAACATATAACATATATACATATTTGAAATCAGAAAAGAGTGAGGAGTTAAAAAAAAATTAATATACAGGGTGTTCCATTTTAAAAATCGACATTGGCATTATTTAACAAATTTACGATGTTCATTTGTTTTGTCCGATAACAAATTCTGACAGTTCAGGAGAAATCATGCAACTTTGGTAATTTAAAGTTTTTTCTAGGTCTTTAAATAAAAGCTCCAGGGGTGCTCCAAAATATACGGAAAAACCCTGTACATTGGATGGTACAATCTATAAATGCAATAATCGGCCTTTTTGAAAGCGAAACAAAAACAAACCATTTTCTTTTAACAAACCGGCTTAACCAAGACTTTTTGGAAAACTTTTTCTCGATAATCCGTCAAAAATGTGGTTGGAACTTAAATCCAACTGCTTTTAGAATTCAATCTATAACTGGGCTACTAAATCCCCCAAAGTCTTCAAATTGTGAGGAAGATTTAAATTATTTTCAGTCATTATTACCTTCATCTCTTACAAATGAAGAGCCCAAACCTGAACCCATGGTGTCCCAAGGTAGTGACTGTTTTTTAATTGATAATTCAAAAGATGAAACTTTTGTAGAGCCAAATGACAATTCATCCCATACCGACATTTTATTGCAAGACTATGCTGTGGTGTATTATGCAGGATACTTAATTAAAACAGTGTACAGTACCTAACAATAGATGAGCAACTTCTAGCCTTCCGCGGACGCTGCCCTTTCAGGATGTACATGCCGAATAAGCCAGCGAAGTATGGAATCAAGATCGTTATGGTATGTGACTCGAGCACCAAATATATGATCGACGCCTCTCCTTACTTGGGCAAAGAAACAAAAACCAATGGAGATTCTCTTGGCACCTACCATGTCAAAGAATTGACCAAAACAGTTCACGGATCCAATAGAAATATCACTATGGATAATTGGTTTACGTCAGTAGATCTCGCCAAAACTATGCTGAGTGATCCTTATAAATTTACAATCGTGGGAACACTACGGAAAAACAAAAGGGAAATTCCTTTAGAACTCCTGGATGTGAATGGTCGCACACCTCAAACGTCAATGTTTTGTTTCGATCAAGATCTAACACTTGTATCCTACGTCCCAAAACTTAACAAGAACGTACTTCTCCTGTCATCAACACATAATCAACCCACGATTTCTGATTCATCTAAGAAGCCTGCAATTATTGAATTTTATAATTCAACCAAGGGAGGGGTTGACACTTTCGACATTATGTGTGCCAATATGAAATTTTAAAAAAACCGGTTTTTTTTTCGAAAAAAAGTAAATGTTTTGAATACATCGTGAATTTTACGACGCGATAGTAACAACGTATAATAAAAACACGATAGTGGTTTAAAAAACCTTTTTTTTTTTCGAAAAAAAGTAAATGTTTTGAACACATCGTGAATTTTACGGCGCGATAGTAACAACGTATAATGAAAACACGATAGTGGTCTAGGGTTAAGTGCCTTTAACTTTTAAAGATGTGATCTCTTCCGTTCCTACATTTAGTTTAAGAGTTTTGTTGTTGTTTTGCGTTTAGGTCTTCTTTAAGAGAAAAGGTTTGATTTTTAAAATGTTCCTATAGTTAAAGCTTTACCTACCTATGTTTTTTTTTTACTAAAAACGTTATTTTAGTTTACCTGTGTTCTACCCAGCAAACCAAACTTATCACATGACGTAATTATTACATAAATTTGTATACATATTATTTACACAATAGTTTTCTGTAAACAATATGTAAAATTGTGTACATATTATTTAGGTCACTTTTTGTTTTGTAAATTATATGTAAAATTTTAATCATAAACTAAACCATAAATGGTGATGTAAATAGTATATAGAATAAAAGTAAAGTAAATTACAAGATTATCTTTGCAGTCACGCCTCACTTAGGTTGAATTGGCCATATAAAATATACATAATATACCGTAAACCAGGGTTATTTTACACGGCTAGGTGACTTTACACCAAGTTACTTTTCATGATACTTTTTTATATTATGCTAACTTTGGCAACAATGCGCTCGTGCATTGCGCTGTACTTCAAAGCTGACCAAACGACAAGTCGATGCAGGTCTAAACGGAAAACGCACGTGGTTGCAGTAAGGCATTAGTGCTTAATAAGTAAGGTTGTGGCAAATAATTGTGTATCTTAAACTTCAGAAGTAAGGTTTTTGGGGTCGAACTAGAAACAGTTAGGTAAGTTCTATCTATATTTCTGATAAGTATAGTCACCTAAGGTTGTCCTACCAACGTTTAAACAATATCTAACTTAAACTTATGATTATAAAAGTAAAATTTCGCAGCTGCGGTACAGTGATTTTGATCGCATGGGTGTCTTTACATGATTACTTTTTTGTTCCAGACTATGTAAATATGGGTCGAATTTACAAAAAAAAAGTTGGGATCCAGAAGATATCTCATGTACAATGCTGAGCAACTGCAGCAAGCTGTAGGAGCCGTAAAAAATTATGGAATGTCTTATGCTGAAGCTGCTAGGCGGTATAAGATAAACAAAAAAACGCACGCGCAAAAACTTGATAAAAAAAATCCTGTTGATTGCTAACGTTTTTATATTTTTATTAAAACTATAAAACTGTACATTTTTTAATTTTTTTTTTCTCCCTGGTAACTGCTGAGTATTTCTTCGTTTCCTTCTTGTTGTCTTTAACCTGTTGCTGACACCGTCGACATAATAATTCCAAATAATTTGTCATTTTTTTCTTTGCAGTTCTTGTAGGCTTCGTTCTCCTCTTACAAAACTGAACAAACATTTCTTCGATTAATTTATAGTACTGTTGCGCATGTTGGGAACATATGGTTCCTCGTTCGAGTAATTGCCACTTGCCATCCGTATTGCAAAAAGGACAAAAATCAAAAACCTTAACTATCGGTGCACGTCTCAGGTGGACAAGTTGATGTCTCTTAACGGCTGCAAGTCCTTTTCGTGTTTCATTACAAAATAAACAGACATAACTACCTGCGCTTCTAGATCGATACGAAATGGGTATAGTACCTAACTCGTCCATCATGTACACCATTTTATTGAGCAAACAAATATCCATAGGCTCGTCCGTTTTCATCGATATATTTACAGCACCCCCAATTGGTATTTGGCAAGAGTCGTTTTGCGGGCTCCGAGTGGTTTCGGTCCGTGCAGGGTCTTTGAATTCTGGGGAGAATCTCTCTTGCTTGGCCGGCTTTGAAGGCGGTGAAGGAAAATGAGATTGCATCGGTCGATTTAATCCACTGGGCCCATATTGGTAAGTCGACGTTTCCTTTGTCAGCGTGATCGCCCACTTCAAAAAATATGGGTAGTTTAATTTGTTCGCCATCCAGGTCGACGTAAGCTTGTCGGGATTGTGTAGGTCTATCCAAGCAAATAGTTGCCCCGTCGGAGGTATTAATTAAAACACTTTTCTTAGAGCAATCGGCGTGGGATACGTTTGCTGCATCCATCAAAGTTTTCGCCCAATTCTACTATAACATTGTCAAATAGTTTACTGATGGGTGTGAAAGCAGACGGTCGGACTTTCAGTAAGACACGTTCGTACCAATCCGTAATTTGAAGATTGACATACAGACGAAGCACATCTAACTTTTGTTGAGCCACTTCTTCAGCAGATATATCACATTCTTCGTCGTCTTGCTTTACTAGACTGCGATTAACGTATAATGCAAACTCGTCCATACTGATTGAGTTTATATACCGGACCATTTCCTCCAATTCTGACGTCACAGTTAGAGTGATTTCATCGCGAACAGAATCATAGTAAAGGCCGTTACAGTTGGCGTCCCCAAGTAAAAGGGACTTTATGTTATGATTTTGATGAAAATGATTAGCAATACTTTGTACTATCGAATCGGGACACATGCAGGAGATAATTTTACGAATAGAGGCATCGCGGTGATTAGGACTTGACCGAATAATAATTTCGGGAGCTTCAAATTCCATTTTACCCTTGTAACTTATTTGCGTTAAGATTGTTAGAAACACACTTTGGCTAGGACGCCTTACGTGTTGTTTCTGAACGAGCCCGACAAAACATGAACCGCTTTATTATTTATTTTTAATTATTATGGGTGCGTGATACTTGTTAATGAGAAATTGAAACTTATTAATTTTTAGGATGGTTTGGTTTGGCAATAATGTTAAATTCTGATTATCATTTTCCAAGCGTACGGAGTCTTCGTAATAAATTCTATGATTTAAAAATAGAACATATTGCAGGCTTTCTCTTAAATTTATCGGATTTCCGGGTTCCTTATGACCGTAAATAACATCCAAGTTCAGACTCTTGGTACCCCGTTGTATTCGATATCCATTTTCTAACGAGAATAAATAAATCTCACGAACGGTGCCTACGGTTCGGGCAAATACTTTATAATCTTCTATGTTGCTAAAGGGAACCGGTAAGTTAAACTTCTTGTTATTAAAAATGTGCATGTTTTGTGGATAAAACCCAGCCATTTGTGTTCCACAAACCCAATTTGTATAGATCAATCCCGATTTACGTTGCATGCTCAATAAATTTGGAATAATCTCGAAAGCATCACGTTCTGTCAGCGGTACATTAGACAAATATAAACTTTGAAATTTATATTGATATTCACTTCGAAGATAACAAAGATATTCTGGAAATTTTTTATTCGGATTGCTCAACACAAATTCGCCCCAAACATCGTTCGCGGGAAAAGATCCCGTTTCTATTTCATAACCTATTTGACCGCGTATATAAAAGGAATGATCTACGTTGTCCGTGTCAAGTTTTAGTGGTGTATCAGAAGCATCGATCGACTTGATTTTAGGGTTCAGGCATTTTATTATAGAACGAGCCCAAAGCCAGCCTGTAGGAACAAGCGGTCCCAGTTTTAAACTTAATTCTTGCAATTTGCTCGTACTCGAAAATAACTTCAATAAACGATAGGCGGTAATAAACAATTTATAACGTTGCTCTTCTGTCGGTACTTTTGGAATACTATCAATTACCCTAGAAATTAGATTGGGATCTTTCACACCCCGCCAGAGGGCTATTAAAACGTCCGTATGCACATCGTTGAATTTAGTGGTACTGATCCAAGTGGAAAATGCACGTTCATCCATATGGTCCGAGGGTAGCCAAACGCTCGTAATTTTCACCGACAGTTTCGGTCGCATTAACCATAAACAAAAAACAAAACAGAACATTAGCAGAAGCAACAAGCATTCCGCAGCGAACATACTATGACACAAACCTTAAAGATAGAACGAGAAATTCAGTGGACCCTTCGACTCTGCGAATCCGAATGGCAACACTTGTTTGACAAATTTGAATGGACTAGGAAAAGTCGCTATACGCAATTCCGGTTCGAAAGTGGTTGGGTTGAACGATTCGGAATTGATTATGAAATCACGTTGGAAAAAAATGGAGACGAACGGATTAACAAGGCTCATGTGCTACATTTATTTAAACAACCAATCGGTACAAGTAGCGCACGCTTGTTGTACAATCACCGAAAAGATTGGGAAGTTAATGTAACCTGGCCTATTGTGATGATTTTAAAAAGTGCTGAAGAAACCAGTGAAGTGCCGCATAGTGATAAGAAGATCTTTACCTTTGGGCCAAGTTTTAGCAAATTCCGTGATGTACCAATAAATGCTACAACGTTTCTCCGCTATCAGATTCATCGAGGAAATTGGCGATTTAGCTTAACCAAAAAACTTTTTCAAGCCGGGCCCTATTATTTGTTTGAAGCTGAGAATGAACGCTGGTCGGAGAATCCGGACTTGTCAACCTTTTTTGTAACAATCGAACCTATATACGATATTGTGAAACCACTGAAATTTGGACCTCTCTTTGCGCCTCGTACCATTCCGAAACCTTTTTGTTTATCGCCGGTTGATCATAAGGAAGTAAAAATTAAATACGATGGAATTTGTAAACTAATAACGGTGTATAATAACTCGATTAATGCCGAGTTAGAAATTGAACAGTTTCAGCACTTTGTCTTACAGTTTGAACAGGTTACCTCCCAGAAGGACAATACCACCAAATACATTTTGACCGAACTATGTAGCATTAGAAACTTTAGCACGGCCGTAAACTTACTTTACGGTACAGTAAACCCGCTTTCCGCCAATGGACCACCGACTCTAAATATTTCACTGGGCGATAGCAATTTTTGGTTAAAACAATTTCCCGATAGAATTGGCCAAGTTTATGTGAGCAAGCCGATTCCAAAAACAAGCGTAGCTAAACCCATTCTAAACATGCCCACAGATGGGTTACTCGCCATTGGCTCTAAGTATTATCAAAAAATAAAAAAACGCCAAACAATAGAATTGCTATATAGGAATGGTGAATTGTTTGCATTAGAACGACCCCTCAGTAAACTAAAGTTAAAGGTAAACCGAGATTGCAAAGAGTTACCCAACGGCATATTAGAATTTGCCGTTGAGGATCAATATAAACATATAAAATTTGTACGGCCTCGTGCCGATAAGTGCGAGCCCGATACATATCCAAAAGTTGTACAACATTTAAAAATAAAATTGGAAGAAATAAATTAAGATATTTTGTTTGTTTTACGATCCCCCCTTTAAGTTTAAAATTATTACAAAAACTATTAAAGTCGTTAAAAAATAATGTACTGCTCATGTAGGTGTTAACGATTACGTTCAATACAGTTTGTCTTGCAATTTTCTTGTAACTTTCGATTGCTCAACTGTTTGATTGCTTGACAGAGTTAAATGGAAGCGCGATCGAAAATTGCAAGTCAGCGCCTAGCCTTACGCTCCAAATAAAAGTTTAAAATTATCACAAAAACTAGGAGAGCCGTTAAAGAAAAAACAATTTAGTGTTCATGTAGGTTTTTTTATTTTTAACAATCGTGTTCAATACACAGTTTGTTATAAAACATTTACACGTCATATTCTTTGAAAGTTTTTATCGTCAATGATGTAGTCAGTTTAAAGGTCCAATTAACTAAGTACAGAAGGTAAACGTTCTACAGATATTTTTCAGTTTTCTAATTTTACCTTTAAACCGACGATATATATTTTGAAAGTTTTTTATTGTTAACAATCATGTCGCTCACTGGGTGCAATAGTGGCACATCTCAATAATTGGTCATTTTGAGTAAGTGATACCATATTACCTTGAATACCTTATTTGTCACACTAACAATAGTGGCATAAAGTTATCTCTTGTAGAACTAGCTAGATGGCACTAGTGTCACTATTGAATTTCGCGCTCTTTTGATCGAGTACGTAGACAACAGTGGCACTTGAATTTTAATACGATAAGTTGGAAAAAATTTTACATTTTTAATAATGCAACAGTGGCATAATACAGGTGGTGTCAATATTGCATGTTATTATTTTATATTTTATTGCTAATTTTTGTGGAATAAGTTTAGTTGTGCCAGTATTGCCTTTTGAATTGTACATTTTTTATTTATGTGTCGTTATTTATTGTTAAAGGCTAGACTATTAGTTCATGTTCAAACTAAATAAACAACATGTTTTATTTTTTAACCTGTTCCTATTCCTTTTTGCAATAAAATATTGTTAAAACAGAAACACATATTTTTAATCAAAATTAATTATTAAAGCAGACCATTTTATTTAATGAAGTGACGTATGTACGTAAAAGTCAACAATGGCACAACTTAATATTTTCCAATTTAATAAAAATATATACAGTTTAAATAAAAAAAATAAAGTGCAATACCATTCGACCTTAAATATTCAACATAATTTATTATTAGTTTTCTAATTAAAGAAGACAGCTTCTTTAAAACTCAAAATATTTAATTGCCAGATTACAAATTGTTGATTTTCTCAAAACTTACAATTTAAACTTACAAACGTGTACAATTTGTCTTACATAAACTATTCTATAAGATTCTGTATATTGTCAGTGTGGGCTAATGCCTTAGTGGGATCCTTCTGGTTTTCGTATTTCAACAATAGATACCCAAAACGTTTTAAACTTAATAGTGATGGTAAATTATATTTTCATTTTTAAAAATTAATAGTGATGCTTAGTTTGGAGTCAATGTAAAAGCATTTTAAAGTAAAATGGTGACCAAACGACAAGCATCTTTCAGGTACAAAAATATAAACAAGACAGTTTAAAAAAGTCTTTTAATTGCATCACCAGTCTCAGTCTTTAAAACACCAAACACAAAAAATACAACAAACATATTTAATAGTAAAACTTATGAGGAATATCTGTAAACTATGATGCTTAGTTTGGAGTAAACCTTTCAGTTACAAAAATACAAACACAGAAAAATACAACAAACATATTTAATAGTAAAACTTATGAGGAATATCTGTAAACTATGATGCTTAGTTTGGAGTAAACGTAAAGGCATTTTAAAGAAAAGTATGGCTAAACGACAAACATCTTTAATAATAAACACAGTTTGTCTCACATTTTGTTATAAAACATTTACACGTCATATTCTTTGAAAGTAAAAATACTGAGGAAATAGACTTTGAGGAATTTCTCTACACATTATTAGGTTAAGTGAGGAAGCCTAGCTTCAACTTCGCCTTTTGTAATTTTGTCCTTAATTACAATAAAGACATTTATTATTATTATTATTATTATTATTATTATAGTAAAAAAAGTATGGCTAAACGACAAACATCTTTGAAAGTAAAAATACTGAGGAAATAGACTTTGAGGAATTTCTCTACACGTTATAGTAAAAAGTATGGCTTTTTTCGAAACTAGTAGTGGAAATTTTTTCGAAACTAGTAGTGGGAATAATATGTAGTAGTAGTAAAAATACTGAGGAAATAGACTTTGAGGAATTTCTCTACACGTTATAGTAAAGAAAAGTATGGCTAAACGACAAACATCTTTAATAGTAAAAATACTGAGGAAATAGACTTTGAGGAATTCCTCTACACGTTATAGTAAAGAAAAGTATGGCTAAACGACAAACATCTTTAATAGTAAAAGACCGTTAAATACAATTTGTCTTGCCTTTGTTACATTACCATTTTACGTCATTCTTTGAAAAACTTACAAAGGTTACAAAAGTACTACACGTTATAGTAAAGAAAAGTATGGCTAAACGACAAACATCTTTAATAGTAAAAGACCGTTAAATACAATTTGTCTTGCCTTTGTTACATTACCATTTTACGTCATTCTTTGAAAAACTTACAAAGGTTACAAAAGTAATGAAAACCATTAAATACAAACATTAGAAATACAATTTGTCTTGCATTTCGTCGCTCAGATGTCAAAACCTCGTATCTCACATGCTGTAAACAAAACCTCGGAAGTCAACACGCGTCTTACTTGTTATCTCAGTAAAAAAAACCAACTTTAAAAGTTACATTTTCTGCTATGTTAAGTTTTAAGTGATTTCCCAAAATATGCTAATTTTGAAATACAAGGTTTTGACATCTGAAGGACGATTTGTTACATTACCATTTTACGTCATTCTTTGAAAAACTTACAAACATTATGAAAACCATTAAATACAAAGGTTACAAATACAATTTGTCTTGCCTTTGTTACATTACCATTTTACGCCATTCTTTGAAAACCGTTAAATACAAAGGTTAGAAAACTGTTTTAATACAAAGGTTAGAAATACAATTTGTCTTGCATTTTGTTACATTACCATTTTACGTCATTCTTAAGTTTTTATATTACCTAACAATTTTGAATTTCAAGTACTTTGCGGGTAATTGTTGTTTAGTAGATCCGTAGACAAACTTTTTTTTTACTCAACAGCTGTTGATTATAAGTGTAGGGCATACATCGATCGCAGGGACACCAACCTTTAGAGTTTATCTCTTTTTCGGCTAGGGCCCTTTCCTTGTCGGCTTTATTTTTAATTTCAAAGTTTCTTACAATTAAATAGAGAACTTCATCTTTGTGAGTACACACCGAACATGTTGCTTTCTGCCCGTGCGCACGAACTGTGGTCAATTTTCCCTTGAATACAACATGGTTGTTTTTCACCGGTAACGTTTTTAGTTTTGACGCCAATTTATAAAAATCTGACGGTTTAGATTTTACCCATCCCAAGTTTTGTGGACATCTTTGATAGAATCCTTCAGATGGAGATTCTGACTTTTGAAATTCGACCAATTGATTACAAACCGTTTCCTTGGGTAGTGAGTAAAATATCAAATTGGTTCCGTCAAGACCGCAACTACTTAATAAACTCCAATTGTTGTCGTGGAAAATTAGTTCAAAAAATCCCTCTGTACAAATCACAGTAGAAAGTTTATGTAGAAAACTATTAAAGCCCGCTTTCATGTACTGTTTAAGAGGTTCTTCAAACAATTGGGCCGCAATAAATTTTTGTGCCTGTAACGAAACGTAAAATTGAAAAGCCCGTTTACTGATCATTACTATTAATCGATTGCGTTCATTGATTATGGTAAAAGAATTTAAATACGTTTCCTCCGATCTGCGCTTTCCCTTGCTAATTCTAAACATATTTAAAAAGTCCAAGTCGATCCCGGAGAAATTTTGGAACGAGCCCTGGATTTGGGGTGGGGAATTTAAATACTTTCTTAACCGCGGTCTGGCTTCGATTACCCGCAAAATAAGGTCATGATAAATTGAGTTTTGAAAATAAGGCATTTTTATAAAGTCTATAATATAGTTGTCCGCTCTGCTTGTGTACTCATCCTGGCTATCAGAACTGCTGGAGCATTCGCAAAGTTGGAGAAAGGAAATACCCAAATAGCAATTGGGAACTTTTTTATCTGCTTCCATTAGTCGATCCAAAAGCAAAGTATCAACATCTTTGTTGCGCTCAGTTTTTTCTACATTCAGTTCGGAATTTACAATTTTCTTCAGGAACTTTGGAAAATTTTTTCCATCATAATGATTTAATGTATCAGCATGCCCTTCGGTTCTTTTTCTTTTTAACGTCAAATATATGGAAGAAACTGACACACAACTCATTACTTGCACAGAGTCATAGGAGCCCTTGTAGAATGCCACATAAACAAGTGTATTGTCGGTCACAGTTGCCCTTAACTGTTGACCGTCCATCATTGCTAGGGTTTGTGTATTGTACTCGGTGGTGTTGGTGGTGGTGGCGGCAGATGTCCATTCTAGCATAGACACACTCTTGCGCAGGGATGGCGGCAAAGCTTTTAGAGATCGGTTAAATATACCGATACATCGGCTTGGAGATTCCTCACAGTTAACTAGAATCAAACGCTTGCGCAAAATGTATCTGGTATCGGATAGCAAAGCCGCCAAAAAGCTAATCTTCTCCTCATCTCGGTCCGGTTCTGAGTTTCCAAGAAAAGAACCCTCGTCAATGGTTAGGTTGAGGCCTCGACAGCAGTAGGCATGTGCATATTCCCTTTTTATTAGGTCAATTAATGTTTCTTCATCCCACAAACAGTATTCCACACCAATGTCGTTCTTGTCAATGATGGCGTTAACGCCAAGCGGTTGAGCCGAACATAGGCATATTTGGCAAATCTCCTGACGTCCAGTAAAGGCGTGAACATTAAAGTTCACCCTGACGTTGCCATACCCTGCCAATATAATTAGTTCTTGAAAACCATTGAGACGGGGTGCAAGGATGACCTCGTTTGGTAGGCACTCCACGTGCGCGTTACTTGACGTTTTAAAAACACTTTCGATAGGACAATTACACACACAACAAATGTCGCCGGGAATGGTGTGCTCGACATTTATAAGATTGGATTGAATAATGGCCTCAAGTTCTTCTGTCCAAAACAAATCCATGGAGGTTAATATAGCCCCGGAGCTAGAACAAATTTTGGCGTTATCAAAGGAGGCTGTTCAATTGGAAACTAACGGCTTGTACAACGATTCATCGAGTAAATGGAGACAAGCGGCCAGCGTGCTTAACGCGTACTCAAACGAAAATATAAATCCAAACGAAATAAATGTCGCGACTAAGATTAAAGCCTTAATTGGATGGTTAGTTTCGCGAGCAATTCAAAACAACAGCGTCAAACAATTGGCACCGAACTATATTTCCTTTACGAGTTTCAGAGAATATATAGATAAAGCATTGAATGAAATGACTGCAAAAGAGAACGATGATGGAGGTGCAGATGGGGCGGCATTTACGGTCCGAGAACCAGGTCAAATTAATGCACCTAACTTTTGGGATTTACACGGTCAGGAGGACATTAGAGATCTTATCGCTAGTTTGTTTGCCTCTAATAATACATTTAACCTAATGATGTTCGGGCCACCTGGCACTGGAAAAACTTTCATGGCAGGTTCCATTGCTAAATCGTACAATTTACTATTTATTGAAGTAAACAGCGCCAATCTAATGTCATCTTTTGTTGGTGGTACTGAAAAGAACATTCAACAGTTATTCGAATTTGCGCGCAAAAGCGTTAAACCGAATAGGTCAGTTCTCATATTTTTCGACGAGGCCGAGGCAATTCTTTCAGATCGTACAAATAGTCCTATTACGACCAATCCAGTTACCCAATTTATGATTGAAATGGAAAAGGACAGTAATGCGGGCGTGTACTTTTTCTTTACAACCAATTTATTATCGCGTATAGAACCGGCAATTAAGAGACGTTGTTACGGTCTATTTATTGGTTATCCAAAAACTCCGGAAGCCATCGCGTCCCTTTTTAGAGATAATTTGGCTCGCTATCAAAATACGGTCAGCGAGGATCTTGTCAAACATTTAGCACAGAGTGAGAAACTTTTGTCACCCAGTGCAATTGCCGATATAGTTAAATTGGCCTTTACGATGACTAATAAAATTAGCCTACAGGATCGATTTAGAGAAGTACAAGAGCATCTGTATGTAAAAGATCCAAATGGTCCATTCACGTTTTCCGACATTTCTAGACGTGAGGGTCAACCACTAACTAAACGATATTTAAAAATCATAGCCATTACCGATGAAAATTTAGAGAAAGCTTGGCAAGCCACTCCCGCACAAATTTCTCTAGCCGAACTAGAACGGTTTAAAGAGGACGCAAAAGAATTGCTGCAAATATAATTTTTTTATTATCTCTGGCTCACATAATATCTAAAGAGCCAAACAAAAATTGAGTCAACGTTCGGTTCGCAGTTTTGATTTTGAAAGGAAAATTTCTAAAAATTACCAGTTTTGATTTCGAAAGGAAAATTTCTAAAATTACTTAAACGCCACTTAGTCTGAACAAAACCTTACCATTTCACCGGACAATAATTCTTGAAAAATTATTGTTCGGGTTAGTAACATAATATTTTAAGGTACTGATTTTTCGGTAAGTATTATGAACGCCACAGAAACATGTTATGCTACAAACTATTTGAAAAATTATTGTTCGGGTTGGTAACATAATATTTTAAGGTACTGATTTTTCGGTAAGTATTATGATTTGTCGGTAGGTATTATGAACGCCACAGAAACACGTTATGCCAAGTTTGTACAAAGGGCATTATTTTAAGATGTACGCGATACAGAAAAAATATCTTTGTAGTCAAGAAAGCTGGACCGATTCAGAATTGTTCATGTTTTCTCGGAAATTTAACGGTGACGCAAAACCGTTGATACCACCACAGCCCACGTTGGAGAATGTGTTAGATATCATGGTAGGATGTTTTTATCGACCGCATTTTATCTTTGTTGATGTCATCGAAAAGTGTTTGGAAGTGCTATTTGGACCACATCGCAATGACTTCCCCCGGAAACCCACACTACGCTCGTGGCTAATTACGAAGATGGCCTTGAGTCTGATGCCAGAAAAAGTAGATCTTGCCCTTGATAACTTTCCAACTTTTGATACTTTTTTAGAGAAATCAGACCTTACAGGTAACATTTATCTGGAAAATTTATTTCTATGGTACATTTTAAGGCACCACGTCGACTTAGATGGGGACGACGGTTTACCCTTATTACCGTCAATATTTCGAGGTATGATTACGACCGATTCTATCATTTTACCGAACGAGATTAATACGAACAAGAGTAATTGCTATTTTATGCGAGTCTTGGCCGCTAATATTTGGACCGACCAATTTGGCACACCGTATTCTTTTAAACCAGAGCCGTGTTGTAAGTATGCATTGATGTGTGACTTTCCCCGAAAACCCACGACAGCCTTTATGCCCCTTTATCATTTTTCTTGTCGTACAAAATTTTACTTTATGGAAAAATTTACACCGGAAGACTTGAATTGGTATCGATTCAGTTTGGCGACCTTTCCAGCACCGTGGACGGGTTTAAAGTCGACCGGCTATGAAAGTTTTTCGAGCAAAAGCTCAAAGGTAATTGAGGCCATTTATCCGCCAACTCGTTCGATGTTGAAGGTACTCTTTATACGAGATAAATACGAGCTGTTATACCTTGTGGGTAACGAAGGATTATGGCTTAGTAAAAAATCAGAGTTAACTTTGCCAGGACTAGAACTCGAAATGCAACAGGTATCCAAGAATCGTTTAAAGGCAAAGACGGGCCTGGGAACCGTATGGGTTTTTGAAGGAAATAGACAGAGCAAAAAAAATAATGAGAATAACATGTCGACTATCATCGAGAATGGCAAGTGCTTTATTAGTGTAAAAAAACCAAAGGGTATGAAATTGGTGTCTTGTCATTTGAAATATGAACATGCTCCTTCGAATTTATCATTCCTGTATAGGGAAGGTGTCGTTACCATCGATGGGTTCCAGTTTTTCTGGTAATTCGTTTTCGGAAGCAAACCGTGGACGTTTGTTTGTAAACTCAACGCCGTTCTTTCTAACGACGGGACTTTTTGGTTCTGATAATTCCTGTCCAACGTTTAGCGGCGTCTCCTCCCGATTTGGTAAATCAATTAATATTCGATGACGTTCGTTTGTAAACTCAACGCCGTTCTTTCTAACGACGGGACTTTTTGGTTCTGATAATTCCTGTTCAACGTTTAGCGGCGTCTCCTCCCGATTTGGTAAATCAATTAATATTCGATCAGCCATATCGGAAAATTGGTCCTTTACAACGTTCTGTAAAAAATGCTGTCGTACTTCGGGTATCTCTATACTGGGCTCGACCAACGTGGGAATAATATCGTCGATGTCCCGCTCTAACTGACTCTTTATTTGTTCGTTTAATTCAAGTTTGTTTGAGGTATTATTTTCATCGGGAAAGTAACAACTTACGATTTCAATTAAAAATATTATTGCCGGATTAATGGGTGTCTGACACGTGAGCGGCCCTTGTGAGAGTCTAGACATTGGGTTAAAATAAGCCACGTAATTGTCGAGCATATATTCGGTCGGGACGGGGGGAATTTTAAGGAACGTTAAGAATTTATAACTTTCACCACCGTACTTTACAAATAGTTTTAACAAAAATATTGCGGTATAATGAAGTTGAGTGGCCTTTTGATATTCGCCTATTAGATGGTTAGCCATCGCACGAGTCCGATCATCATCTAACATTCTATTTAATATTAAAACTGTGGTGGAAGATAAGCGGGAAGAAACTTGTAGCCATACTTTTTTTTGACTTCGCTGAATAAATTCCATTAAGGTTATTGACGCTACCATGGTGGTCTTATTACTATTTAAAATGATTCTTTTAATTTTGGGGTTTTCTTGTTTAGCTTGGCTTTCAACAATTGATATTGTATCCAAGCAGGAAATTCTTAGACGGTACACGGACAATACAAATTTTTACACAATACCTTCCTTTATCCCTACCGAAACAATTATCGATTGTAGTGTCACCGAATTGGTGGAGTGTAATGTAAATGGGTTGCTAGACTGTTTAGCTTGTAGGCAAGCGAATGCCTCCTGTATACATTTCGAACGAGATTTTGTTGTCACCGTAAACGAAGGTAAAGACGTCGTAACGGTTAAGGCCAACGTCGACAAAAACAAAGGTTACTGCCTAAAGGGATCGCGAAAAGGAAAATGTAATACTTCAACGGGTGATTGGATGCCGTTTGAAAGCACGTTAGACGGCGAAACTTTATTGTGGATGTGTAAATGTAAATATCCAAATCTTGTTACTCAAATCAATTTCTTTAGCGACTGTAATATCGATATAGGTTGTGGTAAACACGGCACATTCGATCGCTCTGATATCGACCCAATGTTGCGAACCTGCATATGTCATTCTCCCTATGTCTCGGCGGTCGATAATATTCGGGGACCTCATTGTAAATTACCAATTATCTTTGAAATGAAAACCGATATACCCTACTTGATGAATCAGGTCCTCACTCCCGTGCCGTTTACGGATCCCGCGTTTTCCGACCAATTTGCTTATCCAAATCTACGGCATGTACCAGATCCGTGTAAATTTGTCTTTGTCGGTATAGAGCCACCGATGGGTTGCCTCGCTAACGATTCCACTACCGTGGGTGTTCACATTTGGCCTCATTATTTATCAGTCAAAGACGATTTTGGTGAATGTAATTTTGCCATGAGACGTGTCCCGGCGATCAGAGAAGGTTATTTATTTTACTCTCACCCCAAACAATACAATAAAGTAATACCGATCAGGTTGACCGATCTAAATGGTTTAAAACAATTTCCTTGGGCCACTACAAAACGTTTAAAAGCTATGTGGCAGTTTCAGCTTCAATACGGTACGCCGCCCTCCTCAAAAGTGGATTTTGACAAAATTAATCACATCTATATTATGAGTGCCTATATCGACCCCCCTCCTATTCAGTCATCGGTCCTTCCCTATCATTACGAAGAATCGAAATGGTTTTCCGTTACGCCTAACCGCCAGTACAATTGTGGATTTTTTAATCGTTATGGGGCAGGATATCTAGATAGTCCCTATCCAATTAAACCGTGTATGGGACAACACGCCGACGGTCCCTTGTACCCGCTACTGTCACCTTGTCGTCTAGTCAACGTTGGAAACTATGAAGCCAATCGATGTTCACAAAGTGCTTGCTACTGGCAAAATTTTATTTGGCCCAGTAACGAAAGAAACTATACGGAAAATCATTGGGGTTATCCATCACTCGTATTTGTAGCTGCAAAAGGCCCAACCAAACACGGTCGATGGAAAGCTAAACTTTTCGATCCTATCTATTCGAATCAATCTGATTTTAAAAGGGTTTTTCATCACGACGGTCGCAGAATTGTTTTCGATCCCAAGGATCATGACGAAAGTCACGCCATAATTGATTCTCAACCCGCTAGACGAGTAACTCGACGAGATGTAAACAAGGATATGGACGGAACTGTCTATTTGAAACACCCTCTAGGAAAAGGACCAATTTATAAATTCACCTCGACCAGTTTAAAATATCATATTATGCGAAAAAAGAAACCACCACATATTCGGTTAGGAAAAGTTTCCCGTTAAATTCAGTGTTGCCAACTGTTCAACGATGGATTTTACCAAATCATTAAAAAAATATTTTTTTTTATAATCATATTATTTTTGATTTTTTAGCAAAAATAGTTGATAAAAACTTTCGTTCTGGGCGTAGGCGTAAATAACACAAATATAGTCAGATCTGGTCTTAACGTGCGGGTCCAAAGGTCACTGATCATATACGTCAAATCAGACAACACAGAGGCTATCAAAATGTTGTGAGATTATTTACAAATATATCGAAGGAAAGAAAAATAGTTTCATTATTTTAGCTATCGCGAAGATTGCCACATATACCTAATATTATTAGTTTTGAAAAAATTATGTACAGGGGAGTTGAAAAAGTTACAAAAAAATATACAATCGTTAATTATATACCTACTGTACCCTTTAATTAAAAGCGACAATAATAAACAGTGCAATTTATTTTAACAATTTTACTACTAAAACCTAAAAATACAATGGCATTTAGTCTGATAAACTAGTTCGATAATGAAAGAAAAAGTGGAAATTCGCAAACCAATATGCAGGAAACCGTAATGAAAACACTGGGAATTAGTTTAAGAACTATGCAGAATAATGTGCATGAAAAAAAGCATAATATAATTCCCAAGAATACTAAAAAATGTAAACGAAAAACACCGTTTATAATTATAGCCTTAAATTCTCATCGCCACAAATCTGAAAAGTCCTCGTCGTCTGAACGTAAGTAAAGAAAATAAAAACTGAGAGTATGTCTTTCTTGAATCGTATAAAAGATCCCACTTTCATAATTCGAGGTAAGCGGTCAGAAATGTGAGAGAAATAAATATATGCAAAAATTTATGAAACTCATATTGTGTAGCTAGCGTTCTCTAGCTGATATCTTAAACTTATTTTGGAATATTTTTTCTTGCCCTCAAAAACATAACTATACCAAATTTGATTCATATCTCCTTAAGACCCGCACGATAAGACCAGATCCGACTGTATACATATTATAGGGAATTCAACAATCTACCAAAATCAAAATTTTTAAGCACTAGGTGGTTGGATTGAGTTCCCGTAACATCATTTTTTTGTTATGTTATAACCAAAAATGGAGGTTATAGGCACTCCGAGACCATAGATAAAGGTTTAAAGGTCCGAGAACACCACCTAGGGCGTACTAAAAATTTTGGTTTTGACAGATCGTTGGATTCCCTAATACTATATTTAAACTTTTTAGATTTTTATTTTGATATATTCAAATCTACAACAGAGATAGGCATAGTATACAAGGTTTATAGGAAACGTTTTAAAGGCCTGGTAAAAATTTCAGTTCGATTTTACCAGAACTTTTACTAGGTAAAACTTGGCAAAACTACGTTACCGGATGACCTTTTGATTTACCCAGATCTAGTAAAAAAAATTACCCAGATGGCAACCCTGGTTAAATTAATATTACGGAAACAAACGCCAAAAAGAAATGGCAGTCATATAGAACGGCACCCGTAGGAAGCTAATCTTAGTCCGTTGCACTATTTAATATTGCAGACATTAATATAATATTAGGTTTCACTATTTAAAACGCAAGGTCAATGTCTGTTTATAAACACGCCTGTTGAGCGGGCTCGACATTGCCGATCGAAATAACTAGGTTACAAAGCAAACGGCCAGAATATGACAAAAAAAATTATTGTAAAAAGTAAAAGTTCTAATAAGATTATAGCGAAGGTAAAAGAGTGTCTTTATTAATTATTGTCCCATCGAGTATAATATTTTCGGCGGTATCTTTTGTAATTGTAGGAATGGAATCACCCAAAACGGCAACTAAACGAGTTCCGGCTACCTTGGGTTTAATAGTTAACTCAGTAGCGTTTATTTTTTCAACAGTAGCGTCGTGAAGTAAAGTGTTAAATTTGTAAGATACCCACTCGCTTACAGCTATAGTCGAGAGGTGTGTGTCAAACATGTATTTAATTTTTCGCGCCGTAGTGCCATTTTCTATATTTAAATTCAGAACGATGGTTTTACTGACGGACCCCGACTTTTCCTCCTGTGACTGAATCACGCCAGGGGTTTGGAACTCTAACGCTGGGCCAATGTACACCAAACTGCAGTTAATACGAGCCAATAGATATTCGCCCTCATGCACGTGGAATACAGTCGACCCGCGAACTTTAACGGTCGGTGCCGTAAATTCCAAGCCTAAGACGGGTTTTATGCCGGGGAAATAGAGTTTCTTGGCTCCCGTATAGAATTCTAATCCATCCCAGCTCATACTATTTGAAGTTGACCTTGCGGCCGTATTGCCCGGTAACAGGGCAAGGGGTTCTAGTTTGTTGCTTTCTAGCAAATTAATGGACGAGGGTATAGTCGGAAAAGGTCTTACATTGCGCGACAATCGGTAGATGAGTCGAGCATACAAATCAAAATTTAGAGGTACGGCTCCTTCGCCAATCATATTGATGAGAGCGTTGTAATAGTTATTTTGACCGACGTTAATGTTTAATGTGGACCATCGATAAAGTTCAATTAGATCGTTTAAATCTACCTTGGGTACGAGAGAGTTATTGTTAAAATATTCCTTTGCAACATTTATATTAATTTTAGTCGAATTAACTCGTTTTGATAATAGAAACGAATAAATGATGGTCGATAATTCGGAAATTGTGGTAGGATTAGTAACCAATGTGGTCATTTTCAACAATTCTGTGACGTAACACACGTTGGTTGCCTTGGGCGTTTTTGCTAAATAATATAGTAAAGCGTTTCGATCGACGGACTTGGTAAAGTCAATTGTAGTCAGCGTGGGTAAATCTCCCTTAAGATAAAGTTTACTTATTTCATTATTTTGGTAGGCCGTAACGTTGTTTTTTAAATCGTAATATAGCCACATCGAAGGGGATAGATTAAGGTATAAGACACCAAAACTTACAAGTAGGATTAATATAAAAAGTAACCAAAACAACATCTTATAATTATAATTATAAAAAAATTAATTGTCCCGTTTATTTATCCTTTTTAATTCGATTTACGAGTGCCATTAACGCTTCGGTTTGTTCTTTTAATCGTTTATTTTCATCGTTACACCTTTTCAAGCTGGAAAGTAAATTTTGTTGTTGTTTAGTAAGCTCATTAATTTTAAATTGCATTTCTGCTATAGTTTTGGCGGATCGTGTGAAGTCTTCAAAGGACGCGGCAAACTGTTTCCAGAAATTGGCTAGGCGTTCGTACAACGGACCGGCAATGTCGGGTTGACTAATTATAATTTTTTCCAATTCTTGCAAAAATTGCATAAACTCTCCCGTCGGACTAGCCTGAGGAACGTCCCTACTTTCGAGGTACACGGAAATTTCATGCATTAGTTCGGATAAGGGCGTCATGGAATTTAAGGTGAACGCTTTCTCGGCAGCATCACCGACGGCAATAAATGCACCCGGATGACCGACCGGTCTTTTATTTAAAGATTCCATTTTCGAAGCATACTCCCATAGATCGGCTGCGAGGTTATTGAATTCTTCTATATTAGTTGGATTGGTCTGTGCGTCTTTCAAAGTAATGTGACCCAGAAGTACTTTTACCTTTGTCCAGTTTACCATGACTTAATAATATTGTACCGACATTTTTGTATCGTAAACTATGAAATTTGATACCACGCGGGGGCATTGTACCAAAAACGTTTTTCCAGTGCTCGTTAAATTTTCGATAAGGGGAAAATGACGGACCAGTTGTTTGTCTACGAATTAACAATGCAACAACGGGACGGAGTAACTCCTTGGGGCCGTACCATTTGACCTGACCGACTTGTTTCGTTTTCGCGATGTAAATAGCGATTTGACTTTTATCACGTAACATTTCGAGTTGTTTCTTTGTCATAGATAAAATTTCATTTAATCGTTTGCCGGTAAAGGCACACATCAGAAAGATGGCAGAGTAATGGCAAAAATTATTATCGGTGTTAGATGTTAAGCCGGTAATTGCATAATCGACCAATTTGTCAAATTGTACTTGTGACATATAATTTTCGTTTACCGTTTTAAACAAACGCATTACCTCGAAAGGTGGTCGAATGTGGTTTTTTTTGCGTATGAAACTAATTACGCGTCGTATTAAATCCTTGGACACGCCGTGATCGTTCAGCATCTCTGTAACGAGGGGTTTATAATCACCGCTGGTGGAAATTCGAGATGAAAACCGATTGGCAAGTTCCAAGACTTGATTATTTCGTTTTATTACGGCATGATTCAGAGGCTTGCGCGTTTGAATAAGTGCAAACGGTGGAGTTGAGGCTTCCGACCACCGATCATTAACCATATTGGCCATAAGTACTTAATTATGATGAAGTTAACGACAATGGTGATAATTGGTATTTTAGCTTGGTTTTTGGCGAACGTCATTTTAAGAAGTATATTTCATGCCGCAATAATAGCGATTACCTATCAGTTTAATCGAGGTTCGGTTAGACATTCCCTTCCCGAATGTTTTGTTTACAAACACGAAAATTATTGTTTATACGAGCCCTATGACAACCGTTCACATAACGGTATAATATTGTATATGCACGGCGGTGCCTTTGTGGCCAACCACGAGGCTTGTCATTTTCTTTCACGTCTTGCCAATCTTACTAACTGTTCAATTTATTCGTTACGATACGGTCTTGCACCGCGTCACAAATTTCCCACCCCCATCGAACAACTTTTACTTGTCGGAGGACACATTGTTTCCCAAAGAAAGCCTAATTCTGTATTTTTAATGGGCGATTCCGCGGGCGCTTTTCACGTTCTACAAAGTTGGCTAGCCATAAAAAGTCCCGTGTGGCAAAACCGATTATCGAGCATTATCGGCGTTCCGGTAGATCTTACGCCGAAGGGTTTGATTTTGCTCTCCCCCTATATTGATGTGAACGATTCAACCGTAAGTTCGGGTTATTCCTTTCCTGTGATTTACAAAAATATTTTAAACCTCTACGGACCACTTACGGAACTGCGACGATTTGATCCTTTACTTGTTGACGCAAAACATATAACCGAAATACCCATTCTTGCAATAGACTCAGAATCATTTAGTTTTGCCCATCATTTATTTCGACTTCAACATACCTGGAATCCGGCAAAGATGCAAATACATTTATTCGGTGAAGAAATACACGATTTTATGTTTTCGTCGTTGAAATTCGACCGTCCGGCAACGCTTATCAAAAATTTTATTGAAAGTCAAAACGCCATTTAATCCGAAAATGTATACCGCGCTAGAAATACCTACCAGTAATTACATTGACAAATTTTGTGCACCATTGGTCGAAATGAAAATATTCAGGACATAACAAAGTTACTTTTTTTAAAGTGGTCAAAATTGTCTAAACAGTGGATGTTTGCATCCAGTAGAGATTTATATTGAAAACAATGTAAATAATAAAGCAGCCATATTCTTTGATCTAGCCCCCAAAACAATGAAAGGCACGAAGTAGTAGACAAACGAATTTAGAGATTTGCACCAATGGTTTACAATAGGAGAAACATTATTTTTGTCAATATTAAGTACATTTAAAGCAATTTAAAATTATTTTTTTTTCATTAATTAAATTTTTTTAAACTTTGTTAGAGCCATTTTCTATAGTTAACCAAGGTATTAACAAAAGGTAGTAATTAACCGCTAGTGCAATTATCAAACATCTGGCTAGCTCCGAGGTAGGTGAGAAAAGTCAGTGTCGTCGCCAAACGGAAAAAAATTCGACATGCTTTAACTAGAGTAAAAGATGCGAGTCGTGTTTAATTGTAATAATTGATCTTCCATTCGTGTGTTTTCTGTTTAGAAAGTGTGTTAAACTAGTGACAATAGTGATTCATCGCTAATTTTTCCAATTTCTTGAACAATAATTCACACAATTGGCTTTACGGAGCAGCATAAAACATTCGTGGTTGAAGCGTATTTTTGAAACGGGGTTAAAGTAAATGGTGAGTGGCAATACAATCCGGGTTTGTGCATGGACAATTTTCACGAACATTTTCCTAACGCTTGCTTTTATTGCTGGGGATTTTTATCATTGCCTGAAAAAAAACCGTGGCTGTGTTTAGGGAAACAGGTTCTATACAACACAAAAAAGAGCGGGAAGATAATCTGTAAGAACAGAAGAACTTGTTGCAAACGTTCGTGCAATAATGCAAAATACGCCAACAAATTGTATAAGACGCCTGCCCAAAGAAGTGGGAAAATCTTATGGAACGTGCAGGACTATTCTTAAGAAGCAGCTAAATTTAATTCCTTCTAAAGTGCAAGTAGTCCAAGAAATATATACAAGCCGCAGATTTTGAAAGACGCAGGAATTAATCTCAATGGGTTACCCAAAATTTATTGAAAATAAATGATTTATTAGACCTGACATTTTTTCCGTATATTCTTACTTTGTTAATTTTGTAAACAACAAAAATAAATTTGTATTTGTTTACTTATTTTATTACTCATTAGTTTGGCATATCATGTCATTATATGAATTTGACAAAATTTTAACCTAGATGTTCTTCAGATTTATTTCAGTTTTACGCACGCCCTTGATTTCAAAAAATACAAAAAAATGCCGAGGGAACGAGCTCGTTCCGAAATCCGGGCCTTACTAATTAGAATTAAGAAACCGGGTATGCTTAACGCGGGCACACGGCGATATCAGAGAGAATGAAAAGTAGGTACCGATGGCGCACCTGAATCGACGCAAGCAGCCAGTACAAAGGAACTCTCAGCAGGCAAAGTGAAAAATACGAAACATAAACACATCGTTGTCAAGGCAGCGATTTGGACCTTTTTTTGCAAGATCACGTCGACCATTAACACACTAAATAAAAAAGTCGAACCGTTACCGAAGGTTTTGATTTATTCTTAGTGACGCCGTTTTACCGGAAAACGACGGTACTAAATAAAATGATGTCGCCTGATAAATTGTCCAAATTAAACCGTGAATCTGTGTGGCACCGCTTGGGCATGTACGGCGAAAAAAATAAAGTATTGTTATAATTTTTACATGGCTAATCTAACAATAATATCGTCGGCGTTCTGGCAAAAGTCACCATAATTTTTACATGGCTAATCTAACAATAATATCGTCGGCGTTCTGGCAAAAGTCACCAAGTCCAATATTGGCACTTTTAAGTTAAAACCACTAATCGTTTAGAAAAAGCCATTTCTTTGATTTGATAAATATCACCAAGTCCAGAGCTACGTGTATAACTCTCCCGTGAAAAGGAAAAACATAGTAAAGTGACTTACTAGGTTCTTGCTTAGCATCAATTTTATAAAAGTCTTTGGCGCCCTCTTTCGACTGGTATAAATATTTTTTTAAATGTAACATGTAAAGAGTATATCATACGTGGAAAAACCTAGTAAAATGCAAATTTAAGCATGTTTAGTTGGAAAAACCTAGCAACTCGATATGTTGAAGGATAAATCTAGCATATTTTTTTTGGTAGTAAATTTTACATTTTTTTAAATTGGAAGAAAGTTGGAAAAACCTAGCAACTCGATATTTTGAAGGATAAATCTAGCATATTTTTTTGGTAGTAAATTTTAAATTTTTTTAAATTGGAAGTTTCTGGCATACAACTTTACTATTTTAATACCTGAAAAAAAAACACCATTTTTTTGTAACAGAAAGCTAGCAAAGTGCTTTACTAGGTATTTCCACTTTATTACTGCACCCCTTTAACTGATTATTTTAATTCTAAGATGCTTTGCTAGGGTTTTCCAGTTTAAATCTGCACAACGGTACCGTTGCAGAATATTTGGCGGGAAAAGTAACAAGTGCTTACTAGGATATTGTTCCATCAATGCCAAATCAAAAAAGGTTGTTTTGGGAAAAGTTACCTGTTTCTGAGACATCCAATGATTTACTAAATAATCGAATGTAGTAAATCATTAGATTTTTATAATTTGTTGTTAAAGTTCATGTATTTTTAATAATTATATTTGCACCTATAAACACCTTAAATCTGAAAACTCATTAGAAATCAGTTACTAGGTTTTTCCTTTTCACGGGAGAACTGGTTTTCGTCAAGCATTAACCGCAAGTGGTAAGTCATTGTAATATTTCACGGGAGAACTGGTTTTCGTCAAGCATTAAAGTGTTAAGCCCCAAACAATGCGTTTTTAAAACAAGCAGAAATCACTAAGTCCAGAGCTACAGGTATAACTGATTTTCGTCAAGCATTAAAGTGTTAAGAGTTCGTAAACGGTTAAAGATATAATATAATATAGGGCATGATTTATGAAAAATGTCTAGAATATTGATTGTAGAATGTAAAAGTTGATTCATATGGTTATGATCCACACTGTACATCTTTTTTCTATAAAAATGCATTTCAAAAAATTTAATTTGACGGGTCCGAGCGATTCTTGATTAACTGGGCAGTATATATAAATGAATGGTTGTCTGTCTGTATGTCCGGTATGCGTTCCTATACCATTTATCCGATTACGATGAAAACGTGGTTTTTAGTTCTGATCAACTTTTTTAATAACAATTTTCGATATTGTCAAAATATTGTCAAAAATCAAGGTACTTTGGTCTTGGGCAAAATTCACACATTTTTTGACAAAACTCGTATAACTACGCCTAGAAGAATATCTGATAGTTGCATTTTAGGTTTTAGACCATGCAGAACTTTTTATGAAGAATAACTTTTCGTCGTAAAATTAATAATAAAAAAGTTTTTCATATGGTTCCAACTTACGGAGACACTGTATATGCTTGTCTTTTGAATTTGATTCATCATCGACCGAATGATACGTAATGCTTAAAAGATGTTATGTAGCAAATAGTAAACTAGAACATATGTTAATAGTCGTTAAGTCCCAAACAATGCGTTTTTAAAACAAGCAGAAATCACTAAGTGGACTAGGTGATATTATTGCAGACAAATATTAATATATTTAATGTTCTTTGAGGTTCTGTTTATTTAGCGTTTTGAATATTATTATAAAAAATTGTAATACAGTTAATTATTGATGATAAAATGATTTACTTCCAAAAATTAGTGTTTAAATTTAAAAAAAAAAACGGCGTACTTAAATATAATTTTCACTATATCTAATAATTGAAGAGTGATCGAGCGAAGTGATCCAAGTGCCATAATCGAAAACTACCAGAAAATGTAAAAAAACTGTTTTAAAGCTAAGAATAATACAATAGTATATTTTTTATTGATATTGTGGTAATAAGCATACACAAAAACATTCGTAGGAGAAAATTTTAATATCAGTTAATCGAAACAACGTTTGTACATAAATTGAACAAAAAAATATAGAAAAGGTCGAAGGCTTCTTTTATACTGGTTATTCTGTATGCGAGATACAGTATCTGGGATTCAGATTCTCGCCATCTACGAATGCTTTTTATAACGAATAGGATGAAATTGGCACTTAGATCTTCTAGTAGGACTTTGGCATAGTTACATAGATCATATAAATAGAAATTTTTTTTGAATTTTGGCACATAGATCACTTAGCTTGACCACTATAATAATTATAAAACTCTTTTGTCTGCTAAATATCATTGTTTGATGTAGGTACATTATTTTTTTTTAGCCCGTTACAGTACTTACAACTTCTTCTTATTTAAACTGTATTTTGAATTCATCATAGCTCTATTAAATGAAATGAAATTTTACATTCACTTTTAAACTTAAAAATGGATTTTTCTCAACACTAAGAAATTGGACTTAGTGACTTATTTGCCAGAACGCTGACGATATATTATTTGTAAATAATTAGCTACACTTTTCCGTTGGAACTGTAGTGTGAAAAAAAAATTATTGTTATAATTTTTACATCGCTAATCTACCAATATATTCTTTGCAAAGAATTAACCACATAAAATTTTGTTTTAGCAGAGAATAAGATTTACTGAAACGTAGCCGTTGGAAATGTAATATGAATAAAAATTATATTACCTACCTCTCTATAGAACGTTTTTCATTTTTGATTTCAAATATCTTATACATTTGGGCCGCCGCTTTAATCTATGCGCGAACTGAAGTGGATTTTCACCCCGTACGGAATGTTCTTCGGGTGACAAATGATATGTGTCAATGAGAAATTTTAAGATACTACCTCTTCCCATCAGCACGGCAGCATGAAAAACTCCATCTTTTGGAACTGTCTGCAGAACTTTTATCAGCTCGGCTAGATCTTTGATTTTCCATCGTAGTAAAATGGCCCAAATTACGATGTCGTTCTTGGTATGTTCATTTCGTAACATCGTTAGGGGATCTTGCCGAAGGATCAACTTTATGGCATTTAAGTTTTTAAACTTAATAGCCACATTGAGAGGGTTGAACGTTAGCCGGCTTGTTTTATAAATATATTCGTGCATCATATTCGATACTTCTAAGATATCATTTTCCCTTATGGCCTGAGAAAACCTTTTGAAAAACGCTTTCATTGTGGCAGCGACACGTGTTGGTAATATCAACTAAACAAAAACGACTGGGTTCAAGGACTAAACGTACACAGAATTTAAAAAAGGAACGTCTTTGCGGTGTCAAAGGCAAACATCGACTGGGTTCTCGGTAGAGTTGTGTAGTTCGCGAACGAACTAGTTCAAAAGATCGAATCTGTTAACTGAACTAAAAGATTCAATCAGTAATTACTGAGAGATTGAAACAAGGCGAACTAAAGTCTAAACGGAATGTACTACGCAAGCGAGAGCGAGACGACCGAGACTATAGGTTTTGTCACCTGACCGACCGATGCATGCGGCGATATGCCAGTATAAATCAGTGAACTAAATGAACTAAACGAACTAGTCTTTTGAACTATTCACTTTATTGAACGAGAACGAAAGATTGAAATCGGCAAAGTGAACTAAACTTCCCAGCACTAGTTCTCGGACTAGGAAATTGCCAGTTAACTCATAAGCCCGAGTAATGATATCCAACATGACTCAGCCTTGTTTCGATTTTCAAAGTTCTTAAAACTCTAAAATTGTACCCGCGGTACTCGTCATCATTAAACATTTCCCACGACCTCGACTAGATGGCGACGACAACAAACTTTATTTCTTATTTACTTATTTAAAAATAAAAGAAAAATTTGCATAAACGTCCTACGCGATAAATCTTACGTGGAGAGTGGTTTTGTAGAATTAAAAACATCATAGCATATAAATTGCACAACCAGACTAAGCGCCATTTTTTAACATAACTTCAATTTGCACTACTACCTTAGATATACCTTGCGAAAATTGGATCTCGATCATTAAAAACCGCTTTTTAAGGAAAGGGAAAAGTTAATCACCATTTCCAAAAATTCTAATTTTGGCGCTTGGTCGAATTATGCATAATCATTTTCCTTTCAATTGTTTGTTCTGGCATATTGATTACATTGGTTTTTTTATTACCTCGTTACACTATTTATTTTATTTCCTTGCGATGAATGCATGTACTTTAACGGTTTTCAAAGAGGAATAAAACATATATTAAAATCTAAGGTTGCCTATATTATTACACGTTTTTTGGAGCAATAGAACCTTATTTTGCATGTAATTACACCAAGGGCACTCCTCTACTGCAATTGAGGGGCCAGTCAGTTCAGTCATACTGTGATTGTAATGATACAAGCAGGGCAGACGGGCTTGTAATTTACTAGACCGTTTGTACGGTAGGGGAAGCCTTCCCCATATATTTATTAGCTCCATCGGATGTATATTTTTGATTATAAAGGCCAGGGAAAGTAATTTTAATTCCCCGTCTAGTAAATCAGTAAAATTCTTCTCCCCTTCTCGCAGTTGTGTCATTAATAGGAACATTAACGTTTCGTCATCCATTTTCTGTTAAAGAAAAGATTTCTTAATTATTATCACGAAATGTATTTTCTCGGATGAACAATTTTTTTATTAAATAACATCATAACCTTTTGGTTCTGCAAATTAGAATTGTTTGCTCTATAACATCTTTATGACACGTTAGTTTTTTACCTCGTTAGTAGTCACATGTTTTATTTAGCAAAAAGCTACAATTAAAATTTTTATAAATTTTATAAATTTTTAAATTTTAAAACAAAACCTTCGGTTAACAAGCGCAGACAGAAAAGTTAAACATTTTGCAAATATTATGTTTGAATAAATTTTGTTTTTTTTTTCAACAGTTTTATTTTTGAGATTTTGGTTTGTGAATTTTCCAACTGATTATATTCTATCAAACCTTTCTAAAAAAAATATTTGAAGCTACTGATTTAGTATCCACATAAAAAGTATGATGGTCATAATTAAAAGAACGAACATTTTTAAACAATCAGGCAATAAATTATTTTTAATTTTATGTGTAATGAAACATACTAAATAAAAAGTTAAATTTTTCAACATCAAATTATTTTTTGTAGATAATATATTTGTCACAATTTAAAATTACCCTATTTTGTAAAATTGGTAATTTATCAAATATTTCCCACGCTAAAGGAAGAACGATAAAGAAAATATCAAGCATTACAAAAACCATTTAACCTTTTAGGGTGAGGCAATGTGTGACATACTATCTTTTGAAAAACAATTTTTACTAAACCAAAAGGGGTATATTAGGTTTTCTTACTTTCTTTTAATATGGCCTCTTAATGTTTTTAGTGAATTAAAATATTCCACTTGTACGAATTGCAATATTTGGGAAAAATTTCAAGCATTACAAAAACCATTTAACCTTATAGGGTAAGGCAAATTGACATACCAAATTTTTCCATTAAGGGCATAATGACATGGTTGTATGAAATTAACTGTCCACTGAGTAAAAAAAAGTAGGTACCGATGTAAGTGTTAAATGTAGTTTCTACTTATATTTAATGTTTGTTGTACATTAACGAAATTTAAAAAAATATACTCTTGGGGATTTTGGAAATTTTCTACAAAAGTATAGTAATGGAATTCAAACCTCTGAAAGTTTGTTGTACATTAACGAAATTTAAAAAAAATATTAAAACAAAATATGAATGAATTTAAAAAAAATATAGCTATACAGGCAAAACAACACACTGCTATGTCATTTTGCCCAAAGTGCAATATAAAGAATAAATATATTTTTTAGGTTATAATTTTCTTCGATCATTTAAATGTTAGTGTAAAATTAGAACAAAAGGTCTAACAGTTGTAGCACTAAAACGTGGGCAGCAACCTTTTATATTTTAGACCATCAAAAAGATTTAAAACATTGATGGAAATTAAGGTGCCATCAGCAAACATTTGTAACTTACACATTTTCAAACCAAAAGGCATATCGTTAATGTATAAAATAATGTTATAATGTTATAATTTATTTTCTCAAATTAGGCATTCGGGGCCCAAGACTATTACCAAAAAATAATTAGAAGTATGGTCACCTACCCGTTAGGTTTATTTAAATTCTAAATTGGTACAGAACTTTGTTTCAGGAAAATTAAAAAATTTTTGGAAAATATGTTAAAACAATATTATGTACTTTACATCATTCTTGTGTCTAGCTTATGTTTCAACTAATCTGAGAATTTTGAATATTTAGAAAACATGAATGTTTACTAATTCCAATTTTTCACCTAACTAGCAACTTGGACGGCGACATCAATACCATTGGCAGGCACCCTTTTACTCCTAGTTAGGCGCTTTTAATAGCAAGTTAAAATGTACCCTAACCGGGGCGCTTTGTTTGTAAAAAATTATGTTTACCGATGTCATATTTTGTATACAGTTTTGCGCTCAATAAAAAAACCCATACGAGACTTACGATTAGTTTTTTGTATTATTACCGTTAGTGTTTGAGTTTTTGGTGTCTATCAACACTTGCCAAGAATTAAAAAATACGACTTAGACCAGGACAAATTTGGTGTACGGTATTTTGTTGAACTCAACTGTACGAGCCCACAATTCGAATAAAACACCAATATAATCAAATTTTAAAAACTTTTTAGAATCGAACATACAGTGGGTCCCCAAGGGGAAAAATCTTTATTATTCATTTTACGAACAAAAGTCATTCTTTCGCGCTTGTTGAAAAAATAAATTCAGGATAAAAAATGTTCGATCAGATGTGTTAAATTAGGAAAATGCTTCGGGAGAGAAGTACCATTATTTATTATTTTTAACGAAAATTTTATAGAACAAAGTAGTTTATAAACTAGCATAAAGTCTAAATAAAAGTTTCAAAAGAAAGTAATAATAATTATTGTTATCATTTAATTATTTGCATTTTACAAAAAATCATTTAATTATTTGCATTTTACAAAAAAATCAAGATTTTGTATTCGTTCATGTTTATGTCGGCATTTTATTCACATCTATCAGGATTCTGTTAAATTAGGAAAATGATGCTTCGGGAAAGAAGTACCATTATTTATTATTTTTAACGAAAATTTTATAGAACAAAGTAGTTTATAAACTAGCATAAAGACCAAATAAAAGTTTCAAAAGAAAATAAAAATAACAAGCAATTCACTTCGTTCAAAATATGAATAAACGAAAATTTTATAGAACAAAGTAGTTTATAAACTAGCATAAAGTCTAAATAAAAGTTTCAAAAGAAAGTAATAATAATTATTGTTTTCATTTAATTATTTGCATTCTACAAAAAAAATCAAGATTATTGTTTTCATTTATTTATTTGCATTCTACAAAAAAAATCAAGATTATTGTTTTCATTTATTTATTTGCATTCTACAAAAAAAATCAAGAGTTTCTATTCGTTCATGTTTATGGTTTCGTAAAGGCATTTTAAAAAATCTTTCCTCCATCCTTAAAAATTGTGTGTAAACACATAAACATAAACGTATATAGAAGGTCTTGATTTTTTTCTATACGTTTATGTTTATGTGTGTAAACACAATTTTTGAATGCAAATAATTATGAATATTTTATTTTAAAATATTCGAATTTTTATTGTTAAAATAAAACGTGTATTTAGTATTTATGCTAGTTTACAAACAACTTTGTTTTAGAAATTTTTTGTTAAAAATAATAAACAATGGTACTTCTCTCCTGAAGCATTTTCATATTTTCCTAATTTATTAACAACCTGTACATCTGATCTAACATTTTTTTATCAAGCAGAACTTTTTATAAAAGTTAAAATTTTTTTACTTTGGATTGCTAAATACGTATGGCGTAATATATGAAATAACACATTCCCTGAACAAAGAGTAATATTACATGTGAAATAAAAAAATCTGGCAACGTCGTAATTTTAAATTCAGTTTTTAAAATAAATAACACATTCCCTGAACAAAGAGTAGTATTACATTTGAAATAAAAAAACATTTCTTGAGTTATAGAAAAAACTAAAAATCTGGCAACGTCGTAATTTTAAATTCAGTTTTTAAATTATCCATCTGTACCGAAATTCATTGATTTCAGCCGTGGTAGTTTCGAAGAAAATTAGCCGTTCCGGTTATTTCAACTAACCCCGTATAACTCTAAAAATCCAATCTATTTCCATTTAAAAAGTTTCAAATAAGGTGAAAAGGTAGGTTGACGTTTCGTTGCTCACAGTTGAAATTAGATGAAAATTTTAGAATTTAAAAAAAATTTTAAAATTGATCATATTATAATATCGGAGTTTTTACGCTTTGTAGCTCACAGTTCAAAATGCAGAATTTTTGCGTAAAACTAAAAATCGAACATTATAACAGCACTGCCAAACGTACCCATTTTTTACTCTTCCTAGCTCACAGTTCAAAATGCAGAATTTTTGCGTAAAACTAAAAACTAAAAAATAAAAAATTTACCTTCAGGAAAATTCGGCAACGGAGAGTTGATTTTGAGTGTTCTTATTATCACGAAATGTATTTTCTCTGATGAACAATTTTTTTATTAAATAACATCATAACCTTTTGGTTTTGAAAATTAGAATTGTTTGCTCTATAACATCTTTATGACACGTTAGGTTTTTACCTCGTTAGTAGTAACATGTTTTATTTAGCAAAAAGCTACAATTAAAATTTTTATAAATTTTTAAATTTTAAAACAAAACCTTTTGTTAACAAACGCAGACAGAAAAGTTAAACATTTTGCAAATTGTATCAAATATTATGGTTTAATAAATTTTGTTTTTTTTTCAACAGTTTTATTTTGGAGATTTTGGTTTGTGAATTTCTGTGAATTTTCCAACTTATTATATTCTATCAAACCTTTCTAAAAAATAGATTTGAAGCTACTGATTTAGACACTCTATCCACATAAAAATTATAATGGTCATAATTAAAAGAACGAAAAATTTTTAACCAATCAGGCAATAAATTATTTTTAATTTTATGTGTAAAGAAACATACTAAATAAAAAGTTAAATTTTTCAACAGAAATTATTTCTTGTAGATAATATATTTGTCACAAGGAAATTTTTTAGAATTTTAAAAATCGAACATTATAACAGCACTGCCAAACGTACCGAAATTTTTTACTCTTCGTAGCTCACAGTTCAAAATGCAGAATTTTTGCGTAAAACTAAAAAATAATAAATTTACCTTCAGGAAAATTCGGCACTGGAGAGAAAGTAACTTCTAGCGTTTTCGGCAACGGAGAGTAAGTAACTTCTAGCGTTTTCGGCAACGGAGAGTTGATTTTAAGTGTAGAAGCCCTGTAATGGGGCACAGAGACAAGCACCCTGTGTTTAAAGATACACAGTTAGCAAATGTCCCCCCTTGCTTCCTACACTCAGATCAAACAAATGGCCTAAACAAGCGATGCTCGTTTTTAAGTAAGCTCAGGTTTTGTAAAAAACAAACTTGTAGAAAAAGTAAACTTGTAGATTTTGTAGATTTTGATTTTTGGCACTTTGGAAATTTTCAACTGAACACTAGGTATCGGTGACGAAATAATAAGCGAACTTACGAGTCGGGATCGTATTTATAAGAAATTAGGATGCACTAATTTGCGGAAAATAGAGAGCACTAATTTGCGGAAAATAGAGAGCACTAATTTGCGGAATTGCATCGTGCAATGCAATTTGTAACATACAAGGTTTACCCCAAATTTAGTTGAAAATGCAGGCTCCTTTCTTTTGTGTCCTTTGAAACGTATGCTGCACGCACACATTTAAAATATTTTTTAAAGAACGCCCAAAATGTAAGGCTCGTCCTTTCTATTAAAACTTTTTTAAAATATTTACTGATAGACGCTGCGTAAATATTTTTACGAAAAAATTTAACAACGCCTGCATTAAACGTAGCTTTGAGGGAAGGTAATACGATGGTGTGGTAAGATATAATTCCAGGCCAGTAAGGGTTGTTTTTACATGTAAATTCCCATGCTCGCAACATTTCATAACATGAGAACGTTTGATAATTTTTGTCCAAAAAAAACTAAATTAGCGAGTGTTTATCGATTTGTCATTAGCTGCAGTTAAACGAAATAATAACAATAATACCATCAGTTAGGTTTTAAAAGTTTTAATAAATCAGAATACATTTTTTAAATAATAGTATTAGGGCTGTTCTTCGATGGAGGATTCCATTCCAGTTTTCTTCCCGATAGAAATATCACCCCCTCGACCATAATTTGGTAATTGTTCGGATGCAATTGGTATTAATGCTGCCGTCTCGCATCGCATTAAAACAAGTTGAGCTAAAGCCGTACCTTCCGTCAAACGTAGGTCTCTGTCAGCCGTAAAGGTACTCCGTAGGGCAGCTGTATAGGTTGGATCCACAATACCGGGACGAAGATCGCCTTTGCTATTAGTAGATGATCTAGCCATTAATATTCCAACACACCCGTGAGGTACTAAAATATGTTCCTTGTATATAATTTCTGTTGGTTTTTTAGCCTGAAAAACATAATCACGTCCGAGATGTAAATCGAAACCGGAATCATACCAATGTGCTTTTGTTGGTTCTTTATGACAAAAAAGCTTGCGTCCTTCTAAAAAATCCAAGGCATTTGCACGTTCTTCTAAATATTGCTCTTCGGTAATATTACTATTTAAATATCTTATGTAATATTTTTTGTTCTGTCCCGTTTGAAAGTGTTTTTCTTTGTCCATATTATGTCCCAATAACACTACCGCTACATTTGGTTGTTTTAAACTTTCGATTAGAGAATAACCTAGATGTCTCCAAATATTCATTCTGTATCAAAAATCTATTAAGACTAGTTAAAAGGTTAATTTCTCGGCCGCTTTTATAGTTTTCGGGAATACTAGTACTTGGAAAAAATAATTTTTATTTGTTCTACAACATGTTGGATTTCTTACATCAAGCAAGGTGTTTTTTTTAAAATTTAGTTTGCATCGGGTACCTACAACATCCTATACGTTTAAATAATTTGCATTTGCTGCAACTCCCTAGTAAATCAACGAACTCCGGTACCCTAATTGATGACTCAGAGTTTCAGTGGGGACAAATTAATTAATTAATTAATTCTTTAAGTGGTTGCATCGAGGCAAATTATTTATTTTCACACTCATTATAAATATAGTTCTTAAGTTGAACGTGTTCACAAAATTCAGTTACTATTACTAAGGGTAAGTACAATTTTTTCTTAATTATTTTTCAAAACAATACATCAGATGTGTAAATGGTATTCATATTGATTTTCGGATCAAGCTTTCCTTTCAAAGCAGTAGGAATTTTAAAAAATTTAGCTTACGTTTTTTTTTTCAATAAATACAATATTTTGTTCTTTGTTCTTGCCACTTTTCTAGGATCGAGCCTAATTTTTTAAAAATAAGAATTAAGAATATTTTAACTCTCTTTAAACTTACAGATTTTTTAAATAAAAAAATATTATGTTCTTGCCACTTTTCTAGGATCAAGCCTAATTTTTTAAAAATAGGAATTTTAAAGATTTTTAAATATTTTTTTTTATTTATTAAATAATTCCCAACGAACTTTAGAAGTCCATTACAGGGAAAATATTACACTAACTTAAAAATAAACAAATATAAACAAAAAATTTTTACAAAAATATAGAATTATAATACAGAATACAGTACAAATAAAATTAATAAAATAGTCAAATTTAAATCAATTTTAAAACTAATTTCCGAATAAAATTAGAGTGCTTTTATTTTTTTTTAAATACAATTTAGTTTTCTTTTTAAAGAGTGTCAATTTTTTAATATTTTTATACATATTTGGTAGGGTATTATAAATTATAACCCCATTGTATAATAATGATCTTTTACCAATTTTGCTTTTAATATTTACTGCTAAAATACTTTTATTTTGCCTTGTGTCATGATTATGTACGGTATTTAATTTTTGGAATGTGATTTTTGATTTTTTTGATGAGTGGATATTGAATGAATAATTACACATATTTTTAATTTATACAAATTTTCAAAGTTTAAATATCCTAGTGGTTTGTATAAATTTATTGTTGGTTCTAAAAAAGGAAGCTTGTAAATACAATTAATAAGTTTATTTTGTAATTTTTTTAATGGGTTTATTATTGTAGAGGTAGCAGATCCCCAGACGGATATTAAATATTGAAATTTAGAATAAATTAGAGAATAATAAATATTTTTTAAAAGCTTAATTGGTAAATAAGATATTATTTTATAAAAAATTCCAATCAATGGGGTAATATTTTTCCTGAGATAATCGATATGTGTTTTCCAACTTAAATTTTCATCTATATGCAGTCCTAGAAATTTTATAGAATCAGCATATTTTATGATTTTATTATCAAATAAAATTTCTTTTTTTTGATAGCAAGCTGTTTATTTTTGTTTTAGTAATATATTAAAAGGCATATTTTTAAAGATAATCTAATCGGCCAAATGAAAGAGTTTTGTGGGTTTTATTTTTCCTTAATACGGGACGAAAAGTTAAGTAGGTTTGGCTTTGTTCTTGTCACTTTTCTAGGATCGCGATAATTTTTCAAAAATAGGAATTTACCAGATTTTTAAAATATCATATTTTCTTTTTGTATCTTTTTAGACAAATGACGGGCGTATAGAGAAATATTAAAAGGCGCATTTTTTTTAAATAATCTAATCGGCCAAATGAAGGAATTTTGTGGTTTTTCCTTTTTTTCTTAATACGGGACGAGAAGTTAAGTAGGTTTGGCCAATTAGATTATTTTAAAAAAATACTTTTTTCACGTAAATAGGTAATTTTTTAAAAACCCTCTTAAATCAGCCAAATGAAGGAATTTTGTGGTTTTCCATTTGTTCCCAAAACAGGACGGGAACTTAAGTAGATTTGGCCGATTAGATTACTTACGCCTTTTAAGTAAATAAATAATTTTTACAAATAGGAATTTACAAGATTTTTAAAATATCATATTTTCTTTTTGTAGAAAAATCAAAGTACCTAGACCTCGACCTACTATTCCCTAGTCACCATTACAGAATGAGGTAAGAATTGCAAATGGTTATTCTTTAATTTAGGAGCAACCAAGCAAAACCGAATAAATCTGTTTTTTAAAGTTTTGAGATAATTGCCAAAAACGTGCCATTAGCAGGTTTTTAAATTTAACCAAAAAAAATATTGCCTACGTAAAAGATAAGATACTATAGATCTCTTACACACTATTTATGTTTCACTTTTATAAGTAACAAAAAAGATATTACTAATAACCAAATGGATTTATCTGTTTTTGCTTGAGTAGAAATTGTTTATTTCAATGTAGATATATGTTTTTTTCTTTCTTTTGTATGTCTATAAAGTAATAAGATTCGTAAGCGGATTTATTCCTTTTTGCTCGAAATAAGTATACAGTGTGTCCCCGGATCGACCCAACGATAGGTAAAAAGGCTGAATTTTTTTTGAGTTGAAACTTTATCTTCTGGAGTTCAGCCCTGCTTGGATAGAAACTAATTTGTGCCATAATTTCGAAAAATCAAGTTTAGTGTGAATTGGAAATTTTAACTTTTTTTCCCACCAGTAAAGTGCTTGATTTCTAGGAGATCCAAAAAAATATTATTCACAAAAGATATTCAAAGTAATAAATCAGTACGAATCCAAAATTTTAAAAGCCTATGCCTATTTTGATGTTTTGCATTATTTTTATTGCACGGACCTCTCTATTGAAGATATTCAAAAATTTCGTTAAGAAAAGTTGTTCAAAATAATAAATTAAACACGATCGATTTATAAAATATATTTCAAAGTAACAAACATTAACAACGGTTTCTACATCAAAAAATTAATTGATTTCATTACTAACATCAACTGAAAAATTTATTTATTCAATAAGTTCGCCGTAATGTTTTCGAAAGTTCGCATCAGTCTTAGAGCACAGAACAGTAGGTACACCAATATTAAAAATACCAAACTATTTTTGACAAAAAAACTGTCAAAATATTATTTTTTCTTTTTCCTTCCATGAATAGCATATTTATTCATATTTTGAACAATGTGAATTGCTTGTTATTTTTATGTTCGCATTTCTTTAATTATTATCTTAATGTCTATTAATAATAATAATAATAATTAATACAAATTATAATAATGCAAAACATCAAAGTAGGCATAGAATTTTAAAATTTTGGAATCTTACTCATTTATTATTTCTGAACTCAGTAGGTACAACAATATTAAAAATACCAAACTATTTTTGACAAAAAAACTGTCAAAATATTATTTTTTCTTTTTCCTTCCATGAATAGCATATTTATTCATATTTTGAACAAAGTGAATTGCTTGTTATTTTTATGTTCGCATTTCTTTAATTATCTAAATGTCTATTAATAATAATGCAAAACATCAAAGTAGGCATAGAATTTTAAAATTTTGGAATCTTACTCATTTATTATTTCTGAACTATTTCTGAACATTTTTTCTTAATAACATTTTTTTGTATCTCCTGGAAATCAAGCACTTTACCGGTGGGAAAAAAGTTTAGCATTTCCTCCTCCTAAAACTTTACAGTCCGGTGTGTGTGGTAAAATTCAAGTTAGGCATAAACATTTTAAAAATAATTTCTTTTATCGAACTTGTATTTCAGCTGAGATACCCATATTTTTCCAAGATAATGTTGTTTTCGTCCAGATTACGTCATAAAGGTAGAGTCGCTCGTAAATGCCGCTTCAACATTTTATTCTTCTTTAGTTGAATGTAAAAGATTGTGACGGCATTCGGGTCGTGGTATAGTTGGTCCAAATTACAGGGTAGAATTGATTTTGGCGAGTATTTAAAACTTAACGGTTGGTGTTTTTTACGAACGCCGTTTATTTCCTGTTTGTCGATTATAGAGATATTAAAAACAATTTTTGATGTTGGCTCGTTGATCGGTGAAAGTATCCGACCATAATGCATTTTTATAATAATCGATTCACAGTATTAATTTTTGGCGTACACACTTGTTTTCCTTAATAGGTAAAGAGAAATATATCGTGGGCTTACAAGCAAAATGCACTCAGTCAAGAATTTCTCAAAATGCGTATTTATCGGTTCTAACAGTAATTTTTGATCTTTTTTTTATGTCCCAGAAAGTCTACTCCCGTTTTTTTGTCAATTTAACTAAAACCGCTTCAGTCAATCAGTAACTCATAAAATATGTTATTACTATTTTGACATTAATCTGATTTTATTGTGCAGTAAAAATTACAACTTAATTAGTTAATTTGACACATTTTTTATGTTAGTATTAACTTCTTTTAAAATTTTAACTAAAAAAGATATTGATAATGATTATAAACTTTATCAAAGTTACTAGTATTTGATTTATTTAAACCGTAAAAGAATTTCATGTTAATTTTAGTTAGCTGTTATGTTAAAACGACTTCCAGAAAAGTTAGTTCTTAAAATCTGATTTTTACTAAACACAAAAGAGTTAAAATGACTATACTTACATTTTAAGTTAAATTTGATTTATTTTGATTCTCACGTCCAGGATTTCTAACAGTGTAGTTTACAAGAAAAACGCACAAAGTTATCGTTTTTACTTTAATTTTTGTTAATTATAATTTTAGTAAATCATGGAAGGATAAAATAATTTAGTAATGAAACAAGGATGAGTTTTAACCAAGTCCTAAAATCAATATAATAGTTTACAAGAAAAACGCACAAAGTTATTGTTTTTACTTTAATTTTTGTTAATTATAATTTTAGTAAATCATGGAAAAATAGTGCATTGTCTTCCTAAAGCATGCCTTTTTTGTTTGTAGCAGTTGGTTCTTTCTAAATAAATTATAATTTTAGTAAATCGGGTAAAAAAATAGGCATTGTATTCCTAAAGTATGCCTCGTTTGTAGCAGTTGGTTATTTCTAAATAATCTATAAAAAATTAGGCATTTATTAAAACTTTAAATTGCTTGTAACTCTTAAAGTTATTTTTTGACTGAGTGCCATTTGCTTGTAAGCCCACGATATTATGCTCGGTGTCCCAAATATTTTTGATAGAGGTTTTCCAATATTCTGTTATGTTTGTAGCAGTTGGTTATTTCTAAATAATATATAAAAAAATAGGTATTTATTGAAACTTTAAATTGCTCGTAACTCTTAAAGTTATTGTTTGACTGAGTGCCATTTGCTTGTAAGCCCACGATATTATGCTCGGCGTCCCAAATATTTTTGATAGAGGTTTTCCAATATTCTGTTATGGAGTTCGTTATTAGCAAATCGAACGTAAGAAAGTAACCAAATAAGCGGAATTACCAAAAATAATGTAGGTTTCAACCAATCGACCAATAGGCACAAGGCAATAAGACAAACGAGAAGAATAAGAATTATAATCGTAAGATTTTGCCGGGCATTAATTAGTTCGGAATAGGTAGTTAAATTGTTCTTGTGAATAAAATGGCTGAAGATTTCATAGCGAGTAATCATATCTTCT